>CAWUFW010001280.1:1497595-2995190 GCA_963921515.1 Calotriton arnoldi | reverse complement strand
TCGAATGGGAAGGTTGTCGTGCTGGTGGTATGTTCGATGTGGCGGATGGGCGGGCCTAGGTGCGGGCTTACATTCCGGACATGGGGGTAGTTGGATTGGCGACTAGTTGCAGTACACACGGGACACGTCTCTTCCTTTCCACATCTGGGTCATCCCTTGTACTAACTGACAGTGATACAGTCATCTTCGCCCCAGCCCTCATGTCCTCCCCTCGCCCCCAATATGCATGCTCACCTGCGAGGCTAGCGCTTGCACAGGCAGCCCCAAGCTCGCACCAGAGAGGGCAAGGAGTGTATGTGTGGGTCCAGTTGCACGAGTGGGCTGTCTCAGGGTATGATGTGTGGCGGGACGCCGTCCACCTGCGTGGTGCCCCAAATGGAGACCCGGCCTGCATGGACTATGCATCACAGTCTTCGCCTTCCGGATCCGCCACCTGCGACACCCAGTGGCTGTGGCTGCCCTTGCGGCCATGCCGCGTCCGTCTGTGGCTGATGGCCCACACATTCACTCTTTGGCCTCTCTGGGGAGGGCTCAGGGGTGGTGGCGCACGCGCTTGCACTTAGTCGCAATGGCATGTGGCGTGGTTGGTATGATGGGCAATGGATGGGATGGTGCGAGCCACCTCCCGTGACGTCAGTGCTGCTCGTGCTGTGGTGCGTCCCCCCTACACTTCCATTTGACTTTGTGCCATGCTGGACGTTGAGGTTCTATTGCCTGCGTGATATGACCAGGAGGAGCGCGAGGAGACCTCTCACACACCATGCTCCACTGCCATCCCGTGCCCTGTATCGCCTGTGCGGATTGACTATGTTGGGGTTACACCTGGTCGACTGGGGCTGTGTGTGCCTTGTCAAGGGGCATGGCGGGCGCACAACAGGATCCAGCTTGTCCACAGAGGGTGGGCTGAGGTGCGCCTGGTACCGCTTTGTACGTGTGCCCGGCTGCTGTGCACACACGTGTTCACTCCCCCGACAGGTGTCCTCTCACAATGCCCAGGGAAGCGGTGGTGTACTGTTCATGAGCCCCTCCCAACACGGCGTGCTCCAACTTGGCATGTGCGCATCTACCCGTCGCACCCACCCACCTGAGCACTGCGTCCATACGACTTCACACGACACATGTGTGTCTTCCACAGTAGTGCTACTCATTTGCGTTGACATCCAATACCAGTGGACTACATGGTCATGTCACGACTGCCGTGTACTTCACATACTCTCATCCTCTCTCATTCGTACTTGTGAAATGAGTCAGCGGAGACAGTTCTGGTTTCAAACATTATATTGAGTCTTCTGTCCTCTGTGATGCAGTATAGTGGACACTACTGGCAGCGGAATACATGTTGAGGATATACTGAGCATGATTACAAATGGGATAGGGTGTGGGGTTACATCTGCTTGGCCAAGGCTGTGCTAATGTACATTTACGTATAGCTGCGGAGCTGCGGACTTTGACACAGACGGTATACATGTAGCCTACCAGACCGCTCGGCATCATGGGCACAGTCCATCTCAGTTCCATGTGACAGGTTTGCTGCGGTTGTTCCTCATGCACGCGTGCATGTGAGATGACATCAGGGCATGTGCTTGCGTGCATGCAGCGGCGTGCCACTTGTTGTTGCACTGTGGTGGTTACTGGACATGTCACAGTCACTGGGGTCGTGTTGTTGTTGTATGCACTTGTCGTCCATGCAAAGGTCCTGGTATGGGATTCCCGGGGCGGGGGTGGGAGGGGTGCAGCACCCACAGACTCCAGGCGACCTATTCATGTCCACTGAGCGGTGTGTGTGTCCATGTGCGCTGGATCCATGTCGTGTCCTGGTTGTTCGTGCAGTTCCGTCCATGTGGGTGCGATGCACAGAGCCCATGCCACTGCCTCCCACGATGCATGCGGTGTTCCTGGATGTGATGGGGAACAGTGTGCATGTCCCGGTCATATCCGATGTCATGGCGATGTCGTTGATGGTGTGGTTACAGTTGCCGGTCGTTTGGTATGGCTGTTGTGGTGGTGACTGGCCAGTCCGTGCGGAAGCTGAGCATGGGTGCGGGGTTGGACTTCATAGGTCACTCGGGGAACCTGCGTTGTGGTCCGACGTATTTACAGGTTGTCAGGTATGCGATGCCGTCCAGCAGGGCTTCCATGTCATTGGTGGTGTACATGTTTGCCAGCCAATGAAGCGGATGGTGGCTGTCAAGGTGTTGTTCGTAGGTTGTCCCTTGGAGGACCATGATGGGGCATGCTGGGTGACATTCGATGTAGCTGTTCTCGATGATCCGTCGTGTGGAGGCACAGTGGTTCCATTTCAGTGCGCGTGCGATGTTGGCCACATACGCCATGCCCCCATAGGCAGAGCAGGCCCTGTCGTGTGCGTCCAGAGGGAGGAGTAGTGGTAGCAGGTCCGCCTTCAGACATGCCGGGTTGGAGAGGCATATCTCGACTGGATGCTGGTAGGGACACCTCCGACAGTAGAAGACGGGCATGACGCAGCTGAACAATGTGATGCGGTAAGTCAGTCGGTAACTTACGTTCAGCAGGGACAGGAGATCGCATCCCAATGTATGTATCGTGCTGGTTTGGTACAGCTTGAGCTCTTCGGCGTAGTTGGGTAGGTGTGTTGCGGTTGCCATTTCGCAGCGGTTCGTAGAGGTGGCGTGCTCCGGCTGTGTGTGCAGTCTGCAATGTGCACGCTCCGGGGTTGCTGTGAGCTCTGTGTAGTCGTGGGGAGACAGGACTTGTGTTCTGTTGGCTTGTTTGGAGGACACGGGCCCTCTTCCCACATGCTTCTCAGACAGTTCAAGGTCGGTGCTGTGTGACTCCTTCCAATTAACTTGCATGTGGCCGACATGGGGGAGTGTTTTCTTCTTTCTTCCCCGTCCGTTGTGTGCTTCTGTGATATGCGCTATCTGCCGTGTGGTCGGTCTCCTCGGCATGCCTGTGTTGGTCTATTCTTGGACAATGGCTGTATTCACCGGCTTCTGTCGTAGGGCTGTGGTTTCGGTGTTGGAATGGAAGGTCATTCAGTGCTGTCTGCTCTCCCTTGTGTGGGCGGCAGGCTGCCTTTCCGCTCTGCGTTGGGCCTTGTGTGTGGATGTAATTCTTGGGCCACCTGTTGTCGGTCCCCGGGTTCTTTGGTGTTCCGTTTCATGTGTCTTGTTCATATGTGCAGGGTGGTATGGGTTTTTCAGTGTGGTACTGGCGTTCCTCTTCCCGAAGGGGCCCTGCTTCTCCTAGTTGGTGTTGCCGCCGCTGTGTGCTTCGCCATGTTTGTTACACTGGGGTGTGTCCTGCTGTTGCGTGACTTCACTGACATGTGTGCGTCGTTTGTGTGGCGTTGGGTGTTGTCCGTGAATTGGGCTTTGGGGACATGTCTGTGGCCGGCCTGTCACGTGTCATGTGCGTTCGGGGTGGGGCTGGTGTGTGTGCTGCTTGGTTGTGTCCCTGTGTCTGTGTGCGACGCATGCATGGCGCTGCGGTTGGCCTCTGCGTTGTGCGCATGTGTGGCGGCGTCATCGGCGCTTTGGGGCCGTGACGGGGTGGTTGGTTCCTAGTCCCAGGTGGTGTGTACACATGTGTTCCGCGATGTTAGGATTTGGCCTGTGTGTCATATGTGGATGCAATGGTGGATGTGTAGTGTGCACGCGCTGGTGGGGGTTGTCCGCTTTATCCGCCCTTGCACTGTGTGCGCTGTTTGCGTGCACTTGTTGTGTGTGTGCCTACCTGCGTCTCCGCGGTACGTTGCGTCCTTGGTGGTGCATCAGCAGAAGCATGGGAAGGGCCTGCAGTGCTGGATTCATGCCCGGGGTGCCGCTTCTTCGTTGTCCGTGCTCTGCGTCCGTGTTTCCGCCTCTCTTTCACGTGCGGTGTCTCTTTGCCGTGGGAGCCGTTTGTTTGCGGCATCGTAATTTATGCGCCGGGCGGGACGTGTTTCGTCGGACGGTGTGTGTCAGTTGTACTGCGCCGCTACGTGTGCGGGCGCACTTTGATGGCGGACGGTGTTGCTGGCTTGCCGGCGGTGTTTGGCCTGCTTTTCGCATCGTAATTGGGCGGGCGTGTGGACTGCTGCGTGCTGGCGGTAACTGGTGGTTTTTGCATCCGCCAGCACGGCGGTAGTGCTTCCGCCCGCCATCGTAATGGGCCCCTAAGTAACTCTGAAATTCAACAGATGGGCAGAAATTGAGTTACATTTAACTTCAGATCCGTATAGGCTAAGAATCTTTTCATCATTTCTATGGAAAGAGATTAATTTAAAGTTTGATCTATTTTTTTCTTAGAACAATACTTAATAGTTGTTTATCACATGTAGATGAATACCACATTTCTCAGATTGTGCTGAGTCTTAAGGTCCATACCTATACAAGTCACTTCATTAAGCTCTGACCAACATTTCTGTTAATATTTTACAGCCTTCCTCTGCAGTTCTTGGCACTACTAATTAGTACGATAAACGAAACGGCAACCTCATTCCACTAAAGTTGCCATTGGCAGTAGACGTGACCATGTTTGAGAACAAAGTTCTATGTTTTTCTGGTCTTCCTCTTGTTCAGTAAAACTTAGATGGATATTTTCTAAGTTAATCTTCTGTTCTATGGTGTGCTAGTCCTTATCCAAGTCTAAAATATTCTGACCTCCGAGGACACTTTTCATTGTCAAGAAAAGCATTTAACAGCAGCGATAAAGTATGTGTTTTCAAATAAAAAAATATAACAACAGGGCCTGAATCAAAGCCAAGGTCACTTGTTTCAAATGTATTTAAGGCATCATAACAATTGCCATTTGAAATTGAAAACAGAGGTTGGCGATACCAATGCATGTTGGATTTAATTCATTCACTCGCAGCTTGTCTTTTAGGTATCATATTTGTACAAATTCCCAACATATTTTTCTGGCTGCAACAATGTCATACATGGAGAATGTACAAGCTTATGCTCTACAGGCTGACAGTTTCCAGGCTTTAGAGTTCCCTTCGCAACCATCTGCAACCCACATCCAAAATTCAAGCATGTGAACTTCTGAAACATACATATTCTCGAAAAGCGCAAAGTAACATTTGGGATTTTGTAAGTTGCACATTCAATGCAATGTGCAGCAAGGACTTAAGACCTTCTGTGATATCCTGTCACGAGGTTTGGCAGGAGTCAACTGTGGAAGATCTTCTCCAGGCTTTGGTCTGTGTACGTTGGTAGATAAATGCTGACTGCATAAACATAAACCCCACCAAGCCATTTTTGTTAGCTCACAACTATCTCATCAGCTAGACTGGGCCTTTGTGGCCCAACCATATGGACACCTGTCCAAATCTTTTCTGGTGGTGAGAAATCTGGGATTCTCAATTATGACTGATAAGTCATATCTGTGCATTTTCTAGTAACTATTTTTTCTAACTGTGCTCTATGTGGAATTTTTCCCACTTCTCAGTTTTTCACCTAAAATTGTAGTTAGTGCAGAGCACCTTTGTGTATTCTCACTTGGATTTTTGCAATTTGTGTATTTAAAAATTAGAATAACACTTTACATCATGCATATGACTTTGTTACTCCTCAAGCCTGATTTTTTAAGTTAACAGATGCATTTATGCCAGTAGGTCTGTAATATTGGCTTTGCTGTTTACCACCATTCTCTTTTCCTAGCCTTTGATAGAGTAGATGGTGTGGAAGAGCTTGCAAGGTACCAAAATGTATGCTTCTCTTGCTTCCACCTTGAAGGCTGATAGCAACCATTATATCCTTCAGGACACAGAAAAAAACATGCCTTTTCATTTGTAATGGTATGGTAGCCTTGGATACAACACCTCTAAGAGAAAATAAATCTTGTGCTCTTTCCTGGGCACCTGTCTAGATGTACGTTTGTAATCCTTCACTTGTTTATACTGATCTAACACCATTGACTTTGAGAATCATAAAATCAAGCTCCTGTGTGATCGGTGTCAATAAACAGACCCTTATCTAGTACTCACATCTAGGAATAGTCGTAGAAAATGCATAACTTTACACTTAACTGAATCTAAGCTCAAACAATTCCTCATGTTTTCTGTAATTATGCTCCCTTTTCATTCCCCTTGATGTATCCCATTTGCACCACACTGCTTCTGACTTCCCTAAATCTCTTTCTGCCATAAATATCTCTCTATCCACATATGCTTAATCTTTCTTCCATATTTGTACTCCTGCCATTCAATTGTAGATCTATATTAATTGCTTCCATAGGAAAATCTTTTCATATGTGTATGCTCAGTAGTTCTGCGTTTTGTGGCCCACTGCATCAATTTTATTCATTCAAAACGTATCTCCAAAATGTTCTTTCACTTATATGTGCAATATTTTATTTTTATTTTGGCTCTCCTAATCGCCTTCCCTCCATCTCTTTGTTTTTGTAAACTCTATTCTGACCATCTCCAACACAGATTAATTGAACTTCTGAAATAATAAGCTTTGTGCACTTCCCATTGCTGACACATCCCTCTAATGTCTCCTATTGTCTTTTTAAATTTCCTTTCAACTTGTGTGTGTCCCTTCTCTTTTCTCCATCCATGTCTTTTTTTACTTCATCCAAACACTGCTTCCTCCTCTGTGAATGGCTCTCCGATGTATTTTGTCTTTTTAGCAGCATTGTCTCTTTCAGAGTCCATGACTCTTACCTGTTTGTAGACTGCCACTGCAACTGGTCTCAACTAATTTAGCCATAACTAGATCTTAGGAGTGTTCTCACCATGGTAACTTTCTTCATTACTTGTGTCAGCCCCGCCTCTCCCTTCCCAGCTCACTAATCTCCCCCTTGCTCAATGCCTCTATCCTATTACCTGCTATACACTGCCACCCATCCATCTCCTAAGATGTAGTGTGCATTTAGAGAAAACAATCTGGTTTACTGCAGTTGCCATCCTGATAGCACACCTTCCCTGCCCTATGGGGAATTCTTTCTACTTTCATGTCTCCATGTTGGCTCCTTTATCCTAGGCGAAATAGATAAAGCTAGAGAAACCACAGAGGTCTTCAATAGGTTAATGTGCAGAAAAGTGACAGAAAGATGGATCAGGGGTTCATTGTCTAACATCTAATTCTTTATGTTGCATATCATTTCTTCCAACAAAGGGACAGGCTTTCTTTGCAATGTAATGCATTTCAGATCTCTGAAAAACAAGAAAATATTCAAGCACGCTGCACAAGTCAATCTTTTTCTGTTTCCTCCATGCCTTGTCCCCAGAGGTGGTTAGCACCCAAACCTATTTATATGCCACTTGTAGCACTCGTCTCATCTGCAGCTCATCAATATTGCCTTTACATGATTTTGAAGTTATGCTTTCTGCATTCAGGCCATTACTTTCAAGGTTCTTAAATTTTAATATTTGTTTGCTTTCGGGGACGTTTTGAATCGTCTTCTCTTTGACCTTCGCTCAGCTTGATTTTGTTTGCTCCAAGTCGGTGTTGTTTACATCATGTCAATGTGGTTTTCTGAAACCCCTCTAAACAGAGTTGAAGCTGAGAGGCTGCCATGGTAAACGTTGGGTGCAGGGCGTGAAGAAGGTCGGCAGATTGCATCTTGAGCCATGCACTCACATGTGGTGTGTGGAAGAAAGCCAATCAGAACAAACATGGACAAGTTAATAAAAGAAGAGACTTTTCATTCTGTAAGGGGTTCTAAATGTTTACCGCCCTCGTGGCCTGGGAATTCACCTCCTCCTTGCTCCTGCTAAAGTCCCTCATACAAAGCTATATTCTTCCATGAACCCAGTCTAAACCGCAGCTTCCTGTGTACATACAGGACAGCCCTGCCACATGTTTATTAAGCTACTAAATCATGCACTGAAAATGTTAGGTAGTACAGCAGCCAAGGACCGCTTTGTTTATATATTTGGTTTGTGGTAGCTATTATTTACACTCCAGCCTCTTCCTTCGATATTAGTACAGCAATCCATCACACCTGTCAGCCCCCAGGAAGACAAGTGTTGACAGCCTTAGGTATACTTAGAGCATCCTCCATGTCATTGACCCTTCTCTGCTAGAGCCTCCAAGGAATTCAGGGGCAATTGCATAATTACATCTGCAGGGCTGTCTGTGAATCTCCAACACTTTGAGTCCGTCTCCCTGTTGTGAAAAAAAATTGTATCTAAGGTGGGCAAGAGTCTAACTTTCAAAGTAGAAAATGGCCCGCCTCAATGACCATGAGACCAAGACACTGTGTGGCCAATTTGCAGTCAGAGGTGGACCACTTGGAGCCTGTCAAAGAACATCATGAGGCATTCATGAAAACAGTTCACTCTTTAACTGATCCAAAGTGCGGATGATCCAAAGTGCGGATGAAGATCACCTCAAGAGCTGGAGGTGGGGAAGGTGGTCAATGGTAGCATTCGGCTGTCCTTAAGACCATTAAAGACTGACTGGGCAGAATTTTCTCCTTCGGTGGAGTGAGAGTTTATGTTTTTGTCACTTTAAACTGGCAAGGCTGATCCCTTTTTCTGTGACTCAAGGCCAGCTACTCTTTCTCTATCCGTAAGTCAGGGGTTCTTTGTAGGATGTCATCCATATGGATTGGTGAGAAAACCTGAGGAAGTTCAGGCACACTCACCTATTAACAAGTAACACTGACAGTCAAAAAAGTGACCTATGTGGTGCACTCTTCCTTAGTCCCATATCCTCCTATACTTCTGGCCTACCTATGCCTCATCAAAGCAGGTAGCAAGGACTATATAAATGCAATTGCAAAACAACACAATACAATATGTACATGCATCTTTTATTGTTGGACAACTTTGTCCGTTGTTAATGAAAAAAAAGTTTTGTTTCTCATCACTCTAGCACTGCTGACTGCAGTGGAATGAGGGAGTACCAGCAGAGGCAGGTGAGAGATAGCAGGACGCAAGGTACAATAGGATAAGAAAAACCAGGATCTCCCATGACTCATGTCCCCTGGCACAGATGATTTATGGACCAGCTTACAGGGTAGCCATGGTGTGGATACTTGAAATACAATTTTAGATGGGTCGCTGTGAATAATGGCAAATTTTACCCCCTCAATATTCTAATTAAAAACATGGGAAATTGAGCACTCTTGTTCTTTATGGTATCACTTGAAACCACTAAGTTCAAAACAACCATACTAATCACAACTGTCCACCTATAATTCTCTGCTTTTGGCTGAGGATGGTGAAGCTAAAAGGTGATTGCTTGCCTGTGAGAATTTGCAAACCCCTAGCATCGGACTGTTCCGATTGTGAGGTGAAGTCCCTTAATAAAGTGTTGCAGGGTGGTGGCTGGGTGGATGATGGGTTGAACAATAGAGACACCAAGCTTTTTGAAAGAACCATGACTGTTTCAAAGATGTTGCTAATGATGAAAGCAAAATACTGTACTTTTGCCTTTCCAGTGAATATCCAGTGAGAAGTAAACGTATGTTCCTAACTCCCCATTGTTTGATCAGAGTCTCTAGAGATAAGCCTCAATAACATCTGAACTACATCACAGGAAGCCATGCAACGCTAGATGTTTGTTCAACAAAGACCTTTCCTTAGAATACCAATTCAACACGGTCATCAGATCTATGTTATACCACAAGTGCTTTCTGCATTTAGCAGTATTTCAGTGGATGCAGACTGAATCATATGCAAACAGATTCTCCCTCTGTCTCTTGCATTTGTAGAACTTGAGGTAAGTGCGCAAAATATGAAATCAAGTATGATGCTGTGGAAGAAGATGGCAACTGCAACACGGCACACTGCCTGAGGTTATGCAGCGCTTCGGAGGACGAGCACCCACTGAGATATTTCCACAGCAGAAAATCAGCCTGCACTGGAATCTGTGTCCTTTGAAGGCCCATGACACTTAGATATATACCCCTGGATGTAGTTGGAAGGTCATTTTTAGTTTCCTCTGTAGTTCTTATGTGAATGCTGAATATCCCAGGGGATTTGATAAGGCCATTATGCTTTGCCCTGGTGGAGAGACTCACTGCCTACTAGCAGGCCAAGGTTTCTGGGATCCCAGTGTGTCCTGTTCTGGCTCTGCTGATATTGACCCCAGCATGCTCCTGAAGTGTTTACCTATTTTTGCTTCCAGGGCAACATGGCAGCAAGTATGAATCAGAATGGAAAGCTTGCAGGACGAAAAGAGAGTAACAGGGACAGCATGGCAGGAGAGAAGCCAAGACTGAAAACTGCCAGTCAAAGAAGTGTTCCTGGATTTTTCCCCACCAGCTGGAGGACCATACAAGATGCACAAGTGTTAACAATCTGAGGTAAGGAGAGTTTGGGGATGGGAGTGTAGGTGGTGATCCAGAAACCCAAAACAACCCCTGATTCGAGTAGTGATAGTAAGTGTTTAGCACCCACCCCCAATCTGCTGCTATCCACATCGTTATAGGTGATCACATACAGACCAAGGAGAAAGAGCAGAAGACAGAGACCAATGCCTTGGATAACAATCAAACAGATGGTAAAAATGTGGGAAACTACATTGAGGATGCTGATAGGACCGGCCAGCACCCAGATTTCGAGAAATGGGCTCAACACTCAGCCAACAAAAGTAAAACACCCCTTACTGAATTAAGACCCAGGTTGGTGACTAAAAAAACCTAGGACATAAGCATGACAGTCCAGAAGACTGTCTAAAGGAAGTGGGAGAACTAGAAGACATATTACAAGAAAATAGGACCCTAGTCCCACCTCACATTACTGTGACTTCAGGGACCCAGGAGGCCAAAACAGGTGTGGTCCAGCAAGGACATCAGTTATCTGACCACAAACGTCCAGACACCCAACTCATTATTATTAGGAGTACCAATAAGACTGGCTAGTGTATCAGACACAAAACAAAAAAATCTATAGCAGGATTAAGGAATAAAATGTACCCTTAGATTCATCAGTATGATCGCTTGGCAGCTACCAACTGTTCTCAAATTGCCCTGCTGATAAGCAACTTCAGATTACAAGTCATTAAGGATAACATAACTTGGAATGAGGAAGCCACATTTTTCAAGGGTCAATTTGAACCAGTTTCTATGAAACTAACATCTCAGACAAATGAGTGTCATTTGGTAACCACCGCCATGCACATTTCTTCCTGCAGGACATGAGATAGGAAAGTTATTATTGAAGTAGCCAAGCATTTGATTGTTATCACCCTCTATAGCATCACAGCAAGTAATGACTAGAATTGAGAGGGAGCAAGCGTGATAGTGATCAAATGAGTCAAAGGATCAACAAATAAATAGGATCATCAGCAAAGAGATCTAGGATATTTGACCAGTGACACATTTGGAAACATACGCAATCACCAACTCATGCATCGCCATATCTAGGACTGACAATATTTGTTTCTTTTTTATCGAAACCATCAAAAGCATCAGAATCTTCAATTCTGATAAATATTTAGATGTTAGAATTGAAAGTGAGGACAAGCAAAATGATGCAAATGAGTGAGGGGAGAATGGGAACCCCTCGTATCCCCAATTATTGTACAATGCACCACTGACACAAACTGCCTTGAAAACTGCCACGGGAATTACATCAATGGATGAACTTGAATCACTTACCGAGAATACAGCAGCTGACTCCTTAGTTCATATAAGTGGTGAGAAAGAGACCTCTATTATGAAGAAACACAGTGATAGTGAAAATAATCTAGATAGAAGCAACACCAGGAGTGGCTCTGCTCTCCCGTAGACAGGAAAGCTAACATTATCAATGATTGTCATGCTCATCTCATACCACCAACAGAAGACTAAAGCTAGCTTTGCTATTACAGAGAAGCCAACTAACAATTGAACCAAGCTTTGGAAATATTAATCAAAATCAAAGTGAGCTTAGTGGGCAAGTCACAGAAGTTGTTGAAATAGTCATGGAGATTGAAGCAGTGGCATCATGGCAGCAAATGCATCACAACAAACCAAATGTCTGGGATATCTGAGAAACGAAAATCTTGAAAACAGGCATATACGCGCAGGTCTTCGACTTTTCAGGATCCATTACGGAACAGAAGGAAAGGATCCTCCGTGCTACACTAGACAATTGCTACAAAAGCCGTACCTAGAGTGAGAGGACTGTAATTTTGAGGCGGAGATGCAGTGAATGCCTTTTAAACCTTTGAAAGATCAGACTAGGCCACATACATTTTTTGCAAATTTCCATAATTATTACTTTGAGAACATGTTTTGCATGGCCAGACCAAACAAACCAATAATAGTAGCGTGACTCCCTGTTTTGGTCTACTGTGATTGTGCCAAAGATGCCTTAGATGGGAAATGGTGACTTCAGCAACTAATCTACCAATTTAAATCTGCAAGAGCAGAAGACAAACTGCTTGACCTTGTGAAGCTAAGTGTAACACACCGAAGTTTACTCAATTCTTTACATCTCAAGTAGAAACCAAGACCTGATTGCAGGAAATCAGATGTAATAGATCATACTGTGGCCAGGTTAGTAAAATGTTGATTTGGTAAATTGCATGAGTTTGTGTGGTCGCCAATGTGAACGATAATGTTATATTCTTGAGGTAGAAACACAAGTAAACCAGGACTTAAAATAATCATGCCTGGGTGGGGGAAATTATGAGCCATACACCTTTTTGTTAAAGTCATGTTCCTTGCTGTGTGTGGGATTGCTTAGTTGCAGGAACGAAAATTGGGTGAAAAAGCCATCTATTGGGAATAACTGCACTCTTGACATGAGATAACAGAATGCTTTCCAGGTAACTAGTCATAATATTTATTACTTACAAGATTTTTGTAACATTCTAGCATGTGACATTCTGGCAACATTTTACATGTCACATTCTGGTTACATGCTCAGATTAAACAATCTGGCACTGTTAGTACATCTCTGTCAACTAGGGAACCTATTGCAAAACTGTGGTGTTTACACCCCACCCATTGCTTACCATTGGTTGGATTTATTGTAACTTTCATTTGCTTGTTTCTTATTCAATATCTTTCCTTGCTTTAGTTTGTCCTTCTTGTGCTTGTTCCTCTCCTGGAGCATAGCCTCTGTACCATCTGTCTAATTGTCTGGCTTCTATCCTTCCACTGGTCACTAATTTATTACTGGAAACTACTTTATTCTATTTGCATAAGTACTCCATGAGAGTGCATGGGGTTTTCAGCTCTGTCCCCACTTCAAATATCCACCCCATACTCTGTGTTGCTGTATCCCTCATGCTGCAAGTTCTCTCCCGTTTGCTCCTCCTCTCGCCACACTCACTCCCTTTCCCATGACCTGTGTTGCTTTCTCACTTGTGTGCTTCCTCCACCACCTTGTGTTGCTTTTCCCCACCCCAACCACCTCCTGTTGCATCCTTACCTGCTTCTTCATTGCCCCCACACCCACCTTTTTTCACAATTAATTTTTTATTTTTTTAAATGTAATTGCTACCAGCCCCTCAGCCTGAAAAAAGAGCTTTCCCGTTACTTCTTTTACATGTTTCTTTTAATGTACCAATCATTTGTAGGTGTGGATGCGTAATGACTATGGGTCATCACATATACTTGCACCTACAAAATGACGCAGCTGCTGCGATAGAGTCATCATACCTTATTTTTTTCTGTTTATCCATGTTGCACAACATCTTGGTGATGCTCTACAGTATCGCTAAAAGGGACTGGCAAAGGCAATAAGTCACATAGGCGAGACATACTGGCTTTTTCACTACTTGTTTTCCTTTGAAGTTGTTTAGAAGTATAAATGAATGGGCACTGTAAGGCCTTCATTTAGAATACCAGGTATTTGTGGATGTAATACTGCATCCATGAAAATACTGTGCAGTACTACTGCCCTCCCCAACACACACACACACACACGCACACGCACACACATACACACACACACACACACACATTCTGAGTTCCGCATCTCAAAATGGGGCATAACATAGTAATACTGCATGGTTTCCTCGTTCCAAAACGGAAAATGTTGCGTTGCATGAACTTTAGTCTTGACAAAATACATGCAGGTGAAAAAGTGCAGTATGTTGCACTACTCGTAACCTCTATTGGGGCACAAACTCCTAGGTGGACGGGGATTATAAGGGCTCTCAGACAGTGGCCATAAAAATATTTATTGATTTGATCAGATGCTTGATGGCCACATTGTACTGACAGTTATGCGCCTAAAATCTGCCTCTGGTTCGCTTTTTTACTATCAGAAAGTTCTTTTTTAACTTTCTCACATTATAAATGCTGACCAAGTCATGAAGAAAATGCAGTCAAGCTAGTTTATGCAAAACAACAAAAACCGAGACAATTTTCCATAATTTATAGGAATTTCATCATTCGTGAGCGAGGCAGTATAAAAAAAGGAATATTTGCATTGCCAACTAAAGAATAGATTTACTTAAACTCCCCCGGAAAGTAGCAGAATGTTAGAAGAACAGTCAATTAAAAATAAGTGAATAATGTGTCTGATCCACCGAGGCAGTGCGCACATTTATGGAGGCAATTGCTTCTATTCGCACTTTATTGGAACAGCGGTGAACCTTTCCAAACCAGGGTTACAAGCTCATTAACATTAGTTGAGAGAATTCCAGGGGCACAGATTTATATTAGCAAGATGACTGCCCTAGAATGAACTGAACACAAGGCAATATGCACGTTATGCAAGGCTGGTCCATCTGCAGTAAATGCGATTTTTATTCTAAAATATTAGCTTATTCCCTTGCTCAGAAAAAATGAAACTAAACAGAGCCAAAGAAATTACACAAACTGGGAAAATAAATGCTCAATTTCATGTTTTTTTTCAAATTCAGCCAGGAAGAGTAATTTTTCCAGCCTGTGCTATCTTGGCTAGTCCCAAAATTGCGTAAGACCGAAAACAAATCAATGAAATTACATTTTTTGTTGCTTATTCAATTTCGGAAATCTGTTGAAACCGGGAAAGCAGTACATCTCTTTTGAGAAGAAGAGTCCTTCTCTTTCCTAAGCTTTGAGAAATACTTCTTGAAGATGTCTGTTAAGATAAGGAAATGCTGTACCCCATACTTTGGGGCAGGTTGTTGGCAAACCAGAGTAGCAGTTGTCACGGCACCCCATCTTCTAAGGGGCACCCTAGGAAACTGAACTTCCTCTAGCTCACCTCTTTCTATTCCTATATTTTAACCTCTCTCCCCTCTGCCCACCTCTTCTTCTGAATCTCTCTCTTTGTTTAGTATCACTTTAAGGAATTTTTGGGGCCCCCAGAAATACATATTTCAACTGCTTTTGTGTGACCCCATTTCTATAAGTATGGTTAGCATCATTTGATCATCAGTTAGCAGAAAACGAGTTGTTATGAATAAGGAGCCCTCAAAATATGTCTTGCCCAGGACCCCAAAAATCCTTAGACTATTCACTGCTTCTGTATTCCCAGTGTAACATAAACAAATAGTGACTACGAACTTAGGGGCCTATTACGATGGCGGTCGGAAAACCTCCCCGACCGCAATGGTAGCGGGAACAGACCACCCGCATGGACCGCGACATCATCGCCGGTCGAATTACGATGACCCGCGGTCGAAATCTGACCACGGCGGTCTGATCGCGGGCCTTAACATTGCGGCGGTTGCTGCTGCCCGCAGCACCGCCGCAATGCCGAAAGGAGCATGTCCTGCATTTCCCTGCACTGCGTGGCAGGCACTGCACAGTGCCTGCCACCTGGTACAGGGAAATGTAGGGGGTGACCATGGGTACCCCCCAGTGCACCCACACACCCCCAACACATTGGGGGCCCGCAACGGTCCCCCGGAAGACAATCTCCGCATGCCTTTCCATGGCAGTTTGACCGCTGAGGAAAGGCTGGCTACCGCCGGCATCATAATCCTGCCGATCCTGCTCGTCCGCCAGGCAGGAGTGCGGATGGCAACCGGCGGAAAAGTGGCGGTCGGAATTTCCCACCGCCGCGGTCACCACTGCCATCCTAATTTGACCGGCGGTTTTCTTGGTTGCGATCGCGGGCGGATGTCCACCGCCGGTCCGGCGGGCGCCACCGCCGGCCCGGCGGTGGACATCCGACCGCCATCCTAATAGGCCCCATAGATATGATTTGTCCACAAAAGACAATGTATTGGAAAAGCCGACTGGGAATCCAGGTCTTTTGCTTCCAAATACAACAATAAAGTGAGTTTATTTCACCGGGTTCTTTTACTGTCTTAATTTAACTTAACTTTAACAGGTGGTAGAAACAAGTGATATCGATTAATCTCTAGTGGACTGCAGAAGAATTCAGTGATCTGTAATTTGGCCTGAGGAAAAGAGTTTGTATGTAATGTAAGCTAACACAGTTTTTACCTTGCCCTCGCCACATCGTTGAGTCGGCGACGCGGCGAGAGCCAGGTAAGGGTTTTTTGTTTTTTTTAACCTACTCCGTCAAAAGTTAAGGCTGACCGCGATCTAGTGTGGTATGGGCACATGAAATAGAATGGGTCCAGTCTTGGCTTGCCTTCGACTTATAAGAAATTTTGAAGTAAAGTTCCTGAGTTGGTAAAGGCAGGCAAGGCAGCTGGCAGTGTCTGAGGCGGAGGCATCATCGTCGAGGAGCCACTGGATGGAGTTGTGGTGAGGTGTTCTACCTTTGGACTTTTTTGTAAGTCAAAAAATCTCCACCGGGATGAACCTGTAGGCTGTAGCCGATGAGAGCTGCAGGAGGCGGATACCTTTGATGAGAAGTCAAGCTGAACAGGATTTGCTGCTGCGGAGAAGAATCTAGTGAAAGCTACTGCGCCGTCAGGCCCTCTAGCGATGTACCTCAGGCAGATTGGCGACCAGGTAGGTCCGGGTCTTCTGTCGGTTCTCAGGCCACTTTTTGCTGAAAATTGTACTAACTCCCAACTTTTAGGATTAGCACCACCGCCAAGGATACAGGACTGGAGGGGCACCCCTTGGGAGGACAGGACTCACTCCAGCAGAGGGCAAGCGCAGGGTTCAAGGTCTCTGGATCTTGTTATGTCTCTATAGCTCATACAGGAGGCCAGCCAACTAGCCCTTGGAGTCCCTTTGGTAGTTCTGGGTTCAAGCAGCAAGACAGATCTCAAGCTGGAGGGCAGTCCTCTGGTAGCCATAGGACAGTCCTCTGAGGTATAAGGTGGGCCTCAAGTAGCAGGGCAGGCATCTGGGGGTCTAAGGCAGTCTTTTTGATGTCCTCCACAGGTCCAGGAGTGTAGTGAAGAGGTGGTTCAGGAGGTCCAATATCTATACCTGGTGCTTGACTTTGAAGTGGAGGCTGACATCTTGGCTATCCCCACATCTAGTTCTGGAAAGTTCTTCCCTTTCCCTGCTAAGGATCCAAGAAGTCTGAGGTGACAAATGACTAGTGTTAGGTTCCTTTGTGATTGCGCTGAAGGCTGCCCTTTCAAATGCACGTGGGGCAGAGAACAACTCTGGCCCCCATCCTGGCAGGATGGCCCATCCAGCCAACACCTACTCACTGTCTCACTGTTTAGGAGGAATACACAAAGGCCAAATGCCAAGCTATTCACAGTCATATGACCCATGACTCAGACAGCAGGCACACAATGGTTAGAAAATGACAATTTCTAAAAGTAACACTTTCCGTATTAGGACTTAAAATCCGACTTTACCATTACATTTAAATTGCAATTCATTTGAGACCAAACATGATCCTTGTACCTGTTCCCAATCAAAAGTTAGTACTCATTAAATATAATAAGGTACCCTAATGTTATCCTACTGGAGAGGTAGGCCTTACAGTAGTGAAAAACTGATTTAGGAGATTTTCACTACCAGGACAAGTAAAACTTAAAAACACATGTCTCATCTTTTAAATACAGATCACCCTCCCTGTGGGCTGTTTAGGGCCTACCGTTTGGGTGAATTATATGCATTAAAAAGGAAGGATTTGGCCTGGAAAAATGCTTATTTTGCCAGGTCGAATTGGCAGTTTAAAACTGCACTATAGGCTGCCAAGGAAGGCCTGTTTTTAAGTGCTACTTTAGTGGATGGCACAATGAGTGCTACAGGCCCCCTAGTAGCAATTAAGTTACATACCTTGGGTACATATATACTAGAGACTTATAAGTAATTTAAATGTGCCAATCAGGTGTAAGCCAAGTTTACCAAGTTTTAGTGAGAGAGCACAAGCACTTTGGCACTGGCTAGCAGTGGTAATGTGCATAGAGTCCTAGTTTGGGGTAAGACCACACCAAGGATGTCGTCTAACACTGACAGGGTCTAAGACAAGGTCAGGCTGATGGGTTGGAGATCTGCGATGCCACAAGTAAGCCTTAATTAAGTGTGCTGTCTAAGATGGATAAGAAGTAGGTAACTCTCTATTTATGATTTCTTCAGGGCATTGTTACACTGATAATCTACCTTGGTATGCGCCCCTTGGGCCCTTGAATTCCATTACCCATGTCTCTATCTTGTTATCCAGAGTCCCCAACCCCACAGCATGTGAATTTACAAAGATTTTCAATAAGATGTTGGTTTGGACATTCGTCTTTCTGTGTGGTCGCAGTTGTGGACTCTTTGATTCCATGGTTGGCTTGGCCATATCTTCTCTTTTCAAAGTGGTTACAGATCTAAGCTCTAGAATGAGGGCTATTTTGTGGCCTTGCCAGTCACATGACAGAGGGTAGGGAATCAGATAGAAAACAGCCCACTTATGGTTGGGAGACTGCATGTTAATTGGTTTGATGAGGTACTGGGTTTGCATCCTGTGTTACAATGTGTTGACCTATCATGCTTTGGGGGTGGGTAGGTAGGATGAATCTGGAGATATGAGGAGATATGAGGAGGGTGATGGAATGAAGAAGAACAAAGGTGCTGATGAAGGCAGAGATAGTGGTCAGAGAGGTAGCAGGAGATAAGGAAGGGTCAGAGGGGGCTTAGGGAAAGGAAGATGCAGAAATGATGGAAGTGGACAGCACAAGGAGTAGGATGAGGTTGAAGCAGAAATTTGCGGAGAGAGGGGAGTAGGGGTAATGATGTAGGCAAAGAGGAGATAAAGTTAAAATGTAAAAATAAACTGGTGAGGTGAGTGATGGAATAGGAAGGATAAGGGTGGCTAGTGAGGTCTAGGAGGGCGACGGAAAAGTGGGTGGGTTGGGGTTGTTGGGAAGGGGAGAGGAGAGGAGTTAACAGGAGAATAATAGAAATGAAGCCTTTGATTGGATGCGGTAGCATGACAAGGGTTAATCTTATGGCTAGGAAATGATTGGATGGTATGATAATGCTGACCTAAAAGCAAACAAAGTTGAAGTTCTGCTAAACAGTCAATCTAATCACTCAAAGGATAAAAAAGATTGAGGTGACAAGGCAAGGATCACCCTCATGGCTTATAATAATTATGGCAACAAAAGTATTTGCAATGAGAGCTAAACTGGGTTGGGTTGCACTGGATGGTTTGTCTGGGTGTGCAGAGGGTTGACGCAGTATGGCTATTGTTCTACCAAAGGCCAGCATGTGCTAACCTGGGACCCAGGAAAGGTTCAGTGCTATTGGGGATTGCTTTCCTGGGGCAAGAAAAATTGATATGAGGTGAAAATGGCTCTCCTTGAAATGGACTCTTTTGTGATGCCTTGTTTACTGCTGAGTATGGTGGATGAGATGTGTGAACAGTCAAGGAATCACTTGAGAGATAACACTATAGCATTGTTCTGCATAACTAAAACACACAGAGAAGTACTGTAGCACTGCTGTAATAAGAGAAGAATGTCACTTGTCTCCATGCTTTGTACTAGATTTATTGACTTGCTTTTGCCCAGTAATAATTTTGTGCTTTTAAAATGCTTGTAAACTGTTGGGTTGGCCAATCGTAGAAAAGTGTGAGCCTGAGCACAACGACTCCTCGCACTAAAGGGGTAATGCTATATTATACTATACTTTTAATGAATCTGATAAAAGTGCATGGCATACACCGAGTTTTTATAAAATGAAGAAAACCTCACTCCCTCTTTATTCAGTGTACTGTTATGTTTCAGCCTCAACATTAGAGACAGCCAGATACAGTAGTGGCCCGTAATGTGGAGTAGTAGTGGGGCGAGCACACACACACACCTCTTCTACACTTGCACACACATACTCACAGCCATCCACATGCACATTTACTCACACCTATCCATTCACAAGCACACATATACATCCACCATTCACAAGCACATACACAAGTACACACACATTCATAGCACACGAACACAAACATTCATACATACACACACGCATGCATGCACCCCACATTAAAAAACCTTACTGGCCTGGCAGTGATCCTCGGGTGGTGGGAGGGAAGCCTCAATGGGTTCTGGAGGTTTTGGGGAAGAGAAAAGATCCTAACACCTCCTCTCATTGGCAGATCTTTTCATGGGTCAGCCAATAAGGGGAGTATCTTCTGTTTCTTGTTACAGAGTGTGGTGGGGTCAATGAGACTTGCTGACCACCCCACTCTGTGACAAGCATCACTGTTGGACACTCAGCCTGGCACTTCAGAGCTTAAAACTGAAGCACCCAGGTCCGAGTCGATCGGTGACACCCCCCATCATCATGAGGGGGAGAACCTTGCAGTACTTTGCAGGGCAAGGAGATCACGGCCACAGGACTGTGAAATCTTCAGTCTGGAAAAGTTTGGCTCAGGCAGCCAGGCACCTGCAAATTTAGTGCATGCATAGCGCTTGGCTGCCTGACCTGAGCATAAAAAGTGTCTGTCAGGCTGACCTTTGCTCAGCCTGACAGAACTCCTCATGTGTTCGAAAAGGTTGTGGGGCAGGGCGCCATCTCCCATAATGATGAATCATGCCTGACCAGATAACTCTCAGTGTTGTTGACATCAACAGTTGCCATTGTGACTGGAAAATGGTGTTAAGGGATAAGGATCCTGGTGGTGGTCATACAGAAAGAATCAATGGATTTGTGCTTCATTCAATTAATGAATTCAGAACAAACCATCCTAAAGTTGCTCACTCTCCAGACCTGTGAATATCATCTATGACAAAGAGTTCAGGGAAAATGTGTCAATTTGTTCTCATCTTGTATAATGCATTTAAACTCTTTTCAGCAGCACTATGTGATGCCTTTCTCTCAGTTGTGGGGCAGTCAGTGGTTACTGGATAGTATTAGTGGTGTTTACCTTTAGAGTCCAAGAGTCTCAGGTTACTAATGCACTTCAGTTTGGATGACCAAGTTACTCTACTTGTATACTTGACTCTCCAGTGATATGAAGCAAGGTTGAGCAGTTAAAGCATACTCTGTTGTTATATTCCATATAGGTACCCTATATAGGCACAGGTAACACTGCAACCTTTCACCTATATCCTTCCCTACATTTCATACATAACAGTTCATAGGGACTGACCTTTTACCTAGATACAACACTGCATTCAGAACGCGGGTTTTTCCCTGGTTCGAAACTCATACTTTATGCATGAGGCTTCTTGGAAGCACAGCAGGACTCACAGCAGGACGAACATCTCCTGTATAATATCTATGTTAAAGTTCAAGCCCGACGTCATCATTTAGGCTGACACAGTAATACAGCAAGGTAGGACCCCTGGGGAGACCTGTGGGTATATATACATCACATCTTGCTTAGAAAGATAGAGGAGACCATGACTTCCCGGCTGACACACTGACCAGAGACGCTGAGGTTCCTGCATGCAGACTCTCCAGCTAGCAGTGGTCTAACATCCCTCGCGGGGTGTCCAACTCGAGACCAGGACGGGGTCCCACATTCTCTAACTCTCAGGTAATGGGGTGGACTAGATCCTAGAGGGATTCTTGGCATAACACTTATATAGATGCTAGGTACATTTAAGTACATCTAGTTAGGGAGGCCTCGTAGGAGTACGCACTTTTAGGTTGCACCTTTTATCATGTATTTTATGTACTTGTATATATTCATGATTTCTGCAAGATGGTAGAACTATACCATCCTTTTACTTTCGTAGTATTGCTAATCATATATCTCTGCTACTGTCTAATGGTTGTTGCAGCTCATATATTTTACACTAGAATAATAACTGTTTAATAAATACTTATTGAAACGCCCAGACTGTTTATTCTGTGTTTCTCTCTGAGACAAACTAAGTGAGCACAAGTGACTGAGCGAAAGGTAGTATATTGTTTCCACGATCCTGGGGGATCAGGGTTGTCATGTTCTGAGGTTGCCAGAAACTATTCTCTCCCCGATAAGAGATTCTAGTGGCACTGTGAGCTAGCTAATGCAAACAGGCTAACATATCCGGTGGGGGTGCTCGGAACCAGTCTGCCACCAAACCCACAGTTTATGTTATCCGAACGCGCAGATCCTGTATAGGTAATATAGGAACTACACGACATGGCGCCGCCAACGTTGGTTGGGTACTTATTTAACAGTAGAATTGAGTAGTTCAGTCGTGCTATTCTCAGAGACCCCTACTCACAAAACGCCAGAGACGTCTGGAGTGGGTGGGCACAAACTCCGCCACAGCTGAGTAGGCTAAAAAATCCTATTTATTGGCTGTTGGTTAATCAAGCTTGAAGGACACAGTGTTCCTAAAATTGTGCATAAAAACCTTATCTTAGTTCCCTTGAACAAACTTCTTCTTTACGAAAATGACTGAGACAAGAGATAACGTAGTAGTAGATCTACACCTCTCTGGGGGAGAAGAAGATACAGACGCAATTCCGATTGCAGAAAAATTCAGACATACAATCATCCTGAAACTGTTAGAAAATGGTTTATCAGCTAGGGGTGGCTTAGTAGTTTTCGTGATTGAAGCACACAAATCAAACAAAACAGAGGTATTTTATTCGTGGGTTACATTCCCAGCAGCAAATGCAAGAACAAAAACATTTCACTCTTACACAGAAGGAGATGCACCAGTGGAATATTGTCAGTTCGAGGACATAGGGTTCCACTCACATACCAGGAACACTTATACTGGTTTAAAGGCGCCCTACCCCACACAAGAAGAAGAGTGAGATTAGGCCCGCTCAGAGGAGAAGGGGCAACATGGCCGATATTAGCGGCCTACACACCACATCCTGACATTGACACAATGCCACAGGCAGACTTACTCATACAACACAAAGATTTAATTAAAATCTATAGAAACATGACGCAATTCATCATGAGGACATTTACAGTCCAACCATCAATAGTTGCAACAAATGGAACTCAGTCTCAGGGTGCAGCAACTGAAATCACACCACAAACATTACACGTGGTAATGGGTAAAATGCCCACAAAACGTGAACAAATACCATTCTGGGTAGCTCAGAAAATAACTCAGCTCGAGGCAGTATTCCCGAATACTACCCCGTATGAAAAAAAACAGAATGTTAACAATATGCTTGCCTATGGGGATAACACCACAAGTAGAGGATTGTACCACTTGGGGTGCAGTCTTTGCTGCCGTATATACCAAAACTCATGGTATCCCATCATTAGCAGTAGTACCTGATGTATTAAGACAAATACAGAACGAGTAAGGAGCAGAACCTGCCCTAAACTTAGGGATGAAGTTACTAGGTAACTATGCCCAGGTATCAGCCATAATACTAGCTAACATTAAAGGGGAAGCAGCTTCAGTGGCTGTCCGCCAACGCCTAAGGGAGTTCAGTCCTTTAGATCAGGAACATGAACTACCAAAAATAATTGAAACTGCATATACAGAATTAGGCAGAGACAGTTTGGGTGGGAAAGCTTTAAAACCACAACTGATGGGCAGTCCTGAAAAGGACACCTCTAAGCAGACACCTACTTCTACTAAGAAGAAGTGGGAAAATAAAAAACAACAAAACTTTAAAGAAAATAGATCTCAGTCCAGAGGTAGATCTCCTCCACAGGAGCCCTCCAAAAAGAGGTATAACCTCAGGAATAGGGATAATATTAGGAAACCCGACAGGTATCAGGATACTGATACACGTTCCTCTCGTTCCTTTCAGGGTTCATCGAAAAACTCCGAGAGGGAAGGACAGTCAGACAGACAAGAAGAGCGTACAAAGTCCAGAGACAAGCAGCACGCTCAGGATTACACTTCTAAAAAAGAAGAGAAACCAAAGCAAAAGCCACAGTTCAAAAAGAAGAAAGTTGCAGGTCTAAAGATCAGACATGCCCAGAATTCTGAGGACTCGACTACTGAACGGGGAATGGGCTCTGACGATGCTAGACAGTGCGGCAGAAGTAACAATAGCTCGCCAGAACCTGAAGGAATTTCTGGTGACAGCGGACTTGAATGATTATATCACGGTAAAAACACCTGATACTAGAGTAAGTGTCCCACATAAAGTATATGAAATAACACTCCAGATGGAGGGGGACAAGAGTAGGAAAGTGAGAGGTCTCTTTTGGGAGAACCTAACGTTTGGCTATGACATTTTGTTAGCTGAACAAGATTGGCCGCCAGCATTCGTCATGGACTGTCCTAAAGGAGAAACGGTAATTATGCCGGCATTCTCAGACGATATTCCCAGGCATTTGCAACACACATATGCGCAGGAGTGGGCGGGAGCCCAAGCTCCAGCATTATATAATAACCATGTTGAATGGGATGAGGATTCAACCCACCACGTCATTCCTTTAAAAAATACTCCAACTGCACAGAGGCAGTATCCAATAAAGCAAGAAGCTAAAAAACAGGTCAGGGAGATCTTAGATCAACTTGAATACCAAGGGGTGATTGAAACTTGCACCTCTCAAATGAACAATCCTTTGTTTCCTGTGATGAAACCTGACAATACATATCGTCTAGTTTCAGATTACAGACACTTAAACACTTGCACTAAAACATTTGCAGTTCAGAATGCACACAGTGCCGCATTAATGAATAACATTGTGCGGAAGAAATACAAAACAACACTTGATATCTCAAATGGATTCTTTTGCCAAAATATAGCGCCTGAAAGCGGGTATCTAACAGCCTTCTCAGCGCTAGGGTCCCAGGGTCAATTTCGGCGACTCCCCCAAGGGTAAAAGAACAGCCCGGGGTTGTTTTCTGTTAGAGTAACCGAGTTACTTCAAAAATTGGATGAAGAGGCATTGTCCTATGTGGATGATATTTATCTGATGGACGATGACCTGGAGGAACACTTGAACAGAGTAAATACCATAATTTTGGGATTTGCATCTGAGGGCTACAAATTTAACTTTAAAAAATCAAAAATTGCCCACCGCAGTGTCCTGTTTTTAGGATACGAATTTTCAAGTAAAGGAACGAGCCTAGCAGCCAATTTTTTAGAAAAATGTGCACTGCTCCAACCTCTGAAATCATTGAAAACTTTATAATCGATACTGGGATTCCTACATTTTGGTCGAACATACATTTTGGATTACGCAGAAAGGGTAAAACCTTTCTACGACTTAATTAAACCTGATTTCTCAGCCAGAAATTGGACACAGGAACACACAGATACACTTCGTTCCTTACAAGCTGACATGATAGCTTCCAAACACTTACAGACACCCGTAAACGTACGCAACCTGGTGATCCGTATAGTTGCGGGTCAATCTGGGTACACCTATCTAACATATAATGAAGGTGAGACAGTACCAATTGCATACAAGTCACATTTGTACACAAATGCTGAGATGCGCTTCGCATCCACTGAAAAGATTCTGACAGCGGTACAGACTGCTGTAGTGAGAGAACGAGCACTGGCTCAGGGAAAACGAATAATAGTAGTGACTCCGGTTCCAGCCTTAGAGGCTGCGGCAAAGGCAAGCGTTCCTAACGCTAAAGCCTTATATCCAAGATGGATACAATGGGCTGATACTCTCACTGCCACAGATGTAGAATACAGGTACGACCCAAATTTAAAGACACAAGCATTTCTGCAATACGAACAAGAATATCCTCTGCCAAACGAAATAATGCCCCTAGATCAGTATGAATATATTATTTACACTGACGGATCTGCTCAACTGGCCATAGGAAGTAAGCAACAATATAGCGCAGCATGTACTATCGTTAAAGGTCGCATGCGGGATGGGAAGTTCCATCCGAGTTGCACTAAAACGCAATCTCTAGGAGACTGCACAGCACAGTTGGCAGAATTAAAAGCACTGATACTGGCACTTGTAAAAACGGATTGAGAATTCCCCACACTTATTGTGTGCGATTCCTTTTACTGTGTGCAGTCTTACAATGAATACTTGCAATACTGGGTTCAAAACGGGTTCAAAGACGCAAAAGGTGGCACAAGTAAGCATAAAATGCGATGGGAACAGGTAGTGAGGTTGAAATCCGAACTACCAAGGACTCACGTGATACATACACTGAGTCATCAGCGTGATGGCGTTCACGTTGAAGGGAATTCATTGGCTGATGAAGCCGCAAAGGGGGCTGTACGTACGGCTTCTGTAGCTGCAATCACTCGTTCTAAAACGAGAATAGACGGTGAGATTATGGTGGCTGTTATTGCTTCAAGCAAAAACAGCGGTGCAGTACCCTAAAAGATTTCCACTCAAGTACTCCTACAAGTTAGATGCCAATAACATTCCATTTGCTCAGATTCCTGGAGTGGGGGGATAGAGTAATACCAAACATGGATCGTAGGTTAGGGTTAATACTAGCAGCACACGAAAGGATAGGTTCTGCTCATGCAGGAGTTACGGTGACTGTTTCCTTATTGAAACAACGCTACTGGTGGCCTGGTTTAACAAAGCAGACTAAAAAGACTATGGGGTAGACTCCGATATGGGTTGGAAAGCCCTCCGACCGAGCTGGATCCGGAGTGTTTTCCGACCGAGTCGTACCCCTGGAGTCCGACCGAGCGAGTACGATGCTGCCGCATGCTGACGGACTTGTCTCGGTCGGATTCCCATTGAAGTCAATGGGAGCCGGTCGTACGACGCGTGCATGGCCTTGCATCAGCTGAATAGGTACGTCTCGCAAAAGGGCGCCCCCCTGCAGTGGGTACGCGTTGGTGCCATCCGCACCGTACATGCATGTGAAGGGGGGACCTTTGGGTCCCCCCTGTGTTCGACTCGTTAGGCTACGGGTGAAGGGGGTCCGGCACAGACCCCCGAAGTCCGCTTCCCGGAGCTTTTTGTCCCGGAGACTCCGACTCGATCCGGCTGTCCGAATCGTGCATTGTACTGGCTCGGTCGGAAATCGACTCCATTGCGCGGTACGGTTCGTCTGCGACCGAGTCGTACGGAGCGGTTCGGACCCGGAAACGAGTCGGTCGGCAATTTCACGTTCTTTCGCATCGTACTTGGGCGTCCGGACCTCTGTACGACTCGGTCAGAAACAAAGCCTCCGACTCGGATCCGGTAAAGCCAAATCCGATTCGGAGGCCTTCCGACCGAGATCGGAATTGACCCCTATGTCTTGAAATGCGACACCTGTCAGCAGATGAAAGGTTCCACCTTAACACCTCCAGTGCAAATCCCATTATTAGACAGCATTAGATTGTCTGTTTGCGTGCATCCTGCTCGAGATTCCTATGGGTGTGGCCCCAGTGCTCGGCTGACGCTCGAACTGTTATAAAAGATTTGCGAGTCTTCATAGGGACATACGCAATTGGCACACTACATTCTGACCAGGGCCCTGCATTTAGCTCTCGGGCTTACAAGGAGGCAATGGGAAGTTTGGGTGTAGCATTGCAGTACTCATCTCCGTACCATCCCGAGGGAAATTCAGTCGTGGAGAGACAAAACCGAGACTTAAAGCAATCTTTAACAGCTAGAGTATTAGGTACGGGTGAAAGTTGGGTAAAACATCTTTATGGGGTCCAGCGGGCCCTTAACAATATGCCAAGAAGTTCTCTAGGGGGTGTCACTCCATATGAGGTCCTATTTAGGACAAGAATGTGGGTACCTGATCTTGATGGTGAAGGCACAGTGGCGGATGAAAAACCTTTTGGCATCCATGATCGTTTGGCTGTTTTACAGGATCTAAATGAATCCAGGACACAACAAAGTAATGCCCACCTGAAACAGACAGCCACTGGGGAAGTCAAATCAGTCACAGCAAGACCTGTCTGGATCCCTAAAGTCGGGGATCTGGTCAGAGAGAAAATAGCGGACAATTAAGAATTTGGGCCATCCTACAGAAAACCTGTACCGGTCTTAGCAATTGAAGGAACAAGAACTGTACTTCTACCACCTCTTGCCGGAAAAAGGAGAAAAGATTTGTCTTAATTGACCTAATCAAACCACACTATGTGGCCGATACTAAGCAGTAGGCCACGTGGACTCCAAAGTAGCAGACGCCCTCCTCTCGCTACAATCCAAGAAGTTCAAACGGAAAGACTCATCACGTTCGAAGAGCCTCCAACACAGAATGAAGGACTAAGCAACAATGCTATGAAACTAGTTCCTCTTGAACCTGAAGTTCAAATTCAAAATCAAACTCAAAATAACGCACAAGTTGCTATTCGACCAAATACAGACGTCTACGTCAACATACCTCGACAAGAGCAAAGAACGATTTCAACAAATCCTGATGCAATTCCAACAATTGATTGAACTGCTTCTGGCTACTTCATAAACTTTGATACGTTTTCTTTGGATCCAAGTGAACCTGAAACGACGCCAGCCCAAAAATCGCGCAAACAGAAAGTAAAAGACTTTATGAACTTTCTTAGAAAGACTTACCTGGTATCACCATGGGTAGAACTATGGGTAACTTCCGGGATTCTTTTCTGGTTAGGCTTAGTTATAGTTTTTAACATTCTTATTAGTGGACAATACATTCGGCAAAGCTCTGCTGCCCAAGAAGTGAACTTAATGTTAAAACCACATTAATCGTCTCATCGAGAACAAAGAGACTTGTCGTCAGTGAACATTACAGCAGTTCCTATACCTGATGGTATAGTGTGGGACAAGGTTGATTTCGATATATTTGGCCCGACTGAAATTTTTAAAATTCCACATTTATTTAAAATATCATTAAGTGATATCATTACCTCAAGTACATTTTCCGATGATTGAGATTTTGAAACTGTTAATAACATGGTATATGCCAGCCAGAAATCTAAGATCATCTCATTCAAAACTGCTATTAATACCCAGGTTCAAGCAGGTTCGCTGGGGGGGCAGAAGCTTCCTATTGGGGACAGCAAAAACTTGGAACCTCCTGCCGATTTCGATAAAGAGCAGCACGTCGCTCATGTCGTTTAGAAGATTGCTGAAAACATGGTTATTCTCCAATTGATTTGCTCGAATATCGTATCAGCATCACTAGGTCCTGCCAAATGCTAACGTCCTGCCAATTCCAGCGCCAAGACGCCCTTGGGCATACGTGCGCTATACAAATCTATATATCAAATGAAATCAAACATGTTCTCTGATTTGGAAAAATCTGCTGCGTTTTCCAGTAGTGAAACATTGGAAGGCACATCAGACTATGAATCAATGTATTGTTATCAGCATAATGGTCATCCTTTTTTCCATAAATCTGCTAATCCTAGAAATGTGTTCACATACCACCAGTGGGAACATTGTCCAACACCGCCGAAAGTAGGCTTTTGCGTTGAACTCCGCTCCGTTCGCGGAGTTTTCTGCTTCTCCGCGGAGCTCGCGGAGTGCAGAAAACTCTGCTTCGCGTAGTGCAGCGGCGTTTTTCCCTGCTCGCGCTCACGAACGGTAAGTTTGCGAACGCGAGCTGCCGCTCGGGTAGAGTTTCTACCCGAGCAGCAGAAAGACCAGTGCGAACAGCAGTTCTCACTAGACTCCGCCACTCGCGGTACTTCGCGGAGGTTTTTTGTAACTTTGCGGAGTTCCGCGTAGCAAAACTCCGCAAACTACGCCCAGGCTTAGCCGAAAGGCAGTTCAAAAACATTTGCACAGAAGTTTCCATATTTTTCAGGGTTTAATATGTCTGACCCAGCCTCATATTATTATAAGGTTGCACCAACATCAGCACAGAAAAATATGTTAACAAACACCAAACAGATTTACTCTGCATCCTTTATTGCCCAGTTGTCTGAACAAGGTTACGACTCATGGAAAGACACCATAGACTTAAAATCAGTCTGGGGTACTAGAGAATGGCAGGTGCAGGAGTTAGAAGCTTTGTTTAGGGCATGTCTCATCCCTCAGCAGATCATGTTTTTGAAAAAGACAGTGCAACAGACGTCTTGCCTTGGACTAGCCAAGAACAAAGACTTGAACACACCTTGAGTGCCGACTCCATCAAACACCGAAGAAAACAAAACATCACAAACAGGGATTACATTAGATGACATCATACAATGCAATAGATCAGACCCCGATTGGAAGAAATGGTTGATTTGGCCCACAGACACAAATGGTTGTCAGGAAAGATTCATGGGTAAAACCGAAGGGTTCACAATCCATAGGCCAGATCCGTGCTATGTACAGAGACAACATCCAGGGGTAGTGACGTCATACAGTGTTGGGAAGTTGTGCCTTAATTGGCTAGAAACCTCAACACTCACAGAGGTGAAACAACACTTATCCTTACGCACACAAGACATGGATCTTAGGGATTTTTACTAGGTCCCAGGAAACCACGCCAAAAACGTTTCATATATGCTGGCATTTATGCTGCCTACAATGAAAATTGGAAAATATCCCAACAAGAGGCCGCAGAAAGAATACGGGAAATAGACCATATTAACTTAGAGAAATCTCTAGCAGTGGTAGACAATGGGTTAACAACATTGACCTCCAGGATATATTCCTTAGGCAACATTGTATCTTCTGCGATAGATATTCTAGAACAAGATTTGGCCATATTACAACACGGGCAATCTCAGTTACGTTCTATAATGTTATTGAGCTGGACGCTGCAATCTTTGCATGCAGGCTATGTGCCTTGGCGTTTTATCAACAGTACATCTCTGTTTTCTGAATACAATCTAACAGATAAACAGATGGAAATGGCACAAAGGGGAGCAAAATATACAATGCTGCGTATCGAAAAACTGTATAGATTTCCATTCACAGTGGCAGAATCACCACACACAGAATGGCTAATCCATGGCACATAACTCTACCGGTCACTACTTTTCAGTTTCAATATTGTCTTGAACAAAAGCAGGCAGGCAAATATGAAAAAATGGGTAAGGAGTACATTAAGGAATCTTGGGAATTACCATACAGATTTCGTTGCCGAAGTGGGGATCGAGAAGTGTTTCTTAGTGGTACAAACTGTGAGAGCGCTTTAAGTGGATCGCTCATATGTCAGGACATTCTACTGCACGGGGCTTGTAATGGTTCTGTGGCGAACTTGTCCTGTCATCTGAGGGGTGCCCCAGCTGCAGTGATTACTCCAGCATTTGGGATACTTTCGAATGGGAGTTACTTGATGCTGAACAGTCAAGGCTGCTGTGGAATGCTCCCGGGCATCGCATATCTGGTAACCGTGAGCGCCAGGGTTACTTGTTGTATGCAAGTATTGTTTCCACCGACACATACAGTCAGGGAGGCGCCGTTATGGCCTTCACTGAATGTTTCTTTAATACGGTTTGATACTCTAGGCAGAATGAAAGCCATGCTTTTACAGAAGTCTGTGCCCTTAACCTCTGCTCGAGAGACTTTTGAACTCGAGATCGCAAGGTCTTCAGCTGAGATACAGGCGCTTATTGATACAAACTGCCCTTTCCATTTCGTAGAAATGTTGAATCGTATCTTTAACATGCCTGATACGACTGGCATTGTCCACCTATTTTAGACCATAGGTTCTGGACTTCTAAGCACCTTTCAGACGGTACTTGGAGTTATACCAAACTTCATACACTCCGTATTCGGAAGCATCTTTGGAGGACTTCCGCTGATCCTGTTTCTAATAGCAGGTATCCTGATTGTTATTTTTCTGCTACGCAATGAACGTTCCAGTCACCAAGGAGATGGAAAAAGCACTCCTGGAGCGTAAATACCGCGAATGGTACAACACCTAGGCACGCCTTGCCTGAGAGAACTAAGTGCGTCTTGGTTCCTGTCATTTCGACCAGTCTGGATGGACTGCATCTTACCTGTCCTCCGATGCCTGTTTTGCGGAGAAGAATGCGTGTTAGACCTTTGTTTGACACTCCCATCATGTGAGCAACCGGACGTGAATGCTCTACTGGACCCGATAACGGCCCATGTTCTGCAGTGTCCTCAGCGCATTCTAATATTGTTGGCGGCATTCCTTGAGCCAAAACAGGTTGTAACTACACCTGTTGGTATGAACACCGGCTCCTCCACTGGCACCCAGGCTTTGGACGGCGCACATGCTGTGCCAGCGCCGGCTGCGGACAGCGCGGAAGATCATCTGTGCTCAATTGACGTACTCTGCGAGGTGTTACAGGAGCCATCTACTGCGGAAGCAGGCAACGAATATGTTGCGTCTACCAGCCGGGACACATAAACAATTGACTCATTTTGGCTCGTCATGTGCTGGATAAAAATTCGCCCTTTTTAATAACAAGCTCAATTTGGAACTCAGATACAAAATTAACATTCCTTTTCATTTATTTGGGCATGAATGGCTTTCTAATGCTTATAGTGTTTCGGACTATAACTACGGACACTTTTAGAGCTATAGTTTGCAAGCATTTTTCTCGTTACACATTTTAAGGGGTTTTTTAGAACTTTTTTTAGACGTTTTTTTAACATTTTAGCAAAAGAAATGTTTTTACTTTAGTGCGTACCAATGTCTAGTTAGAATGGTAATACACTTATAAGTTACATATGTCGTCCAGTCGGAAGAGGAGTGGGTGTTATATTCCATATAGGTACCATATATAGGCGCAGGTAACACTGCAAACTTTCATCTATATCCTTCCCTACATTTCATACATAACGGTTCATAGGGACTGACCTTTTACCTAGATACGACACTGCATTCAGAACGCGGGTTTTTCCCTGGTTCGAAACTCATACATTATGCATGAGGCTTCTTGGAAGCACAGCAGGACGAACAGCAGGACGAACATCTCCTGTATAATATCTATGTTAAAGTTCAAGCCCAACGTCATCCTTTAGGCCGACACAGTAACACAGCAAGGTAGGACCCCTGGGGAGACCTGTGGGTATATATACATCACGTCTTGCTTAGAAAGACAGAGGAGACCGTGACTTCCCGGCTGACACACTGACCAGAGACGCTGAGGTTCCTGCATGCAGAGGCTCCAGCTAGCAATGGTCTAACATCCCTCAAGGGGTGTCCAACTCGAGACCAGGACGGGGTCCCACATTCTCTAACTCTCAGGTAATGGGGTGGACTGGATCCTAGAGGGATTCTTGGCATAACACCTATATAGATGCTAGGTACATTTAGGTACATCTAGTTAGGGAGGCATCGTAGGAGTACGCACTTTTAGGTTGCACCTTTTATCATGTATTTTATGTACTTGTATATATTCATGATTTCTGCAAGATGGTAGAACTATACCATCCTTTTAATTTCGTAGTATTGCTAATCATATATCTCTGCTACTGTCTAATGGTTGTTGCAGCTCATATATTTTACACTAGAATAACAACTGTTCAATAAATACTTATTGAAACGCCCAGACTGTTTATTCTGTGTATCTCTCTGAAACAAACTAATAATAATAATAATAATAATATAATAATAATAATAATTTATTTATTGTTCAGTTAGTTAAAACCATAACAATATTACATACACTATTTAGAAAAAGAGAAATTGCATAAAAGTTACATTATTCTAAAAACGTCATAAAATATACATAATTGTAAAAATATTCTTCAGATTTTATCATTGAGCTGCTTTAGCTTTCAGTTCTTGTTCATGAATGCGTAAAAACTTAATCAATTTGCAGTTCATTTGGGAATCGGTAGAGTCCATTCCTCTTATAATAGCGGTTCTACACGATTTTATGCCTCTGTCCAAGAACGCTCTGAAACAAACTAAGTGAGCACGAGTGACTGAACGAAAGGTAGTATATTGTTTCCACGATCCTGGGGGATCAGGGTTGTCATGTTCTGAGGCTGCCAGAAACTATTCTCTCCCCGATAAGAGGAGATTCTAGTGGCACTGTGAGCTAGCTAATGCAAACAGGCTAACGTATCCGGTGGGGGTGCTCGGAACCAGTCTGCCACCAAACCCACAGTTTATGTTATCCGAACGCGCAGATCCTGTATAGGTAATATAGGAACTACACAACACTGTGAAATGATACAGGCTTTGAAGTCACCTATGTTACAACACAAGTTATTGCCAAAAATCAACTCATTATTCAGTAAGAACTATAAATTATAAAAAAAATAGGCCTTTTATTTACATAGCACAGAAAAGCTAAAGGCTAAAGGCTAACGGCTTGCAATTCTACATATGTTTTGAAACTATGGGTCTCTGCACATAATATGTAGCTATCCTTGGTCCTTAGTTTAAAAACAGAGGGGCTGCTTAGGACAATGGCAGAGAGAAGGGTGATGGTGCTCAGGAGCTGTCGACAGCACACCCCCTATTCAGAGCACCCTCTGTCATCAGAGATTCACAGCTGGCCAGCGCAAGCCATCCTACTCACCCAAAGTATTTTCCGGCCACCAATGTGTTGCTTCTGTGACATAATATTGCCAGCAAAAACATCACAATGTTCAAAATTATCAAATAATATCGAAGAGGGGTCAGATTTTCTATTCCCTCTATCATGAGCTACAGTAGGGAAAGTAAGAGACTTTGTAGGGCCTATATGTACTATTCCCACTCCAATCTGAACAGTAGGGAAAGAATTGGAATGTGGAGGGGTCAATTTACTATTCCCACGGCAATGTAAGCAAAAGAAGGCAAAGTTTAGAAATTTGGAAGGCTCAGGTTTACTATTCACACTCCTAAATAAAAAAAAACCTAAATGCAGGTAAATCAAAAAATATATTTCAACAAATATCATATATATATATTATTTTAACATTATATAATTTATATAAATAATAAAAATAAGATTATTTTACAATTAAGGTTACAAAGAAAATTAAATAGTATTTGCCAATTAAAAACATTCAAAAATATACCTGTTTATAGCATTTACCACCCTAAAATTCCAACACCCACAAAAACAAATAAAATTAAAACTAAAAAAATTAATAGTACACATTAATTAAAAACTTATACGATAAATGAATTATTATACAAAAATACTGAAACATAATACAACCCTTGAATATAAACTGATATAATAAATATTAAGAACAAGTAAATAATTTACATTAAAAGTAATCTAATGAACCAATTTCCAGTTAAAATAATTACATTAAAATAATCTATTAAATCATTTCTAGATAAATTAATGTATATAAATAATAATCCAATTTTTAAATTACAATTTATAAAATGAGCTATTTGCAGGCAATTATAAAATATATATTAAACCTTCCCACCCTACTCCCCTACATCCCAGCAGACTAATAAATTCAAATAAAATGAAAAAAATATCTGTTTATTTTGATCTGATAATATATTTAAACCATTCGAAAAAACTCATTACACATAGTTATTCTTACAATAGTAGTAACTTATAACACACAAAACGTAACAAAATAGGAAAATAAATAAATATAATATCATATACAACTATGTTAAAAAACAATAATAAACACTTAAAAAACGATATTTTCACCTGCGATATTCTACCTGATATTCTTGATATCACAATATTTTTGTCACAATATTTGTGTCCGAAAACATTTTTGCAAACATGTTAACGAGATGTATCAATGTGTTACCCAGCAAGGCTGCACTGTGACCACTGACCCTCACCACAACCACCCTCAAGGGCATGGTGGTCACCTCCCATTGTTTTGGTTCCCTCTCCCACAGCTACCAGTGTTCATGGTAGGGTGCATCCTGTTTGACCCCAATTTCCTCTTGCATGCTTTGTGCTCTGGCCTGGTACATCCTGGGCATTGCCCATTACCCTAAACTCAATTCAGGGGGCAGTCCGGGTACTGTCTCAACTGGTAATGAGTGTCAGTTTTCAGAAAGGAAACTAGTGATGTTAGAGGTGAGCTAGCCCTCACACGTTCATCCTGGGAAGGTACCACATTTTACAGATCTAAATTTCAAACGTTCTCCAATCTGTGAAGGGTAAGCCTTCCAAGGCCTTCTTCCCAGCCCAGGCTTCTGCAGTTCAGGAGTAGCAAACCTCACCTACTATTTCAAATTAGGTGTTCTGGCCATACAAAGACAACGTGAGGGGAACCACTATTGTAGCATTCTCTACTTTACCATGTCATCTGTAGGGCAACAGACAATTTTACACACACACACATACACACATCAATGTACACTCAAAATGGAGAAATGGGGATGCCAACTAAGATTTTGCCTTGGATTGCCGCCGTTATGCCCCGTCTCCATTAGGTGCAAAGATGCAAAGGCATGTGAAACTGCATTTCAACTGCTGCGTAAGAGCAGTCTCCTCATATTCTTTTATGAGATAATGGTAGATACTCTCTACATTGGGTGTGTATATTCTGTTGGTGTGCTTCCAGACCATCAGTTCCTTGAGCTCTGCTGGTTAAAAGGTTCTTAAACATGACATATTTCTAGTGGTCTTACTTCTTGTGAAGCTTCCCTCTTCCTTGTCATTTGCAAGGCCTTAGCAGCTGCCTTTCTTGCTCAGTCTGTTGTGAGCTCGAGTGTGTTCTTTACAGAGTTCTGTGCACAAGAACTGAAAAAGAACCGTGTCACAGGTGATCTTGTTTGTTTCTCATCTTTGTTGGGAAAGAATTCCAGAGTTTTGCTACTTGGGACAGAGAATGAACTTCCACTGACTGCACGATTTCTGAAAGGATGAAAAGTTCAATGGGGTACTAGCTCGAAGAGAATCTAGACTTACATACTGCAAAGTTGGGGATGTAAACAAGCAAAGTTAGCCTTGTGGCCTACATTACAGATTATTGAGGATATTACCCGGCATAAAGGATTGACATTATACACGGGTTGGATTTTTTCTGATTTTCACCTTTAAAATCTATGCTATTTAATATTTAGTTATAGCAGAGAGGCCGTCCTTGGTCCTGAGGAATGCCATTGATACTTTATTACAGGGTCAATTTAGGCAGAAACATGTTGACCTTTACCAGTGGGTAGAATTATCCCCCACTCTATTTCAAGCCTGGTACTGGGGGACTCAATAAAATAGCTTACTCCACCCAGGAGGCAGTTTTAATCTCCACTATATTAATTCCCTTTGCACATATGCACCTCACATTTTTTCTTTCACATTTCGGAAGACCACATTAGTGGTATGGCGATACATCTATAAACAACATCTCCCAAACTCCCCATATAGAAACTGGGTAGTAGCTTACACCTTATTCAGTGGAAAGGGTACCAGGAGGGGCCTGATAATGAAGCATGTCACCCATTGGGTGGGTGAGGACTTTTGTCCTTAAATTTTCGAAGCTGCCACCTTAGGTATTCTCTACATTTTTGTGTCTTGTTCCTACACAATGCATAAGGTCAGTTTTTGCGTGGTTTTGTTGGTGTAAAAGCACTGCCCTCCAAGTGAATCCTGGCTGTATTTTGGATATTGTCAATGCAGACGTGGGCAAGATCCTGGATCATGTACTTTCATTTGCAAAATCATAAACAGTTTATATGTTTTATAATCAGGAGAAATCTATAGTTTTTAAACAACCTCACCAAAGTCAAGTTTGAGGATTGTCAGCAAAAGAAAATGGAGGGAGCATTATGCCCCAGAGGCAAGAGCATTTTATAACACCTTAAATGCACCCATTAAGATGTGAATAACAGGGGCTATGTCCCAGTATTCTTTAGAGCAAATCGTGAAATTCTCCAAATTATCTGGGGAACTAGTTCTGTTCCACATTGTAGCTGAACTAAGCGCTCCCAGAGCGAGTCAATCTGTCCCAATGCCCTCCATTCAACCTTGTGAGGACCTCTGATGGTTCTTTGATGAAAACATTTTGAATTTTAAAGCAGATATGAGAAGTGGAGATATCCCCTCACACTTCAAATAGCTCTAAGGGATGACATCAGAAATGCCAACTAATGCTCTAGAGCTCCTTGAACAGATACCTGTTGCAATGCCTCAGAATTGTAATTATGAGGAGACTTTCATCTGGCTCTCCTAATGAGCTGTATCCAGCGCATATTATGAAAATCCTCATTTTTTATATGAAAAATTAGCTTTTGCAATTGTTTACCAGCTCTCTGAACACTAGAATTTATTCCAAGGAATGCAAATCCACTTTAGTAAAGTTCCTATTGAAGTAGCAATGTCTACGATCCAATGAATTATGTAACTACCATCCAATTTTAATAGCACCTGATTTAGACAAACTATTGTGAAAAAGATGGTAGTTTAGCTCAGTTATCATCTTTCACAAACAATAGCACCCTGCTTGATTGATTAGAGACAAGTAAAGGCTGGGACATAATCATGCTACCAGTACTAGACAACCTACATAAACTGATCAACAACCTTAATGTTGGAGTCCTGGTCGAATAAATCTTACTGTGGCTTTCGATACCATCAACCACGACATCCTGATTAGTAGACTTGCTGGAGCAGGGTTTGCATTCAGTTGCATCCAGTTAAAGTTACTTCCAGAGGAACGGTCTCAGATGTTCATCTTGTCTCCCCTCCGTGTGTCACTGGTCTCTGGAAATCTAGCTGAGATGTACCTCAAAGGTAAAGATTATCCCTTCCTTTTCAACTTATAAGTGAGACCTGTATCAATAGTATCCACTCCTCAGTGGCCATATTTTACTTATACTCAAACAACACCCAGTTGATTTTTGGCCTGCAAAAATAGCTGGGGGCGCTGGACGGGTTGAAGATCAGTGCATTTTAGCGTACCAGACCCTCGTACAAGAGTAGATGTCCGAAAACTTTTTGAAGCTCAATCTAACAAAAACCAAGCACTCCTTATCACTGGGGATGCAGTCATCTGGGAGTATGTTGCCTCAGTTGTAAGAGTTCATTGTTTAATAGGCACAGCAGTAGTTGAGAAGCTACCTCGTCACTGTGGTCCCGGTGTATTGTGAAGTCCCATTGAAAAATGCCATCTTCAATGAGTTCTACCCATTGTTCTACAAGAAAAGGAATATTATCTCCTGGTGGGCGATAAATGGTGTGAAATTTGATGTGGGTCTTGTCTGCAGATTTCAGTTCCAGTGACATAAATTGGGAATGTGTAGAGCCGATCAGGTGCGAAACTATTGAGAAGAATGCCTCAACATCTGTTTTCCCCGTCCCGGTCGTGGTATAGTGCCGAAAAGCCCGGGGTGGGAGGGAGGCGGAGGAAGAGTCGGTCCATTGCAGAATCTGAGAACTTTCCTCCTTACACACTTCTGTAAAAGAAGGAGCAGGAGAGGGAAGTTTCACGAGCCCCTTAGAGAGAAGTCAGAGAGTGGGAACATAAAGAGATCATAAACATCATCTTTCGATAGGAAAATAATTGACATTTTGACACATAGTTACTGCTGACATTGAGAGGAGATTAAGGAATCTGTTTCTATTTTCAGCGTGGCATCAATATTATGGCATGGTTAGCCTTCAGAAACAATCTCCATTAAAAATAATAGGAGGGCCTTTTAATAAATTCTGTTTGTTTTTTCATGCATTTCCTGTGCCGAAAGTATTTTTATCTCTGTTACAGTACATGGCGTGCCGCATTATTTCTCGGCTGGATATATTGTCAAGAAAGAACTACAGTCCATATTTGCCCTGTCTTCAATGTTCATGTCAGATTTTAAGAGTTAAATACGTCCAAGAGGAGTTGCATTAAGAGTGCCCTCTGGGGCAGGTGAAGTGAGGTACCAACTTCACCAGGATTATACATTTTGGCGTTACACTAGCAAAATCCCGCAGGCTGCTAAAAGCAGCTGGAATCGTTTGAAACACGGGAGGAATATATATAAGAATTGTCATAGTAATGCCGATTTTCACATTTTATTCCCCAAAGACTTATCATTTCTCAGGCCCTGGAGTTACCTGGAACCTGGCTAACAATTGCAGGGCGAGAAAATAACAGGAATTATTTCGGGGCGGTCGCAATGAGAATTTGAGTGGGGATAATGTTGGTACACAGAGGGCACGTATCGGTAGGCACAAGTGAAATCTGTGCCAGTGTCTCTGTTGCAAGGAAGAAAGATACGTAGGCCGGGTTATGTAGAACAGGATAGTTGATTTATTCATCAGGTTACTTCCTTGTTGGTTGGTTACAGGAAACAAGATAGATACATATTATGCCCCGCCAGGAGCAGCCTCCTTGCTGCTCAGCCCATCCATTCCAACTGACTCTCTCTCCAACTCAAACACTCCAAACATTCCGATGACATCACCGATGACTGAGCAGCAAGGCAGAGGACATCAATAGGGAGGATGCACTAATCAAGTAATAAATCACAACACATCCCCCTCTATAATGATTAAAATAACATTAAAGTATGCAACTTCATAGCACACACTTACGACATGTAACAGATGTTGATTGCATGCAAGATGAAACACACACACTACACATGTCCCACAAATTCCTAAAAATCACATGCCCAAACCTCACCTAGAAAAGATGGAGAAAAGACAAGAAAAGCATTTAATTTTTTATAAATCAGTGAGTACACACCCACGTTAACTCACTATAGGGTAATAGACAACCACAACCACAAAATAGTGGTAAACCGGAGAAGCTTAGCAAAAAGGAGTCTTCTCACATACGGACCCACAACACATAGTCCAAGCACCTCACACGAGGCAACAACCATTCTGAGAGTATCACCAAAACAGGTACACCAGAGAAGCTTCGTAAGAAGGAGTCTACTCACACACGCACCCCAACAATGAGTGATTCACATACTCTCGCAACACAATGAGGGGTCACTCAAACAACAGCCAACAAAGTGACAACTTATGTCATTCCACAAAACAGTGGTAAACTAGAGAAGCTTCGTAAGAAGGGGTCTTCTCATACATGCACCCCAAAACAGTGAGATTCACGTACTCTCAACGACAAGGGGTCAACCCAACACGTAGCCCACAAGTGACAACATAAGTCAACCCAACAACCATAAACTAGTGATAAACTAAGGGCTAAAAACAAACCACACTAGTGGTGACTACACTACCCCAAAACACAGGGTAATACACACTCATAACCACGGAATAGTGGTAAGTGAGAGAAGCTTCAAAAGAAGGAGTCTTCTCATGTGCGCACCCCAGACAATGAGAGAGAGACACACTCTCACAAAGCGCACAGACTAAACACCTCATACAAGGCAAAACTTACTCAAAGGCATACACTAACATGACCAGGGACACTACACTCTCTCTCCCTCTATTCATACAGATGCAAGACAAGGACACTACACTCTCTCACCCCTCTCGTAGGAAATGGCATAGTAGGAAAACAGAGCAAACACAAGAACATGCATAAAATATCGAGCACGTGCTCCCAAGAACAACCAAAATGTCCCCTATTGCCACCAGTGAGCGAAATCTCACTCGAGACGACCGTCGCGAACAACTTGAAAAAGTCCTCACTGACGAAATTTCCCTCCACAGGGTCAGAACCAGAATCTTGCCTTGGACGGATAGCAACAGGGACCGCAGGTTTATTGAAGAAAATAATAACAGTGCTCCTACTCACGAAGACCGCTCATTATCGATGCAAGTTGCTTTTAACCACGTTGCTCATTCTCCAAAAAGAGTTCACTACTTTATTTCTCTTCCTCATTACGGAAACAGCGTTGCTGACCCGAAGTCACCATTCCGATTCCAGTTGTGGTTGACAACGTGAAAGGAATGTAGGCAGGAACCTAGGTAATGCAGACCCGCCAATCCTAAAATGGCGGTACGCTGCGTGAGGAGTGCCGGGTGGCTCACCGCACGTTCTTACAGCAGAGCGTCCTTTGTCAGCATAGGAGATTGGAAACCAAGATGTCACAGACGACACTGACAGGCAACTTCAACAATCGTGTCAGAATGGGTTGCGCGTGCAGGAGCTCGCTCCAGGTAACTGCCACAGGCAATTCAAACGATGCGGTAGGGGGCACTTATTTTCGATAAAACACGTCACACCTTCACAGAGATTAATCCAAACAGCTGGGCAGTTCTCCGGGGCCAAATTTGACGGTCCGGTGATATTGGGGCCAAGTGCAAATCAACCAAACACCAACCCAGTTAACTCCGGGGCTCGACATATGCCCCCGATCACCACACCATGCAAGGGTCTAAGCACTGGAGCCAGTTTCTCCAGCATACTTCATAACGGTGTAAATTCTGTTTAAATTTAGGCGGGCAGCAGGAACTAACACAAGTCCAAATGTACAGTACACTCTAGTACAGGCAACACAATGCAGGTTACAGTAGGTTACAGCAGGCCAATACAGGGACACTGGAGAAGGAACTGGCAATCAAGAGGGAGGCAACAAACAAGTAGGCAGGAGCAGGACGCTACTCTGGGAACTGCACTTTAAGGAGAAATTCCCCTAAAGTAACAGGACGGGGACGACTGTCCCAAGGAGCAGGAGGGCACACTTCCTCCAAGACAGGCAGGTGGACGGCAGGCAGGCAGGTAGGAGCTGGCACCTTAGGGTAGTGGGCGACCGGTGGAGTGGTCACTGGTGGGGCTCTGGTGCCAGTTTGCTTGAGAAACGTTGCTTTTACTCATAAAAGAAATTCTTTTACCTTAGAGTCCTTAAAGTCTCCTCCTTAGTCCATGCGTAGGTTCTTCCAGATCATCGCCAGTGTTGCAAGGAAGAAAGATACGTAGGCCGGGTTATGTAGAACAGGATAGTTGATTTATTCATCAGGTTACTTCCTTGTTGGTTGGTTACAGGAAACAAGATAGATACATATTATGCCCCACCAGGAGCAGCCTCCTTGCTGCTCAGCCCATCCATTCCAACTGACTCTCTCTCCAACTCAAACACTCCAAACATTCCGATGACATCACCGATGACTGAGCAGCAAGGCAGAGGACATCAATAGGGAGGATGCACTAATCAAGTAATAAATCACAACACACTCCAAGATGGGTGCGTTTCTGCATGGGATGAAAGTAAAGCTCTTCATTGCTGAGTAGGAGCATGCACTGCTACAATAACGTTCACCACTGCGACTGGTGTGACATGAGGTCCTTTAGTCCTTCCTGTGTCCAATGCCCAATTCCCTTACCAGTGGCCGATGTAACTTTGAGAAGTGCTCTTTTGCTGCTCTTGTGGGACTTTCTACAAGGACAGGATAATACACACCAGCAAGGATCTTCATGCTGGACACAATCCTCCAACGTCTCCATCTTCCTGGAATTAGGCGAAAGTATTTTTACAACAAGACTTCCTACCTTCAATAGTCAGCTCAGACTTGCTTGATTTGTTAGATTTGATGTGTTCTCTGCAATGTGCCATACGTCACAGTCGGTCTCGCGATGCAGCATGTGTTACGTAAATCACGCCAGGAGTCATCAGGGCGAAACTTGCAAACAGATAGATGCATGGGGAGAATATGAAACTAACTGGCACATGCATCAAGGAAGGCTTTTGCGATTCCTTAATTGCGATTATTAACGAATCGTAATTAAGGAATCGCAAAAGCCTATGCATGTAGGAATCGCTAAAAAAATTGCGATTCCTAAACATTCCTTAATTGTGACTCGCAAATTGCGAGTCGCAACTAAGGAATGCCTTCCCATTCATTCCTATGGGCCTACAGGCCCATAGGAATGAATGGGAATTGCATGCACAATTTGCGAGTACCAAATAGGTACTCGCAAATTGCGCATGCAATTTCAACGGTGCAAGGGTGCCAAAAGGACACCCTGTTGCACCCCTGAAATTGTAATGTGCACCCATGTTGCGCACACACAAGCCCCAAGGGCATGTATGTGTGTAACATGTAACTTTGAAAAAAGCACTTTAGTGCTTTTTTCAAAGTTTTTGCAAATTACCGACCAGTTTTAATTTCGGTAATTTATGAGCCCTAATAGCGAAATCGCTATTTTAAATTGCTTCTAGCATTGCATTTAAGGAATCGCAATTTGCGATTCCTTAAATGCAATCGCACTTATGCGAGTTTTGCATTTGGGATGATGCATCCCAAATGCTAAAATATTGGTCGCAAAGGGGCAGATTCTGAGAATCTGCCCCTTTGCGACCGGTATTTAGTTTGATGCATGGGGCCCTAAAGGCCTTATTTATAGTTTGATGGACAGGATACTCTGACACAAACATGGCGGATATCCCATTGGTCGTGTTATAAAATGCACTATAGCTGAGGGCAATTGTAACATGGTGGACAGGATCCATCACGTTTGACAGAGTATCCCAGCCGCCAAACTGTACCTAAGACTAAGAGGTGCGGTCTCGTCATTTAATCAGTGCAGGCTATAGTGAATGCAAGAGTCTAAATCCAGTGCAAATCTATAGAATTTTACATTTGAGAAACCGTTGGGTTCATTGAAACCTAACAACACTGACTTTGATTGAACCCCCTGTGCAAGTAGGGTCCCTCTCTCAGCCCCGCACCCGGTGCGTATACTTTTCTGCTTGGAAGGGGTGTGGTAGCTCTGCAGTGGCCTCAGAAGAGAATCATCGTAGTCATCTGGTATAAAGTGAGGTGTTCTGGTATATATTCCTCTTCTGGCAGTTCTCTCTCTTCTCTCTATATTTCAAGAGGTGTGAGGTGCATGCTTGAGTCCCTGTCACAAGCCTGCCAAGATCCAAAAACTCAGAGGTCTGATTGTCCACAAGCAGCAGGGTTTACTTTCTCCTGAGAGCTCAGGATGGGGACAATGAGTGTGTGACGGAGAAGGGGCATTCCGTTGAATAAACAGCGCTGGCCCCCTGGTATCTCCTGGCCTCAGGTGTAGCTCCTACAGGTACTTGTATTTTCTGGCAGGAGTCGTGGACTTTGCTACAGGGGGCTCCAGTGGCTGAGTCACCACGCAGCCAACAAGAAGCAAGACACATGTCATATATAAATCAATATACAGAACAGTGCCTTAAAGGGCAGTTGTTGTCAACATACCTGGAGCACAGCTCACCTGTCCGGATGCCTCTCGTGTTCTGGAATGGTGTCTCTGCTTTTTAGCCTTACCATCAGCCCCTAACTCAGCCTTTCTTCAGTAAAACTGCCTCAGACAGCACCCCTGCTTTCAAATCTGCCTCTCCTCAATGTTACTATCAATCAGCCTAAAGCCGACTTCAGTGGGACTGGCTCTGCCTGCTAGCGTGAACATCAGCTCTATTTCAGTTAATCTTGGACATCTTTGCCACTGTATCTTCCCCTTCAGAGACCGCTTTCCATCAATTTTCTCGTCATTAATCTGTACGTTTCAAATTACATAGCTATATTTTCGATTTCCGTGGGGACAAATTGCGAAGAGGCAACCACCATTCATGTCAGAATTATCACCAGCCTGTTTAACGCCCTGTGCCCTTCCCTCTGTATATCACTATCGAACGATGGCGACCCGGCGAGAATCAGCGCTAGAAGAGAAGATGACTGGCATAGATTAAATACAGTCTCTGCCTTCCAATAGTCATTCTCCTCCACACATTATGATATATCATGCTCACTGTAGCTCGGAACCTTTAGTATGGCACTCTGAGGATCAATTAAACCCTGGGCTCCTCTTTTCAATCCTGCTGTTACATTTAGGCCTCCTCTCTGACTCATCACTCTTTCCATAAGCAGTACATCGCAGTACATTGTTTAAATAAATCTCATGCTTCAGATAAATTGTTTGGAAAACCCGAGAATTGCTACACCAACTGTTTTGCTGAAAAACATGCACCTCCCACCCTGGAGGCCTATATGTTTGCAAAGGACCAAGTTCACCTAAGGTTATAATAACTGTATACTATACCCAATCAATAAATCGCAGCCTGCACGCGTGCATGACCAGGTTTGCAGAGTGACTGACAGTTCACATTACCACTGACGCCCTGCTGTATTCCTGTGTCGGAGCGGCAAAAAGTTTACTAATTGAAATACTTGCAAGCTTCACCATCAAATGTCCCCAAACACCAAGAGACAAACCTGTCATATGTCCATCATAGTGATAATCTTGTGAGTGTCATATCATGTTTTACAACTGCTAACTTTGCATCACCCTTGATGCATAGGCCAGCTGACAGGATTCTCATAGGGTGAGCCCTGTGTATTGGAGGTTCCCTTCCGGTGCATGCCAGTTCATGTCTGCCCTAGAAAGGTCTGGTGGTAGTGAAAATGGTAGTAGTGATCCAGGCAGATTCAGCCTGGTAAGGACTGTGTCCAAAAACAGAATCCGTTCAGGAACTGAAACATTAAAAGACGAGTGCACAAATAGAGAGAAGAGGTCCTAGCCGTTGTTCTGTACTATAAATGCTACATTGTTGTACATGTGAAATAGGATTGAAAAGCTGTAATGCTTCCAGTTTGGGGACTACTACATACATATGCAAACCTCAGGTTACTGCCAACACAGGCAGATCACAGGCACAAATATGGTGACAATCACATAGAGATGCTGTAAAAAGTCTAATTGACTTTTTACTGACAGTTAATTAGAACGTGTTACATCCTCCAATATTTCCTTACCTATTTCAGGTGCTGCAACCCTCATCAGTTAAGTTTATAAAAATGTGTTAGAGATGTTAATAAATCCTCTATTTCTCATTTGACTTTTCTTTTTAAATAACCTATTAATGCGTGCATTCTTTTTGGCAGCCATCCTACAGACGTATGGTAAGGAGTACTTGGAACGAAGAGACTGGGTGGTGCCTCCATTTGCTACTTAAGTTACTAGCCTGTTCCTGTCTTTGTATGCTTTTGTTTCATTTGTCTGATAAATTCTTACCAAACCCTTGACACATACATTTCAGCTAGAACACTTGGAGGTTTTGTTTATGCAATTTGGAAATCGGGGTTGACCACTTCCTTTTAACAAATACCCTGTTGGTCTTAGCATGGTATCCCAGAGGCTTTTTAAAAGAAGGTGAGGACTCTTGTTTTTTTTTTTTTTTTTATGTAAGTGTTTTATACAGCGCTGGCAAGACCCGGGGGTATCAGAGCACTTTACATCGGTAAATGTTCTTAACACAATAGCAACTATAATCAGGACAGCTGATTAGAGCCCGATCAGGATGGTGGTTGAGCACGATGGAGGACAAATGACAAGAAAGAGGAGTAGGGAGAGCAGGGAGGAGAATCTGTAATGGTGGGCAATTGATGATCCACTAGTTGAGATGCTGGATGAGGAGGAGATCCTTTAGCTGTCTCTTGAAGCACAGGAAGGAGGGGTTTGTCCTGTTATGTACTGGTATGGAGTTCCAGATTTTAGGGGCATTGGTCGAGAAAGACTGTGCCAGTGTTTTTTGTTTGTGGGCTTTGGGTGGAATGGGGAGTAGGGTATTTGAGCATCTTAGGTTTCTTCTCTGACCTGCCTTTTTGAGTTTTGCTGCAAGGTAAGCAGGCTTCCCAGTGTGATGAGTTTTGTGAGTAAGACAGGCAGTTCTGAAGCAGCATTCAGCTTCAATCGTGAGCCAATTCAGTTCTTTCAGGGCAGGGGAGATGTGGTCATATTTTTTGGTTACTGTGGCCATTCTGGCTACTGCATTGAGAGTGGTTCTAAGGGGTGCAAGGTGGGATTTGGCCGAGCCTGTGAGGGTGGAGGTCCCATAGTCCAATCAACACAGCACCAGTGTTGCATGGCAGATTTGAGATCGTTCTGTGGTAGGTAGGGTTTGATTTTGTGCAGAAGTTTCAGATTGTAGAAGACACTCTTTGCATTATTCTTTATGTGGTCTTTCATGATCAGTTTGGGGTCCTGTGTGATTCCTAGAGTTGTGACCAAGTCAGCTGGGGTTCGATTGCAGTTGAGAGCATCTATGGTGTCTAACCATTCTAGCATCTGAGGGGACGGACCTGTCTTTCAGATGAGGAGAATTTCTGTCTTATCTTGGATGAGTTTTAGGTGGTTGCGAGATAACCAGTGTTGGACTTCTTCGAGTGTTTAATTTAGCCTGCGTATGTTGTCCATTGAGGAGATTTCCATGTAGAGCTGGATGTCATCTGCGTATAGATGAAAGAGGATGTTTGCTTGGTTGAGGATGACGGTGAGGGGTTACATGTAGATATTGAAAAGAGTAGGCAAGAAGAGAGAGCCTTGAGGGACACCCCAGGTAATTGCAGTTGTATCAGAAGTCTGATTGCCTATTTTCATTGTTGAGAGCAGTTTTGTAGGAAGGATGTGAACCAGCATAGGACCACCCCGTTCACCCCTATCTTTTTTTGGAGGGAATCGAAGAGGAGCTTGTGGTCAGCCGTGTCGAACGCCGCCGATAGATCTAGTAGTATGAGCAGGCAGCATCAATCTGAGTCCAGGGATTTGTGTAGGTCATCTACTATATTTAAAATAGCTGTTTCAGTGCTGCATCCTTTTCTGAAGCCTGATTGGTGAGGGTCCAGGAGATTATTGCTTTCAATGTGTTCGTTAAGTTGTGGGAGAACACATTTCTCTAGAGTTTTGGATAGAACGGGCAGAATGGCAACAGATCTGAAGTTACTTAGGTCGTTAGGGTCTGCTTCTGTTTTTTTTTCTAGTGGCAGTCATGAATCACTCCAGTCATCAGGGAGCTGTTTATAATCTTGGTCGTCCACAGGGTGGTTAGTGAGTGATTGAGTTTTTTTGCCAGAGTGGCTGGGAAGAGGGTTTGGATGAGGCCAACTGAATAGATATGTTCGTCTTTGATAGTGGATTGAATACCTTCTATTTTCTGAGAGTTGAGTGGAGCCTTTGGACTCGATTGGATCCGTTGTCACCCTGTGGGTGAACAATGCTAGGGTGGTCTTATGGGCGAGAGGAGGCTGTTGTCTTCATTTCTGAGAGGGGGTTCTCCTTGGAAGACTGGTTGTGATCATCAAGGGAAAGTTGATCTTCGTGATTTTCTCGTTGAAGAATTTGTCGAATTTGTCACACCATTGTTTAGATATCTGGGTTCTTTTTTGGGTTGGTTTTGATGTTTGTTGCTTGATGATGGTAAGAGCGCTTTGGGGTGGTTTTTGGTCTTATGTAGAGCATTATGGAAGAAGGAGGCTTTTTCAGTCATGACTTGTTTTTTATATTTACTGCATTCTCTCCTAAGCTGGTCAAGGTGGGCTGAGGAAAGATTAGTTCACCAGAGTCTTTCAGCTGCTCTGAGTTGTCTTCTTCCAAGTTGATATCATTGTTGAACCAGGAGCTCGATGGAGTGTTTCTCACTTTTTTTTAGTTTCAGAGGGGATACTTGGTCCAGGATAGAAGATATTGTTGAGTTGTAGTGAGTGGTGAGTTCAGTTGTTGAAATATTCTCTGATGAGGGGGCCAGAAGTGACAACATTCTTTCTTCAAGGTCCACTAGAGGGATTTGCCTTAAGTTTCTCGACCATTGGAGGGTTTTTTGCTTGCGAGTTGTGTGGGGAGGCACTTTGTTGATGTAAAACAAAATGATGTGGTGGTCCGAGTTTCTTTTTGAATTATCAAAGCATCTAAAGTTCAGCCTTTGTTGTGGGTATGACCTTTGCAATGCTCGGAGAGGTTCTTACTGACTAAGAGGTCATTTAAAGATTGGATTAGAGTATTGCTTTCATCGTTCCATTGAAGGTTGAGGTTCCCTAGGATGATGTTGCTGTTGTGTGAGAGTGAGCAGTGTGTTATCAGATCTGTTAGGTGTTCACCGAAGTAGTGTATGTTACCTGGTGGGTGATAGTGTCGGTGACAGTTCATTGTTGTGTTGTTTTTAATCCTTTTGGTGGTGCTGAGATATTCAAATGTGTTGTAGGTGAAGGTGTCTGCTTCCCCTATGTTGATGTTGTTCTTGTGGATAATGGTGATGTCTCCACCGTGGTGGTCCTTCCTGTCTTTCTTGATAATTGAGAACCCCAGTGGAACTAGTATGTCCATGATTGGGTGTGAGGATTAATTTAGCCATGTTTCAGTGATGAATGCAATATCAATGCAGTGGTTTAGGATTGTTTGTGCTAGTTCTGTCACAAACTTGGTTGCAGATCTGCAGTTAATAAACATACATTTGGTCTCTCTGCTGTTCTTAAGAACTTGAGGGGAGGAAGCAAAGGGGATATTGATGAGGGGTGCTGGTGGTCTGGTCGTTCTCGTTGGTGTGGGGTTTTTTCCTAGTCTTGTGATAACCTGGATCTTAGAGAAGGGGTTAGTTCTATTAGGTGTCAGGTTCTAGGATCTGGCTATCCCTGTTGCCTTGCTCAGAGACATTGTGGAACTCCTTCTTTTAGGCCTCTGAGCTTTGTTGTTGAGAGACTTTGTGATCCAGCAGTGTGGCTGTCTTGGCTCGTCTTAGGAGTTGTCTGCTGTTGCATGTAGGAATGGGGTGGGGGTGGGGGTGATGGGCAGGATTCAAACATACGTTTTGGTTTATTGTGATATAGTTGAGACTGTGTAGTACTTACTCTAGTTGATTTTCAATGCGTGTTAGTCTCTCATTTAGCTTGGACATGGGCATTTGATTTAATGAGGAGGGACTGCGGGAGTTTCGCTTCATATTGTACGGGGTAGGGTTGTCCAGAGTAATAGAGCAAAAGTTGGTGGGAGTTTGATTTGAGATGTTGGAGGAGGTGCGATTACAGATGTCACTTAGTACATTGTTGTTAAAGACGGGACTGGTGTAAGAGTAGAATGGGCCCCTTTGAGCTTGTGATGTCAGCGTCTTGACACGCACGGACGTTGGATTGTATGAGTTGGTACCATGAACAGCTTGGTTGGCGCCTCAAGAGGTCCAGGAGGTTTTGGAGGGAGGGAGGGTGTGGTTTGTATGTGGGGGTGGTGGCCGGAGGAGTTATTAGGTAGGGGGAAGTGATTTGAGGTCGTTTTTTGGACTGTGCTGGCATTCTGAGCTGGGCTGGTAAGTGTGTTGTTGGGTGAGTAGATCCTATTTTGTGGGTGAGGGGTAGTGGTGTGGACCCGTGGGCTCCCAGGAATACCTGGTTCAGTACCGGCTGGGGTGAGGGAAGGGTGAGTTGTGAGTGAGGGAGTAGATTTTGGGATGTGACCCGTGAGTTAATCACTGAGGGCAGGGTTGAGTGGTGAGGGAGGAGGTAGAGGTTGTGGAGTGACTTGAGTGTGTTTCATTTTGTGTAGCGACCTGTGGGAGAGAGTGGTTGGTGGGGGTGAAAGATTTGCTATAGTGATATGGTGTTTTTTAATGTAGGGAATATAGATTAAAAAGTGAATAGGTTGGCATCATTGGCTTGTATCATGAGTGTTCCATTTTTGAAGATGGTTGCGGTTGCATTACCTTTGAACATGAGTGAGTCAGAGATTGTTAGATTGCGGTTTTGGTTATGTTTAGGTATTTTGTTTGGATTGCGCTCCATTTCGCAGGCCGTGTGGTGTAAATGATGAGATCCCTCCTCTTTAGGCCTTTAGAGATCCAATGTGATCATTGTTTTATCAAGGAAATTTGGATTTTGTGAGCTATCAGTAGGTATTTCTTTTTTTCTTAAATTTCTTTATTGAGGTTTAACAAAAATAGGCACATAAACATTGCAGTTGAAACCATCTTGGCAGGATATAGAGGCATCAAACTGTCAGGTCATATCATTCGGCATGTGTACAGAAACCAATATCATGCACAACCCTCCATAACGTAAACCTTGCCGTTCAACAATCATTATCTCTGCCCTCCTCTGCATTTTCGCTGTGTGTGGTCGTCTGGTTGTTCCTCAATTCTACTTATCATCTTACCCCACATCTCGAAGGCTTCCTCCAGTTTTTCATCTCACCTCACACCTCTCATGTGTTGTACATCCACTATTGCCCACTCCACCAAATCTTTCTTCCACACCTGCACCTATGGGGCATGTGGGGCAACCCAGTGTATCACTATTATGCACTTGGCCAGTACCAATCCAAGCGCAACTATGCGGGTCCCCATTTTATAATTTTTCCAGCCTTTCAGAATGCCCAGAAGGCACATCTGTACTGTCCTCTCCACCCTTATAGCAGTTATATGCGTTACCTCCCCCGCAACTGTCTCTCAGAAGTTCTCAACAGGTGGAAATACCCAGGTCATATAAAGGAAATCTGCTACACGCAGTCTGCACCTCGCATACGTTACCACCCTGCCAGGATTTTTACGGGTCAGTTTACTGGGCATCAGATAGGTTTGGTGTATGCAATTAAAATGTGTCAACTTAAATCTAGCATTGGGCGACACAGTCTCCATAGCCTTGCAGGCCTTTTTCCAGTCACGCTCAGACAGCACGTCCGGGCATGCCGCTTCCCATCTATGCCTAGCCCTCCTCATTGTGCCTCCCTTGTCCTCCTGCAAGGCCATATGTAGGTGTGTGATCAAGCACCGGCATTCCACCAAATCAAATATACCAATTACCACATTGTGCATGTCTGGTTTGTCCAGGAATGTGGGCCAGATCTGACGAGCCACATAGGCCAGCCTTGCATATTGCAAAAATTGTCCCAGCTCCAATCCTACGCTTTTACAAAAGTAGTAAATCTATCAGTACAGCAAAGGTCCCCAGCAGTCTCACAGCCCCCCTCTCGCCATTGGGTGTAGGACATCACTCTGTGGAAGGCAGAAAATGGCCGCAAGTACCATATCAGCAGGGAGTCCACGAAGAGCGTCCACCGTAAGATTTTATAGACTACTCTATGCCACGTTGCTGCTAGCTGGCGTACCAGGTAAGGATAATCTCAAGGAACATCCTCCCCCATCAGGACAAGTTCCTGCAGTGAGCACACATTGCAGCTACCAGCCAAAAGTGTCCGCTCCCGGTTGGATCCCTCCTCGAACCAACTTACCGCATGTTGCAGCTTTGTCGCAGCATAGTATAGGAACAGATCCTGTAGACCCAGCCCCCCTGCTCTAAGAGACGCTTCCAAATGTCTCACAGACCCCCTCACGCCATTGGGTGTAGGACATCGCTCTGTAAGGCAGAAAATGGCCGCAAGTACCATATCAACAGGGAGTCAGCGAAGAGCGCCCACCGTAAGATTTTACAGACCACTCTATGCCACATTGCTTCTAGCTGCCGTACCAGGTAAGGATAATCTCGAGGAACATCCTCCCCAATCAGGACAAGTTCCTGCAGTGAGTACACATTGCAGCTACCAGCCAAAAGTGTCCGCTCCCGGTTGGATCCCTCCTCGAACCAACTTACTGCATGTTGCAGCTTTGTTGCAGCGTAGTATAGGAACAGGTCCTGTAGACCCAGCCCCCCTGCTCTAAGAGACGCTTCCAAATGTCTAACTTCGCTCTGCTTCACTTACAACCCTAAACCAGCTGACCCAGCAGTTGATCGAGCCGGCAAAACCCTGGTATTGGGATCAGGTACATCCCATTTTGCACAGTATACAAGCACATAGGAAGACACACAATTTTCGCGACCGCCACTGAGACCCACGAGCGACAAGGGCAACTTAACCCAGAAGTCCACCGATCGCTCAAGCCCACTCAGAAGCGAGCCTACTGTAAGCTCATAGTGAGCTGCCATCATACGCGCAATCAATATACCTAGATATGGGAACTGCTCTAATTCCCATCGCAGCCCTATACCCTGTGGGGCAGCCTGGGCCCTCTGCTCTGTCCACCCCAGGGGAAACAAATTACATCCAACTCCTTCTGTAGGGAAGGTATCGCCCCCCCTGGTGTCACAAATACACGAGGACGTCATCAGCGTAGAGGGAGACCTCATGCTTTTAACTACCTGTGTGGAGAAGTGTGGCTCAATGGTTAGAGCGGCAGACCCTGATGCAGAGATCTGGCCCGGGACCAGGGTTCAATTCCCGCCTCGGCGGGTCTTGGGCTCAATTTCCTCGGACCTGATAATTCTCGCCTCGGTGCCTATTCTAATCATGGGTCCCACTCTGCAACTCTGGGCAATAGCTTGCTTAATCTCCACAACGGCCCCAACAGCGCTGGGATGCCTGGCTTCACCCTGGGGTGCCCAGGAGTGGACATTTCACAGGGAAAAGCCAGGAAGGGTTCCACAGCGGTATGCGTACAGCGCCTGGACACCCCTTTGGGGGTATGGGTGCGCTTTACAAGTACAAATTTCATTTCATTTCAATGCACCAGGGCCACAGCTTCGCCCGCAACCTGTTCGCAAATGGTTCTATTGCCAGTGCAAATAATAACAGGGAAAACAGAAACACTTGCCTTGTCCTTCTACCCAGGGTCCACGCCTCTGATACCATATCTCCTGTGCAGACCCTGCCCACTGGAGCTGCATATATCAGCTGTACCCACTTAATATAATTAGGGCCGAACCCCAAGTGCCTGAGGACTGCCCATAAATATTGCCAGCCCACCGTGTTGAAGACCCTTTGCTGCAGGACTATAGGTACTGTAGTGTCTTGTGAGTTCGAGATAACGGGACCCTTTTGGCAGTGATTAATTTGTAAAAACCAAGTGCCAGGGCTCTCGTTAGGAGGCCACTGCAGCTTGCACCACACATTGCCCCTGCCATGATGCCAATGATAGTAACAACACAACTACTAACCATCAGACTCTTACAAGTGTGACAGTTTCGACTATTTCAGGCTCCCAAAGCTATAAGAATGGCTTGGGCGGCACTTAATAGTCATTTTTAATGTATACTGGATTAATAATTAACTGTTGTAGTAATCTCTAAATTTGCCACACAGCGCAACTTCGTGGCAGACTGTCAAGCTCTGGTGCTGACTATTAAGTGCGGGTGCCGAGCACCAGAAACCACTAGCTCAAATTAAGCACTGCCTTTTGGTTCCTGATGGACTCCGTAGGATAGTGACATAAGTGCATTGGTGTGGGGATAGAATTGATGATGTAGAATGTTCAGTTAATTGTTACATGCTGATGAGTAAAGATGTGTAATATCAAGGTCCGTGTGTACGTGATCATTTGCATGTACCCTGGCTGGGGAGAACGCTAAAACTGATGACAAGGATGGGATTACGTAAACACAGCAACATGAAGAACCAAGAGTGCTCTCCCGGAGAGTTTGCTGGGGTCCAGAAAACTGCTCGTGCGTGCCACATGTTCCTCAGTCGAAGTGGAAAATCGACAGTTGGCGTATGTGGAGTCAAAGAGCCACTCCACCCAGTGCAAGGCCTGTTCGCTAGTAAAGTCGAAATAAGAGATACTGAGCCACAGCCTAACACAGAGCCTTCATTCATACAGTACGACAACGCTAAAGGCAGCGACAGCCACGTACAGACAAGTGCAAAAGGAAGTGATAGCCAAGTCAAAAAAAGCACTAAAAATGAAAACATTTCTGACGCAAAGAAATACTAAAGGCATTAGAAACCAGACACAATGCAAAGAGGCGAGAAGGGTGAAGAACTTGTGCAAGAAACAAAGCTGCTACTCACCGCTAAGGAAGAACACAGTGCCTCACGGCCAGAGAGTGGACGCAATGACCCAGGTGTCAGCACGCGGCTAGTGCTTAATGAAGGTGCCAGTACAAGGGGGCACAAGTTATGATGCTGCCACATTCCTAAAACCACCACTTCCCTTCAATGCTGCCAAAAAGCCAAATATTGGCTACTGATGGACTGCTTGGTTCGAAACCTTCGAAGATGTCTTTGATGCACTGGAAAAAGCAAATGACAAATAGATCATTAAATAGCTAAAGAATTTAGCAGGTGAAGGAGTAAAAAGTGATAAAGAACATACCACAAGGTGATGAAGTGACATACCGTCAAATCAAAGAAGTGATAAACACCAAGTTCAATCCAATGTCGAATGTGGACTATGGAGAGGCCATGCGTCTCAGAGTAATAGATGGTTGCCTCTCTGATTCCTTCAGACGACGAATCCTGAAAGAGACACTCAGCTTGGAGGAAGTACTCATGGCTGCTAGAGCGGAAGAAAAAGCTGACAGACAAACAGCTAACATGGAGGCCGGACTGACCCAAAATGAATCAGTGCTGAGTGTGAAGTTGAAATACAAGGTAGAAGGCCATAAAATAATGTCTCCAAAGACAAAGAAGTTGTGTTTTCGATGTGGATTTTCCTTTCCACATGAAGGTAAATGCCCCCCATTGGACAAATATGCAAAGGCTGCAGGAAAAAGAAACATTTTATAACAGTTTGCAAAGCTAGGGAAAGATCAAGTGCGTCACGTCGAGAAAACAAAATTGGGAAAAGATCAAGTGTGTCATGTTAGACAAACAAAATGGATACTGGAATGTTCCAGACTCAAAGCTCTACGCATGCCCACAAGTCCAAGCGACCACATCATTTGAGGCAAGTAGAAACTGAACGACATCCATTGTCATCAAATTCCTTGTCTAAAAGTTTGTCACAGTCATTCTAAAGCAACAGTGAGGAAGATCGGTGTGCAATGTCAATGTTGACTACTGGACAACATGCACATGTAGGATTAGCTTAGTGCAAGGAAGAATGCCGGTTGAAGCTAGGTCGACAAGTGAAAATGCTCCATACCTTTTATCGTAGACAGTGGCGTGCCAATAAACATTATGCCAGTGGAAAAGTACAATGAACTGTTTCCAGTGCCCCATTTAACTCCGTTGAAAACCAAAGTGTGTACATGGGCTGCTTCAGAGCCACTGCAAAGTTAAGGTTCATTCATAACAACTGTAAAGCATAAACAGATGAAAGTACAAGCACCAATTCATTTCTTACCAGGCACTTCATTGAGTGCATGTTTACTCAGTTTCATTACTGCTGTTGCCATGGGGATGATTTCTGTAAACTACAATGTCAATGCCTACCATGAGATAGTGAATCAGTTTACATCTTTGTTTCATGGACAGAGACAACTTAAGACCATGAAAGTGGAGCTTCACATAAATGAGGACATCCATCCTGTTGCTCAAAGACATCGTTGAATTGCATTTCATTTACAAGAGGCTGTTGAGAAAGAACTTGAAATCGTTGATTACAGGCAGCAATAAGACAGGCATTCTGGGGTTTGTATAATGGAAATCCGATTAGGTCCCATGTGACCACATAATAACAATCACAAATGTGGCTACTAAAAACTACTTGTACTTGCGCTTTAGTGTAACTCTATGAAAGTATATAACGTATGGCCAAACGACTGTGCTAAGAATTGTCACTGCATGCACAGTGCCTAGAATTATAAAAAAGTCATTATATGGTAGATAAAATGTGGCAGATAAAATGTATCAACCTTCACCACCTGCATAGTCCGGAACCATAGGTGTACATCTGTATATGCCAAATGTTACGTTTGAAACGACTAAACTGTATCAGGTACTGCACTGGATAAATGCATAATAGGCTTACCGAAAGGAGTATAACCTAGAATGGTTGTTGTTGCGATCATGTATTAAAATATGGACTAATGTATTTCAAGCAAATGTAGAATGTATTAATCCAGATAACTGCACACGCGGTGTATAGTAAACAACGACTGCATTGTACACGAACGTTATTAGACCCACGCGTAATTGGTAAATAACAATATCTACCCTCGAAGTAATCACCCGCATGAATGTATTTTCAACGCATGCCATAACCGTTTAAATATCCTTAGAACACACATGCTTGGATGCTCTGATACTTGCATCCACCTAAATATTTCCTCGCTACTACTTTAATGTTAATCCTCCGGTCGATGCGCTGGCAACATGCACAACATATAAAACAGGCCCTCGTAAGAATGAATTACCATTTAATAGCAAAACTAGCGGGGGTATGTTGTCTGTCTTCATTACAGATAACAGAGCCGCTGAGCAGATCTACTGAGATTACTCCATAGTCAGGTCTGGTTACACTATCCATCAGCAAAGGGCGGGAATCAAGCCGGTATATATCTCCAGGCATTCATGGGCCCAAGGTCACTGTACCCAAGCAGACATACACACGCTGTTCTGCCTCGTGCGAATCCAGTAACAGGCTCCAGCAGATTCACTCCGCAAATGAGGTAAGCAGGCACACGCCTTGATCGGCATATGCTTGAAGTACAGAGCGCTTTGAGTAAGATCAGACTCGCACGGCGCTCTATTCTTAAATACAATTTCAATTGTTTTTAGACCCCACATTGGAAGAAAATTCTCTCACCATAAGAAATACTAAGAGCCAACATGCCTTACTTTTAAACCGTGACTCACGGTACGAAGAAGGAGCCTGCTACCATAAGGCGCTGATACACCTAATTGGGTAAGCCCAAGTGATTAATTATAGATCCGTGTTGTTACAACAGTAATGTGAAGATTTCCAACACATATGCTCCCCCTCTCCACAGAGTAGACGCCTGGACAGCACATTCACCGTGCCTTCCAAAATTTTACATGTGGAATTTTTCCTGTTGTGCCCATTCGAATCTTGCCAGCTCACCACAAACCTCACATGGGGTAAATTCTTGACTAGTGTGCGTCATAGCAATAGAGTCATGCAATATAATTACCATAATATATAGCTGGTAGTTATTAACCCGTTCCATTCTCTCACATGTGCAGCGCCCGGCTGGGTCCCATGTGAGTATCTTTTTCTTTACTTCACTCACGGTGCCACACCTTCTACATGAGGCTGTGCAAACTAACCCTTCAGGTACTATATATACTGCACACGCTTTATTATTTGCTTTCACAAATAATTGCTCGCAATTGAGTCACAAACTGACATTATCCCTCATCTTCTCGTAGGTGTCCCTACAATCCTAGGTCCTGAAGAGACCCTATATTGCACACAGGGTCGAAACGCCGTCGACAGTTTTCAAAAGCGAACCATTCTACACCAGCACTTATCATTGTATAAAGTGCGGTTCATAGCATATACACTTTCTAATGGTCGTTTATATGAAGTATAGGAAACCTTGTACGTATGTCACAAATATGTCACTGTTTTTCTAGGTTCCGTTTTTTCACTGGGACACCACCCACTAAAAAACTAAAGGTTTAATGTACTACCATGTATGCATTTTTTGTTTCAAAGACTATATAAATAATTGTGTATGAAGTACAAATTTGAGGTATATTCGATTCCTTCTCTTTCCAACATCACAATAACCCATTGCATTGCCATTGTGCATTTATACAATGAGATTGTTTCACTAACAGGCACATGCATCAAGGTAGGATTTTACGAGTCCTTAATTGCGATTATTAAGGAATCGCAATTAAGGACTCGCAAAAGCCTATGCATGTAGGAATCGCTATAAAAATAGCGATTCCTACACATTCCTTATTTGCGACTCGCAAATTGCGAGTCGCAAATAAGGAATGGCTGCCCATTCATTCCTATGGGCCTACAGGCCCATAGGAATGAATGGGAAAGTACATGCGCAATTTGCGAGTACCAATTGGTACTCGCAAATTATGCATGCATTTCAAGGTGCAAGGGTGTCAAAAGGACACCCTGTTGCACCCCTGAAATTGATCTGTGCACAAATAGTTACGCACACACATGTCCAAAGGACATGTGTGTGTGTAACTCTATAACTTTGAAAAATGCACTTTAGTGCATTTTTCAAAGCTTTGCAAATTACCATGAAGTTCAACTTCATGGTAATTTGCGCCCCTAGTAGCGAAATCGCTACTTCAAAGTGGTTCTTGCATTGCATTTAAGGAATCGCAAAATGCGATTCCTTAATGCAATCGCAATTTGAGAACTCGTAATTAATTGCGAATTCTCAAATTGCGAGTGCCTTGACCCTTCATGCATCGCAAATGCCCTTTTTGCGGGCGCAAACGGCCGATTTTTGCGAATCGCACCGTTTGCGCTCGCAAAAATGGTTGATGCATGTACCTGTAAGTGTCCACAGGAGCCATTGTTTTTGATAATAATTGAAATACTATTAAAGCAGGACATCATTGAGCGATCTACTAATCCCACACCATGGGTATCACCCATAATGGCAGTGCAGAAAAAGGATAGTGGAGGAGATGTGTGCTTGAAAAGCGATTGAAAGAGAACGACATTCAGGTCTGCATATTGCTGACATGATTACGCAGCTGAATGGAGCCAAAGTCTTTTCCCGCCTTGATGTGACCAAGGTATATCAACAGCTCAAACTGGAAGAGAATTTCAGGTACATTACTACCTTTTCGACTCATGTTGGTTTATTTAGAAACAAAAGGCTAACTTTCGGAGTGTTATGAGCTGCAGAACTTTTTCAGGATGTCATTTATCACATAATACAGCCAGTCACAAATGCTTTCCATTAGAGTGATGACATACCAGATTTTGGGGCCACATGAAAGGAACATGATAAAGCTCTGTGACAAGTGTGTCGTATACTTGCCAATGCAGGTCTCACTTTAAATGCAGCAAAGTGTGAGTTTCATCAAACCAAACTCAAGTTCTTTGGTCATATCTTTTCTGATGGGGGAATGGCTCTTGATCCAAATAAAGTACAGGCCTTACCATCACTTCTCCCCCACTAAATGTAGCTATGCTGAGATCCTTCTTTTGTATGGCCAGTTACAGTTCAAAGTATATGCATGACTTTGCCACTGTAAGTGCCCCATTGAATGACTTAACGAAACAAAATGTCAGATTTCAATGGTCAAGTGAATGTGAACAAAGCTTCAAGAAAATCAAGCTTGCAATTGAGAACACAACTGAAATGGCATACTTTGATCCAAAATTTCAGACAGAGGTTGTTGTTGATGCAAGACCAGTGGGTTGGGTGCAAACCTTGCCCAGCACACTGGACATCCCACTGCCCCAAGACACACTGTGGCTTATGCTAGGAAAAGTCTGTTATTGACAGAATGTGCTTATTCACAACCTGAAAGAGAGAGCCTCCCTGTGGTGTGGGTTTGTGAGCATTTTCATGTGTTCCTATATGGAAAGCATTTCACAGTTGTCACCGATCACCAAGAATTGCTCACCATTTTCAGTAATCCTAAAGCCAAAATGCCCCCTCGTATTGAGAGGTGGGGTTTGTAACTGCAGGAGTATGATTATACAATTGTGCATTGTCCAGGAAAAGATAAAAACCCTGCTGACTACTTCTCATGTGTGCCAATACAGTGTCATACCACTATTTCTAAAGCGGATGATGCTTATGTTAACTTAATTGTGAAGTCCAGTACGCCTGCTTCCACATCGATAGAACAAATAATTACTGCCACGAGTACTGACAGGGATTTGCTAATACTGAAAGATATTATTACAGACCAGTGGTGGCGAAAACATAATTGACCACTTCATGATGACATTAAATTCCAGAATTCAAAAATTTGCAGGAAGAACTTTCAGTTACCTCAGAACACATCATATTACAGGGTCAGGAGTTGTCATACCCGAGGGTCTAAGACAACAAGGTATTGAACTGGCTCATGAGGGAAACTGTGGAGTTGTTGCTAGAAAATGAGCTCTACGAGGCCGAGTGTGGTTCCCTCGTCTTGATGAAAGAGTTGAAAAAGAGTTAAAGGCATGTCATTTGTGCAACTGCTTGTCATCCAAGACAACCCAACATCCGTTAAACATGTCTGATCTTCCAAAGCATTCATGGGAGAAGATTGCAATTGAGTTCTTTAGACCCCTTGACAATGGACATCATCTATTAGTAATTGTTGATGAATATTCCTTTTTTCCCTTTGTGGAAGATCTGTCATCAACTACTCATAACAGTCATTGAGAGATTAGAAATTATCTTTGCAACATGAGGTGTTCCTTCAATTTTGAAATCTGACAATAGCCCACCTTTCAATAGTCGAGAATTTGAAGATTTTCGCACTTATCTAAATGTCAAGCATCAGAAAAGGTCACTCGAGCCGAGCAGAGGAACGGGTAGGTCGTACGCATTCCGCGACGATCTAAAATCGCGGGAGGACGCATAACTGCGCTACTCCGCTCCGGCTCTTTGGAGCCCTCCGTTCACACACAAGCGGTCGATATTTTTGATCGCTTTTAGGTATACTACATACTCTTTTTGCGCTAGGGACAACTAGGCACTAAGAAAGACTTGTGCACACATATGTCCTGTAAGGAGTAGTTTTTAGGTTTTTTTCACGGTCCTGACGAATTGCCTTGATCTCTTTAGACTTTGCGGCAAGAACCATGCTGACCATCACCAAAACTTAGAGCTTACGTGGTCCATTATAACCACTCTAGCCCACACTTGTTTTTATTATAACCTAGGGCTCAAAACACTCAGTAAAACATTTGTCCTATGAATCCCTAGAGTTATTTTTAAGACACCTCACCACTCTACTCACACACTACACCCTCACTACACCATCTACACTTCACAGACGGCAACTCAAAAGACCTCCAGCAAAGAGCCCCCCTGTGGGGCCCGTTGGGCATTGCACCACCGCCCCAACGAGGAGCTGCCCGATGATGAAGCATGACACCCCTCGGGGTGTGTGAGGGCTCTTGCTCCTGTAGGATCAGATCCCCCGGACTTGATCCATTCAGGACCCTATCGACCTAACATCTATAGGAACTGCACACCTCTTGTTTCTCAGTCTGACCCAGGGGCGTGTGTGCTGGACCTTTTTTAGCCCTTCGTCCCCCCTTTTGATTTAAGCATCAGAAAAGCCCAACTATCTGGCCACAGGCAAATGGTGTGGTTGAGAGATTTATGAGCATCTCTGCGCTGGAAAAGCTTGAACTCAAATCAGTTCTTCAGTCTACACTTCGTTGCATACAGGTCAACTCTCCATTCTTCCATGGTGAAAGCCCTGCCACCTTAATGTTTGGGTGAGTCATACGAACCAAACTGTCACAAAGGACCAACGAGAGATCTATTGGCCTTAAAGAACTTTGCGTTACTGATTTGTCTCACAAGCGCAAAATGAAGACCTATTCTAACACATTCCTCTGTGCTCGGAGCACTGTGTTTAACCGAGGAGACCAAGTTATCGTCAGGCAGAAACAGAAATGCAAGTCTGATGCTCTTTTTGATGCTGAGCCACTGAGGGTTGTGACTAGTAAAGGACACAAGGTGACTGGTCACTGTACTGGAAAGTTCATCACGCAAGATTCTTCGCATTTCAAGCACCTGCCTCGACCTTCGACAGCTACAGATGTCAGAAGTGAGACTTATCCACCTGAGAATCCAGAGAGCCAAAAGACTGTACCAGTTTCTCTGTCACTAGTGCCAGCCATGGACATTTTTCCTGTATCTCTGCAGCCTCACATGACCACATCTGGATGATTGATTCGAATACCAAAACCACTTATTGAAGAGTTATAATTAGGCTGAACTGTTTTAGGTTTAAATATATAATAACTGAGAAAACCCCACCAAAAGGGAAATAGCCCTCACCAGTGTAAACATATAAACACTTATAAACACCTGCACAACCACAAGATAAATGCCATTCAGAGAAATGAACAGGATAGGGAAAGAGTAATTTTTAATTCTTCCTGAAGTGACCAAAACAATGTAACTTTGTTATACAAGGTAGCAGCAAGAAAGACCGAGCTAAAATTATTCTGCATGAGTTTTGTTGTTTAGGGATGTTACTAAAATATTGTTTCTTCTTCCTTTTACTATTTCTGTTTTGTGGTCTTTGGTCTAAAGATGCAGAGTTTAGAAGCATGTTTTAGTTCTTATTTAATTATTTTATAAACTGCAAAGAATCAGGAAATATCGAAATCATATTTGATATTTTGGCTAAGTTTAATTCTTTCACTGATAGGTAAAATGGCTGGTTTCATAAGAATCTTTCCACATTTACCCATAGACAAAGAATGTGTGAAAAAAATCTTTTGATACATCGGTCCCCTTTTCTTGCGACTCCGTATTGATAGTAGGTGAATTGCCAAACACCACAGGCTTTAAACATTCAAAGCAAGGTGTAGTGACAGGTATATGTGAAAAGAGTGCTGTCACCAAGCATCTGGGATGGTGGTGAAAACATGACACCAGATTTTTGGAAAACATGGAATGCAGTGTCACTTGGAATGCTGCTGCAAAAAGTTCTTACCAAGTTCAACAAAGATTGGAGTGATATTGTTTGTGTCAGTGATTCAGCTACGTATATGAAAAAGTTGTGTGATGATCTGTCAAAATCGATACCCGAGCTGAAGTGCTTCCCAGTAAGAGATCCTTGCCACTTGCTAGATGTTATGCTGAAAGCATCTTTACAATCTTCAGAGTTTATGAAGAATGCTGTTGACTTTGTAGTCCATTTTGGTGCACTGTTTCATTATGCGCGGTGTCAGGTCTCACCAGGGAAGAACACGAATCACTGGATGAACACTGACAAACGGAATCAGATCAACTACATGTCCCATCAAGCGGCGCGAGCAGGAAGTGCCGTGCGCGCCGAACGACGTGATTCTAGCCATCCGGATATAAGGAAAAGCTGAATTATTAGTCGCGCCCGATTATTCCTTGGATGTCTGCCGAGTCGCTTGAACTCTATCCAGTTCGGTAAGGGTGCACTCTGCACCAAGCAGATTTTTACCTTTTGCTACCAGTTGCGGCTTCAGTCCCTCCTGAGACAAACCGCGGAGTAGCGGTTAAACTTTTGTTGTTCTTTATGACAGGCTGGGTTGCCTCGAGCTTGTGGCTCATTATTTGTTTACGTAAACCGCATGTCTGCAGTTAATCTTTGAAACTTTGTGGCTATCTTTTCTTGATGTTTCCCTGCAAGCTAGTGGAGAGCTGGGTTGTCACGAAAGCCGCGCAGTAGCGGTTTATTTGGAATCTCACCAAGTCTCTCGTAGTTCTCCGTTGGCGAGTTTTCCTCTGAAACTCATGCTGAGGGAGCTATCGAGGGCAGGTTATGTTTTGCTGGGATTCCTTACACATTGTCCCTGTTCTAGAGCTATCAAGCCTGAAGCTCACTCCTTGAGTTGCTAATGAATTGTGGACTGTTGATTCAAAGAGCAAAGACCAGCACACTTTCAATGGGATTTAAGGGAGTGCTGCAACTGCCTCGTAATTATTGAGTGAATAAAAGTATTATCTGCATAAGTATTTTGCTTTGGTTGAAATAAGCCTCCTTATAATTTGACTTGCCTATTTTTGTTTGTGCACATAACAGGGGGTTGTGTCAGGATTTTGGATGGACATATCTGACCTCCCCTGTGATACTCAACAACCCATATACCGGGGTAGGTAGTAACCCTTCTTTACCATCTAATATAGCTTCCTGAGTATAGTTTGGTAACTATTGGTGTGTGTCTCCTTTTCTTATAGTTGTGCACATCAACAAGTCATTGTGGCAAGACTATCTGACCATTTGGCTTCTTTTTTTTTCTTTTACAGGTATTGCACTATTACCATTTAGAGTGATTAAGGAGTAGTGTAGAGAGAGGGAAGATAGGGTGGTTATTAATTTTGTTGTTTCTGTTACAGATCTCCTTCTCGGCTGACCCCTACTTTTCCTTCCCCCGCTTAATCACTTCAATAGTCTGTGCTAGTATAGCCCTCAGACTTAAAGCTATTGAGAGGTGGACCCATACTAGCAACACTCCAACCCTGAGGATACGGACGTCAGGACACGCGGGAACTAAAACACAAATATTTCTTCTTTTTGTGCTTTGTGTGGCATCAAAGAAAGAGTCATCCTAACTGTGTTATTTAGCGGGTAGTTCTCAGTCCAAGAGGCTGTGAATGCTATATTATATATGTGGCAACCGTTTACAGAATATTTGCTTAGTGATGATGCCAAAGGCAAGAAATGTGAGGATCTTCGGTCACATATTGATAGTGAGAAAGAAAGAGCGAGCATGCATGACCAAAGATTCACTGAAGAAGTATTGTATGGCATATTGCAATAAGTTTGATTTGTAAAAAATTTATTTGAACCTCATATATACTCTACGTACACTGTCTCTATACCATGCACTATCAGTGCAGAAAGCAAGCAATAGTAAAATCAAAACGTTCCATAAACACCAGAAAAGCACTGTTTCTGTTGTTTTTAGTGGCACAAAAATATGTGACGACTGATAACCACCGTTTTTTTAAGGTATTGAAATCACTGGAAAACACTGGGCAAAAACACTAGAATTTACCAAAAATAGAAACTGAAAGCAGAAAAGCCTATTTATAATGTATATATGTATTACTGGTACTTTATATTTAACAAGGGGAGATGTGGTGTCTTGTGGGTTAGAGACTTTTTGGTTCCTGATGGACTCCGTAGAACAGTGACGTAAGTGTGTGGATGTGGGGATAGAATTAATGATGTAAAATGCTCAGTTAACTGTTATAAACTGAGGAATAAAGATGTGTAATACCAAGCCGTGTGTGTGGCATGATCATTTGCATGTTCCCGGGCTGGGGAAGACACAGCCACAGCCACAGGACTTTGGGTGTCTGCAAAGGAGTGTATAACATGACTGAGTCTCCTGAGAATATACATTGTGCTCCGCCCAGGTATAAATCCAGTCTTATCTAGGTGGACAAGGGTACCTACTACCCTGTGCAGTCTGTTTGCCAACACCGTGCAAAGCAAAGCAATTTAATGTCTGTATTCAGCTCAACGGCCTATAGGAGGCCAATTTAGCAGGGTCTCGCCCCACCTTTGAGGATCAGCATCATCACTGTCTCCTGAATACGGCGGGGCAGCCTCCCTGTTTCCTGTGCCTCGAGCTAAACTTCCAGCAGGAGTGCGTCCGGCATTAGATGATACACTTCTGCTGGGAAACCATCTGACCCTGGGGTTTTCCCCCGTGGCAGGGCCTCAAGCGCCTCCCCCAGCTCCACTAGCTCTAGCAGCGCCTCCAATCTGTCAAGCCCCGCAACTCAGCCTCCGTGAGATATGTGTCCAGCATCTCCTCTGCCAACCCAGCTGTAAGGTACTGCGCCCATGCCCTATTGATCTATGATGTCTGCCCCGGCATCACTCATAGGCAAAGGATATGTTATGTTATGTTATAACTATATATAGAGCGCACAAATACCAACAAAGGTGTCTCGGCGCTAGCTACTCCTGAAACAGAGCCAAAGGAAAAGAGAAAGACACATTTTAAAAAGACCAAATTATTAAAAAGCCAAGTTTTTAATTTTTTCCGAAACATAAAAAGTGAAGGCAGATCTTTGATCTGGCAGGGGAGAGAATTCCAAAGCTTGGCAGTGGCCACCGCAAAGCTTCTGTCGCCCCAGTTGGATCCATAGGTTCTGGGGACAACCAATATATTTGCGTCGGCCGAGCGCAGTGACCTATTTGGGATGTAAATTTTTAAGGATTTCTTTAAGAATTTAGGTCCTATATTATGTATGGCTTTATAGGCAATACACAGTGCCTTAAATTGTATTCTGTTTCTGATAGGTAGCCAATGCAACTGTCTAATAACCTCAGATACAGAATGAAATTTCGGTGTCCCAGACAATAGTCTGGCAGCAGCATTCTGCACTAACTGAAATTTGTTCAAGATAGATTACTGAGCACTAATCAGAAGACCATTGCAATAGTCTACCTTAGACAGAACCAAGGCCAATAGAATCGTTTTTCTAGCTTACATAGGAATGAAAGGAAACAATTTCTTGGTCATTCTAAGAATATAAAAAGATGAGCTGACTACTGAGTTAACATGGTGTTTATAAGAAAGCTTATCATCAAGAATGCATTTGCGGATGTTCCTGACGAAGCAGGCATGCCAGCAACCTCCCCGCTTTGTCTCCCTCACGGAATAAACATTGCAGATATACTGTATAAGCATAATTTTCAAGTTTATTCCAGACATTTCCCATCCGTTGGATAAAGGCTGTTAGCTGTGCTCTCTCCGCTAGCTCCACAACAGTATCCAAGTCCACCTGCTCTCCCTCTAGGGTCCGCAGCTCCTGTTCCAGCTGTCGCCACACCTCAAACACATTTACTAAGCATTCTCCGCACAGCATCAATTTGTAAGCTTCCCATTCCTCAGCCCTACTCGTAGCAGTCCTCCTGAAAAAAACCTGGAGGTAAAGTCCCGGATCCTAGGCCTGGACTTCCTAAGCAGGATTGTGACCAGCAGTGGAGAATGATCTGATAGGTAACGATTTGGGTACGCCAAGTCGTGATACAGTTCCACATCCTCCCTGAGCCCTAGCATATAGTCTAACTGGCTACGCCTCCCATGTACCAATGAGTAATATGAGTAAGTCCGGTCCCCCGGATGGTGAAGTATACAAGCATCAAAGAGGTGTAAATTTTGCATCCCTTGCTGGAGTGCTGTCACCATATATATCTTGGGGCTCAGTCTAGGGGGTTGGCGATCCATCCTCCATTCCAATACACAATTAAAGTCTCCCACCCAGATAAGTCTTGCCTGCAGGTATGGGGCCATAAATCTCGTCAATTCAGATTAAAAAGTCCTGTCATCTTTGTTTGGCACATACGTGTTAACCAAACAAGTCTCCACCCCATCCAGCACCCCTGCCACCAACAAATAGCAGCTGTCAGGATCATTAACCACCTCGCTTTCCACAAAGGGGACTCCAGGAGTAATCCATGTTAACAACGCCCCTGGCATAGGTCTAATAGGTGGAGGCATACAGTGACCCTCTCCATTTCTTTCGCACTTTGGTTACATCCGCACCCGGTAGATGTGTTTCCTGCAGTATAGCGACCCGAACGTTATATCGCTTAAGATATGAATGCATTCTGTAGTACTTGGGGCAGCCATTCATGCCCCCGACATTCCAGGACATAAGTGTACGCTTCATGTCAAATATGCGTGAGTTGTGACAGTCTTCCACCTTACCCCAAGGCCTCCCCTCCGCCCCATCCGCCACATTAGTTGCAAAACACTGTGCCCATTTAACAGTCCCACCCAGACCCGCAGGGCAGGACAACCGGTCCCTCCTTGGAACACGCTCCCTTCGAGCAAACACATCTTCCAAACTGACGGCTTGCTCAGGTGTATCATGAGCCGCCCTGCGGCACAGGAGAGCCCGTACTATTCCCTCCCCACTAGAACACTAACTACAAAATCCACTATATAGAAATGGATTTCAAGAAACTGCAAGTGCAGCCAGCATCCGAACTACCAGGAGTCCAGCTACGGCCAAAACTCACCAGCAGGTTAGGCCCACCGGCTTGCCCCGAGGGGCAATGTAGTGTCTAAAATCTGCTCTCTCTTCCGGAGACTGTCCATGGGCCCAGACTGCCACACAAGCGGAGCAGGCCCCAATTGTCTGTAGCGGGCAGTCCCCACCTGTAGCAGTACATGCCGTGGCATCCAGCCCAGAAATCATAAGGATACAATGTGCCCCATCCTCGTGGGCACAGGCATCCAAGGGCAATCTGCTTCACCCTGAGACCATCTGTACAGGGCATCTGGGACAGTCATCGACCCCGCAGAGACCACCTCACTGTTCTGGGAGGGAGATGACCCCAGAAGCAGCACCTCAGACCCCTCAGACCTTTGCCATGCATTATTGTGTTCTTCTGCTATCGAGAAGTCTTCCAATAGCCCTGGAAGTGCGTCACTGGACAGCGAGACATGGATTTGTGCTGTTTCAGAGGAGCAGTGCTGTGAATCCGAAAGAACTTTCTGAACTTGAATAACCTTCTTTAAGAAAAGTTCACATGCTTTAATTGGCTAGATGATTCCAGTCCTTGGGGTTAACACTAAAATTGGATTTGCTGCCACTTCCGGTGTCGCTCTGCACGAAACACAGTATAATATCCTAATGATTATCGTAAATCAAGATTTATGATTATTAGTTTTTTTACATGATTCTCTTAAGGAGTAGTTCACTTTAATTTACTAGCGTGAAACATGGTCCTTTAATATCAAATTTAAAATAGATACAAAATACATAAATATAAAATACATAATTGATAATAAAGTACAAAGCATAGTTAGAATAAGAAGAACAGATAAAAATAATATACATTTTAATGTCTTGAATGTGCATTGGATTCTCTGAATACATAAAATAATGGTTGGCAGACAAAGTCACATCTGCTTAAATATAAACGCAGCTGGCCTTTACGGGGATACCTGATCTACATAACAGGGAGAGGTATTCACTGTGCTTGGAATTTTCTCCAAAGACCAACATTGCTCCTAAGTTTGTGGCTGTTTTAAGTATCAGGTTTTTGATTATCCACAGATCATCTACCCACAAGCTTCCTTCTTGTCAGTCTTTTGAATCACTATCAGGGGCTCAGGACAGTGAATGAATTTTCTTCACAACAATTCCCTTTGTTGAATGTTATAGTGGAGAGACAGGATTTAAATCAATTCTGAGTGTGCCATTGCTTCCACACCCAAAACTACTAAGTGGGGGGGATACTTATCGCAATTTTACCAAGTGTTTTTCTGCAACCAGTTTAAACTACATGCGGGTCTGAAGACATTTTCCACCTACTCAGAGAAGGTGGAAAATGGTCACAATAAAGTCCCTGCAATCAGGAATCTGCTTACGGTAACGGGCCTGGTGCTTCCGGGTCTTCATGTTATTCCGCTTTCTGAGGACTTTGATACCCGGAATTAGGGTAGATACACTGACCAGATTTGGTATCTTTGGCCCGGTAGCTCCACCACCTTATTCCGGGCATTTCATAATAGGGCGCATTATGTCCTGTTCACATATTACTACTTTTAGGGACTGTTTTAGGAATAGTACCAATAAATTAAACATTATATATTGTTGATGTACAAAACTCTCTGGATTTTTATAAGAAATTTAAAGTTCTGATTGCCATTGTATTGACAGTAGCATGCTTTTGTCCACGTTGGAGGCCTGTAGGGTTAGAAATAAACACATAATGCCAACACAAGAACTTAAACAGTCTCCCCAAAAAAAGTATTAGAATTGAGGGCTGGATAGGCAAATCAAAGATTTCAAACTTTGTTTTCGGAGAGTAAAAGGCCAGATGACTATGAAAATGTAGATTTGAAGTGTGGAATGGTTCAAATGAAAGATGTTTAAGTTTAAGTTTATTTATTTTGCATAGTTATTAAAAACCATTGCAGTATTTGTTTTAAAAAGATGCAATAAAATTGTTATTATGCAATAATACAAACCATCAAACAGAAGCTGACATTATTGTGCATTAAAAAAGCAGTAGCTGTACAGACGAATATATATAGATATATATATTTTTTTTTAACAAAAGTGCTAGTGCTCTGTCCTTATGCAATAATAAAAACCATAATCAGAAGGTAACGTTATTGTACATATAAAAAACGGTTGCTGTACAAACGATTATTATTTAACGAAAGTGCAAGTGCTCCGTCCTTTGGAGAGAGCCAGTCCCGGATTATAAGTTAGTTGTGCCATAGAAGGTTCTCACTTGTCTGTCTGTTGTTCCGTTATGATGATTTTAGATGTTTTTGTTCGGCCAGCTTTAAGTATTTTACTAATCTGCAATTCAGCTGCGTGTTTCCCGGGTTAAAGCAAGCCAACACCGCTTGTCTTCTGGTGCGTATTCCTGATTGCTTGAGGGAAGCTTTTAATAACAGTAACCGTTCTTGGTGTAGATCCTTACAGGTACAGATTAGGTGTAAGATGTCTCCTTGCTTGTTGTTACACAGCCTACACGTGCTAGGAGTTGTAGTCCTTAGCCATGGTGGAAGATGCTGGGTGCATGGGAGAATGGCGAGTCTGTACCTTAAGAATTTCATTTTTAACTCTTTGGAATAGCCCTGGTTAAAGTACTTCTGTGGTGCAAGTGATTTGTAAGAGTTCAAGGTCATCCAGGCATGGGACCTATCTGCAAAGGTTGCCTTGTCCTCTACCACTGCAATTTGTTTTACACATTTCCATGCCAATTTTTTAAAAGTGGAATGTGCAAGTTGAGTGTTCCAAAGATCCACGAGCTTGGTGCTTTCCAGAGATGTCTGAAGATATCTCCTTGCTTGGCAAGAGTCCCTGTTCTGGATTTCATTCCACAGCAATTGGTTTAGCGTATTTGGAGTGGCGTTTCTGATCTTGTGCCAGCAGATAACATAGGAGCCGTGTCTGGCCAGGGATTGATGAAGGAGGCCAAACTCCAACCTTATTTGCGCCTGTGACGTGTAATGTGGGAGGCAAAACATAATCCTGTAAGCTTTGACCAACGTGCTATCTAGTACTTTGGCGTCCCTCCCCCGCAATGCTTCGCTGCCGTAGGTGATCGTAGGGAGTAGTTTGGCCTGGGCTACCTTCAGCAGCGGGCTCAATGTCGGCCCCATCAGTTTGTTAGCAAGTTTTTTCATTGATAGAGCTATTACCAGCCCTCTCCTTCTTATTTCCTCTTTTTGGCGTTTAAATGTTCCTTCCTTGTCTATTATGACTCCTAGATATTTATAATCCTGCGATGGTCTAAATGATTGCCATTCAGAAGCCAATTCCTCTGCCGATTTCTTTTGATGTTTATTGACACTGTCCATGTCTTGCTGAGATCGATTTTTAGATTATTTTCTGTGGCATAGTTCTGCATTTCCGTCAGTAGATGTTGGAGACCCACATAAGTGTGGCTGAGCAGAACTACGTCGTCTGCATACATAAGGTTGGTCATTATTTTTCCACCTAGCTTCAGGGAGTGTGAATTGCAAGCATTAAGTGCCTTTGGGAGATCAGCCATGAATAGATTGAACAGAGTGGGAGCGAGTACACATCCTTGTTTCAGGCCTTTGGTTGTGGGGACTTTGGAGGAGAGGTGGGTTCCGCCCCCTAGTTTCACCTGTACCCAGGTGTCAGTGTGGAGAAGAGACAAGATGTTTAAGATGGGTTGCGGAATTCCCCAGCTCGCCAACTTCCCCCACAGTCTACCCCTCTCCACATTATCGAATGCTGCGCTGAAGTCAATAAAGCATAAGTGTAAGGGAAGATTTGATGTTTTTGCTGCGTCTATCAAAAGGGAGATTGCGAGAATGTTAGTTGATGTACCCGCCATCTTGCGAAAGCCAGTTTGATTTAGCGGTATTATCTCGTTTGCCTCTGCCCAAGTTGTAAGTTCCTCTAAAATCGTGCCTGCAAAATATTTTGCTTCATTGTCTATCAAGGCAACTAGCCGATAATTGCTTGGCTCACCCTTGTCTCCTTTTTTGTATATTGGCACAATTGTCGACCCCTTCCATGATTCTGGTAATCTGTTCAAAAGCCTGACTTCCAGAAAAAGAGGTTGTAGGATGCCAGACCAATCCTCCGACTTGGCTTTAAACAATGCCGGAGGGATGCCGTTTGGTCCTTGTGCCCCTTCTCTCCTTCCCTTTGCAATCTGCTTTTTTATTAAGAGCAACGATAGACCGCTAGCTGCGCAGGGAGGTGTGTGAAAGATGTGGTTTCCTTCTGGAGACCTCTTGGTCTTAGACAAGGGGTGTAGCAGGTTTGTGGGCGATTATGTTAATAAAGGGGTATATGCTTAATATATAAATACATGCTGTATTGTAGTGGTAGATATGGGGACAGGTACCAGGCTCATCAAAGCAAGTTTTATGGCGTTCTTCTAGACCACTAAAATGGGTAAGCAACACATATCAACGGTATCTGGTCCAGATGGGATTTGTAATCAACCCTTACATTTTGACTGGTGGACATTCATTTTTATTCCTCTTTTCAGGGTAATAGAAAATGTAAATGCTACAACACAGATGTGGAATGGGGCAGTATCTTTACAAAACAATGTGCAATATCGCCTCGTATTATATCCTAGCAAACATTTTTGACCCCACAGGCACAATATTTGCAAGACATCTTCTTGGATGAGAATCTCACAAATATTTAATGAAATACAAGTGACATTGGTTGATATAGTTTATTATCCATTGGACCAGAAACATCATCCAAATCATTTGGTCCAAAATTAACATAGAGAACAACTGTATAGAATCAAAATACTAAAACGGTTATTGTGTCGACGCAGTGTTTCGGTGCTTCCTTCTTCATGATCAATAATTTAATTAAAACTAGGAGAAAACATAAAATATATATCTCCATAAAAACAGTTGTTAAACAGATTATCTAAACACATACGGTTGGATATAGTAACATTGTATATGTTACTATAATTCTTTTACACATACCACATATTAAAACAAAAAGACATGATTATCAACATGGTGTATCTTTATACATATCAAACATCAATAGACATGATTTTTGCATATATTTTTCTTCACCCTGTCTAATTTCATACACATTTCATTAATATATTTAGGGTATATTGTTGCCATGTGTATCAAATGAAAAGATCCTAAGGGGCATCCTTAATTTCCTTCCTTTAAATTTTAACTTGTCATAACAATGTTCTTAACCATTGATATTCTCCAGGATTTTATATAACGTATATTAAGGTGCCTTACTTTTATTGTCCTTCACCCATAATAGTACGAACAGTCTGGTTCTTCCCCAATGAGATAAGAAACTGTAGGAATAAAAGGCTGTTTTTCATTCTTTTATAATGACAATGATATGTTATTATTAATTGTTATATGTCACTCACGATCTTCCCTAATATTTAAGACTTTGCAGCTCAAATTTCAAGTGGCAGTTACCGCAAGTCTACTGTTCCTTTCCTGCCCTGAGCAAGACAGATGATAATGCAGATCTCAGCAGTCAAAAAATTGCTTCTTAAGGCGGGATTTTCAATTACCTGCACAGCATAAAAATCCATTTTGTAACTCAATTTATATTACATAAAGTCAGTTTTTAATGTGCTCTCTACCTCAGAGGCACAATAAATTTACTATGTTTAGCTTATCACTAAAACTCTCACCTGTCTGTTCGGTGCGGTTCACACGGTTTGTTGTATTTCATAGTTTACGAACTGACATAGTTCTTGCAGGCTGCCAATACAGTGCCTTGTGCTTCTAAATACACATACAGTCATATTTAGATTGGGACTATGTTAAGAGCTACTTATTTGGATATCCTTTTTGCCTAATTTGAGTTCACCTTGATAAAATCAGGACCAGAAGGAACACAAATTGTTGTTCCTTTTTTTTTTAACTGGACCTAGTGCTATCCTTGATTTATACAGGAAGATGGTTTCCAATTGGTCCCTCGTCTAACCAATCCATACCCTTACCTATTTAGCCTTCCTATTCTTGTGTTTGTGGTTTCCCATTGGTCCCTTATCTATCCAATCCATACGCTCGACTTTTTAGCCTGCCTGTTCTTGTACCTGTTGTTACCCATTGGTCCCTTATCTATTCCATCCGTACCCTTATTTTTTTAACCTGTCTGTTTAGCCTTCCTATTCTTGTGTTTGTGGTTTCACATTGCTCCCTTATCAATCCAATCCATACTCTCGACTTTTGAGCCTGACTGTTTTTTGTACCTGTGGTTACCTACTTGTCCTGATCTATCCAATCTGTACCCTTATCTTTTTAGCCTGTCTGTCGACTTTTTAGCCATCCTGTTCTTGTATCTGCGGTTTCCCATTGGTCCCTTATTCATGCAATCCGTACCCTTATCTTATGAGCCTGCCTGTTCTTGTCCTTATACCACCATGTTTAAAAGCAGGTGGCTCCTTATACCCTACTTCTTGAGTGCAGATTCTATACAATATTCTAGTTTTATAAATTATGTTACAGCAATTTAACATTAAATTCTCAGGCACATTAGGCCACTTGTCAGTTATGTATTACATTTTTACAAAGTCATCTAATCCATTTAAAAAACTATTTGTATCACACCTAAACCCAAGACTAAATCCTGCTCATATATTCTGTGAGGGTTCACGCCTTCATTCACAGCATGCATTAAAACAAGCATTGGCAATGCAACTTGTTTTGTATTTTCTGTTCTGGAAAGTTTAATACCAAGATTTACAACACAAAAAAGCAGGAGGGACATCACATGGTTCTCACACATAGAAAACAGTTACAATACAGGTGGCTACAGACTGAAGAGAGAGTGAGAGGAGTTAAAGAACTGTTGTAGGCTCTCTATAAACAGACATTAACATACAAGAAGTACAACAGTCCTGGAAGAAAAACCCAAACTTCTTAAGAAATGACCATACACTTGTGTGCTTACACAGGATGATTAACCCTTGCATATCTAGAGTGGTAAGCTTCATCAGTGGGTTCCACATCTAGCAATGGTAAGCATCCAAGAGTACTACTAGTTACTGGTCCTTCACTTATAATGGGGCTGCTGCTGTGTTTAAACTGCTTGCTCTGCCACAAGTCACCAGACTAATACGGATCCACTGCAACTGTGGACCTCAGGGGGGTGAGCTGCTGCTGCCGCTGCCACTGGGTAACTCCATTTCCCACAACCTCCCTGGGCAACTATCTACACCTGTGCCATATCAGCACTATAAGAAAACGATGTAGTCCCGCTGCACAGGGGACTGTGCCTTCACTTATCACGGGGTACCTGCTGTGTTTAAACTGCTTGTTCTGCCATGAGATGCCCGACTTTGGGGTCGATTCCGATTCGGGCCGGAAAAAGCACCGACCGACTCGGAGCCGGAATTTATTCCGACCGACACGTACCTGTGGCGCCCAACACGCCAAGTACGATGCAAGGCGTGCAAAATCCGACCGACACGTACCGAACCCAACCCGAACGACCGAGCCGCACGGAAAACAGCAATCCGGCAGGAAAAACACGCGAATCGATCCGACCGACACGCACCCGGAACAAATCCGACCGAAACGTACACGCGAACTCCAAACCGCAAAGTACGATGCAAGGCGCGAAAACCACGACCGAGTCGTACGGAGGACAAGCCGTACGACCGACACGCATACAAAACCGAGCCGAAGTAACACAAAACACCGCGACCGACGCGTACGCAGCATAGAAAACTGCACAAACACAGCGTGAACGAAACGGAGAAGACTGTACGAGACAAATGCAGGGTCCGACTCGGTCACAAGAACGTTTCCAACATGCACAGAGAGTACAAAGGAAAAATTACACAAAAAAGGCCAAACAAGCAATTACAAAGCCAATAAATACTGGGGGTGGGGACAGAGAACAAAGACACACCCACAACTCCACCCATATAAAGGACACAAATCCCAACCATGATCCTTTGCAAATGCCATTCTACTGCCAGCACCCAACAGACAGCAACCACACACCCACAGCTCATCCCTCACACAAGCCACACACCATCAGCACACCAACAAATACCTACCTCACATACACCCAGCAAAACACACCCTCACCTGCACACCAACACACACATCACTCACCATCACCACCCATCACCATGCCCCCAAGAAGAATCACAAGTTCCTAGATTGTGAATTGGAAGTCATGGTATACGAGATCCTCAGGGTAGAGCCACAGCTGTTTGACACACTGGTCCAACAGACCCCCATCTCCCAGAAAACCAAGATGTGGGAGAGGATCATCAACAGGGTGAACGCACAATCACCATGTCTGCGCACAAAGACCGACATCCAGAACAGGTGGTATGACGTGCGCAGGAGGGTACGGGACCTGCTCAAGAAAGACTACCTCCTGAGCCAATACACCGGCAGTGGCCCTCCTGCCAAGCCAGTATACCTCAGGCCCTGGGAGGAGAAGGTGCGGGCCATCCTTCCGCCAGTGAGCGTATATGGACTAGAGAACATCCCAGAGCCTGGTGAGTACACAACAAATGTACACAATATTCTGCCACAATACACACACACATCACTGTCAAGGGGAGAGTCAAACCATGCACTCATAGCAATTACACAGCAACCAGAACAGAATCATCCCAAAATGTGTATGTCAGTCAGATAAACACAACACATGCCATCTCAAAGTTACATTTAACCGTGCCATCACATGTACAAACACAACTACAACTACAGCTAGGCAGTGGCACAAATAGAACTAACAAACACATCCAGACATGTAGCCACCACTACAACACCAACACACAGTGAAGACCACTGAAAGAAAGGAATTCTGTGTATGCTGGGCAAGTCAGTGTAGCCAATAGCATCATGGGAGTCGTAGTCACACATATTGCCCCCCCACAACTGTCCCATCAACACCACCATGAACCATGCGCACATCACAGGGAGTGGAAAAGGACTCACAAGATGGCTGACACTGGCTACTGCTGTGGGGAGCACAAGGCCCTGCTGGCAACTGTGCAACAACCAACAGCAGGACACCACTGACTGACATCCTGAGAGACAACTTCCACTCCCTGCAATGGAAGCACGTTCCATGGTGGGATATCTGGCTGGCTGGGTGGGAAGGAGGACTCGCACCACTGACCATAGTCACAAGCACCTCCCCTCACACACACCCTCAACACATACTCCACATAACCCACCTGGGAGAATGCAATGCCACACATCCTAACTCAAGATCCCACAAAGAACCTCCACCCTGGGTTATGTCGTGTGAAGCACAGGGACACTCTTGGGACTTTCAGCCAAACAACTGCCAGGACAACACTCCCAGCCATCCTGTCAGCACAGGCAGCCCACCCCACAGGGAAGCAGAGTCAAAAGGAAGGAAGGATGGGCATGCTGGGAAGGGGGTGGAGGCAATAGCATGATGGGAGTAGTAGTCACAGATATTGCTCAGCCTCACAACTGGCCCATCAACACCACCCTGAACCATGCTCACATCACAGGGAGTGGATAAGGACACACAAGATGGCTGACACTGGCTACTGCTGTGGGGAGCACAAGGGCATGCTGGGAACTGCACACCAACCAACAGCAGGACACCACTGTCAGCCATCTTGCCATTGCCCTCACACCCACACACACTGAACTCCCCACAAAAGCAAGTAAGTATGGGAATGCTGGGAAGGTGGGTGGAGGCAATAGCATGATGGGAGTCACAGTCACAGACATAGCTCACCCCCACAACTGTCCCATCAACACCACCCTGAACCATGCTCACATCACAGGGAGTGGAGAAGGACTCACAAGATGGCTGACACTGGCTACTGCTGTGGGGAGCACAAGGCCCTGCTGGGAACTGTGCACCAACAAACAGCAGGACACCACTGACTGACATCCTGAGAGACAACTTCCACTCCCTGCAATGGAAGCACGTTCCATGGTGGGATATCTGGCTGGCTGGGTGGGAAGGAGGACTTGCAGCACTGACCATAGTCACAAGCACCTCCCCTCACACCCCCTCAACACAAACTCCACAGAACCCACCTGGGAGAATGCAATCCCTCACATCCTAACTCAAGATCCCACAAAGAACCACCACCCTGGGTTATGTTGTGTGAAGCACAGGGACACTCTTGGGACTTTTAGCCAAACAACTGCCAGGACAACACTCCCAGCCATCCTGTCAGCACAGGCAGCCCACCCCACAGGGAAGCAGAGTCAAAAGGAAGGAAGCATGGGCATGCTGGGAAGGGGGGTGGAGGCAATAGCATGATGGGAGTCACAGTCACAGACATAGCTCACCCCCACAACTGTCCCATCAACACCACCCTGAACCATGCTCACATCTCAGGGAGTGGAGAAGGACTCACAAGATGGCTGACACTGGCTACTGCTGTGGGGAGCACAAGGCCCTGCTGGCAACTGTGCACCAACAAACAGCAGGACACCACTGACTGACATCCTGAGAGACAACTTCCACTCCCTGCAATGCAAGCACAGTCCATGGTGGGATAACTGACTGGCTGGGTGGGAAGGAGGGCCGGCTGTCAACCAAATACAACCAATGCAGACCATGTTCACACCCCAACAAATACATAGAAATGCCCAAATAATGCAGGACAATGTGCCACACCAATATCAACCCCTGACTGTGACGACTTAGGACAATGCAATGTACAGGCCCGCACCCAGAGGCACAGTCACAACTGTCAGGTGTGTCAACCATTGATGCCTGCAGAAACATAACATACATTGTGTGTGTCTCCCAAAAACAGGTGATGATGGGGACACAGGAGCAGACGCTGAGGAGTCCCAGTCCCAGGCTCAAGAGGATGCGGAGCTCACTGGTGTCGTACAGCCTCTGCCCTCCTCGGACGAAGAAGACCAACCTGGCACATCCGGTGCAAGTCTACATGCAGCACCAGCAGGACCACCAGCTGCAGCACCAGCAGGACCACCAGCTGCACCCCTGCACCCACCCCTCCAACGACTGTCACCACAAATACCATCCCCGCCGACATGGACAGAACAAGGAGCAACACCAGCACAGGGACCCTGGACCAACGTGGGGCCATGGACACCACCACCACCACCAACCCCCAAGGTGGACCAGGGTCATCTGTGCGTGCCACTGCATGCACTGCACATGTCGGCAGGGGTGGTGTGCATGATGACCCACAACTGGTACGCATAGCTGATGCGTACCAGTCCAGCACCGGAGATCTCAGCCAGGTAGTGGGGCTCCTCAGAGACATGAAACAGCAGCAGGCTGCCCATCATGCCCGCTTGGACTCACACATGTCCCGCGTGGACTCACACATGTCCCGCGTGGAGTCCAAGTGGGACGCACTGCATGAGATGACGGCGGTGCACAGGGACATTTTACAATGCCTCCGCCAGATGAACAGCAACCAGTCCACACCTCCCTGTGTGCCAACAACATCTGGTGCTGAACAAACTGCAACTGCCACAGGGAGGGAGAATGACTCTGGTGGAGAGTCCCCTGCACCGCAGCAGCCTGTACTTGAGGGGCCCCCCCCAAAGAAGAGGGGTCGTCCGAGGAGGGGCAAGTGAGAGGCCGATGGCCAAGCGCAACTCCCAGGAAGCCTGAACCTGTTCTGGATGTTCACCTTTGTGCACAGACTGATCACCCTGTTGACGGCAACACAACTCCCACACATTGCATGGGGAGTACAAGTTGGACCAATGTCTCAGACAACTGTGGCCCCGATACCGGGTATTTTGTCTACCAGGACTTTCAATTCACCTAGGAACTTCTGATTGCAAGATATATGTACAGCACTACCCATCCTATGCACTATTCACACAAATGTATCACAATAAACACACTAATACACCATACTTGCCTCTGCTGTGATTCCAACGTGGGTGCTGTTATGGGGATGATGAACTGCAAAATTACACTGTGTATGCGAACTGCAACAGCAAGTACAACACAGGCATGTGAGTAAAGGCAACGTGACACATATGAGGGAGACACACCACCAGGGCTACACAACACATACACACCTAGGCCATCTGACTCATTGCCTACACTGATGTTGCCAGGGAAGACGGTGCAATGCACAGACACCACACCTATTCCCAGTTGTAGTCAAGTAGCCCACAGGTGCAGTAAGCAAATGGCAGTCAAATGTGTGACCACAGACAATGCACATCACAAAGTGAAGCACAGGTTTATTACACAGTTGCAACATGTCGTAACCACTACAGATGCAAGGTAATCCCACCTGGCAGCGGGCACACAGTCAACAACTGTAGAAGGAAGGAAGTCCATGGGTGTGGCACACATCACCTGTAGGGACACAACAGCTACCACCCTGGAAGTACAATCACGTCGTCGGTGGACACAGTTGACCAAACGAATCTGAAAGTACCCTGTGAAGGATAGAAATGACACACAGTCAAAAGCTATGGAGAACAGGACAGAACAGCAAAACTCATGCACAATACATGTTACAAGATACCCACCCAGAACCAAGTTAGCATGTCAACACTGTTGGGGAGTACAGACCACCTGTAAGCACACATTGCTACACACATCCAGTCAAGTAGCCTATGGACACACTCCAACAGCACAAGAGCACCACCTACACATATCATGCCAACTCACATCATTGACATGACACCTCAGGATACTCACATTCAGCTAAAGAAGTTGGTGATGAGCTGTGTGCGGACATCACCCTCATTATCATCATCATCATCACTGGCATCGTGGTCCAGGCCAGGATCCTCCACAGGTGGCGGATGTTGGTCATTGTCATCCTGGATGAGAGGCAACTCCTTCCGCACTGCCAGGTTGTGGAGCATGCAGCAGACGATGATAATCTTGCACACTTTCGCAGGGGCATATGGGAGGGACCCTCCGGTCTTGTCCAGGCAGCGGAAGCGGCTCTTCAGGAGACCAAATGTCTGCTCAATCACTCTCCTGGTCCGACCATGTGCCTCATTGTAGCGCATCTGGGCTGGTGTCACAGGGTTCCTGAGGGGTGTCAGCAACCACGGCCTGTTGGGGTATCCCGAGTCACCTACGGACAGACAAGTGCACATTAGCTGACTTGGAAAAGTGGGCGGAATACTACAGATCAGATCACACACAATGGCACAAAGTCAGTACACACCGACAAGCCAGGCACGCTGGTTCTGCATCTGTGCCATCATCCTGGGGATGCGACTACTCCTCATCACAAAGGCATCGTGTGCTGAACCAGGGAAACGGGCACACACGTGTGTGATGGTCATATCTGCAAGACACACCACCAGTGCATTGACCGAGTGGTAGTGCTTGCGGTTCCTGTAGGCCTGCTCCTGGGCCTGTGGTGGTACCAAAGCCACATGTGTCCCATCAATGGAGCCAATGACATGCGGCATCCTCCCCAGGGCATAGAAGTCACTCTTCACGTCAGTGAGTCGTTGCAGTCTAGGGAAATAGATGTACCAGTTCAGGAATAGCAACATTGCCACCAAAACATCGCGGAGCACACGGCTCAACATGGTCTGTGACATCCCACCAGCAGTCGCCACAGTATGTTGGAAGGTACCGGTGGCAAAGAAGTGTAGGGCTGCCATCACCTTCACCTTGGGGGTCAGCGCTGTAGAATACGGCCAGCCAGGCTGCAAATGTGGGGCCAACTGCACTGCCAAATCCTCAATCAGCTGCCTGGTGAAGCAGTACCGTCGGATGCTGTCCCGTTCCACCATCGTTGCCAGGTCTGGGAATGGTCGATGGACAGCAGGAGCCCTGCAGTGCAGAGGAGAAGAAAGCAAGATTGTCAGTCAGCCCACATATGCGGCATTGAACACACTCAATATCCCAACATACATCATTATGAGGCACAACTACATGAAGTGTGCAGTTCCGTAAGGACATGTATGGTACATACATGGCCAACATCTGTCATCACGGTTCAACAAGTGGCATCAATAAGTCCCAGGTTGGCCCATTGGATATCATGAGGCCGTGTCACAGTTCCCATCTCCTGCTGCCGTGTCACAATCACCCCCACAGTGACATGTGAGGACAGATGTGCCCCAGGCATCACAGCTCAACGACAGGTACATTCCCAGGGACCCTGTATTGCCACATGGACACTGGCATTACATGGAGTATCATGTATACACCACAGCAAAACAACTATGACCCCCACAGGTAGTGGTCCCACTTGCCACTGCAGGACAGACATGGACGTCTGTGACACACACACGCACAACATCAAAGTCCATGCACACACAACGTGGATGTGGAGACTGTCTCCCATTGTGCACATGAAATCAGAGACATTGTAAACACTACATGCACACAGACTGTGGAGGACCATCTCTATTGTGCCACTGGGACACCCTGGCTCAAACATACCGTCCCACATGGGACTCACGGGGTATGTGACATGACATACACATACACCACCGTGAAATGTGACCATGGCACATGCACAGATATGAACAGTTGCACATCACAGTGGTCATGTACACATTACACCCAGGATCCTGTCCCCATGAACACGTGCACAGCCTGGAGGTGGCTGCCCCCAGGTGACACCCACAGGACAACATGTACACCAACATACACACAATAGGAAATGCAGCCTTACATGCCTTATCATACAGTTTGGACAGGCTGTCGTGTTGTAGGTGTGCCCCTCACTCCTGGGAGCTATCTGTGGCTGGCATATGTCCATCTGAGACAGGCATGGTGACATATGCCAGTCACTTGTACAGGGATGCGTTGAACAGCAATGGACCGATCGGTGCCCCCGGCCGGCCCATTGCATTCAATGTGTGCGGGTACGCGTTGTACCCCTGTACAGCGTTGTACCGCAATGGACCGATCGGTGCCCCTGGCCGGCCCATTGCATTCAATGTGTGCAGGTACGCGTTGTACCCTGTACGCTGTTGTACCGCAATGGACCAATCGGTGCCCCGGCCGGCCCATTGCATTCAATGTGTGCAGGTACGCATTGTACCCCTGTACGCGTTGATACCGCAATGGACCGATCGGTGCCCCGGCCGGCCCATTGCATTCAATGTGTGCGGGTACGCGTTGTACCCCTGTACGCGTTGATCAGCAATGGACCGATCGGTGCCCCCGGCCGGCCCATTGCATTCAATGTGTGCGGGTACGCGTTGTACCCTGTACGCGTTGTACCGCAATGGACCGATCGGTGCCTCCGGCCGGCCCATTGCATTCAATGTGTTCGGGCACGCGTTGTACCCCTGTACGCGTTGATCAGCAATGGACCGATCGGTGCGCACCCATTGACAATGGCTCTAGCCTGGCAACGGACGCGATTTCGAAATTCGAACGAGTCGGTTGCTGGAAATTCAGTTGGTCACCCACAACAATGTTGCAAAATCATGTATGTCATGAAGTTGAAGATTTGAAGGATGCTGTGGGCGTGTATTGGTGCTGCTATTCCATGGATTGGCCAGATTCAGAAGATGCAAACGACTTGGACCTATCACTTTGGACACAAGGGACAGTATCTGCCTCTCCAGCACATATATATTGCTGGCTGTTCCCCTGAGAGCTCACTTGCCTGCACTACATGCTCCAGGACGACATCTGCCACTGCACTGCTGCTGTCTCTGCCCCTCTGGACCCTGCAATGGCACGTACTGTGGAGAGAGCCCCAGCCTTCAGCCTTGAGGAGAACCAGGCCCTGCTGGACAGCCTACTTCCACAGTACGTTTTTTGAGAAGACAAGGGTACCCCAATATGTGAACCTGGGGTGGCGAGATATCTAGGAAACAGTGGTTCAGGTGTGGCCTAAATGGTCATATATTGAGGTTTAAAAAGGCATCGCATTGTGAAATAAAATTAACATTAACAGTTAAGAATAGCGCGCGTTATGATACATAATTAAGTTAGTCAAGGAGGTGAGAGTAGAAAGTTACTGCAGCTGTTATTTAACATGGTCCCTAGCCATTAATAGATTCAAGCCTGTGCTTAGATTCAAGTTTGTGCTCTAATCTAATTACTGTCTCGTTCTCACTGATTAGATCAGTACCAGCTGCCCACATCATTAACAGACGAATGGGCCAAGGATGATTTTCCTTTCTTCTAGTAAGTCCAAAACCCTTCCCTTAGCATTAAGCGCCTTGCTATCAATGCACCAGTCTCCCTTTTCCATGGTGCCTCCAGTTTATAATGGGCTAGGGACCATGTTAAATAACAGCTGCAGTAACTTTCTACTCTCACCTCCTTGACTAACTTAATGTCTCATAGCACCAACTCAGGTGTACAGGGAGCCATTATGTATCATAATGCGCGCTATTCTTAACTGTTAATGTTAATTTTATTTCACATTAATTGTGCTTTACCTTGCTGCCTCTACCAAATGCATGGTTTATGCTGATTAGTTGCATAATAGGGAGCCCCAATCAATGCATTAAATGGATTGTTTGCATACACAGAGGGTCTTTAAATTAATTATATTTCCCATTCCACTACCTCCTATTTTAGATTCAGCTTGCTCACCCTTGTCCTGAAGATGAACCCCACTTATTGGGTTCGAAACGCCGTCGACCACCATACAACATGAACTCCTATTACTCCTTGTAAAATAACTGTGGAGCTCATTATACTGTTGTCAATGCGATGCCTTTTTAAACCTCACTATCACCCTGCATGTCACGCTTCCTTTCACCTAAATGTATGTGAGCACCTGAATACTATACAAAAATTGTAAAATAAATGTCTATCATTTATCTGACCTACATGACCTTCCTCTGATCTTTCCTTTGCTCCCTCATGAATTAATTTCAAAATCTTAGAACCAAGTGTTCCCTGCTGGGTCACTTTCTCGCTTTGGACCATTTAGGCCACACCTGAACCACTGTTTCCTATACTTCCACAGTACAGCAAGCTGTATGGGACACCAGGGGAGCAGGTGAGTGTTCTGTGCACTGCCTTTCTGAATGTGCATTTTGTCTGACTAGCAAGGCTGAAAGTCTGCACGCCACTGGCTAGCAGGCTCACTGAGTAGTTGTCACCCCCCATAGTGTGTAGTGACATGCACTGGACAGGTATGGTGCAGTGACAGTGCATTTGAACAAGGTTTTACTTCCCATGCAATGATACCATGTAGTGACTTCTGGCAAACTGTCCATGGGCAGCTTTGCACTGCCTGTGTACATCATGTGCCCCTGTGATTGAGACATGTATATACAACTGTGTGTCATGCACGGATATGTTGCATGTGTAGTAATGGCCTTTTCACTTTGTCATCCTGACAGGTTAATGCCCATCGGAAGTAGGAGATCTGGAAGGACATCGTCCGGGCTGTCCGGTCCGTGGGGGTCTACAAGCGCCGGATCAGCAACTGCCAGAAGAGGTGGCAGGACCTTCGGGGCTGGACCAGGAGGATTGCATTGGTCCAGCTGAAGCTGTCGCCTCCTCGCAGGAGGGGCGGAACACGGACCCTGACCCCCCACATGCTCCAGATCCTGGCGGTGGTGTTTCCAGACCTGGATGGGCAGCTGAAGGCCAGACAGCAGCAAGGAGGGGGTGAGTCAAAGACTGCACTGTGAACTCTGTATTACATGCTATGTGCCCTCCTCTGGCCTGGTTCAACTGCCACAGTACAGCAGTCATGTTGTCCAGGAGCCATGTCCCTCTATTGTGCACTGCCCACTCCTCATCTGATACCCAGGTGTGGCCCTTACATTCAGGGAATTGTGTCACTTGGGACTGTGTCCTTGCAGTTTGCTTCACTAAAGGTGGGGGACAGCATCTGTTTCCCTAACTCTGTTGTGGGCATCATGGGTGGGTCCATTGTTCACACAACGCCTGTGTTCGGACATGTAATCTGCGTGTTGCTTTGATATGCGGTCCACTTGCTGAGCTGAGCCACCACATGTGCCTGGGGTATGTGGCACACACCCATGCAGCGGGTGGGAACAATGTTTGGGCCGCAGGAGTGTGCAGATTACGTGTGTCACACATACATAGCCAGCTATCCACTGTCCAGGGCTCATCCCTCATTCATGTGGGGCAGGACAGTCATGCCTACTCCAGGCCATGCAATGCACTCTGTACTCCCACTCCCGTGTATCAGCTGACACATTGTGCGCAGTGATTTGACCCTCAGGTGTCTGCCTCTGTGTCAGTGTGCTGTGGATTAGTTGCCAGGACTGCTGGGGTGTTTCTCAGTAGGGGCTCAGCATGCCACTGGAGATGTGACCATAGGAGACGATACTTGTGTGTCACATAGGTGTTTGATCAGCTGCCCGTGCAGACTGGGGTATGCGAATGTGAAGTTCAGGCAGCTGTTCCCCATTCACAGCAGATTGTGAGGGGCTCAGGTTCAGAGGGTAGTGTCACAGGTCTCCCATATGTCCAATCGGTATGACCTGGACAGATGAGGGTTAAGATGATGTGTTGAGTGGGGATGTACATGTGCACTTGTGCAGCTCCAGGACTTGCATTCCCCATGACCTACTATTGTGACACAGTGCAGAGTGTTGTTGTCTGGCTGCCAAGTCATACATCACTGAGACAGTGATGTATGACTTAGCAGTCATGCCTCCGCCATGGCATGTGTCTACTTATTGGTGATCCTGCAGTGGAGTGACATGTGCTACATGCACACCATTGTGGCGATGGCTATCAGGACATGGGTGCATCATGGTGTCTGTCGCTGGTATGCATCACATGCATTTCCTATTTGACTCTGGGCGTCCCTTTCATCCGGAAACCTGTACTGACTCAGTGGCAAGAGTTGTGATGTGTGCATGTCCACATGCTACACCGTGTCCTCTGCACTGTCCAACTACTGTGTAGTTGGTGCATGTGTCCACACTGGGGTGTTGCTATCCAACAGACACCAGACAGATGGGTGCAAGGCCATGTGGGATGTGAGTGCCATGGTTGGCATCAGACTGACAATTGGCTTCTCCTGTTCAGTTAGGGCACTTTTAGCAGTGTACAACTAATGATGCCAGGGCTTGCTCTGTAATGTGCTGTGCTCACAGTGGTGTGTGCGTTTGGTGCAGGTAACTAATGTCTGTCTGTTTCCCCATTGTTTGCAGATACATCCACGGCCACGGAAGGGGACAGCTCCACGGACCAGGAGGAGCCGGAGAGCCAGACTGGGTCAGCAGCCGAGGAGTGGTCGGAGGGACCCAGTGGCACGGAGGGCGAGGGGAGCCACACCGAGGAGTCCTCAGCACCATCCACCTCAGCTGAGGACCAGAGCAACTCGGAGGATGACTCCCTTATGGAGGCGGGTGTCAGCAGCCACCACACCCCAGCTAGTGTTGCTGTCCCCGCCACCACCACCGCCACCGCCCTCCCATCGGCTCCCATTCCCCAGGTCCGTGGAGGCTCCCATGTTCGGGAGCGTGTCTCCTTTGGGCCAGGCACCGCACCCCTGCCCCTGTGTCCCCTGCTGCCCTGAGTGAGGAGTCTGTGTACCTCCTTCGCCAGCTCCATGTAGGGCAGACAGCCATGCTGAGTGTCCTCCATGCGCACACCGCTCTGTTGACTCAGCTGGTGTCGTTCATGGAGGGCATCTCATCGGGCATGTCTGACCTACAGAGGGGCAATAGGTCCATGGACTCCTCCCTGACGGCAGCAGTGTCCCTCCTCAGACAGTCCCTCACCCCTCCTGCCTCTGCTCCATCCACACTCCCCAGCACCTTACCCGTCCCAAGCACACACACACCGGCACAGGCACACACCAGCACACACACATCCAGCACACAGACACACACGCCACAAACAAAACGCACACGCACGCACAGTCAGGGGACTGAAACCAGACTCACAGGGGATGGGGCCCTGGAACACACACACGCATCCACGAGCACTGCGCAGTCCTCAGTTGCCTCTCCCTCCAAAGCACCCTCCCTTGCCTCACCTGCAACCCCAAAGACCCAGCGGCTCTTCCTCAGTGACCTCGGCCTCTTCCCCTCCGATCCAGCTGATACAGCATTCAGGGGGAAGAGGAAGCCCACCCACACGGAGCAGAGTGCCCCTCGCCCCGGACACCCTCCCCCAGGCGCAGACAGACTGAGGCCCCCACCCGCAAGTCCCCCGGAGTCGTAAGAGCAAGACCCCGCCGCCGCCCTGCAGCTCAGGCACCAGGTCTCCTTCCTCCATCCCTCAGGCCCCCACTCCACAGGTGCCCCCACCACACCCTGCCCCAGGTTCCCCCACCCACAGATATACCATCCCCAAGAGGATCCGGCCTTCTCCCCTGCCACTTGCTCTCCCGGCACCACACCCCCGCTGCGCTTGTCTGTGCCACTGATGTGGTGAGGGTGTCCTCCCCTCTGTCCAGCCCACCTTGCCTATTCCCCATTCTCCTCCCCTGGTGGTAGGCACTGCAGTGGAGTCCACTACCACCCTGTCTGACTTGGGCACTGCAGTGGCGGACCTGTCCACTCCATCTGCAGGGTCCACTGCAGTCGTGCCGGCACCCACAACATCTGAGTCATGCCCCCAGTTGTGCCGGCACACACCATGTCAGACACCTCCACTGCAGTTGTCAGTGGCTCTCCAGCACCCACCACCCCTTCCCTGCTTCCTCCTGGTGAGCCCTGATCCTGTCCCTGCGGTGCCTGGCCTGCCCCCCGGTTGCCCCTCCTAGTGGATTGTCCCTGGTTTTGTGCAGGCATGCGTAGGGTGACATCTGCCACTGTCACCCTGTTTGGACTTTGACAATGGACTGGCCATTGGCCTTTGTGTTTTTTCTGGACTTTGTTTTCATTACACACATATGCTGAATAAAGCAACTTTCTGTTCTCTAGTGCTTATGCTTCTGATGTACATGTTGTTGATGATGCTAACCATGCCCTTGCTGCAGTGATGGTGATATTTGGTCTCATGATAATGAAGTGTTACTGTGCAGGAACCCATGTGGTCCAGGGGGAATGTGTCCTATCCTGTGGTGTATCCATGTCATCCATAGCAGCATCTGAGGGTGTCATGTGTTCAGTATTTGGCAATGGGATTTCCTACTTAGATTAGCTATTTCACATCTGTGGCTTCCACCCCTGCACATCTGTTGTGCCTGCCATTGTTCAATTCGTCTACTTCCCTGACCGTGTGGCCATCTCCACTGGACATGCAGGTTTGGGCATCAATGGGGAAGGACTCATCTGTGTTGTCGGTGCAACATTGCTATACAAGTGTGTTGGAACTGTGCTGATGATTTCGTTGGCACTTCCATGACCAGGCTGATGTGACGGGAGACCTCATTTGGTGCTAATTGTTGATTGTGTGACCAAGTGCTCAGCTGACATGATGGGGCCCTACTGAGGCAACATATGGCACAGCTTTCCTCACACAGGAGTGGAGTCCCCTCATGGCAGTGTGTACTCCTGTGACATTGCCTGTGCCCAAGGTGTGTGTTGTATGTGCATGTCTGTGTGTTCACTTCCGTTTAGCTGTGCATGCTGTGATCCCTAGTGTTGTACCTGTTTGTGATGCTTGCTGAGTTGACCTATGTTCCCCCAAAGTCTTCTCCCTGGGTTCTCTGTGATGTGGGTGCATGGCACATTACTGGTCATCAGGGTGTCACCCATAGGTGTGTTTGCTGTCAGGGCTGAGTTTGTGTGCAGACGCAGATGGGTCACAGTCAGGTTCCCCCTTGGCACTTGTTGTTTGCCCCTGTCATGTGATTTCCAGTTTGTGTTATCTTTCAGTGATTGTGACACGTTGTGTGTGTGACTGCTGGCACTCCTCAGGGTCCGGGCTGCAATGTTGGTTGTTGTCTATGTGTGTTCTTTGTGGGTGACCTTGGCTTCTTCATTGGTGTGTGACTGTGGCTGGGATCCCATTGGTTGGTGTGGTATTGCCGTCATGTCCATGTACAGCGTAGTGTGCAGTGTGTCAGACATTCAGGAGTCTTGTTGAGTGGCCATGTGTGATGTGTTTCTGCACCTTGGTTCCCACCCACCACCCTGGAATAGTCATGGGTGCATGTGCAATGTCACCAGTGCATGTGTGCTTCACTGCTGCACATTGTTGGAGGTCGAGGGTGTGGTGTTGAGTGTGTGCAGATGAGAGTTGTTGCCCGGCTAGGGCCCTGCCTCCATGTTGGCCTTGGCTTACTGGCCATGCTGATTGATTTGTGCTTGTGTAGGTGTGATGGTAGTTTGTTGCTCAGGACACATGACTGTGGTTCACAGTGTGAACGACATTTAGCTTTGTCATCACAGTGGGATTGTAATGCAGCCCAGGGTCACCACATTGTGGGGGCCCTGGGGTTGGTGCTGTGGTGTGTCTGTGTCTTGCTGTGTCAGTTGCTGTTCCTACGTGCCTGAGTGACATGTGTGATTTGTGCTCCCTCTCATCTGACAATGCCTGATTGCCCACATAGGGGATTTGGATTCATGAGTTACCTTTGTGTGGCACTGTATGCACATCTGTATGATTGGTATTCAGGTCTCCTCATGTGTTGTGTGGTTGCCTGGGGACACTGGCACCCCCTCACCTGTTGTGTATGATGTGCAGTGTGGGTCTGCCTGTTTGTGTTTGTGCATCTGCACCACTGCATTGGCATATCTTGGGTGTGCCATTGGCTGTATGTAGTTTGGTGGCTTTCCCCTGCTGTCCCTGGGACTCCTAGGTCATCGGTCAGCACAATGATCATGGTTTGTGTGTCCCATTGCTGCCATGGTATGGTATCTGTTCACCTCACATCTACAGTCTCCACAGGGTATCTGCATTTGTGTGCCCATTGGTGCAAATATGTGGGTCTGCATTCTGATGGTTACTTCTGTCATTGTGTCATTGATGAATGTTGACAGTGTCAGCCCCCATGGGTGTTGTTTGTCTGCACATGGCCAAAGGTATGTCTTATTTGCACTGCAGTATTTGGCTCCCCCAATTTATGTTGCAATGGGACACAAGCACTACTTTGCCACTGATGTGTTTTATGTTCTGTGACCAGGAATCATCCATGCAGTTTGGCAGTTGCAGCTCTTTCTTTGTCAACACTTACCTTTTGGTCAATGTGATGATGGGGGTTTGGACCCCATTGCCACAATGTTCAAAATGTGCTTCAGCTATGGACCCCACACTTACCTTTTGGTCACTGTGATGATGGGGGTTTGGACCCCATTGCCACAATGTTCAAAATGTGCTTCAGCTATGGACCCCACACTTACATTTTGGTCACTGTGATGATGGGGGTTTGGACCCCAATGCCACACTGTTCAAAATGTGCTTCAGCTATGGACCCCACACTTACATTTTGGTCACTGTGATGATGGGGGTTTGGACCCCATTGCCACAATGTTCAAAATGTGATTCAGCTATGGACCCCACACTTACCTTTTGGTCACTGTGGTGATGGGGCGTTAGACCCCATTGCCACAATGTTCAAAATGTGCTTCAGCTATGGACCCCACACTTACATTTTGGTCACTGTGATGATGGGGGTTTGGACCCCATTGCCACACTGTTCAAAATGTGCTTCAGCTATGGACCCCACACTTACCTTTTGGTCACTGTGATGATGGGGGTTTGGACCCCATTGCCACAATGGTCATGGCCTGCTTGCATTGTGGGGCCACACACATATATGTGTGGCACATGTGCTAGGGGGTCACATTGTATGTTCAAAGTCATGTTCAGTGTTGTAGGCATTTGACACAGTCTACACACGCTTGTCATGGTGTTGGGGGATGTCTTTTTCTTGCATTCCCTAGGTTGTGGTGTGCTGGTTGTGTCATGCATTGTCCATCCTATGAGTGGGGGTGGTGTTGGTGGTAGGCATCCAGCCCCCATGGGTAGAGGTGGTAGTAGTGACAGGCATCCAGCCCCCTGGGTAAGGGTGGTAGTAGTGGTAGGCATCCAGCCCCCTGGCTAAGGGTGGTAGTAGTGGTAGGCATCCAGCCCCCTGGGTAAGGGTGGTAGTGGTGGTGGGCATCTGGCACCCCCTGGCTAAGGGTGGTAGTAGTGGTAGGCATCCAGCCCCCCCTGGGTGAGGGTGGTAGTAGTGGTAGGCATCCAGCCCCCCCTGGCTAAGGGTGGTAGTAGTGGTAGGCATCTGGCACCCCCATGGCTAAGGGTGGTAGTGGTGGTGGGCATCCAGCCCCTGGGTAAGGGCGGTAGTTGTGGTAGGCATCCAGCCCCCTGGGTGAGGGTGGTAGTAGTGGTAGGCATCCAGCCCCCCTGGGTAAGGGTGGTAGTGGTGGTAGGCATCTGGCACCCCCCTGGCTAAGGGTGGTAGTAGTGGTAGGCATCCAGCCCCCCCTGGGTGAGGGTGGTAGTAGTGGTAGGCATCCAGCCACCCCTGGGTAAGGGTGGTAGTGGTGGTAGGCATCTGGCACCCCCTGGCTAAGGGTGGTAGTAGTGGTAGGCATCCAGCCCCCTGGGTGAGGGTGGTAGTTGTGGTAGGCATCCAGCCCCCTGGCTAAGGGTGGTAGTAGTGGTAGGCATCTGGCACCCACATGGCTAAGGGTGGTAGTGGTGGTGGGCATCCAGCCCCCCTGGGTAAGGGTGGTAGTAGTGGTAGGCATCCAGCCCCCCCTGGGTGAGGGTGGTAGTTGTGGTAGGCATCCAGCCCCCCCTGGGTGAGGGTGGTAGTAGTGGTAGGCATCCAGCCCCCCCTGGGTAAGGGTGGTAGTGGTGGTAGGCATCTGGCACCCCCCTGGCTAAGGGTGGTAGTAGTGGTAGGCATCCAGCCCCCCCTGGGTGAGGGTGATAGTAGTGGTAGGCATCAAGCCCCCCCTGGCTAAGGGTGGTAGTAGTGGTAGGCATCCAGCCCCCCCTGGGTGAGGGTGGTAGTTGTGGTAGGCATCCAGCCCCCCCCTGGGTGAGGGTGGTAGTAGTGGTAGGCATCCAGCCCCCCCTGGCTAAGGGTGGTAGTAGTGGTTGGCATCTGGCACCCCCATGGCTAAGGGTGGTAGTGGTGGTGGGCATCTGGCACCCCCTGGCTAAGGGTGGTAGTGGTGGTTGGCATCCAGCCCCCTGGCTTAGGGTGGTAGTAGTGGTAGGCATCCAGCCCCTGGCTTAGGGTGGTTAGGCATCTGGCACCCCCTGGCTAAGGGTGGTAGTAGTGGTAGGCATCCAGCCCCCTGGGTAAGGGTGGTAGTGGTGGTGGGCATCTGGCACCCCCTGGCTAAGGGTGGTAGTGGTGGTTGGCATCCGGCCCCCTGGGTAGGGGTGGTGGTGCGCATTCAGGCCCCTGTGTGCATATGTGGCATTGGTGATGGGCATCCCGCCCCTATGGTGCTGCTGTTGCTGGTGTAAGTAAATTCTGCATCCCTCTGTGTGTGTGTGATGTGTCGTGTACGTGTTGTATGCGTTTTGTGGTTGGTGTCTGACTTACCTTCTGCGCCGTACGCGTCCGTGCCTGTTCCGGTAGTAAATGTAGAATATTGGTATGATCGGGACGAAGGGATTCATGGTTGGTTCGTGTCGTTCGTCCTTCTCGTTGCTTCGCGTCGTCCTCGTCGCTTCGCGTCGTCCTCGTCGCTGGCGTGTTCGCCTCGTAGCCGTGGATCGTGGCGCGAATCGGAGCTTATGTGCGCCTCTCCCGGATGCTTTGACGTGCCGTGCATAGCGACGGGTTCGGCGCGTACGGAAAGCGCATCGTACTTGTTCGGCCGGACGGAGCTGCATTTTCCCTTCCGTGCGACTCGATTCAGCGTTTCCGGATTCGCCTCGGACGGAGGACAGGACCTGGATTGGGTGAGTACGACTCGGCCGGATTCTGTGCTGTTGTGCGCATCGTACTTACTCGTTCGGTCTGCTGTACGGATCGGTCGGGAAACAGGCATTCGCATGGCTTTTTTCCCGACCGAATGGTATTGGGTGCGCCTCCGACCGAGATTGGAATCGGCCCCTTTGTCTATTATGGATCCACTGCTATTGCGGACCTCAGGGGGGGTGAGCTGCTGATGATGCTGGCGCTGGGGAACTTAATTTCCAACAACCTCCCTGGGCAACTTCCTGCACCTGTGCCACATCAGTGCTATAAGAGCGCGCTGTAGTCCCGCTGCGCAGGGCGAACGTGGGCCGCACTCGGTTCGCGCCTGGGTCAACGGCGGGCCTGTCTGTGCCCGACCGCTGCCGTACGTGGCTGGGCCCTGTCTCTTGGTCCCGAGATTTGCCCTTGGTATGTCTCGGGGAACACTGAACTTTCAATCTGAGGAGTTACAGTTTTCAAAGAAGTAAGTGGATTTGGCTTTATAGTCCATTCCTGTTTTGCCCTGCGGCAAGCTTGTGTTACAGTTTGGCTTACTGCAGTATTTTTAATTAGTTGGCACAATGACCCGACTTATGGGCAAAAGGAAGGCAACGAGTAATAAAACTACGCTTGGAGGCAACCCTACCACGATAGATTCATTTCTGGCAAAGCTGTGAGTGTCGGATTAAAGGATATTGACTTGGCCGAGAGATGTTTGTCCTTAGGATGTACTCGAATAGTGCCTCCATCTGTATTGAACATTGTTGGTAGCTGAGCCAGCAAAGCTGGATAGCTCTGTCTTAATACTGAACCAGGGGGTGACCGCCTCCTGTACTGCCCTTCACAAGCCCAGTGAGGATCTTTCAGTTGCTCTGTCACCCACATCTCCGGCAACTGCTATGTGTAAGCGTAAGACTCTGAGAATAGCCGATAATTTGTCAACTCCATTGGGGCCCTCAGGTACCGTGGATTGTAATTCCACTGGGGTCACAGAGGATTCTGTTTGGGTCTTTGTTTCCCAAAAGGTTAAGGCGATTCTTAAAGAGTGTCATAGTCTTTTGAGGGTGAAGTTGGACAAACTGGAGGCAGAAGTGGGGAAAGTTTTGAATCTGTGCCAGCAGCAGGCTGTTGCTGTAGAGTCCAGGTCCACTACTTTGACTGTAACTAACTGTCCTCCCCCTTCTATGGCCAGCACACATATGCCTTTCAATCATATTGCCCCTTAGTCATTCGAATGTGCTTCCCAGTCAGCTATTTCATCTATCGTGCCAGTTTGTGCGGCAGGATCAACTAGCTCTTCTGCGCCTTCTGCGCCACCTTGTCCAACTGTGCATGAGTCTGGACCTGTATCTCAGCCTCTTCAGCTGCCTGTGATTAATCTTCTCCCTGTCTGCTGTCCATATGTCGTGGTTCCGGCAGGTGTTACTCCACTGCCAGATCCCAGTCAGGAGTCAACTAGTCAGCTCCAGAATAAGGTGTCATTGTTTAGTCAACCACTCTAATTTTAACACACAGGACTATAAGAATATTTTGATGGTTCGCTGTGTGGCCTGGATTGGTCCTTCTACTAAATTTATTCAAGGGAACTGTGTAATTGTAAATTTCAGGTATCCAGCGATCGGCAGAAAAATCCTGACTCAGTGCCATCAGTCTTATGTTAGGAATAACAATACCAACACTTTACCCCTTGGCTTTTTCTACAGACCTGCATATTTGGACCGATATCCAGTTCCGTTTTGGGGACCACCAGCTGATAGTATATCTGACAATTGTAATTTCCTATGTAGCAATCGGTTTGCACAGCTAATGGATCTTAATGAACTGGATTGTCTCTTTATTGGTCCCTGGAACATGAGTTTACTTGCTGACTTTAGTCAATTTACTCAGGGGCTGATGAGCGAGGCTTCCCAGCCACAGCATTTTGATGCTTTCCTCGGTGTTCTGTTCAATGAGGACTCTACTGCCACAAAGGAGCCTTCTATGACTTTTTGTACCCATTCATCTGCACCCTGTACCACTTTGACCACTGATGCCAGCAGCCATGGGGCTGTATCCCCTAACTGCAGGGGAATATGTGGTAGCAATTATTTTACACTTGTAAGTTGGAATGTACTGGGCTTAAAAACAAGATTACAAATCTGAACTGGCTGTCTTTCATAGATAACTTTGATTTTGACGTTTTGCAGGAGACCTGGGCTATATCACCTATTACGAGTAGAGGTTTTTCATGTTATTCATGTCCTACTACTGCCTCACGCCATAGAAGAGCTAAGGGGGGCCTCTCTATTTGGGTTAAATTAAATCTCGGAATAAAAGATTCTTTTGTTAACACAGCATACCAGGCTTTGCTTGTCAAGGATTGTTTTAGTTCTTTCAGTTTTTATTTGGTCAATTTCTACAATAATTATTTTACTAATTCCCATTGCCGTTTGCTTGATGAGTTATTCCATTTTATGATGGGTCTGAAACCTTTGGTGAAGGGTAACGTTTAGTGGTGAGCAGAACTCGCAGTTTCACTCCATGGAATTCCACTGATTTACATGAAAACTCTGCGAGATTCTGCTGAGTTCTGCGAACGGGCAGAAATTGTCACTTTGCACTGCTAGCACTGATTTTAGTGCTGGGAGTTTGTTCCACACTGCATAATCAGCACAAACAGCACCACACGGTGCGCCAGAGGGTGCTGCTTCTTTGCAGTCGCTCAAGTAGATTTTCTACTCGAGATGAAGCTTTCTCAGCGCAAAAGGTAGCAATAGACGCGACCTCCTGCATTGAAAAAATATCAGTGGTGCCCTACTAGCGCCCGCATATCATGCTAGGTAATGCCAATTCTCACTTGCCACCTTCCCATTGGTGCACCCCGGCGAGAAAAAACTCTGCCAAGCGGCGTTTGGCAGAGTTTGGCCGGAACTCTACATTACACGAGTAACTCGGAGTGGCCAAAGCTCTGCGAATTCCGCTGGCAGAGTGGAATTTATCACTCACCCCTAGTAACGTCCCCCAATTACGAGTTTTAATATGTGGGGATTTTAATGCCAAGTTAGGTAATGAGCCAACAAAGCTTGGCTCTTTGTGCTCAGCTGCTGATACTGTACTATGAGATGCTAGGGGGCTGGAGCTGAGGGATTCTTTTGCTCGGCTGGATCTTGTTGATGTAGTTAATTACTTTCAGGGTTTTGGTTCAAGTAAGACAACTTACCGAGGAGGGGGGTGAGCGTCAACAATTGACTATATATTTGCTTCCAAACACTTCCTGCAGTGGTGCCTTAATAGCGCTGTGATAGAGACTGTAGGAAGCTGGCTCTGTATATACTATACCAAAATGAGGTATAGTGTGCGCAAAGTCCAGCGGAACCCCAAAGGTAGGCATAGGTAAAAGTAGATAGCCCCTTACTCTCTATTTGTAGGAGTGTGGGCGAGCAGTAAGGCTTTATCAGATGGTAGTGTTAAGCATTTGTTGTACACACCCAGGCAAGAAATGATGTCACACACTCAAAGACTGAACTCAGACCAATTTGTTTGTATAAAAAAATATTATTTAGTTATTTCATTTCTAGAACCAAGCCAAGCCTGGTGCAGGTAAGTGAAATAATACTTTGCAAGTTTTTATGCAGTGAATTACAGTTGAATGCAGGTTCAAATGCAGTTGGTTGAGTTACAGGTAAGTCAACAGTTACTTTTCAGTTACTTTACAGATTACTGTGTACATTACTTCTTAGATTATTTTTTAAGTTACTTTTGCTAACCAGTGTGATATGCCTAGATATAACACTGGCACTTCTCCTAGACAAAAGGTAAGTAATACAGTTTTTGTATATTTGCAGTTTTTGAATTTTTCATACAAACCAACTCCACACTTAAAGATTTGTCAAAGAAAAGCATGCAATGCAATCCCATGGGAGAAAATGAAGTTATCGATTTACAGGTAAGTACTTTATTGTGGGAGCTGGTATTCTGGGGTTAGCACCAGGGTTCCCCCAAGGTCAAGGATGCACTCTTCAAGCACGCTCAGCGGCACAAGGGCGGCCAGGTGCAGAGTGCTGAGGCCCAATGTTATCCAATGGGGGATAGGGGGCCTCCGGTTGGTGGCTGCTCACGAGCAGGCCACAAGGTTGTGGAAGCAAAGCTCCTGGTGTTAGGCTCAGAGCAAAGGGGTATCCGGTTTAGCACACAAAGTGCAACTGCAGCGGCACAGGGGCGGCTGGGTGCAGGGTGCTGTTTTGGTGTTGGTGCCCTGTTGATTTCAATGGAGATTCTCCGGTTGCAACAAACACTGCAGGCTCAGGGACGAAGATCTGCTGGAGGTGACCACCGGTTGGAGAGGTAAGTTGGGATGCCTGGGGATGCTGGGACACCATCGGTTGGGCTATCCAAGGCCGTGGGACGTCGGGTGCAGGGGTGTCTTTAGGAATCGGGTTTTCTTACCAGCTCCGGTCGCGGTCGGGAGGTTCCTCCAGACAGGGGCTGCAGGCGTTGATTGGAGATTCGAGGCAGGTCAGAGATCACCAGATCTCAGGTCAGGATCGCCGGAGAGACCTCATCGTGGTGTTGGGCCACTCGAACTCGGGCCGTGGGCCTAGGGTGCAGAGTGGTGCAGACTCGTGGATTTGGCCGGAGCCAGAGGGTGAGCAAATCCAGTGCTCACGGGAGACAAAGTCTTGGTTTGGGAATGCAGGCAGGTCCTCGGGGGTTCTTGGGGGCTGCTGGCTTCAGGACACACCGGGATTTTCACTGGAGCAGGCTCGAGGTGGGGACAGGCCGGTAGGGCTGGGGCCAAGCCAGTGGACGTCCTCCTCTTCTTAGTTCAGCACTGCTTCTTCGGTCCTTATTTTTCTCTTCTTCGGGTCAGTTCTTGTCTGAGGAGGCAAGGTTCGGGGTTGCTCCTAAATACTAGATTTAGGGGCGTTACAGGTAGGTAAAGGTCAGGACTAATGGGTCCCTTCCTTGGGGTGCGTACACCCACTACTATGCCACTCTCCAATGGGAGGGGGGCATATGCCTCTCTCTGGTTGGCTAGGTCCCCCCATCTGCAAAATGTCGGGGACTGAGGGTTGTGCTTCACATCGCCTCCCCCACCTGAGGGGTGGGGTTGGCAAAGGTGGCCACACCTTCCTTCCTCACTTGGTTTTCCCGCTGATTCTCCTGTCCAAAGTGGGGGTCAGAACCGGTGGGGGCCAGTTGCTGGAAGCAGCAAATGGCTGGGGTAGCTCACAAAGGCGGGAAGCCTTTGAAGCTTCCCCTTCGTGGACCCTGCCCATCCTGGGCGAGGAGGCTTGGCACCTCGTCCCAGGATGTGCATTGTTTCAGAACCCCGAGGGCAGCATGTCTGGTGGTGGCAGCTGGCGGGCAGACACTTAGCCAGGACACTAGGGTTAGGTCGTTTTTCAGGGGGCATCCCTAAGTTACCAAACTTCCCAGTTTTCAGTAAAGCCATTGTGGTGCTGTGGAGTTTGTAATGACAAACTCCCAGTACCATATACTCTTAATGGCATTACTGCACTTACAATGTCTAAGAATTGGCTTAGAAAGTGTAGGGGTACAGGGCTCAGGCACCCTCACCATTGGTATAGTGCACCCAGGTAGAGGGGTGGCTTACCTATGCCAGGGCAGTGAGTTGTAGGTATGGCACACAGGGAGGTGTGCAATGTCGACTCTTCACTTTGTTCTGCACCAAAACACGCAGCCTGCAATGGCAGTGTGTGTGTGTAAAGGTACAGGGCCTCTAAGGTTTGCACAATAAGTGCTGCAGCCCTTAGAGGCCATCCCTGGCCACAGTGCCCTTGGTACCTATGGTACCATTTACAAGGGACTTACATGTGACCAGAGAGTGCCAATTGGGTTTTGCTTCAATGCAGTTTAGGGAAAGAACATAGGCCCTGGGTACCTGGCAGTCAAAGTACATCAACAGTTTGGCAAAAAGTGGGGGCAACCATGCAAAAAGAGGGCACTTTCCTACAGAGACAGATTAGGGTGATCGCAACGCTCTATCAATTGAAGGGGCTTTCCTGTTAGGTAGGGACAAAACGCTGATAACCTGCGATGGTATTAAACATCATTCTAAAGACGGCCTTAGGTTAGCGTGGTATCTCAAAGATTCTATTGCAACGCTGGCCCTTCTTCTTAAAAATAATCTGCCTGCTTTTTTGAGGTGCCTAGTTGAAGGCTTGGGGGGGTTTATTTTCATGTTATCAACATTTCTGTATTTCTATTGAGAATTCTTTGATGAAACCCCTTAATCCTGTCTTAGAGCACCCGCGCTGTTTTGATGCAAAATGTTCAGCAGCTAATCGCCATCTGAGGAAGGCGTTGGCTGGGACTCCTAGGGATGTTAGGGTGATTCGTGAGGCCAGACAGAACTATAAACTGACCATTAGGGAGAGGAAGCGTTTTCTGCATCAAAAAGACTGGGAAACTCTCGAATTAGCAGCTGCCCGGAAATGCAGTAAGGTATTCTGGGAGACAGTTAACAGGCTTCAGCAGTGAGACGCTACCCCTAATCAACTTCTAATTTGTAATATCTCAGGCCAGGACTGGGTTACGCATTTCACCTCCATTTATCAACTGGAGAAAGATAAGGAGTGTGAAGTTAAATTATAACTGTATTTAGACCACTCCACTCCTTTTCACGTTTCATTACAGGAAGTAGAGGATGCAATTCGATCTAGATCAGTGGTAAAGCTCCGAATCCTGATGAGATCCAAATGGATTTATCTAAATTTTATTTAGTTCTATCGGGCCCCCTGCTTACGAACTTACTTAACAAATCTTTGTGTAGTAGGATTCCAGAGTCTTGGACCCTCTCTAGGATCATGCCAATCTTCCAGAAGGGAGGCAGAGGGTCGCCTAAATGCTACAGACTGATCTCCCTTATTGATAGCTATGTGAAGATCCTGGGAAGAGTAACTTTTAATCGGCTGCAGACATGGGCCGCAGATAATAATATTTTATCACCTTGCCAATATGGTTTACGTCCTGGGCTAGGTACAGTGGAGCAGTGCTTGAACTTACACTTGATTGTAAGTAAGCACTGCCCACTGTACCTGGCCTTCATGGACTTATCATCCGCTTTCTATTGCGTGAACAGGAGTAAACTGTGGCTAAAGTTAATTAATTTAGGGGTAGAAGTCCCTATAGGTAATTTTTTACACACCCTTCATGAACATCTATTGGCAAGGGTACGGTATGGTCAGTCTGGGGAACTCTCAGATGTCTTCCTGCTAGCTAGTGGGGTGCATCAGAGGTACATTTTGGCATCCCTGCTTTTTATTTTATATATTAATGATCTGAATACTCACTTATCCAGCTCCACCAGGGATGTGCCTAAAGTTGCCAACTTCGCTGTCCCGGCATTACTATATGCCTACGATGTGGTTTTAATGGCCAGGATGCCCCATGACTTGAATATTTCAGTTGAATCTTTTGTGTCATTTATGGGTATCCTTGACCTGAAGCCTAATTTCACATAATGGCCTGTGGACCTGGTAGGAAAATCTTGACATTTTTAAAGCTGAATGAACAACATCTTACCATGGTACTAAATTTACATTATTTGGGCATGGCGTTTGATTCAGGCAATTCCTGGCAGCCACAAGTGAATGCAGCACATCCTAGATGAGGAAGAGTGGCAGGTTCTCTTTTTAATCTATCCCAGAAGGAAGGAATGGCCACCATCTTCCCCTTTCATAAGGTTTATAAAATGCAATATGTCCCCTAAAGCAACATATGGAGCAAGGGTGTGGGGACACCATAAAGTCTCTTCCATACAGATAGAAGAAAATAAAATGTGTAGGTGGTTGATGAACCTTCCGCTCTCCAGTGCTAATTTTATTTTGCACACTGAACTGAATTTAGATTATGTTTCAGATGCCAATAAATTAGCTCCCCTCCTGCTTTGGGTGAGTGTGGGGAGCAACAATGCAGCAAGTTTTAATAGAGCAGTCATAGTGAACTGTCTTACTCAGGATAAGGGTCTTTCCATTTCATGGTTGAACTATGTCAGGAAATCTTTTGCTGGCGTTGGTCTCCCTGGAATGTTTGCTGCCCCTAGTTTCACTATCAAATCTGATATGATAAGAGGGTGGTCAAGTCCAGATTTGCTGAATTTAATTTTGCACAAAGAACTCAGGACGTTTTCAGTAAATGTACTGTTCGTAATTATTATGTCACTCTTGCGAATGGAGATAGGGCAATGTACCTTACTCGAGAGCTTACGCCCTGGGTGAGGTCTCTCCTTTTTAGATTTAGGTCTGGAACGGTATCGCACTTAATGTGCTTCTCTGGCGAGGCAAAGGTGTGCAACAGCTTATTACCTCCTTGAGACAAAATGGCAGAGCAATCTATGTAGCATTTTACCTTCTTTTGCAGCTTTTGTCGTACATTTTTTCAACTCTGCCTTAAACACACCTTGAAAATGCTAGCCTTACAAAAATGCAGAGAGGCTTTAATATATCTTCAGATGCTAAATAGCCCAGTCATCTGCTATAGTGTTTGTTGTTTCCTGAAAATGGCCATCCGTTGTAGAAAGTATATGGAGGGGAGTTAGGTGTAAAGGTCTGATGTGTTTTCGTGATAAATGCATTTTATTGACAGTCTATTATGCACAAATATATGTATTTTTAATTATATTTTTATGCTTATTTTTAATGTGAATTTTAATGTTTACATTAAGTGGTGTATTTTGATGAACTGTTTGCTATATGTGTCAATTTTTTATCTTGTGTTTTTATGATATTTGTTGAAGATCGAATAAAGATTTTGAAACTGAAACTAGTACTATTCACTGGTTGTGCAGTTTCCAAATTATCGGTTCCCTAGTTTGGGTAAGGTATGTCCCTCAAATCAACATTTATGTTCTCCCTTTGTTATGCTCAGATCTACATGAAAATAGTGTGGGTTAGATAAAAAAAATGTTACTGGTGTTTCCTTGTTTCCTTACTTACTTGTGCCTATTACCCCTCTTGGGGTATAGGTCATCAACCAGGGCTCTACAGCCACGTCTGTCCTTAGCATTTCTTTCAATCTGATTCCAAGAATAACCCATCTCCTTGCAGTCAGCCTTGAGGCCTTGATGCCAGTTGTTTCTTGACCCTCCTCGTTTCCTTTTCCCTTGAGGGTTCCAGGTGAAGGGCTTGCTTGGCAGTGTTTGATGCTGGCTTGTGGAGGGTGTGACCTATCCAGCCCCAGCGTCTTTTCATGATTTCTTCATGAGCAGGGAGTTGGAAAGTCTACTGCCATAGGTTGTTGCTGCTGATGGTGTTAGGCCAGTTGATTTGGAGGATTTTCCTCAGACAGGTGTTGATGAAGGTCTGGTCTTTGTTGGTGGTGGTCACTGTATTCCTCCAAGTTCCTGCTCCATACAGAAGGACCCATTTTATGTTGATATTAAAAAGCCTAATCTTGGTTTGCCGTGTTAGGTCTTTGGAGCTCCAGATCTTCTTTAGCTGAACAAAGGCAGCCCTTTGTTTGCCGATTCTTGCCTTGACGTCGACGTATGTGCCGATCGCTTGTCTTTGACACTGCCCAGGTAGGTAAAGACCTCAACCTCTTCCAGCCCCCAGGATCTTGGTTTTTCCCCTGTGGATGTTGAGGCCAAGTTGTGCTGATGTGGATGCCACCTTGTCGGTCTTCTCTTGCATCTGAAGATGGTTATGGGAGAGTAGGGCTAGGTCGTCTGCAAAGTCTGGGTCATAGAGATGCTTCCAAGGTGTTCACTGGATCCCATTTCTTCTGACCTTGCTGTGGATGTCTTCATGATCCAGTGTGTGGCCAGCAGGAAGATAAAAGTTAAGAGAAAACAACCCTGGCGGACTCTGGTGCTCATTTCAAAGGCTTGCGTGAGTTGTCCTCCATGGACTATCTTGCAGTTCATTCGCTTGTAAGAGTTCCTGATGTTTCTTACGAGATTATCTGGCACACCGTAGGGGTGGAGGAGTTTCCAAAGGGTCTCTCTGTCCACGCTGTTGAATGCCTTCTCATACTTGATGAAGATAACATAGAGAGGGGAGTTCCATTCCATTGACTGCTCAATGATGATGCAAAGTGTTGCAAACTGGTCTGTGCAGGATCTATCTGTGTGGAAGCCAGCTTGCTGGTCTCACAACTGAGTGTCAACTTGTTCAATCATTCTGTTCAGGATGACTCTGTTGAACACTTTGCCTGGGGTTGATAGAAGAGTTATCCCTCTATCATTTGCACAGTCACTCAGGTTACCTTTCTTGGGGATCTTGATCAGATATCCAACCTTTCAGTCTGATGGCACTTTTTCCTCTTCCCTGATCCTTCCAGAAACAGGGTAGAGCATTTCTACTGATGTTTCAATGTCTTCCTTCAGTGCCTCTGCAAGAATGTTGTCAGGACCTGCTGCCTTCCCATTTCTCAGATGTTTGACGGCTTGCCGTATTTTTTCCATGGGTGGCCTGCTGCAGTCAATTGGCAAGTCCTTGCCAGCTGACTGTATGTCTGTTGGATACTGTGGCATAGGCTGGTTCAGCAGTTCTTCAAAGTGCTCCACCCATCTTCGTTGTTGGCCTTCATTACCCATGATTGTCTTCTCAGCTTTGTCGTCATCAGGTCCTTCTGGATTGCTGTATCGGCCGGAGATTTTCCTTGCTATGTCATAGAGTTCTTTCAAGTTTCCATGGCTTGCTGCTTCCTGGGTATCTGTGGCAAGACCATTGATGATTCTTCACTTGTCTGCTCTTAGGTTTCTGTTTGTTGCCTTGTTTGTTTTGGTTTATTTGCCTTGAGCATTTGCTTTTCCTGCTCTCGTTCGGCTGGTGTTGACTGCAACTTTCTTTTCCTTTCTCGCTTGTATTTTGCAGAGTCTCGGTGGAGATATATTCTGTTTCCCTTTTACAAGATTAAAAACAGGAGAGTTGAACATTGGACACTGCTTCTCTTTTCTGTCACCAAGTTTTAGCAGTTGAATATTGCCCCAACTGGGTGAGGCATCTTCCTCAAGACTACAAGTCTTTGAATCTCACATCAAATATGTTATGTTAGAGAGCACTTTTTATGTTAGACAGCACTTGTATCGCGCAGAGCTACTCCAAAGAGTGTCCCGGCGCGTGCCCCGCAGGTGATTAGACGAGAAGCAGAAAACTATATAAAAAGAAGGGTCTTTTGTCACTTTCTGAACATCTTGGGATCGTGCAGAGCACGCACGCCACTGGGAGTTGGTCTCAAGCTGCAGCACCCATCCATGAAAGGGATTGTGAAACAATTCCTGATTCATAGAGCATATTATGCAATTGCATTCAATATATATGTTGTGGTTTCATAACATGAAGTTCAGAGCAAATCTTATATGCTGGATCTGTTAATACAGACTGTTCAAGGAAAGGGGTCATAACAGGAGTATATACAGCACTGACAGCAGACATACAAAAACCATTATTGAATATTAGAGTAAGGTGGGAAATGGATTGCAGTGTAGAATTCCAGAACACACAATGGAAAGCAGCACTAGCACTCATACACATGGTTACAAGCAATGCCAGGTTCAGACTGATACACTTTAACTTCGTACACAGAACCTATATTACACCGGCAATGATACACAAGATAGATTCATCCAGGTCACGAGATTGTCTCAGATCCCATCAAATAGAGGCTATGTACCTGCAGCTGATATGGGATTACTCAAGAATTCATATGTACTGGGAGCAAGTGGGAGATAGTTATTGGAACGAGCTACACTTAGAAATATGGCTTCGCCCACAAGTGTACCTGTAGGATGTTGAAGCTAGTACTAAAAACTAAATAAAAAAGAAATGTATAGATTTTACATTATTGCTGGCATGAATTTGTCTGGCAATCCACTGGTTGGGTACCAATGTCCCAAGCAAAATTAGCTGGAAAAATGATATAGGAGAATGGTGTGTTGGTGATTAAATCTGTAGGAAGCAGTCTAGAAGGGATGAAAACTTCCTGAAAACCTACATCTGTGACAGTCATTGACCAGGAACTTCCAATTTTCGACAGACCTACGCCCTCCTTGAATAGTGGCAATAAGACCACAGAGAAAAGAAGTTTATTGAGATTGATGATTTTTAGAGCCATGCGATGAGTTCAGGGAAGGATACAATAACTTGAATTTGAATTGTATGCCAATACAACGCTACTATGATTATACAAATGCATTGTAATGCAACTATCTGGCTCTAGGCACGAGCATAATGTTTATATTTTTTTGTTTGTGACTGAACATTTTTAATGAAAAAGGTGCACCTAGAGCAGTAGTAGCACAAGCTTTCCCCATCACAGGACACATACAAATCAGGCAGCAGAGTGCAAGTTTTGCTTCCTCATAGCACAAGCACAGTATGACAGTAGCAAAGTAAGGTTCCTTCTCTCACAGAAGGCAGCAAGTGTAATCTTCCATTCCCTGCAGTACATGTGCATCAGGACAGACTACAAGCTTTCATTGCTTATGGAACATGCACAGTTAAGGCATAAGTTATATGTAAGCGACAGAAAGACTTTGGAGTGGCTGCTTAACTCACTGAGAGGAATGTAAAGGTGGACGCCTGAGTAAATATGCGAGTTCTGACACCATTCTCATGTAGGTGACATTCTACATCAGTGTCCTAAAGGTCCTGCTGCTGTCAGTCAGAGACCTTCTGTCACTGCTGTAACTCTTGGTGTCATGTGCTGCAGTCTTACTGCTGTCACTTTCTTTAGATCCAGCTGCTGCCATTCACATGTACATTTGCCAACCATCTTAAGATCTCAAAGGCTGAACCCTTGATACACCAATACAGAGACCTTCGCTACACGTGGTGTGAAAGGAGACGGCGAGGGCAACCTGTGCCAAGTATGGTCCATTTAAAGACAAAAATGGCAAAAAGAAAAATACCTTTCTGCTGCTCGTTGGTTCTCCTCCACAATTGCCCCTTTGTCTCTATAATCACCTCACTCTACTATATAGTCCTTTCTCTCTCTCACTCTCTCTATCCAGCCTCTACCTCTGTCCATTCTTTCCTTTCTGGTTGTTCCTTCTTTCTTATTCTCTCTCTCTCTCTCTCTCTCTCTCTCATGTGCACCTCTTTGGCTTACATTTTTATCTCTCCTCATTTTTTCTTGTTTCACTTTCATTTATTTTCACCCTTTTCTCTTACTCTCAGCCTTCTCACTCTCTTCATTCATACCTGCGTCTCTCTCACCCTCTTCTATCCGAATTTAATCTATTACACACACCTTTGTTGCACTCATCCTATTTCTCCCACTATCTCGCCCCCCTCAATCTCTCACATAACCCCTCTTGTCTCTACCACTTCTTTCTCTGTCTGTACCTCCTAGAGCCAGCACAAGGATTTCTGCCATCCCTAGTCTAAGGTACATTTTCCTGTACCACTCATTCTTGCAATGGTACTGCATTTGCTGCTTGTTCTGGAAATATGACATCCCTTGCTGGTGACAGACCAGGCGCCCACCTAATAGTCTCTTCTCCAAAATGTGACCCTACTTTCATGTGGCTCACGCTATCCTCCATTCTTACAGCTACGCCCTTGAACTCATTTTATCATTCATCCCATTTCATTTTCTTAAATACATTAGCGATACATTTTCTCTTTTGAACATTCACCTACCTTTCTTTATCTCACGCACAGTCCTCTCACACTTTTTATTTGCACACTCATTTCTGTACATCCTCTGGTACCCTCCTCTCTCTATCCTTCTCACTTCCCTCGAGCTCAGTACACACAATATTCTTCTTCACACTCATCCCACTTTTATATCTCATGGGCTCATTTCTCACTTCTTCATTCACATATCCTCTTATGTAATCTTTTGCACCCTCCTCTCAAAGGCCCACTTTACTGTCCCACATTCTCTTCTTACCTACTCATTTTCACTTGCAAACGCTCACACTCTCACCTCTGAATGAAATGATCCTCTCACAGACAAATGTACACATTCTATTCCCTCTTTCAAATTCTCCTTTCCCTTGCAAACCCCACTTATTGCCCTTTTCAAACACAACCTCTCTTACACTGCCTTCTCCTACTCAAATCATTCTCTTTCTCAGCTCCTGTTTCTCACAAACACTTTCGCTTCTTTACAATTTCATATACACAGATGCAGACACTCCAGGATAACAGTGGCTTTATGTTCCCAAAAACCAGTTTGAATGTTGTGTTGAATAATCATTTCTGAAAACTGCCCTGCTGAAAACAAAGCAGGGTTCCAAAATTTGACAGCATTGACTTAGAGGCCCAGCTGATGAAGCCTGAATAGAAAATCCTATGCAGGATTGTAGACTTAATAAATTATGATTTCAAGATTAAACGGATAATTTAGTTGGAAAATTGGAGAAAAATAAAAGTATTAACAAAATACAGGAGTGTGTGTGGATTTTTTTCCCCCACGTATTGAGAGGTAGCTGTTACCTAGTGGGTCATTGTTATTTTGAGCACCGGAGCCCTGTTCCTAGTATAATATCCATGTTCTACAGGCAAACCTTTTGAACAAGCATTTACAATGCAATAGGTCTCGCATTGACATTGTTGTGAGCTATTGGCATTGAAAATGTCATTGTTTGTTTTTTTCCCTTTGTGGAGCATTAATCAAATGGTGTAATTGAAAATGGCAATAGCTCACTTAGTTGTAATTGCGAAATCTATTGGGAAATCTATTGCATTGCATTTGTCCAATTGAGTGAAAAAAAGAGTAGGGCAAACAAAAATGTTTTCCACGTGTAATTTATTTGTTTGAGTTACTAAATGTAGTGTAAATGAAATGTTACTAAAGTATATATAAACTAATTTGTACATTTTTGTTTTGAGTATAGTCATTTTTAGTCTTTGTTAAGGGCGTGCATTAGTGTTCATGGTGGGGGTAAGATTTAATAACTTTGGAATTTAGGATGAAGGCAGAGAGGTGTAAAAAGGGGCGTGGCCTGGACCACCTCTCTGCAACGCAGGCCTGTGGCGCTTACTGGAGATACCTGGTGGGCTAGTTGGCCCCCAGGGGCCCTCAGGATTGAAGGGGACTTAATTCCCCAACTTAAAACGCGTCACAGGATGTGTTTGCACACATGTCACCTCAGGCCCCGCCCCCTCCCTTCACCACTGTGCAAACGTGCCCCGTGGCGCGTTTTAAGTTGGGGGATTAAGTCCCCTTGAATCCTGAGGGTCCCTGGGGGCCAACTAGCCCACCAGGGCTCGAGCCCCCCCACACAGGTAGTTTTTTAAAAAACAAAAACAAGCCCCGGGGGTGGCGGTACCCGGGGCTGCGGGGGGCCATGTGCCCCCCGCAAATATGTAAAGAAAGCCCCGGGGGTGGCATTCCCCGGGGCTTGGGGGGCCATGGAGGCCCCCCACCCATTTAAAATACAAGCCCCGGGGGAGTGGCTGTCCCCGGGGCTGCGGGGATGCCGTGAGCCCCTCGCAAATATTTTAGAAAAGCCTGGGGGGGGTGGCAGTCCCCGGGGCTGCGGGGGCCTCCCTGGGCCCCCGCTATTAAATTTACGCATGCCCCCGGGACTTGGCCCACCCGGGGGCTAAATATAAACGAAGCACGGTAGTCCGCGCTTCGTTTTTTTTTTTCGCGGCCGGATTTGCAGATCCGGCGCGCATTTTGCCGATTTTCTTTTTACAAAAAATGCTTTTTTGGGCCCTGGGGGTGTTTGTGGGACCCCATGAGCAGGCCTAGGGGGTCAGGGTGTTTCTACCCTGCCCCTTTTCTTTTTTTCGCGTTTCTTTTTCTCTTTTCTTGTGACTCGGTTCTACCGAGTCACAAGATTGCTGCCAACACTTCCTGGTTTGGAGTGTTGACAGCCAATTAGCATGAAGCTCGTGGTCGGGAGGGTGCGTGGATCCACCGCAGCCATAGATATCGAAACTTTTATTTTTGATTTTCTCAGCAACTACTGAACGGATTTACACCATTTTTAAAAAGGGTGCTTTCTGAACCAAGCACTACCATTTTGCCAAATTTGGTGTAATTCCGTTCAGCAGTTTTGGCTGTAGCCTAGCATAAAATTTCCTATGGGAAATTGATTTTTTGAATCTTATTTTTTGAATTTCTCCGCAACTACTGAACGGATTTACACCATTTGAAAAAAAGGTCGCTTTCTGAACCAAGCGCTACCTTTTTGCCAAATTTGGTGTAATTCCGTTCAGCAGTTCGGGCTGTAGCCGTGTCTAAAATTTCATATGGGAATTAACATGGAGAAAACACGTTTTGCGACCCCCTTTTTTCTCGGCCCCCGCTTGATGAATCACCCCGAAACTTTCAAGATAGGAGCGGACCGGAGCGGGCCATAAGTTTTGAAAATTTCGCGAAGATTCGTCAACCGGCGCCAAAGTTATTGGGAAAAGAATGTTACGAATTTCCTATGGATAATAGGTCCTAACTATAACTATCTACTGACGACCGCCAGTAGATAATATATGTGGATATATATATGTGGATATATATATATATATATACATAAATTACCTACTGGCGGTCGCCAGTAGGTAGTTATAGTTAGTACCTAGTTTCCATAGGAAAAGCGTTTTTTGATTTGCCCATATCTTTGGCGCCGTTTCACGAATCTACGCGAAATCTTCAAAACTAATGGGGCACTCCGAACAGCTCTTGTCTTGAAAGTTTCGGGGTGATTCGTCAAGCGGGGGCTGAGAAAAAGGGGGGTCCCAAAATGGGTTTTCTCCATGTTAATTCCATAGGAAACTTTAGACAAAGCTACAGCTCGAACTGCTGAACGGAATTACACCAAATTTGGCAAAAGGTAGATCTTGGTTCAGAAAACGTGCTTTTTTTTTTTAAATGGTGTAAATCCGTTCAGTAGTTCCTGAGAAATTCAAAAAATAAAAATATCGATATCTGGTGGCTTAGGAGGATTCGCGAACCCTCCCGAGCACGAGCTTAATTTTGATTGGCTGTCAACACTCCAAACCAGGAAATGTTGGCAGCCATCTTGTGACTCGGTAAAACCAAGTCACAAGAAAATAGTAAAAAAAAGGATAAAAAACAAGAAAAGGGGACAGCGTAGAAACACCCTGACCCCCTAGGCCTGCTCAGGGGGTCCCACAAGGACCCCCAGGGCCCAAAAAAGCATTTTTGAAAAATATTTTCGGCCGAATTCACGCTGGGTGCACAAATCCGGCCGAAAAAAAAAAAAATGCAGCGCGGCCTCTTGCGCTTCGTTTCTTTGAGCCCTTGGGTGGGCCAGGTCCGGGGGCAATGAGGAAATTATATGCGGGGGCCCGCGGGGGCCCCCACAGCCCCAGGGACCCCACCTCCCCGGGGCTTTAATTAATTAGGGGTGGGTGGGCCTCGCAGGCCGCCACCTCCCTGGGGCTTTAAGTAATTAGGGGTGGGGGGGCCTCGCAGGCCCCCCCAAGCACAGGGGACCGCCACCTCCCCGGGGCTTTCTTTAATCATGCGCGGGGGGCACGCGGCCCCCCCGCAGCCCCGGGGACCGCCACCTCCCTGGGGCTTTGTTTAATTATGGGTGGGGGGCCTCACGGGCCCCCCCAAGCCCCAGGGACCGCCACCTCCCCGGGGCTATTGTAAAATGTAAGTGTGGGGGGCTCGAGCCCCCCCACACTGCCCCGGGGACCACCACCTCCCCGGGGCACTAATTATTCAAGTGCGGGGGTCCGTTGCGGACCCCCAGCCCCGGGGACCACCACCTCCCGGGGCTATTCACATGTTGGAAGGAAGGCCGCGCGGCCCCCCTCCTGGAGCCCTCCAAGGCCCTGGGGGCCGCCACCCCCCAGGGCCGGCTCTGGCAATGTCCCAGGGTGCCCACCCCCGGGACATTGCAGTTTGCAATGGCAGGGCTCCCGCCCTGTCATTGCAAACTATGCATCACTTCATGGAAGCGAGAGCAGAAAACCTGCTTTCGCTTCCATGAAGTGAAGCAGATTGCTTTTGGACAAGGGGAGCTGCATGTTAGCAGCTCCCCTTGTCCAAAAGCAATGCCAGCTCTCGCAGGAGGCGGGGAGCCAGCTGGGACCATGGGGGCATTGGGGCTCCCCCTGCGGTCCCCAACGTAAGGCCAGGCCCTGAGGGATGGGGTCCCCGGGGCCATAATTGGCCTCAGGAGGGGGGCCATGCCCCCCTCCCAGAAAAAACCAAAGCTGGCCAGGCCCCTGGGGATGGGGTCCCTGGGGCCACAAGTGGCCAAAGGAAGGGGCGCCACGCGGCCCCCCTCCCGTACTTAATTTTTAAAAGACCGAGGCCAGGCCCCGGGGGATTGGGTCTCCGGGGCCAGAAGTGGCCCAGGGAATGGGGGGCCACGCGGCCCCCCTCTCATAACATAAATAAAAGAAAAAAGAAAAAAAGAGGCAATGCCCCGGGGATGGGGTCCCCGGGGTCAGTAATCGCCCCAGGAGGAGGGCCGTGCGGTCCCCCTCCTTTAAAGGTAGTTTTTTTTTTATTAAAGTGGCCATGCCCCGGGGGATGGGGTCCCTGGGGCCGAAATCGGAAATGGGAGGGGGGCCGCGCGGCCCCTTTCCCGTTTAAAAAAAAAAAAGTTTAAAAAATGGCTCAGGCCCTGGGGGATGGGGTCCCCAGGGCCCAAAAAATACTAAAAGAAGGGAAGCCACACAGCCCCCCCTTCTAAAAATATATAAAAAAAAGAAAAGCCGGCATCTCGCCGGAGGCCCCGTCCCCTCCCTGCACCACTCTGCAAACGCGCCTCCTGGCGTGTTCTAAGTTGGGGGATGAAGTCCCCTAGATCCTTAAGGGTCCTTAGGGGCCAACTAGCCCACCAGGTACCTCCAGTAATCCCCACACAGTGGGATTGCTGAGAGTTGGTCCGAGGCCACTCCCCCTTTTTACACCACTCTGCTAACGCGGTTCTTGGCGCACTGCTGGTGGGGCGATGAGGTCCTCTTGTGTCCTGAGGACCTCAGGACTAAAGTGGACTTCATCCCCCGGGCAGCAGTGCGCCAGAAGGCGCGTTTGCAGAGTGGTGTAAAAAGGGGGCGTGGCCTCGGACCACTCTCAGCAATCCAGTTGGGTGGGGCTTACTAGAGATAACAGTAGGGCTAGTTGGCCCCCAGGGACCCTCAGGAGGCAAGGGGACTTCATCCCCCAACCAAGAGCGCGCCAGGAGGCACGTTTGCAGAGTGGTGCAGAAAGGGGGCGTGGCCTGTGTCCTCCTCTCAGCAATCCCACTGTGTGGGGCTTACTGGAGGTAACAGGTAGGCTAGTTGGCCCCTAAGGACCCCCACAAGCGAAGGGGACTTCATCCCCCAACCAAGAGCGTGCCAGGAGGCGCGTTTGCAGAGTGGTGGGCAAAGGGGGCATGCTATGAGAATTTAGCAATCCTGTTGTGTGGGACTTACTGGAGATAATAGGAGGGGTAGTTGGCCCACAAAGATGTCCTTGGGGGCCGACTACCCCTCCTGTTACCTCCAGTAAGTCCCACACAGTGGGATTGCTAAGAGGTCTTCGGAGGCCATGCCCCCCTTTCTTCACCACTCTGCAAACGCGCCTCCTGGCACACTACGGGTTGGCGGATGAAGTCCACTTTACTCCTGAGGGACTTTGAGGGCCAAGAAGCCCTCCTGGAACCTCCTGTAAGTCCTACGCAGTGGAATTCCTGAGCGCTGGTCAGAGGCCCAGCACCCTTTCTCCACCACTTTGCAAACGCGACTACTAGTTAAAGAAGCATTTGCAATGTAATAGGTTTCTCATTTGCAAGAGTTAGAGCTATTGGCATTGTAAATGTAATTTTTTTTACTAATGTTGTTTGAAGTGGAGTGGATATACGTTGTGTGTAGTGGAATTATGTGGTATGTTGTGCAGTGAAATTATGTGGATAGAAAGTATGTTGTATTTAGTGTATAGGAATTATGTAGAGTGGCATTATGTTTTATGGAGAGTAATTATGTGGTATGGTAGACTGTGTTATGGAGTGGTAACCTCAGGTTTAGTCTTCCTCGTTTCCATAGAAGCTAAACTATGAACTCAATAAGACAAAAAAAGAAGGAACCACTGAGGAGCACTTCTGGACCTAGTCAGAGGTATGAGCAGGGCCACTGGAATTATGCGACTGTTTGGCTGCACCGACTTTCGCACAATTATACATTTTCCACATTAGCCACATAATCCATCATCTGATGCCTAAACTGCAGATTTGAACAAAAAAAGCCTTGTTTCTAGCTCAAACGGCTCAAACGTTACCAAAAATGCAGCAACAAGTGTTACAGCGTGGTGGAAGGTCTCTTGCTTCTTTCTGCACATCTCTTCTACTTTCTGCACCTCTTTTGCCTCTTTCTGCACCTCACTTGCTTCTTTGTGCATCCCTCTTGCCTCTTTCTGCACCTCTCTTGCCTCTTTCTGCACCCTCTTTCCTCTTTCCGCACCCCTCCTGCCTCTTTCTGCACCTCTTTTCCTTCTTTCTGCACTTCTTTTGTTTCTTTCTCCACCGCTTTTGTTTCTTTCTGCACCGCTCTTGCTTCTTTCTGCACCCCTCTTGCCTCTTTCTCCACCCCTCTTCCCTCTTTCTGCATCTCTGTTGCTTCTTTCTGCACTTATGTTGCGTCATTCTATACCTCTTGCTTCTTTCTGCACCCCTTGTGCCTCTTTCTGCACCCCTCTTCTCTTTCTGCATTCCTCTAGCCTCTTTCTGCACCTCTGTTCCTTCTTTCTGCACTTCTTTTGTTATTTTCTGCACCTCTCTTGCTGTCTTTCTCCACCCCTCTTCCCTCTTTCTGCACCTCTGTTGCTTCTTTCTGCACCTCTCTTGTCTCTTTCTCCACCCTTCTTCCCTCTTTCTGCACCTCTGTTGTTTCTTTCTGCACCTCTCTTACTTCTTTCTGCACCCCTCATGCCTCTTTCACACCCCTCTTCCCGCACCCGTCTTGCCTCTTTCTGCACCTGTGTTCCTTCTTTCTGCACTTCTTTTGTTTCTTTCTGCACCCCTCACTTCTTTCTGCACCCCTTTTGCCTCTTTCTGCACCCCTCTTCCCTCTTTCTGCACCCCTCTTGCCTCTTTCTGCACCTCTGTTCCTTCTTTCTGCACTTCTTTTGTTTCTTTCTGCAGCTCTCTTGCTTCTTTCTGCACCACCTTGCCTCTTTCTCCACCCCTCTTTCTTCACCCCTGTTGCCTCTTTCTGTACCTCTGTTCCTTCTTTCTGCACTTCTTTTGTTTCTTTTTGCACATCACTTGCTTCTTTCAGCACCGCTCGTGCCTCTTTCTGCACCCCTCTTGCCTCTTTCTGCACCTCTGTTGCTTCTTTCTGCACTACTCTTGCTTCTTTATGCACTTCTCTTGCCTCTTTCTCCACCCCTCATCCCTCTTTCTGCACCTCTGTTGCTTCTTTCTGCACTTCTTTCCCTTCTTTCTGCAACCCGTGTGCCTCTTTCTGCACCCCTCTTTCCTCTTTCTGCTCCCCTCTTGTCTCTTTCTGCACCTCTGTTGCTTCTTTCTGCACTTCTTTTGTTTCTTTCTGCACCTCTCTTGCTTCTTTCTGCACCCCCTTCCTTCTTTCTGCACCCCTCTTCCCTCTTTCTGCACCCCTCTTGCCTCTTTCTGCACCTCTGTTCCTTCTTTCTGCACTTCTTTTGTTTCTTTCTGCACCTCTCTTGTTTCTTTCTCTATCCCTCTTGCCTCTTTCTCTACCCCACTTCCCCATTTCTGCATCTCTGTTGCTTCTTTATGCATTTCTCTTGCTTCTTTCTGCACCTCTCTTGCTTCTTTCTGCACCTCTCTTGGTTTTTTCTGCACCCCTCGTGCCTCTTTCTGCACCCCTCTTCCCTCTTTCTGCACTCCTCTTGCCTCTTTGTGCACCTCTGTTGTTTCTTTCTGCACTTCTTTTGTTTCTTTCTGACCCCTCGTCTCTTTCTGCACCTCTGTTCCTTCTTTCTGCACTTCTTTTGTTTCTTTCTGCACCCCTCTTGCCTCTTTCTGCGCCTCTGTTCCTTCTTTCTGCACTTCTTTTGTTTCTTTCTGCAGCTCTCTTGCTTCTTTCTTTCTTTTGTATATTTGCAGTTTTCGAATTTTTCATACAAACCAACTCCACACTTAAAGATTTGTCAAAGAAAAGCATTCAATGCAATCCCATGGGAGAAAATGAAGTTATCGATTTACAGGTAAGTACTTTATTGTGGGAGCTGGTATTCTGGGGTTAGCACCAGGGTTCCCCCAAGGTCAAGGATGCACTCTTCAAGCACCCCCAGCGGCACAAGGGCGGCCGGGTGCAGAGTGCTGAGGCCCAATGTTATCCAATGGGGGATAGGGGGCCTCCGGTTGGTGGCTGCTCACGAGCAGGCCACAAGGTTGTGGAAGCAAAGCTCCTGGTGTTAGGCTCAGAGCAAAGGGGTATCCGGTTTAGCACACAAAGTGCAACTGCAGCGGCACAGGGGCGGCTGGGTGCAGGGTGCTGTTTTGGTGTTGGTGCCCTGTTGATTTCAATGGAGATTCTCTGGTTGCAACAAACACTGCAGGCTCAGGGACGAAGATCTGCTGGAGGTGACCACCGGTTGGAGAGTGAAGTTGGGATGCCTGGGGATGCTGGGACACCATCGGTTGGGCTATCCAAGGCCGTGGGACGTCGGGTGCAGGGGTGTCTTTAGGAGTCGGGTTTTCTTACCAGCTCCGGTCGCGGTCGGGAGGTTCCTCCAGACAGGGCCTGCAGGCGTTGATTGGAGATTTGAGGCAGGTCAGAGATCACCAGATCTCAGGTCAGGATCGCCGGAGAGACCTCCTCGTGGTGTTGGGCCACTCGAACTCGGGCCATGGGCCTAGGGTGCAGAGTGGTGCAGACTCGTGGATTTGGCCGGAGCCAGAGTCTGTGGGTGAGCAAATCCAGTGCTCACGGGAGACAAAGTCTTGGTTTGGGAAGGCAGGCATGTCCTCTGGGTTCTTGGGGGCTGCTGGCTGCAGGACACACTGGGATTTTCTCTGGAGCAGGCTCGAGGTGGGGACAGGCCGGTCGGGCTGGGGCCAAGTCAGTGGACGTCCTCCTCTTCTTAGTTCAGCACTGCTTCTTCAGTCCTTATTTTTCTCTTCTTCTGGTCAGTTCTTGCCTGAGGAGGCAAGGTTTGGGGTTGCTCCTAAATACTAGATTTAGGGGTGTTACAGGTAGGTAAAGGTCGGGACTAATGGGTCCCTTCCTTGGGGTGCGTACACCCACTACTATGCCACTCTCCAATGGGAGGGGGGCATATGCCTCTCTCTGGTTGGCTAGGTCCCCCCATCTGCAAAATGTCGGGGACTGAGGGTTGTGCTTCACATCGCCTCCCCACCTGAGGGGTGGGGTTGGCAAAGGTGGCCACACCTTCCTTCCTCACTTGGTTTTCCCGCTGATTCTCCTGCCCAAAGTGGGGGTCAGAACCGGTGGGGGCCAGTTGCTGGAAGCAGCAAATGGCTGGGGTAGCTCACAAAGGCGGGAAGCCTTTGAAGCTTCCCCTTCGTGGACCCTGCCCATCAAGGGGGAGGAGGCTTGGCACCTCGTCCCAGGATGTGCATTGTTTCAGAACCCCGAGGGCAGCATGTCTGGTGGTGGCAGCTGGCGGGCAGACACTTAGCCAGGACACTACGGTTAGGTCGTTTTTCAGGGGGCATCCCTAAGTTACCAACCTTCCCAGTTTTCATTAAAGCCATTGTGGTGCTGTGGAGTTTGTAATGACAAACTCCCAGTACCATATACTCTTAATGGCATTACTTCACTTACAATGTCTAAGAATTGGCTTAGAAAGTGTAGGGGTACAGGGCTCAGGCACCCTCACCATTGGTATAGTGCACCCAGCTAGAGGGGTGGCTTACCTATGCCAGGGCAGTGAGTTGTAGGCATGGCACACAGGGAGGTGTGCAATGTCGACTCTTCACTTTGTTCTGCACCAAAACACACAGCCAGCAATGGCAGTGTGTGTGTGTAAAGGTACAGGGCCTCTAAGGTTTGCACAATAAGTGCTGCAGCCCTTAGAGGCCATCCCTGGCCACAGTGCCCTTGGTACCTATGGTACCATTTACAAGGGACTTACATGTGGCCAGAGAGTGCCAATTGGGTTTTGCTTCAATGCAGTTTAGGGAAAGAACATAGGCCCTGGGTACCTGGCAGTCAAAGTACATCAACAGTTTGGCAAAAAGTGGGGGCAACCATGCAAAAACAGGGCACTTTCCTACAGAGACAGATTAGGGTGATCGCAACGCTCTATCAATTGAAGGGGCTTTCCTGTTAGGTAGGGACAAAACGCTGATAACCTGCGATGGTATTAAACATCATTATAAAGACAGCCTTAGGTTAGCGTGGTATCTCAAAGATTCTATTGCAACGCTGGCCCTTCTTCTTAAAAATAATCTGCCTGCTTTTTTGAGGTGCCTAGTTGAAGGCTTGGGGGGGTTTATTTTCATGTTATCAACATTTGTGTATTTCTATTGAGAATTCTTTGATGAAACCCCTTAATCCTGTCTTAGAGCACCCGCGCTGTTTTGATGCAAAATGTTCAGCAGCTAATCGTCATCTGAAGAAGGCGTTGGCTGGGACTCCTAGGGATGTTAGGGTGATTCGTGAGGCCAGACAGAACTATAAACTGACCATTAGGGAGAGGAAGCGTTTTCTGCATCAAAAAGACTGGGACACTCTCGAATTAGCAGCTGCCCGGAAATGCAGTAAGGTATTCTGGGAGACAGTTAACAGGCTTCAGCAGTGAGACGCTACCCCTAATCAACTTCTAATTTGTAATATCTCAGGCCAGGACTGGGTTACGCATTTCACCTCCATTTATCAACTGGAGAAAGATAAGGAGTGTGAAGTTAAATTATAACTGTATTTAGACCACTCCACTCCTTTTCACGTTTCATTACAGGAAGTAGAGGATGCAATTCGATCTAGATCAGTGGTAAAGCTCCGGGTCCTGATGAGATCCAAATGGATTTATCTAAATTTTATTTAGTTCTATCGGGCCCCCTGCTTACGAACTTACTTAATAAATCTTTGTGTAGTAGGATTCCAGAGTCTTGGACCCTCTCTAGGATCATGCCAATCTTCCAGAAGGGAGGCAGAGGGTCGCCTAAATGCTACAGACTGATCTCCCTTATTGATAGCTATGTGAAGATCCTGGGAAGAGTAACTTTTAATCGGCTGCAGACATGTGCCGCAGATAATAATATTTATCACCTTGCCAATATGGTTTACGTCCTGGGCTAGGTACAGTGGAGCAGTGCTTGAACTTACACTTGATTGTAAGTAAGCACTGCCCACTGTACCTGGCCTTCATGGACTTATCATCCGCTTTCTATTGCGTGAACAAGAGTAAACTGTGGCTAAAGTTAATTAATTTAGGGGTAGAAGTCCCTATAGGTAATTTTTTACACACCCTTCATGAACATCTATAGGCAAGGGTACGGTATGGTCAGTCTGGGGAACTCTCAGATGTCTTCCTGCTAGCTAGTGGGGTGCATCAGAGGTACATTTTGGCATCCCTGCTTTTTATTTTATATATTAATGATCTGAATACTCACTTATCCAGCTCCACCAGGGATGTGCCTAAAGTTGCCAACTTCGCTGTCCCGGCATTACTATATGCCGACGATGTGGTTTTAATGGCCAGGATGCCCCATGACTTGAATATTTCAGTTGAATCTTTTGTGTTATTTATGGGTATCCTTGACCTGAAGCCTAATTTCAGAAAATCCCACATAATGGCCTGTGGACCTGGTAGGAAAATCTTGACATTTTTAAAGCTGAATGAACAACATCTTACCATGGTACTAAATTTACATTATTTGGGCATGGCGTTTGATTCAGGCAATTCCTGGCAGCCACAAGTGAATGCAGCACATCCTAGATGAGGAAGAGTGGCAGGTTCTCTTTTTAATCTATCCCAGAAGGAAGGAATGGCCACCATCTTCCCCTTTCATAAGGTTTATAAAATGCAATATGCCCCTAAAGCAACATATGGAGCAAGGGTGTGGGGACACCATAAAGTCTCTTCCATACAGATAGAAGAAAATAATATTTGTAGGTGGTTGATGAACCTTCCGCTCTCCAGTGCTAATTTTATTTTGCACACTGAACTGAATTTAGATTATGTTTCAGATGCCAATAAATTAGCTCCCTCCTGCTTTTGGTGAGTGTGGGGAGCAACAATGCAGCAAGTTTTAATAGAGCAGTCATAGTGAACTGTCTTACTCAGGATAAGGGTCTTTCCATTTCATGGTTGAACTATGTCAGGAAATCTTTTGCTGGCGTTGGTCTCCCTGGAATGTTTGCTGCCCCTAGTTTCACTATCAAATCTGATATGATAAGAGGGTGGTCAAGTCCAGATTTGCTGAATTTAATTTTGCACAAAGAACTCAGGACGTTTTCAGTAAACGTACTGTTTGTAATTATTATGTCACTCTTGCGAATGGAGATAGGGCAATGTACCTTACTCAAGAGCTTACGCGCTGGGTGAGGTCTCTCCTTTTTAGATTTAGGTCTGGTACGGTATCGCACTTAATGTGCTTCTCTGGCGAGGCAAAGGTGTGCGACAGCTTATTACCTCCTTGAGACAAAATGGCAGAGCAATCTATGTAGCATTTTACCTTCTTTTGCAGCTTTTGTCGTACATTTTTTCAACTCTGCCTTAAACACACCTTGAAAATGCTAGCCTTTCAAAAATGCAGAGAGGCTTTAATATATCTTCAGATGCTAAATAGCCCAGTCATCTGCTATAGTGTTTGTTGTTTCCTGAAAATGGCCATCCGTTGTAGAAAGTATATGGAGGGGAGTTAGGTGTAAAGGTCTGATGTGTTTTCATGATAAATGCATTTTATTGACAGTCTATTATGCACAAATATATGTATTTTTAATTATATTTTTATGCTTATTTTTAACGTGAATTTTAATGTTTACATTAAGTGGTGTATTTTGATGAACTGTTTGCTATATGTGTCAATTTTTTATCTTGTGTTTTTATGATATTTGTTGAAGATCGAATAAAGATTTTGAAACTGAAACTAGTACTATTCACTGGTTGTGCAGTTTCCAAATTATCGGTTCCCTAGTTTGGGTAAGGTATGTCCCTCAAATCAACATTTATGTTCTCCCTTTGTTATGCTCAGATCTACATGAAAATAGTGTGGGTTAGTTAAAAATAATGTTACTGGTGTTTCCTTGTTTCCTTACTTACTTGTGCCTATTACCCCTCTTGGGGTATAGGTCATAAACCAGGGCTCTACAGCCACGTCTGTCCTTAGCATTTCTTTCAATCTGATTCCAAGTATAACCCATCTCCTTGCAGTCAGCCTTGAGGCCTTGATGCCAGTTGTTTCTTGACCCTCCTCGTTTCCTTTTCCCTTGAGGGTTCCAGGTGAAGGGCTTGCTTGGCAGTGTTTGATGCTGGCTTGTGGAGGGTGTGACCTATCCAGCCCCAGCGTCTTTTCATGATTTCTTCATGAGCAGGGAGTTGGAAAGTCTACTGCCATAGGTTGTTGCTGCTGATGGTGTTAGGCCAGCTGATTTGGAGGATTTTCCTCAGACAGGTGTTGATGAAGGTCTGGACTTTGTTGCTGGTGGTCACTGTATTCCTCCAAGTTTCTGCTCCATACAGAAGGACCCATTTTATGTTGATATTAAAAAGCCTAATCTTGGTTTGCCGTGTTAGGTCCTTGGAGCTCCAGATCTTCTTTAGCTGAACAAAGGCAGCCCTTTGTTTGCCGATTGTCGACGTATGTGCCGATCGCTTGTCTTTGACACTGCCCAGGTAGGTAAAGACCTCAACCTCTTCCTGCCCCCAGGATCTTGGTTTTTCCCCTGTGGATGTTGAGGCCAAGTTGTGCTGAAGTGGATGCCACTTTGTCGGTCTTCTCTTGCATCTGAAGATGGGTATGGGAGAGTAGGGCCAGGTCGTCTGCAAAGTCTGGGTCATAGAGATGCTTCCAAGGTGTTCACTGGATCCCATTTCTTCTGACCTTGCTGTGGATGTCTTCATGATCCAGTGTGTGTCCAGCAGGAAGATAAAAGTTAAGAGAAAACAACCCTGGCGGACTCTGGTGCTCATTTCAAAGGCTTGCGTGAGTTGTCCTCCATGGACTATCTTGCAGGTCATTCGCTTGTAAGAGTTCCTGATGTTTCTTACGAGATTATCTGGCACACCGTAGGGGTGGAGGAGTTTCCAAAGGGTCTCTCTGTCCACGCTGTTGAATGCCTTCTCATACTTGATGAAGATAACATAGAGAGGGAGTTCCATTCCATTGACTGCTCAATGATGATGCAAAGTGTTGCAAACTGGTCTGTGCAGGATCTATCTGTGTGGAAGCCAGCTTGCTGGTCTCACAACTGAGTGTCAACTTGTTCAATCATTCTGTTCAGGATGACTCTGTTGAACACTTTGCCTGGGATTGATAGAAGAGTTATCCCTCTATCATTTGCACAGTCACTCAGGTTACCTTTCTTGGGGATCTTGATCAGATATCCAACCTTTCAGTCTGATGGCACTTTTTCCTCTTCCCAGATCCTTCCAGAAACAGGGTAGAGCATTTCTACTGATGTTTCAATGTCTTCCTTCAGTGCCTCTGCAAGAATGTTGTCAGGACCTGCTGCCTTCCCATTTCTCAGATGTTTTAACGGCTTGCCGTATTTTTTCCATGGGTGTCCTGCTGCAATCAATTGGCAAGTCCTTGCCAGCTGACTGTATGTCTGTTGGATACTGCGGCATAGGCTGGTTCAGCAGTTCTTCAAAGTGCTCCACCCATCTTCGTTGTTGGCCTTCATTACCCATGATTGTCTTCTCAGCTTTGTCGTCATCAGGTCCTTCTGGATTGCTGTATCGGCCGGAGATTTTCCTTGCTATGTCATAGAGTTCTTTCAAGTTTCCATGGCTTGCTGCTTCCGGGGTATCTGTGGCAAGACCATTGATGATTCTTCACTTGTCTGCTCTTAGGTTTCTGTTTGTTGCCTTGTTTGTTTTGGTGTATTTGCCTTGAGCATTTGCTTTTCCTGCTCTCGTTCGGCTGGTGTTGACTGCAACTTTCTTTTCCTTTCTCGCTTGTATTTTGCAGAGTCTCGGTGGAGATATATTCTGTTTCCCTTTTACAAGATTAAAAACAGGAGAGTTGAACATTGGACACTGCTTCTCTTTTCTGTCACCAAGTTTTAGCAGTTGAATATTGCCTCAACTGGGTGAGGCATCTTCCTCAAGACTACAAGTCTTTGAATCTCACATCAAATATGTTATGTTAGAGAGCACTTTTTATGTTAGACAGCACTTGTATCGCGCAGAGCTACTCCAAAGAGTGTCCCGGCGCGTGCCCCGCAGGTGATTAGACGAGAAGCAGAAAACTATATAAAAAGAAGGGTCTTTCGTCACTTTCTGAACATCTTGGGATCGTGCAGAGCACGCACGCCACTGGGAGTTGGTCTCAAGCTGCAGCACCCATCCATGAAAGGGATTGTGAAACAATTCCTGATTCATAGAGCATATTATGCAATTGCATTCAATAGATATGTTGTGGTTTCATAACATGAAGTTCAGAGCAAATCTTATATGCTGGATCTGTTAATACAGACTGTTCAAGGAAAGGGGTCATAACGGGAGTATATACAGCACTGACAGCAGACATACAAAAACCATTATTGAATATTAGAGTAAGGTGGGAAATGGATTGCAGTGTAGAATTCCAGAACACACAATGGAAAGCAGCACTAGCATTCATACACATGGTTACAAGCAATGCCAGGTTCAGACTGATACACTTTAACTTCGTACACAGAACCTATATTACACCGGCAATGATACACAGGATAGATTCATCCAGGTCACGAGATTGTCTCAGATCCCATCAAATAGAGGCTATGTACCTGCACCTGATATGGGATTACTCAAGAATTCATATGTACTGGGAGCAAGTGGGAGATAGTTATTGGAACGAGCTACACTTAGAAATATGGCTTCGCCCACAAGTGTACCTGTAGGATGTTGAAGCTAGTACTAAAAACTAAATAAAAAAGAAATGTATAGATTTTACATTATTGCTGGCATGAATTTGTCTGGCAATCCACTGGTTGGATACCAATGTCCCAAGCAAAATTAGCTGGAAAAATGATATAGGAGAATGGTGTGTTGGTGATTAAATCTGTAGGAAGCAGTCTAGAAGGGATGAAAACTTCCTGAAAACCTACATCTGTGACAGTCATTGACCAGGAACTTACAATTTTCGACAGACCTACGCCCTCCTTGAATAGTGGCAATAAGACCACAGAGAAAAGAAGTTTATTGAGATTGATGATTTTTAGAACCATGCGATGAGTTCAGGGAAGGATACAATAACTTGAATTTGAATTGTATGCCAATACAACGCTACTATGATTATACAAATGCATTGTAATGCAACTATCTGGCTCTAGGCACGAGCATAATGTTTATATTTTTTTGTTTGTGACTGAACATTTTTAATGAAAAAGGTGCACCTAGAGCAGTAGTAGCACAAGCTTTCCCCATCACAGGACACATACAAATCAGGCAGCAGAGTGCAAGTTTTGCTTTCTCATAGCACAAGCACAGTATGACAGTAGCAAAGTAAGGTTCCTTCTCTCACAGAAGGCAGCAAGTGTAATCTTCCATTCCCTGCAGTACATGTGCATCAGGACAGACTACAAGCTTTCATTGCTTATGGAACATGCACAGTTAAGGCATAAGTTATATGTAAGCGACAGACAGACTCTGGAGTGGCTGCTTAACTCACTGAGAGGAATGTATAGGTGGACGCCTGAGTAAATATGCGAGTTCTGACACCATTCTCATGTAGGTGACATTCCACGTCAGTGTCCTAAAGGTCCTGCTGCTGTCAGTCAGAGACCTTCTGTCACTGCTGTAACTCTTGGTGTCATGTGCTGCAGTCTTCCTGCTGTCACTTTCTTTAGATCCAGCTGCTGCCATTCACATGTACATTTGCCAACCATCTTAAGATCTCAAAGGCTGAACCCTTGATACACCAATACAGAGACCTTCGCTACACGTGGTGTGAAAGGAGACGGCGAGGGCAAACTGTGCCAAGTATGGTCCATTTAAAGACAAAAATGGCAAAAAGAAAAATACCTTTCTGCTGCTCGTTTGTTCTCCTCCACAATTGCCCCTTTGTCTCTATAATCACCTCACTCTACTATATAGTCCTTTCTCTCTCTCACTCTCTCTATCCAGCCTCTACCTCTGTCCATTCTTTCCTTTCTGGTTGTTCCTTCTTTCTTATTCTCTCTCTCTCTCTCTCTCTCTCTCTCTCATGTGCACCTCTTTGGCTTACATTTTTATCTCTCCTCATTTTTTCTTGTTTCACTTTCATTTATTTTCACCCTTTTCTCTTACTCTCAGCCTTCTCACTCTCTTCATTCACACCTGCGTCTCTCTCACCCTCTTCTATCCGAATTTAATCTATTACACACACCTTTGTTGCACTCATCCTATTTCTCCCACTATCTCGCCCCCCTCAATCTCTCACATAACCCCTCTTGTCTCTACCACTTCTTTCTCTGTCTGTACCTCCTAGAGCCAGCACAAGGATTTCTGCCATCCCTAGTCTAAGGTACATTTTCCTGTACCACTCATTCTTGCAATGGTACTGCATTTGCTGCTTGTTCTGGAAATATGACATCCCTTGCTGGTGACAGACCAGGCGCCCACCTAATAGTCTCTTCTCCAAAATGTGACCCTACTTTCATGTGGCTCACGCTGTCCTCCATTCTTACAGCTACGCCCTTGAACTCCTTTTATCATTCATCCCATTTCATTTTCTTAAATACATTAGCGCTACATTTTCTCTTTTGAACATTCACCTACCTTTCTTTATCTCACGCACAGTCCTCTCACACTTTTTATTTGCACACTCATTTCTGTACATCCTCTGGTACCCTCCTCTCTCTATCCTTCTCACTTCCCTCGAGCTCAGTACACACAATATTCTTCTTCACACTCATCCCACTTTTATATCTCATGGGCTCATTTCTCACTTCTTCATTCACATATCCTCTTATGTAATCTTTTGCACACTCCTCTCAAAGGCCCACTTTACTGTCCCACATTCTCTTCTTACCTACTCATTTTCACTTGCAAACGCTCACACTCTCACCTCTGAATGAAATGATCCTCTCACAGACAAATGTACACATTCAATTCCCTCTTTCAAATTCTCCTTTCCCTTGCAAACCCCACTTATTGCCCTTTTCAAACACAACCTCTCTTACACTGCCTTCTCCTACTCAAATCATTCTCTTTCTCAGCTCCTGTTTCTCACAAACACTTTCGCTTCTTTACAATTTCATATACACAGATGCAGACACTCCAGGATAACAGTGGCTTTATGTTCCCAAAAACCAGTTTGAATGTTGTGTTGAATAATCATTTCTGAAAACTGCCCTGCTGAAAACAAAGCAGGGTTCCAAAATTTGACAGCATTGACTTAGAGGCCCAGCTGATGAAGCCTGAATAGAAAATCCTATGCAGGATTGTAGACTTAATACAATTATGATTTCAAGATTAAACGGATAATTTAGTTGGAAAATTGGAGAAAAATAAAAGTATTAACAAAATACAGGAGTGTGTGTGGATTTTTTCCCCCACGTATTGAGAGGTAGCTGTTACCTAGTGGGTCATTGTTATTTTGAGCACCGGAGCCCTGCTCCTAGTATAATATCCATGTTCTACAGGCAAACCTTTTGAAAAATGGTTTGAGTGTGCACGCACCTCTGGCGGCGTGCAGTCGTAGCCTCAGTGCTGCAGAAGCTGAAAATGCCGAGGGCCGCTAGTGACTGTTGGTATTTCATGTTCTCACTTCTCTCTGCTGGTCCCCTCAGCTGCGGATGGAGCGCATCCCTGGAGCTTCGCATTTCGCTTTACGCGGACTTTCCTTCTGTTCTGACACTTTGCCTCTCAGTCCCGGGTCAGGGGCGGAGCTTGGGCGCTCGACGCTCCCTATTGGCTGCTTGTGACTCTAGTCTGCATGAGCTTGTTCAGCGCGAGCTTCGCTGCTCCGTCTGCCGGGAGTCTGTCGGCTGTTAGTGGTGCCTCACTGCCTGCTGTGGAGCGTTCCTGTGGCGCAAGCTGACTTCACTCGTCGTCGCGTGCCTGCTACGCGAGACTTTAGAGCCTGTTCCTGCAGCTCTAGCTCTGCCCCAGCGGCCGCTCACTGGAAGTTTGTGCCTGGAGCCCCGAAGGAGAGGCATGCAAGTATTGCCTCTTCCACCGCCTTGTGTCTTGTGAGAAGATCCCCGCTGATGGTCACAGGGATGGCGGCCCCCCGTCTGCTCCTGGTACTTCTCCTTATGGTGCTTCGCAGTGTCCAATGCACGCCCTCCCGCACCGTCTACTCTAACCATTGGGCAGTGCGTGTGCTCGGAGGACCGGATGAGGCGGATAGGGTGGCGTCCAGGTACGGATACCGCAACCTAGGGCAGGTAAGACCAGACCGCGGAGCTCGTACAAACTAAGAGGGCATATATCCCTCAGAATGTATTTTTGGGTGCAACCCCTTTGACATAGAAACTATCGCAATCTCGTAAAGCATTTAGTAATTTTATTACTCTCCTGTGCAAGCCAACCTACCCCTGAGTCTCACTGCAAGTGTACCACTGTGGGTCGCTTATTGATCGAGTTCTGTATAGGGCAGACCTCAAAGTCCAAATATGTACACGACTAGCATGCAATGTACCGTCACTGCATCAAGTCTCAGGGACAGAGACTACTCCTCCACCACTACTCGTACCCAGCCCACGACACAGTACGTGTGCACCTCATACAACAATGACAGTGCACCCTCGTGGAAAACCTCCTGGTAATATACCCAACGTTGAATACGTTTTGCTAGTTCAACCCGTTCTAAAACTTTGCCCCTTTATGCAAGTCTCACTAGTGGTGAAAAAATTGCTGCAAGCGATTTTAGAGCTCCTATGTGCAACCCCTTCTGTTGTTGTGTCTAATGCAGCACTTAATACTCACTCCTGCCTGCAAAACACAAATCGAGTAATAAAACACAAATCTTGTTTCACTCTTGTCAGTTGCCGTGCTTGTTATTGTTGTAGGGCATTGAGCTCTTGCTGTTACTGCAAACAATGTGGAAAGCATGCGGTTATTGCAACACTGTGCGAACATTTCTCGTACTCCAGCCAGCCCAGCACATACTTTTAGCACGAGAGCCATGCCCTACCACATATATTGCTTATCCAGCCCATGCAGCACTTGGAGCTTGTGAACTATTTACAATATATAAGGGCTGTGCACCTTCAATCCTACACATTTTTTTATTGTATTTGCTGCGCTACACTAGCTGTTACTTTCCCCTTGTGCAGAAATTGCTGCAAACCCACCGGCGGTCACCTAATTCTCCCCTGTCTAACACTTACTGTTAGTACACATTCCGGTGATACACTTGCTAAGCGCATACCCAAAACTTCAACACTTTCTGCTTCTGCATCATTGTGCAACACTTAATCCCAGTGCAACGATTATTGCTGGGACTTTCCTGTGCAATTTGTCCTGCTAGTTCGCACTATGAAACACTTATTGCTAGTTTAAACTGAGGTATAACTATTCCTAGGGCATCTACCTCGTAACATTCGTATTGCAAACCTTTGCAGGATTTGCTTATTGTGCACTCACAATGTAACACTTAAACCCACTACATCCCTTGCAACACGTACGTCTTGTGATCCGGTGGAACACATGCACATTCTGATTTTCCTGTTGAATTGCTACTGCACTCCTGTGTGTTTCAGAAACAAACGCAAATCCGCATTAACAATGTAGAACACGAATAACATAATACAAGTAAAACAGTGATTCCACTGAGTCTATTGTTGATGGGTAGTCGAAATTTTGAAGGCTGTAATAATCCTATGTTGATTTAATCCCACCTCTAAATAATACAGTTCATTCTGTCTGGGCAGAATGCTATCAATAATTCACATAGCATGCATCAGTTACCTTTCATTAGTGAGAGCAGCCCATAGGAGTTATAAAGATTTCAATCTGATTTATGCAGTCTAACAATTCAGAACTCACTGAGGTTTATTCACTAAGGAAATTCGGTTGTAAATGTAGGTTTATGATCTAGTTTAAATGTTTTACACTTGCTAGGAACAGACTAAGGGATTCCTCACAGTTGTAAATTAATTTCTGTGGCTTTCTCTTATATGATTGCGGAGATATCCACAGTAGTAAATCCCGCTCCAGGGTGTGAAGTGGATGTCCTCAGGCATGGTTTGGAAACGCCCACAAATATGTACAACCCATTTGAACCTTGGAAGTGGTTGGAGATTTCCCCCTTCCTAGAGTGAAATGGTAACACATAACCCCCAGACCTGCCTGGAGTCTAGGGAGCGACCTTGTCCATAGGGGAAATCAATTTCCCTGCAGAGAGAAACAAATGCACACTTGCACAGGAGACTCCATTTCCCCCTGTGCAGAGATCTGTGCTATGGAGAACATTGGTGTCTTTAGAGGGGGACTAGATGGTGCCAGTGCCCCAAGTCTGTACGTCCTTGCTTTTTCCACCACAGCTTCTAAATGTTTCAGGAGGTGACACAAAAAAACAAACCCACTACAATTTTCTGCACACATTCATTTGTTCAACTATCTTTCACTACAAAACAGTGATGTTTGGTTAAAATCTGTAAATCTAACTTAGCGTGTGTATCCATGTGTATATGTGTATTTTATGTATGTTTATAGATAAATATACATCCTCGGCCAATTAGAGGGACCTGTTTTTTACATTTTTTGGCAGTGTTGGACGCCAGCATCCATATATATCTAACTTTTTAACCCTTTCAAGTCCAACCAGAGCACTTCTGTAAGCATGAATTTCTTGAATAGCTGAATGGATTTACACCAAATCACAAAAACACCCTTTCTGAGTAAAATTCGAACCTTTTGCCCTATTTGGTGCAATTCCGTTCATCAGAGAGCAAGATTCCTATGGGGATTAACATGGAAAATCAACTGTTTGGGGCCCCTCTTTTTCTAGGCCCTGCTTGACGGATCAGCAGAAAATTTTCCATGAAGGAGCAGAAGTGGATTAACTTTTTGGGGGGAAAGTTTCATGCAGATTTGTGCAGATTCATCAAAAGGCACCAAGGTAATTAGCAAAACAGAAAAAATGCTCTTCCTGTGGAAACTCTGACCTAACTATAACTACACAGACTGTGTGTGTATGTATGTGTATATATATATATATATATATATATACACACATATATATATATATATATATATATATATGTGTGTGTGTATATATATGTATGTATATATATATATATATATATATATATATATATATATATATATTCACTGAAAAAACCATAGGTTTCAGGCACGGTATAGTTAGAAATTAGCATTTAAAAAACCTTTGAAATTCGCTGAAAAAACCATAGGTTTTAGGGAAAGTTATAGTTAGTTGGACATTTCACTCATACAAAACCAGTGAAATTCCCCCTTTATAGTTAGTTCAGCTAACTATAACTCGCGCCCCGCAATGCACTGCTGATGACGTCACATATTACATCACTCATGACATGGTCAGTGACATCACTGATGACATCACTCATGACATCTCAAATGACATCACTGATGACATCACTGATGACATCATCCATGTGATAATTTCATGCATCTTCTCACACCCTAATATAACTTTTGATACACCCACTCTAAATTACAGACTGCCATTCTCAAAACCATAGACACTCCAACACCAATAACTACATACCTACTCACTGATTCTTAGGTCTACACACACATCCACTCACTCACCCGTACAGTCACTCATACTTACGGTCACTCAGTACAGGACTATCATATGCACTCATACACCTATATAGACACTCACACACCGCCACTCATCCATAGAGGTACTCACACACCTAGTCAGTCATGCAAATAATTAATCACACTCCCATTTACTCACCTATACAGTTATACACACACCAGCTCACTTACTCATACAAATACTAGCACATTCTTACGCTCTTATACAATCACTGATACAAGCACACACTCATCCATACAGCCACTCTCACAATCACACACTCTCACTTATAGCCATTTAAATACTCTAACACACATATATACTGCCTTTCACATATGTAGTTACTCACACATGTACCACTGAGGTATACATTCACTCACTAACACACCCATACACACACTCACCCACCCATACAGTCCATCACAGATGCACTCTTGAAACCATGCACCCAGTGAATCACCCACTCACACATCTATGCACAGAGTCACACACACCCCACCCACACAAACACTCGGGCACCCATACAGATACTCAGACAACCAATCAATAACTCATATAGACACTTATGTAGCTACTCACAAACCCATGCAGCCGCTTACACACCAACAGACAGACGGATACAGACATTCACACAGTTTAGTCACTAACCCATGCATTCACTAAGATACGTTTAATCACTCACTTATAGACTCAGTCACGCACCTACTAAATCATCCATTCAGACACTTATACACCCACTCATTCTTCAATACGCCTTTCCCTATATATATTAAACATATTTAAACTTTACAGAAACACACAGTCACTGGATGATGTCATCAGTGATGTCTTCAGTGATGTCATTTGAGATGTCATCAGTGATGTCATCAGTGATGTCACTGACCATGTCATGAGTGATGTAAAATGTGACGTCATCAGCAGTGCATTGCGGGGGCGTGAGTTATAGTTAGCTGAACTAACTATAATGGGGGAATTTCACTGGTTTTGTACGAGTGAAATGTCCAACTAACTATAACTTTCCCTAAAACCTATGGTTTTTTCAGCGAATTTCAAAGGTTTTTTAAATGCTAATTTCTAACTATAACGTGTCTGAAACCTATGGTTTTTTCTGTGAATTTCAAAGGTTTTTTAAATGCTAATTTCTAACTATAACGTGTCTGAAACCTATGGTTTTTTCAGTGAATTTCAAAGGTTTTTTAAATGCTAATTTCTAACTATAACGTGCCTGAAACGTATGGTTTTTTAAGTGAATTTCAAAGGTTTTTTAAATGCTAGTTTCTAACTATGCCTACAGAGGTAGGACATGTGAAGAAAGAAGAAAAAACGCACAGAAAGAAGCAAAAGAAATGCAGAAAGAAGCAACAGAAGTCCACAAAGACGAAGAAAAGTGCAGAAAGAAGCAAGACATGTGCAGAAAGAACCAACAGAGGAGCAGAAATAGGCCTTGTTGCAAAATCATCCTGTGCCCATAACTTTTTCAGACGGGTACTGATGGTAACTGACTTTGAGTAACTAGGCCTAGAGCCAGTGCTATGCTAAAAGACACTTAGAATACAGTGAAAACACCTACATACACTAGGGAACACTATGCGTTGGGGTACCCCTGTGATTAGCATGACCTCCTCTGTAAGGCCCTAGTACATAATAGGGCAGGGGGATTAAAACTACCTCTTAAAACGTGCCATGGGGCGCGTTTGCACAGTGGTGAAGGGAGGGGGGGCCTGAGGTGACGTGTGCAAACACGCCCTGTGGCCGTTTTAAGTTGGGTGATTAAGTCCCCTTGAATCGTGAGGGTCCCTGGGGTCCAACTAGCCCACTAGGTACCTCCAGTAAGTGCCACAGAGCTGCGTTGCAGAGAGGTGTAAAAAGGGGCATGGCCTGGACCACCTCTCTGCAACGCAGGCCTGTGGCGCATACTGGAGGTACCTGGTGGCCTAGTTGGCCCCCAGGGGCCCTCAGGATTGAAGGGGTATTAATTCCCCAACTTAAAACGCGCCACAGGGCGTGTTTGCACACATGTCACCTCAGGCCCCGCCCCCTCCCTTCACCACTGTGCAAACGCGCCCCGTGGTGCGTTTTAAGTTGGGGGATAAAGTCCCCTTGAATCCTGGGGTCCAACTAGCCCACGAGGTACCTCCAGTAAGCGCCACAGAGCTGCGTTGCAGAGAGGTGTAAAAAGGGGCGTGGCCTGGACCACCTCTCTGCAACGCAGGCCTGTGGCGTTTACTGGAGATACCTGGTGGGCTAGTTGGCCCCCAGGGGACCTCAGGATTGAAGGGGACTTAATTCCCCAACTTAAAACGCGCCACAGGGCTTGTTTGCACACATGTCACCTCAGGCCCCGCCCCTCCTTCACCACTGTGCAAACGCGCCCGTGGCGCGTTTTAAGTTGGGGATAAAGTCCCCTTGAATCCTGAGGGTCCCTGGGGTCCAACTAGCCCACGAGGTACCTCCAGTAAGCGCCACAGAGCTGCGTTGCAGAGAGGTGTAAAGGGGCGTGGCCTGCACCACCTCTCTGCAACGCAGGCCTGTGGCACTTACTGGAGATACCTGGTGGGCTAGTTGGCCCCCAGGGGCCCTCAGGATTGAAGGGGACTTAATTCCCCAACTTAAAACGCGCCACAGGGCGTGTTTGCACACATGTCACCTCAGGCCCCGCCCCCTCCCTTCACCACTGTGCAAACGTGCCCTGTGGCGTGTTTTAAGTTGGGGGATTAAGTCCCCTTGAATCCTGAGGGTCCCTGGGGGCCAACTAGCCCACCAGGGCTCGAGCCCCCCCACACAGGTAGTTTTAAAAAAAACAAAAACAAGCCCCGGGGGGTGGCGGTACCCGGGGCTGCGGGGGGCCATGTGCCCCCCGCAAATGTAAAGAAAGCCCGGGTGGCATTCCCCGGGCTTGGAGGCCATGGAGGCCCCCACCCATTTAAAATACAAGCCCCGGGGAGTGGCGGTCCCCGGGCTGCGGGAGGCCGTGAGCCCCTCGCAAATATTTTTGAAAAGCCCCAGGGGGGGTGGCAGTCCCCAGGGCTGCGGGGGCCTCCCTGGGCCCCTGCTATTAAATTTACGCATGCCCCCGGGACTTGGCCCACCCGGGGGCTTAATATAAACGAAGCGCGGTAGTCCGCACTTCGTTTTTTTTTTTTTCCGCGGCCGGATTTGCGGATCCGGCGCGCATTTTGCCCATTTTTTTACAAAAATGCTTTTTGGGCCCTGGGGGTGCTTGTGGGACCCCCTGAGCAGGCCTAGGGGTCAGGGTGTTTCTACCCTGCCCCTTTTCTTTTTCGCGTTTCTTTCTCTCTTTTCTTGTGACTCGGTTCTACCGAGTCACAAGATGGCTGCCAACACTTCCTGGTTTGGAGTGTTGACAGCCAATTAGCATGAAGCTCGTGGTTGGGAGGGTGCGTGGATCCACCGCGGCCATAGATATCGAAACTTTTATTTTTGATTTTCTCAGCAACTACTGAACGGATTTACACCATTTTTAAAAGGGTGCTTTCTGAACCAAGCACTACCTTTTTGCCAAATTTGGTGTAATTCCGTTCAGCAGTTTTGGCTGTAGCCTTGCATAAAGTTTCCTATGGGAAATTGATTTTTGAATCTTATTTTTAATTTCTCCGCAACTACTGAACGGATTTACACCATTTGAAAAAAGGTCGCTTTCTGAACCAAGCGCTACCTTTTTGCCAAATTTGGTGTAATTCCTTTCAGCAGTTCGGGCTGTAGCCGTGTCTAAAATTTCATATGGGAATTAACATGGAGAAAACACGTATTGGGACCCCCTTTTTTCTCGGCCCCCGCTTGATGAATCACCCCGAAACTTTCAAGATATGAGCGGACCGGAGAGGGCCATAAGTTTTGAAAATTTCGCGAAGATTCGTCAACCGGCAATGTTCCAGGGTGCCCACCCCCGGGACATTGCAGTTTGCAATGGCAGGGCTCCCGCCCTGTCATTGCAAACTATGCATCACTTCATGGAAGCGAGAGCAGAAAACCTGCTTTCGCTTCCATGAAGTGAAGCAGATTGCTTTTGGACAAGGGGAGCTGCATGTTAGCAGCTCCCCTTGTCCAAAAGCAATGCCAGCTCTCGCAGGAGGCGGGAGCCAGCTGAGACCGCGGGGGCATTGGGGCTCCCCCTGCGGTCCCCAACGTAAGGCCAGGCCCTGAGGGATGGGGTCCCCGGGGCCATAATTGGCCTCAGGAGGGGGGCCATGCCCCCCTCCCAAAAAAACCCAAAGCTGGCCAGGCCCCTAGGGATGGGGTCCCCGGGGCCAGAAGTGGCCAAGGGAAGGGGCGCCACGCGGCCCCCCTCCCGTACTTAATTATTATTATTTTTTTTTTAAAAGACCGAGGCCAAGCCCCGGGGGATTGGGTCTCCAGGGCCAGAAGTGGCCCAGGGAAGGGGGGGCCACGCGGCCCCCCTCTCATAACATAAATAAAAGAAAAAAGAAAAAAAGAGGCAATGCCCCGGGGATGGGGTCCCCGGGGTCAGTAATCGCCCCAGGAGGAGGGCCGTGCGGTCCCCCTCCTTTAAAGGTAGTTTTTTTTTTATTAAAGTGGCCATGCCCCGGGGGATGGGGTCCCTGGGGCCGAAATCGGAAATGGGAGGGGGGCCGCGCAGCCCCTTTCCCGTTTAAAAAAAAAAAAAGTTTAAAAATGGCTTTGGCCCTGGGGGATGGGGTCCCCAGGGCCCAAAAATACTAAAGAAGGGGGCCACACAGCCCCCTTCTAAGAATATATAAAAAAAAAAGCTGGCATCACGCTGGAGGCCCCGTCCCCTCCCTGCACCACTCTGCAAACGCGCCTCCTGGCGTGTTCTAAGTTGGGGGATGAAGTCCCCTAGATCCTTAAGGGTCCTTAGGGGCCAACTAGCCCACCAGGTACCTCCAGTAATCGCCACACAGTGGGATTGCTGAGAGTTGGTCCGAGGCCACTCCCCCTTTTTACACCACTCTGCTAACGCGGTTCTTGGCGCACTGCTGGTGGGGCGATGAGGTCCTCTTGTGTCCTGAGGACCTCAGGACTAAAGTGGACTTCATCCCCCGGGCAGCAGTGCGCCAGAAGGCGCGTTTGCAGAGTGGTGTAAAAGGGGCGTGGCCTCGGACCACTCTCAGCAATCCAGTTGGGTGGGGCTTACTAGAGATAACAGTAGGGCTAGTTGGCCCCCAGGGACCCTCAGGAGGCAAGGGGACTTCATCCCCCAACCAAGACGCGCCAGGAGGCACGTTTGCAGAGTGGTGCAGAAAGGGGGCGTGGCCTGTGCCCTCCTCTCAGCAATCCCACTGTGTGGGGCTTACTGGAGGTAACAGGTAGGCTAGTTGGCCCCTAAGGACCCCCACAAGCAAAGGGAACTTCATCCCCCAACCAAGAGCGTGCTAGGAGGCGCGTTTGCAGAGTGGTGGGCAAAGGGGGCATGGCCTGCTATGAGAACGTAGCAATCCTGTTGTGTGGGACTTACTGGAGATAATAGGAGGGGTAGTTGGCCCCCAAAGATGTCCTTGGGGGCCGACTACCCCTCCTGTTACCTCCAGTAAGTCCCACACAGTGGGATTGCTAAGAGGTCTTCAGAGGCCATGCCCCCCTTTCTTCACCACTCTGCAAACGCACCTCCTGGCACACTACGGGTTGGCGGATGAAGTCCACTTTACTCCTGAGGGACTTTGAGGGCCAAGAAGCCCTCCTGGAACCTCCTGTAAGTCCTACGCAGCGGAATTCCTGAGCGCTGGTCAGAGGCCCAGCACCCTTTCTCCACCACTTTGCAAACACGACTACTAGTTAAAGAAGCATTTGCAATGTAATAGGTTTCTCATTTGCAAGAGTTAGAGCTATTGGCATTGTAAATGTAATTTTTTTTACTAATGTTGTTTGAAGTGGAGTGGATGTACTTTGTGTGTAGTGGAATTATGTGGTATGTTGTGCAGTGAACTTATGTGGATAGAAAGTATGTTGTATTTAGTGTATAGGAATTATGTAGAGTGGCATTATGTTTTATGGAGAGTAATTATGTGGTATGGGTGACTGTGTTATGGAGTGGTAACCTCAGGTTTAGTCTTCCTCGTTTCCATAGAAGCTAAACTATGAACTCAATAAGACAAAAAAAGAAGGAACCACTGAGGAGCACTTCTGGACCTAGTCAGAGGTATGAGCAGGGCCACTGGAATTATGCGACTGTTTGGCTGCACCGACTTTCGCACAATTATACATTTTCCGCATTAGTCACATAATCCATCATCTGATGCCTAATCTGCAGATTTGAACAAAAAAAGCCTTGTTTCTAGCTCAAACGGCTCAAACGTTACCAAAAATGCAGCAACAAGTGTTACAGCGTGGTGGAAGGTCCTTTGTAAACCTAGAATGGTCACCTGTTACTTATTGCTAAATGTGGGTGTTAAATTGGTACTAATGGTGTGCAAGTCACTCTTGCTTCTTTCTGCGACTCTCTTGCCTCTTTCTGCATTTCTGTTGCTTCTTTCTGCACCTTTCTTTCTTTTTCTGCACTTCTCCTGCCTCTTTCTGCACATCTCTTCTACTTTCTGCACCTCTTTTGCCTCTTTCTGCACCTCACTTGCTTCTTTGTGCATCCCTCTTGCCTCTTTCTGCACCTCTCTTGCCTCTTTCTGCACCCTCTTTCCTCTTTCCGCACCCCTCCTGCCTCTTTCTGCACCTCTTTTCCTTCTTTCTGCACTTCTTTTGTTTCTTTCTGCACCGCTTTTGTTTCTTTCTGCACCGCTCTTGCTTCTTTCTGCACCCCTCTTGCCTCTTTCTCCACCCCTCTTCCTGCATCTCTGTTGCTTCTTTCTGCACTTATGTTGCGTCATTCTATACCTCTTGCTTCTTTCTGCACCCCTTGTGCCTCTTTCTGCACCCCTCTTCTCTTTCTGCATTCCTCTAGCCTCTTTCTGCACCTCTGTTCCTTCTTTCTGCACTTCTTTTGTTACTTTCTGCACCTCTCTTGCTGTCTTTCTCCACCCCTCTTCCCTCTTTGTGCACCTCTGTTGCTTCTTTCTGCACCTCTCTTGTCTCTTTCTCCACCCTTCTTCCCTCTTTCTGCACCTCTGTTGTTTCTTTCTGCACCTCTCTTGCTTCTTTCTGCACCCCTCGTGCCTCTTTCACACCCCTCTTCCCGCACCCGTCTTGCCTCTTTCTGCACCTGTGTTCCTTCTTTCTGCACTTCTTTTGTTTCGTTCTGCATCTCTCACTTCTTTCTGTACCCCTTTTGCCTCTTTCTGCACCCCTCTTCCCTCTTTCTGCACCCCTCTTGCCTCTTTCTGCACCTCTGTTCCTTCTTTCTGCACTTCTTTTGTTTCTTTCTGCAGCTCTCTTGCTTCTTTCTGCACCCCCTTGCCTCTTTCTCCACCCCTCTTTCTTCACCCCTGTTGCCTCTTTCTGTACCTCTGTTCCTTCTTTCTGCACTTCTTGTTTATTTTTGCACATCACTTGCTTCTTTCTGCACCGCTCGTGCCTCTTTCTGCACCCCTCTTGCCTCTTTCTGCACCTCTGTTGCTTCTTTCTGCACTACTCTTGCTTCTTTCTGCACCTCTCTTGCTTCTTTCTGCACCACTCGTGCTTCTTTCTGCACCCCTCTTCCTGCACCCCTCTTGCCTCTTTCTGCATGTCTGTTCCTTCTTTCTGGTCTTCTTTTGTTTCTTTCTGCACATCCCTTGCTTCTTTCTGCACCCCTCTTGCCACTTTCTCCACCCTTGTTACCCCTTTTTGCATCTCTGTTGCTTCTTTATGCACTTCTCTTGCCTCTTTCTCCACCCCTCATCCCTCTTTCTGCACCTCTGTTGCTTCTTTCTGCACTTCTTTCCCTTCTTTCTGCAACCCGTGTGCCTCTTTCTGCACCCCTCTTCCCTCTTTCTGCACCTCTGTTGCTTCTTTCTGCACTTCTTTTGTTTCTTTCTGCACCTCTCTTGCTTCTTTCTGCACCCCTCTTCCTTCTTTCTGCACCCCTCTTCCATCATTCTGCACCCCTCTTGCCTCTTTCTGCACCTCTGTTCCTTCTTTCTGCACTTCTTTTGTTTCTTTCTGCACCTCTCTTGTTTCTTTCTGTATCCCTCTTGCCTCTTTCTCCACCCCACTTCCCCATTTCTGCATCTCTGTTGCTTCTTTATGCACTTCTCTTGCTTCTTTCTGCACCTCTCTTGCTTCTTTCTGCACCTCTCTTGGTTTTTTCTGCACCCCTCGTTCCTCTTTCTGCACCCCTCTTCCCTCTTTCTGCACTCCTCTTGCCTCTTTGTGCACCTCTGTTGTTTCTTTCTGCACTTCTTTTGTTTCTTTCTGACCCCTCTTGTCTCTTTCTGCACCTCTGTTCCTTCTTTCTGCACTTCTTTTGTTTCTTTCTGCACCCCTCTTGCCTCTTTCTGCACCTCTGTTCCTTCTTTCTGCACTTCTTTTGTTTCTTTCTGCAGCTCTCTTGCTTCTTTCTTTCTTTTGTATATTTGCAGTTTTTGAATTGTTCATACAAACCAACTCCACACTTAAAGATTTGTCAAAGAAAAGCATGCAATGCAATCCCATGGGAGAAAATTAAGTTATCGATTTATAGGTAAGTACTTTATTGTGGGAGCTTGTATTCTGGGGTTAGCACCAGGGTTCCCCCAAGGTCAAGGATGCACTCTTCAAGCACCCCCAGCGGCACAAGGGCGGCCGGGTGCAGAGTGCTGAGGCCCAATGTTATCCAATGGGGGAAAGGGGGCCTCCGGTTGGTGGCTGCTCACGAGCAGGCCACAAGGTTGTGGAAGCAAAGCTCCTGGTGTTAGGCTCAGAGCAAATGGGTATCCGGTTTAGCACACAAAGTGCAACTGCAGCGGCACAGGGCCAGCTGGGTGCAGGGTGCTGTTTTGGTGTTGGTGCCCTGTTGATTTCAATGGAGATTCTCCGGTTGCAACAAACACTGCAGGCTCAGGGACGAAGATCTGCTGGAGGTGACCACCGGTTGGAGAGGTAAGTTGGGATGCCTGGGGATGCTGGGACACCATCGGTTGGGCTATCCAAGGCCGTGGGACGTCGGGTGCAGGGGTGTCTTTAGGAGTCGGGTTTTCTTACCAGCTCCGGTCGCGGTCGGGAGGTTCCTCCAGACAGGGGCTGCAGGCGTTGATTGGAGATTCTAGGCAGGTCAGAGATCACCAGATCTCAGGTCAGGATCGCCTGAGAGACCTCCTCGTGGTGTTGGGCCACTCGAACTCGGGCCGCGGGCCTAGGGTGCAGAGTGGTGCAGACTCGTGGATTTGGCCGGAGCCAGAGTCTGTGGGTGAGCAAATCCAGTGCTCACGGGAGACAAAGTCTTGGTTTGGGAAGGCAGGCAGGTCCTCGGGGTTCTTGGGGGTTGCTGGCTGCAGGACACACCGGGATTTTCGCTGGAGCAGGCTCGAGGTGGGGACAGGCCGGTAGGGCTGGGGCCAAGTCAGTGGACGTCCTCCTCTTCTTAGTTCAACACTGCTTCTTCAGTCCTTATTTTTCTCTTCTTCTGGTCAGTTCTTGTCTGAGGAGGCAAGGTTCGGGGTTGCTCCTAAATACTAGATTTAGGGGTGTTACAGGTAGGTAAAGATCGGGACTAATGGGTCCCTTCCTTGGGGTGCGTACACCCACTACTACGCCACTCTCCAATGTGAGGGGGGCATAGGCCTCTCTCTGGTTGGCTAGGTCACCCCATCTGCAAAATGTCGGGGACTGAGGGTTGTGCTTCACATCGCCTCCCCACCTGAGGGGTGTGGTTGGCAAAGGTGGCCACACCTTCCTTCCTCACTTGGTTTCCCCGCTGATTCTCCTGCCCAAAGTGGGGGTCAGAACCGGTGGGGGCCAGTTGCTGGAAGCAGCAAATGGCTGGGGTAGCTCACAAAGGCGGGAAGCCTTTGAAGCTTCCCCTTCGTGGACCCTGCCCATCAAGGGGGAGGAGGCTTGGCACCTCTTCCCAGGATGTGCATTGTTTCAGAACCCCGAGGGCAGCATGTCTGGTGGTGGCAGCTGGCGGGCAGACACTTAGCCAGGACACTACGGTTAGGTCGTTTTTCAGGGGGCATCCCTAAGTTACCAAACTTCCCAGTTTTTATTAAAGCCATTGTGGTGCTGTGGAGTTTGTAATGACAAACTCCCAGTACCATATACTCTTAATGGCATTACTGCACTTACAATGTCTAAGAATTGGCTTAGAAAGTGTAGGGGTACAGGGCTCAGGCACCCTCACCATTAGTGTAGTGCACCCAGCTAGAGGGGTGGCTTACCTATGCCAGGGCAGTGAGTTGTAGGCATGGCACACAGGGAGGTGTGCAATGTCGACTCTTCACTTTGTTTTGCACCAAAACACGCAGCCAGCAATGGCAGTGTGTGTGTGTAAAGGTACAAGGCCTCTAAGGTTTGCACAATAAGTGCTGCAGCCCTTAGAGGCCATCCCTGGCCACAGTGCCCTTGGTACCTATGGTACCATTTACAAGGGACTTACATGTGGCCAGAGAGTGCCAATTGGGTTTTGCTTCAATGCAGTTTAGGGAAAGAACATAGGCCCTGGGTACCTGGCAGTCAAAGTACATCAACAGTTTGGCAAAAAGTGAGGGCAACCATGCAAAAACAGGGCACTTTCCTACAGAGACAGATTAGGGTGATCGCAACGCTCTATCAATTGAAGGGGCTTTCCTGTTAGGTAGGGACAAAACGCTGATAACCTGCGATGGTATTAAACATCATTATAAAGACGGCCTTAGGTTAGCGTGGTATCTCAAAGATTCTATTGCAACGCTGGCCCTTCTTCTTAAAAATAATCTGCCTGCTTTTTTGAGGTGCCTAGTTGAAGGCTTGGGGGGGTTTATTTTCATGTTATCAACATTTGTGTATTTCTATTGAGAATTCTTTGATGAAACCCCTTAATCCTGTCTTAGAGCACCCGCGCTGTTTTGATGCAAAATGTTCAGCAGCTAATCGCCATCTGAGGAAGGCGTTGGCTGGGACTCCTAGGGATGTTAGGGTGATTCGTGAGGCCAGACAGAACTATAAACTGACCATTAGGGAGAGGAAGCGTTTTCTGCATCAAAAGACTGGGACACTCTCGAATTAGCAGCTGCCCGGAAATGCAGTAAGGTATTCTGGGAGACAGTTAACAGGCTTCAGCAGTGAGACGCTACCCTAATCAACTTCTAATTTGTAATATCTCAGGCCAGGACTGGGTTACGCATTTCACCTCCATTTATCAACTGGAGAAAGATAAGGAGTGTGAAGTTAAATTATAACTGTATTTAGACCACTCCACTCCTTTTCACGTTTCATTACAGGAAGTAGAGGATGCAATTCGATCTAGATCAGTGGTAAAGCTCCGGGTCCTGATGAGATCCAAATGGATTTATCTAAATTTTATTTAGTTCTATCGGGCCCCTGCTTACGAACTTACTTAACAAATCTTTGTGTAGTAGGATTCCAGAGTCTTGGACCCTCTCTAGGATCATGCCAATCTTCCAGAAGGGAGGCAGAGGGTCGCCTAAATGCTACAGACTGATCTCCCTTATTGATAGCTATGTGAAGATCCTGGGAAGAGTAACTTTTAATCGGCTGCAGACATGTGCCGCAGATAATAATATTTATCACCTTGCCAATATGGTTTACGTCCTGGGCTAGGTACAGTGGAGCAGTGCTTGAACTTACACTTGATTGTAAGTAAGCACTGCCCACTGTACCTGGCCTTCATGGACTTATCATCCGCTTTCTATTGCGTGAACAGGAGTAAACTGTGGCTAAAGTTAATTAATTTAGGGGTAGAAGTCCCTATAGGTAATTTTTTACACACCCTTCATGAACATCTATAGGCAAGGGTACGGTATGGTCAGTCTGGGGAACTCTCAGATGTCTTCCTGCTAGCTAGTGGGGTGCATCAGAGGTACATTTTGGCATCCCTGCTTTTTATTTTATATATTAATGATCTGAATACTCACTTATCCAGCTCCACCAGGGATGTGCCTAAAGTTGCCAACTTCGCTGTCCCGGCATTACTATATGCCGACGATGTGGTTTTAATGGCCAGGATGCCCCATGACTTGAATATTTCAGTTGAATCTTTTGTGTCATTTATGGGTATCCTTGACCTGAAGCCTAATTTCAGAAAATCCCACATAATGGCCTGTGGACCTGGTAGGAAAATCTTGACATTTTTAAAGCTGAATGAACAACATCTTACCATGGTACTAAATTTACATTATTTGGGCATGGCGTTTGATTCAGGCAATTCCTGGCAGCCACAAGTGAATGCAGCACATCCTAGATGAGGAAGAGTGGCAGGTTCTCTTTTTAATCTATCCCAGAAGGAAGGAATGGCCACCATCTTCCCCTTTCATAAGGTTTATAAAATGCAATATGTCCCTAAAGCAACATATGGAGCAAGGGTGTGGGGACACCATAAAGTCTCTTCCATACAGATAGAAGAAAATAATATTTGTAGGTGGTTGATGAACCTTCCGCTCTCCAGTGCTAATTTTATTTTGCACACTGAACTGAATTTAGATTATGTTTCAGATGCCAATAAATTAGCTCCCCTCCTGCTTTTGGTGAGTGTGGGGAGCAACAATGCAGCAAGTTTTAATAGAGCAGTCATAGTGAACTGTCTTACTCAGGATAAGGGTCTTTCCATTTCATGGTTGAACTATGTCAGGAAATCTTTTGCTGGCGTTGGTCTCCCTGGAATGTTTGCTGCCCCTCGTTTCACTATCAAATCTGATATGGTAAGAGGGTGGTCAAGTCCAGATTTGCTGAATTTAATTTTGCACAAAGAACTCAGGACGTTTTCAGTAAACGTACTGTTCGTAATTATTATGTCACTCTTGCGAATGGAGATAGGGCAATGTACCTTACTCAAGAGCTTACGCGCTGGGTGAGGTCTCTCCTTTTTAGATTTAGGTCTGGAACGGTATCGCACTTAATGTGCTTCTCTGGCGAGGCAAAGGTGTGCGACAGCTTATTACCTCCTTGAGACAAAATGGCAGAGCAATCTATGTAGCATTTTACCTTCTTTTGCAGCTTTTGTCGTACATTTTTTCAACTCTGCCTTAAACACACCTTGAAAATGCTAGCCTTTCAAAAATGCAGAGAGGCTTTAATATATCTTCAGATGCTAAATAGCCCAGTCATCTGCTATAGTGTTTGTTGTTTCCTGAAAATGGCCATCTGTTGTAGAAAGTATATGGAGGGGAGTTAGGTGTAAAGGTCTGATGTGTTTTCGTGATAAATGCATTTTATTGACAGTCTATTATGCACAAATATATGTATTTTTAATTATATTTTTATGCTTATTTTTAATGTGAATTTTAATGTTTACATTAAGTGGTGTATTTTGATGAACTGTTTGCTATATGTGTCAATTTTTTATCTTGTGTTTTTATGATATTTGTTGAAGATCGAATAAAGATTTTGAAACTGAAACTAGTACTATTCACTGGTTGTGCAGTTTCCAAATTATCGGTTCCCTAGTTTGGGTAAGGTATGTCCCTCAAATCAACATTTATGTTCTCCCTTTGTTATGCTCAGATCTACATGAAAATAGTGTGGGTTAGTTAAAAATAATGTTACTGGTGTTTCCTTGTTTCCTTACTTACTTGTGCCTATTACCCCTCTTGGGGTATAGGTCATCAACCAGGGCTCTACAGCCACGTCTGTCCTTAGCATTTCTTTCAATCTGATTCCAAGTATAACCCATCTCCTTGCAGTCAGCCTTGAGGCCTTGATGCCAGTTGTTTCTTGACCCTCCTCGTTTCCTTTTCCCTTGAGGGTTCCAGGTGAAGGGCTTGCTTGGCAGTGTTTGATGCTGGCTTGTGGAGGGTGTGACCTATCCAGCCCCAGCGTCTTTTCATGATTTCTTCATGAGCAGGGAGTTGGAAAGTCTACTGCCATAGGTTGTTGCTGCTGATGGTGTTAGGCCAGCTGATTTGGAGGATTTTCCTCAGACAGGTGTTGATGAAGGTCTGGACTTTGTTGGTGGTGGTCACTGTATTCCTCCAAGTTTCTGCTCCATACAGAAGGACCCATTTTATGTTGATATTAAAAAGCCTAATCTTGGTTTGCCGTGTTAGGTCCTTGGAGCTCCAGATTTTCTTTAGCTGAACAAAGGCAGCCCTTTGTTTGCCGATTGTTGACGTATGTGCCGATCGCTTGTCTTTGACACTGCCCAGGTAGGTAAAGACCTCAACCTCTTCCAGCCCCCAGGATCTTGGTTTTTCCCCTGTGGATGTTGAGGCCAAGTTGTGCTGAAGTGGATGCCACTTTGTCGGTCTTCTCTTGCATCTGAAGATGGGTATGGGAGAGTAGGGCCAGGTCGTCTGCAAAGTCTGGGTCATAGAGATGCTTCCAAGGTGTTCACTGGATCCCATTTCTTCTGACCTTGCTGTGGATGTCTTCATGATCCAGTGTGTGTCCAGCAGGAAGATAAAAGTTAAGAGAAAACAACCCTGGCGGACTCTGGTGCTCATTTCAAAGGCTTGCGTGAGTTGTCCTCCATGGACTATCTTGCAGGTCATTCGCTTGTAAGAGTTCCTGATGTTTCTTACGAGATTATCTGGCACACCGTAGGGGTGGAGGAGTTTCCACAGGGTCTCTCTGTCCACGCTGTTGAATGCCTTCTCATACTTGATGAAGATAACATAGAGAGGGGAGTTCCATTCCATTGACTGCTCAATGATGATGCAAAGTGTTGCAAACTGGTCTGTGCAGGATCTATCTGTGTGGAAGCCAGCTTGCTGGTCTCACAACTGAGTGTCAACTTGTTCAATCATTCTGTTCAGGATGACTCTGTTGAACACTTTGCCTGGGATTGATAGAAGAGTTATCCCTCTATCATTTGCACAGTCACTCAGGTTACCTTTCTTGGGGATCTTGATCAGATATCCAACCTTTCAGTCTGATGGCACTTTTTCCTCTTCCCAGATCCTTCCAGAAACAGGGTAGAGCATTTCTACTGATGTTTCAATGTCTTCCTTCAGTGCCTCTGCAAGAATGTTGTCAGGACCTGCTGCCTTCCCATTTCTCAGATGTTTGACGGCTTGCTGTATTTTTTCCATGGGTGTCCTGCTGCAATCAATTGGCAAGTCCTTGCCAGCTGACTGTATGTCTGTTGGATACTGCGGCATAGGCTGGTTCAGCAGTTCTTCAAAGTGCTCCACCCATCTTCGTTGTTGGCCTTCATTACCCATGATTGTCTTCTCAGCTTTGTCGTCATCAGGTCCTTCTGGATTGCTGTATCGGCCGGAGATTTTCCTTGCTATGTCATAGAGTTCTTTCAAGTTTCCATGGCTTGCTGCTTCCTGGGTATCTGTGGCAAGACCATTGATGATTCTTCACTTGTCTGCTCTTAGGTTTCTGTTTGTTGCCTTGTTTGTTTTGGTGTATTTGCCTTGAGCATTTGCTTTTCCTGCTCTCGTTCGGCTAGTGTTGACTGCAACTTTCTTTTCCTTTCTCGCTTGTATTTTGCAGAGTCTCGGTGGAGATATATTCTGTTTCCCTTTTACAAGATTAAAAACAGGAGAGTTGAACATTGGACACTGCTTCTCTTTTCTGTCACCAAGTTTTAGCAGTTGAATATTGCCCCAACTGGGTGAGGCATCTTCCTCAAGACTACAAGTCTTTAAATCTCACATCAAATATGTTATGTTAGAGAGCACTTTTTATGTTAGACAGCACTTGTATCGCGCAGAGCTACTCCAAAGAGTGTCCCGGCGCGTGCCCCGCAGGTGATTAGACGAGAAGCAGAAAACTTTATAAAAAGAAGGGTCTTTCGTCACTTTCTGAACATCTTGGGATCGTGCAGAGCACGCACGCCACTGGGAGTTGGTCTCAAGCTGCAGCACCCATCCATGAAAGGGATTGTGAAACAATTCCTGATTCATAGAGCATATTATGCAATTGCATTCAATATATATGTTGTGGTTTCATAACATGAAGTTCAGAGCAAATCTTATATGCTGGATCTGTTAATCCAGACTGTTCAAGGAAAGGGGTCATAACGGGAGTATATACAGCACTGACAGCAGACATACAAAAACCATTATTGAATATTAGAGTAAGGTGGGAAATGGATTGCAGTGTAGAATTCCAGAACACACAATGGAAAGCAGCACTAGCACTCATACACATGGTTACAAGCAATGCCAGGTTCAGACTGATACACTTTAACTTCGTACACAGAACCTATATTACACCGGCAATGATACACAAGATAGATTCATCCAGGTCACGAGATTGTCTCAGATCCCATCAAATAGAGGCTATGTACCTGCACCTGATATGGGATTACTCAAGAATTCATATGTACTGGGAGCAAGTGGGAGATAGTTATTGGAACGAGCTACACTTAGAAATATGGCTTCGCCCACAAGTGTACCTGTAGAATGTTGAAGCTAGTACTAAAAACTAAATAAAAAGAAATGTATAGATTTTACATTATTGCTGGCATGAATTTGTCTGGCAATCCACTGGTTGGGTACCAATGTCCCAAGCAAAATTAGCTGGAAAAATGATATAGGAGAATGGTGTGTTGGTGATTAAATCTGTAGGAAGCAGTCTAGAAGGGATGAAAACTTCCTGAAAACCTACATCTGTGACAGTCATTGACCAGGAACTTACAATTTTCGACAGACCTACGCCCTCCTTGAATAGTGGCAATAAGACCACAGAGAAAAGAAGTTTATTGAGATTGATGATTTTTAGAACCATGCGATGAGTTCAGGGAAGGATACAATAACTTGAATTTGAATTGTATGCCAATACAACGCTACTATGATTATACAAATGCATTGTAATGCAACTATCTGGCTCTAGGCACGAGCATAATGTTTATATTTTTTTGTTTGTGACTGAACATTTTTAATGAAAAAGGTTCACCTAGAGCAGTAGTAGCACAAGCTTTCCCCATCACAGGACACATACAAATCAGGCAGTAGAGTGCAAGTTTTGCTTCCTCATAGCACAAGCACAGTATGACAGTAGCAAAGTAAGGTTCCTTCTCTCACAGAAGGCAGCAAGTGTAATCTTCCATTCCCTGCAGTACATGTGCATCAGGACAGACTACAAGCTTTCATTGCTTATGGAACATGCACAGTTAAGGCATAAGTTATATGTAAGCGACAGACAGACTCTGGAGTGGCTGCTTAACTCACTGAGAGGAATGTATAGGTGGACGCCTGAGTAAATATGCGAGTTCTGACACCATTCTCATGTAGGTGACATTCCACGTCAGTGTCCTAAAGGTCCTGCTGCTGTCAGTCAGAGACCTTCTGTCACTGCTGTAACTCTTGGTGTCATGTGCTGCAGTCTTACTGCTGTCACTTTCTTTAGATCCAGCTGCTGCCATTCACATGTACATTTGCCAACCATCTTAAGATCTCAAAGGCTGATCCCTTGATACACCAATACAGAGACCTTCGCTACACGTGGTGTGAAAGGAGACGGCGAGGGCAACCTGTGCCAAGTATGGTCCATTTAAAGACAAAAATGGCAAAAAGAAAAATACCTTTCTGCTGCTCGTTTGTTCTCCTCCACAATTGCCCCTTTGTCTCTATAATCACCTCACTCTACTATATAGTCCTTTCTCTCTCTCACTCTCTCTATCCAGCCTCTACCTCTGTCCATTCTTTCCTTTCTGGTTGTTCCTTCTTTCTTATTCTCTCTCTCTCTCTCTCTCTCTCTCTCTCTCTCTCTCTCTCTCATGTGCACCTCTTTGGCTTACATTTTTATCTCTCCTCATTTTTTCTTGTTTCACTTTCATTTATTTTCACCCTTTTCTCTTACTCTCAGCCTTCTCACTCTCTTCATTCATACCTGCGTCTCTCTCACCCTCTTCTATCCGAATTTAATCTATTACACACACCTTTGTTGCACTCATCCTATTTCTCCCACTATCTCGCCCCCTCAATCTCTCACATAACCCCTCTTGTCTCTACCACTTCTTTCTCTGTCTGTACCTCCTAGAGCCAGCACAAGGATTTCTGCCATCCCTAGTCTAAGGTACATTTTCCTGTACCACTCATTCTTGCAATGGTACTGCATTTGCTGCTTGTTCTGGAAATATGACATCCCTTGCTGGTGACAGACCAGGCGCCCACCTAATAGTCTCTTCTCCAAAATGTGACCCTACTTTCATGTGGCTCACGCTGTCCTCCATTCTTACAGCTACGCCCTTGAACTCCTTTTATCATTCATCCCATTTCATTTTCTTAAATACATTAGCGCTACATTTTCTCTTTTGAACATTCACCTACCTTTCTTTATCTCACGCACAGTCCTCTCACACTTTTTATTTGCACACTCATTTCTGTACATCCTCTGGTACCCTCCTCTCTCTATCCTTCTCACTTCCCTCGAGCTCAGTACACACAATATTCTTCTTCACACTCATCCCACTTTTATATCTCATGGGCTCATTTCTCACTTCTTCATTCACATATCCTCTTATGTAATCTTTTGCACCCTCCTCTCAAAGGCCCACTTTACTGTCCCACATTCTCTTCTTACCTACTCATTTTCACTTGCAAACGCTCACACTCTCACCTCTGAATGAAATGATCCTCTCACAGACAAATGTACACATTCAATTCCCTCTTTCAAATTCTCCTTTCCCTTGCAAACCCCACTTATTGCCCTTTTCAAACACAACCTCTCTTACACTGCCTTCTCCTACTCAAATCATTCTCTTTCTCAGCTCCTGTTTCTCACAAACACTTTCGCTTCTTTACAATTTCATATAGACAGATGCAGACACTCCAGGATAACAGTGGCTTTATGTTCCCAAAAACCAGTTTGAATGTTGTGTTGAATAATCATTTCTGAAAACTGCCCTGCTGAAAACAAAGCAGGGTTCCAAAATTTGACAGCATTGACTTAGAGGCCCAGCTGATGAAGCCTGAATAGAAAATCCTATGCAGGATTGTAGACTTAATACAATTATGATTTCAAGATTAAACGGATAATTTAGTTGGAAAATTGGAGAAAAATAAAAGTATTAACAAAATACAGGAGTGTGTGTGGATTTTTGTCCCCCACGTATTGAGAGGTAGCTGTTACCTAGTGGGTCATTGTTATTTTGAGCACCGGAGCCCTGCTCCTAGTATAATATCCATGTTCTACAGGCAAACCTTTTGAAAAATGGTTTGAGTGTGCACGCACCTCTGGCGGCGTGCAGTCGTAGCCTCAGTGCTGCAAAGCTGAAAATGCCGAGGGCCGCTAGTGACTGTTGGTATTTCATGTTCTCACTTCTCTCTGCTGGTCCACTCAGCTGCGGATGGAGCGCATCCCTGGAGCTTCGCATTTCGCTTTACGCGGACTTTCCTTCTGTTCTGACACTTTGCCTCTCAGTCCCGGGTCAGGGGCGGAGCTTGGGCGCTCGACGCTCCCTATTGGCTGCTTGTGACTCTAGTCTGCATGAGCTTGTTCAGCGCGAGCTTCGCTGCTCCGTCTGCCGGGAGTCTGTCGGCTGTTAGTGGTGCCTCACTGCCTGCTGTGGTGCGTTCCTGTGGCGCAAGCTGACTTCACTCGTCGTCGCGTGCCTACTACGCGAGACTGTAGAGCCTGTTCCTGCAGCTCTAGCCCTGCCCCAGCGGCCGCTCACTGGAAGTTTGTGCCTGGAGCCCCGAAGGAGAGGCATGCAAGTATTGCTTCTTCCACCGCCTTGTGTCTTGTGAGAAGATCCCCGCTGATGGTCACAGGGATGGCGGCCCCCCGTCTGCTCCTGGTACTTCTCCTTATGGTGCTTCGCAGTGTCCAATGCACGCCCTCCCGCACCGTCTACTCTAACCATTGGGCAGTGCGTGTGCTCGGAGGACCGGATGAGGCGGATAGGGTGGCGTCCAGGTACGGATACCGCAACCTAGGGCAGGTAAGACCAGACCGCGGAGCTCGTACAAACTAAGAGGGCATATATCCCTCAGAAAGTATTTTCGGGTGCAACCCCTTTGACATAGAAACTAACGCAATCTCGTAAAGCACTTAGTAATTTTATTACTCTCCTGTGCAAGCCAACCTACCCCTGAGTCTCACTGCAAGTGTACCACTGTGGGTCGCTTATTGATCGAGTTCTGTATAGGGCAGACCTCAAAGTCCAAATATGTACACGACTAGCATGCAATGTACCGTCACTGCATCAAGTCTCATGGACAGAGACTACTCCTCCACCACTACTCGTACCCAGCCCACGACACAGTACTTGTGCACCTCATACAACAATGACAGTGCACCCTCGTGGAAAACCTCCTGGTAATATACCCAACCTTGAATACGTTTTGCTAGTTCAACCCGTTCTAAAACTTTGCCCCTTTATGCAAGTCTCACTAGTGGTGAAAAAATTGCTGCAAGCGATTTTAGTGCTCCTATGTGCAACCCCTTCTGTTGTTGTGTCTAATGCAGCACTTAATACTCACTCCTGCCTGCAAAACACAAATCGAGTAATAAAACACAAATCTTGTTTCACTCTTGTCAGTTGCCGTGCTTGTTATTGTTGTAGGGCATTGAGCTCTTGCTGTTACTGCAAACAATGTGGAAAGCATGCGGTTATTGCAACACTGTGCGAACATTTCTCGTACTCCAGCCAGCCCAGCACATACTTTTAGCACGAGAGCCATGCCCTACCACATATATTGCTTATCCAGCCCATGCAGCACTTGGAGCTTGTGAACTATTTACAATATATAAGGGCTGTGCACCTTCAATCCTACACATTTTTTTATTGTATTTGCTGCGCTACACTAGCTGTTACTTTCCCCTTGTGCAGAAATTGCTGCAAACCCACCGGCGGTCACCTAATTCTCCCCTGTCTAACACTTACTGTTAGTACACATTCCGGTGATACACTTGCTAAGCGCATCTCCAAAACTTCAACACTTTCTGCTTCTGCATCATTGTGCAACACTTAATCCCAGTGCAACGATTATTGCTGGGACTTTCCTGTGCAATTTGTCCTGCTAGTTCGCACTATGAAACACTTATTGCTAGTTTAAACTGAGGTATAACTATTTCTAGGACATCTACCTCGTAACATTCGTATTGCAAACCTTTGCAGGATTTGCTTATTGTGCACTCACAATGTAACACTTAAACCCAATACATCCCTTGCAACACGTACGTCTTGTGATCCGGTCGAACACATGCACATTCTGATTTTCCTGTTGAATTGCTACTGCACTCCTGTGTGTTTCAGAAACAAACGCAAATCCGCATTAACAATGTAAAACACGAATAACATAATACAAGTAAAACAGTGATTCCACTGAGTCTATTGTTGATGGGTAGTCGAAATTTTGAAGGCTGTAATAATCCTATGTTGATTTAATCCCACCTCTAAATAATACAGTTCATTCTGTCTGGGCAGAATGTTATCAATAATTCACATAGCATGCATCAGTTACCTTTCATTAGTGAGAGCAGCCCATAGGAGTTATAAAGATTTCAATCTGATTTATGCAGTCTAACAATTCAGAACTCACTGAGGTTTATTCACTAAGGTAAATTCGGTTGTAAATGTAGGTTTATGATCTAGTTTAAATGTTTTACACTTGCTAGGAACAGACTAAGGGATTCCTCACAGTTGTAAATTAATTTCTGTGGCTTTCTCTTATATGATTGCGGAGATATCCACAGTAGTAAATCCCGCTCCAGGGGTGTGAAGTGGATGTCCTCAGGCATGGTTTGGAAACGCCCACAAATATGTACAACCCATTTGAACCTTGGAAGTGGTTGGAGATTTCCCCCTTCCTAGAGTGAAATGGTAACACATAACCCCCAGACCTGCCTGGAGTCTAGGAGCGACCTTGTCCATAGGGGAAATCAATTTCCCTGCAGAGAGAAACAAATGCACACTTGCACAGGAGACTCCATTTCCCCCTGTGCAGAGATCTGTGCTATGGAGAACATTGGTGTCTTTAGAGGGGACTAGATGGTGCCAGTGCCCCAAGTCTGTTCGTCCTTGCTTTTCCACCACAGCTTCTAAATGTTTCAGGAGGTGACACAAAAAAACAAACCCACTACAATTTTCTGCACACATTCATTTGTTCAACTATCTTTCACTACAAAACAGTGATGTTTGGTTAAAGTCTGTAAATCTAACTTAGCGTGTGTATCCATGTGTATATGTGTATTTTATGTATGTTTATGTATATAGATAAATATACATCCTCGGCCAATTAGAGGGACCTGTTTTTTACATTTTCGGCAGTGTTGGACGCCAGCATCCATATATATCTAACTTTTTAACCCTTTCAAGTCCAACCAGAGCACTTCTGTAAGCATGAATTTCTTGAATAGCTGAATGGATTTACACCAAATCACAAAAACACCCTTTCTGAGTAAAATTCGAACCTTTTGCCCTATATGGTGCAATTCCGTTCATCAGAGAGCAAGATTCCTATGGGGATTAACATGGAAAATCAACTGTTTGGGGCCCCTCTTTTTCTAGGCCCTGCTTGACGGATCAGCAGAAAATTTTCCATGAAGGAGCAGAAGTGGATTAACTTTTTGGGGGGAAAGTTTCATGCAGATTTGTGCAGATTCATCAAAAGGCACCAAGGTAATTAGCAAAACAGAAAAAATGCTCTTCCTGTGGAAACTCTGACCTAACTATAACTACACAGACTGTGTGTGTATGTATGTGTGTATATATATATATATATATTTATATATACACACATATATATATATACACACATATATATATATATATATATGTGTGTGTGTGTATATATATGTATATGTATATATATATATATATATATATATATTCACTGAAAAAACCATAGGTTTCAGGCACGGTATAGTTAGAAATTAGCATTTAAAAACCTTTGAAATTCGCTGAAAAAACCATAGGTTTTAGGGAAAGTTATAGTTAGTTGGACATTTCACTCATACAAAACCAGTGAAATTCCCCGTTATAGTTAGTTCAGCTAACTATAACTCGCGCCCCATAATGCACTGCTGATGACGTCACATATTACATCACTCATGACATGGTCAGTGACATCACTGATGACATCCTCAAATGACATCACTGATGACATCACTGATGACATCATCCATGTGATAATTTCATGCATCTTCTCACACCCTAATATAACTTTTGATACACCCACTCTAAATTACAGACTGCCATTCTCAAAACCATAGACACTCCAACACCAATAACTACATACCTACTCACTGATTCTTAGGTCTACACACACATCCACTCACTCACCCGTACAGTCACTCATACTTACGGTCACTCAGTACAGGACTATCATAGGCACTCATACACCTATATAGACACTCACACACCGCCACTCATCCATAGAGGTACTCACACACCTAGTCAGTCATGCAAATAATTAATCACACTCCCATTTACTCACCTATACAGTTATACACACACCAGCTCACTTACTCATACAAATACTAGCACATTCTTACGCTCTTATACAATCACTGATACAAGCACACACTCATCCATACAGCCACTCTCACAATCACACACTCTCACTTATAGCCATTTAAATACTCTAACACACATATATACTGCCTTTCACATATGTAGTTACTCACACATGTACCACTGAGATATACATTCACTCACTAACACACCCATACACACACTCACCCACCCATACAGTCCATCACAGATGCACTCTTGAAACCATGCACCCAGTGAATCACCCACTCACACATCTATGCACAGAGTCACACACACCCCACCCACACAAACACTCGGGCACCCATACAGATACTCAGACAACCAATCAATAACTCATATAGACACTTATGTAGCTACGCTCAAACCCATGCAGCCGCTTACACACCAACAGACAGACGGATACAGACATTCACACAGTTTAGTCACTAACCCATGCATTCACTAAGATACGTTTAATCACTCACTTATACACTCAGTCACGCACCTACTAAATCATCCATTCAGACACTTATACACCCACTCATTCTTCAATACGCCTTTCCCTATATATATTAAACATATTTAAACTTTACAGAAACACACAGTCACTGGATGATGTCATCAGTGATGTCATCAGTGATGTCATTTGAGATGTCATCAGTGATGTCATCAATGATGTCACTGACCATGTCATGAGTGATGTAATATGTGACGTCATCAGCAGTGCATTGCGGGGCGCGAGTTATAGTTAGCTGAACTAACTATAATCGGGGAATTTCACTGGTTTTGTACGAGTGAAATGTCCAACTAACTATAACTTTCCCTAAAACCTATGGTTTTTTCAGCGAATTTCAAAGGTTTTTAAATGCTAATTTCTAACTATAACGTGTCTGAAACCTATGGTTTTTCTGTGAATTTCAAAGGTTTTTAAATGCTAATTTCTAACTATAACGTGTCTAAAACCTATGGTTTTTCAGTGAATTTCAAAGGTTTTTTAAATGCTAATTTCTAACTATAACGTGCCTGAAACCTATGGTTTTTTAAGTGAATTTCAAAGGTTTTTTAAATGCTAGTTTCTAACTATGCCTACAGAGGTAGGACATGTGAAGAAAGAAGAAAAACGCACAGAAAGAAGCAAAAGAAATGCAGAAAGAAGCAACAGAAGTTCACAAAGATGAAGAAAAGTGCAGGAAGAAGCAAGACATGTGCAGAAAGAACCAACAGAGGAGCAGAAATAGGCCTTGTTGCAAAATCATCCTGTGCCCACAACTTTTTCAGACGGGTACTGGTGGTAACTGACTCTGAGTAACTAGGCCTAGAGCCAGTGCTATGCTAAAAGACACTTAGAATACAGTGAAAACACCTACATACACTAGGGAACACTATGCGTTGGGGTACCCCTGTGATTAGCATGACCGCCTCTGTAAGGCCCTAGTACATAATAGTGCAGGGGATTAAAACTACCTCTTAAACGCGCCACGGGCGCGTTTGCACAGTGGTGAAGGAGGGGGCCTGAGGTGACATGTGTGCAAACACGCCTGTGGCCGTTTTAAGTTGGGAGATTAAGTCCCCTTGAATCGTGAGGGTCCCTGGGTTCCAACTAGCCCACTAGGTATCTCCAGTAAGCGCCACAGAGCTGCGTTGCAGAGAGGTGTAAAAGGGCGTGGCCTGGACCACCTCTCTGCAACGCAGGCCTGTGGCGCTACTGGAGGTACCTGGTGGCCTAGTTGGCCCCCAGGGCCCTCAGGATTGAAGGGGTATAATTCCCCAACTTAAAACGCGCCACAGGGCGTGTTTGCACATATGTCACCTCAGGCCCCGCCTCCCTTCACCACTGTGCAAACGTGCCCGTGGCGCGCTTTAAGATTGAGGGATAAAGTCCCCTTGAATCCTGAGGTCCTGGGTCCAACTAGCCCACGAGGTACCTCCAGTAAGCGCCACAGAGCTGCGTTGCAGAGAGGTGTAAAAGGGCGTGGCCTGGACCACCTCTCTGCAACGCAGGCCTGTGGCGTTTACTGGAGATACCTGGTGGGCTAGTTGGCCCTCAGGGGCCCTCAGGATTGAAGGGGACTTAATTCCCCAACTTAAGCACGCCACAGGGCGTGTTTGCACACATGTCACCTCAGGCCCCGCCCCCTCCCTTCACCACTGTGCAAACGCGCCCGTGGCGCGTTTTAAGTTGGGGGATTAAGTCCCCTTGAATCCTGAGGGTCCCTGGGGTCCAACTAGCCCACCAGGTACCTCCAGTAAGCCCCACAGAGTTGCGTTGCAGAGAGGTGTAAAAGGGGCGTGGCCTCTGAACACCTCTCTGCAACGCAGCTCCTGGCGCATACTGGAGGTTCCTGGTGGGCTAGTTGGCCCCAGGGACCCCAGTATTCAAGGGGAATTAGTTCCCCATCTTACAACGCGCCAGGGGGCGCATTTGCAGAGTGCTGCAGGGAGCGGGCGGGGCCTCCGGCACGATGCCGGTCTTCAAGATAGGAGCAGACCGGAGCGGGCCATAAGTTTTGAAAATTTCGCGAAGATTCGTCAACCGGCGCCAAAGTTATTGGGAAAAGAATGTTACGAATTTCCTATGGATAATAGGTCCTAACTATAACTATCTACTGGCGACCGCCAGTAGATAATATATGTGGATATATATATGTGGATATATATATGTGGATATATATATATATATGTGGATATATATATACATAAATTACCTACTGGCGGTCGCCAGTAGGTAGTTATAGTTAGGACCTAGTTTCCATAGGAAAAGCGTTTTTTGATTTGCCCATATCTTTGGCGCCGTTTGACGAATCTTTGCGAAATTTTCAAAACTAATGGGGCGCTCCGATGAGCTCTTGTCTTGAAAGTTTCAGGGTGATTCGTCAAGCGGAGGCTGAGAAAAAGGGGGTCCCAAAATGCGTTTTCTCCATGTTAATTTCCATAGGAAACTTTAGACAAAGCTACAGCTCGAACTGCTGAACGGAATTACACCAAATTTGGCAAAAAGGTAGGTCTTGGTTCAGAAAGCGTGCTTTTTTTTAAATGGTGTAAATCCGTTCAGTAGTTCCTGAGAAATTCAAAAATAAAAATATCGATATCTGGTGGCTTAGGAGGATTCGCGAACCCTCCCGAGCACGAGCTTAATTTTGATTGGCTGTCAACACTCCAAACCAGGAAATGTTGGCAGCCATCTTGTGACTCGGTAAAACCGAGTCACAAGAAAATACTTAAAAAAAGGATAAAAAACAAGAAAAGGGGACAGCGTAGAAACACCCTGACCCCCTAGGCCTGCTCAGGGGGTCCCACAAGGACCCCCAGGGCCCAAAAAAGCATTTTTGAAAAATATTTTCGGCCGAATTCACGCAGGGTGCACAAATCCGGCCGAAAAAAAAAAAAAAATGAGCCCTCGGGTGGGCCATGTCCCGGGGCAATGAGGAAATTATATGCGGGGGCCCCCACAGCCCCAGGGACCCCACCTCCCAGGGGCTTTAATTAATTAGGGGTGGGTGGGCCTCGCAGGCCCCCCCAAACCCCGGGGACCGCCACCTCCTTGGGGCTTTAAGTAATTAGGGGTGGGAGGGCCTCGCAGGCCCCCCCAAACACAGGGGACCGCCACCTCCCTGGGGCTTTCTTTAATCATGCGCGGGGGCACGCGGCCCCCCCGCAGCCCCGGGGACCGCCACCTCCCTGGGGCTATTGTAAAATGTAAGTGTGGGGGGGCTCGAGCCCCCCCACACTGCCCCAGGGACCACCACCTCCCCGGGACACTAATTATTCAAGTGCGGGGGTCCGTTGCGGACCCCCGGCCCTGGGGACCACCACCTCCCGGGGCTATTCACATGTTGGGAGGAAGGCCGCGCGGCCCCCCTCCTGGAGCCCTCCAAGGCCCTGGGGGCCGCCACCCTCCAGGGCCGGCTCCGGCAATGTCCCAGGGTGCCCAGCCCTCGGGACATTGCAGTTTGCAATGGCAGGGCTCCCGCCCTGTCATTGCAAACTATGCATCGCTTCATGGAAGCGAGAGCAGAAAACCTGCTTTCGCTTCCATGAAGCGAAGCAGATTGCTTTTGGACAAGGGGAGCTGCATGTTAGCAGCTTCCCTTGTCCAAAAGCAATGCCAGCTCTCGCAGGAGGCGGGGAGCCGGCTGGGACCGCGGGGGCATTGGGGCTCCCCCTGCGGTCCCCAACGTAAGGCCAGGCCCTGAGGGATGGGGTCCCCGGGGCCATAATTGGCCTCAGGAGGGGGGCCCCCTCCCAAAAAAAACCAAATCTGGCCAGGCCCCTGGGGATGGGGTCCCCGGGGCCAGAAGTGGCCAAGGGAAGGGGCGCCACGCGGCCCCCCTCCCGTACTTAATTATTATTATTTTTTTTTAAACAGACCGAGGCCAGGCCTTGGGGAATTGGGTCTCCGGGGCCAGAAGTGGCCCTGGGAAGGGGGGGCCACGGGGCCCCCCTCTCATAACATAAATAAAAGAAAAAAGAAAAAAAGAGGCAATGCCCCGGGGATGGGGTCCCCGGGGTCAGTAATCGCCCCAGGAGGAGGGCCGTGCGGTCCCCCTCCTTTAAAGGTAGTTTTTTTTTAATTAAAGTGGCCATGCCCCGGGGGATGGGGTCCCTGGGGCCGAAATCGGAAATGGGAGGGGGGTGGCGCGGCCCCTTTCCCGTTTAAAAAAGAAAAAGTTTAAAAAATGGCTCAGGCCCTGGGGGATGGGGTCCCCAGGGCCCAAAAAATACTAAAAGAAGGGGGACCACACAGCCCACCTTCTAAAAATATATAAAAAATAGAAAAGCCGGCATCTCGCCGGAGGCCCCGCCCCCTCCCTGCACCACTCTGCAGACGCGCCTCCTGGCGCGTTCTAAGTTGGGGGATGAAGTCCCCTAGATCCTTAAGGGTCCTTAGGGGCCAACTAGCCCACCAGGTACCTCCAGTAATCCCCACACAGTGGGATTGCTGAGAGTTGGTCCGAGGCCACTCCCCCTTTTTACACCACTCTGTTAACGCGGCTCTTGGCGCACTGCTGGTGGGGCGATGAGGTCCTCTTGTGTCCTGAGGACCTCAGGACTAAAGTGGACTTCATCCCCCGAGCAGCAGTGCGCCAGAAGGCGCGTTTGCAGAGTGGTGTAAAAAGGGGGCGTGGCCTCGGACCACTCTCAGCAATCCAGTTGGGTGGGGCTTACTAGAGATAACAGTAGGGCTAGTTGGCCCCCAGGGACCCTCAGGAGGCAAGGGGACTTCATCCCCCAACCAAGAGCGCGCCAGGAGGCACATTTGCAGAGTGGTGCAGAAAGGGGGCGTGGCCTGTGTCCTCCTCTCAGCAATCCCACTGTGTGGGGCTTACTGGAGGTAACAGGTAGGCTAGTTGCCCCCTAAGGACCCCCACAAGCGAAGGGGACTTCATCCCCCAACCAAGAGCGTGCCAGGAGGCGCGTTTGCAGAGTGGTGGGCAAAGGGGGCATGGCCTGCTATGAGAACTTAGCAATCCTGTTGTGTGGGACTTACTGGAGATAATAGGAGGGGTAGTTGGCCCCCAAAGATGTCCTTGGGGGCCGACTACCCCTCCTGTTACCTCCAGTAAATCCCACACAGTGGGATTGCTGAGAGGTCTTCGGAGGCCACGCCCCCCTTTCTTCACCACTCTGCAAACGCGCCTCCTGGCACACTAAGGGTTGGGGGATGAAGTCCACTTTACTCCTGAGGGACTTTGAGGGCTAAGAAGCCCTCCTGGAACCTCCTGTAAGTCCTACGCAGCGGAATTCCTGAGCACTGGTCAGAGGCCCAGCACCCTTTCTCCACCACTCTGCAAACGCGACTACTAGTTAAAGAAGCATTTGCAATGTAATAGGTTTCTCATTTGCAAGAGTTAGAGCTATTGGCATTGTAAATGTAAAATCTTTTATTAATGTTGTTTGAAGTGGAGTGGATGTACGTTGTGTGTAGTAGAATTATGTGGTATGTTGTGCAGTGAAATTATGTGGATAGAAAGTATGTTGTATTTAGTGTATAGGAATTATGTAGAGTGGCATTATGTTTTATGGAGAGTAATTATGTGGTATGGTAGACTGTGTTATGGAGTGGTAACCTCATGTTTAGTCTTCCTCGTTTCCATAGAAGCTAAACTATGAACTCAATAAGACAAAAAAGAAGGAACCACTGAGGAGCACTTCTGGACCTAGTCAGAGGTATGAGCAGGGCCACTGGAATTATGCGACTGTTTGGCTGCACCGACTTTCGCACAATTATACATTTTCCGCATTAGCCACATAATCCATCATCTGATGCCTAATCTGCAGATTTGAACAAAAAAAGCCTTGTTTCTAGCTCAAACGGCTCAAACGTTACCAAAAATGCAGCAACAAGTGTTACAGCGTGGTGGAAGGTCCTTTGTAAACCTAGAATGGTCACCTGTTACTTATTGCTAAATGTGGGTGTTAAATTGGTACTAATGGTGTGCAAGTCACTCTTGCTTCTTTCTGCGACTCTCTTGCCTCTTTCTGCATTTCTGTTTCTTCTTTCTGCACCTTTCTTTCTTTTTCTGCACTTCTCTTGCCTCTTTCTGCACATCTCTTCTACTTTCTGCACCTCTTTTGCCTCTTTCTGCACCTCTGTTGCCTCTTTCTGCACCTCACTTGCTTCTTTGTGCATCCCTCTTGCCTCTTTCTGCACCTCTCTTGCCTCTTTCTGCACCCTCTTTCCTCTTTCTGCACCCCTCCTGCCTCTTTCTGCACCTCTTTTCCTTCTTTCTGCACTTCTTTTGTTTCTTTCTGCACCGCTTTTGTTTCTTTCTGCACCGCACTTGCTTCTTTCTGCACCGCACTTGCTTCTTTCTGCACCCCTCTTGCCTCTTTCTCCACCCCTCTTCCCCCTTTCTGCATGTCTGTTGTTTCTTTCTGCACTTCTCTTGCCTCTTTCTCCACCCCTCTTCCCTCTTTCTGCATCTCTGTTGCTTCTTTCTGCACTTATCTTGCGTCATTCTTTACCTCTTGCTTCTTTCTGCACCCCTTGTTCCTCTTTCTGCACCCCTCTTCTCTTTCTGCATTCCTCTTGCCTCTTTCTGCACCTCTGTTCCTTCTTTCTGTACTTCTTTTGTTACTTTCTGCACCTCTCTTGTTGTCTTTCTCCACCCCTCTTCCCTCTTTCTGCACCTCTGTTGCTTCTTTCTGCACCTCTCTTGTCTCTTTCTCCACCCCTCTTCCCTCTTTCTGCACCTCTGTTGTTTCTTTCTGCACCTCTCTTGCTTCTTTCTGCACCCCTCGTGCCTCTTTCACACCCCTCTTCCCGCACCCGTCTTGCCTCTATCTGCACCTGTGTTCCTTCTTTCTGCACTTCTTTTGTTTCTTTCTGCACCTCTCACTTCTTTCTGCACCCCTTTTGCCTCTTTCTGCACCCCTCTTCCCTCTTTCTGTACCCCTCTTGCCTCTTTCTGCACCTCTGTTCCTTCTTTCTGCACTTTTTTTGTTTCTTTCTGCAGCTCTCTTGCTTCTTTCTGCACCCCCTTGCCTCTTTCTCTACCCCTCTTTCTTCACCCCTGTTGCCTCTTTCTGTACCTCTGTTCCTTCTTTCTGCACTTCTTTTGTTTATTTTTGCACATCACTTGCTTCTTTCTGCACCGCTCGTGCCTCTTTCTGCACCCCTCTTGCCTCTTTCTGCACCTCTGTTGCTTCTTTCTGCACTACTCTAGCTTCTTTCTGCACCTCTCTTGCTTCTTTCTGCACCACTCGTGCTTCTTTCTGCACCCTTCTTCCCTCTTTCTGCACCCCTCTTGCCTCTTTCTGCATGTCTGTTCCTTCTTTCTGCACATCCCTTGCTTCTTTCTGCACCCCTCTTGCCACTTTCTCCACCCCTGTTACCCCTTTTTGCATCTCTGTTGCTTCTTTCTGCACTTCTCTTGCCTCTTTCTCCACCCCTCATCCCTCTTTCTGCACCTCTGTTGCTTCTTTCTGCACTTCTTTCCCTTCTTTCGGCAACCCGTGTGCCTCTTTCTGCACCCCTCTTCCCTATTTCTGCTCCCCTCTTGTCTCTTTCTGCACCTCTGTTGTTTCTTTCTGCACTTCTTTTGTTTCTTTCTGCACCTCTCTTGCTTCTTTCTTCACCCCTCGTGCCTCTTTCGGCACCCCTCTTCCCTCTTTTTGTACTCCTCTTGCCTCTTTCTGCACCTCTGTTCCTTCTTTCTGAACTTCTTTTGTTTCTTTCTGCACCTCTCCTGCTTCTTTCTGCACCCCTCTTCCTTCTTTCTGCACCCCTCTTCCCTCTTTCTGCACTCCTCTTGCCTCTTTCTGCACCTCTGTTCCTTCTTTCTGCACTATTTTTGTTTCTATCTGCACCTCTCTTGCTTCTTTCTGCACCCCTCTTGCTTCTTTCTGCACCCTTCATGCCTCTTTCACACCCCTCTCGCCTCTTTCTGCACCTCTGTTCCTTCTTTCTGCACTTCTTTTGTTTTTTTCTGCACCCCTCGTGCCTCTATCTGCACCCCTCTTCCCTCTTCCTGCACTCCTCTTGCCTCTTTGTGCACCTCTGTTGTTTCTTTCTGCACTTCTTTTGTTTCTTTCTGACCCCTCTTGTCTCTTTCTGCACCTCTGGTCCTTCTTTCTGCACTTCTTTTGTTTCTTTCTGTACCCCTTTTGCCTCTTTCTGCACCCCTCTTGCCTCTTTCTGCAACTCTGTTCCTTCTTTCTGCACTTCTTTTGTTTCTTTCTGCAGCTCTCTTGCTTCTTTCTGCACCTGCTCCCCTCTTTCTCCACCCCTCTTCCTTCACCCATGTTGCCTCTTTATGCACCTCTGTTCCTTCTTTCTGCACTTCTTTTGTTTCTTTCTGCACCCCTCTTGCCAATTTCCCCACCCCTGTTACCCCTTTTTGCATCTCTGTTGCTTCTTTCTGCACTTCTGTTGCCTCTTTCTCCACCCCTCATCCCCAATTCTGCACCTCTGTTGCTTCTTTCTGCACTTCTTTCCCTTCTTTCTGCAACCCGTGTGCCTGTTTCTGCACCCCTCTTCCCTATTTCTGCTCCCCTCTTGTCTCTTTCTGCACCTCTGTTGTTTCTTTCTGCACCTCTCTTGCTTCTTTCTTCACCCCTCGTGCCTCTTTCGGCACACCTCTTCCCTCTTTTTGTACTCCTCTTGCCTCTTTCTGCACCTCTGTTCCTTCTTTCTGAACTTCTTTTGTTTCTTTCTGCACCTCTCTTGCTTCTTTCTGCACCCCTCTTCCTTCTTTCTGCACCCCTCTTCCCTCTTTCTGCACTCCTCTTGCCTCTTTCTGCACCTCTGTTCCTTCTTTCTGCACTTCTTTTGTTTCTTTCTGCACCTCTCTTGTTTCTTTCTGTATCCCTCTTGCCTCTTTCTCCACCCCACTTCCCAATTTCTGCATCTCTGTTGCTTCTTTATGCACTTCTCTTGCTTCTTTCTGCACCTCTCTTGCTTTCTGCACCTCTCTTGGATTTTTCTGCACCCCTCGTGCCTCTTTCTGCACCCCTCTTCCCTCTTTCTGCACTCCTCTTGCCTCTTTGTGCACCTCTGTTGTTTCTTTCTGCACTTCTTTTGTTTCTTTCTGACCCCTCTTGTCTCTTTCTGCTCCTATGTTCCTTCTTTCTGCACTTCTTTTGTTTCTTTCTGCAGCCCTCTTGCTTCTTTCTGCACCCGCTCCCCTTTCTCCACCCCTCTTCCTTCACCCATGTTGCCTCTTTCTGCACCTCTGTTCCTTCTTTCTGCACTTCTTTTGTTTCTTTCTGCACATCTCTTGCTTCTTTCTGCACCCTTCGTGCCTCTTTCTGCACCCCTCTTCCCTCTTTTTGCACCCCTCTTCCCTCTTTTTGCACCCCTCTTGCCTCTTTCTGCACCTCTGTTGCTTCTTTCTGCACTACTCTTGCTTCTTTCTGCACCTCTCTTGCTTCTTTCTGCACCACTCGTGCTTCATTCTGCACCCCTCTTCCCTCTTTCTGCACCCCTCTCGCCACTTTCTCCACCCCTGTTCCCCCTTTTTGCATCTCTGTTGCTTCTTTCTGCACTTCTCTTGCCTCTTTCTCCACCCCTCATCCCTTTTTCTGCACCTATGTCGCTTCTTTCTGCACTTCTCTTGCTTCTTTCTGCACTCCTGTCCCTTCTTTCTGCAACCCTTGTGCCTTTTTCTACACCACTCTTCCCTCTTTCTGCTCCCCTCATGTCTCTTTCTGCACTTCTGTTCCTTCTTTCTGCACTTCTTTTGTTTCTTTCTGCAACTCTCTTGCTTCTTTCTGTATCCCTCTTGCCTCTTTCTCCTCCCCACTTCCCCCTTTCTGCATCTCTGTTGCTTCTTTATGCATTTCTCTTGCCTCTTTCTGCACCTCCGTCCCTTCTTTCTGAAACCCTTGTGCCTCTTTCTGCACCCCTCTTCCTGCTCCCCTCTTGTCTCTTTCTGCACCTCTGTTGCTTCTTTCTGCACTACTCTTGCTTCTTTCTGCACCTCTCTTGCTTCTTTCTGCACCACTCGTGCTTCTTTCTGCACCCCTCTTGCTTCTTTCTGCACCCCTCGTGCCTCTTTCTGCACCCCTCTTGCCTCTTTCTGCACCTCTATTCCTTCTTTCTGCACTTCTTTTGTTTCTTTCTGCACCTCTCTTGTTTCTTTCTGTATCCCTCTTGCCTCTTTCTCCACCCCACTTCCCCATTTCTGCATCTCTGTTGCTTCTTTATGCACTTCTCTAGCTTCTTTCTGCACCTCTCTTGGTTCTTTCTGCACCCCTCGTGCCTCTTTCTGCACCCCTTGTCCCTCTTTCTGCACTCCTCTTGCCTCTTTTTGCACCTCTGTTGTTTCTTTCTGCACTTCTTTTGTTTCTTTCTGACCCCTCTTGCCTCTTTCTGCACCTCTGTTCCTTCTTTCTGCACTTCTTTTGTTTCTTTCTGTACCCCTTTTGCCTCTTTCTGCACCCCTCATCCCTTTTTCTGCACCTATGTTGCTTCTTTCTGCACTTCTCTTGCTTCTTTCTGCACCTCTGTCCCTTCTTTCTGAAACCATTGTGCCTCTTTCTGCACCCCTCTTCCCTCTTTCTGCTCCCCTCTTGTCTCTTTCTGCACCTCTCTTGCTTCTTTCTGCACCACTCGTGCTTCTTTCTGCACCCCTCTTGCTTCTTTCTGCACCCCTCTTGCCTCTTTCTGCACGTCTGTTCCTTCTTTCTGGTCTTCTTTTGTTTCTTTCTGCACATCTCTTGCTTCTTTCTGCACCCCTCTTGCCAATTTCTCCACCCCTGTTACCCCTTTTTGCATCTCTGTTGCTTCTTTCTGCACTTCTGTTGCCTCTTTCTCCACCCCTCATCCCCAATTCTGCACCTCTGTTGCTTCTTTCTGCACTTCTTTCCCTTCTTTCTGCAACCCGTGTGCCTGTTTCTGCACCCCTCTTCCCTCTTTCTGCTCCCCTCTTGTCTCTTTCTGCACCTCTGTTGCTTCTTTCTGCACTTCTGTTGTTTCTTTCTGCACCTCTCTTGCTTCTTTCTGCACCCCTTGCGCCTCTTTCTGCACCCCTCTTCCCTCTTTCTGCACTCCTCTTGCCTCTTTCTGCACTCCTCTTGCCTCTTTCTGCACCTCTGTTGCTTTTTTCTGCACTTCATTTGTTTCTTTCTGCACCTTTTTTGCTTCTTTCTGCACCCCTTGCGCCTCTTTCTGCACCCCTCTTCCCTCTTTCTGCACTCCTCTTGCCTCTTTCTGCACCTCTGTTCCTTCTTTCTGCACTATTTTTGTTTCTATCTGCACCTCTCTTGCTTCTTTCTGCACCCCTCTTGCTTCTTTCTGCACCCTTCATGCCTCTTTCACACCCCTCTCGCCTCTTTCTGCACCTCTGTTCCTTCTTTCTGCACTTCTTTTGTTTTTTTCTGCACCCCTCGTGCCTCTATCTGCACCCCTCTTCCCTCTTCCTGCACTCCTCTTGCCTCTGTGCACCTCTGTTGTTTCTTTCTGCACTTCTTTTGTTTCTTTCTGACCCCTCTTGTCTCTTTCTGCACCTCTGGTCCTTCTTTCTGCACTTCTTTTGTTTCTTTCTGTACCCCTTTTGCCTCTTTCTGCACCCCTCTTGCCTCTTTCTGCACCTCTGTTCCTTCTTTCTGCACTTCTTTTGTTTCTTTCTGCAGCTCTCTTGCTTCTTTCTGCACCTGCTCCCCTCTTTCTCCACCCCTCTTCCTTCACCCATGTTGCCTCTTTATGCACCTCTGTTCCTTCTTTCTGCACTTCTTTTGTTTCTTTCTGCACATCTCTTGCTTCTTTCTGCACCCTTCGTGCCTCTTTCTGCACCCCTCTTCCCTCTTTTTGCACCCCTCTTGCCTCTTTCTGCCCCTCTGTTGCTTCTTTCTGCACTACTCTTGCTTCTATCTGCAACTCTCTTGCTTCTTTCTCCACCTCTTGCCTCTTTCTCCACCTCTCTTCCCTCTTTCTTCACCCATGTTGCCTCTTTCTGCACCTCTGTTCCTTCTTTCTGCACTTCTTTTGTTTCTTTCTGCACATCTCTTGCTTCTTTCTGCACCCTTTGTGCCTCTTTCTGCACCCCTCTTCCCTCTTTTTGCACCCCTCTTGCCTCTTTCTGCACCTCTGTTGCTTCTTTCTGCACTACTCTTGCTTCTTTCTGCACCTCTCTTGCTTCTTTCTGCACCACTCGTGCTTCATTCTGCACCCCTCTTCCCTCTTTCTGCACCCCTCTCGCCACTTTCTCCACCCCTGTTCCCCCTTTTTGCATCTCTGTTGCTTTTTTCTCCACCCCTCATCCCTTTTTCTGCACCTATGTCGCTTCTTTCTGCACTTCTCTTCCTTCTTTCTGCACTCCTGTCCCTTCTTTCTGCAACCCTTGTGCCTTTTTCTACACCCCTCTTCCCGCTCCCCTCATGTCTCTTTCTGCACCTCTGTTCCTTCTTTCTGCACTTCTTTTGTTTCTTTCTGCAACTCTCTTGCTTCTTTCTGTATCCCTCTTGCCTCTGTCTCCTCCACACTTCCCCCTTTCTGCATCTCTGTTGCTTCTTTCTGCATTTCTCTTGCCTCTTTCTGCACCTCTGTCCCTTCTTTCTGAAACCCTTGTGCCTCTTTCTGCACCCCTCTTCCCTCTCTCTGCTCACCTCTTGTCTCTTTCTGCACCTCTGTTGCTTCTTTCTGCACTACTCTTGCTTCTTTCTGCACCTCTCTTCCTTCTTTCTGCACCACTCGTGCTTCTTTCTGCACCCCTTTTGCTTCTTTCTGCACCCCCGTGCCTCTTTCTGTACCCCTCTTGCCTCTTTCTGCACCTCTGTTCCTTCTTTCTGCACTTCTTTTGTTTCTTTCTGCACCTCTCTTGTTTCTTTCTGTATCCCTCTTGCCTCTTTCTGCACCCCACTTCCCCATTTCTGCATCTCTGTTGCTTCTTTATGCACTTCTCTGGCTTCTTTCTGCATCTCTCTTGGTTCTTTCTGCACCCCTTGTGCCTCTTTCTACACCCCTCTTCCCTCTTTCTCCACTCCTCTTGCCTCTTTTTGCACCTCTGTTGTTTCTTTCTGCACTTCTTTTGTTTCTTTCTGACCCCTCTTGCCTCTTTCTGCACCTCTATTCCTTCTTTCTGCACTTCTTTTGTTTCTTTCTGCAGCTCTCTTGCTTCTTTCTGCACTCGCTCCCCTCTTTCTCCACCCCTCTTCCTTCACCCATGTTGCCTCTTTCTGCAACTCTCTTGCTTCTTTCTCCACCCCTTGCCTCTTTCTCCACCTCTCTTCCCTCTTTCTTCACCCGTTGCCTCTTTCTGCACCTCTGTTCCTTCTTTCTGCACTTCTTTTGTTTCTTTCTGCACATCTGTTGCTTCTTTCTGCACCCTTCGTGCCTCTTTCTGCACCCCTCTTCACTCTTTCTGCACCCCTCTTGCCACTTTCTCCACCGCTGTTACCCCTTTTTGCATCTCTGTTGCTTCTTTCTGCACTTCTCTTGCCTCTTTCTCCACCCCTCATCCCTTTTTCTGCACCTATGTTGCTTCTTTCTGCACTTCTCTTGCTTCTTTCTGCACCTCTGTCCCTTCTTTCTGAAACCCTTGTGCCTCTTTCTGCACCCCTCTTCCCTCTTTCTGCTCCCCTCTTGTCTGTTTCTGCACCTAGGTTGCTTCTTTCTGCACTACTCTTGCTTCTTTCTGCACCTCTCTTGCTTCTTTCTGCACCCCTCTTGCTTCTTTCTGCACCCCTCTTGCCTCTTTCTGCACGTCTGTTCCTTCTTTCTGGTCTTCTTTTGTTTCTTTCTGCACATCTCTTGCTTCTTTCTGCACCACTCTTGCCACTTTCTCCACCCCTGTTACCCCTTTTTGCATCTCTGTTGCTTCTTTCTGCACTTCTGTTGCCTCTTTCTCCACCCCTCATCCCCAATTCTGCACCTCTGTTGCTTCTTTCTGCACTTCTTTCCCTTCTTTCTGCAACCCGTGTGCCTGTTTCTACACCCCTCTTCCCTCTTTCTGCTCCCCTCTTGTCTCTTTCTGCACCTCTGTTGCTTCTTTCTGCACTTCTGTTGTTTCTTTCTGCACCTCTCTTGCTTCTTTCTGCACCCCTCGTGCCTCTTTCTGCACCCCTCTTCCCTCTTTCTGCACTCCTCTTGCCTCTTTCTGCACCTCTGTTGCTTCTTTCTGCACTTCATTTGTTTCTTTCTGCACTTTTCTTGCTTCTGGCGCCTCTTTCTGCACCCCTCTTCCCTCTTTCTGCACTCCTCTTGCCTCTTTCTGCACCTCTGTTCCTTCTTTCTGCACTATTTTTGTTTCTATCTGCACCTCTCTTGCTTCTTTCTGCACCCCTCTTGCTTCTTTCTGCACCCTTCGTGCCTCTTTCACACCCCTCTCGCCTCTTTCTGCACCTCTGTTCCTTCTTTCTGCACTTCTTTTGTTTCTTTCTGCAGCTCTCTTGCTTCTTTCTGCACCCCCTTTCTTCTTTCTCCACCCCTCTTCCCTCTTTCTTCACCCCTGTTGCCTCTTTCTGCAACTCTGTTGCTTCTTTCTACACCTCTCTTGCCTCTTTCTACACCCCTCTTGTCTCTTTCTGCACCTCTGTTGCTTCTTTCTGCACTTCTCTTGCTTCTTTCTGCACTTCTCTTGCCTCTTCCTCCACCCCTCTTCCCCCTTTCTGCATCTCTGTTGCTTCTTTCTGCACTTCTCTTGTCTCTTTCTCCTCCCCTGTTCCCTCTTTCTGCATCTCTGCTTCTTTCTGCACCTCTCTTGCTTCTTTCTGCACCCCTCGTGCCTCTTTCACACCCCTCTTCCCTCTTTCTGCACCCCTCTTGCCTCTTTCTGCACCTCTGTTCCTTCTTTCTGTACTTCTTTTGTTTCTTTCTACACCTCTCGTGCTTCTTTGTGTACCCCTCTTGCATTATTCTGCACCCTTCTTCCCTCTTTGTGCACCTCTCTTGCCTGTTTCTGCAACTCTCTTGCCTCTTTCTTCAATTCTCTTGCCTCCTTCTGCACCTCTGTTGCTTCTTTCTGAACTTCTGTTGCCTCTTTCTGCACCCCTCTTGTCTGTTTCTGCACCTCTGTTGGTTCTTTCTGTACTGCTCTTGCTTCTTTCTGCACCTCTCTTGCAAATTTTGGCACCCCTCTTGCCTCTTTCGGCACACCTCTTGCCTCCTTCAGCACCTCAGTTGGTTCTTTCTGCACTGCTCTTACTTCTTTCTGCACCCCTCTTGCCTCTTTCTGCACATTTCTTACTCTTTCTGCACCTCTCTTGTTTTTCTCTGCAATTCTCTTGCTCCTTTCTGTACTTCTCTTGCCTGTTTCTATATTCAAATGTCAAGTTTAAAGGTCTGCGTGCTCTCGTGACTGAGGTATATGTCTACTTGCACATGTATTCTCACATATGTTATGCATCTGAAGATGGTAGCTTAAAAAGCGGGTAGCTTCTCTTATAGGTGGTCAAATCTTCTTAGTTCTGCTCTGTCATTCGGTTGCACAGGCAGACATGTCTTATATATGTGTTATAGAGCCCCTCAAATATACTATTGAATACCCATGTGCCCTGTATTGTGAGCAGAAAGAAATGCATACACCTTTTATGCTGTTTGAAACACAGGTATTCAAGTGTTTGTATGTTTACTTTCATTTAACATGTCACTAGGTAAGAGGCTGAGACACACGCATGCATACCTTCACAAATTTGGTCAGACTTACAACAGTGATTTTTTTTTTTTAGTTTTTTTTTTCCAAATATATTTTTATTGGCATTTTGTAGAAACCAATCAGTTGAATACAATCAGGAGAAGAAAAAAAAGAAACATAAAGCAAGAAAGAAAAGGAATAAAAAATATAATACATCTACTATCACTGTCTACAATCGAGGGTGCTAGCTCCACCCATACAAAGTCATCTCACCAATGATATAGAGAGTCGTTCAACATCAGTCCATCCTATACATGTCTGTTCATAATTGGAATCGTATCTTGCCATTGACAATATATAAAGCCAAGCTAACAATGAATAAAAGAAAAAGAAACAAAGAATAAACCAACAACGAATAACTGGTGCAGAGGAATGGTGTGAACACATCAGTATGCTAATATCTAGCGGGGTTGAGGACAGTCCCTACCCGCAAAGCAAGGAGAACTGGGCTGATGCAGGGGATCCCCCCTTGCCAGTACTCTCCTACCGCCGTTCCGTAGCTGTGGCCATGTTAGGTTATGATCTAGGTCTACCCATTCCCATACCAAATATCAAACCTCAGCAGCCCCCAATGGCCCTGGCCCGATCGCCTGGGTCTCACTATCTGCTTGTGGCAAGCGATCCGGCTCTCCCTCGTCACTGCCCGACCCCGCCGGCCTCTCCCTCTCAGCTACTACTTCCCTCCATTGTTGGGCTATCGGGAACTTCCTCATCCCCCTAGTCTCCTCCTACGCCAGTACCCTGCCCTCCGCTCCCGCCCACGCTATGACATCCCTGTTCCAAGCCGAGATCGGTGGACCCCTCACAGACTTCCACTCCATTGCGATCCTGCGTTTAGCAAAGCCCAGCGCTAGATCAATCAAACGATTCTCGACCTTGCGTTTAGGCGGTCTGGGGAATAGACCTAGCAGGCACGTCTGAATTGTGAAGGCCAACTCCCTATCAAGCACGTCCTTGATCTTAACCAACACCGCCTCCCAATAGAGGCGTAACTACCAGCAATCCCAAGTCATATGGACAAAGTCAGCATCTGGATGCGTACACCTAGGGCATAGCCGCACTTCCCCTCCATATGTCACGTTGAGCCGATGTGGTGTCATATAGGTCATGTGCGTATAGTTAAATTGTATATATTTCAGTCGGGTGTTCCGGGAGACTTTCCCAGAATATCACAGGACTTTATGCCACTCCGAATCAGTAAGAACCGTACCCCCCATCGTATCCCATCGTGCCCGTAACCTATCCAGCGGGCCAGTGGAAGCCTCCACTAGAGCTGCATAGAGCCACTTCACGAGGTGCCCCGCCGTACCAAGAGTGAGTAGCGCGTGGAGGACAGGGTGCGTATCGGGCTCCTCCCTTCCAAGGCCACATAGATGCATAAACGTGCGCGTTAGCGCTTCATAGCACTGGAATTGGCCAAGGGGGAGTCCGCTATCCTCCATCAAGTCCGCGAAAGGGATCAGAGCTTTGTCGAAATAGCAATCCCCAGCCGTCTCCAGTCCAGCACCCGACCAACTGGCCAGTTGGGCATCCGTGAATACAGTTTGAGGGGCCCCATGCGGGAGACCCACCAAGGGAATCAAGGGGGAGTACTTCACAGGGTGTTGCCTGCCGCTACAGCACCGTCTCCACGTCTGGAAGGCCGTGCGCTGCAAAAGAGAGCAGGAGGGGATGGACGTAGCTGGCAATAGGAGTTTGGCCATCACTAGTCCTTGGCTAGATACCGGATCTGTTAGGCACGTTCCCTCCTCATTCACTCCCTCCACCCATTGCGCTAACCATTGCAGTTGGGCGGCCAACATATAAGATTCGAAATTTGGCACCCCAAGACCGCCCTCCGACACAGGGCGCTGTAAGGTTTGCAGGGATACTCGCGGGCGTTCATCGCCCCAAACCAATCGCCGCAGGAGAGCGTGCAGAGGTCTAAACCAACTTCTCGGCATCAGCACTGGGAGATTTACAAAAAAGTAGAGCAGCCGGGGCAACATAACCATTTTGGACAGCATAATCCGGGCCATGGTAGGCAGTTGCAGCGAGTTCCAAAAACTGAACACAAGAGCGAAGGGAACGCAACGTCTTACCCAAATTCCCGTCCTTAAGATCATCCAGGTCGTGGAAAATCTGTATGCCCAAATATTTAAACGTACGCTGTGCCCAGAGGGTGTCAGGCGGCAGCGCCTCCGCCTGGGTAACGGCCCGGCTATTGGGAACAAATAGGTCTTAGATTTATTAACCTTACGGCCTGAAAGGGCAGCAAAATCGCCTAGGATCTGCACGGCTGCGGCGGCCCCCCCAACTGCCTCTGTGAGATACAGCAACAGGTCATCAGCGTACAGGGAGATATGGTGGCAACGCCCGCCCAAAGTCAATCCTATCCCACACCCCCCCAGTGGAAACCGCTCCGCCAGCGGCTCCACGGCCAGAGCAAACAGGAGCGGGGAAAGAGGACAGCCCTGTCGGGAGCCACGGGAGATCTTGTAAGGCCTAGATATGGCTCGTCCTGTCTTGACCCTTGCAGTGGGGGAGGCATAGAGAAGCTGTACCCACCGCACCCAGTCATCACCCAAGCCCATTCGACGCATCACCTCAAATAGGAACTCCCAGCTCACCGTGTCGAACGCTTTCTCTAAATCGACCGATAAAACCGCCGCGTGCTGTAAAGCCGGAGCATCCGCGTGGTAGAGCACAGAATAGAGCCTACGGAGGTTATAAGAGGTGCTACGAGTGGGAATAAACCCGTTTTGGTCAGGGTGAATCAGAGACTTTATGTGTGGGAGCAACCTACCCGCCAATACTTTACTCAGGATCTTAAAGTCTAAGTTCAGCATGGAAAGCAGTCGGTAGTCTCTTACTCCTGCATCAGGTTCTTTGGACTTGGGGAGCGGGATCGCCAGTGCTGTCTGGGTGGATTGAGGCAGGCCCCCCCCTCCCTCGTACGCTTCCGCACACAGTGAAACCAAATGCGGCGCCAAAACATCAACAAACCGCTGGTAAAATTAGGCTGGGAGGCCATCAGGCCCAGGCGTCTTACCGTGTGCCAGTGCAGCTATAGCGGCTCTGAATTCCTGCACCGTGACCGGACCTCCTAGTTCATCCTGGTCATCTGCCTCAAGTGTACGGAGTTGCAGAGGAGCCAAGAAGTTACGTATAGCTGACAAGGGGGCCGCAGTCGGGGCATCATATAGCCTCTCATAATATTGCAAGAAAGTGTCGTTAGTAACATCAGGGTCATGCACTGTTCCCCCTGTGTCTAATCCAAGCCGTGTGACGAGCACGCCTCCCATTTCAGGTTTAATTAAACGTGCCAAAAGTCGGCTCGCCCTCCCTTCCTCCTTTTGCACCCTATCCAGATATTCCTTATAATTATAACACCGTAGCCTCCCCAGCGCTTCGTGGTACCGCGCCCTCGCTTCATGTAAGGACGGCAAGGCTGCGTCATCCATACCCTGCAAATTGTCCAGTCTACGGATAGTCCCCTCCAAGTCTAGCAGTTCGCGCTTAATCTCCCTATGCGCCCGCACGCCTGAGCCATACAATGGCCCCGCACCACAACCTTGAACGCCTCCCACTCTACCTGTGGAGATGAGGCAGTGTTGGCATTGACAAGGAAGTAATTGTCAACTAATGCTTCCGGGGAGGACCGGAACAGTCATAGTCAAGTAAGAGCGGATTCAGTTTCCAAGTAGGAATCGGGGGGCGCCGACCCAACGGCTGGTGTAGCATGAGTAACGGGCTCTGGTCCGACAGAGTGCGCCCCAAGTACTCTGTGTGAGATACGGCACCATTGAACACCGGGGAGCAGAGGAACATATCCAGCCTGGAATGGACCTCATGTACCGGTGAAAAGAAAGAGTACTCCCTATTGCTTGTGTGCTGCAGTCTCCAGGTGTCCTCTAAGCCCCAATGGGACATCCAAGTCTGGAAACCCGATGCAGTACGATGTGGCTGAGTCCCCGGCATGGGAGGGTGCGAATGATCAATAGTAACGTCCGCCACTCAGTTAAAATCTCCCCCCAGTATGAGAGAACCCGTTACGCATTGGGCTAAAGAGGCGGGTAAGGACTCTAGGAAACCAACCTGGTCTTGGTTAGGGGCATAGACACTGCCTAGGGTCACCTCCCGCCCTGCCAGTCGGCCCATTAGCAGGACGTACCTCCCTTCCGGATCCAGCCATGTGCGTTCAGGTGAAAAAGGGACCCCAGGTTTCACCCAAATTAAGACCCCTCTGGCAAAGGCCGAGAAGGTGGTCGCAAAGACTTGCCCCCGCCACCTCTTCTGCACCCTCCCAGCTTCCTCCTTATTAAGATGGGTCTCCTGGAGAAAGGCTATGTGCACATCTCTGCGCCGAAGGTAGGAGTATATGTTGTGACGTTTGGCTATTGTTCCCATACCACGGATGTTCCATGTGAGGAACCTCACAGTGCTATGTGTGCCTATCATATCCACGGGAACCCTCCCCAGGGCGACATAAGGGGGACCCCCCCGCCCGCGTCCCAGTACATGTGCCACCGCCCTCCTCTGCAAGCAACCAAACAAACAATAAAAACAGCAACTAAGGAACCCTCATCTTGAACAACTCCCCAAGCCCAGGACAGCCCAACAACGGTCAGTCGTCCAAACAATATGTGGAACATGACCCTTAGTGAGGCCTTACTCTAGTAAGGTTCTCAAGGGGGGTGGACAGAAAGAGCAGAAGACCATATAGGATTGGCGCGCAAACCATCCTGTTCGCGCCGGCCTCACAAGTCATGGTAGACCAGGACCAGAGACCACCCTCAACAGATCAGCGACTCCCCAAACGTGCAAACCAATACGGAGCCCAGTTCGCCTCAGATAACTTCGTCGGATGTGTGTGGCGTCACCACCGGCATCTTCACACTATCACTGCGAGATGTGTCCGAGTCAACGTCCCCAGCGTCGTTCAATGAGTGGGCTGCCGTTTCAGGGGTAGGGCTCCTGCCCTGCATCATCGCAGCCACTGCCTGCAGAGCTTCTGCCCTCTTCCTTTCAGTTTGGGAAGAGGTCGGTTTCTTAGGAGCTCCCCTCCGGTTTCCCCAGGTCAGCTCCAGGGCCCGCAGGCCGGGAGGCCCCAGTCTTATAGGTCTCAAACCAGTCCCGGGCCTCACCTGGGCTCCCACAGAAGTGGGTGGCGCAATCCAACACAATCCGCAACCGAGCTGGGAACATCAGGGAATACTGCAGGCCTTCCTCCCTCAGGGCCCTTTTAGCCTCCATGAAAGAGGCCCGCCTCCTTTGCACCTCCAGGGTATAGTCCAGAAAGAGGGAAACCATACTGTTGTCAACTGTATAGGGACCCTCTGTGCGAGCCTTCCGTAATAGGAGATCTCTGTCCCGGAAATGAAGCAAGCGGGCCAACACCGGCTGCGGGGGGCGCCCAGGCGCCGGGGGCCCGGCCGGGACCCTGTGGGCCCTCTCAAGAGTGTAGAAGGGCGACAGGCCCTCAGGCGCCACCACAGAGCGCAGCCACTGCTCTAGATAGGCCACCATATCGTTGCCCTCGATTCCTTCCGGCAAGCCTAAGATCCGGACATTATTCCGTCGATTGCGCCCTTCCGCGTCTTCTGCTCTTCGTTCCAGGACACCCACCCTGTCTGTGAGGGCTCCCACCTGTTGCTCCAAGGCCTTTTGTGCAGGGGCTATCTCAGAAATGCTTACTTCGGCCCCCTTTACCCTCTCGGAGAGCTTCTTGTGTTTCTCTCGCAAAAGACCTAGCCCTACCGCTACCGTGCTGATGTCTTGGTGGAGGGTGGCCTTCGTGTCCGCTATAGCCTCCAATATCTTGCCCAATTGCTGCTGTATCGGGGCTTCCACAACAGTTTGCGACTGTTCCTGGGCACTGTCGTCCGGGTCCTGTGCGGCTCCAGCCTGTCGACCTCGGGGCTTGCCCATGGCGCCAATCCACCCCTGACTGGAAGGCCGCACCTGAGAGGGGGTCCAAGCAAAAGAAGCGTCCCCGCGCTCACGAGCCAGGCTCGACCCCGTGCAGGTCCAGACCTAAACCCACGCGCTGGGTCACTCTAAACACCTCCAGATGTCGAGTATTCCTCGCAAATCACAGTTCAATTCAGGGCGCGCTCAATCGCGTCAGGAAATGGCTCTCTCGCCCAGGGGCAATGTCCATCACGCTGTGCGGGCAGCGGGACCCCCACACCTCATGAGGCGAGCATATGAGTCAGGCAGCCCCGGGCAGACTCCACAGCCAAGGATCACCAGCAAGGCCCTCCGAGGTCCAGGCACTCATCTAGGGTGGGCCCCCCAGGCCGAACGCACTCACCAGAGGACTCTGCCACCTGATCTCAGGAACTGGTGAGGACCCCAGCACACGCCGCTTCAGCGCAGCCAGTAGGGGCACCAGGCGCCGCCACAACAAAGGGAGAAGCCAGGGGGCAAGACCCGCACGCCAGTCCCTGAGCCCGGATATGGGCCCCGAATAATTGCCCTAGTTCTCCGCGGACGCCCCAGACAGGCTTGACACACGGGCCAAGTGGCCGCCGCCTCTCCCTCACGCCATCATGTGCACTAGGTCGGGCCCCAGCAGATCGCCACCCCATGGGGGGAAAGCCCCGGCCTCCACTGCAACCACCGCGCTCACTCCACAGGGCCCAGCCAGTGCCCACGCAGTTCCTCAATCTCACAGAGGGGAGGGCCCTCCGTTCACGGAAGCGTCATGGGCGCCTTCCAGTGCTGGCGCCAGTGGTGTCGCACATCCGCTAGATGTACAAGCCCCGACCGGGCCCTACACACAGTTTAGCCTCACCAAGGTGCGCACATCCCTCCTCGGCGGCTCCGGTACCTTCACTGGGGGCCGCCAGTCCACCGCTGTCCCATGCCGCCAGTATCCTAGCTGTGACTGCAGGCCTGTAGTCGCTGCGCGAGCCGCAGAAAGGAGCGGGCCCCACTCCTCATCCAGTGGCAGTCACTCGCAGGCCGCCATCTTGCCCGCCGCCCCCAGGAGCCCGTGACCGAAGCCCCGAGCTCCCACAGCAGTTCAGGGAGCTGCCCAGTCGTCAAAATCCAGCGGCCCTGCACCACCGGGCCCCAGTTGCAGGCGTTCCCAGTCTCTAGCGCCAAGGGAAACACATCCGCCACTTGCACGAGCCCCGACCAGGCTCTGCGTGCCGATCAGCCGCGCCGAAGTGCGCACGTCTCACCTCGGGGGTGTCGGCATCTCCGCTGGGGGCCGCCGATCCGCCGCCCTCTCTCACCTCTGGCACCAAAGCTGTAGCCGCAGGCTCGCACCCAGAGCGCGGGCCGCAGACAGGAGCAGGCTACGCTCTCCCCACAGCGGCAGTCACTCGCGGGCCGCCATCTTGCTTGCTTCCCCCCGGGGCCGGTGACCGAAGCTCCGAACCCCTGCAGCCGCTCAGGGCATCGCCCAAGCGCTAGAACCAGCCCCCGGCATCTCCACACCGCAGGGCACCGTTTGCAGGTGCTCCCCGGTCTCCAACAGTAGGTGAAGTGCTGATAATTATCAGGCCGGCGCGGAGCTCCAAGCTCACGCGTCTGCCATGGTCGGCTCCTTGGCCACGCCCCAGACTTACAACAGTGATATGCTTAGGATTGCTGTTTTATATTTGGTAGGCGTAACATTCTGAGCAGTCGATTAATAGTGAACCTTTAAGAGAAAAGTGAGGTTTAAGACATCTTCGGAGAAGGATTATTGATTAGAGTACTTTGTATGAGTCTGTTGTAAGGTACAGTCAAAGTAGGCCTCTTTCTGCATCTCTGTTGGTTCTTTCTGCACCTTTCTTCATCTTTCTGCACCTCTCTTGCCTCTTTCTGCACTTCTCTTGCTTCTTTCTGCACCTTTCTTCCTCTTTCTGCGCATGTCCTACCTATGTAGGCATAGTTAGAAATTAGCAATTAAAAAACCTTAGAAAATCTGTGAGGGACCTCAAGTGGAGAAGAAATTGTCCAAAAATGTTTTTTTGGGCCACATGCGGATCGGTGGATCCACCACAGCACTCAGCACAGGCCCCCGGGTGAATCCACAACGGATCCACAGATTCAGATCCCAATTAAAAAAAATACACCCACTCGGAACCACTCTCTCGCTTACTCACTCACACACCCACTTACACAACCACTCACACCCACTCACATATTCATACAGCCGCTCACACACCCATTCAGAGACCCAGAACACTACTCACACACCTGTACAGCCACTCACACACCCAGTCACAGATTCACACAGCCACTCACACAGCCACTCACAGACCCACACAGCCAGTCGCACATGCACTCACATACCCACTTACACAACCATTCACACACCCATACGTTGATGAGAAAACTGTGCATGGTGGGGGGCGCAAGTTATAGTTACCTTGGGGCACAAAGGTTAAAATGACGATATAGTTAGGTGAACATTTCAGGAATAAGTTAACGTTTTAAACAAAACAAAAAATCACTGAAATTCACCAGTTATAGTTATCTTGAGCAACTATAACTTGTGGCCTAAAGTAACTATAACTTGTGACCACGCCATGTACATTCTTGTCATTGATGTAATTTCAGAAGTTGCAGTGAATTTATTAATGATGTTATAGAACATGTCATGAGTTATGTAATATGTGGGGTAATTAGTAACGCTTGGCAAGTGTGCGAATTATAGTTACCTTAGTGCACAAGTTATATGAAAGGCCTAGTAGCACTTATATTTTCTTTTAAATTACACACAGGACAGGGGACTAAGTCCCCGAGTCCTGTAATGGCTGCCTGCAACATATTTCCTCATGTGAAAGCCCCCTGAGCCAATAAGAAGGCTCTATTTTTTAATATTGGGATTTAGGGACTCTCATGAGAGTCCCTCGCACCCAACTGGCCAAATATACACATATTTTTTAGACTTAATATCTCAAAAACTACTGAACTGATTTACACCAAATCACAAAAGCACACTTTCTGGACAAAGATCTAGCTTCCTGCCTAATTTGGTGTAATTCAGTTTAGCAGTTTTTCCATTAGTGCTGCCTAAAAAGTCAATGGAAAATGCATGGGGATTTTGCGCTTTGTGACCCCCACTCTTTTTCTCAGCCCCGCTTGACAAATCAACCTAAAACTTTCTATGCACAACCTAGGCAGAAAAGAGAAACTTTAACAAAAGTTTTGTGGAGATTTTTAAATGGTGCCAAAGTTATTAGCAAAACAAAATAGGAATTTCCTATGGAAACGCTGACCTAACTTTACTTACCGCAACCCCTCCCCCCAAATTCACTTCTAGGGCCAACACTGATGGAGAATTCTGCAATGGGGAATATGGGCTTTCTGGCGAAGCTACATGACATACTGGGAATGTATGTGAATAACAAAAAATAAAAAAACACTTTCAAGCCGATATATACAGCTTCAGCTGAATTTTTTTTTTTTTTTTAATAGCCCTCCCCCCTCCCGCCCACCCCCAAGTCTTCAGTGCTCTTCTGATCGCCAACTGGCACTACAACACACTTTTACAGAGAGGTACTGTATGTATTATCACAATGTACCAGTGAAAAGATGCATCTTTTTATTGAAATCTGAAATCATAGATGGGGCAAGTGGGGACACGTTTTCACATTACTTCATAGTAACCGTCTACTTGTTTTGTTGATGTCTGAGCCCAGAGGTGTCAGGGTCATCAAGACGAAAACTTTATGAGCTGCTGATGTTATGAAAATGTCTGAAATAAAGGCCCAGTATTGAAGAAAGACATGCATGAATATATGCTAGTTGTGGAATTATATCATTAAGTGTAAAAATATGTCTCTGATGCCCAATAAGGGAGTACTTTGATCCCTTCATCTGAATCCAAAGTAATTATTGGACTAAGAGACGTTTGAAGGTCCCCCAAAGCAGAGTGCCAGTGCAGAAAAACTGACTGAGCTGGGCCAACCGAGATGTTTAAATACCTATAATTGTGATGAACTCTTAGAGTTGCTAAACAAACTGCCCCTCTCCTTGGCTGTGTGTGAGTCCTGTATAGTTTTCCCTGCTAGTGAATGCTCCTGTGCAATATTAACTGCTAGTGTATGTCTATTTATTTGATATTTTCATACACCATAACAAGCAGTATTAGTGTGCTATACAATTTTAACAACCGTATAATGAATGTGTTTTCTAAGAAGGTAACATTAACATAATCTGATGATGCTGCAGTTGGAGATCATGATGATGATGCTTCAGTTGAAGATAGGGCCATAAATAGTTATGGTTTGTTAAACGGGAAAGAGGAAGGGGACGGGGTCCGTATGGTTGCAAGGATTTGTTGTAAAGAGTGAAAAGAGCAAGAGGAGAGGACTGGATCAATTTTGGAGGAGGAAACAAAGTATGAAATTCTTAATTTGAGTGATTTTTTAATAGGACAGTTGTGAAGCCCCTTCTGAAGTTGAAGTCTGGTTATTGTCTCAGATAGGCTGGCACAGAGCGAGTTGCACACTCTTGTTCCCGCTCTTGTGAAAGATTTGTTCTGTGTTTGTCTTGTTTGAACTTGTTTGATTTTAATAGTAAGGATGTTTTGCTTCAAGAGTGTATTAAGTGGTTGACAGGAAGCTGGGAGCAGCCAGCTGTAGCCAGTGGCTATCACCTTAAGATGCAACCATGGTTTTTGTTCAGAGTTAATCTTGCTGCAGCATGAAATGCTGCTTTGATTGGAATGATGTGGTTGGAGTCGCTGATAAGAACGCATTTCAATAATCAATCTGCACATTTATCAATGTGGTGCTGAAGTTTTAGCCTCTTGGGTGAAAAGGTTTTTAAGTTTCTTGAGTGAGTGTAAATTTTAGTTTGCTGATTGTTCTTTTTTTCTGGTATGGTGAATAAGAGATTCATTGAGGTCGATTGTGAAGCCTAGTACCTTAACAGTCAGTGCCAAGATAGGTGTGAATGCATGCAATTTGCATTCCTGCAGTTGATCTTGGCTCACTTTGCTTTTGGAATTTGATGACATCCACATGAATTCTCTTTCCTGTAGGTTTATTCATTAGGAAGTTTTCATTCATCCAGTTTTATAATTTATTGAGATTTAGATAGTACTGGAGCGAGACACTGTCTTGATCAGATGTGTGCTTTAGATATGTCACATTATTCGTAAAGCGCAATCCTAGTTGGAAAACATTGTTTAGCAGGCGAGAGTACAATTGTTTAGAATAAGGCAGGTAACTTGTATGTTCCTATCGTGTGGGGGTAAAGCTCACTGTGCTACTTGTGCGACTAATAAATATTCCCCCATGCAACACTTAGTTGTTAATTTGACATTTACGGCGAGTGTACCATGTGCACCATTTATTGCTACTTCACTTTATACAACACTTTCTATTACTTCACTTTATGCAACACTTACTGTTGGTTCTCCCCACTTTAAACTTACTGCTAATGACTTACAGTTAATCACTTAATGCCAGTAGATTCATTCCAACATTTATTACTAGAGCAACTTCTCACCACTTACTGTAAATTTCAGATTCTGTGAATGCAGCCCCATATATTACTTACAAATGGTTCACCCTGTGTAGCAGAAGGGCGATCCCATGCAACTCTTATTGCTAGCGTATAACCGGAATAGCACATAATGCTTGTACATCTACAAGATTAGTTCACAGCTGAGGCTAAACCAAGAGAGTTGAATGCGAGCCGCTATGACCTTCACTAGGATCTTACAGTCCAGGTTGAGACGGGATAAGGGCCGATACATGTTCCTGTCCAGAGTATCCCTCCCTATCTGGGAATCTGCACTATAAGGGCCTCTTGTGAGGATGCCAGCACCTGTCCCGCCTTGTGGGCCTCTGCGTACAGCTGAGCTATATGCTTAATGAGGGCTGCCTGGAAGCACTTAAAGGATTCCATAGGCGTCTTGCCCATCGCCAACTGCATAATTGCCACGGCTATCTTGTGCTCCATAATAAGGCCCTCCATTTGAATTCTGCCCCCTGTAGTCAATGCCGAGGCATGTCGACCAAAGAAGAGGTCAACTGGCCATCACTAGCTTCAGATGCTGGCCCTTATAGCTCTTTATTATAGTCCAAAAACACTGTCGTGATATGTCTGCCTATGCACGCAGTGACCTTCTGGGTGTCGAATGACTGTGATCATGGACCTGCTGTGCTCCACCTTCAGAAGACTCGCGAGCAAACATCCAGCCCGGCCCCCTTCCGCATGCCTTTGCAACATGCACTCCCAAAAATCATGCTGGGACAGTCTGGTGATCAGATCAGTATGTTCCCATCTCCGTTGCAACATGGCACGACATGTCTTCATGTCCAAAATCGCGCTGAGCTCCAAAAAACGCAGCTTGTGCTCATTCCATTCGGGCCTGCAGAGTGGAGTGTACCCAGTAGACTCCACTCAACCCATGGTGTGGAGGCCGAGCCCGCATTAGCTTAGAAATAGTGAGTTATCTCATCACTCAGAGTGCCGTGGCAGGCAGCATCCTCGAAGGCTGAGCATCGCAGAGGCCAGGAGGGTACACGGGTTCTTGTCAGGCCCCAGTGCAAGGCCAGCATAAGCAGATAGTGATCTGAGTGTGTCATCGCTTAATATTCTGTGTTGTGAGTTGGCCCTGCAAGATGCTGAGAGGTGAGAAACAGGTCTATCCTAGTGTTCAATGCATGAATGTGGGGAAAAAATAATCTCTGGTCAGTGGGTGTGCATATCTCCATGCATCCAATAAACGACAAATTCGGATGCAGCCTCCCACCTGTTAGGATGGTCTGTGTGCCAATGCACCTGGCGGGTATGGGTGGGACTCGTCCATTGTGGTGTCCAATACACAGTTGAAGACCCCACCTCCCACTAAGGGCTCATCTAAGACCCGCTCAAATAGCTTGTTCAGTGAGTGAAGGTGCACCGCCTGCCCTAAGTTGGAAGAGTAAAGCCCGAGAATGTGAACCAGAGGGCCATCTAGTCTCCTGCTCACTAACACATATCGACCATCAGGGTCCGTCTTCTGCCATTCCATTCGAAATGGCACCCCAAGTGCAACCCATATCAGAACTCCCTGGGAGAATGCAGAGAATGTGGTGTAAAAAACTGGCCTTTCCAGCATGTAGCTGGTGCACCTCCAGCTCAGTGAGATGCGTCTCCTGCAATATAACCATTGCATCTTGCTAAGTAAGAGCTGATGTGATGGTGCTTGACCAACTGACCCATCCCCCTGATGTTCCATTTAATTAAGTCAGAGGTGGCGTAGTGTGTCATGATTCATGCTGTAGTAGTAAGATTGAACATCATGGGTGGCCCCACACTCCCCCATCCTGTGTCACCTGCCCACCTTGCTGTCGGGCCCTAGCTTGATATGGTGCCTCGGGTAGCTCCCTAGGTACTGCTGGGGCACCCAGTATTAGTGTCAAGATTGCGTGTTCCAAGAGCATTACAAAAAAGGGAAGTAACATCCCCAAGAGCACCACCCCTCCCAGGGCAGAAGGAAAACATTACCCTACCTAATTATAAATAGGAAACTAAGAAAATAAGCCCCCAAGAGGAAGAGTTAGAGGGAAAGGTATACAAGGAGACAGGAAGAGAGGCTTCCATAATAGGTGAACAGAATGTAACAACTCAAGTCTCTTGGGGATGAGCTCCTGTTACTGCCTTGTGAGGGCAAGGCCCCATGTCAGCCAGCTAAGTTGATGGGACCAGTCACACATGGGGTGGTGACCATCCATTTGCAGCATTGATGCTTTGATCAGGCCTGCATCAACTCAGCAGGATGTGTAAAGATTTGTGATGGCTGTGCAGTCCCTGATTAGCCAGGCTCGCCCGTTTGTGCCTGGTTCCCAGTTCGTGGCACCTCGCCTTGTGGATCATATCAAATCCTCTGCAGATTGCAGTGTGACCATAGGAAGTGCCTGCATAGCTATATCCTAACTGACAAGACGCTCTTGGGCTTCCGCATCACTGCTGGAGGGGGATGCGTGTGTGAAGGAGTGCTCATGTACGGCAGAGCAGAGGACTGCAGCCTTGTCTTACTCAGCCTGGGTCTTGCTAGGGTGTCAAAGCGCGCTGCAGTCCGAACCCCAACATCGCTTCCGTCTTCGATGTCGTAAGCTCCCAAAGCGTTACAACCATGAGCTCCCAGAGCATTGGTCCTCATTTGCGAGGCCCAGTCCCACACCTCAGTCAGGTCTGTAAAGAAGAGGGATTTGCCCTCATGGGTAGTCCGGATTCTGGCCGGGAACTGAAGGGCATATTTCAGTCCCATATCCCGCAGTCTAGGTTTCATGCTGAGGAATGAAGCTCTATATTTCAGAACCGCCAGGCTATAGTCTGGAAAGATGAAGACTTTGCTATTGTCTACCACGAAATGGCCCGCCTGCCTAGCCACTTGAAGAATGGCGTTCTTTTTGCAGAAGTCCAGGAGTTTTGCTCCCACAGGTCTAGGTGTGGCCCCTAGGCGTAGCATCCTTACCCGGGACAGGTTGTGGGGCACCATCTTCCAGTTCAGCCATTCCTCGAGGCTTGCCACCATATTGTGATTTTCTGTACCCTTGGGTAGACCCACCAGGCGTATTTTATTTTGGCGTGCTTGGCCCTCTGCCCTGATCTCCAGAAGGCGGTCTGTAAGCTCCTGCACTTGTTGCTAGAGATCTGTCATTTGGGATTGTAACTGTTGTAAAGACGATTCTGTGTGGGCCATGCTCTTTCGCAGTTTCCTTTGCTCCTCCTTGGAGGAGGCTCACCTCGGCAGCCACTGCGTCTATCTTTGCCCCCATGGAGGTTCTGGAAGAGTTCACGGCCTCCAGGATCTTCGCGACCTCGTCCAAGCGGGGTGTAGTTGGCGCCAGCATTGACAATGTCAATGTCCTTGCATCTATGCCTTGGTGCAGCGCTGGAGTTGGTGGCAATTTGGTTGTTTTTTCGCTTTTCAATTGTGAGCACTGTTAGGAGGGAGGCCCCTAGAAATGTGACAACTAAGGGACAGAGGACCGATTGTGGGTCGAATCCAAGCAGTTCGTAGTCAGCTCGATTACCCATGAAAGGCAGTGAGGCAGCACAGGCAGCTGCCCGGCAATCAGTCTAACCACAGTCATAGCAGACCACCAAGTTGTCGGGGGCAAATGATGAGTCTTGGTAAACAGCAGGCTATCGTGTATCAAGCAATCAATTCAGGGGAGAAATGAGCATGCAGCCAGCAGGCACCTCAGGGGCGAGGAGAAAATCACGTATGGGCTGCAGCCCAGGTTGCCCCGCCATTGCCTCCGGGGAGGGGGTCCTCCAAGCAATGGCGCAGTCCCTTCAGGGGGGCATGCAGCTTAGGAATCAGTCTGAAGGGGGTAGGGGAACAGCTTGTCTCCCCCCACTGCACCCAAGCCATAGTGCAGGGGGCAGGAAGAAGGCACTCCTGCACTCGCCTCCTTTGCGGGGCCCCTGCCATGATGTTTTAATGGGACCGTCCTTGGCCCCCCAAGGGTGTTGTGGCATCCATTCCCATCCCAGACCTGGCCTCCGCCGAAGTCGTGACCCACTGCGGCCCCTGAAGCAAGCGACCGCCTCCCGACAAGGATCAGCCATCCGTTTCCTGGCCTCTCACCTATCTGCACGTGCCGGCGAGGAGACGAAATCGACAGCCCCACTCATCCTCGGGGGCAGTTGTGGCCATCGCATGCGAGGTCCGAGCCCTGCTACCTCCCGGATTGCAGAGGATAAGAGCGGCAATCCAGCTGAGCTCGCTAAACTGCGGTCGCCATATTCCTCATCCTGGCCATGCCTAGGGTGACCAGATTTCCCCGTTTCCCCCGGACGTTCCCGGTTTTTGGAGCAGTGTCCGGTGTTCCAACACTTTGCTCCAAATTAAAGAAATGTCCTGGTTTTTGTGCAGTGCCCGGGTTAAACAGATAAATGTCCCGTTTTTTAAATAGTGTCATGGTGCGCCTGCTTACTTCGCACAGGTGCTGAGACAGGTCTCTATTGGGCTCTCCATTTTTGCCCTCAGGGTGAAAAAAAAATCTTACTGCTGCAGCAGCACCACCCTTCACTGCCTTCGAAGAGACCAGTTATAGTTCTTTCACAGTCTCATCATTCCAGAACTGAAGCATTTTCACTGTTATGTACAACGAAGCCAAAGTTGTTGCTTATTTAGCTTATGCAGCTAACAATTGACAAAGCTAATAGTCCTGGCTTGTTGTAGGTGTATTGTTACTTGTTGTATTATTTATCTGGATACAATGACAGAAGCAGCACATTTTTTTTGGGGGGGGGGACACATGCCAAGCACAGATTTTTTAGCTTATGTGTTTTAAGCCACGCCCTTAATTACATCGGCCACGCCCCTTTGAGAGACCTCCAGTTTTTTCATTCCACTTAAAGCCTGGGTACTTCTGTCATGTCACCTGGTCTTGTAGAGCGCTTTATGGGACTTCAGCATGCTTCCTTGTTTGGGAGCGCTGGAAGGGCACAGGTTGCATGAGTGGTTGAAGGGAGTGTGGGGGGAAGCGTTGAGTGTCGTGCGCGAGTGGTGATGTGGTCAAGTTACTGCAGCCTCCAAGCCTGCTCAGGTAGTATTTCTACTACATCTGAAGGCCCTGTGTGACGTAGAAGCGGTGAGACATCTGCGGGTGCAGTTGTCTCATGGGACATGGTTGGGTGAGATACACAAGGCCAGAGGTGAGCTCTGCTTGCTGTGACCTACAACACGTCTGTGCTGTAGTACTCTTCTCTGCACTACTCAGACCGCCTACCTGGGAGAAAGCTGGGCGCTGGACGGTTCTACCAGACGACCAGAAATGCTGGCTTGTAATTGGACAGTAACTACCCCCTGAAGAAAGGCACTCCCCAAAATGCACATGGGGAAATGTTTTTAAGCACTATGATGTCATGGGTTTTATCACAGCAAAGAATGGACGCATACACTTTGCCTAGTGGTGTTTTTAAAGCTGCTCAACAGGAGACACTTATGTACGACAGCAGCGTGCACAGAGCGGACATCACCAGTAACATACTGCATCTATTTTAGAGTTAACCTTGTACCTGAGAAATGCCACAGTCCCCCCCCTCATCTCAGAGGCACAGACAGGCCTATAGTCACATCCTATCCCACACCTCAGAGGCACAGACAGGCCTTCTTTCATCCCTCCCCTCATCTCGGAGGCACAGACAGGCCTATTCTCATCCCTCCCCTCATCTCAGAGACACAGACAGGCCTACCTCCTCAGCCCTTCCCGCATCATAGTGCCTTTTGTCTCCCTTTCTCTTCCTTCTTCCTCTTCCCCTTCTCGGCTTCTGGCATGGGGCAAGCTTTTTAGCCATTTTTGCAGGTTAGTAGTTTTGAGGCAGTTCTTGACATTTTTAAAGCAAAAACTCCATTGCTGTCTGTGTCACACATCTAATTTGTCGTCTGGAATTCTTCATCTGTAACTGTGGAGGCGGCTGTCATTGTAGTCCTTTTTCTATGTCCATAACAGCTGTCAAATAGTCCTACTTTTATGTCGCCGGTTACTGCAAACTGTAGTCCTAATTCTATGTCTATGACCTGTCCCGGTTTTTTGTTTTGAGAATCTGGTCACCGTAGCCATGCCTCCCATCTGTTCTCTTCGTGAGTGTGTTCCTTGTCCTAAGATGAGGTGTCCCATGGTATTTGTATCCCATGTCACATAGTCGTTGCGTTCTCTGACCTGGAATCTGTGTGCCCCCAGGCCTCTTACCAGTGTCTTCCCTGTCATGGTATTACTGTCACATTATAGTTCTTTTCTTTTTTAATCGTTTAAGTTCCTCTAACAATATAGCGTTCCCCCTGCCCTGTTGGTATGGTTTCTTTTATCACAATGCAATGTTGTAAAGTTCACAGTGTCTGTGTGTTCCCTGTCCCGGGGTTTTGTTTTACATATGCCAGTGTTAGGATATTCCCGACAAGGCTAGCATTTGGTCCAGCAGTGCTCTAGATAAAGCGGTGTATGAAGTCCTCTGACTCCCAATTTGAAGATAATTGAACACAAATGTAGTGAGCTTTGCAAAGTGCAGCACACGTACTACACTTTTAATGGGCATTACTCAGGGCACGAGTCGGGGGTACACGCGGGTGGACGGCGTCCACCCACCTATTTCACAGGGTGGACGCCGTCCACCCTGCCAAGAAGATGGCCCCAGTGAAAAAGATGCTGAATTCGTCCCGGTGTATTTTCCAAACACCGGGACACTTTCAGCAGCGCCTGCACGTTGTTATCTGCTTTCGATCGCAACATGCAACAACGTGCAGGCGCAGACGGGGCTCTCTTATTCTGACTCCTGCTGGGCCCATAACAATGGCCTATTCTGAGGGGTCATCAGGCCTCCTTCTGTTCAAGTCTCCTGGCTGGCAGCAGTCAGGAGCCTCACACCTAGAAGCAAATGCCGCAGAGTGGGAAACAAAGGCTCACACCTGTTAGCACTTCACACATACTTAAGAGAGGCATCTTTTCACTTTGTTCAGGCTCTGTTTAGGAGATATGTATGCACGGTAAGAACGTCAGATGTGTCCATCTTTCCCAGTATTTGCACAAAATAAATAGCATTTATATAGCGCATACTACCCTTGAGGAGGTGTTGTAATAATTTAAATATCACAATTTTTTCTTTTAACGCACTATGGGTAGAGAAAGCTTTACGGTGACAAAAGGCAACATTGGTTTATGTGAAGCTTACAAAAGTGTGAATCTTCTGCCTGAATCATGAGGGTTTGCAAGTATACTCGAAATGTGCTCAAATGTACTCATGATACACCTGCTAAACATATATGTGAGGGCTTAAGATCTGATGCCACTTCTTGTGATGCCCCTTCCTGTGATGTCACGCGCTGTGATGTCACGCGCCCCGATGTCACGCGCAGTGATGTCACTTGCATACTGATTAATTAGGTTAGTCCCCCCACTTCTTTTTTTAGGACTTGTGCCCTGGCATTACTAACACCCCACACTGGTACAGCACTAGGGCTTTCCAAAGGGGATACTACTACACAGGCAATGCGACGATATCTGAACTTCTTAGTATGGCAGCTATACTTTTAAACTAACTGTGCCAGAGCTTCTCAACAGAGATGATATATTCTTAATGGCACAGTACCGGAACTTCTCTGTAGGACTGCTGATGTTTTAATTCAGCATTATCGGAAATCCTTAGTAGGGTAGGTATTTTATTAATAGCGCAATAACGAGGAGGTTTGTTATCTCTGCAAAGAGATCAATATTTGAATGAGCTTGGAGTGTGGATTTCTCTTCTTGTACGTTTCTGTGCAGATGTGATGTATAATAGTATTGTGTGCATGAGGCATCACCAGTGTAAGTTTTCCTCCAACATCGAGGAGTTAATGCGCATCTAGCAACAGGGCAAGCTTCATTCAGTAATAAAGCATACACAGCAAAGGTAGGAGAAACAAGCTTTTGCAAAAAACACCATAAGTGCAAACTTCTCTGACACACAGGTCGGGTACCATATTGGGAACAGGGGCTGCAGAGTCAATTATTTAGAAGCATTGACAAAGCCAATAGGTCTTGTCCATGAAACCTGTTAACTTTGCCAGTGCTTGTTTTCTCTCTCTTTGTTGGCCAATGTGGATGCACGCATATCCATGGCAGCTATCTTTAAATGGGATTTCTTTAACTATAGCAAAATATATTCAAAGATGGCCACTGCAGATATGCACACATCTGCTGTGGCCGCCTTTTAATGGAGAATCTTAAAATATGCAAAAAAAATTAAAAGTTGGCCACCACGGAAGAATGTATTCTGTTATATTTAAAGAAACCCATTAAAATATGGATGCCACAGATTGGCTTGCCTCAGTGGTAGCCATTTTGAATAGAATGCCGCAAACAACATTAAACAAGCATTTGCAATGGAATTGGTCTCGCATTAACACGAGTTTAAGCTATTGGCAATACAATAGCTTAAACTCTCGCAAATGCGAGACCTATTGCGTGCAAATATTAGTTTTTTACCAGTGTCCATGCGGCACTTTCACATTCAGGAATGCCGCGCCCCTTTCTTTAGACAAGCCGCGTCTACAGAAAGGGGCGTGTCTGACACTAAAATGAAACCGCGGCACGGGGGGTTTGACCAAAAAAAAGCATCTGTTTGTCAAGTTGACAAACAGATGGTTTTTTTTGGTAAAAGCGCCTATGCCACGCTTTCACTTTAATGTCGGCCGCGTACCTTTCTTTAGACGAGGTTTGTGTAAAGAAAGGGGCGCGGCCTCTATGAATGTGAAAGCGCCCCATGGGCGCTAGTAAACGAAATAAATAAATAAACAAGTAATCCCGGCCGCTAAATGCGGACAGGGCTGCTAAAATAAATAAATTAAAAAACGCAGCTGCTATAGTTAACCGGACCAGCATTAGTAAAAATTAAAATAAAAGCGGGCGGTGTGCTGCGAGGTAGTGGGTGGAATAGGGAAAAAGCATTTATTAAAATAGTGCTCACCAACTTATAAAGCAGACCATGTAACAACACCAGCAAAAGGTCCAGTCATTATGGGAGGTAACAATGCAGACAAGGAGGTACCAAGGAGGGACTAACAAGCCTAATAATGACTCGGAAGCCAGCGTTTACGGAGGACAATGACGCAAGCCAATTAAAAATATGGGCGGAGAGTGGGCGGGGCTTCAAAGCCATACGCCACTACTGCATGCCTCGGAGCAGCGCATGCGCTGCCCAGGCTCGACCTAAAAATGGCTGCTATGTAGGCACACATCTTTGAATGGTTTCTATACTTTTTTTATATGCATCATGCTGATAGTTGTTACTATTCTCAACAGAGACAAATTTGTGAAGATGTATGCAATCATGGGAAATACACAAGGCCTCAAAGCCCCTGTGTTAATGGGTGGGGTGGGAGCTCTAGGTCTAGGCCCCTTTCAGCCTCCCCGGCTGTTCTATTGCAAAATTATTAGAAAAAGAATTAGCAGCAGCTTCTGCTGGGAGGCTGCGCTGGCTGACAATGTCTTCCAGGAAAATGAATTGATCCATTGCTTATGGAGAGAAGAGCCGGGCTTTCCCTTCACAGAGTGGGCTCCTTAGGTTCAGTGCAGTTCCACCTCACTGGGCTGAGAGTAGGTAAAGCTGAAACAACTTAGTCCTGCTGGTCCCATATTTTCAGGTTTTGGCACCTCTGTGATCTTGAGAAGAGGTGGTTTATGCATTGGACTACTTTTTGCCTCTTATGGTGGGTATTATTTATTTTCCACCTGTTAGAAGGTGGTTCTGACACGATGGGCCGCCCAGATTTTTCGCTTTTTGAGCACCTATGTGTGGAGCTTTTACTGTGGGAGAGCCTCATAAATTGGGACTCATCCACAGTGAACTCATAATGAAGGAGACGGCATGTGGATTTTACTGAGTGTCCCCTAGCTTGACTAGGCCGCTGCGCGAGCAGCTGGAGTAAGGGGCACCGGGCTGGTTACATGCAGACACCTGTGTACAAGCGTGTGCACACGTGTAGGGGCTGCGCAGGGAGATTCCTGGCGTGCGCAGTCCAGGAGCAGCTACAAAGTTAATGGTGTGGCGGGACTTATGCAGAAGTGGGTGGTGACACGGAATAGGCCTTATACACTGGGAAGGAACATGCCAGGGAAAGTCAGTGTGTTTTACTGTGTTTTTCACTTCATTATTCCCTCTATGGGGATGTGGAGCCCATGTGCTAGATTAACTTTCCTAAGGCCTACAGATTCCAGACACGCACTAAAGTCCACTGTAAGCGGATGTGAAAAGGAGTATTCTGCAGAGTCCAAAGTCATATTTGTACTGCTTTTGGGTCATCCAGAAATGTCACATTTCTCTGAGTCAGTCATAACCAGGGCCAGGCTGAGGGCTGACCTCAGCTGGATGGATTGATAACCTTTCTTCCACAAGCTAAGGCCTCCTCTCCACAAAGAGAAGATGGGTGGGGCTACAGGCTCATCCATCAGCAGCTATCACTGTGTGCCAGGCACCAGGCTGCACCAAGGAGGGAAGGCAGCGAGGAGGGAAGGGGTCGGGTTTTAGAGACCATGTGGCCAGAGACCCTGGACGACGCCATTTTGAACAAGCCCAGAGGCTGGACCAGGAGGAGGGAGCAGGGGCAGGGAAGTGATGTGTCGCTGTTTGATAGGATCAACAGAGACTTCCTGCCAGCCCCCCTACTCAACTTTTAAAAGTGTCTGCGCAGGAAGAGAAGCTTTTTCTGGGGTGTGGTCTGTGGAGGCTGCAGGTGCTGGAGCCTGGGCGCAATGGGCAGTTGGAAGGAGGAACCCCCTGACTGTCCCCCGGGCCCTGCCAGCACCAGAAGAGGAGCCCAGGACCAGTGCGCAGAAGCAGAGGCCTCTGCGCAAGGAGAAGAGAGGCCAAGGAGGAGAGACAGGCGAAAGGCTGGCGCAGGGAGCCAGTGAAGACAGCTCCCTGCCGAATCCCCCCTCTCAGAGACCCCGAGGGCGAAGGAGAGTGTTCCCAGTGGTGGGGGCTGGTCAAGAGGAGCGAGAGGATACGAAAATGAAGGGAATCGGACTCCAGGGGGCCGAGATATGCACCCCAGAAGGTGAGCGACCTTTGACCTACAAGAAGACCGACGACGAAGCACGAGGGGCTCCGCCGCCGGTCTTGCATGTGCCCCCGGGGTGGATCAGGTCCCAGGGGCTGCCCCCAACACGAAGCCAAGTCGCGGAGCACCGTCGTGCTCCCCGTGAAGAGCTGGCCGCGGGGTGCCAGGAGCCCACCCTGGCCCCCTCCGAACAGAAGCCTGGGAGCGCCGGCGCGCTCCCGCGAGGGTGTGGAGGAGGAGGGGCCCGGGATCCCAACTCCGGGCCCCGTGTGCCGAGGAGGGGGCGGGGAGCGCCGTCGCGCCCCGCGAAGATGTGCTCCGAGCGGGGAGCGCCGTCGCGCTCCCCGTGAAGATGCCGAGAGGCGGGGGTACCAGGAGCCCACCCTGGCCCCCGGCGAGAAGACTGAAGTCGGGGAGGCGCCGTCGCGCCCCCGTGAAGACTGTCCAGGGGCCCGGGACCCCATCCCCGGCCCCCGAGGTGCTGGCGAGGTGGCGGGGAGTGCCGTCGCACTCCCCGAGGTCCGCCGTGACCGGCGGGAACCTCCGTGTCTGCCCGCTGGAGCGGGCAGACCAGAAGACGAGTGCCGGCTCCCACGGCAGCACGCGAGGGTGCTGGCCGGGCGTGGAGCCGGCGGGGGCAGCCGGGGGTGGGCTCCCCAGGCTGCCCTCCACCCCGAGAGGCCGTCGCGGGTCCCGGGTGGGACCGGGACCCGCCGAAACCGAGTTGGGGCATCGCGGGGCCCGGGTGGGACCAGGCCCCGAAAAATGAGCCAAGCGGCCGGGGGTGGGCTCCCCGAGCCGTTGCCCTCACCTGGGGGTCCGGGTGGGACCGGGCCCCCACCGAGGAAGGAGCGAGGCGCGAAGTGCCAGCGCGGCTCTCCCCGGCACAGCGGGAGAGCCGCTCATCAAATATGCGGCGAATCCCATAATGCCTTGCAGGCCAGGATCGGCCTGCAAGGGCAAAACAGCGTTTTCTTGGCTTGTGGTGGCCCCAGGAGAACGGGGTCACCACCACACAGGCGCAAATGTGCTGGGGGAGCTGCTGGAGAAGCGCAGTCTCCCCCCAGCACGAAGAAAAGTCCCTCCCTAAGTGTCATAGGGATTTTAAAAGAATAACCCCTCAAGGGCTCAGTCAGCATTTAACTCCCTTTAGGCTGGAACTTTTGTTCTACAGCTGTGGGTGTTTTGAGAAGTGCCTCAACGAGTGAAGGGCTGAGTTGGGGATGTCTGGAGAAGGGCATCCCCTGGAGGTGAAGAGGTGTAATTGCACCAGCACTGCATTTACTAACTGTTATTCCTTTTTAGAGGGACTGAAGGTCACATATGTAATGTGAAGTACATGTGTAAGGTGATGTCATAAGCAAAGTGGGTTATGTTGCCAGACACTCCTGCTAGGGTGTCTGGCTGGATATGCGTAATCCTGTGATTTCATCTCTGATGCCCTTAGGGGCTGTAATTGCAATGCATTCTAATGTCCAACAAAGGTGATGAGTACTGTCATTCTAAGGTGTGCGTAAACATGTATTCTTGCTGCTGCACTTAGGTGAAGACCCAGACTGCTAGCCCTTAAGATATAGAGGTGCATACTTTATGGTCAGTAGGAAATGCTCAGTCAGGGTTATGTGTCACCAAGGCAGGTGTACCCATTTTTAATGCGCGTTGAGGTAATGGGGTGGGTCGCCACTGGGATGGTGCCAGTGCGCAGGGCCCTCGCTCCAGGTTAGGCTCAACACACTGCATTAGGGGGCAAGATGATGTGCATACATGGGAGTGGTGGTACTAGACCCCACCCCCCTTTTGGGAGGGGTGGAGATGTTACGCAATGCCACAAAGTAATTCCAACAGCTTATGTATATTTGTAAATTGGTGCATAGTATTGAGTAGTGTGTGTGTTTAATAAATGTACTCTTACTTTTATAAAGCAAAGTACAGACTGGACAATCAATTATTGAGTGTTATTTCGGCGCACCTGCAAATGGCGATTACTAGCCCACACCACCTCCTTGAGTAAAGCCTCAGACTGCTCTGCAACGCTACCCTCTGAGAGTCAGGCGCTACAATTGGGTGTTTGGTTCCCAGTGAAGGACAAATGTAGTCATGTTATTTGTGCAGGCCTCACAGATACTGCCTCGTTTTCCAACACCACCTTACTAGAACTAATCACATTAACATGAAGAATGAATGTTCAAGTCAGCTCCCAATAATGATGGGGGCGGCCCATTGGAGAACGGATCCCGAGGGAAGCTCAGTGAAATACGGGGTATCAATCTAGCTAAATACTTGGCTTCTCATGAACTTATTGACTCAATTGGGCACTTGAATGTAGATAAGTGTATTTTGACAACCTTTAGGGGACACAGTCGTGCCTCTACTATTGACTATATTTTTGTTGCCAGGAATTTTATTGATTGCTTTTTTCTAGGGGAGGTCATGCAAACAGAGTGGGGGGATCATAATGCCATATCGATCTTATACGTGTACGATGTGGTGCTACTAGGTCAGACACTGAACACTTTACGAGTACTGGTGGACCACTACGTCCAGTTTATGGACAGTCTTGATTTGTCTTCTAATTATTGCAAATCTCATATTATGGCCTGTGGCCCAGGCAGGATTGAGATTCATAAGATCTCAATCAAAGGCCAGCATTTGCATAGTGTAAAAATGTTTAGCTATTTGGACGTTAATTTTAATTTCTTGGGTTCCTGGCAGCCCCAACTTACTAGTTCATGCCTAAAACCTAGTAGGTCAGCTGGAGCTATTTTTAATATATCAAAGTCTAGGAGGAAGGGGACTATTTTACGTCTTTTAACAATGTATAACGGTCAATGCATTCCAGCCACCCTGTATGGTGCAGGAGTATGGGGCCACCATAAGTGCTTTCCCCTTCAAATAGAAGAAACCCGAATATGCAGAAGATTTTTACAACTTCCCCAGGGCACTTCTTGCTTCATCCTTCACGCAGAGTTAAATCAGCATTGTATTGAGGACTCTGTGCGATTGGCTCCTCTGCTTCTGTGGGGGAGCATATGGACAAACCTCTTAGCAAAGGTTTGCAGCGGTGTTATTCTAGATTGCTCCTGTTTGGACAATTGGCGTTTTATCCCTTGGTTGAAATACATCACTACATCTTTTCAGGCGTTTGAGCTGGCCCCTTTGTTTTTGTCCCCAACGGAAATAATCAAAGGAGATAAATCACGGGTTGTCTTGTGGATTGTTACCTGCCTTGTTATGTTGGCCTAGGCCTGGCTGCCATGATGCTTTTCTTTGCGCACGTTACACTGAGCCCGGCCTCCCTCGCTCTTTGCTCGTGCCAGGTTCTTTTGCACTGTCTGCATTTTCTGTTGTTCACCTTTTGGGCTCAGTCTGCACAAACATGTACAAGGTCACATAACAATGTATTTTGGTTCTTCCTGATATGGCCAGTCTCGCGCACCCAGACATAACATTAGGTGCATTTGCCATGAAGAATTTTGTGTGCTTTTAATACTGCAGTTTACTAGCGCTTAGGACACTTGGAGAAATCCCTTTCGGTGAGAAGAGCTATGATGTCCTGCTGATGTAATTCTGCATTTAGAGACTGAGGTATGGGGTTCGCTAGTCAAAGCCCAGAGGTCTTCTATTATTATAATAAACTATCTTACTGCAAGGGGAGGGTGGTAATGTTATTTATACGTTTATCCACTGAGCTCTGAGATGCTTTCCCCGTTTGTATTCTATGGAATTGTAACCATGCTGCTTATATTAGTCATATGCATTATGCTATTAGTACTGACACGTGTACTGTACGTTAGAGCACGTAAGTTGGAATAAACATTTTAACCTATCCAGTGTCTCTTACTACGCACCTTGTGGACAAGTACGAGTGAGTGACGAAAGAGTGTTCTTGCTTCTGTGAGTCCTGAGATAAAGATACCGTGTTCTGGGTTGTCCAAACATTAGTACTTGGGTGCTAATGGGATGCTAAGCTAGTTGGGTTGGGGTTTTTGGGTGCTACGGTATATGGTGGCAAACCACTGTATTCCGGGGTCCCATTTTCCTGTGCATAGCTCTGTGTATGTGCAGAAACCTTACGACATGGCGCCCAACGTGGGGCAGCTTATCTGCGAGATGCTTGAGTAGTACTTGTGCTTGTCCACAAACCCCTCGCGTACGCTTCCGGAGGCGTATGTGACGGTGAAACCTCCTATATTGAACGTTTTATAGGTTCTTTCAAGCTTGAAGTTATTAAAAAAGGTTACATAAATAACCCATTTGTGCTCCCTGTTAGGTTGTCGAATACAATTGTTTAGTTATGGCTGGTGTGGCGATTGCTGCACATAGTCGCGGGGCACTCCGAGATCACTTACGGGTGTATGGAGTGCCTGATACAGGGATCGATTTGGTCTTTGTGGTTCAAGCCGATCCGGCTTACCACTTTGAGGTGTTTACACTTGGATCACTTTTGAAGCGGTGGAGGCAGATGATAATCTGTTTCATGAATATAAACCCACCGCTGTTCCTGCTGATTATCGACCCTATACCAATCTTGAAGTACCTCTCACGGCTTGGCAGCACCGTGTTTGGTTTAATGGCGCCCTACCACAACCAACTACCGCAGTTCGTTTAGGCCCCTTATCAATTCAGGGGGCCACTTGGCCTGTATTGGCCGGGTACTACTCCGCATCCGAATTATCTGGCATTACCGATTGCGGATCTGCGCACTATGCATACCGAACTGGTGCGAGTGCATCGAGCCTTAGTGACATACGTTACAGGTAGCCTCCATGGAGCTGCTCCTGTAGTCGCAGGCCAACCAGCTATTGCAGCTGGAGTGACTATAAGTCCTGTCATGGTAAATTCTGTGATGGGCAAACGTCCACAAAATAAGGACGACTATCCTTACTGGCTTGCTGAAAAGTTCGATCAGATAGAAGCAGTGTTTCCACATACATCCCCAGTAGATAAACACCGCATCCTCACGATAAGTTTGCCAAAAGACATAATCCCGATTTGACATCATGTGAAAACTGGGGTAAGGTATTCGCAGCAGTTTATTCAAAATGTTTTGGAACTCCTTCCATGACGGTTCTACCCTCTGTAATTAAAAAAGTACAGGATGAACATGGCCCTGAAGCGGCTGTGGAATTAGGGATGAGACTAGTGGGAGTGTTTGATGTAGTAGCTGAGCTGATCCTTGGAAATGTCAAGGGCGATGCTATGAACTTTCAAGTAGCGAATGCTTTGGCTTTGGTCCCAGAGTTGGACAGGCCTCGCGAATTACCGAAAATAATAGCCCGGGCTTATAAAACAATTGGAAGAAATAGCCTAGGCAACAAGCCTTTTGTAAAAATGCAAACTCAATCGCAAACACAAGTTACACAAACAAAAAGTGCATCTGAGAAAGATGATAAACCGGTCTTCACTAAAAAAGTTGGAGACAGAAAAAACAGGGTAAGCAACAAAAGAAGCCGGGGTCGAGAGCGCTTCCCAGCTTCGGTTTCTTCTGAAGCGTACTTATGATTTACGTGATAGGTCAAGGAGTTAAATCACCAGAAAGGTTTCAGAGCTCTGATACGCGTTCTCCTCGTTCTTCACAGGCCCAGACATCGTTGCAGGCTGGTGGAGGAGGACGGCAAGATAGAGGAAGGGGCCGAGAAGGCTCCCCAGGAGCTTGAGACCAACCTCGACAACAAGTCAGAGGGAAAGCAGAAGATTTTCATCTTCCTCGACCGCAATTTCAGAAGAAAAAGGTTGCCGCTGTCACAGCGAAATATGCCTCAGACCGTGAGAACGAGACTCCAGAATTGGACGTGGGTAGTGACCCTCCTAGACAGCGCCGCGGAAGTTACCATAGTGCGGGAGGCGCTACGTCCTCATATGGAGGCGACAGCAACTGAAACATTCGTTACTGTAGAGACAGCTGACACGAGAGTGGCACCCCTGACAGACTATATAATATAGTCATACAAATCGAAGGTGACATACCGCGTGAAATAAAAGGGATTTTTTGGGAAAATCTAACCTCTTCATATGACATTTTGTTAGCAGAGGTGGATTGGCCACCCCCATTCGCTTTAGCTGCACATAAAGGAGAGGAGGTAATCCTTCCAAGCTTTTCAAGGCATGTCCCAAAAGACAAAGCTGAAGCACTTGCAGCTCAGTGGGCTGTGTACCTGGCACCAGCGTTATACCGCAACCATGTGGGATGGGATGAAGAGTCACCTCCCCATGCAATACCTTTGCGGTCACTACCGCAGCCACAACCCCAATATCCCATCAAACGGCAGGCAAAAGGCCCCGTCTCCGAAATTCTGACACAGTTGGAATATCAGGGAGTAATTGAACCATGCGTATCACCTATGAACAATCCCCTTTTCGTGGTTTCTAAACCCGATGGATCGTACCGCTTAGTTTTGGATTACCGGCATTTAAATACTCATTGTCGGAACTTTGCGGTGCAAAATACACACAGTTCTGCGCTTGTAGACGGTCTTGTTCGTAAAAAATACAAAAGCGACACTTGACCTTTCAAACGGTTTCTACACGCACAACCTAGCCCGGAGAGTGGTCAATGGACCGCATTTACATCCGGTGGTAAATTATTCCAGTTCCGGCGATTACCCATGGGCTATAAAAATAGTCCGGGTATATTCGCCGCCGCGTGTTTCTTTGTTAAATGACATTGATCAAGACGCATGTTCGTATGTTGATGACATCTATCTGACAGACGTACGAGTTATATCATACATCTGTCCGTGTGGACCGCATTATTCTTGAATTTGCGGAGCAGGGTTACAAATTTAACTTTGCTAAGTCACACATTGCTGAATTTACCGTTCTGTTCTTGGGCTATGAGCTCAATAACGAAGGTAAGGGCTTAGCCCCTCATTTCTTGGAAAAATGTGCACATTTGTGCCCCCAAATACTCTGAAGAAGCTTCAGTCTTTGCTGGGTTTCCTGAACTTCGGGCGTACTTACATTTCCCGAATATGCCCAGCTGTATATCAAGCCTTTGTATGCTTTGATACAACCTACTTATTCAAGGTCTTGCTGGCTGCCTGAGCATACCTCAATTCTGCAGTCTTTGCAGACAGACCTTTTGGAGTCTAAATATCTTTTGACTCGTGATAACCACACAAACCTGGTGATTCGAATAATTCCGAGGCGGTGGGATTCACCTATTTAACCTTTAATGAAGGTGATACAGTACCTATCGCATACAAGTCACATCTGTACACTTCCGCTGAATTACGCTTTACATCTGTTGAAAAAGTTCTAACTGCAGTGCAAATGGCGATTCTAAAGAACGCAGCACTGGCACAGGGAAAGCGGATTCTGGTGGTTACACCCTGTCCTGCCCTAGAGGCAGTAACAAAGGCAAGTGTGCCGAACTCAAAAGCAATGCATCCCCGTTGGATACAATGGGCTACATCCTTGACGTCATCAGACGTCACTTTTATTTTTGATTCTTCTCTTCAGACTCAGGAGTTCTTACAGTATGAATTCGTTCATCCTCCTCCTCTGTTTATATTGCCGCTTGAGGATTACAAATGTGTGATCTACACCGATGGTTCGGCGCAACCGGCCACTGGGTCCAAGCACGCTTATTCAGCTGCATGTGCTATTGTTGCGGGTTCCTTTGTGTATGGAACGTTCAAATCCTCTGTAGTGCACACTCGCACACTTGGAGATAGTACCGCACAATTGGCCGAGCTGCATGCATTGCTACTTGCACTTGAGTTCGCTTCACAGGATGAGACCACTCTTATTGTATGTGATTCTTTTTACTGTGTACAATCTTACAATGACAATCTGTTTTTCTGGTCGACTACGACTACAAGGACGTCAAAGGGAGCACAATCAAGCATAAAATGCTTTGGGTTCGAGTGGCAGAATTGCAACAACGTCTGCCCCTCACACAGGTGGTTCACACCTTAGGCCATCAGCGGGTGGGCGCACACGCTATTGGTAACGATCTGGCAGATGAAGCTGCCCGTTCAGCAGCAGTCACGTGTTCAGTAGCAGCGGTTACCAGGTCCATGTCTAAAATAGACCCTGTTATTTTAGCAGCTATTGCTGCAACCAAGGAAGGAAATAATTACCCTACAGGTTTCCTTCCAAGTATTCTTACAAATTAAGTCCCGATCAGGTTCCTTATGTAACTATACCTGACGTTGGAGATCGGCTGATCCCCAACGCGGACCGCAGGAGTGCCTTGATATCAGCTGCACACGAAGGCATGGCTTCTGCTCATGCAGGTGTATCAGCTACGGTTTCCATCTTGCAGCAGCGTTATTGGTGGCGTGGGTTATATAAAGACACCCGTGCTTTTGTGCTTTCTTGCGACGTTTGTCAACAGATTAAGCCTTCCACGGTAACACGTCCACCACAAACACCTCTCTGCATTGCTAACAGACCCTTTGGGTGTGTTTACTTGGATCACTGCGGTCCATTCTCATCAGACACTGCTTATAAATACATCTTAGTAGCGGTGGACTCGTGCACACGGTTTCTCTGGGTCTGGCCACAACGGAGTGCTGACGCCCGAAATGTAATCAGGGATTTGCGTGTCTTTGTGGGAATTTTCGCATGCGGCACCTTCCATTCGGACCAAGGTCCAGCGTTTGCCTCTAGGAGCTTACAAGGATGCAATGGCTTCGCTTGGGGTGCGGGTGAAATTTTCGTCTCCGTATAGGCCTGAGGGCAACTCTATCGTTGAACGAATGAACCGTGACTTAAAGCAATCCTTAACAGCTAGGGTTATAGGTACTGGCAGGAACTGGCTGGCCCATTTGTATACCGTTCAACGTGCACTTAATAATCTCCCTAGAAGACCTCTGGGTGGGCGGACCCCATACGAAATGCTCTTTGGCATAAGAATGTTTGTGCCTGACCTTGAGGGTCCAGACATCGCGGCGCAATCCGCCAAGTTTGATGTAGATAACCATTCTGCTATGTTACAGGACTTACAAGAAGCCCGAGACAAACTTGCAACTACACATTTGCCTTCAGCCACAGATCCTGCGTTGCAGATTCCGGTAGCCGGCTGGCTTCCGAAAGTTGGAGAACTGGTTCGAGAGAAGGTTGAAAACAAAAAGAATTTGGCCCCTCTTTTCGTGCACCGGTTCCAGTTCTTGGCCTGAAGGGAACACGTACAGTCATTTTACCACCGCTTCCTGGTCGCAAAGAGAACAGATACATCTCAGTTGAAAATGTCAAGCTACAGCGCCTGGCCGATCCTGAATAGTGTCACACCAGCGGTCTCTTGTCCTGCCATTTATCGGACATATGTTCGTGACCCATCTACACGAACGGTCGCTGATGCTGTAATTGAGATGGTTGATTTGCCTGAATCCTCTCCTTTGTCTGAAACTACAATTGATCCCCAACTCTCCACTACTATCGACGAGGACGAGTATACTTATCCTGCATCTGAATCGGTGGCGCATCAACCAACAACGCCACTTGGCCCGACTTCGTTATTCCTTTGATTCGGATTCCACCTCTTCAAAAGTCCCATCCAAGTTCAGTATTTTAGTATCCTGGTTTAGAGACAATTTTTTGATTCCACCCTGGACATACCTCTGGTTGGTACTTTTCTTGATTTTTCTGTTCATGTCCATTGGCTTTGTCACAGTGTTTTTTCTACTAATCAATGGTCACTATTTACCTGAACGCTCTGCTGTAGACTATGTTTCTGGAACTTTGGCTCCTCATTCCTCGTCTCACATCATGAAGCGTGACCACACATTTGTGAACATTTCAGCCTTCCCAGTTGCTGATGGCATCATATGGGATGCAGTGAACTATCAAATCCATGGTCCGACGGAAATTATTAATGTACCTAATGTCCTTCGAGTTTCAATGGGTGATGTAGTACAAAATAATATTCATTCTGATGATTGGGATGTGCATGCCGTTGAAGCTTTGTTTGCTGATTTAAAATATTATGCATCTTTTAATGCTGAAGATCTATATATGAATTCTGCTAATTATGCCGATTTGTATTGTTACCAACATTGGGGTAATCATTTTCTCCATAAGCCCAGTGCCCTGCGTAGTTCTGTTAACCATACCCAATGGGAACATTGTCCAAACCCCTTGCCAGGTAGCTCTCAAACTCTTCGAAATAAGTTTAATTATTTTACTGATTTTAATCGGTCAAACCCTGCGTCCTATTATTTTAGACTAAATAACACATCAACTCAGAAAATTATGTTAACACACACCAAATTGCTATATTCAGGTTCCTTTCTGAGTGCCCTAGCTGTGGGTGGTTATGAGTACTGGGATACTAAAGTGGATTTAAAATCTATTTGGGGCTCCAAGCCATGGCAGGTACAGGGAACTGAGGCGTTGCATCGTGCTTGCCTCATCCCTACCCAAATTATGTTCCTAAATGCTTCCATCTATCAGACTACATGTTGGGGATTAGCAACCACTAAACAATTGAATACGCCATCAATACCATCCCTGTCGAGTTTTCCAAATGAAAGCTCACGATTCAATCTGTCCCTCGTGTCCCTGCAGGCAATGTTACAAAATAATTCGTTTAATGTTTCTGAGCTGGTTCAGTCACCCTGGTTAGTATGGCCTATATCATCTAATGCATGTCAAATGCGTTTTCATGATACTGGTGCTAGCTACACACAGAATAGGCCTGATCCGAGGTTTACTGATGCCCGTACTGTCACTACATACTCTGTTGGTAAATTATGCAAACAATGGCTGCAACATTCGTCCCTTGATTCTGTTAAACAACATTTGTCCCTCCTTACAGGCAATATTGATCTGTCCGACTTTGTTTTGGGACCTCGTGGTCCCCCGACCTAAAAGATTCATTTATGAAACATATAATGAACTCTGGAAGCTCTCACAAATGGAAGCTGCTTCCGTCTTCGGGAAATAGATCAAGCAAATATGGAAAAGGTGCTTGCTGTTGTTGACAATAGTATTAATACCCTGTCTTCTCGCATTTACACTTTAGAGAATATTGTGTCCTCTGTTGTCGATATTGTACAAGATGATGTTTCTGTGTTATATCATGGTCAGAATCAATTGCGCTCAGTTATGCAGTTTGCATGGACTTTACAGACGCTTAAGTTAGGTAAAGTGCCTTGGCATTTTTTGAACACCTCTGCCTTATTTCTACCTTTTAACTTAACTAACAAACAGCAATTTATGTCCATGAAGGATGCAACTTACACTCTATTACATATCGAAAAGGTGGATCCTTTGCCGTTCTCTGTTGCAGAACTCGATTCTGCTGTATGGTTAGTCCATGGGGTTATAGCTTTACCATTTTCCCTGTTTGAATTTGACTCGTGCATGAAACATTATCCTGTGGGCCGTTACCGGCCTTTGGGCAGTGCTTTCCTGCATGAACTCTGGTCCTTGCCTTTCATGTATAAATGCCTTCGGGACGGCAAGGAAGTCTTTCTCACGGGGGAGTACTGCGACTCGACTATAGGTCATTCGCTTATTTGTAAACACATTAAATTGCATGGCTCATGTAGCGTTTCCTCTCCTAATCTTGCTTGTGTACTGAAAGGTATTCCTGCTCCTGTTATTTCTCCTACTTTCACTCTCCTTTCCAATGGTAGTTATTTACTTTTAAATAACGAAAACTGTTGTGGCCTGCAGGCTGGCATTCCTTACATTGTAACAGTTTCACACAGGGTTGTCTGCTGCAAAAATGTGCTTTTTCCTCCCCCTCATGGCAAGGTTGATATCTCTATTTGGCCTTCCATCCCTACCATGGAAGCAGATTTCAATAGACTGAGCAGAATAAAGGCACTATTATTAAACGAGGAAGTTATGCTCACGTCCGCCCGGGAGACATTCATTCTCCAGGTGGCGAGTACCCACAGTGAAATACAGGCCCTTTTAAACACTAATCTCCCCCAACATTTTGGGAGTTAATACATCGTATTTTTAACGCATCTAACACTGAAGGCCTAGTACACTTTTTAAGGTCGTTGGGTCGGGCTTGGTGTCCTCCTTCCAAACTATTTTTGGTGTCATCCCGGCTTTCATACATTCTATATTTTCCAGTGTCTTTGGCGGTTTCCCATTGATCCTCGCTTTAGCGGCTGGTGTCTTGCTCTTAATTTGCTTTCTGCGCAATGGCTGCTCCCCGATGGGACCTGCTCGATCCAGAACGCCTCCAGCTGCTCCGTGAGCGCCTTTTGGCCGGTTTTGGTGTCTTGCCATTGGCGACACTGAGTGTGTCATATACTCTTTCATTTCGCTTTGCGTATTTCACTTGCGTGCAACCTGTGATGACTTGTGTCCGCTGTCCTTTCACCTGGACTCTGGATTATTGCCTCTCCAATTCGTCATTGTCTGTTCCGGATTTTGTTCAGTTGATGGGTCCCTTTAGAGGCCCATGAGCAGGGACTGTTCCGTCGCTGGCTGTATGGCGCGTGCGGCTGCACTGGGGATTTTGGCGCAATGGGATATCTGGGCGGCTGCCCAGGATCTCCTACAACGGCTGTTTCAATTATCACGCAAGCTGTCCCGCATTGCTTCTGGATGCTCCCTTTGCTGAGGAGCATTCCTGCTCTTTGAACTCATGGATTGGATGGCATCTATGTTTTTTGGACGATTCCAATGATGAACTCTTGGAGGGTATGGCTTTTTTCTGCACTTTCACTTTCATGGATTGACCTGCCCTTCGCCGTTTGGGCGCTCCCTGTGCTCCGACGTCTGTTTTTCTCCTCTGATGGGCCTCTGTCCTGGCCGCTGGACTGACCAGGGGAGGGTGTCTTGTGGATTGTTACCTGCCTTGTTATGTTGGCCTAGGCCTGGCTGCCATGATGCTTTTCTTTGCGCACGTTACACTGAGCCTCGGCCTCCTCGCTCTTTGCTCGTGCCAGGTTCTTTTGCACTGTCTGCATTTTCTGTTGTTCACCTTTTTGGGCTCAGTCTGCACAAACATGTACAAGGTCACATAACAATGTATTTTGGTTCTTCCTGATATGGCCAGTCTCGCGCACCCAGACATAACATTAGGTGCATTTGCCATGAAGAATTTTGTGTGCTTTTAATACTGCAGTTTACTAGCGCTTAGGACACTTGGAGAAATCCCTTTCGGTGAGAAGAGCTATGATGTCCTGCTGATGTAATTCTGCATTTAGAGACTGAGGTATGGGGTTCGCTAGTCAAAGCCCAGAGGTCTTCTATTATTATAATAAACTATCTTACTGCAAGGGAGGGTGGTAATGTTATTTATACGTTTATCCACTGAGCTCTGAGATGCTTTCCCCGTTTGTATTCTATGGAATTGTAACCATGCTGCTTATATTAGTCATATGCATTATGCTATTAGTACTGACACGTGTACTGTACGTTAGAGCACGTAAGTTGGAATAAACATTTTAACCTATCCAGTGTCTCTTACTACGCACCTTGTGGACAAGTACGAGTGAGTGACGAAAGAGTGTTCTTGCTTCTGTGAGTCCTGAGATAAAGATACCGTGTTCTGGGTTGTCCAAACATTAGTACTTGGGTGCTAATGGGATGCTAAGCTAGTTGGGTTGGGGTTTTTGGGTGCTACGGTATATGGTGGCAAACCACTGTATTCCGGGGTCCCATTTTCCTGTGCATAGCTCTGTGTATGTGCAGAAACCTTACGACAGGGTAAAGCACCTCTTTGTGGAAAAGTGTGATGAAAATAGGATGCAAGTAGAGCTTGGGAAAACCTCTGTGATGACGTATTACCGGACCCTTGCTAGTCTGGAGCCGTTTTTTAAAATCTCACACTAGACCTAATGCAATGGTAAAGGTCTCTCCTCTTCCGCTTTAGGTCTGGTTTAGTTTGGCGATTTATGAGCACTGGACTGTCCATCGATGTATTGGGAGGCACCAATTGGGTATGCTCCTGTAAAAGGGTCGCTTCACAATCGCTCTTGCATTATATGTTTATCTGTAATCATTTTGATTACCCACGTAGAGTTTTTCTTAAACCCCTATTGAAATCGTTGGGATGCCTAAGATGTTCAGAGGCCCTGCATCATTTGCAATTACTAAACATCCCAATTAGCTGCTGCAGGGTGAGTTCCTTTCTTAAGGCAGTAGTTAGAGCAAGGAATACTATGGTTGGATAAGCATGTATGTCCCATTTTATGATGATATCCTATTTTAACTGTGTTTTATGCTTTTTTAGATATTTTATTTTATCTGATTGTGAGAAATAGTTTTATTATGCACTTTGCACTTTATCTTGATGTTGACTGTACTTCGCCCTATACGCTGCTACCAGCATTTGTTTACAGGTTTAGGCTATTGCACCATTTCCTCAGAATGAGTGAGTGATTATAATGTATTGATAGTGATCTGCAAATTACACAAGAATCGCAACAACAAAAACATGATGCATGAGAGCAGCGCCAGGATTGGAGGGAGCTGCCTCTCTCACCGCTCCCAAGGACACTGGAGCCCTATGCTGTCTCTAAACCAGCTGTCTAAGACAGCTGGTTTAGAAAGGTTTAAAATGCGTATGTCTGGCTGGCCGTTGCAAGGCGGCCGGCCATAAAGACATGTGCACTTTAAACTTAAAGTGCCCTGCCCATTACTGCCTTTTCCAGATATCAGAAAGCCCCGCCCCCGTCCTAACGCTTGACTTGGGATTTTGAAAAATAAAATGGTAATAAATGAACTTTATTATAATTTTATTTTTCTATCACTGGGGTCAATTTTTTGTGGGCCGCCCCTGGATTTTGTATGCTGCAACATTTAAACACACGCTTACAATTTCAAAGTCGGAGAACTCAGTAGGCTGTTGGCTAATGACACAAGTCTGGTTTTCCTGAAGATGTGTTCTCGACCGATGCTAGTAAGAGCTCAGCAGATATAAAAAGGTAGCAGCGGAAAACCCGCTCTCTGCTTGAAACAGTGGCGTAGCAAGGGGGGGGGGCAGTCTGCCCCGGGTGGCACGAGTTTTGGGGGCTGTGGCCTCCCTCCCCGCTCTTACCTGCGTCCATCCCGGAGCGGCAAACACAGGAATCGCCTCCCCCCTGCTCTTACATGCCACTGCCGCGGGATGGCAAATGCAGGGACCGCCACGGGCGGCCAAAGGTCTAGCTACGCTGCTGGCTTGAAATACTTAGAAGTAATTCGGAGAATGGACAAAGTATGGGGAGGGAAGAGTCCTAATGAAGGGAGACGGGGAGAGGATGGGTGAAGGACGACCAGCCTGGATTAATAGCTTACGTTTGGAAAATTGATGCTTTGGGGAAAAATGGTTGCTAATCTCTCGTATGAGACACTACTCTGTGGAGAAGCTGCAGATCTGCAGCCTTTAAGGGAGACCCTGTGTTGGGTGCGATCATACGTAAATGTGTAAGTGTTGACCACGTGTGTACATGAATCTACAGTGTGTCTCTCACTGTTGTCAGAAATTAATCTGGCAACAGACACTGCGTCCTCCTGCTTGTACCGGGATTTCAGGTGGAGTTGCTCCTGAGTGACGTGATTTCATTTTCTGTGATGACGTCTCAGGTGGTGAGGTCAAATGGCAACATTTCTTGTGACATCCTCATTATTCTAAAAAGTAATTTTGAAACCTAAAAAAGTATACCTCTCTTTGGTCACAAAATGTTGACAACTGTAATAGTGCATGATCCAGAAAGAGGCCTAGGGCAGCTCAGAGGGGAGGAAATCAGTGCCAGGTAAAGACATTTGGAGCAGTGCAGGGTGCAGTGGTCTGGATAGGGTCCAGAGGGGTAGGGAGCAGGTCAGGGTGGACAGAGCAGGAAAATCCTGAGTTGGGAGAGAGAAATACAGGGTCCACATGGAGTGGCGAGCAAGATAGGATCCATGGGTGGAGGGCGGTAGAAAAGAGCCAAGGAGTGGGGATCAGCACTGCTTGAGGAATTAGAAAGCAGCCCAGGGTAAAGTGCACAGCACCGGGAGCAGCGCAGTATTCAGTAAGGGATGGAGCGCAGGGTTAAAACGGGGAGAGTGAGAGCTAGTGCAAAGACCAAAGTGGGAAGTAATGCAGGGTGTAGGAAGGAAGAGCTTGATAAAGCGTTGACTTAGGCCCTCATTATGAGGTGAGAGTATTTTGTTGAAGGAATACCAGTGGGACAGAATTTCAAATTCCAGCCACTATTCCCACACAAAAATACAGTGATGATGTGTTCTCTCCACAGAATGTGAAATAACCACACAGATACCAGGTCCTTTTCCATGTGGTTTCCCCAACTGCAGGGAGAATACTGCTGACATTTCCTGCCTGCTAAGATCTGGCTGAAAGTATCAGCACAAGGGCCAGTGGGTGTAGCAGGGTTGTGTAGGGGTGCGAGGGTGCGTGGCACTGTTGGTGGGAGCGTTGTGTGCTCCCCCTTGTGGTGCTTCAGTGGTCAGGCAGGGGCCGAATTGAGCCCTCAACCCGTTCCTGCAGTAGTTTTCAGTGGGCAGAGCTGCAACTGGTGAAACTGGGCTCAGACGTACTAGGCCTAGAGACACCAGGCTACTAATGATGGCCCTAAGGGGTATCCCATCTGGAGTTACCATTCCAGGTGGCATACCACAACTCATAAGCAGTGTCTTTCTGGTATCATTACAACTATTCCCTTCCTCACTGAACAGGTACACCGCGGCAGCAACAGTGAGTCTTCTTTTCCTCACAGAGGATGCATCTCAGCCATCAGCGGTGCAAGATTCGCTTTCTCACAGAACATGTGCAGATCTGGCTATAACAGGAGCATGGCCTTCTCCGTCAGTGCAGTGCAGAAATAACCTGGTAGCAGTAGTAGGGGGGCACACATGGGATTAGGCAGAAGGGAACAAGCAGCAAGAGATGGGATACACAGTGCACACCACTTGCACTACGGAGGTTTGGGTGCAGGATAACACAGACTGGTGCGTGGCCTCACACTAAGCCCAACCTCTAACGGATGTGCCTGAACATGACTCTGCCTTTCTGTCTCTGCTGCTGATTGGCGGAAACTAGACTCCAGATGGGACAGAAAGGTGGGAGGGCGGACTGAGGTCCAGTGGATGGCAAACAATGGGGGAAAAGAGTCAAAAGATGATACACAGTTGACATAATGGGACAGAGATAGTGGTGAGCAGCAGTGAGGGTTTGAAACTATGAATAGTATAGCTCTGTTGGTGGTGGTGGTTGTTTGCCAGCCACTTTGATCTTCCACACTTGTGACAGAATCTAATCTGGAAGTAGTCTCAAAGTGTCTGGACTTTTTTAAAACATGAGTATAGCACAGGGCACTTGCACCCATCCTCAAAGTAAGTCTGGCATTAATGTTGTCTTTTTATACTACAAACGCAGTGGAAGTAGAGAGTGGACAAGCAACTCATACCCACAATTTAAAATACGTAGCCTCATTTCTCCTCTGACGTCGTTTGGGATCCTGAGTTTTCATGTCCTTCATGTCATCACTCATTCAACAAGTGCTGTACATTGAGAGGACTAGTTAAACCCCATGGCCGCACATCTATAACCTGAGGGGCCTTTCTGATGTCTTAGGCCTGAAATTTTATGTTTTGTTTGCTGAGGGATAGCTGTGCTTTCAGGGACCTGAGCCAGTAACTTTTGTGTAACTTTAAGGATGTAGGGTTTCCGTGGAATATCAACAAACCCAGCATATAATATGTAACTTCTGTTACCTGGGTATAGCTCTGCTACATAAAGTCGATGTCTAGGATTGTGAGGTGGTGCTCTTGCTTGAAAACCCAGACTGTACATTGTGTGCGACTCTCTTCTTTCTACAGAAAGCACTTGCCTGATCAGGGGAATCTGGGAGACAGCTCTGCTCCCAAAAGCAAAGCTTATGCAATCCGTGCAACTTGAGGGACTGCTCTTCTGTGAGGCTCGAGCCTGTAATTTCTCTGTTGTCCGGTGCATATCTCATCTGTCTAAAGCCAAATGGAAGCGGCGTAACCTTTTGTTGCATGCTCCAAGGCCTCTTGAGGGGACTGTGGAGTCCTAGTGTGTGTTGCAGTGAACATATGACGGGGCCACCGTTTCTGCTCTTGCACACTTATGAGCATGTGTGGTGGATGCAAAGCAACACCAGTGCAAGCTTTCTTACCTGCAGAACAGTTTCAGCTCAAGTAGCAGCAGTAGTGCCAGCTTTGCTCAGAAATAGCAGGTGCAGAAGCAGCACAAGCTTCTCTTACATGTACACGATAAGGACAGCCGCAGTTTAATTGTAATCTGCATGCAGAAACAATAAGCATAGCAAAAGCTGCAGCAGCAAAAGCTTCTCTGACAAAGAACAAGAGGTATGGCATGGGCATTAGCAGGACAGATTTCTCTGACACGCGTGCAGGGGCAGCAATGCTTCAGTCAAACACTGCAGGTACAGTATAGGTAGCAGCAGTGTACACTTAACTGCCGGCACCCGTGAACAGCTCATCATGCCCTGTTCAATACTTTACTCTTACGTGCATCGTTCATGTTTTAATATAGCCTTTCTGCAGCAGAAATGCAGATGCCAGAATGAACAGCAAAAAGTGACTGTATAAGCTACCATGTCTGATAGCATTTGCAAGCCATCGAGCAGATAGCAATCAAGCATGGCAGAGTGGTGTGATGTGCCACAAGAAGTGATTCCCAGGCGCTGTTTTTCCATTTTAGAGGCGGCTAGTTCACCTTGCTCTGTTAGATCTTCGCATTCTGGTCTGGCACTTGTAGTTGTATTTTCGTACTATCACTGCAGAGATACAAACTTTATAATAGAAAGAAAGAATACAAGGCAACAACGCTGTTCTGCCACAACTAAACATGCAAATAATGACAAAACTTAATTGTACAAAATGATAATTGGCCCACTTAAAGCGCTGCTCCCTCAGTATATGCTCCTCCGTGTGCCACATTGTGCCTCCGCGCCCCAGACCTCCCCCCAGTTCATCCATGTTTAACACCGGCTCTGTTCGGCCGCTCAGGCAGTGCCTGGGAGCCTGGGCATGTGCTCCACCAGGCTGTGCAACACAGCCAGGTGGAGAACATGCTAAGTTCTCATGACTCTTTGGCCGGCCGACTGTGCAACACAATCAGGTGGAGAACATGCTAAGTGCTCATGACTGTTTGGCCAGCCCAAGAGGGCGGCCCAAACAGTATGTGCTCTTAGGGAGTATAAACCACTCCTGCTTCCTCTGACGGTGGCGAGCCGTGCCCGCCCCGCCCTAACATTTCTTTGAGTGGCACGGTAAAAGAATATGATTATAACGTCTTGTTATTATCATTTTATTTTTATTTTTTTGCACTGCTCAAAGAGCAGTGGGGCGACGCTGTATTTACATAACATGACTTGATCAGCTGGGAGTTCCACTACAAACCAGGAAAAGTATGATGAGCCCGTGGACACCAAGGAGCAAAGAAACATCCTGTAGAGTGTTTCTGATTAGGAAGCACAAACATATACAAAAAACCCTGCCTCATTTTCTGCCTAACTCCAGATAACCAATAGGGAGAAAACAAGGAAGGTAAAGGAAGTTGCATTCTTATTTACATGGCGTGTGAGGCATATATCAGTATCGTAATGTCTACTTTTGTACTTATACTTAATATGTACGGTGCTGTGTTGGCATATGCTTTTCCCTTAAAGAAGACAGTAGTGACATTCAGTGTACTATTTCCTCTGTTTCTTTTTCTTCCTCTCATTGCATTTGCTTGGCTGTCTCTGACTAGCTATTAGACACAGCTTTATCAATTAGGTAGTCATGCCATCAATTAATATTTCAGACATATTATGGAAGCGACTAATTCTTATTTTACAGTATCATAATATCTGTATTCTGCATAGCTCCTTCTTTTTTTCAAGTGGGATTGGTGTGTTGCCCAGCAGGTTGTATAATGACTGCACTGGGGTTGTAGTTATCATACATGGTGCTGTGTGGCCGGTGGCTTTGTGTTATTGATGGGTTGACGTGCATGTGATGAGGTATGACATTTCATGGTTGTATGATTGCATGAGGCCTAGGGCCTAGTGGTCAGTAGTGAGAGATGGCGTTCTGCAAATTGGTATGGTATGTTGTCATTACTGACTAGAGTTACCAAGGAGTACCAGTAAGCATTATTTCCAACCGGGGTACAGGTAAAAAGACATGCACCCCATGACCATATTACCAGCTGCCACGGGGACAGTAGAACCCCGCAGAAAGGATTTCACATTAGTGGACTGCTTTCTCCCTCAGAGTTCTGTACTCTGTTGGTGAACAATTAACTTTGTCAAATCGTGTACAGCACCTGCCAGGGGAAGCATGAAAAGTCTCATGTGCATGGTGGAGATATCCACATTTCACAACAGCGTGGAACACTGCAGTTGTACCAGAGCTTTTGACCCAAAAAAGCTATGATTTTTTTTTGGGGGGGGGATGCCCATTCACCCTTTTATGTATATCTTATATAATCATCATTTATACTTGTAAACTATTTTATTGGAACACAAAAAATGAAAAGCTAAAGTGTACAAGTTTGTGGATAGTCTAATTCTAACTAGCATTAGTACAATTCATAAAGAAAACAAAATCCTGCAAGTTGCGTTTTAAAGGATTATGGCCTCTTTATATATATAAAAATACAAGCATTTAAAAACAGCATTTTAGTGAAACTATACATCGATATACATTGGTTGCATCAAGTACAATGATACAAATTGATAATCCATTGCAATAAGCTTAAGAGTCTATGGTTATTGCAGCATCCAAAGATGATGTAGGACTTTGGATGTTCCATAAGAACTTAAGTAATGTGCTTCACAATAGATGAAAGATTGTTGACACACCACAGCCAACACATCTTTCGAGGTTTGTAAACATCTTTTTCTCGCATGTTGATACTGTTTGTTGTCTTATTTATTTCTTGACTAGTACAGTAGTACAAGTGGTAATCTGTCATTATAACAAATTTCTAAAATGGTAAAAGTTAGCATTATTAAAACAGGCTGATACATTTTCACTCAATAGAAAAGCCAAAATGACATAATATCACCATGAAGTAAAGGTTTTTGTGCAGAAGGTAAATGTTTATTTTAAAAAGGGTTATTGCAGTCTTTCTTTCATATGCACTGCGATCCAGACAGAAAAGGACAGTGTGAGAAGAAGGAAAACATGTGTGAGTATAAGGGGTATTGATTGGTGTGGATTGGGTTGGGAATGTTGTTAGGGAATAGTAAAAAACAAATAGGAGTGCAGCAGCAAGGGGAGCAGCAGAAGGAACATTTTAAAACAGCAGAGAAGTTAGTGGATCAGAGGGGTAGGGAGCAACCCCCCAAAAAACAGAGGAGCCCTCCTTAAAACAAAGGGGAAACTTGCATTAAGGAAACCTTTACTCAGAATCACATTTTTCAGGTTGATTTTGTTTGTCCTGAAGAATTACAACCGTACTAGTAGCCCAGTATGCTTAACAGAGGACCACCTGTTAGCTGGTTACCCTTTATTTCATTGATGTTGGCACCTGTTAAAGCTGCCGACTAACACATCTGGAGGCTATATTTCTCCTTGGTTGTACAAGATCCTTATATTGTCTTTACATTTGCCCCACGCTCCTCACATTATTCCACTGAGTTCTTCACATTGCCATTTTAGGTGCTCCAAGCTCTGTACTATGCCCTTAGCTACTCACATTATTTATCAGTGAGCCAAAAGCTTCATGCCGTTTGGTAAACTCCTTAAATTGTCTGCCAATCTATCTTAATCACCTCAAATTATCTGTCTGTCTGCCCGAAGCTCCTGTCATTGCCTGGAAAACTTTCCCAAGCTCCTCACACTCGGATTGGCCCAAACTCCTCAATGTTTTCAATTGTGTTCAAATATCCTCACCTTCTGTACTCCAGTTTCAAGCACCCCCACCCACCTATGTGCTTCCACTCTGTTCAGGTGAGTAAATGGCTGGGTGCTGGCTCCCTGGCAAGGATCAAGCAGCCTAGGTCCTCTGATCATGTTTGAAAAGATCTCAACAATATTAAACATCTTAAATTCTTTCTGACACTGTTTCCTTTCCTTCAATTAAAAAATCCTGTGCATTAGAGTATTGCACGAAGCAGCATTTTAAACCCCTGATGCACATAAACTCAGGACCTGTCTCTCTTTAAGTACCTGACAAAGGACCTTATTATCATTGATTCTCTGCAGTGTGTTGAAATGTCTAATGTGCTGAACTTGTGACATGAAAAGTAAATCCACTGCAGAAATAAGTGATTACTGAGGCAAATCATTACAGGAAATGTCAGCGTGGAGTGAGTAGGGAAATATCAATCAATATCTCATTTTAGCAAGGACTAAGATCTGCCTTTTTGATCTTCAAATTTTGTATTTTTAATGAACATTAATTTTCGATTAGATATGTGCTTGGCTTAGGACATGAGCTGTTAAAAAAATATACAAGTTCTCTTTACAAAGGCGCCTTAAGTTGTAGCGAAGATCATTTGAAGCATTTCTTCTTTATGCAATACTTCTATAAGTTGTGCTGAAAGCAAATACCAAAATATTCCATTGCTAAAAGTATAATTGTATTTATAATTGCATGTATACAGCACTTACTACCTACCCCTGGAGGCACTGAAGCAGTTAATGCCTTTGGTTATTGTTTGATACTGAAGTCTCGAGGAAACTATTCCATGCATTCACATATGTTTTTTTGTGGAATATTGCATTAATAGGAGTTAGGTGTGGTTATTAGTAGCAGGTGTGTAAATTCTTGCAGATGGTGGATGGGATTAATAAATTAGCTAGAGGGGATGCAGATGTATTAGTTACAAATGAGTTTGTTATCATCTTTGAAATGAGGTGTGGGCAATTTGCAGAAATGCAATAATAGAGATTAAGGCAAACACATGTGACAGTAGGCTGTTCAGAGAAAGAAGTTGTGTAGGGATGGAAAGTAGAAAAGTGTCATTAAAGGAATAAAAGCGGTGTCAATCAGATGTTTTAATTCAAGTCCGTTTTCATGCAGGGTTTTAGCAATATAGAGGAGGCTTTTTCGGATAGCATGCAATCTGAGATTGCGACATTATAGAAAGAAACGTTATCTGCATGTAATATAGTGCTCTTTTGGATACTTTTGACAGTCACTGGATTCAGATGAACACTACTTCCGCTGCTCAGCTACCACTAGACCACCGCTTCTGCACGGACAGATGATCAGCCCAGAGTTTGAAAGTGTAAAGTAAAGGCTGGCTGCATACTTTGGGAAATATCAAGAGATTTAGGCAGCACTTGGAGGAAGCTGTAACCGTATGATCATAACAACGTGAGAAAATATAAGGAATAAATAATGCAAACATTGAAATAGAGATTCTGCAGCTTTGGAGCAGATTTTTTTTGATTTTACACCCTTAAAGTTGGGCACACGGTAAGGTGATCAATTTGGATGCCCCTGGTTTATGATGGCATAAGATTAGGGAGAGGAAGAGACTTCCCAGAAAACTGAAATGTATAGCCTGCATTCCTGTTGGTGTAAAGTGGCTCTAACCTTGTTTTTTGCTCATTTTTATTACATTAAAGGTGACAAATAGTTTATTTTCACTATTAGTGTAATAAAAAGTGGAGCAGCTAGATCTGGACATTCACTGGCACCTTAGATAAGAAAAATAAAATGGTTTTAATGTATGTTGTGTGTGTGCATGTAGGTGGGAGTGAGTTTGGGTGAGAGAGCGTGTATATGTGTGAGCATGTATGTTTGTATACGGGATCGTGGATGTCCATGTGTGTGTGTGTGTCAAAATGAGTAAGTATAAGTGAGTCAGAGTAAGAGTGAGTGAGAGAGTGCGAGTGAGTGATTCAGGGTGAGAGTGAGTGCACGAGAGTAGGTGAAAATGAATGAGTGCAAATCAGTGCTACTGATAGAATGAATGTGAATAAGTGAATGTAAGTGAGAATGTGTTGTTATGCTTGCAGATCCGCTGTTGGGCCTAGCATGCTTCTTGGCTTATAGAAGCACCCGTGTCAAAATGTTGGCACTGGAATACCGGAGGCAATACTTGCATATGGGATACCCTTGGCAAAATGCTACTGCTGGATTTCTGTGGGTAAACATTGGCATGGAGCACCCATGAAAAAATGCAGCGCTGGCCTCCTGTAGGAAACTTTTGGCATAGTTGGCACCTGTGGCAAATTGCTTGTAATGGCACATTGGAGGAAGTTCATGGCATATGGGAAGACAACTGTGGCAAGGTCATGGGACCACCCATGGCAAAATGTGGTCCGTGACATATTAGACAAAACCTTTGACATAAGGGACCTCAATAGTGGAAGAGAATCAGTATTAGGAGCATTCTGGCACTGGCATTTTGTATGTAAAGTTTGGGCAAAAGGGACCACCATGTCACAATACTGGTCCTAGCAATGGAGGCAATTTTTGACATAAGGGGGCACCCATAGGACAATTTAAAAACATAATTGGGTGAACTCTTGGGGACTGTCAGGTTTCAGTAGCTTGGCACACCATGAAAGGACTTGAATATTTAGTGAGAGTTTTTGTAGAGTCTAAGGCTTTTTAGCAAATTTATGTGAAAGTGTAAAGTCCATTTATTTCACAATTTTCTCAGGGAAGAGAACCCCCCCCACCCTTTGTTCTCCCCTAGAAGAATATATAATGTTATTTATGCAATTATGTAACTTGAGCGATATTAATTATTGTGATGTCATCAGCATTAAGGTTATGTGACATCACTTCTTGGGATGATGCGGGGTCAAAGGTCATACGATGTCAGTTCCTGTGACATCATTAAGTTCAAAAGGTATATGATTTCACTTCGGCTACCCATGGCATTTTGGTGAATCGATGTCCATGACTACCTTTAGAAATTCCTTGAGGGCTTTGTGAGCAAGGAGCTGTAGATTAGGTCTTCATGAGCACTGTCCTTTGGTAGATAGTAGGAGTTAGGGTGGGGATCCAGTTACTATTGATCAAGTTGAGGAAGTTTCTTGGTCAGGCCTGTTCTTTTGTCTGCTCCTAGTTAGTGTGTCAGGAGGGTTGAGGTGAAGAGATTTCACACCTCCTTGCACCTCTGTTGTCGGTACTTCTGCTTGGAGCAAGCCTAAGTGCTTCCTGCTGTGAGAATCATGCTTTGCACAAATGCTGTGCGTGGGGAGGGGGGGTGAGGGGGAGCAGTGGCGTAGCTAGGGGGGCAGGGGGTGGTGAGCAATGTCGGCGAGTGCAAGGTAAGTGGTTTTCTTTTTTTTAAATTTCATTTTTCCTCGTCGTCATGGGTTGACAATTCCGCCCTTAGCCCCCGGTCTTACCTGCACCGGCTGTCACTGGGCGGCAAACTCAGGGACCACCCCAGGGGGCAAAAGCTCTAGCTATGCCACTGAGGGGGAACTCAGAAGAAGGGTACTTGAAAGAGAAAAGCCTAAACTGATTCTGCAGTAGAAAATAATTAATGCTCTCTGTTTGCAGTCTTGAACAAGTACACAAAACAGCTTCTTAAAACGAAAGGCAGAGAAATACTGTATTTTCCCAATATAATAGGACTCAGCTCTGTAATCCTCGCAGGTCATCTGTAACCTTCAGTTATATTGTTTTTAGGGTTCTATTTAAAATGCGCTACAGTATAGACAAATATTACATAATAAATACGTTAAACCTTGTGTTCAGAAACAAAAGTATAAGATGATAGGGAATTGGCAGAGGTGAATGAGTAAAAACTAAGAAGAAAGATATCAAATGGCCTCTTTCTGATAGCTGCAAGAAGAAAAAAATATGTAGGAACATTTTTAAAAAATAACAAAAGAAAACTAGAAATGCGATTCTTTAGAGAAAGGTTCTTCATTCCGAGGGTACAAAGACAATTTTAGAGCTGTACTGCCGTGGTGAAAAAGTACTCTGGGTTCATGGTTACCCCATTTATCTAAACATCACACTTAAACTCACAAAGCCCTCTCTCTTTCATTCCGTGCCTATCATTTTAAACCTCTTTCAGCGACACACTGGCAGTTCCATATGTTCTCACTGTGGGGCCGATTCCGATCTCGGCCGGTAGGGCACCGAATCGGATTCGGCTTAACCGGATCCGATTCGGAGCCCTCTTTCCCGACCGATTCGTACGTGCGTCCGGCCGAGCGAGTACGATGCGAGCGCACGCGAAATCGCCGACCGACTTGTTCGTAGGTCCGAAGCGCTCCGACCGACTCGCACGCGGACACGCCTGCACCGCGCGATGGAGACGTTCCCCGGCCGGGCATGTACGATGCGCGCCGCGAGCAGTCCGACCGACTCGCGCCGTCCGGCTCGAAAGAGCAGTCGGAGCCGCACTTTGGGGTCCGTGTCGGACTCCCTGTGCACGCGTAGCCGTGCGAGTCGCACACAGGGGGACCCATGGGTCCCCCTACCTGTGCATGTGCGCCGCGAGTCGCTTCGAGGCGTACCCGCTGTAGGGGGCACCCTTGTTCGCCTCGCACCCATTGGGTCAATGGGAGCCCGCGTACGCGTTGTACGTCCGGCTCCCATTGACTTCAATGGGAGTCCGACCGAATCGAGTCCGATAGCATACGTACGCATCGTACTCGTTCGGTCGGGCTGCTAGAGTCCGATTCAGTCGGAAATCTCTCCGGGTCCGGCTCGGTCGCAGAGATTTCCTGCCCGAATCGGAATCGGCCCCTAAGTGTCTGAATGAAGAAAGTACGTTTTTGCCACAGAAATCGGGTAGCATGAAAGTGGCCAGTGTTTCGTAACTCCTAAGAGTCCCTTGCTTATCGGAGTTATGTTTTTCTTTCTGCTAAAAATAAACTCCCAAACACCCTGTTTGGTTGCCTCCTCAAAAAATAGTATTTTCCTGTTCTGTGTGAGTGAATAGGTGCTAACCGGGAGATGACATATGTTATGAAATATGACAGTGCAGGCTCTAAGAGTCCACCACTATAAAGAGAACACGTTTGCTTGCACACCTGACGGTGGAACGACACCATACCTGTCAACTCACACTGTGCCACAGTGTGACACACGATATCAGACCATCACACGGTGAGGAGCCAATATCACACTGTGGTGGGAAAAATGAGCTGAAACCACTGTAAATATTGGTTTTCCAGCTCATTTTCCGAGGCTTTGAACTGCCAGCGTCCATTAAGGGGTGTGAAAACACCCTAGGACATCGGCACCAGCCTCTGCAAGCTTTTTTTGGGGAGGGGGAGGGCGCTTGGGGGCACGGTGGGATTCAAAAGTGCCTCCTAGGTGCTTTTCGGCACAAGGACCCGCCCCCTCCTCACACTGTATTCTTTAAGTTGGCAGGTATGCGACACCAACACATATAGGCGAACTTTAGAAGATTAGAGTTGGGCAGTTGATAAGTGTGATTCCAATTTCCCCTTACCTCACAGGCTGTACCACGTACAAGGACATGCTGCCGGTGCCCATGCGTTCCGGAAGCGTTCCTCCTTGCGGTGTCCGGCCCGTGGATTCTGGTGGATGTGGCCTTAGTACTGCACCTCATCTTGCGGGACAACCTCTCCATCGCTCAGCTTTGGGCCGGCGATTACCGCGCAAGTTCCCTACATGCACTTAAGCAGCAACAAAGTAATATTTTGTCCCGTAAAGTTCAGTGTTGTTGGGAGTAAATGCTATACCCGTTTACAATGTGCATAATGTAACAATGCATTTTCAATAGCATTACAAATATATAACTCTAAGGGGAAATACGCCTGAGGGATAAATGACTCCTTATCACCACAGTGTGGGGTGCCTAACTTGGAATACTATTACCTGGCGGTGCAGCTGCTTTGGCTTTCTTATCGTTGACTGGCCCCTATGTGGTGGATACGTGGCAGATATGTGGTGGATACGGGGACGTATAACTCCCCCCTATCCCCAGGGCGCTCCTCCTTCACCTTCTTCATACTTGGACTCTGGTTCCCCCGTACATGCCTGTTCTCCTGAAGGTTGCTATGTTGCGCTTTAGACGCACTCTCCGCCTCACTAAGAACTTCCTTCCATATGCCCCAGTGGTCACATTGCATGGGCTTCCCCTGTCAGAGAAGCCACCTTTTTGGGGCCCGTCTCAGAAGTTGGGAGGAGGCTGGCATTACTTGCTTGGGAGACCTTCACACCGAAGGGTAGTTACTACCGTTCGAGGCACTGATGGAGAAGATTGCCCTACCTGAGGGCCAGTTTCTTCTTTATGCTCAAGCTGTGACACCCAACATCTCCTGCAAATACTACATGCTATGAGTGGGGACTGTAGATTAATTACCTGGTTTACTAGGGCTCTCCTTAGACACACACAGTCTTCACTGCAGTCCTCGAGTGAGACATGGGAGGAAGAGTTTGGTAGGCCACTCCAGGATAGGGAATGGGAGAGGGCTCTCGCTTACCACGGCTGGTGTCCCGTAATGCCTGCCTTAAAATTATCCAATTCTATATTCTCCATCGTGCATAGCTCTCCCTGCAGTGGTTTGCACAGATATTTCCTGCCGCCTCTGATCTTTGTCCTCGATGCGGTGTCGGGCGGCAGATCTGAAACCTCTTGTCTGGGATTGCACACACTAACACGCCTGTTGGCTCTCAGTGTTCACACAGCTTGAGCGCCTCACAGGCATCCCTAACCATTCCTCCTAGGAAGCGGGCACTTTGGGCATCTTTTCTAGACCCTGGACCCGCAGGGTACTACCCGTTTACTTGATTTGGCCCTCATACTAGCTGAGAAAGCTTGACATCCTGCAGGAAGTCTCTGGCTCCTCCCAGCTCAGCTCAATGGCAGGAGGCTTTGCTCTCTAAATTACTCAACCTGCAGTCAGAGTCCCCTTCAGCATCTGATGCCCCCTCTACTTGAGGAAAATTGCTTATCGCTGCTGCCCCCCCTCAATCAGGGCACTCGTCCCTCCTTCATGTATTTAGGTACTCTTGTAGGCCTTTTCTGGCTGTGCCGCTTCCTGAACCCCCCACCCCTCCTACCCCCCCCTCCAACCCCCTCGTTCAAGGCGCTGAGCCTAGTCTTCTGCCCTTTGTTAGATACATGGCCACCAGGCCTTGTGTGGAGGGACGGCCTGGTTGGCCTGGGAACCTTTCTCCAATTTTCTCCATTGTGTACCTATTCTTCTCTTGCTTAGACAGTGTGTGACCACCATCATTGCATATTTGTGCTGTTATGCTTTTATCCAGTTGTATTATTCTGCTATGTTTAAACTCACAACAAAACCTTAATATAAAGACATGTTACAAAAAAATCACCACAGTTTGCCTAGAAGGAGTACACTGGAGCAGTAAACCGTTTCAGTCAGTTTAGTTTCAGACAGTTTTAATTTCAATGGTGCATGTTACTATCTTTGTCAGAGCAGTCCTTGGGGCATGCCAGTCCTGTTCTGTCAACTTCTGGTATTGCAATGAGTGGTTCCGCAAATGATTGCTGTGTGCTACTCGACCAATAGCAATGACATTTCTGATGTGAAGGTTATCGTAGTGCACATATTTTGCAAAATTCAATAGTAAACTTGTCTCAAAAGTTATGCATGATCTAGAGATTGAAAAATTGTATCGCATCATTCTCTCTTCAAATCAACTTCTAGTGCTTTATGGCATATTGCCTTTAGCTTATTTTGAGCTAAGCGTAGACTAAATCTTGCTGCTTCATGAAAACCATCGTTAAATCCAATTTATGCAACATCATTTTAGAGAAAATCTTCAGAAGTGGGTTCGAAACTGGAGACAGTAAGCTGTGATTAGACTTTATAATTGAAAGCCCAGTTTTGTAGTTATTATAATAATGGCCCACTATGAGCATAAGGTAATACAAATAGAACAATTCAACCCCTAGCTTTCAAGTTCTAAGTGCATTTGCTTTAAGGGAAGAGTAATTGTAAGAGGATTTATTTTCCTCAGTGAATTTCACTAAACATAACAATTCATATATTTCCACCAGCCTACCCTCACATGACTCATTAAAGACATGTGGGAAAGAACTGTGGTTCACAACAGGTGGTAATTCCCCCAGTTTTCATGTTGTTATTGAAAACATTTCACCTGTTTTGTTCTGTGGTATTAGAGACGTTATGACTTTTGTGGCAGAAATATTCCTTGCATGGCGGACAGTAGTGTTCCCTGCATGGTAGACAGTTGTATTGCCCTACCCTGATCGCCCAACTGTGAATATCTGGTATCTTGGATTTTGGCCCTAGCCTTACACTAATTTAATATGTGTGCACCGGCCTAGACCAGTCCTTTGACATGAGTGAAGTCTTGCACCTGTCCTGTTACTGGGAAGGGTACACCAAGCATGTCTTTGTTGCACTGACAGTGGACTACTGTCCCTGTCAAGGGTTTACATAGAGCGGTGGTGGCAGTGTACTGTGTTTTGTGAATACATAGCTGTGGTGCAGGCCTTGAAAAATCATGAAAATGTTACCAGGCCTGCAGGTCTACTGGCTTCAATAATATACTTGACCTGACCTTAATGCGTTTGACCCATACACGTATCTCATATTGTGTGATTCTAAGCAAATATTTGGTCACTGAGTCACCTTTTTCTTCATTATCACATTAGATAATATGTGAGTTCAGCATGTCTGCTGTACAAAAAACTATTTTGTTTGATTTAATAGACCAAACCTTTGCCCCATGTATAATAAGATTCTGGCCCACAAAGAGGGTACACTTTATAACAAATATATTACTAAACAATGATGTGGTAACGCACTGTCATTTACAGACAGCTCATTTTCCATTGAAATGGCCACACATATTAACATTGACATGCAGTTTTACTGATAACATTACATAGCATACAAACAATAATGAGTGGAAATTGAGTTTTACAAATATTTGCACATCACCACATAAAGTGTTCTAAAGGGTTTTGATCCTATTAAAATCGTTGGTAACATCATACCTCAGAATTACAAAAAGTGCTTTCCTAACTGCTGATATATTTTGAAGTCTTTGTGCAGTTCATTTACAAGATATTTTAATGTTGTGTGTTAGAGAAAGAGCTGTCATCCTGCAGCTTTCATTTCACACTCACAACCTGAGTGTCAGGCAGTTCACTTTACAAAATTCTCTAACTTTGCAGTCAGAAAAAGAAAAGTAAACCCCAATCTCCAGGATAAAATAAGAAGCAATTTGTAAGAAGACAAAAGCTCACATTTGACCTCTGTCTTTGAATGCACTGCAAATGTGACAAAATAAAAACAAGATTTAAAGGCATCTTTAATGCTCGTCCTCTTTCTGAATGAACAGAACACCTGTTCATGCCATCTCAAGCTCTCTCCCCAGAACCGGCCTGTAGGACCTGAAAATAGCTCTCCCTGATAAACTCTGACTCACCATAGCAAGTGGGTGAGTAGATTTTTCAAGGCGTGTGGTCAGATCTCTTAATCTATGTCACTTAAGTGGAGTTCTGCAAGACCCACTCGTGTAAATTGTGCTTTTGTGCGTTAACCGTGTTTGTGTATGTGGCCTACATAATACATGCATTGTGTGCATATATGAGCCAGAGTAATGGAGGCCTGTGGGGGGCCCATTTTGGATGTGCCTGGCCATGTGCACAAGAGAGTGTATTGCTGACACTCCTGAAGCTGGAGGAAAGAGTCCTAGACACTGAGGTGGGGAGAGAGGAGATAAGGCTCCTTTAGAATTTCAGTTAGGCCTTTTGCTGAGAGGAGCTGCTGATTAGCTTTCCTGTAGCACTACCATTTGGTAAATGTTGTAGTGAAGAAGGAGCATCACTGTACACAAATGCTGTGCCCTGATTGCCAGTATCATTTGTGACGCAACACATTTGACATCACAATCTCCCTTTTATCATATGGAGAACACAAAATAGTGAATCAATAATTGAACTGGGAGAGGTGGACTAGGTAGAAAGACAGTATGGGAACACACCCAGCAATCAAGGCAGCAGCTGCAACCAACAGTTCATGGTTCCACAGTGTGGTTTTGAGGCAAACTGATGCAAAAGAACCTCCATACTGTCTGTGAACTGCAGGAGCACATTGCTGTTTGAGAGGATAGGTGTTGTCCAAGAAGAGATGCAACAGTTGCTTATTCATGATATGGGTACCCCTGGAATGGCGGAACTATATTTGATTCACTCAAGCAAATGTGTGGTTAAGTAAGTTCAGAGATATCCGCAATTTGTTCCATTGGCATTGGCAGTGATTGCATCAATTATTCTCAATGTGTTGTTAGCAGATATAGGGGGCAATAGATCTTCACCAACAGCCAATTTGAGTCTTGCACCTTACCTCACACATTATCTTGCTGCTTAGCTTATTTGGGGATTGACTTGTTGTTTGTCTTAGCTATATGTTTGCTGTAGTGACAGGCAGATAACCTGAGATTATTGTTTTGGTAGCAGTAAATGCTATCAACCTTGGTGCGCCCTTTTCTACATCAGATGTTTGTCCTTGAACAGTTACTGGTATCTCTGGACATCATGCGGGCCAGACTTAATATCTTATTGTTTATGAATGACATTATTCTGGTAGTAACCTCACAATTTTAAGGGTGACATATTTCATGTATAGTCGTAGGTCCTGTAGATTTTGTGGCCAGTACACTACATTTAGTCCTCAAATTATGCAAAGTGTAACTTATGTTTACACATTTTTTTTAAATAAATTGTTTATTATCTTATTAGGGTAGCACAAAGTCTTGTTGACCATGCAGACAGTTTAACATCAGTGTCGCTGTAAGACATGAGTGCACTCAAGTTTGTGTATTCAGCATTCAATGTTGGCTCAGCAGTACTATCTGGTGCCTATTTTGCTTGTTCTCATGTGAGTTACTATCATTTACCATAACCTTCAAATAACAGTTTCAACATTGATATATACCAGATACAGCTTTACATTCACAAGACAGTTAAACTACTTTTTTAACTAAATATTTTATTGGTTTTCTTATAATCACATTGTATGTATGCATAATAAGTGGATAAATAAGTAGCGCCAAGCACACATCATGTCCAAATCAATAAACAGTGCATGCATCCCCTGGATTCATCGTGAACAGTTAACTTACTTGCTATTCTCAGTTCAATTCTGTTCCTTTACTTAGCTGACCCTCCCCCTCCAAGTACTCCCCTCGGGCTGTGTCGGTTGTCAGTGCTTCCCCCTGTGCATGGAGCCCATCTACATTTGACCCTCCCCCACCGTGGGGGCTCATTGAGTGGATTCTTCAAACACCATTAGCTTTTCCTCTCATAGATTTGCAATGGGGCACTTATGCACTCCTTCGTCATCTTCTCCACGCAGTTCTGCACTCTCAGCCTTTGCTCACCTCACCACTTTGCATTTTCATTGGCTATGCATTGGGCCTTCAGGTGAGCACCAGCACATTCCAATTGCATTCTTAATTAATACCACTGCAAGTACTAAGAATGTATTACTGACTTTTTCAGCTTCTGGTCTGGGATAGAGACCCAGTAACACCCTTCTAGACGATTGAGGTTGGTCCTGTTATAGAGTTCTTCATATAGGTTTTCACCCCTATCCAGAATGGAACTATAGTGGGGCAAATCCACACCATGTGACGGAGGTCAGAATCCACTAATAACTCGGACAGTTCTCATCACCTTTCCCTACAATTGTATTCAGTTTGTGGGTTGTCAGGTAGGCAGTGTGCAAATAAATAAATTGTGTGTATTTTAATCTAGTATTCCCAGAAATCTTGTGGGGATATTTCAAGTTTATTTCCAAATTATTCTCTCTCAAATCCCAGCCAATCATCTCTTCCCAGTCTGTTTTTAGGCTCATCAAGTTACATGTTGTCATTGACAGAAGACTTCTATAAAGTGAGGACATTTAACTTGTGTCCATTCCCATACGTGATGAGCACCCGCAATACCTCATTGTTTTGTGGTTCCGAAGCACCTGTCCCCCCAAGCCTTCCGTATGGATTGCACTAAACCTCCGTTTATCAAAAGCAGAGCCTCAGGCAGCCCTTCTTCCCCAATTAAGGTAGCCAGGTCCTTAATTGCCCCATCTTCATAGCAGTGACCTATAGTAAGCAACCCTCCCCCCCCCCGTCCATTCCCCCATTCTGCAGGCTGTAAAAACCCCTCATGATAACTTATGTTTATGTATAAGCACAAATTCAGTTTGTTGCATACATTAATTGTGCATGTGCATGGCATTCATATTTTGAGGTTACTTATGTCCGTTTTCCTAACTCTTGAAATGTGTACCAGACGTGATGCCTAGAATTAGGAAAATCCACAAATTCTTTACTCTTTACATTTCTCTCAATAATACTTTTCCCCCTTCCTACACACATGTTTGTAAATATTGAATAGACTGTGGCAGTTCACCACAACTTATGTACAACTTATTCTAGGCCCATCTGGGCTTAGCTATGGGCCTCGTTAAATGATGAAAGTGCATTTCCAAACCTTTGTCAATACCAAAATAAAAATAGTTCTTTTGTGAGTGTAAGCAATGATTGCAATGCATGCCTTGGACTATTTTTTTTTTTTTGCATTCCCTGTACAAGTCTATTCAAAGTGACAACTTTGGGAGTAAACTTAATGTGATCATGTATTGCATGTGTTACCCCTATGTATAACACACCCTCATGTGTAGTTTGTACTTTTGCGAATCATGCACAGAGTATCTTTGTTTACATTATGACTTTGCCTTGGTGCATTTTTGACTTGCAACTGAAAAATGGTTTGCGAACAGGACCCCACATTAATATGCCTATAAAGAAAATATTGTTGGTTTGATAGATAAATATTTTGACTTACTTCTAGCTAGCTTTACCAGTCCATGGGTGGGTACAAGTTATCCATCTGTGTACAATATTTTCCACAGTATTTGTGGGTCGGCCGTATGTGGTTTTAGATTCTCTTTTAAGTGCCCAAACTATCTCAAAACTAAAGATGAATATGCCTTATCCGAGACGTGTCACATATGTTTGTCTGCAAAACTAACCATCCTGAACGTTCTGGTGGTCTTCAATCTATCTGATCGCTATTGGTACTAAAAGTTGTGGAGCAATCATGTCTGTTTCAGTTGGTGCTTAATTCTTTAGTGGTTGGCCTGTGGAGGACGGACTGTTTCTGAGCACCCTAAATTTAGACATTTAAGCAGAGTGCAACATGCCTATATGATGTGCTCGGGGACACCTAAATTGATCAAGTGGGGAAAATTAAGCTTCTGGTCACACTCTGTAAGGTAATACCCAAGGTTCTGTTATCACAAAGGGCAAGGACACCATAATCACCAATGGAGATTTAATGCAATAGACTCAGCATTTTCTGATAGTGTAAACTATAATTAAAAATTTGATCATTTTCATGTAACCTGTGTTTGACTCCCAGACCAAAGATTCAATCAATGAATTTTTTAAATCGGATTCCTTAAGAAATGTTTTGCTGTGTAGTTTAATTAAAGCAGCTTTTCTTGCAAGTCAGCAGTCCTTAAAAATCTGATTTAAAAACAAAAAAATTGTGATTCTCTGGCAACCTTAACATTGTCTTTGAGAGGTATGAAACGGCTGTGCTCCGGTATTCGCTTAGGAAGAGTGGATCAACAATTATTTATACATTTAGGATACTGTGAAAAATAAGTAATGGCATTTCTGGGGCAATCATTCTATATAAAGATGTTCTTAAGTATATGTATTCTAAATAAAAATGTTCTTAAGTATATGCATTTTAAATAAAGATGTTCTTAAGTGTATACACCTTACAGTGAAAAGTGAGGAAAGAGTTTTTTTTCGTGTCGGATTTTGACAGCAGAGCTGTCAATCATCCATATTGCTTACAATATACTTAGAGTGGGCTTTGAGTCCTCAGCTTTTAGGGATTGACCTTCTTCCATCAGCTTCTTTCAGCGACTGGTTCGAGGCTTTGTTAATCACTTCTTGGCTCAGCCTAGTGGAGTATTTATCTCTAGCCATATGCTACTGGCTGTTTGGGTGTGTCTTTCCGCTTTCACTCTAGTGCTTGCACTGAATTGATTGAGGGACTACTTTACAGCTGAAGCCAGGGCCACTGGAATTATGCGGCAGGTTAGGGCAAAATTATGTGGCAGGGTTGAGTAAATTATGCAGCAAGAAAAGGCAAATTATGCACCATAATGCAGCACATTTTATAATAGTATTACTTAATTATTTTGTCATTTTTAAACTTGGTAACACTGTATGAGCACTGATTGCACCTCATTAGTACCAGTTTAACACCCCAATAAGGCAATAAGCAACAGACAGGTGACCTGTCCAGCTTTGCAAAGGGCCTTCCACTGTGCCGCAACATGTGTTGTTGCATTTTTAGTAACATTTGAACCGTTTGAGCTAGAAGCTAATTTTTTTTTTCAAAATCTGCTGGTTATGCAACAAATGTGGCAAATCTATAACTCTGCGAAAATCAGTGCGGCCTCACAATCAAATAATTCCAGTGGCCCTGACTATAGCCCTCCTTATTGGAAATAGTAACAAAAACATGACTGTATCGAAGGCAAGGGAACGCTTAATACAGTCCACGTTTTGTTTCCTGTGTTTTTTTAATATGCTTAAGCTGCATGAATTAGCACAATAAACCTATACCTATTGGCTTTGCACTGCTTGCTACAGGGTAGGGCCAGATGCATACAAGATAGAAAGCCTTGCTTAGTACATGGTATTTGCAAAACAAGCATTCGCAAAGCCAATAAGTCTAATCTCGCCTACGCGAGATGTATTCCTTTGTCTATCTTTTTCAGCCATATTGTACAACTACGCAGCTGCTGTGTATTGTGTGCCATGATGTGACATGGTATGGAATGGCATGTAGTGCAATATTGTATGGTATGGTATGTCATTGTATAGTTTGGTATGGAATGACCTACCATTGTATGGTATGCTATGGTATGGTATGCCTTGTTGTTGTATAGTATGGTGGTGTATGGTCTGTCATTGTATAGTATGGTATGGTATGTCAATGAATGGCATGGTATGGCATGGCCTGCCATATAATATGGAACGGTATGTCTTGGCCTGTCATTGTTTAGTGTGGTATGGTATGGTATGGTATGGCATGGTATGGGATGGCCTGTCGTATAGTTTGGCATGGTATGGCCTTTCATTGTATGGTATGGTATAATATGGCCTGTCATTGTATGATATGATATGGTCTGTCATTGTATGGTATGACCATTTATGGTATGTTATGGTATGGTATGGCTTATCATTGTATGGTATGGTATGATATATCATTGTATAGTACAGTAGAATATGGTATGGCCTGCCATATGGCATGGTATGGCTTGTCATTGTATAGCATGGTATGACATGGCATGGTATGGCATGGCATGATATGGCCTGTCATTTTATAGTGTGGTATGGTATGGCCTGTTGTGTGGTATAGAATGGTATGTCTTGCCTGTCTTTGTGTAGTATTGCATAGTATAGTGTGGTATGGTATGTCATTGTATGGTATGACCATTTATGGTATTTTATGGTATGGTATGGCTTATCATTATATGGTATGGTATGACATATCATTGTATAGTACGTTAGTATATGGTATCACCTGCCATATGGCATGGTATGGCTTGTCATTGTATAGCATGGTATGGTATGGCATGATATGGCTTGTCATTTTATAGTGTGGTATGGTATGGCCTGTTGTATGGTATGGAATGGTATGTCTTGCCTTTCATTGAATAGTATCGCATAGTATAGTGTGGTATGGTATGTCATTGTATGGTATGGTATGGTATAGCCTGTCAATTAATAGTATGGTATGTTATTGTATGGTATAATATGGCCTGTCATTGTTTAGTATGGTATATTGTGGCCTGGTATGGCCAGCCTTTTTAAGGTGTGGTGTGGTATAGTATGGTATGGTATATAACATGGGCTATCATTGCATGATATGGTATGGGCTGTTATTGTATGGTATGGCATTTCATGGAATGTTGTGGTATGGTTTATTGTTGTATGGTACAGTATAGTCTGTCACGATATGGTACATTATGGTATGTTATAGTATGGCCTGACATGGTATGGTATGACCTGTAATTGTATAGTATGGTAAAGTACGGTCTGTCATTGTTTAGTATGTTAAGGTATGGTATGGCCTGTCATTCTACAGTATGGTATGGCCTGTCATTCTACAGTATGGTCCCAAAGCTTTAAGCTCCCATGCGGGGTCCCACAGGGCTCGTCCTTGAGCCCAAACCTTTTTAATGTGTACGTTACACCTCTGGCCAGATTGATTAAATCCTACGGTTTTGCTATGGTATCCTACGCGGACGATACTCAGATTATTGTCTCCATTTCTAATAATATTCAGGACACAGCCTACAACTTTCACGCCTGCATGCGACACGTGAGCAGATGGATGTCGGAGAATTGCCTCAAGTTAAACTCTAATAAGACCGAAGTTTTACTTTTCGGCAGAGACCGTCACCCATCCTTATGGTCCTCTGATTGGTGGCCTGTGGAGTGGGGTCCCCTTCCTATTCCAGCCACTAAGGCGAAATATCTGGGAGCCATTTTTGATACTACCCTGTCCTTCTCCCATCACGTGAAGGCGCTTACATCATCCACTTTTTACACGCTGAAAATTCTGAGAATTTTTTTTCTTTTTATACCACCAGAACTACAAAAAACAGTGGTCTCTGCACTAGTTCTGTCTAAGATGGACTACTGTAACGCTCTTCTGTTTGGTATAAATAAGGCACTTCTTGTTAAACTGCAGGTTCTCCAAAACTCTGCGGCCCGGCTACTTTTTGGCATATCTAAACACTCTTCAGCCAAGCAGGCCCTTAATGCTCTACACTGGCTACCCGTGGAAAAACGGATCAATTTTAAGGCCCTATGCATTGCCTTTAAGGTGCTGCATAATTATGGCCCTGACTATTTGATTGATCGTTTCCAATGGTATACTCCGTCCAGAAATCTTCGGTCCTCTTCTCATAAGCTTGTGGAGGTGTCCAAACCCGACTCCTGAATTGAGGTGGTAAAAGCTTTGTAAACATCACAACCAGACTGTGGAATCGTCTGCCTGTTAAGCTTAAAAACTCGCCCGACCTGCTTTCCTTTAGGAAAGGTTTAAAGACCTGTTTTTTTACCTTCTAGTTTTATGGTACGGCCGGTCATGGTATGGTTTGGTATGTTACGGTATGGTATGGCATGGTATTGAAAAGTATGGTATAGTTTGATATGGCTTGTCATGGTATAGCATGTTATGGTATGGGCTGCCATTGTATAATATGGTATGGCCTGTCATTGTATATTATGGTATGGGCTGTCATTGTATAGTATAGTATGGTATGGCCTGTCATGGTATAGCACGTTATGGCATAGGCTGTTATTTTATAGTATTGTATGGCCTGTCATTGTATTTTATGGTATGGGCTATCATTATATAGTATAGTATGGTATGGCCTGTCATGGTATAGTACGTTATGGCATAGGCTGTTATTGTATAGTATGGTATGGCCTGTCATGGAATAGCACTTTATGGTATGATCTGTCATTGTACAGTATGGTATGGTCTGTCATTGTATAGTATAGTATAGTATGGTATGGCCTGTCATGGAATAGCACCTTATGGCATAGGCTGTTATTGTATAGTATGGTATGGCCTGTCCTGGGATAGCATGTTATGGTATGGGCTGTCATTGTACAGTATAGTATGGCTGTCATTGTAGAGTATGGTATGGTAACAAAGAGAGGGTTTAAAAACCACAGACTTAGAGTGGGAGGGAGAGAGGCAAAGGCACACAGACGGAGAGTGGGAGGGAGTGAGCCAGTAAAGACAACACGAATTGAGAGAGGGCACACTAAGGAAGAGCATGTCTGCAATATAATTAAAACAACAAAATTCAGAAGAATGTAAATGACAATTACACAGTAAAAAAAAACTTTCTCAATTATGCTGCAGCATGTTTGAAGCAGTAACAAAGATGGATACAAGGAGAGAGGGGTCAAAAGCCACAGAGACAGAGGGTGAGAGGGAGGGGGGCAAAGGCAATAGGGATTGAAGGAAGGTGGGTGAGAGGGAAGGGTGCAAAGGGAACACAGAAAGACATCTGTCATACAACACAATTCAGCAAAATATAATGAGCATGCGCAATCTGAAAGTAAACTTTAGCTGCCACAGTGAAGTATGTTTAAAGCAGAAGAGCAAGCGGGACGGAAACAGATGGCCTGCAAACAGATGCAGTATTATAGAGTGCTTTCTCACAGACACACCATTATGGAGTGTTACCTCGAAAAGAAAAAAAATGAGGCAGCTGTCAAAGCACAAGCAGCAGAAGGACACTCAGTGGGAACAAAAGCAGTACTTTGGCCATGCGCTATAGGAGGGACAAACTCACAAGGAGGAAATAAAACCAGCTGACGCTAACCAAACAAAAGCATGGAAATAAGAGTGACAATGAAGTGAACCAATGATAAGTAATGGGTGGGCTATGAGCCCCCTTTAAGTTAACAAAATGGCTCGCAAGCGGCAGGCCAGGCACTGTCTCAGGCAAGACCTAAACAGGAATAAAATATTTGTAGCAATCCGCCAGAACTACATTTTATTAAAGTTGTAACTTGTGTCTGCTACAAGTTGCTCATATTCCCCTTTTTTTATTTTTACTGAGGTACTGAGGAGATACACATCATAATATCAAGCCATGTGTTACAAACAGCTACCAGCAGGAGCAAGAAAAATAAGACAAAAATTAGATCCATTATCATATTCAAACATTCATAATACCAATGCAAAACGAAAGTCAGCATAATTAATTCATAAACGGGAAAAAAAATAAGAGAGATAAAAAACCAGCCAGAACATATATCAAATTAACTAATTCTATCCTATCTCAGGTTCACCTCCAAGTTCCAATTCTTGGTGACCCCGCCTAACTGGCTCCCATATTTTACGCAGCTTATGACGAATAGGATGGCTTTGAATCACCACTTGCTCCAGTCCCCATAGATATACAAACTCCTGCCACCAGGATACTGGTTTTGAGACAGTCTCTTGGAGCCAAGCATTGGCAAGAACTAGCCTCGCTGATCTAATTGCAAAGTAGAACCCCCCGTACATCATGCGGTATACTCAGGGCATGTCCCAGGAGTATCGTAGATGTCTCAGCTCTAGCATTGGTCTTCAAATGTTGATTAATAATTTTAAAGACCCTGTGCCAATATTGACTAATACTATCGCAAGTTGCAAATATGTATACTGTGTTTGTCTCTGGCACTGTACACCTAAAGCATTCCGATGTTGCACTTTGGCCCCGTTTACACAGCTTTTTCGGTGTATAGTATAAATCATACATAATTTAAAAGGCATGGGTCTTTAGCCTGGACATATTATGAGCACTCTGTGTGAGAATATTAGTATATCGGAGGTCGGCTATAGAATTATTACTATGCAGATTATTGGATCACTTCACCTTCACTGATAAAGCTGAAAATTGATTAACCTCCTTTCGCTAGCCCCAGAGGATTCGTTAGAATACCTCCTCTTGATCTTAACAATATTTTCAAAAAATATGTTATGACTCAACCTCACTACATTATGGGGGATGTACAATAGAAATTCTCTTAACTGTAGTTAACAGAAGGGGCCTATTTTAGAAAGTTGGTTTGTCCCACTAATATCTGAGAAAGAGCGGAGATTACCATCCCTAAAAAACTGACCAAGAAACCACAAACCACCCTCCCGCCAGCATCTCAAATAGGCGTCTTGTAGTGGAAGAGGGAGGCAGGGGTTATTTCCCAGCGAGTTGTAATAGGGAAACCGTTGTATATGGCATACTGATCGAATATCTTGCCATTCCTGATGGAACACTAAAAAAGTCTTAACCTTGTGTGCTTAAAATAGGCTGTATCAACAAGACCTTTACGAGGTATTACTAGTTGAGAAGATATTGAAGATGGCACCTACTCGGGAACAAGTTTTGCAAGTTTCTAGGTATAGGTCATAATTAAAGCTCCCGGTTTTATGGTATTTATTTTCTTGACATTTCCGTCTGTATTTAGCCATATTTATTTTTTACAAACTTTATCTGTATTTATCCATTTTTATTTCGGGATTTGTAAGACAAATGAAGCAAAAATAGTACATTTCCACATTTATCTAAACAATAAATGTAAATTCTTACCTGAATGTCTGCCTGATTTCAATAATATGAAGTCCGACAAATGATAAATCAATGCACATATATGAAAATATGAACATTTTAGTATCAACCTTTTGCATATATACTGGAGTTAAAGCCTCATAACAATAATTTATTTTTTAACCGCTTACCTGTAAATCTACATAGCTTATGGCCTGACAGACATGACTGACAGAATTTAGAATCACTCAAAAAAGAGACTAATTTCCGTTTTTATCCACATTTACATATAAATACATACAGGAAAATAAATGGTTTTCTGTCTGTATTTATCTGTAAAAATCAGTAAAAACGGAAAACGGAGCCTTAGTCATAATCACCTTAAACATCCTAATCATAAAGGGCGCTAAGATGTAATTCCCTAATATTGGAAGTGCGAACCCATCCTCATTACATGGTAACTGAAGATATCTAATGGCACATCTGGGCTTCTTATATTGCCATATAAATTTCTGCCAGCACTTTCATTTCTTGTGAAGAAACTCTGACATAGATATATAGGAGTAGACCTAAATAGGTAGATGTACCAAGGTAAAATGATCATCTTAATTATATTGCATCTACCTATTAAACCAGCATGCAGTTTATTCCATTTTCTGAGTAAAGCTTGAGATTCCTCAAAAAGTGAGTCATAATTTACATGTTTACATGTTGAAGGAAGTTTTGACCCCCAAATATCTTGTCGATGTAACATATCGGGAGTAAGACAGATGGAATTCCCTATTTGCAATAATCTTCGTTTTATCCAGATTAATCTTATACCCATAGATTTATCTAAAAGTGCTGGCAGCGTCCTCTATTACCCACAATGCCTTTGCTGGTGAAGAGGTGAGAATGGAAATATCGTCTGCATACGCCAGCACCTTGGCTTCCCCTGTATGCAAGCACAAAGGTGGAATAGCTGATGATGACATCAGTGCCTGGAGATATGTTTTTAGATATAAGGCAAACAATAATGGGGCAGGGGACATCCCTGCATTGTATCCCAGTGGATACATATACGTGCAGACAACATCCCCATGCGTGCAACTCTTGCCATTAGGCGAGAGTAGAGTGTTTTACTCCTAGAGAGGAACCTTGGGCCAAATGCCATAAGGGTCCACAAAAAATTCCAGGACACCTTGTCGAATGCCCTTTCCGCTTCCAGCAGGATCGTCCCGGCAGGACTCCCCAATCCTTACGCCACAGCCAGAGCAGTTATGGCTAGATTTATATGCGAAATGGTATCCCATGAGGGAACAAACCCATGTTGCATAGGATCCACCAATGAAGTTATGACACCTGACAATCGATTGGACATGACTCTTGCTCATATTCCCAAAGCAGCTTGAGAGGACTTCACCCAGTACTCTTACAGATGCCTTAACAGATCCAAATATATGTTGTCTATGTCTTTGCCTATTCTTCACTTCAGGCTCCCCGGCAAAGACGCCCTTAATTATGTAGGATGTGAAGCTTGGAGGATGGGTATGGGTGTCGTCTTGTGATTGACTAAGAGGGAGAAAGTGCTACAGCATCTTGCACTAACAGCTCCCCTTGCTGTGTGGTTGGAGTGCAGGCTTTACTATTGAAGTTTCTTCCCTTTTCAAATGATTGCTACTAGTGGAAAAGGATGTGGTCTTCTACTTGGATGGCAGGGCCCGCTGTGTCAGGTGTATTAAGACATTTGGTGAGGAGGACATTCTATGGATTTACCTGCATATCCTTAGTACGGAATGACATTGCTCTCCAGTTCAATCAGTTCACTACACCATACATCATTGGAGAATCCAGGTACATCACAAAAACATACATGGGGAAGACATTGAGGAAGATAAAGCCAAGGAATTACAATACAAATTCCCCTAAGTATACAAACAATTTGATCCACCACTGGCTGAAAGTACTGAGCGCTGCCTGGGCGTTGTTATGTTTACATTGCTCATCATCACGGGTGGATGTTAGTGTATTTTTAAAGGTTTACATCGCAAACATAACGTTCTTTCATCTTAAGTTTTTGGGGAAATTTCTCTGAACAGTAACTTCTCTTTAACAAAGTATTTTCAGTTATTTTTGAGGTTTTTAATGATATATTTTGGCCCTGACCAAAATAGGAATAAACTGTACAGGAGCTTCATCTGTTGTAAGGCAATACCCTGCTTCAGCTCTATTGTTCTGCGTGCAGGCAGAGCACCTGGCCACATGCTTTGTCCTGTGTCTGGGCACAGGTCGTAGATTACAGACACACCCCACGCACAGCCAACTTGCCTACTGAACTGGCTGCACACATTGACCTGGAACCCGCAGTTTATTCTCTTAGACTATGGACAGTGGAATGTGGGTGCTGGGGGTGCACTTCTGCCATGCTGTAAGCCCAGTAACCCACTCCTTGGTGCCTGTTTAGAATTAGAGGACTTGTAGTATCGTTCTCATGATTTGAGAGTTGTTAATTCGCTTAAAATATTTATGTAATTAAACAATAGAATATTGGTTACCCAACTACTGTGTGGTTCCCTGTTTAAGACCAACTGTGTGCTTGACTGAAGGGTCATCTGTGCCTTACCCTGAAAAGGTTGATGAGCAAGGTGGAGGCACTTCTGAATATGAACTGAGAACAAGTATTGTGTCATGCTAGAAAAGTCACACAGTATAGCACATTTTCATCCATTCTGAATCTCATGCTACAGATGGTCAAGTTGACTGTCCACAAGAACTCTTGTCACATACCCTCCTTTTGATGACAAAGCTAAAATCTTGTCCTGTTTACAATGCAGCACCATCACAACCTGTATAAGCACCTACTGACCATCTTATATATAGAACCAGTAGAACCCTACCCATATCAAAGGGCCACTATGTGGAGATCCGGCATGAGTTTCAGTAGACCCAAGGACATACCCAAGAGTAACCAGAGGGCCTGGAAGTCCTCCTTTCACCTCTTACTGAAGACAGTGGAACATGACGATGATCCATGTCAAAATACACATGAACTATTGCTGTGAACAGCCATGTGAATGAGATCCCCTGCACCACCATTACTTTGTTTCTCCATTACTATGGGGAACCGCCAGTAACAGCCCTCGTTCTCCTAGCCTCTGTCCATCAAGGCTTATGCACAGACTCGCAACCGGATGACACTATATTGTCACAGAGGCACACCTGGGGATGTCATGACCATGATGAACTGTGCAGTGGTCCAGCATCTGGTTGGTCTCTTGCCCTTTCATGCTTTACATCCCCTGGGACTTTTAACCATTGACCCATGTCACTACCACTAATATGCCCAAAGATCAAGCTTTCCTCAAGTCCTGGAGAATCCTCTGAGGATAATCGGTGTCCTGCTGTAGAACTCCAGAACAATGCAATAACCAGTCAACCAGTCAGTGAAACGAGGAACATGCACTGTGCTCAGTATTGATTATAACTTTTGAGCTATGAGGACTAAAACATTAGACTGCCACTCGTCTTAATATTAATTGATATTCTACAGTCACAAGGGTTTTTGTCAAGTAAAAAGCCTCACTGGACATTCTCTTTCTCGTGATTACAATATGTTACTCTATATCTGGCTCAAACTTCAAACTGCCTTTCATGGACTGCACCACCAAGCTGCCCAAGGGAAGTGAAGGTGGCTTGGAGGCTTACTTGATAGTGAGTATCCTACTTAGTACGGCACACATTTATTATCTGTTTTGATATTGCAAGGTGGTCTCTACAATTTTTAGGTGAATTTTGGATCCAGGAAACAAGAGATTTACCTTCTAATGATGTTAATCTCGATGTTTGAAGAAGGGTCTGCAGCAGGGATGATATTACTGAGGTGACCTTAAACTAAGTGTACCGGTCCATCCAGCTAGCCCACAGAGTGCCGTCATCCATCACACGAGCACACAGTGAAAACACTTTCTCACACAGGGAGCAAATGCATGGGTGGCCGTCTGTGAATGTTTTTGACTATATGGGAGAACAAAAAACATTGAAAGATAAGCACTCCTGCACGGGCATTCACATAGGAATGTTTCCCATGCAGTATGCCATTGGTTATGCAGCTGAATATTTAAGTCTTGACTTATTGGCATTGCCAGTGCTTGTTCCCTTTTCTAAGGAGCTAATTAACTCACCTCATACTAAAGGTCTATGAGCAGTTCTGGCCTGCCCCTACAAAGCTACATCCCCTCACATTTTTGGGTAATTTTATTTATCACGAACTTGGCCCCAGGGCAATAAAGCTCTTTACTTTAAAAAAACAAAATGTTTTAGGCACCAGGAGATTGTGATTTGCCCAGAGCCACACAATGTTAAGCTGACGCCGGGACTCGAACCTGCAGCGGCGGCTCCTCCGGTAAAGCGGAGGAGCATCGCCCCACTGCTCTCTGAGCAGTGCAAAAAACGAAAAATAAAATGGTAATAACACAATGTTATTATCATTTTATTTTTCCGTACTGAGCCAGTTTTGGGCCAGGTTGGGGCTAGGCTATCGTCACAGCCTGCAGGGGTAAGAGTGGTTGGTGCGCTTAATTGCGCATGACGGTTTGGCCAGCCGTCATGAGCCGACCAAACAGTCATGTACACTTAGCATATTTTCCACCTAGCCTGGGTGGGAAACATGCACAGACTCCCACTCCCTCTCTGAGCGCTGAACAGGGCTGGACTGGGAACCGAAACTGCTCAGCCGGCCCCCCAGTGGAGGGCCGCTTGTTTGCTAGGGCCGGTTTTGGCCGAGTTTGTTACACAGGGCCGATATTGCAGGCCCCCGGTAACAAAAATGGCCCCCCAGGGGACCAGAACTGGCTCCCTAGGGACCCAGAACCAGCCCTCACCCTGGCGGCCCACCGGAGAAACGCCCGGTGCCCGCTACGGCCAGTCCGGCCCTGGCGCTGAACCAGTCCGATCAGATCAATCACGACGCTGCTGTCATGCGGGTGACAGCAGTATTCTGATTGGCTTAGGGGAGTCTGGGAGCCTGTGTACTTCCAGGAGTCAAAGAGGACAATGGAGAGGCGGCGGCCATTCAGAGGTAAGTGTTTTTTTTCATACGTTCGTACGTTCTGTAGAGGCATCGGTCCCCAGTTTCAAAGCCGACAGCTCTTGTTGTTAGGTCTTATCTCCACTCTTCTAAAGCACCAACCCCTCCAGGAGACATAGATCTCACAGTGCTGATTGTGTGTCAAGCTACACTAGCGCTAGACTTTAAAAAAAATCCATCCAAATAAATTGGTCTCGGAAAAAGTGCATCCAGTTTTGTAAAAGAGGACAAAATGACAGGTGAGCTACCCCACACAAAATATGACCTAACACTTAAACGGATGATAGGTCTCGTGCAGGGTTCGCCTTTATATGTACTCTGTGTTGTAATCTTTGCATTGGGTTAGCCAATGAATGCGGCAGAAGCAGAGGAGGAGTGTGTGTTCTTCACCCAATGTCCTCAGAGTGTTTTTGCTACTACGTTCCAAAGGTTATTTTTAGCACCGTGCCCTAAATGAACTATTGGATGAGTGGATAATAGAAATTGTGCAAAATAAATGTACTCGAGTTTTTACGACAGTGCAAAACGTGACGGCTGATGTTGAGCAATCAATGCATGATGAATGCTATTGGAGCCAATTGTGTGTCCTACGAGGCGTCATAATATTGTGCCACTCGCTGTCTTCTGTGTAGAATTATAAAGAAGTATTAAGCAAAGATATGTACATTCTATGAATCATTCATTTGGAACACCCCTGTGGTCTTTAGCATAGGTTTGATGTTACAGTGAACTTTTGGCTTAACTTTCCAGATCAGAGAAAAGCCTAATTGTTTCCAACCGTACTTGTTATTATTCTAAAGCTATCCCTCTGAGCGAAGATGCTCCCTAGGGGTTCTGAACTGGATTTATTGCTTTTCTCACAATTTGCCTCCAATTACAGTTCAGTGCCTTCCTGCGCAGGTAAATAACTCACTAATTGTATTCTGAAACTGTCTCTGATCTGGAGTATAAATTAAAGCTCAAAGTTAATAATGCTACGGCTTGGTTAAAATCCCATTAAAAACGGTCATTATGTTACAAAGAGAAGGGCGCCTGGAAATGGCAGTACAACAGGAAATAATTTATGGTAAGTTGTCCTGCTACAACACAGTTACAATGACAGAACATTTATATATGCACTGTTATTCATATATTTTCTGTAGTTACTGCCCAGACTCTCAGTACGAGTTTCTCACATTGCACTTTGGCTGTGTGGACGTTTTTGTGCATTATTAACATGTGTCTGTTATTAAATGTGCAGCATAGTAATGTACCCTCAAATTTACATGTGTACACTTATATGATAATATTACCTTTGAAACGATTTTCATATTATCTATGGTTGGAAATGGCTTTTTTGTGGGGTTACTCCAAACTTTTTCCCTTCTTCCTCCTCTGTTTTTGACTTCGGTTTTGCTAGCTTTAGACTCTGCACTTTTTCACTGCTGATCAGTGCTAAAGTGCATGTGCTCTGTGTCTAAAGTGTAATGGCATTTGGTTTCTCCCTGATTGACATATTTGATTTACTAATACGCCCCTAGTATATTGCACTACATGTGCCCAGGGCCTGTAAATCAAATGCTACTAATGGGCCTTCAGCACTGATTGTGCCATCCAGATGAGTAGCCCTTCAAACCTGTCTGTAGCCTGCCACTGCAGAGCCTGTGTGTGCATTTTTAAGCTACCATTTCGACCTGGGAAGTTCACTTGCCAGGCCCCAACTTTCCCTTTCATTTTGTGTAAGACACCCCAAAGGTAGGTCCTAGGTAGCCCTATGGCCAGGGTGTAGTCTATTTAAAAGGTAGGACGTGTGTTTTTGAGATTTACATGTCCTTGTAGTGAAAAACTGCTACATTCATTTTTCACTACAGCAAGGCCTATCCACCATAGATTATCATTGGAGCTGCCTTGTAGCACTTTACAAGTGTAACTTCCAATTTGGAAAAGATAGAAAGAGTATGTTTGGTGTCTCTGGATTCAAATTTTTAAAACACATCTTTTAGTGAAGTTGGTTTTTAAATTGCAGGTCTGAAAATGCCACTTTTAGAAAGTTCATATCAATTAGAGAGTGAAAGTGCACACCTTTTTCTTCATTTTTTCATTTGCTTTCACCAATTTTATCCATTTGATAGTTTATGCGTGCAGCCCGGGTGCGCGGTCCGCCCTCCATCTGCGTGGGCTAGAAACATCAAAATAAAGGGAGCGGAACTCCACTCCCATCCCGGACGCACAGCGTGATTTCTTTGTAATAAAGATGCTGATGTTTTTATCCTTTTCAAACACATTTATTTTACAATAATCCAATGATCCACATATTCATTCCATTTTGCTTTGTCACAAGAGAGCCATTCCATGTATTTACGTTTCTGATACTGCGGATATGTCCATCCAGACCTTTTTCCGAAGCAGGAAATATACATGATTCATCCTCAGTAGTATGATCTTGAGGGAGGGCGGTGTAATCATGCCAGTTGATTTAATGGGTTGTATAGGGGATTTCGTTTTTCATAAACAAGTGTCACCTGGTGGAATTATGTGTTCAAATGAAGTGGGTTCTGGGAATTGACATCCATGGTACACCGTCCCGACTTCGATGCGTCCCTAGTCCTTCATGGCTTTTGGCCGATGCATCGCTTTCCGCCTAGCGGGTCGACTTCGACACCAAGGAATCGGTGCACCGCGCTCTTGACATCGCTGCATCCTTGATGGTGCATAGACTTCAGGAACCGAGGCCTAGTACCAGCAACCAACACATCACCTCCTCTGCGCACCTCATCGTCCCCAAGCGTCAAAGCTTAACGACCTTGCACCGCCTTCAGGAACCATCGCATCATCTGCATCCACAATGCCTCACCTCCTTTGCATGACTCATCGTCTTCGATTTCCAACGTATCCAAGGTACTGTCAGTGGGTCTGTGTGACTCCTGTATCAGCCTGGGGTCGGACTGAACTTTTGGATTTGTCCTGATCAAGCTAGGCTAGATAGCCCCTGTTGGAGCTATTGATTTCTAAACACTGTATTTTGATTTAATCTTGCAAAATTCGTATCTTGATAAGTGTATGGTGGATTTTGATTCACAATAACAGATTTCTGTGTCTACTCCCCACTTCAAAAGCCACAACTGGATATGGTGCAGTAACACTCTACCCATTAATTAAAACCCAGCAGAACTGGTAATTCCACAAGGAGTATTACCTTATCATTTTTCTTTCAGGACTCCTAATAAGACCCTAACCGTGCAGTAGATAAAACATTTTGCCCAGGAGAAGGCCTAAGAGAGCCACTATGCCACCCTGTATTGATTTGTGTCCCTAAAATACGGGCAAGCGTAGAAGATGTGAGGGTGCATTTCCTTTAATTAAGACGTTCACACCTGATGCCTTAAGGTAAAAGCTCTGAATAATAATATTGTCAAAGATAGTTTTATGTTCCTTCCGGTACGTTTCTTTTCCATAAAAAAAGTACTTAGATCCAATGTGAACCTAAAATACATAACAGAAAGACAAACTTCCTATAGGTCACTAGATATTTTACAGACAACAGCACTCACCATCACGCAATATCACACACCGATCTCCTTTATTTGGAAAATGGGCGTGTCTCTCGACCTCGATTTGTAATCAGTTAGCAAATAATCTGGTCTTAAATCTTAACAAAATCAAATACCAACAGCTCAATGTAATGTGTAAAGACATTGCCAGCTAAAAACATGCTCAGAACATAACATCCTTAAGATCTCAGCACAAGTTGCTTCAGACCAATAGACGATGATGATAATAATATAACATATGTGGTCATCCTCTAAAAATCCTGACACACTCCTAAATAGAGAATTGAGGTGGTGTGTGCTTGAAACTTTAAATTTCAGTTTTTGATGCACACACCCTCTTCAAAATGATAGACTAGGTCAGCGTAAGAGAAGATAGTTTGATTCTACAGATTCCAGTGCTTTGCTTTGAAAGGCTATCTGTTAATGAGCCCGTCAGTCCATTTTTTAACCTCTTTATAAACGTTTTAGACTGGGCCTCTGGCAAGAAAATACATTTCTTTCCTTATATTGTGCACCCAATTTTGCTATGTGCTAAACTGCTGCAGACCCTTTAGATTTCATGGATCTATCAACTGTTGAAGAGCAGGACTCAGCATTACAAAAACAAGTCAACACAATTCCTGTGTTCCCAGCACCAGTCCCTCTCCAGGTATAAGTGTCCCAATTTCAAGATGACGGATACCAGACTTCAACAGCCATCACATTTTGCTTTAAGTCTGAATTTGTTCTTCACTGTTAAAGTGTGCCAGACACCTCAATGCAAAATGCTTGAGGTCTTGTCCTCTATACAGCTGTGGCGAACTCAAAACTGGTATGTCATCTTAATGTTTGCCCTTCTCAAGCTTCTCCATGATAGGGTCAAGTTGCAATAGTGTACCCGCAGCACGTTGTTTAAAGTTTGCACTCTGTCACACTCAGTGACAGCTGGTCTCTTGGGGGGCACTGGGACACCAACCACTACCAGCACATCCACATAGTTACTTACCAGTTACAGCAGTTACATCAAAACGAATAACCTCACCAGATTGTTTACATGTAAGAAGGTGTAACTTGTTGACAGCTTTGGAGGGCTCCTCTGAAACAGATGTATCACACATGTGACGGGAACATTTTGGATAGCTTGTCCTTCAGATGAACACTATACACAGGCATGCTGAGCTTGCATCTTGTAGTGATGATGCCTATCATCTATAGGAGCTTCAGTGAGGATAGTCCAACTTCCACCCTGCCCTAGTAGAATCCAGGAAAAGTAGGCTCCAGATCAAGATAGGTCTACTAGCATCCACATTGTTGCTCCCGACTGGGCTGAGGTCTGTAAACCTGGCCATGACATTCAGAAGGTGTCATTCTTGACAGCTTCTGCTTGTTCGTTCTACTGGACAAATTGCAAAGCTGTGAACCACAGCTGGTAGCACAATGCTGCCTGCCATGAAGTAAGGTAAGTTTGGGATGTAGAACTTGTGGGTCTGTGTGCATTCATGCAAGAGTGTGTGTGTCCGTAAGTGAATGTATTTATGTATGTTTGTTAGAGCTTTGAGAGAGACTCACTTAACTGTAGCCCTGAACAGTGGTTAGAATGATCATTCTTGATCGTTCTTAACATGTTGGAAGTATTCTGGATATTATTGTGGCCGTCTTTGGAAATAACAGTAGCCCTGAGTAGTGGCTAGAGATAAGCATTGTTGAAATATTTTGGGAATCACGGGCATAGCTGTGGCTATCCTGTCATAATGGAGGTATGGCCTAAATGCGGTCCTGGTCAATGTTGAATGGTGAACATCTTTAATGTATGAGGACATCCCTTGGGTAGGAATAACCTAGGGTAATGGGGACCATCCTTGACATATTGGTGTCATCCTGAATAGCAGGTTAGAGGAGAGTCTGGGTGGGGGGGGGGGTTTGTCCGTGCACCCTCTGTAATCTTCATGCCCCGTCTTGTACCCTTCCCCAACAACAGAATATCAGAATTGTCGCATTCTGCAGTATGTCCCGCAATTGTGGCTTTTGTTATACTGCCCTTACAGAGGGACTACAGCCACCAATTCTCACTCTTGCAGCCTTTTATGAGCTGTAAAAGAGGTGTCAGTGTCTGTCTGGGATGGAGGATCTGCAGCACAGCAGGGGTCCAACACAGTGCGGCTTCAGGAGCACATTTCACTACAGAGATGCAAATAGAGCCACCTGCTATTAAACAGCCCTTAATGTGTTAATGAAAACTATGATGCCAGGGTCCTGGGCTGGGAATATTCCTTGGGTGTTTATCTCTTCTATCTATGCCAAGATGGCCGCCAAATAGGAGCTCTTCCTCAGAGCTCCTGGTTGAGGATTACCTTATCGGTTGATATCCCCTCGATAACCCAGCCATCCGACATCAAATATCATATATTTACCTCAATCGACATTCACCCAGACGAAACAGCGATTTTGACGCCACATACCTGCAGAATCGCTCTCCCAGGATCCATAGAGCCTCAACTCGTCTGCCGCGTCGCTCTCAACAAGATTGTGCTCCCCGAGATCGACGACCCTCGTCCCCTCGCTGGTCACGACAGAAAGGATCTCCTGCGACGGACGTGCCCCACCTTCGCGAATCGTGCCACCGATCGATGCACGGTACCGAGGTGCCCTCCCTCCACACATCCCCGGTACCGAGGTGCCCTCCCTCCGCACATCCCCAAGCCATGGGGTGAGACGGCCACAGCGGGGACAGAACGGACTCCCCTTCGACGGATGCTTCCTGCCGCTCTCGATTCTCGCCGTCGATCTGTTGTCGATGCCGGTGTGCCCTCACTTGCATACCTCTAAGCCTCGCCTGCAGCGTCCCCCAGTCGGGCCTGAACGGATCCCCCTGAGGCTGAGGTCCTCTGCCTTCTCGACCCTCACCACTGATCCGTGGAAAAGATACCTGATGCCGATCTGCCCTCCTTACGGTCATCCCTAGCTACGGCTGTGAGGTGGCCTCAGCAGCGACCTACAGCCTGGAGCATGGCGCCATTGACAATGGCGGTGGGCCGTAGGGTCGCCTTCCGGGCTACTCTGCGGCTCTTGTCGGATGTCTGAACACGCTCACCTTGAAGCTCCTCCCGATGCCGCTACTGCATAGCAGCCTTACATCCGATACGAACGGCCTCGAGCTGAGCCCCTGGTGAGCGGGGATGGACTCTCGCTCGAAAACTGCTCGCTGGTCTCTGCCATTCTTCCCGCGATGCATCAGCAATACTGCCTGGTGGGCCTCCAAGGATGCATCAGCTCTCCTGCTTGGTTCTTGAGCCCCCCTGCCTACCGCCACGATCAGGCTGCCGAGGATCTCCGTGCGGCTGGTGAGGACCATTGACCTGACCCCCCGCGGCGCATCAGCTCTCATATTTGGTGTATGGCTCTTGTTCTCTTTGTCTCTGAGCCCCCCTGCCCACCGCCACGAGCCGGACACCGTCGAGAAAGACTACGCTGCACGTCGCCACCATCAGGCCACCGACGATCTCGGAGTAGATGGTGAGAACCGCTGACCGGACCTCCCGCGACGCAACGTCTTGCTTTTGTTTCTGCTTTTTGTTTTGTTTTTTGCTTTCTGTTTTGCTTTGCTTTGTGTATCTCTGAGCCCCCTCTCCCCCCGCCACGAGCCGGCCGCCGCCGAGAAGGGCTATGCTGCACGACCTACCGGGACGCATCGGCTCGGTTGCTATTGAGCCCGCTGCCGCTCCCGATTGATGTGGCAATCTGCGAAACACGTCCCCCCCACGATGCAACGAGGGCCCTGGTTACGTTCTCCTCAGGCCCGTTGGACTTCCATTCTTCACGGAGGATAGGGTAAGTGCCCTCGCCCTGCTCCCCAACTTTGGGGTTGACACGACCGATTGCAGGATCTCGCCATTTCATGAAACTTTAGTCAACAGCTGCTCCTTGAATACTTGCACATCCTCAGGCCCAAAGACTTCGTTGGAGGCCTCCCTCTGAGCTCCAATCCCCCGGGTCTGGCGGCCAGCCAAGTCACTGTCACTAAGACTGCGGAGCTCTCTCTATGCCCAACTGGTTGCTTATCTCTGACTGGAGCTGGGATGACGCTCATTCATACGGTCCTGCATGATCCTGCTCCTATACACTCCCTGTGGCAGGCCTAGGGCCCACCATCTCATGAATCTCGATCCACCTAAAATGGCCGCTCCTTGAATTCCTGTCCCCGGCCCAAATTTTCAGACAAGAATAGAGGCCCACGCCTTCTCTTTCCCTCCTTGTCCCTTGTCCCCCAACTACAAAGCCTCACTTATCTCAGCTCCCACTAGCCACACTTGGCAAGGGCACTACCCTACCCCTATCCCCTACACTCATAGCATCATTTATCTATGCTCCCGCTAGGCATACATGGCAAGGGCTCAGCCCTGCTCCTTCTGTGCTTGATCTGAAATAACACAGGTATGTCCCTCCCTGACTAGAAAGGTTATTATCTTCGGCCTTCTCCGAATCCCACCCCATTAACTACCTTCACTCATGTGGAGGCCATCTTATCTTATCCTGGAACGATACGGCCTGCTACTGATCCCGCCATGTCGTACAAGACCCATCCTTAGTGAGGACCTTACTCTGGAAACCTGTACACTCCTACCTCTCATCTAATACTCACAATCTAATCTCTCTCCACCATGCCCTCCCTCGCCCAGTGCAGACTGGACGCCAGACTAGAGAAGCTAGGTATGAATAGCTACATAATTAATTATCTGACCAACCTCTCCAAAAAAGTGATCAAATCTCTGAAACATAGACTACTCAAAGCCAATCCAGAAACACTTATCTCTGACCCCTATTTCTGTAAAAAAAAAGGGGCTATTACTAGTGACCTGATCTTTTATACTAAAAGAAGAGCTCAGTGGAGAATGGCGTTCCATTCTTTACTCAGAATCGCTTTGGCTAAGAAATTTCCTCACGGTCTAAGACTCTTAGCTGTGACGTCACCCACGTTCAGAGCAAATGCTACCATAGCCATATACAACAATGGGACTATCCTAATTCAAGCCTCCGATCGGAACCTGAGCATCTTTGATGACAGATTCTCCCTCTTTAAAAAATCGCTGGACCAAAGTGACACTCCTAATCACTCTAGGAACGCCCTTCCCCTAACTTTGCCACAGGACCTTCATGATCTCTCTCTAATGTGCCACAACCACCTGTTGATCACCCCGCCTACATTGAACAACACACATAGGGCCCTAGTTCCACCAAATCTTGGCCCCACGGACTCACCCACAGTCTCCCGACCACCCGGACTTGACCAACGCCATTCCCGTAATGCTGGAGCAAAGGATATCCCTAGCTCCGACCACCTCTCCTACACTCCCACCACTCCCCTTCCTCCTGGCTCTCTCCTACATAATTCCCTTTCTCCACAGCAGGCCCTTCCTCCTGGCTCTCTCCTACATAATTCCCTTTCTCCACAGCAGGCCCTTCCCCCTGGCTCTCTTCTACATAATTCCTTTTCTCCACAGCAGGCTTGCCCACTCTCCTCCAGGAAACCAGTTCCCCCTAACCTCCGCAACAACAAAAGACCCCACTCACTCTCTAACCCTCAACACTCGAACCCTTCCCCCCTTCCACCCAAACTCCTGCCTCACGACAATTCTAGCGCCCACTTACCTTGCTCTACTGTACAGCAGAGACGGAAATCCTCCTCAGGGGACCTCCCTCCTCCTCATCGTCCCCTTTCCTGGGACTCGCCTACCTCCACCCTAGTGAACAACCCTCCTCCTCCCCTCCACAAGAGCTATGGGCCACAACCGGATCCTGCTTCTAAGCTCAAGGAAATTAACAGGGAACTTCTAAAACTCAAAACTGACATTCAAAATCTCATTAACATCACCTCGGAGCTGGCCCTTGACCTCTCTTCCAACAAGACCTCGCAGGAGATCCTGCATATGATCCAACCCCACCCTAAACTACCATCTCCTTCCCCTATGCTACTGAATGACCTTGGGCAGAAACCACCAGGTGAGGACTGGAATACCACTCCCAACCCAAACGCCCCATCTAGACCCGCCAGATCTAAAAATCATTTATCAGAACCAAATATTCTCTCCCTCCTCCGAGCTTACAACTCCTCTCTTACAGTCACCCCAGTCCCTTCTGGAACTTCACAAACCGCCCCTTTAATGGCGCCTGGAGCGACTAATCCCAAGCAAGGCAACACGGAGGCTATACAAAGCATCACATCTAACCCACATAGAGCTCCCAGCCTCAACGCCAATGCCTTAAACATTAATAACCTCATGCAGATCCCCATTACACAGCCCTCGCTCACTGACCACAAATCACACCTGAAATGCATGTTACTCAACTGTAGATCAGTGATGAAACATGCCACAGACCTTGCTGATCTCATCCTTGCTCAGGAACTAGACCTCCTTATCCTCACCGAAACTTGGCTCACCGACTCCTCAGTTCCCATCCTTGACATTCTAGTCCCTCCAAGCCACAACATTATCAGGCTCGATCGAGTTAAGAGAACGGGTGGTGGCATAGCCTGTATATACCACAACTCTCTCTCAGCAAAACAGTCCCCTTCGGCAAATCTCTCATCCTGTGAATATTTATGCATAGACATCGCTAGCAAACATAGACCCTTATGCAGCCTGCACATCTTCTACCACCCTCCAGGAGACAACCTCCCTCTAATTGAACAAACTATGGAAACCATCTCCTCCATCCAGGGCCGACACTGCCCCCAGATCTTCCTTGGTGACTTCAATCTCCATTGGAATGACCCGCATGACCAGGCGGTTAACAGTCTCAAAAACCTCCTAACTGACCTCTGCCTGACTCAATTCTGTGACAGTCTCACGCACAACATAGGCTCGACCCTCGATCTAATCATCTCCAATCCCAACTCCATTCAGCTCGAATCTATTCTACCCTGTGACTGGTCGGACCATCACTATATCACCTTCCGTATGCTAGAAAGTTGGAACTCCAAAAGATCACAACCATTAAAACAAAAACATTGGAAAAGAACGCTCCAAAATACAAACTCTAATGAACTCATCTCTCGCTGCAATACCTCCCTACCGCCGCCGCAAACATGGCTGACGTTCACGCCCTCACTGAGCACTATAACAACTCCTTGTTGTCTGCCCTGAATGCAACTGCCCCCTTCAACTAAAAAGAAAATCCATCAAAGACTCCCAACCATAGTTCAATGACAGCCTAAATGCCGACAGACGTAGCCTGAGCCTAACAGAACACGCTTGGAGAGCCGCTCCATCCACTGGTCTACTAAAAACTCTAAGACTAAAAAGGAGTAGATACAACAAACTCATCAGAACGGGGAAAGCCACCTTCTTCAAATCCCAACTGGACAAAGCCAAAAATCACCCGAAAAGGCTGTTTGAGTTGATTAAGTTACAATCCAATAACACTCCTATCCAATCTCCTCTCATCTCCTGCCCTCAGCCAAACTGCAATGCCGTTGCTGAATTCTTCCTTGAAAAGGCGAGTAAGATCGAATCAGATCTAAAGTCTGCCCTGATCGATCTCTCACCCTCTCCTGACTCCTCCTTACCCTCACCCCTTCTTACACCGCCCTGTCCCTCCCCTAAAAACAATGCCTCTTGGAGTCAATTCACACCCCTCAACGACACTGCCATCTTCAGCATTCTCTCAACCCTGAAACCTTCAAATCACTTCAATGATCCCCTCCTCCCCAACTTCTTTAAAGAAATGATAGGATCACTAGTCCTGCTCTGGTCCAAGATCATCAATGCTTCTCTTCTTCAAGGTGAGATCCCTGACTGCCTGAAGGCGGGCCTAGTTCTCCCTAATCTCAAAAAACCCACGGCAGACCCTGAAGACCTGAATAACTATCGTCCAATCACAAACATCCCTACCCTGGCAAAACTCCTTGAGAAATGTGTACATGAACAACTGCGCAAACACATTGAGCAATTCCAACTTCTTGACCAATTCCAATCGGGCTTCCGTCCTGGCCACAGCACTGAAACGGCCATCACTTATATAGTGGACGACGCGCTCACTCTGCTTGACCAGAATGAATCTTGCCTACTAATACTACTCGATCTCTCATCTGCATTTGACACTGTCAAACATGACAATCTACTTAACCTCTTGGAATGTAGGATGGGGCTCTCAGGCACTGTACTAAAATGGTTTGCCTCTTTTCTCAACAACAGAACTCAGAGAGTCAAATCCAATCAAACTCTATCCAACTCCAATCCCTGCACACTGGGTGTGCCCCAAGGGTCCTCGCTCTACCCCACGCTCTTCAACCTTTTCATTGAACCTCTTACTGTTATCCTGAAAGCTTCTAACATCCAATATCACATGTATGCGGATGACACCCAACTGTACATGAAAATCTCTTCCCCTGAAGATATCGAGTCACTCAACGGAACCCTGCACAAAACCCTAAATTGGCTAACCTCCAACCACCTCAAACTAAACGCCCTTAAAACAGAATTCCTCCTCATTTCACCCACTAGGCAATCCCCCATTGTTGAGAAATATCTAAAAAATCTCCCAGCTCTCAACTGCACACCACACATCATTGATTCCACGAAATCACTAGGAATTGTGCTTGATAAGAACCTAAGCATGCATGATCACATCAGAGCATCTACCAAAGGAGCGAACTACCAACTGTGCATCCTAAGAAAACTCAAACCCTACCTTTCCCAAGATGACTTCAAATCTGCTGTGCAAGCACTAGTCATCTCAAGACTAGAATACAGCAGTGCTACTCTATGCGGGCTTCCGAAACTCAGTTTAGCCCCCCTAAGAGCATCTCCGAATGCTGCGACTAGACTCATCACTGGTTCAAAGAAAACCAACCACATCACTCCTGACCTGAAATTGCTCAACTGGCTTCCGTTTGAGTCAAGGATCCAGTTAAAAATTGACTCATAGAGCACTACACTTGACTCATAGAGCACTACACTTCAACACGTCTCTTTACCTTGCAAATAAGCTCGAACTATCGGGAGGCTCCCGGCCCTCTAGGAGCACCAGAACATTGCAGCTCAAGCCGAAGAAATTTAAAAAAATGAAAACCTACAATCGTACATTCTCTGGTATTGCCCGAGAATTTGGAACTCCCTACCTGTGGAAACAAGACTGATTACCTCAACATTTGCCTTCAAAAGGGAAGTGAAAGCCCTACTGATGAACACTGCGCTGAACTAGAAGTTTTTCTCCTTTTGTCTCCTATCTTGCTTAGCCGACTAATCTGCTACCTGGCATTTGTTACGGCCTCAGTGTCGCCCGCCAATATGTCATTGTGTTCCTGATGTATATTTTTCTACTTCTCTCCCACAGCTATCTACCTATGTCTTCCACAACTCATATGTAAAGCGCTCTGATACCTGCTTGGGTCATGTTCGCGCTATAAAAAACTTTCAAAATAAAAATAAATAAATAAAATCTATCCTGTTTCGAATCTGTTAGATTAGTGAAGAGAGTCAGGGGAGCATATGATTTGTCCAAGATCAAATAGTTTGTTACAGAAGGAGACTCTAGACTGCTACTTGCTCCAAAGGCTATCAATGCACCATCAAATTGCATTTTAGTGAGTATACCACCAGACTGGGTACTTCCCTTTCCCAAAGCCCAGGTACTAACTAGTCCACTTATTAGCAACTTTTATATACTTTCAGGCTTGCCAAAAGGAGAGAAGAGGAATAAGTTAAAAAAGTGATTGTGCAAAAGCAAACAATTTGGCCAAATGGGGATGCCAGAATTAAAAGAACATGGGACCTACTCATTTAATAGTATTAAATCTGTAACTTCTGTGTGCAGGTGCAGATTTGCTACTTTTTGGAATTCACCACTTACTTTTAGAATCCGTATGGTAGCCTACATCTACCACTGGATCCATGTTGATTTCAGTGGGAATCACGTGATGCCAAACTTTTGTTTCCACCCACTTTGGAAGTGACACAAAACTTTGCCCTTCCCCAGCACCCCACCAAATGTAGGGGTGATGGTTTCTTCTTTCCACCTCTCTTTCCATTTCCAGGTTGGGAATGGGTCAGATCATAGTTTGGCAATGCTGGCAAACGTCTGTGTTTATGCACATTCCCAAACTTTTATGGTAAGCATACGCCCATTTTCTTACCCTGTAGTGGATTTACAGCTGCCGTAAGTAGCCTTATTCCTACTAGGAATTTCTTGCAGGCACAAAAAAGCTAAATGTGGTCATAAATGTAAGCTTACGACCGAATTTACCTTTATGAATATGGCTCCGTATCTCCTGCTTCCACAGGTTTCAACATCAATGTAGTTTCTCATCAAATCCAACTTTTTCACAAAGTCAGATTTAAGGTGACATGCACCCAGGTGGCTACCTTAGAGGTTGCCCACCTGGTTGCCTCAGCCTTTCCTGTGCCCTGCGGACAGCCTACAGCTACTGCCACCAAGACAGGAATCTGACCCCCTGCCAAGAAGTGTGAACACTCCCAGGAGTCAGAAACAAAGGCTGGTCTGGGAAGGAGTTGACACCTCCCTCCCTCACAGGATAGCTAGTGAAGTGGCACATCAAGGCGTTGAGCTTCAAAGCTTACAACGCCTCTGATATGCAACCAGGCTGCCTCCCAGAGGCGGAAACAGCCAACCTCCTGGCCCCAGGCACATTTGCTATCGGGCAGGTGGGAAAATTAGGTATCCAGGAGGTGTACACCCCCACAAGACTAGCCACACTCCTAGTGTGGGCTACCTGGTCTGTACAGCTAAGGAAGGTTTCTGACATTTTTAAAAGCAGCAGGATCGAGGTTTCTGGGTAGAAATGGTGGCACACACCCCCAGGATGTGGCCACCTCAGGAGCGGATTAGCTGTGGGGCTTGTTGCCTATTGGCTACTTGCACCTACACCCCTAACCCCCCTAAAGCTAGGATTTAAGGGGCAACCCTGACACCAGAACCTTAGATCTAAATCGACTTGCAGCCGAGGACAAAGGAGAGATCCGAGTTTGCAACTTCAGGACCTGCACAAAGCAAAGGCGCGATACCCTGCACCTGTGGCAACCACTCTGCAACTGCATGACTGAGGCTTGTCCTGGATCAGAGACCGGTTCCCCTGGAAAGAGGAACCCCTCCTAGAGCCGAAGGCAAATCCAGAACTCCCTTGGACTAGATGTACTCATCCCCTGCAGCCCGCAGGTACAGCACGCTCCTGGAACCAAATAGTCCCTGACCATCGGAACCATCGAGGGATTGCCCAAAAGCAAATGGTCTAGTGCCTTGTGGGAAATGTAGTCCTGACCTCCAACAAGTTTCAGGCAGCTACTGTGTTCCCCCAGACTCCAGGACGTCGAATTAACTCCAGGCTGAGCTTGCTTCTGCCAAGGCTTGTTGGTGGCCAGTCCAACTGCCACTACTTTGGTTCGATGCTGTGCCGCAACAGTGACCCCGTTGTTGAGTTTTTGCATGTTTCCTCCCCAACACCGTCTAAGCAGTAAAACCAGCAGCCCCGCTGCTCCCACTTCAGCTCCAAGGACAGCCAGGATAACTCTGCACCCGGGCGCTACGAGCCAGGCAAAATTCAACTGCCTGTCTTGGCCTGGTTCCAGGACCCATATCACCTTACCCCCCCCAGTGGTTTCCAATTAACCGCAACATTAAAGTATTGCAGTAGTGAATTGCACTGATTTATTTTTCTTTCTAAAATCCGTAACTCCAGTTATTCTTATCTGATTGTGTTCATTTTGATGTCTAAATTTATATAAACATCTGCTTTAGTTTTATAAATTGGTGTCCGATTTCTTTTGAGTTGTGTCACTTATCGCCCATGTTGGTACTCTGAAATGCTTAACTCATGTTCCTCTTGTAAAGCCTGACTGGTTAGTTGGAAACTGTAGAAGCTGCCAATCCCAACCTTCATATTTGGCCAAATTGTTTGCTCTTGAGTAATCACTGTTTTTATTTATTCCCTGCTGAAGCGAGGGTTTTTAGTATTTCGAAGCATAATGTATTTTTAAAGGGACTAAAAATTGTTTGAGAGAAATGTCTTCATAACTACAATATCCCCTTTCCATATCTGTTTACTCAGCCTAGCTATCTTCTCATGCGCTTAACAGATTCCTAACAAAGGTTAAAGTGATGTTATGATTAGGTATAGAACAAGCATATTAACCTACATAAAAAACCCTCAGAAAGTCACTGAAAAAAACAAAAGTTAAAGTGACATTATAGTTAGTTGACAAAGTCACACACAACGTAACGTTGCAAACCAAAAAAAACACGGACATTTTCCAGTTATAGTTTGGTGAGTCAACTATAACTTGCGACCCTACCGTGCACAGATTATGCATCACATATTACATCACTCATGATATGTTAAATGACAGCTTTGACGTAACTGATGACAGCTCAAATGACATCACTGATGCCATCAGCAGGTGAGGTCAGCCCATGTTACCCATTGGCTCACTTCCCTTTGAGTGACTGTACAAATCCTGTGAATATTCTTCACATCCTCCTAAAAACAGTTCCTTTCTCTAGCTGTTCTTTTTTAATTTCGATATTAAATAGCAGCTATTTATTTTGCCTGCACTTCGGCTGACCAGTTTGATAGGGATTTATTTTCCATCTGCTTTTTTAGTTCCTATTATAACATTTCTAGGCAACATTGTAACATTGTATCTGCTTGCGATTTGAGTGCCTGGGTAGGTTATAATTTATTCTTGGCTCCATCACAAACAATAATACAAAGAAATGCCTGGAGCAGCTGGAAAGCTTGTTATTTAAAAAAACATCACTAGTAAGACAGCCACATCACTGAATGTTCCTTAACCTTAACATTTTTATTGCTAGCATATGGCGGCCATGTTTAGGTGGTTAATGTAGTAAACAACAATGGTGGCCCTGAAATCAGTCGGTCCCTAATCTGAAACCATGTAGAGAAACGTTAGTATAAAAATGTTTTAATAACGATCATAATAAAAACCACACCATCTCCTTTATAATCATTCTTCTCTCTTTAGCCATTTTGCGGCTCCAATGGGGGTGTCTCCTCAACATTTGGACTTCTCACACTGCATTCTGCTACTTTTTGTTTCTTTTTACTTTCTTCTATGACAATGATAGCGTTAGTGGCTGCCCTTTCATGATGAAACTCACAGCACCACACTGCCAGTGGGGTTTTCACCACCATGGTGTGCACAGTGGTGAGATCACTTCATATGGGAGGATGTAATGCTGCTTCTTTGTATGAGATGAATAAGCAAGTCACTATGTGAACTGGCTGTAGTGCATTTCATTTGGATGAAAAAGGTGCCCTAAATATCAGGTTGCAATCAATCAGTCATGTGCAGTCCTCAGTCATGTGCTACATGATTTTGGCAGCAACATAAAATGGTAGTTGTAGTGTTTTGTGAGTAAGAGATGATGGGACCCTTTTGGTTCCTGACAGACTCCGTACAACAGTGATGTAGGTGCGTGGGTGATAGAATTCATGATGTAGAATGTTCAGTTAATGGTTAGAAGGTGTGGAATAAAGATGTGTAATACCAAGCTCCGTGTGTGGCGTAATCATTTGCATGTAGCCTGGCTGGGGAGGATGCTACAACTGTTGACAAGATAGGGGATTACATAAACCCAATGACCCGAAGAACCCATAGTGCTCTTGTGGAAAGATTGCCGTGGTCCAGCAAACTGCTCGTGTGTGCCACGTGTGCCTCCGTCGAAGTGAAAATCGACAGTTGGCATATGTAGAGTCAAAGTGCCACTCCAGCCAGTGCACAGCTTGTGAAGAAAGTGAAGGCCTTACATAACGCTTGTTTGTTGTCGACACAGAGCTGTCATTCATACAGTAGGACATTGCTAAAAGCAGTGACAACCAGGTACAGAGAAGCACTAAAGGTCATGATAGCCAAATGCAAGACAGTGCTAAATGCGGAAACATTGTTGACACAAAGAAACGTTAAAGACAGTATAAATCAGGTTCCATGCAAAGAGTGAAAAGGGTGAAGAGCCCATGCAAGAAGCAAAGTCGCTACTCACTGCTAAAAAAGAATACAGCACCTCACGACTGGAGAGCCGGCACGATGACCTAAATGTCAGCACACGGCTAGTGCTTAATGAAGGTGCTGGTACAAGTGGGCAGCAGATGCTGCAGGAGCAAGCTCCGCTCCCGACGGCAGAAAGTTCCACAGGTTATGATTCTGCCGCATTCCTAAAACCACTGTCTCCCTTTCATACAGCCAAAAAGCAGAATATTGGTGACAGATGGACTGCCTGGATCGAAACCTTCGATGATTTCATTGATGCGCTGGAAGAAGCGAATGACAAAAAGATCATAAAATATATAAAGACTTTAGCAGGTGAAGGAGTAAAAGAAGTGAAAAGAAAATACCACAAAGTGATAAAGTGACATACCGTCAAATCAAAGAAGTATTAAACTCCAAGTTCAAAATCCAAAGCCAAATGTTGACTACGAAAGGTACATTTTCAGTCAGGAAAGGCAGAGAGCTGGAGAAACGATGGATGAGTTTGTAGAAAAACTTGATTTGCTCATAAAGCATTGCTAATTCAGTGAGTTCCATGATGAAGAGGCCATGCTTCTCAGAGTAATAGTTTGTTGCCTTTCTGATTTCTTTAGACAACAAATGCTGAAAGAGAAACTCAACTTGGAGCGAGTACGCATGGCTGCCAGAGTGGAAGAAAATGCTCACAGACAAGCAAGTAACATGAGGCTGGAATAGCCCAAAATGAATCAGCGCTGAGTGTGAAAAGTAAGTCGAAATACAAGGTGAAAGGCCGTAAAGTAATGTCTCCAAAGAAAAAGAAGTTGGCTTTTCGATGTGGATTTTCCTTTCTACATGAAGGTAAATGTCCCACCATTGGATAGATATGCAAAGACTGCAGGAAAGAAAATCATTTTGTAAAGGTTTTCAAAGCGAGGGAAAGATCAAGTGCATCATGTCGAGAAAACAACATAGAGGAAACATCAAGTGCGTTGTGTTGAAAAAACTAAATGAATGCCAGAACGTTCCAGACGCGATGCTCTATGCACGCCCCTTAAGGCGCAGTGACCACATCAGTAGAGGCAAGTAGAAACTGAATGACTCATCTAAAAGTTTAAAATAAATACAGAACCGGGGATTGGAGGGTCAGTGGGAAAATTTAAAGACCCGCACAGATACTTTCCCTATGAAAACCGCAAAACAGACTAAATTATCTGTGGGTCTAGCCAGTCACTAGGCGCTCTAGGGCGTCCTAAACACAAGTAAAGTATATTGAACCTCACGCAGGGAAGCCCTATTTAAAGGACGGAATCCCATCACTCACCAGAGATGGCATCCTTCATCATCTGGGATTTCCTCCCGGCTGTAAATCCTAGTACAGCCGAGGGCTACAACCCCCTCACTATGAGGGAGGAGCTCAGGGATGTTTTCAATGTTCAGGGATGCACTAAAATCCACCAGATGAAGAGCTAAAGTTCATTACTAGGTGATGGGTGCAGTGCTCAAAGAAAAAGCGTAAAAAAGTGTACTAAAACTAACTACCAGGAGAAGAAAAAAGTTTAATATATATCTCGTGGTGTCAGGGTTAAAAACAGTGCTGAAGCAGTTTTAAACAAGCATTTGCAATGCAATAGGTCTCGCATTGCTGAAAGTTTGAGCAATTGGCGTTGCATTATTATTTGGAACGCCAATAGCTCTAACTTTTAGCAATGCGACACCTATTGCATTGCAAATGCTTGTTAAAACTCAAATCAATTTAAACTTAGCATAAACACTGTTTTCCCCAGCCGCTCATGACTTCAGCGGTGAGAAGAAGCTGAATGAGCCTAAACATTTTTTAACAGCAATCTGGTCTTACAGCACCAAAGGTATTTGCCTTTTATTGGGGGCTTTATGAAACCATATGGGCATGCTCAAAGAATTAAATCCCACCGAGAAAGGAAAATTGATTGTGACAGTCTGATGTGAAAGTCAGACTTTTTCGGTGTGGACGCAAGCACCCTTGAAAAGTCGACTAGCACTGCAGACGTTGTATGCAAAACCTGTATTTGTCTCATGATAAAAAATAATCTGTGATGTTGACTGACACATGCGGGGGTCTAGCCAGAGGGCAGGCCATGGAGCCAACCCCCACTGTGCATATCTAGGGTTGGAGGATGGGCCTAAACTGACAGTGTCATTTAATAAGTCATGATGAGGTAATATGTGAAGTCATAAGCAGTGAATGGTGGGGGTGCAAAGTATAGCTAGCTCAGTAAATTATAACTTGTGAAATTCAGTGTTTTTGGATGGCACCAATATTGCCTTCCAGTTCCTTAACCCCACATCTAAAGTGGTAAGAAGAACAAACAGAAAAAAAACTTTTGTATTAGCTCTCTGCACCAAAGAAAAATGGCGCCTGACTTACTATCCATAAGAAATAATCTGTATCCTAGGTCATTGCTTCTGTGCATTGAATAGAGATGAACCCAAGACATTTACATCCTCTCTGACTGCACTGGATAATGAGCACCTCTAGACACTTGTATAACTCCATCACTGCATGGCAGAAAGAAGGGCCACTAGGCACCTTTGTTCAATTTCAGTCTACACAATAAAGAAAGCCTTGAGCCATTTCTAACCTCTCACTGCTCGGATTAAAGAGTGCGTGTAGACATTTGCATCCCCTCTCTGTGTCACTGTGTACAGAATAAGGAGTGACTGGAAGCAATAACTGTATTGTTTATCACTGTATCAAGGCGTTTGTATCCTCACACTGTACTGAATAAAGGCGAACTCTAGGTGTTTATGTGCCATCACTGTATTGCTAAATAGAATAAAGAGTGTATTCAAGGCATTCGTGTCCTCTATGCAGAGTTTGTATCGATTGCATCCTAACTTCACTGTATAGGTGCACACACGAAAGAAAACCACTAGGTCGTTGTATCTGCTCTCACTGCCCCGAATAAAAAATACCTCAAGAAATTCATGCCCTCTCACTGCCCCGAATAAAGAATACCTCAAGAAATTCATACCCTCTCACTGCGCTGCCAAAGAATACCTCAAGGCCCTTTTATCAAAGCACACTGCAGGTACAAAAGGCCAAACCACACATTTCCATTTTCTCTGACTGCTACAGTGCAGTGGTTGCAAAACATCTCCAGACATTACCTTTCTTCTACCCCAAAGTGCAACAGGTGCACCCTTCCTACGGCAGACCAACTGTCCAGCTCGGAACACAAATCTCACACCAGTGCACATTGTGGTCAGCCTTGTCCATGTCCTGTTTATGGGATGAGAGAAGCAAACATCGAATGAATGATTGGATGTGGACATCTGTACAGCGCAATACTGAATGGCCTAAAGGTGCTAGACAGACAGTTGCGATTTGTCAGAATATTGCCTCATTGGCATGTGGACAAAATCAAAAACTGGACAAGTGAAGTAGTAAATAAGGAGACTTGACTAACACAGCGCCACATGCCATGGCGTGTATGGGCACTCCATTGTGTTTTAGGACCACTAGGTGTCACAGGATCATGGCATGTTAACTCTGGGGTGGAGGCAGGCTTTCTGATGTAATTTGTGAATTAATTAGCACATTGTATATGGTAGTGCCGCAAATTGACTGGAACTGTATTACTTTTGTAGTGCTTGTATGCTGCAATTTCCATGCGAGGACAATTCGTGCATTTTCTTATCTCATGATGGAGCAAACTAAAATGAAGCACTATAGTCTCTCACTCTAGTCGCTAACACATGCACCATATGAGTCGACGTCAGCTCGGAAGGGAACTAATCCAACCTGATATAGAGTGCGCTCTTCATATGACACATGTGAGAATCGAGACTAGGGGCTAGGAACGGTCAGCAGTAAGGTCTTCCATTTCACCTTGACTTCTGCTTTATTAGGTCTGTTTCTATAGGCCACAACCTCATGAATCTCATGATTTTAAAGTGTTTTCCAGTTTTGTTTGTGGAAAGTTCACTCCTTCCTTCTCTCCTCAGCTTCGAGGGTACAGCCTTGACAGATAGGATCGCATCCCATATAACACGCCTGGTTGCATTCAAGCACTGATTAATATATACCACATGCTTTGAAAAATATGCCATTGTCAAGTGCTCATCTATGCATCTCTAGCTCTCCCTATAAATTGTTCATTATGTTTTTAACCATATGTGCGCAAGTTTTCACCGTTTGTGTAACACCAGGGTTTGTGTTGTTTCTTAAGTGCTCCCAGCTTTAGTGAAACGGTAAAATGGAGTCAGAGAGATGACCTTACTTGTCTGCCGAGGATCACACGTCGGGGTCGCGTGGGGAAGTATGCTTTAGAAATAAAGTTAGAATACGTGTTTCTATTGGTGCAGAGTGACCTACCCGACTCTTCCTACAAAACAACCGAAAACATGCCAAGCCAACATTTCAAACAAAAAGCGGTGCAGCTGCACAGTGATAGAAGCGCGGCAGTCCCAGCAGCACTCCTCCAGTCAGGATGAGGGTAGCTAAGGGCAGAGGGGATACACTTGGACAGCGGTTACCTGTCCTCGTTCTTTCCTCTGTTTCTTCCCCATGCTTTCGGCACTGTTGGTGCTTCGTGCCCGTGACAGGCTGGAGAGCAGACTGTCAACAGCCATGGCGACACAGGTTACAAACAAATGGAAATGTGCAGTGACGTATATAACGTGACAGGGTACAGGCCGGGCGGCTCAATTCCTTTGAAAGCACCACTGTTAAATTACATGGGCAGCCAGGTTCGAGTCTCGGCATCGGCTCAAACACACATGAATTGGGCAAATCACCTAATCGCCCTGAAAGCAATCATGTTATGGACTCCAATACCTTCAGGTCAAGTTCACGATAGAGAGGAAATAATTTTACACACTTAATTTAATTTATTCATCACTGTCTTTTTGTGACGGGAATCCATGTTAGCTGATGCCGCAGACAGCTGTTCAACAAGCCCAATCCTACTAAAAAAAAAGCCCAAATTACGGTCGACATCGAAAATTGCTAAAAGCTTAAACAATATAAGCAACGAAGAAGGAGGCATGGCAAAAGACGTACCCCAATACAACTGTGTAATTAGGAGGAGGTGGGAGGGAGGAAAACGATATTTAAATGTAATCAGCTATGGTGCCGGAAACTACACACAGGCAAACAGAAACAGAGCGGAAACCAAGAAAAAAGTAGTCCCCAGAGAACAGACAAAGAACTGTAGTGTGATGAGACAGTACTTAGTCCCTGCTGCATGGGAGGAACGGAAGAGAGAAAGGAGGGACAAAGAGGCAGGACTGACCACTGGCAAGCAAGGATTTTTGAAGGACACTGACACAAACAAATCAAAAGCTGGGGGATGGCTTTCACCCAACATAAGAAATTACAATAGGTCTCGAATGCTCGACCTAAAAATGACTGCAACAATCAAATTAGAGGGTCGGTCTACATGTTTCTGCTATCATGACCTACAGAGTGTCTAGCATTCCTCAGGACCTAAAAGTGTAAGCTACTGTATGTAGTGTGAAATAATAATAATAATAATAATAAACATCCAAAAACACAGGTGTAGCTGCTAAAAGGAACAGATACAACCATACACACCAAACCGCTGTATTCAAGGTGCGTGTAGTTGTCAAACCTGCGTGAGAAGAAATACAAATAGAGGTACAATTTGATACTTGTGTGAATATAGTAACTGAAAATGAGTTAGCATACTCATTACTTCAACTAATGATCACATTCAGTGTGCATAAAAGGTTAGGTTAATTTGAAACTTACCCAAAATGTGTGGGTAAGAAACCTCACCTCACTTGGCAACTGCTCAGGACGTGAGGCACCGCTCTAGAGAAAAATAAAGTTGACAGAGAAACAAACTCGGTATTAATTACGGGTTTGTCTGTTACATAACTGCAATAAAAACAGACTTGTCTGTACTAAATTTCATGGTGTGTATTGGTGAAAAGGCTTGTATACACATGGAGCTAGACATTACCTTATTGTCCATAGAGAGAGCGAGTCTCCTGACAATAGACATGCTCATTTTAAACTGTTAGTGTATATCAATATTATAATTCACATAATTTGATAAGATGTATAATTCAATAAGGGATACTGTAAATAAACCTGCATTCTAGAAGTGTGTCTATTGTATAGAACGGCAAGAGGTCACGAGAATTCATCTTCTTGGTTATAAAGTTCGTCTTACCGCTGGTAGGTGTTTCTAATCAGACTCTTAATACAGATAGAGGTTAAGCTGTTTCGATGTCTGAACGATAGCGGCAAATAAGCTTTCGATCTACGACATATTCATTTAGTGAAAATGATAAGCGGTGTAACGTAGGGAGCAGATGCGCGTTCTCACAGGTAAAAGATGTCTTACTATCGCTAGTGTAAGGAGCTGACCACACACTCATGTAGATCACGGACAAATACTCAAGTCGGTATTCTTGCAAGATCTAAAAATGCACGCATACCATATAGATGCCTCAGAGACATCTAATTAACAGGTATATATTCGTTAGGCTATTTAAAAAGGAACTTTAGATCGGGACCACTGAATTTGTCATGTTCACGCTTCACATAGTCACGGCAAGGGATGTATCACGTCGACAAATACGGCAAACAGTAGTTGGCAGTAATTAAACAAAGAGAGTTGAGAGAAAACATAAAGAATCGAAAGAAAAGTTCACCTCTCCGTCGGTACCTCGGGCTTCACTGAGCCGTCGTCGGAGGTAGCAACCGTCACGGAGAAGGTGGTATTTGAGCTGCACTGATTCGCTCTTGGGGGCCACATGACTCAATGAGTGTGGCGCTCCTAATTGACGTATACTGTGGACAAATACTCCTGATTGGCGTAATATTGAAGATAAGAATTGTGGGAAATATAGTCCTAGATAACGATCAGTTGGTAAAAATACCCGTCTTAGAACCTAGAGATTATATCTTACGGTCCGATCTGGCTTGCGCATACAAATGACAGATAGCGCAGCCATTAGTATAAGCAGAAGGAAAGCAGCCCCGGCTCGCAGAACACAAACTTCGCGAGTTCGCGGCTCCCATGAATCGGTCCGGTGTTTTAATATTCAAAATGCAATATGCTTATAAATTTCTGTGAAGATGGTAAATTATTTAACTGACTGAAGCATAAGCCTTAAAAAACTGTAAAGAAGGGGTAGAATTGAAAAAATGTGCAGTTCTGTGAGCACAATATTTAAAAACATTAATGTGCCGAAATAAAGTTAGTTTATGCCCTATATTGTACGAGAAAAGGTGGGTGTGTGTATAGGAATGCCTATACTGGTTGTGTAATTTAAGAGCATACATGAAATCAAACCAATTGTTTATATTAGCACAGTCCAGGTTCTAATGATGGAGCTGGCAGATATTGATACACAAATGCCCTTACAGCTAAAAGGTCATACATACAGCCTGGAAACAAATCCACTTTGGAATATCATGAATTCTTACAAAGTGTGTGGATATGAGCATATTGAAGCCATACAAATTAATGATGCCAAAAACCTAAAGAAGTGTCCAGGGTATCTCATCATTGAAGCCCTTCTTGTCGCTTTGTAGTTTGAAGACCCAACGTTGCTCTTTGACAAACAAAAATCTTGACACATCTGATATATGTGGAGGGACATCTGATGGTGGCCTGTTTATTGCATCTTATAGTGCTTTTGTGTTCTGAAATGCGTAGTTTGACTTTACGGGTAGTCATTCCCACATATTGAAGTTGACATGGACATGTAACAAGATAAATGAGTTTGTTGCTATTACAATTTGTGTGTTTTAGTTGGGACCAAGGTCTTGATGTCCCAATATCAATTGCAGTTGTATGCTTGGTTTGTGGACAAGCCGAACATGACCCGCATGGAAAATGCCCTTGTGCTGGAGGTAGATTCCACAAGGTCCCTAGAGTGGAAACGGTCGTATTATGTTTCTTGGGTCGTGTATGCACCAGACTGTCTCTCAGGTTGGAGCTCCTCTTAAATGCAAAAAGTGGTGGAGGAATGTTCTCATTAGTAATGTTGAGGATCCTCCAATGTTTACGTATTGTCTTCTGGATCCCATTGGACAGTGCACTAAAAGTGCTCACACATGTCAGTCTTGATGTAACAGACTTAGGTTCGCGAGGTTCTAAGAGTGCCTCTCGATTATTATTAGCAGCACGTTTCAAGGCCTGGCGAATGGGTTTTCTAGGGGAATTCCGGTCCTTTAACTGACGAGCTAATAGCTCTGCGTGTTCAGTAAATTTTTCTTTAACAGAACAATTTCGTCTCACCCGGAGAAATTGACCGTATGGCAGGTTATCACGAAGTGACTTGGGATGTTGGCTACTATAGAGTAGCAGTGAATTTCATGCCATCGGTTTCCTGTATAATTCGCTTTGTAAGCCATTTTCACTGGGAAAGATCCGTAAATCCAAAAATGCCAAGCTATTTTTACTGAATTTAACCGTAAAACGGAGAAATGTATTTCTGGAGTTCAGCCAAGTTTGGAATTCAAAGATGGTTTCAGCCTCACCTCTCCATACTACAAAAAAATCATCTATACATCATCTATATACCTTTTCCATGTGATGATTTATTCATGAAAAGGATTGATGTTATTTAGTACATGTTCTTGTTCAAACACATGGACATAGAGGTTGGCCAGACTGGGTGCGAAGACACTACCCATAGAAGTCCCTGATGTTTAAAGGTAGATAGTGTCCTCGAATTTGAAAAAATTCTCTTTCATGGCCAGTCTGGCACAGTCCATGATAAACTGGACGGGTGTGATGGAGTCTAGATCTCGATTGTCTAGCAGGAGTCTGATAACATCTAAAGTCTCGTCTTGCGGAATACAAGTATATAGTGACTCCACATCGAACGAGACTAGGTAATCAGTGTTGACATCAAACTCAAGCTCAGGTATGATTCTCAGGACGTCTGTGGTGTCTTTAAGATAGGTGGGCATCTCACTCACCATTGGGCGTAAGAAGTGATCCACAAATGTGGATAGGGGTTCAAGAAGAGAACCGATGCCTGATATTATAGGGCGTCCTGGTGGTGGCCTTTGTGTTTTATGTATCTTCGGTAGTACATAAAAATATGGCATCACTGGATGCGCCGTGATCAAAAAACTGGCTTCACCAGGCGTAATCCATCCCTCGAGCTTTGCTTCTTCAACGAGGTTTGTTATTTCTAGGCTGATTCTTTGAGTCAGGTCAGATTTTAAAGGCTGGTAAGAGCGAGTTTTGCTGAGCTGACGCAAGCATTCAGTGCGATATGCGGGGGTGTCCATCAGCACAATGGCACCCCCCTTGTCAGCTGGTTTGATGGTAATCGATTGATCTGTTGGTAGGGCACGCAAAGCTTTTCTTTCATTCATAGGTAGATTGTTAAAGAACGGGTTCTACCTCCAGTACAAGGGCATTTTCCATGCGGGTCATGTTCGGCTTGTCCACAAACCAAGCATACAACTGCAATTGATATTGGGACATCAAGACCTTGGTCCCAACTAAAACACACAAATTGTAATAGCGACAAACTCATTTATCTTGTTACATGTCCATGTCAACTTCAATATGTGGGAATGACTACCCGTAAGGTCAAACTACGCATTTCAGAACACAAAAGCACTATAAGATGCAATAAACAGGCCACCATCAGATGTGTCAAGATTTTTGTTTGTCAAAGAGCAACGTTGGGTCTTCAAACTACAAAGCGACAAGAAGGGCCTCAATGATGAGATACCCTGGACCATTCTTTAGGTTTTTGGCATCATTAATTTGTATGACTTCAATATGCTCATATCCACACACTTTGTAAGAATTCATGATATTCCAGAGTGGATTTGTTTCCAAGCTGTATGTATGACCTTTTAGCTGTAAGGGCATTTGTGTATCAATATCTGCCAGCTCCATCATTAGAACCTGGACTGTGCTAATATAAACAATTGGTTTGATTTCATGTATGCTCTTAAATTACACAACCAGTATAGGCATTCCTATATACACACCCACCTTTTCTCGTACAATATAGGGCATAAACTAACTTTATTTTGGCACATTAATGTTTTTAAATATTGTGCTCACTGAACTGCACATTTTTTCAATTCTCCCCCTTCTTTACGGTTTTTTAAGGCTTATGCTTCAGTCAGTTAAATAATTTACCATCTTCACAGAAATTTATAAGCATATCGCATTTTGAATATTAAAACACCGGACCGATTCAGAGGAGCCGTCAACTCGCGAAGTTTGTGTTCTGCGAGCCGGGGCCGCTTTCCTTCTGCTTATACTAATGGCTGCGCTATCTGTCATTTGTATGCGCAAGCCAGATCGGACCGTAAGATATAATCTCTAGGTTCTAAGACGGGTATTTTTACCAACTGATCGTTATCTAGGACTATATTTCCCACAATTCTTATCTTCAATATTACGCCAATCAGGAGTATTTGTCCACAGCATACGTCAATTAGGAGCGCCACACTCATTGAGTCATGTGGCCCCCAAGAGCGAATCAGTGCAGCTAAAAATACCACCTTCTCCGTGACGGTTGCTACCTCCGACGACGGCTCAGTGAAGACCGAGGTACCGACGGAGAGGTGAGCTTTACTTTCGATTCTTTATGTTGTCTTTCAACTCTCTTTGTTTAATTACTGCCAACTACTGTTTGCCCTATTTGTCGACGTGATACATCCCTTGCCGTGACTATGTGAAGCGTGAACATGACAAATTCAGTGGTCCCGATCTAAAGTTCCTTTTTAAATAGCCTAACGAATATATACCTGTTAATCAGATGTCTCTGAGGCATCTATACGGTATGCGTGCATTTTTAGATCTTGCAAGTATACCGACTTGAGTATTTGTCCGTGATCTACATGAGCGTGTGGTCAGCTCCTTAAACTAGCGATAGTAAAACATCTTTTACCTGTGAGAACGCGCATCTGCTCCCTGCGTTACACCGCTTATCATTTTCACTAAATGAATATGTCGTAGATCGAAAGCTTATTTGCCGCTATTGTTCAGACATCGAAACAGCTTAACCTCTATCTGTATTAAGAGTCTGATTAGAAACACCTACCAGCGGTAAGACGAACTTTATACCCAAGAAGATGAATTCTCGTGACCTCTTGCCGTTCTATACAATAGACACACTTCTAGAATGCAGGTTTATTTACAGTATCCCTTATTGAATTATACATCTTATCAAATTATGTGAATTATAATATTGATATACACTAACAGTTTAAAATGAGCATGTCCATTGTCAGGAGACTCGCTCTCTCTATGGACAATAAGGTAATGTCTAGCTCCATGTGTATACAAGCCTTTTCACCAATACACACCATGAAATTTAGTACAGACGAGTCTGGTTTTATCGCAGTTATGTTACAGACAAACCCGTAATTAATACCGAGTTTGTTTCTCTGTCAACTTTATTTTTCTCTAGAGCGGTGCCTCACGTCCTGAGCAGTTGCCAGGTGAGGTGAGGTTTCTTACCCACACATTTTGGGTAAGTTTCAAATTAACATAACCTTTTTTGCACACTAAATGTGATCATTAGTTGAAGTAATGAGTATGCTAACTCATTTTCAGTTACTATATTCACACAAGTATCTAATTGTAGCTCTATTTGTATTTCTTCTCACGCAGGTTTGACAACTACACGCACCTTGAATACAGCGGTTTGGTGTGTATGGTTGTATCTGTTCCTTTAGCAGCTACACCTGTGTTTTTGGATGTTTATTATTATTATTATTACTTTTTCACACTACATGCAGTAGCTTACACTTTTAGGTACTGAGGAATGCTAGACACTCTGTAGGTCATGATAGCAGAAACATGTAGACCGACCCTCTAACTTGATTGTTGCAGTCATTTTTTAAAACTGCTTCAGCACTGTTTTTAACCCTGACACCATGAGACATATATTAAACTTTTTTCTTCTCCTGGTACTTAGTTTTAGTACACTTTTTCACGCTTTTTCTTTGAGCACTGCACCCATCACCTAGTAATGAACTTTAGCTCTTCATCTGGTGGATTTTAGTACATCCCTGAACATTGAAAACATTCCTGAGCTCCTCCCTCACAGTGAGGGGGTTGTAGCCCTCGGCTGTACTAGGATTTACAGCCGGGGGGAGATCCCAGATGATGAAGCATGTCACCTCTGGTGAGTGATGGGATTCCGTCCTTTAAATAGGGCTTCCCTGCGTGAGGTTCATCTAAAAGTTTGTCACCATCATGTCAAACGATAGGGAGGAAAATGGGTTTGCGATGTGAAATTTTGACTGCTGGACGATGTGCACATGTAGGATTAGTTTTGTGCAAGGAAGAATGCCGGTCGAAGTTAGGTTGACAAGTATAAGTGCAAAATTCATTTGAACACTATCCCAAGATCACACTGAAAGTGAATAGGTGGGCCATACCTTTTATCATACACAGTGGTGCATCATTTGGACACTATCCCAAGATCACACTGAAAGTGAATAGGTGGGCCATACCTTTTATCATACACAGTGGTGCATCGATAAACATTATGCCAGTGGAAAAGGACAATGAACGGTCTCCTGTGCCTCTTTAACTCCGTTGAAAAACAAGGTATATATGTGGGCTGCTTCGAAGCCACTGCAAAGTCAAGGTTCATTCATGGCAACTGTGAAGCATAAACAGACGAAAGTACAAGCACCACTCCATGTGTTGCCAGGCCTTTCATCGAGTGCATGTTTACTCGGTTTAAGTACTGCTGCTGACATGGGGCTGATTTCTGTAAACTACACTGTCAATGCCTATCATGAGATAGCGAATCAGTTTCCATCTTTGTTTCATGTACTAGGAAGACTTAAGACCATGAAAGTGAAATGTCACATAAATGAGGACATCCATCCTTTTGCTCAAAGATATCATCGAATTGCATTTCATCTACAAGAAGCTGCTGAGAAGGAACTTGAGATACTATTAAAGCACAACATAATTGAGTGATCCACTGGTCCAACGGCATGGGTATCACCCATAGTGGAAGTGCTGAAAATGGGTAGTGGAGGAGTTGTGCGCATCTGCACGGATATGCGCCAAGAGAACAAGGCGATTGAAAGAGAAGGACATCCAGGTCCGCAAATTGCTGACATGATTACGCAGCTGAATGGAGCATAAGTCTTTTCCCGCCTTGATTTGAACAAAGAATATCACCAGCTTGAACTGGAAGAGAATTGCAGGTACATTACTACCTATTCAATACGTGTTGGTTTATTTAGATACAAAAGGCTACGTTTTGGAGTGTCATCAGCTGCAGACCTTTTTTAGGATGTCATTCATTGCATATTACAGCCAGTTAATTGCAACGATAAAGCTCTGGCTCAAGTGTGTTGTATACTTGCCAATGCAGGTCTCACTTTAACTGCGTCAAAGTGTGAGTTTCATCAAACCAAACTCAAGTTCTTTGGTCGTATCTTTTTTGATGGGGAAATGACTCCGGATCCAAATATAGTACAGGCCCACAAGATGTAACTATACTGAGTTCCTTCCTTGGTATGGCCAGTTACGGATCAAGGTATATATATGACTTTGCCACTTTAAGTGCCCCATTGAGACACTTAACTAAACGAAGTGTCCCATTTAAATTGGCAAGTGAATGTGAACAAAGCTTCAAGAAAATCAAGCATGCAATTGAGAAAGCCACTGAAATGGCATACTTTGATCCGAAATTGCAGACGGAGATTGTTGTTGATGAAAGCCCTGTGGGGTTGGGTACCATCTTTTCCAAGCACTCTGGACATCCCAATGCCCCGAGACACATTGTGGCTTATGCTAGTCGAAGTCTGTCATTGCCAGAACATGCCGAAACCCAACCTTAAAACAGAAAGCCTCACTGTGGTGTGGGTGTGTGAGCATTTACATGTGTTCCTATATGGAAAGCATTTCACAGTTGTCACTGACCACCAAGCATTACGCCCCATTTTCGGCAGTTCTAAAGCCAAGATGCCCCCTCACATTGAAAGGTCGGGTTTGCGACTGAACGAGTATGATAATACGATTATGCATTGTCGAGGAAAAGATCAAAACCCGTTGACTACTTCTCACAAGTGCCAATACAGTGTCTTGGCACTAATTCTAAAGCAGCTGATGCATACGTTAACTTAATTGTGAAGTCCAGTACCCCTGCTGCCATATCAGTAGAACGGATCATTGCTGCCACGAGTACTGACTGGGATTTGCTAATAATCAAGGACATTATTACACCCCAATCATGGCGAAAACATAATCCACCTCTTCATGATGACTTTGAATACCAGAAGTTCAAAATGTGCAGGAAGAACTTTGTTACGCCAGCAATAATCATCTTACGAGGATTGAAAATTGTCATATGCAAGAGTCTGAGACAATAGGTTAAACAAGTTACTGAACTGGCTCATGAGGGGCACCGTGAAGTTGTTGCTATGAAACAAACTCTTTGGGACTTAGTGTGGTTCCCTCGTCTTGATGAAAGAGTTGAAAAAGAGCTAAAGGCATGTCATTTGTGGAGCTATCATCCAAGACAACCCCACATCCGTTAAACATGTCTGATCTCCAAAGGATGCATGGGGAAGATTGCAATTGATTTCTTTGGACCCCTTGACAATGGACATCATCTACTAGTACTTGTTCATGAATATTCTTGTTTTCCCCTTGTGGAAGGTCTGTCATAAACTACTCCTGACCGAGTCATTGAGAGATTAGATAGTATCTTTGCAAAATGGGGTGTTCCATCAAATTTGAAATCTGACAATGGCCCGCCTTTCAATAGTCAAGAATTTAAAGATTTTCTCACTCATCTAAATGTCAAGCATCAGAAAAGCACACCTTTCTCGCCACAGGTGAATGGTGTGGTCGAGAGATTTATGAGCACCCTCAAGAAGACCATTCAGTGTGCTGTGCTAGAGAAGCTTGAACTCAAATCAGTTATTCAATCTACGCTTGGCGCATACAGTTCAAATGTGCATTCTGCCACAGTTGAAAGTCCAGCCACCTTAATGTTTGAGAGAGCCATATAAACCAAATTGCCACAATGGACCAATGAGAGATCTATTGACATTGATAAACTTTGCAATACTGACTCATCTGACAAACATCAAATGAAGATCTATATGGATAGTATCCGCTGTGCTTGGAACCCTGGGTTCAACAGAGGGAACCAAGTTATTTCAGAAACGGAAACACAAGTTTGATGCTGACCCACTGAGGGTTTTGACTAGTAAAGGACACATGGTGACTGCTCACTGTCCTGGAAAGTCCATTACGTGAGATTCTTCGCATTTCAAGCACCTGCCTTGACCTTCGCCAACTCCAGATGTCAGGAGTGAGACTTTTCCACCTGAGAGTCCAGAGAGCCCAATGACTGTACCAGTGTCTCTGTCACCAATGCCATTCATGGACACTTCTCTGTGATCTCCGCAGCCTCCCATGACCAGATCTGGACGATTGATTCAAGCACCAAAACGACTTATTGAAGAGTTGTAATGTATATATGTATTATTGGTACTTTTTATTTAACAAAGGGGGAGATGTTGTGTCTTGTGAGTTAGAGATGACAGGACCCTTCTGGTTCCTAATGGACTCTGTAGAACAGTGACAGAAGTGCGTGGGTGTGGGTGATAGAATTCATGATGTAGAATGTTCAGTTAACGGTTACACGCTGAGGAATAAAGATGTGTAATACCAAGCTCCGTGTGTGGCGTGATCATTTGCATGTACCCAGGCTGGGGAGGACACTACAATGGTATTGCAGACCTTAACACACACTTTTATCAGTGGCTTTTTAGCCACCGAGACACCTCCTAGATGAATACCTGGCCCCTAGAATTGTACGCTCTCTTCTTCTTTCGTGATGTATGCAAGAGAAGGCGTCTGTCTCCAGTTTTTACAGCTATGGCTGAAATGACCTATGCACAAAAGCATATGTTTAGGTAAGGTAGAGTTGTTGTTGTTTTAGATAAATATGTTGTACTGATAAACTAGATTTTGGCACCAGCCTGTTACTGGTGATTGAATGATATTTCTTATACTCTGACTTATGCACCATCCCAACCCTATGTTTATTCAAAACTAAACTGTTATGTTTTGCAATGTACCCCAATATAGGCCTGGGTAGTCAACTAACCTTTCACCTACATTTCCCTGCCATTGTACTACATAACGGTTTTTGGTATTGACCTTTTACCAAGTTATGGTGCTGCATAAATGTCGTGTGGTTTTCCCAGAAAACTAGCCTCATTTATTATGCATGAGGATTCTAAGAATCACAGCAGGATTACCATCTTCTGCATAATAACTATGTATAAGGGTCATCCCTTCCGTCATCCTCGGCCGACATGACATAGCAAAGGTAGAACCCCTGAGGGTACCTTTTGGGTACATATACACCATATCTTTGCTGGGGCAGGCAGAGGAGAAATTTCGACTTCTATGCTGACACAATGACGCGAGACGCTGAGGTTCCTGCACGCAGACACCCCAGTTCGCAGTGGTCTGACATCCCTTGCGGGGTGTCCATCTCGAGACCAAGATGGGGTCTCACAGTCTCTCACTTCAGGTAATAGGGTTGGCTTCAGCCAAGGGAGATTCATGGCTCTACACCTTACATACATGCTAGGTACACTTAGGTACATCTAGTTAGGGTTGCATCGTAGGAGTATGAATTATTATTATCATGTATTTATATGCTTGCATATATTCATTGTTTTAGCACTATGGTAGAAATCTACCATCATTTTACTCTGTTGGTGCTTATAATTATTCATATCTGTTTCTGTCTTATGGTTGTTTCAGCACACCTATTTTACACTAGAATGACGCTGGTTCAATAAATGCTTATTGAAAACGTCCCCACCATTTATTCTGTGTATCTCTCCGAGACAAAGTGAGCATGAGTGACTGAGCGAAAAGTACTGTACTGTTTTCACGATCCCTGAAGGAACAGGGTTGTCATGTTTGATAGTTGCCAAGAACTATTCTCTCCTTGGTAAGAGGAGTTTACAGTGGCACTGTGAGCTAGCTGGTATACAGGCAAACATACCCGGTGGGGGTGTCTGGGATCAGTCTGGACACAAATCCCACAATCTATGTTGTCTAAACTTGCAGATCCTATATAGATTTATAGGAACTACACAACAAAACAAGGCCATCATATTCCACAAATATCTCTCCTATCCCTTTCAGCGTTACCATCGCCTCGTCGTCACTCCTTAATTCCAGAGTGCCCTACCAAGGACCATCTGGCCCTCCAGCTGTGCAAACAATAGACCCTGACAGAAAAGATGTGGTTGGTTTGCTCTATCCTCTGCTGTCAGGTCAGGATATTTAAAATGTAATCTCTGTGTACATTCTTGACCAATTTATGTGAGATTTGGTAGCAAATAATGATCTCCCGAGGCACCAGTTCCCACAACTGCGAACTCCTGAAAATAAACTCAATCTCTTTAGCTTTATATAAAATAAATGCTTGCCTGCCTGCTGGCGGTTGATGCATACACGCATTTTCATCTCTAGTCTACCTAAAATTGTCGTCTTTTTTTCAATCTGCACTGCTTAAACTTTTCGTGCAAGCAGCGGCTCTCTGTAGATTGCTGTATTGTTCTGTAATCTATTCTCTCCCTTGCCGTTCCAGTACTACTGATGGCTAAAAAGAAACATTTTGTGAAAAGGGATCCTGTTGAGACAGATAGGAAGGTATTTTCTTTCCCGGCCTCTTGTTGCAGTGTGTTATACTCATGGTGTTGTGTAGGGAAGGCCTTTAAGGCGGCGGTTCCCCATTCCTATGTACGGTTTCCTAGTACAATGTCTAATCTCTGTTCCAAGCTGTGGGAAAGTGTCTAAAGATAAATCCTGAAATACATCTGTTCTAGTCTGAGTACATTAGGTGTTGTTGGGGAAATTATATCCGTTTAAAGCCGAACAAGCTACGGCGCGAAAATAAATGTCAGAGTTGTTTCTTTTAAACATAGCTTTCTCCAGTAAGAGGATGTACAAAGAACTTTTTTTCGCTGGGGACATACTGCAGGTCTTCAGAGGGGTCAGATTGAGGCCCGAATGATCAACCAAAGTTAACAAAAGAAAGGCCCCTTTTAACAAGTCAGTAGCAGAGCTCTAGATGCCTCTGTATGTGTTATTAAACACCTTTTTAGGTCGAGCCTAGCGTTGCAGCGCATGCGCTGCTCGCTTTGCGAGGCATGCAGTATTCAGTATAGCGTGGAAGCTTCGTGGAAGCTCAGCCCACTCTCCGCCCACTCTCCGCCCATCTTTTTATTGGCTTAGTTCCTAAATGCTGCCTTCCGATTGGTTTTAGGCTTGTTAGTCCCTCCTCATGACGGCCATGTATCATTCCACGGCTACTGGCACCTTTACCCCAAACACTATTTTCTTCCCTGTCTCCCCCTCCCCCACCCCCTCCCGCAGTCCGTGACTTCTGGGGCCACCCCCGCCCACTCCCGTTCGTGCCTTCTCTCACGCCCGCCCTCCCGTTTCCAATGCAATAGGTCTCGTGTAAATGCGAGTCCTATTGCATTGCAAATGCTTGTTTGGTGTTTGGTGGCACTACTTGGTTCTGAGCGTCCCGCCCGTGACGTTAAGCATCTATCACGTCAGTCCTGCGCCCAGCTCCTTTTCACTTCCTCTGCCCCCTTGCGCGTTGACGTCCCACGTAAGGATATGCAGGTTTCACGTCTGCGCGTTGACGCTGCAGTCCCGTGACAGAGCCGACCAGCAGTCAGAGATGGCGATGAAAGTGATCCGAGGGATGGTGAACGGAGCCTTAGGCGAGGCAGGCAGCCCCACTGCGGGTGCTCGAGAGCATTCAGCAGCCCTGACGCGAAACTACTTGAGCCAACCTAGGTTGAGTAAGTAACATTTTTCATGGGCAGTAGGTTTGTATTCGCAGGTATCACATCTGTTCATCACCAGAAGTAATAATAATCCAGCCAGTGCCATAAGTCATACCGTATTCGTTTAAAGCACGCAGTCAAGATTCCATCTCTGAGCAGGTGATTACCTGTAGACTGAATCGAAGCTTAAATGTGCTGTCTGCTGTAGCCAGACATGGGGGTTGTTTGCGTGTACACCGTTTTACTTGCTCCACAACAGTGTGGTAAGCATTCTCGCTCAACAAACTGAGTTAATTGTTACTGCCTACACTAATCTGCTACTAAATGTGCCCATAGTGCAGTACTCAATAGTTTTGACTGGAAATAAAGGCCACCTTAAAGCGGTTCTAATCTGGCTGATGAATGTGTTTAATACCAGCTGCAAGGTTGATATACAATAACCCCATTTTACGGTCAGCGTGGCAGGCGCTCGGACCAAAAGACTCCGGCTAATCGATTTTAAACAATTTACTGCATTTTGGATGTTGGCGAGCATATGGTCTCACCTGCGAAGCACTCACATGGGCGTGGCCTCTAACGGCGTGGGGGTCGTGTCTTCCAGGTTTAATGTCTGTCGGTATATTGCTCCTACTTAATATCTTCACAGCATGCGTTTTGTTTGTCTAATAGCCTCTCGGAACATTGGCATGTGGTTTTCCTTAGGCTTTTATAATCATCTCAGGATACCTAGATCCGTGGCTAGGTGGGAAAGTTGCCAGTTTTCCGTACCCCAGGCAACGCAAGTTTTTATTCAGATCCCCAACGGGGATAAGTAGTATACCCAAGTGTGCGCCGCAAGGCCAAGCAGTAAACGCACGGTTATGTTATCATGAACGCTACTGGTGCCATCGCAGGACCGGAATAGGAAGTGGTGGGGTGTTGAGGTTTACATTTCGTGGCCTCAAGCAAAAGCTGCTGCTGAAACTTGTCTGAAAGTAAGGGAGTTGGAAACCACTTAAGTACTGCACGACACCAAATTTGGTTTGATACCCATTAAAGGTACTACTTGGTCGTGTTCTGAGTGTAGTTTCACTCTAGGATTGATCCGGAGCTGCACCCCCCCCCCCAGCGCTTTGAGACTCTCACGGGTGAGTAGCGCGCTCTACAAACCCCCTGATTGATGGGCTTAGAACGGGGTGAAGATGGTTGAACGTCGTGATCCTGGTCTAACCGAGCTTGTCCGGGTGCAAAACCACCGAGGGGATGTGGGAGGAGGGTACCACTACCTATCCCAGTAGAACATTTAAGTCCATGTTTACTGACGGCAGGGCACGCAACTGCAGCAGACAGAAAATAAATAATTTTAAGTCCATGCTGTGGCACCCTAATCGTACCAGTATTTTGCTTGCCCTCAAATGGGTATGACTCATTGAGAAACTAAAAGGATGGGCTCACTGCTTGTGGAGGTTGCCTTTTCTGTGCTAGGCTAGAAATGCATGCTTAAAGGGTGGTGGGCAGGAGACTTGAGCGAGCCTTGCTGACAGTGGGGTAGGGACACTGTCACCAAGTTCAACCTTGGAACGTGTTGTTAGGTGGGACCTGAGGGACCGGGTTCCACTAAGTGAGCAAGCCCCGACTGTGAATCGGTGTACACACCAGCCCTGAAGGGCATCAACAGACCATCAGTAAGTGCCTTGGTCCCGTCAGTCCCCAATTAATATGAGGGTGATTTTCAGTTGACTCGGCCGGCACTGGGCAGGAACCATTCCGATAGGGATGAGTAGTGGGTAGGTTTAATAATGTACGATAAAATCTTTATGGTAGTGACCGTCGTCTCATTGGTGTAAACAAACCGTGTGCTGCAGAGAAATTGGCCACTTTACATTGACCGTGCGGTTGCCCCCCTCTGCTTGGACGAAGAGCTTGTAGGTGCTCACCATGTGCTCAGACAGAAATCCTGCTGATGCCCACTTTATACGTGTGTGTGGTGTTGAAGTTAATCAATTTATTGTTTTGGCAAATCGCACCCTCAACCAATGCATTGAAATTAAATGGAACCACACATTCTGCGTTAAAATGTAGCTGGATATTACAGTGGACGCTATTCAATATCAAGTACACAAAAAAGTGTTGGATGAAATGCTTGAATTAATCTCAGCCACTGGTAATTACTTGGGCCGCATCCCAATCCATCATTATTTTGTATACTGTGTTAGTGGAACCAAGCTGTACCAGTTAAAACAATTTTTTTTTCTTTTCATTTTCTTAACAAAACTTTCCTCATAAAGATGGGGTCTCTTTTGTTGATGTTGCATTGTGTACTCTTGATTTATTTCTTTTCCCCAAACACCCTCCTCTTTTCTCGCCTTGTAATCTGTAGTAGCAATTGTTTTCCTTCAATGGCAGTTTATCTCTGTTTGAGGCTAGCCAATTCCCGCGGTGAATGAAGAAGCTAATTTCGTGTACAATACCTGATAAGCTGTCATGTGACACAAAGCCTCATTCCGATTGTCATGCCAGTAGAACTATGCCATGGGCACACATGTTTTAATTCATAGGTATAAGCAAACAGTACAAAATGCTAATCCATAAGACCATGGGTTTGTTGCCTTGATCTTGGGAGCTCAAATATGTCCAGTACACAGAATCAGTCCTAGGTATACGGAAGTGCTAAGACCCCATTGCCCTTTATCCCAATCGTCATCTTGTATAGCATACGATTCCAACTTACAGTATCCAGGCTTACTGTAAAGGGTTGCATGGAAGGTCCCGGATCTATTGGGAAGCTTGGATCAATAATCTTATTTCCTAAACATGTGTGAATATATATATATGTATGTGTGTGTGTGTATGTATATATGTGTGCAGTGACAGATGGGCTGCTCTGGAATGGCTAGTCATGTGGAACACAGCAGAAATATGCTGTTGACCTTGTACTCAGATTTTTATGAAGTGCTTCTTCATCCTGTCAAGTCAGCAGGTACTCAGAAGTGTTAATTGTGTACAGAATCCATGTGTGCGCCAAAATAGGGTGTAGGTGTTTTTTCTAAAGTGAAAAGGTATAGCGGCATAAAGTGCTTAGATGCTCTGCACTTAGTTTACCACATAAATGGAGCCCCAGAATTTTCACTTGACTTTATAGATATTTCTTTAAGGAGGGGCACATTTAAGTGTATTGCGTTTGGGTTGTCATACCCTGGCAAGTTCAAACTATGTGACTACCATGGTTTCTTTGTGACTACCTTGGTTGCATTGCTGGGGCTTATTTTGAGTGCCACATAAGAGTATATTTTCATTCATCTTGCCATCCATCATTCATTTTGTTCTTGAATGTATTTTGTTTCTTCTAGATTACAACTAAACCTCACCTCTGAATTGACATTGGCATACTGTAATTCCTCAAAGAGCACTAGAGATTGGTTTTCCAAAACAATGTAAAATTACCTTTGCAATAAATTATATATGCTTAGACATAATTTTGTATTTCTCAAACCCTTGGCAGCACCTTACAAAAAAAAGTACGTGGCTCTTCACAGTCAATCAATCAATCAATCAATCACGGCATTTATAGAGCGCGCTACTCACCCGGGAGGGTCTCAAGGCGCTGGGGGAGGGGGTAAGTTACTGCTCGAACAGCCAGGTCTTGAGCTGCTTCCTGAAGGAGAGATGGTCCTGGGTTCGCCGAAGGTGAGTGGGGAGGGAGTTCCAGGTCTTGGCTGCCAGGTAGGAGAAGGATATTCCTCCGGCGGTGGTTCTGCGGATGCGTGGTACGGTGGCGAGGGCGTGGCTGGTTGATCGTAGCTGGCGTGTGGGCGTGTAGAAGGTCATGCGGTCGTTGAGGTACTTTGGGCCCAGGTCGTGGAGGGCCTTGTGTGCGTGGGTGAGGAGTCTGAACGTGATTCTCTTGCTGACGGGGAGCCAGTGCAGGTCTTTCAGGTGTCCGGTGATGTGGCTGTGTCGGGGGATGTCCAGGATGAGTCGTGCGGAGGCGTTCTGGATGCGCTGGAGTCTTTTTTAAGTTTGGCTGTGGTTCCGGCGTAGAGGGTGTTCCCATAGTCCAGTCGGCTGGTGACGAGTGCCTGGGTGACGGTCTTCCTGGTTTCAGTGGGGATCCATCTGAAGATCTTGCGGAGCATGCGCAGGGTGTTGAAGCATGAAGATGAGACGGCGTTGACTTGTCTGGTCATCGACAGGGAGGAGTCCAGGATGAAGCCCAGGTTGCGTGCGTGGTCCGTTGGCTTGGGCGCGGTGCCCAGGGCCGGGGGCCACCAGGAGTCGTCCCAGGCGGAGGGTGATGAGCCCAGGATGAGGACTTCCGTCTTGTCTGAGTTCAGTTTAAGGCGGCTGTTCCTCATCCAGTCGGCGACGTCTCTCATCCCGTCGTGTAGGTTGGCTCTGGCGGTGGTGGGGTCGTTGGTGAGGGAGAGGATCAGCTGGGTGTCGTCAGCGTAGGAGATGATGTTGAGGTTGTGTTGGCGTGCGATGGCTGCGAGGGGGCTCATGTAGACGTTGAAGAGGGTTGGGCTGAGTGAAGATCCTTGTGGAACGCCGCAGATGACTTCGGTGGCTTCGGATCTGAACGGGGGAGGCGGACTCTCTGGGTTCTTCCGGCGAGGAACGAGATGATCCATTCCAGTGCTTTCTCTCGGATTCCGATGTTGCTGAGGCGCTTCACTAGGGTGCGGTGGCAGACGGTGTCGAACGCCGCGGGAGAGGTCCAAGAGGATGAGGGCAGCTGTTTCCCCGTTGTCGGTTAGGGTTCTGATGTCGTCGGTGGCTGCGATAAGGGCGGTCTCGGTGCTGTGGTTGGCCCGAAACCCGGACTGCGAGGGGTCGAGGGATCCATTCGTCTCGAGGAAGGCGGCAAGCTGTCTGTTGACGGTCTTCTCGATGACTTTGGCCGGAAACGGAAGGAGCGAGATGGGACGGTAGTTCTTGAGGTCGGTGGGGTCCGCCGTTGGTTTCTTCAGGAGGGCGGTAAGCTCGGCGTGCTTCCAGCTCTCCGGGAAGGTGGCGGTGTGGAAGGAGGAGTTGATGATGTCCCGGAGATGGGGTGCGATGGTGGCGTCGGCTTTGTTGAAGACGTGGTGTGGGCAGGGGTCGGTTGGTGATCCGGAGTGGATGGAGTTCATCGTGCGGGTGGTGTCTTCGGTGCTGATCGGGGTCCAGTTGCAGAGGGTGGTGGTGGCGGGCGTTGGTTCGGCGGTAGGGTGCGTGGTTTGTGCGTCGAAGCTGTTATGTATGTCGGTGATCTTGCGGTGGAAGAACGCGGAGAGTGAGTTGCAGAGGTCTTGCGAGGGGGTGATGTCGTTGTTTCCGGCGCTGGGGTTGGAGAACTCTTTGACGATGCTGAAAAGTTCCTTGCTGTCATGGGCGTTGTTGTCCAGTCGTTCTTTGAGTGCCGACTTCTTGGTGGCACGGATCAGCTGGTGGTGTTTGCGGGTGGCGTGCTTGAGGGCGGTCCTGTTGTCTGTGGTCTGGTCGAGTCGCCAGGTTTTCTCGAGAGTGCGGCAGTTCTTCTTGGATTCCTTGAGTTCGTTGGTGAACCAAGGGGTTTTCTTGCTTCCGGGTCTGCTGGGAGGGTTTTTAGTGGTGCGAGGTCGTCGGCGCAGGCGGTCAGCCACTTGGCGAGGTTGCTGGCTGCTTCGTTTGGGTCCGTTGTGTTGGTGGGTGTGTTCTGGCTGAGGGAGGCGGTGAGCTGCTCGGCGGTGATCTTGCTCCAGCTCCGGCGGGAGCCTGTTGCGGGTGGTGGTGGGTCGCAGTCTTTCTGAAGCTGAAGTGGACGCAGCTGTGGTCGGTCCAGTGGAGTCCGGTGGCGTGGCTGAAGGAGATGTGCTTGCTGGACGAGAAGACGGGGTCAAGCGTGTGGCCGGCGTAGTGGGTGGGCGTGTTCACCAGTTGCTTGAGTCCGAGGTTGGCGAGGTTGTCCAGCAGGGCGGTGGTGTTTCTGTCGTTGTTGTTCTCCAGGTGGAAGTTGAGGTCCCCTAGGAGGATGTAGTCGGCGGAGGGCATGGCGTGCGGGCTGATGAAGTCTGCGATGTCTTCGCTGAATAGTGTGCGTGGTCCCGGGGTCTGTAGATGAGGGTGCCTCGGAGGGTGGTCTTGGGGTCAGTGTGTATCTGGAAGTGTAGGTGTTCGGCGGTGGTGAAGGTCTCGTCGGAGTTAGGCGAGATGCGGATGGTGTTCTTGTGTACGATGGCGATGCCTCCTCCCGTCTGGTTGACGCGGTCCCTCCGGGTGATCTTGTATCCGTCCGGGATGGCTGTGGCGATGTCGGGCGCTGAGGAGGCGTTCATCCAGGTTTCGGTGAGGAAGGCGATGTCCGGTGCTGTTGCGTCGAGCAGGTCCCAGAGTTCCACGGCGTGCCTGTGGACGGAGCGGGTGTTCAGCAGGATGCATTTCAGGTGGTTGCTGCTGGTGCTCGACTTGGCGGAGGTGGTGCACGTCCGGGGGCAGGTGAATCGGCAGGTTTGGCAGGTGAAGGGTCCGTGGGTGCGTCTCGGTGAGGCTCGGTAGCAGGCAGGGTTCCGGCCGGCATTGAGTGCGGTGAGTGTGGCGGCGTCGTAGGTCCGTCGAGTGGTGTTGCATCGGTGGGATCCAGGGGTTCTGGCGCTGGGCGCGGTCCAGTCGCGGACGGGCGCAGACGGGCTTGCCTTAGGCGCGCCTCGGCGAGCCAGCGGCGCGGCACGCGCAGCGGCCGCCATTTATGGGGAGGTGGGAGGGAGGAGCAGCTGGGAGGCGGGAGGCAGGGGCAGCGAATGGGCAGTCAGGGGGCGGGGCCGCAGGGACGCAGCGGCGGGAATGGCGAGAGGCAGCGGGGGCACAGAAAGGAAATGGGGGGAAAGGCAGACAAAATCACGGGCACAACGACAATGGGGCAGCGAGGGGCACAGAAGGAAAAAGGGGAGAAAGGCAGACAAAATCACGGGCACAACGACAATGGGGCAGCGAGGGGCACAGAAGGAAAAAGGGGAGAAAGGCAGACAAAATCACGGGCACAACGACAATGGGGCAGCGAGGGGCACAGAAGGAAAAAGGGGAGAAAGGCAGACAAAATCACGGGCACAACGACAATGGGGCAGCGAGGGGCACAGAAGGAAAAAGGGGAGAAAGGCAGACAAAATCACGGGCACAACGACAATGGGGCAGCGAGGGGCACAGAAGGAAAAAGGGAGAAAGGCAGACAAAATCACGGGCACAACAACAACGGGGCAGCGAGGGGCACAGAAGGAAAAAGGGAGAAAGGCAGACAAAATCACGGGCACAACGACAATGGGGCAGCGAGGGGCACAGAAGGAAAAAGGGGAGAAAGGCAGACAAAATCACGGGCACAACGACAATGGGGCAGCGAGGGGCACAGAAGGAAAAAGGGGAGAAAGGCAGACAAAATCACGGGCACAACGACAATGGGGCAGCGAGGGGCACAGAAGGAAAAAGGGGAGAAAGGCAGACAAAATCACGGGCACAACGACAATGGGGCAGCGAGGGGCACAGAAGGAAAAAAGGGGAGAAAGGCAGACAAAATCACGGGCACAACAACAATGGGGCAGCGAGGGGCACAGAAGGAAAAAGGGGAGAAAGGCAGACAAAATCACGGGCACAACGACAATGGGGCAGCGAGGGGCACAGAAGGAAAAAGGGGAGAAAGGCAGACAAAATCACGGGCACAACGACAATGGGGCAGCGAGGGGCACAGAAGGAAAAAGGGGAGAAAGGCAGACAAAATCACGGGCACAACGACAATGGGGCAGCGAGGGGCACAGAAGGAAAAAGGGGAGAAAGGCAGACAAAATCACGGGCACAACGACAATGGGGCAGCGAGGGGCACAGAAGGAAAAAGGGGAGAAAGGCAGACAAAATCACGGGCACAACGACAATGGGGCAGCGAGGGGCACAGAAGGAAAAAGGGGAGAAAGGCAGACAAAATCACGGGCACAACGACAATGGGGCAGCGAGGGGCACAGAAGGAAAAAGGGGAGAAAGGCAGACAAAATCACGGGCACAACGACAATGGGGCAGCGAGGGGCACAGAAGGAAAAAGGGGAGAAAGGCAGACAAAATCACGGGCACAACGACAATGGGGCAGCGAGGGGCACAGAAGGAAAAAGGGGAGAAAAGCAGACAAAATCACGGGCACAACGACAATGGGGCAGCGAGGGGCACAGAAGGAAAAAGGGAGAAAGGCAGACAAAATCACGGGCACAACGACAATGGGGCAGCGAGGGGCACAGAAGGAAAAAGGGGAGAAAGGCAGACAAAATCACGGGCACAACGACAATGGGGCAGCGAGGGGCACAGAAGGAAAAAGGGGAGAAAGGCAGACAAAATCACGGGCACAACGACAATGGGGCAGCGAGGGGCACAGAAGGAAAAAGGGGAGAAAGGCAGACAAAATCACGGGCACAACGACAATGGGGCAGCGAGGGGCACAGAAGGAAAAAGGGGAGAAAGGCAGACAAAATCACGGGCACAACGACAATGGGGCAGCGAGGGGCACAGAAGGAAAAAGGGGAGAAAGGCAGACAAAATCACGGGCACAACGACAATGGGGCAGCGAGGGGCACAGAAGGAAAAAGGGGAGAAAGGCAGACAAAATCACGGGCACAACGACAATGGGGCAGCGAGGGGCACAGAAGGAAAAAGGGGAGAAAGGCAGACAAAATCACGGGCACAACGACAATGGGGCAGCGAGGGGCACAGAAGGAAAAAGGGGAGAAAGGCAGACAAAATCACGGGCACAACGACAATGGGGCAGCGAGGGGCACAGAAGGAAAAAGGGGAGAAAGGCAGACAAAATCACGGGCACAACGACAATGGGGCAGCGAGGGGCACAGAAGGAAAAAGGGGAGAAAGGCAGACAAAATCACGGGCACAACGACAATGGGGCAGCGAGGGGCACAGAAGGAAAAAGGGGAGAAAGGCAGACAAAATCACGGGCACAACGACAATGGGGCAGCGAGGGGCACAGAAGGAAAAAGGGGAGAAAGGCAGACAAAATCACGGGCACAACGACAATGGGGCAGCGAGGGGCACAGAAGGAAAAAGGGGAGAAAGGCAGACAAAATCACGGGCACAACGACAATGGGGCAGCGAGGGGCACAGAAGGAAAAAGGGGAGAAAGGCAGACAAAATCACGGGCACAACGACAATGGGGCAGCGAGGGGCACAGAAGGAAAAAGGGGAGAAAAGCAGACAAAATCACGGGCACAACGACAATGGGGCAGCGAGGGGCACAGAAGGAAAAAGGGGAGAAAGGCAGACAAAATCACGGGCACAACGACAATGGGGCAGCGAGGGGCACAGAAGGAAAAAGGGGAGAAAGGCAGACAAAATCACGGGCACAACGACAATGGGGCAGCGAGGGGCACAGAAAGGAAAATGGGGAGACAAGCAGACAAAATCACGGGCACAATGACAATGGGGCAGCGAGGGGCACAGAAAGGAAAATGGGGAGACAAGCAGAAAATACGGGCACCGGGGCCACAAGCGGAGGGCGATCTTACCTGCAGAAGCAGCGGGCAGACAACACAGGCGGAGCTGTGTGGTGGGGGAGCGACCTACCTGGCAAGGTCAAGGGTAGTAGTTTACAATCCTTTAATCCAGCAGTTCTTCACCTTTTAACTTCTTTGGATCCCCACTGAATCATTGCTGGAATCCAGTGACACCCCTTCCCCCGCCCTACTAAGTCATTATTGAACGTCGGGGGCCTCCCACGTAAGCAATTTTTATGTTTGGAACCTAAAAATAATACACAAAACAAGTATACACAAATGCTCAAATATAGAAATATTTTGTTTAATTCACAGTCAAACAGAGATTTAAAAAAAAAAAATGTTTTACTTCTTTATTTGTATAAACTTTAATATTTTTTTTATTTTATTTTATTTTATATTATTTGATTTTGTAAAACACTTGCAGGCCCCATGAGTAAACCCCACAGATCACGAGTTAACAACCACTGCTCTAATCAATCCATAGCTAAATGCATCATAGCGGGTTTAGGCTGAAGTGAAGGGCTCTTTTCGGATAGGTTACTGTCAGCTGTCTGCAGTATATCTAAGTGTATGGCTGAATGTGATAAACTGTTAATAATTGCCAGTAATGCATTGTCCATGTATTCAAATACATTACTTTTTTAAAGTAATTATTCTATAATTTAATCTTTGTAGAGACTAGTTGCTTAAATAAAGTTTAACTGTGGAAAGAGGAACAGTGGTGAAACAGTTCTTCCCTTTATCAGCAGGCAAATGATCTACACTGATCCTTAAGGTCATGTGCACTGGCAGAATAGATGAATTGTTACTCATTGCTCACATGACTTCCAGGCAATTGCCTTTGCTATTTCACGGAAGAAGAGTTTGAAGTAGTAATTGTGATGACCAATTGTGATGATACTACAGTTGTACCCATCTTTCAGCATAGAAATGAAAGGGCCTATTGAGAGAGCTTTTTGAAGCCCTGCGTTGTGTGAGCGATTTGCCAAGTTACTTAAAACACGCACAGTTAAGGTCTATGTGCTTACAGCAAAATTTATGTGTCAACTATGCACACGTTGGTTTGAACTTAGGCCACTGGGCATTGCCACTAAATTGTCAGATTGGTGTTTGGGAAATGCAGTGGAAATATGGTGTACATTAATGTAATAAAACGTGCGCATTCACAAGCATATTGCAATATGTTTCTCAACTTTTGCTGAAAGTCCAGCATACATGAACTGATTTAGTTATCCATAGGTGGTATGGCAAGTATGCCAATATTCAAAGTTTTCACAATGAGTGCATACAGGACAGAGCGAATTTTGAAAGGAAATATATATGATACATAAAAAAACTGGTGCAACATCTAAAGTAAGGTTCCTGATAATACTTCTTTCTGTGTAGAATTCTTGGAATGCACGTTCATGTGATTATGTTTCAATGTACTTCTATACCCTCCAAATACTTTGTGTATGTTGTGGATTGGTCAGTTATTATCATGAAAATGTGAACTGTTTCGTAAAATTTTAGAGTAGGACTGTGCACAGCCTTTCTGCTCTCTCCTTGCACTAACGCACTGTGTGCAGCCGAGCGCCCACACAGACACCCTTGCGTCATAGTACAAGGGTGCCTGGGATAGAGGCAGGATTGTTTTACTGCAGGAAGGGACATCTTCCTCTCCAAAAGCAATCCTTTGAAGCATTTTCCTCTTTCAATGTGTGAAGGTGTAGCATTTTGACACATTTCCAGGTTTGCTAGCTTTAGTAAATCTGGGAATGTGCCAAAATCCTTGGGTGGATGCCTGAGAACGCCCATGCAATGCCTCCCAGCTTCAAATGTAACATAACGCTGGTCAAGCCACTGTATTGCATTACATTTTTTACAAAGCCACACAAGGCAGCGCAAATCACCCTTTGCATGGCTTTGCAAATATTATAGAAGCCTTTGCGTCGTCCTAATCTGGTCCGTAAGTTGGCAGGGTTAGCTCCAACACCCTCCAGAGGTCGCTGCTTCTTCAGACTCATGGTGGGCTTCTTCAGCTTCGGCGCCTGCTGTGCCGTCCCGCCTGTCGCTGCTTATAAGGCAGCAAAACCCTAGCATTTATTTGTTCCCTAACACCACAGCCCTTCCCTACCCAGTTCTGGAGACCGGAGACTGCTACAAATCTCAGCGACACTATTGCCGCTGGGAGGAGGGCTTCACCGTTGCCTTCTAAAAGGTATTTAAAAAGCAAGTGCTTTTAAAGACGTGGTTACGCATTATAAGTAAAAAAACATTTCCATTACAATGCCAATAGCTCTAACTCTAAAAAATGCGAGACCTATTGCATTGCAAATGCTTGTTCTATTTTGAAGTTTGGCCGTTTCTCCATGCAGAGTGAAAGAAAGCAAAATGCTCTTAGGAATGTGGTTTGCTGGACAACTGTGTTCTGTTCAAGGCCAGTAATAAAAACTCTCTGTCCACTTTGCCAGTACTATTCATCCCCCTGTGCCTCAGTTCCTTTGTGTAGCATATGTGGATGTTCTTAGAAATGAGCCAGGCCCCTTTAGCTCTCAAATAAAAGCAAGCATTGGCAAAGCCAATAGGTCCCGCCAATGCAAGAGCTATTGGCTCTGCCAATGTGTTTTTGCCGTGTTGTACACATCAGCATGGCTAAAAGTTAGTGGCATAGAGGAGAGCATCACAGAGTGGAGTATCATATAGTGGAGTGCCGTGGAGTGGCGTGGAGTGGTATAGAGTGGACTGTCATGTTGTGTCGTAGAGTGGAGTGGTATAGAATGGCATACAGTGGAGTAGTGTAAAGTGGAGTAAAGTGGTGTAGAGGGAATTGAGTACAGTGTCGTAGAGTGGAGTAGATTGGCATTGAGAGGAGTAGAATGCCATAGAGTGGAGTGGCAAAGACTGGTGTAGATTGTCGTAGAGTGGAGGGACGTAGAACAGAGTGTCATGGAGTGGCATAAAGTGTTGTACGGTGGAGTGGCATAGAGTGGTGTACAGTGGAGTGGTGTAGAGTGGAGTGGCATACAGTAGAGTGGAGTGTTGTAAAGTTGAGTGTCAGAGTGGAGTAAAGTGGCATGACATAGAAGGAATTGCTTAGAGTGGAGTAGAGTATCGCAGAGAGGAGTGGAGTAGAGTGGCATAGGGTGGAGTAGAGTGTCATGGAGGGTCATAGAGAGGAGGGGCATAGAGTGGAGGGACATAGAGTGGAGGGGCATAGCGTGGAGTAAAGTGTCGTAGAGTGGAGTTTCATGGAGTGGAGTAGAGGGGCCTGAAGGGAAGTGGCATATAGTGCCCTAGAGTGGAGGAGCGCAGAGTGGAGAGGAGTGGAGTGGTGTAGCATAGAGTTAAGTGGCTTAGTGTGGAGTGGCATGGTGTAGAGTGGAGTAGCATAGAGAGGAGTAAAGTGTCATAGAGTGGAGTGACTTAGAGTGTTGAGTGGAGTGTCATATATTGGACTGTCATAGAGTAGACTGTCATACAGTGAAATGACATAGAGTGAAGTGTCGTAGAGTGGAGCAACTTCGGAGCACATGCATCAAGTCATTTTGCGATCGCAGACAGTGCGATTCACAAAAATCGGCCGTTTGCGATCGCAAAATGGCCTTTTCTGATGCATGTAACTTTTGGGCAATTAGCAATTTAGGTAATCTCAATTTTTTGTGATTCCCTAAATTGGGAATGCAAATAGGGAATGGCAAGTTGCAGTTCCCTAATGCAGATGCAAGAAGCCTTTCCTAAATGCGAACTGTGCATTTAGGAAACGCTAATTACCATCAACTTCAAGTTGATGGTAATATGTGCATACTTTGAAAAATGCACAAAAATGCATTTTTCAAAGTGCCATGTAGCGCACACATGCCCTTAAGGCATGTGTGTGCTTTAAATGTGCACACTTGCATTTTTCTCGGGCTGCTTCAGGGGGCCTTAGGCCCCCGGGCAGCCTTGACTTTGCATTCAGTATTTGCGATTACCAATTTGATAATCGCAATTAGCAAATGCAATACCATACATTCCTATGGGCCTGTAGGCCCATAGGAATGAATGGAGTCACATTACCTAATAGCGATTCGCTATTTGCCGAATCCCTATTAGGTAATGTTAAGGAATTGCAAATTGTTTTGAGATTCCTACATGCATAGCATTTTGCGATTCCCAAATAGCGAATCGGTAAAATTCGCTATTTGGGAATTGCAAAATGCAGGCTTGATGCATGTGCCCCTTAGAGTGTTGTGGAGTGTCATAGAACGGAGTGGGATGGAGTGGAGTGTCATGGATTGCTGTGGAGTGTTGTAGAGTGCAGTGGCGTAAAGTGGAGTATGCATGCATGATGTAGCAGCGCACTGCTATTACAGACAACACATTTTCAATGAAATGACCATTACATTGACACATGGTTTTAATAATAAAACTATACTGTGCACAAATGATAATGTGTGAAAATAACATCACCTAGTGCATTAATTTGTTATGATCTTATTAAAATATTTGTTTCCACCACACCTCAGAATGATAGAAAAATGTGCTTCATTTGTGCTTTCCTTCTTCTAATATATTCTGAAATATTTGCACAGTTACTTTACAGACATTTCACTTTTGTTTTGTGCTACAAAAAACCTGTCCTTTCTCATCCCTATTCACCCAGCAAGATTGTTTAATACATTCTCTCACTTTGAAGTCGGTGAAAGAAAAATATACAACATGCTCCTTCGAAAGACTGAGCCTGATATTTGACCTCTGTCTTTGAATACACAGCATTGACAAGTTAAGAACACAATTTAAAGGCCTGTTTACAGAAAGCAAGCATTCGTAGAAGAATACAAGAAGAAATTGTAAATAGGCTATTCTCCATGGGAGGGACAAAGACATGCTTTAGATAGCCTAAAACAAATAAAGCCAACAAATAGAAAGCAACAAGTGTGAGCTACAACCACAAAACCAATGGTAAGCAATGGGCAGAATGCATTCCCAGGGAAGCTTTCAGAATGTCCCTAAGAAGTCTTTTTGATGTGTCTGGTAGTCTTTGACCTAAAAAACAGACGTTTGTATCTACGGAACCCTTTCTGTTAAGACATCTTGGTTAGATGATCTATAAGGTGCAGAGGGCTGGAAGGCTTGAAGTTCCTTTCAGATGAACAGTGGCCGCCAATCAATGAAAGAAGTACAGTGAATCGTTCCTAAGGAACGAATTCCGGATGAGAAAGGCAATCTACCATAATACTGTGAGTTGGTTTCATGGTCATGCCTATTTTGTTTTTTACAAACAAATTCTCGCTTTTGGTACAGGGTCGGACCTCCTCTCACCTAGTAGGCTTCGAGGGTCACCCTCCTTACTTTGAATGAGTCTGATAGACTTCTCTGATAAGGATGAAAGTCTGTAAGTACAAGGATCCAACTAGGCTTCAAAGAGTAAGCAAACTAGAAATCTCATGTCATTTGCTAAATCAGCACCTTCAGCGCATTTGTCAAGGTTGTTACATTTATTTATCCACTAAGAGATCAGTACTAATCATGCACTTTTTAACAAATGAGCATTTTTTTATATAAACTAACGAGGCCTAGTTCTGAGCATCTGTCCTTTTTAAAAGCTTTATTTCCCATTTAGTGCTGTCAAGCAGCAAAGTACAGAAAAAATGAACACAAATAACATGAACATCATACAACATCTTGGCATTACACATGACCTCAGCAGAAAACAGAAAGATAATTTCACTTATAGCATAGAGGATCGGCATTTGAAAGTCCAGTATCAATGGGCAGATGATTTTAACACCCTTACACAGTGCACACATGGAACAGAGCCACGTCCTTCGCATCCATCAACTCCCCCTCCTGTTCTTTGTGTTTGCTGCTCTTCCAACCCAGCCCAGCCCAATACATCCCTGCTTCCTGCGTCCATCCCGCCTTATATAGTGATTGTGTTAGAGGTCCTGGTTCGTAAGAGTCTCCGCCTCCCTTGTCCAATACCCTCAGGAGCAGTGAGCCTGTAGAGCATTACTGTTTATCTCTCTATAACATCCATTGCATTATTGTCAGTTCTGACTGCCTTCAGGCGTCTCTCTTCAGCTCGCACCAACTCTGTCATGTCCCTCAGCTAGGCCTTGTGTGCGGACACTCTCTCCGAGGTCCAACAAATGGCAGTATAGCGCCCAGTTTGCAATTAGTGTGGCATCCCACTTCTGTTTGGTACTTATCGGGTGACATTAAGGGTGATTCCTAGTTTTCCAACACAGACAAGAGACTTGGGGCCAGATGTACAAAGGTTTTTTGCGTGCGCAAATAAGTTTTAGACCCGTTTGCACCCGCAAAAAACCTGTGGCCCATGTACTAATCCTATTTTGTGAGTCGCAAATCAATTTGCGACTCGCAAAATAGGATTAGCGACTCGCTATTAGGAGGGGGTGTTCCAAGGGCGTCCCTTCCTAATAGCGACTCCTTAAGCTATGTAAGAATGTTTTGCGACCGCAATCGCGGTCGCAAAACACTCACAGTTTACCACCCTTCTCAGAAGGGTGGTAAAGCACTCGCAACCGGGAAGGGGTCCCCTGCCCTTAAAAAATGAAATTTAAAAGTTTCATTTTTATTTCTTAAATGCATCCCGTTTTCCTTTAAGGAAAACGGGCTGCATTTAAAAAAAAAAACTGCTTTATTTAAAAGCAGTCCCAGACATGGAGGTCTGCTAACCCCGGCAGGCCACAATCCCTGGGAGTGCCAGCCAATCCCAATGGGGTCGCAAGTTGCGACAGCCTCATTAATAGGCATGAGGCATGCAATTTGCGACCCCATTGGGAATCGCGAGCAGTGTCTCAGACACTGTTGTGCATCCCAATTAGCGAGTCGCAAATGCGACGCAATTTGCGACTCGCTAATTGGCAGGTCGTACATCTGGCTCTTATTCAACTTGTGGAGTTTCGAGGTCAATCGAATGAATAATAATGTTTCTCAGGGAGGTAACGTTCCATCTTTGAAAAATAGATATTGCCACATGTTTACTTAAGCATACATTCTGATGGCTGTATATCAGGGAAATTAGATGGGCAGAGTAGATCACAAAGATTGGTATGTTGAGATTTCCAATAAAAGCGAACATCAGCAGTGCTTGAGGTTCATTTTGTAGGAAGTTAGGGACACAACTATGCTTTTAAATATTCTATATGGTACAAATCCTGAGGGCTCAACTCTACCTTGTGAATTGCACTCTTTGAAAACTGTGCTTCTCAGTGAGCTAGAGGGAATGCCAGCTGGGACACAATTGAGTTGCATAGTAGTGATCGACATTACTTTTGACTTAGTGTTTTATTGCCTGGAATAATTGTGGCATTTAGTCAGCTACTCCATTATTTAGCCATGCATTTGGTGTCATTGGAATTCATTGTTTGTGCATTCAGGATGTCCCATTAAGTAAACTAAGAATGAGGACATTACAGCAACACCCAGTTCTCTCCTGAGATCAGAACTGTAAGGAAATGCCTCTTTTTGAATCATCACCCCCAAGTTTTGGACTGATGTCGCTGGTTTTTCGACTCAGAGAGTGTACTGAAGCCTGCTAATCAGACCTCAGTGCCAGTGTTCTCCCCCCTTACAAAATGTATGTTGAATTGCCTACCCCAACTGGCATAAGCTTACTTACTTATAAGTCCATGGTACCAAGGGAACCCAGGGCATGTGAGACAAAGTGTTCCCCCCCAGGGCTGCAGCACTGGTTGTGCCACAATGTGTGTGACAAAGTACAAGGTGGCTCCCAGCCTGCCACTTCAGCCTGGAAGATCAGTTTTAAACAGCTAATTCGACTTTGACATTTAAACCAATTGCACAGCTCCCACTTCCCTTAACAATATATATATGTCTCCCCAAAGGAAGGCCTATGGAGCACTAAGGCACAGAGCTGTATATTTTTAAGTAGGTCATATACTTTTAATATGTCCTGACAGCAAAACTTTAAATTGTCGTTTTTGCTGTGAAAAAGTTAGCAGCCCCATTGGCTAAAACAGAGTTACCAGCTGACCTCTCAGCCTGGCTAGCTTATGAATGGGACTACTAAAGTGGGTGCTTCAAGGTATCAAATTAAATCGGGACTTTAAACCCAACTTGATGCCCATGTCAAATTTAATGTCACTTTGAAGGAAAGGCAACTTTTAGAAAGTTGCCACTCTGTTGCCCAGTTTGTCCCCAGTTTGTCCAGTGCCCTGGCACAGTTGCTGGCCTCCAGACATCCTTCTGCCCTCCTCGGGAGTTGTGTGAATGACTCCCGGGCTCAGGAACATTAGACACCTGCTCTAGGTGTTGGCCCAAAAGACAAGCTTCAAACGCAAAGCCGCCTTTGGTGGACAAATGGCAGTCCCACTCTTGAAGGGATGCCACTTTGTTCAGCGAGACAGGCTAGCGGCGGGAAAAGAGAGGGTAGACCAGTGCCCAAACCCGTTTTCCCATGGGCTTGTAGCCCACAGGTAACCACACCTCAAGAGTGGGCTACAAAGCTCCTAACATCCAAGGAAAGGCCAGACTTCTTGAGAGAGGGCAGAATAGTGCACTCTGGGATTGCTGGATGCCACACTTTCTATTCTATTCTATTCTATGCAGATTTCTAATGTGTGTGGCTACCCGAAGGCTTCCTAGCTGAACCACAGTATAGCACCTGAGCTGACAGGGGAACATATGATGAGGTCTTAGTCAGTTGGGATAGAGCCAGGATTTGAGCTGGTTCCTAAACAGTGTCTCCTTATCTCCGCTTCTCAATTCTAAGGGCAATGAGTTCAATGGTTTAGGGATAAGATGGGTGAAGGAACGTCCACCCCATTGAGTCCTATGTATTCGAGACAGCTTCAGGAGTCGGGCAGTAGAAGATCTCAACGCTTTGCTAGGGGTTTATGGTGCCAACAATGCACATAACCGGATGTTATCACAGGGTGGGAGGGATCCTGGTAGCCCATTGACCAGTGACCTCATCATCCCCCCTGGCACCCTAATCCTCAGATCATGGTGGAACTGGAGAAAGGACCGAAGAAGGACTGCCCTGCTAACCCCTAGACCTGGCGAGAGAGGCTGCACTGACTGTTGGCCTGCACCTGCTGCACCTTGGGCCAGCAAAGAGAGGACTGGGCCCGTGGCTTTTGGCTCATGCAAAAGTCACCCGAGCCCCAGGTCAAAGAAGTGACTCCACCGGTCAGTCAGCGGACCCCATTGGAACCAGCACCAGGGCAGTCAAAGGTGAAGAAGCCTATATTTGGCAAGTCAGAAACGACACTCTTCGAACCGCCCCTGCCATCACGGGGTGACCCAAGAGAACGAATATCAATTGCTAAAAGTTGTGCCTGATTCTACTGATCCCGTAGTGGTGTTTGAGTCCTGATTGGCCACTAAAGAGGGACACCAGCCTCCACAATAGGATACCGCTGGACCCGCTGTGTACGGAGATCAGTAGCCCAGAAGCAGCTGACCTTCTACTGCTTCAAAGAGGACTTCAAGGTACACTGACCCTGTGGCCAAAGTCGCCCCAACTTACCCGTGGACGGAGGAATAGCCGAAAGTACACCCTGTTGACTGTACAGCACTCTGAGCATCTTTCAGCATCCTCAGGATCCTGCATCCCAGCATCAGGGCCACTCAATTAAATTCTATGGCGGTTTTGATGTAAAGTGTGGAACTGGACATGAGACTGCTTTGGTGACCAGGTAACTATCCAAATACTCCTTTGAGCTCCCCCCTGACCTTCTCTCTGTCAGATATGATGGCCCCACTTGGGCCGGGGTAGTCAAACACCACTCTTTCAAACTTTTCAAGGTTTCTAAACGTTAGGGTTACCAATCCTTGTTTGCGCTTTGGATTAAAAAGCTGAAATTTATGTTTTACTTAAAAATCTATATCTGCAGGACCGGTGGATTTTGCTCATCTTGGTGTCTAAAAATTCATAAAAATATTATCTATTCATATAAATTGGTGTCCGATTTATTCGCAATGTGTGAGTTTCTTATTTCGTGGTTTGGTGGTCCTAAACGCTTTACACTTGTTCCTTTGTTTAAGCCTTGCTGCTCGAAGCCACAGATACCCAGGGTTGAGCTAAGAGTTTTACAAATGATCCCGACTGGAACCAAGACAGTTTTGCGAGTGTATTACATGGTAAGATCGCACAACCATACCATATAATACACTGCAATCCTCACAAGAACACAAAACATCAATCATAGCAAATTACAGTCATCGGCCTGGTGCTAGAAACCCTGAAGTATAAAAACCATGGGGGCGTGGCTGCTACTATAGCCGATTAGATGCCTTTTCGTTCGCTCCCGCCCAGAATCCTACACAATCCTGCCCTTAAACATGCCTAAAATGTCCTGAGATTCTTGTGGAGTCACCGCTTACTGCTGGTGATCCGGTGAGGGCTCCGGAGGTGTCCTGCTTAGACTTGAAGCATGCGCGGAAGGGGCCTGACTTGGTCAGACCCGCGCCTGAGTGCACAGAAAACCCTGCAGCATTGGTAAAGGCACCCATCGGCACATAAGTGTCCCGATTCCCATGCGGTGAGCGGCGGAGTCACTGCGTTGCTCCCGGGGGCGTAATTGCTCCTGGTGCTGCTGCGGAATCCTCCTGGGACCTTGCGGCTGGAGCCGCCGGGCGCGGGTGAGTGTGGCCATGTCTCAGGCCTGTCCTGCACCCAAGGCTAGTGGGAGACGCAATATTTGCAACACAGCACTGGAGGCCCTCACAGGAGGCGGACTGAGCTTGCCCCCCCCCCCGGTGCGCAATATATCGACGTGGATTGCGTGTCCAAGCCGATTACCACCAGGGGGCCTGTGATCGGGAGACAGCGCGGGGAGATAGACCGTGTTTGCGGCCTGGGCGGTACCAGTAGCCCGGGGCAATGCAGTGAAACGACTGCGGACATAGAGAGGGGAGTGCAGAACGATAAGAGACCTCCCCTGTGGCACCCCCTGAGAAACAGTGAGCCCTGGTGGATTGACATGTTCTATTGGGGCTGGGAAGTCATTGCACCCTTGGCAGCCTGAAAATCTAGCAAATTGGGAGCTGGAGACCTGCCCACCCTTGTGACTGTGCATGAGTGCTGAACAGACGGATGGACATCGCTCCATGTACATATATGCTGTTCTAGTTGTGTGAATGGACTTGAGGATAGTGTAGTCAAGGCCAGTGAAGATCCAGTGTGCAATATGGGGCCCTGGACTGTGGGTGCCTGGAAATTGAGCTAGGATTCTGAGTGGACGCCTGAGGCGCGCTGTGCTGACTGGAATTTGTGCCATACTATACGCATGGAGACAGTACTCCCCGGCTGGATACAGAGGCTTTCTTCTGCCTGACCCACCAAAGGGGGCTTGGGGAGGGGACAGGGATTGAAGATCAAGCTGATTATAGAGGAGGGCTGTGTTGGTCTGGCTGTGACTAGAGGGGGCATTGGCACAGGGATTTGCACCGGTGAGGCAGTACAGCCCGATTTGAGCCCAGTGACGTGGAGTATATAACATACCTCCTCTAATAGGCGCACTCTGGGTTGGGCGGTCCTGGGCCACTGGGATCTGGCGGTCGGACGGCGGCTGAGGTCCATCAGCTCAAGAGAGGCAGTGGAAGGGTAACTACCTACTGTAAGGATCCCCCCGTGGGGCACTGATCATGGGTAAGGACAAATGGGTGAAACCGGTGCCAGCCAACAGAATCGACCAATATACTGTGTCCATGCCGGAGGTGCAGATGGTGCCCCGGGTCTGTGATTGGCCCGTGGACATGCCAGTTCAGGGACCCACGAGATCTAGGGCTCCCGTGCTGTGCTGGAGGGCAAAATGCATTCCATGGCTATGGAAATTAATCATCTGCGCCTTGATCTGCTGAAGATTGCGGACCGGACCACCATATTGGAGGATGAAATGGATGCACTGAAAAAGAAGTCAAGTTGCTCAGAACTGCGGTTGAAGGCATTAAAATGCAATGCCACGTAAACGGAGGAGCGCTTAGAAGACACTGCAGGCTGATCGCGGCGAAACAACCAACACCGGTATGCTTCCCAGAGCGCGAGGGGGGCCTTTCGGCAGAACTCTTTCTGGAACAATGGCTTACAAAAACCCTTAGATCTCCGAAGCTGTCCGATTTCTTCACGGTGGAGAGGGCCCACATTGCGTTGCTGCCCAAACCGTCCTCTGGATTGCCCCCGTGGGCCATGATTGCTTGTTTTTTTAACTACAGGGACTGCAACGCTATCCTCCATCATGTGCACACCTGCAGCCTCCCCAGGTATGAAGTCAAACTGATTTTTATCTATCCGGATTATATACGCAAGGTCCAAACTCTATACAAAAACTTCATGGTGGTGAAAAGGAGACTGAGAGCCAGCAACATTAAATATAGTCTGTTGTTGCCTGCTAAACTGCGCATACAATACAATGGCCGTGTTCCCCTCTGCCTCCCCCCCCCCCCGAAGTGATAGATTGGCTGGACACTCTGGGGCAGAGAGAAAGTGATGAAACTCCAGGGAAACGTGAATCCTAGGTGGGCGTAGTATAGCGCTGTGCCCATGATAGGAGAACACCCTGTCAGTTATTCCCCTCCACCCACCCTGTCGCTGTTGGTTATTCCTCTCCTTGTTGGTTATTCCCTTCCCAACCCCCATCTGAGTTAATTATTCCTCTTCCACCCCAATCCATGTTGATTATTCCCCTCCTACCCCCCATCCATGTTGATTGTTACCCTCCCCCATCCATGTTGGTTATTCCCCTCCCATCACCCTATCCATGTTGATTATTCCCCTCCCAGCCCCCTGTACATGTTGGCTATTTATAAAGCGCAGCAAATCACCAGTGAGGGTCTCAAGGCGCTGGAGTTGCTAGCTGCTGCGTGGTGATCTGATCATTCGAACAACCAGGTCTTGAGTCCTTTTCTGAATTGCTGGAGCAATGAGGCAGTCCTGAGTTGCAGGGAAAGGTTGTTCCAAGCTTTTGCTGCCAGATGTGAGAATGAGCGTCCTCTGCTGTTGTCTCGGTGAATCCGGGGGTTGTCTGCAGGAAAGAGGGAGGCGGATTGTAGGTGTCTGGTCGTTTGGTGGAAGGTCATGCGTTTGTAGATGTATGCTGGTCCTTTGCTGTGCAGGGCTTTGTATGCGTGGGTCAACATCTTGAACTGGCATCTCTTCTGGATCATGAGCCATTGTAGCTTCTTAAGGTGAGGTGTGATGTGGATCCGTCTGAGGAGGTCGAGGATGAGTCGTGCCACTAAGTTTTGTATTGTCTGTAGTCTCTTCAGGAGATGTGCGGTGAGTCCTACATAGAGTGTGTTACCGTAGTCCAACCTGCTGGTGATGAGGGCCTGCATGACAGTCCTTGTGGTGTTGACTGGGAGCCATCTGAAGATCTTGTGGAGCATGCGTAGAGTGTGGAAGCAGGCAGATGAGACTGTGTTTACCTGTTTCTTCAGAGAGATAATGTGCTGTCCAAGGTGATGCCGAGCTGCTGCATGGTCTGTCAGGGCAGCAGGTGTGCAGAGTTCCGCAGGCCACCACACATTGTTCCATGGCGAGGTGTTGTTTCCAAAATGAGGACTTCTGTCTTGCTTGTGTTCAGGTTGAGTCATTTGTCCTTCATCCAGTCGGCGACATTCATCATACCTCTGTGGACGTTGACTCTAGTGGTGGAGGAGTCTTCTAACAGTGAGAGGATGAGCTGGGTGTTGATGGCGTAGGAAATGATGTTGAATACATGCGATCTAACAGTGTTGGCCGGGGTCATTTTTGTGTTGAAGAAGGTGGGACTGAAGGATGTCCATGGGGCATGCCGCAGATAATCTTCTTGAGTTCCAAGGTGAATGGTGGGAGACAGATTTTCTGGGTTCTTTCGGTGAAGTATGAGGCGATCCATTTAAGGGAATCTTCCTGGATTCTGATGTGGTGGAGTCTGTTGATCAGAATGTGATGGGAGATGGTGTAGAAGGCGGCTTACAGGTCCAGGAGGATGAGGGCTGCCATTTCGCCACGGTCCAGGACCCTTATGTCATCAGTGGCTGCAATCAGGGCTGTCTTGGTGCTGTGGTTGGCGCGGAATCCGGATTGAGAGGGGTCCATCAGGTTATTCTGTTCCAGGTGTTCGGTGAGTTGATGGTTGATTGCCTTCTCGAGAATCTTCGCTGGAAAGGGGAGAAGGGAAATGGGCCGGTAGTTCTTCAGTTCTGCTGGGTCAGCAGATGTCTTTTTCAGAAGGGGCCTCACTTCAGCGTATTTCCAGTCCTCAGGGGAGGAGGCCAAGCTAATGGAGGTGTTCAGGACTTTTGTGAGCTCACTGCCAATGACATGGTGGGAGCAGCGGCCTCTGGGTGCTCCAGAGTGCATGGAGTTCATGATGGTGATTGTGGCTTGAGTTGTGAGAGGGTCCAAGTGGGTGAGCAGGTGTTCGGGTTTTGTGTCCGTGGGTGTGAGCAGGCTAATGGTGTCGGTGGCAGGGGGAAAATGATGGTGGGGGGCTGTCATCGCCTGCTAATATTTCACATGCTGCTCCCGACATGCTTGACTTCTCATTTACCCCGCCCCGCTAGTGAAGTTTTGCACAGCAGTCATGCGCTTTGTGGTGATCAATACAATGAGTTATTGGTATTTCTTGTTAATTTTAACATGTCCTTTCTGTGTTTACCCGACACTGTGGTAAAGCAGGATTGATGAAAGTGCCTTGGGCAGTGGCCAGTCATCCATTGCTGAAGAACATGTTTTTTATTATGTTATCATGTTATGAATCTCGAGGAATTTCTTGAAGAGATCCCTTTCTTCCCTTTAGTATACCAAAATTGCTTTTATAGCAATCAGAAAAGGAGGCCTAGATTGGATTAGATTGACAGTTCCTTTAGCTTTTTTTCCTTTGGTGCTGACTAAGACTGGAGAAAATATAGTGGCACTGGTAACATATTAGCATCCTTAAATTTGTTTTGGAGTCTGTAATGTTATCGAATGGTTTGTTACTAAGTATTTTGTTAGTAGCTGAGGTTGACCTTCAAATAAATGTGTGTTTTGCCTTACTGCTGTCCTCTCTATTATTATGTTGTCCATCAATGGATTATCATCTAGTTTTAGTTTTGATTTCAACAGTGGTGGCTTGTGAACTTTTGAAGTGGTTGTATTAAACACCTGTTCCAAATTGTACTGAGCAAGTAAACCTCTCCTCTATTCAAGGTGGTTTTGAGACTGGATAGGATGGGAGGTTGAGCCTTCACAGAAAAGTTTAAGCAAGCATTGCAAAGCCAATAGGTCTCGCCTGTGCAAGAGCTATTGGTTTGCCATTATGTTTTAACCATGTTGTACACCAGATTGGGTGCTGTTCAGCATGGCTAAAAGTAGCATATAGAAGAGTGGCGTGGAGTAGAGTGGCATAGAGTGGAGTGGCGCGGAGTGGAGTAGAGTGGAAGGGCACAGAGTGGAGTATAGTTTTGTGGAGTGGAGTGGTGTAGAGTGTCGTAGGGTGGAGTCGTGTAGAGTGGAATAGTGTGTCGTAAATTGGAGTGCTGTAGAGTGGATTAGCATAGAGTGTTTTACAGTGGAGTGGCATCGAGTAGAGTGGAGGGGCATAGAGTGGAGTATAGTGTCCTGGTGTGTCGTGGAGAGGTGTAGAGTGTCGTAGAGGGGGTAGAGTGGTGTAGAGTGGATAAACATAGATTGTCTTACAGTGGAGTGGCATAGAGTGGCGTGGAGTAGAGTGGATGGGCACAGAGTGGAGTATAGTGTTGTGGAGTGTCGTAGAGTAGAGTGGAGTGTCGTAGAGTGGAGCGATGTAGAGTGTCGTAGGTTGAAGTAGAGTAGAATAGAGTGGATTGGCATGGCATGGAATGGAATGGAATGGCCTGGCGTGGCATAGAGTGGAGTACAGTGGATGGTGTAAAGTGGAGTTGTGTGGATGGGTGTAGAGTGAAGTATTGTTGTGGCATAGAGTGGAGTAGTGTGTCATTGAGTGGAGTAGTATGGAATGGAGTACAGTGGTGTGCCATAGAGAGGAGTGCTGTAGAGTGGAGTTGCGTGTCATGGAGTAGAGTGGAGTAAAGTGTTGTGGTGTTGTGATGTTGCTTAGGATGGAGTGGCGTAGAGTGGAGGGGCGTGGAGTGGCATTGCCTAGAGTGTTGTAGAATGGAGTGTCATAGAGTGGAGTGTCGGGTCATAGAGTGTCATGGAGTAGAGAGGAGTTTTGTATGGTGGAATGTTGTGGATTGCTGTTAAGTGGAGGGTATAGAGTGTTGTGGACTGTCGTAGACTGGAATATCATAAGTGGAGGGGCATAGAGTGTCATGCAGTAGGGTGTCGTGCAGTAGAGTGTCGTGCAATGGAGTAGAGTGTCGTGGAGTAGAGTGTTGTGTTGTAGACTGGATGGCTGTAGAGTGCAGGGGCATAAAGTGGAGTGTCATAGAGTGGCTTAGGTTGGAGGGTTGTAAAGTGGAGGGTTGTAGAGTGAAAGGGCATAGAGTGAACTAAAGTGTCTTGGAGTGGAGTGGCTTAGAATGTCGTAGAGTGGAGTGTCGTAGAGTGGATTGTCAGGTCATAGAGATCGTGGAGTGGAGTAGAGTACCGTACAGTGTTGTAGAGTGGAGTGTCGTAGAGTGGAGAGGCATAGAGTTAATTAGAGTGTTGTAGATTGGAGTGTCGTGTCATAGAGTGAAGTGGCCTAGAGTGGAGTATCATAGAGTGGAGTGTCATAGAGTGGAGTGTCATAGAGTGGAGTGTCCTGGAGGGTCATAGACTGGATGGGCGTAGAGTGGAGGGGAGTGGAGTGGAGTGGAGTGCAGTGGAGCGTCGTAGACTGGAGGGGCGTGGAGTGGAGTAAAGTGTTGTTGAGTGGGGTGTCATAGAGTAGAGGGTTGTAGAGTGGAGTAAAGTGTCTTGGAGTGGTGTAGAATGTCGTAGAGTGGAGTTTCTAGAGTGTTTTGGAGTCATAGAGCAGAGTGTCGGGGAGAGTCGTAGAGTGTAATATTGTAGTGTGGAGGGCGCAGAGTGTAGTGCAGTAGAGTGAGGTGGAGTAGAGTGGAGTGTCATGGAGGGGCATGGAGTGGAGTGTCATGGAGAGTTGTGGAGTGGAGTAGAGTGTCGTGGAGGGCCATAGACTGGAGGGGTGTAGAGTGGAGTAAAGTGTCATGGAGGGGTGAAGAGTGAAGGGGCATAGAGTGAAGGGGCGTACAGTGGATGAAATGTCTTGGACAGTGGCGGCTAGGGACATTTGAAAGTGGTGGGGCAAATCAAGCCCAGCAGTCCTGGTAGCAAACACTAAATGCCAATATCTGTGAGCATTCATTTGTGCAAGGCTACCTAGACCCAAAGCCTGGCACACAAAAGCGAGAGATAAGAAGAGGCAGATATTCAGATCCTTTCCTGGACGACAATAAGTGTCTCACTCTCAACCCAGGGCTCATTTTCACATCTTTACCCTTGACTCCCATCCCTCAACCTCACCCGCTGCCTCGCCACTCCCATCCGAGGCTCCTGCCTGGAGACGGTTAGCGCATACTTATGTTTTTAAAGAATAAGTGAAATTACTCCTGGAAAGGGATGCTATGAGGCATTCAGGCATTTATTCTTTGAATTGTCAGGCATGCAATGCAAAGCCGACCTCCTCCTAGCAAACAGACACCCAACAAAAGTGGATTCTACATCACATCAGGCATTAACAGAAGACATGGAAAAACACAGATAAAAATGTCTGCCTAGAACACGAGAGGGTGAACATTGAAAGGCTCTGTAGGCGGTTTAATTGTGCCAGAATATATATAACATTGGCAGTTGAATCACTCTAAAAATGTATTTGTCCATGGATACATCATTCCGCATATCCACTTACCACCGGGCCTGACACCCATCAGCTGCTCAATACAGGCACTCTCTGTTACAAGAACTCTGATGCCGGGCTTCCCTGGCGACCTCCAGGGACAGGTGCTGCAGCACCAGGGTAGAGAATTTGATGGTCACCGAAGTTGCACTGTCATCGTCACTAAACAGAATGCCCTAGTGCCCTTGGCCACTGGAGCTCCGCTACAGCCAGCGGAATCTCCAGGGCGGAAGGCTTGCAATGGCGGCTATCTTGGCTTACAATCGACCCTGTGAGTAAAAAACCAATAGAAAAACCATAGAAATTGGTTGTTTTAAAAAAAAAGTGCACATATTTGACAGCTCATTTGTTAAGTTCATAGAATGCTTTTCTTTTTTAATGCTGTTCTTTTTTTATGTTTGGGCAATTGATTAAGACTGTAGTTACTGATGGGCCTCTTTCATATTATATTATAGACCCCTGACGAAGGGCTCGTTAAGCCCGAAATGCATTGGGTGAATACTCAGGAAACACGTGTATTCTAACGGGCTGCAAATAAAGGCCTGGACGGGCATTTTTGCAGCAGTGAAAGAATGGAATCACGCAGCCTCTGTGTAAAACGTGGTAACCATGTTTAAAAATTGGAATGAAATGGAATAAAAAAGGATGAACTGAAGTAAAATTGCTTGAAATCATTGCAAATTTTGCGAGTTTGGCTGTCGCGGCTTGTGTCTGGTACGAGATGTTGCACCAGCCAAGTTATGGAATTCTACACCCGTGCTAAAGGGACAGAGCACGGTAACAAGCCTGCACGCCAGCATTTGAATCATGATGTCAAAATCACTGAAAAACGAACGTAATAACATTATGGTGTGCATTTTATCAATCTTCATGATACCTTTTATAAAAAACAAGGCAGACATCAAGTAGCTTTGTGAGCTCGACAGAGCACTGGACTAGCCTGCAATGCCGGAGGTGCATCACTGTAAATCCATATGGCCCCACAGTGATTCTATAGTAAAAGTGCTTCCAAAAGGCGGCTGACCAGAAAAAAAGTTCATCAAAAGTACCGCCCTTACAGCTGGGACTCTGTGTCAAATGGATGGTTGTGTGACTGACCCTTCACTTTACACAGGTCTTGCTGGCATCAAACAGTGGCGGTCGGTGCAGGTGATGGTTTTCTTCGAGGGCACAGAACTTATTCCCTCATTTCCAGCTCTTCTGCTCTCGCACTGAATGGTTTCTCACACCTAACAAAATAGCCAACGAACCTAGCCAAACATGGAGCTGCTCTCATGCGTTTTAGAAATGCATGAGAGCAGCTCCATGATTGGTCGGAGCAGGCTTGCACAGCGCTCCATTTCATACTAAGAGCCTGTGCCTGCAGTCTGCCTGGCTGTTACACAGCCAGTATTGGTGTGGGCTGAAGTACGCATGTAAGGCTGGCTGTCTCAAGACCGACGGCCAGTGTGACATGCACACTTTAGGTAAATCATTCGTACTGCCTATCAACAGCAGGAATGGCCCTGCCCCGCGATGAGAAACACAGTGCACTTTACAAAATGGTCATGTCTATTGACCATTTATCAAAGCTGCTGCGCTCGCAGCAGGCGGGGCGACGCTCCTTCGCCCAAGTGGAGGAACCGCTGCTGCTCTTGGAGTATCGAAGAGTGGAGTGTTAGGTCATAGAGCTCATGGAGTGGAGTAGTGTGTTGTAGAGTGGAGTGCATAGAGTGTCATAGATTGGAGTGTCATGGAGGGGAATGGAGTAAAGTGGCCTAGAGTGAAGTAGCTTGGAGTGAAGTGTCCTAGAGAGGAGTGTCCTGGAGTGTCATGAATGGTCGTAGAGTGGAGGCTCATAGACTGGAGGGGTGTAGAGGGCACTGGTGTAGAGTGCTGGAGCTTAGAGTACTTACTTATGCCTACTACCCCTCCTGGGTATAGGCCATCATCCAGGACTCTCCAGCCATCTCTGTCCTGGGTTTTTTCTTAATCTGACTCCAGGTGTAACCCATCTCCTTGCAGTCAGCCTCGAGGCCTTGGCGCCAGGTGTTTCTTGACCTTCCTCTTTTCCTTTTCCCTTGAAGGTTCCAGCTCAGAGCTTGCCTGGTGGTGTTTGATGTGGGCTTGTGAAGGGTGTGACCTATACAGCCCCAGCGTCTTTTCCTGATTTCTTCATGAGCAGGGAGTTGGGACGTCTGCTGCCATAGGTCATTGTTGCTAATGGTGTTTGACCAGCGGATGTGGAGGATTTTCCTCAGCAAGGTGTTGATGAAGGTCTGAACTTTGTTAGTGGTGGTCACTGTCGTCCTCCAAGTTTCTCTTCCATACAGACCAACCGATTTTATACTGGTGTTAAGCCTATCTTGGTTTGTAGTGTTGGGTACTTGAAGCTCCAGATCTTCTTTAGCTGAATGAAGGCAGCCCTTGCTTTGCCGATTCTTGTCTTGACATTGGCGTCTGTGCCGCTATCCTTTTCTATGACACTCCCCAGGTAGGTGAAGGTCTCAACCTCTTCCAGTGCGTCAGCTTCAAGAGTGACTGCAGTTGTGCTGGCCATGTTAGCCTTAAGGATCTTGTTTTTTTCACTGTGGATGTTGAGGCCAAGTTATGCTGATGTGGCTGCCACTTTTTCAGTCTTCTCTTGCATCTGCAGATGAGTATGGGAGAGTAGTGCCATGGTCGTCTGCAAAGTCCAGGTCGTCGAGCTGAACCCCAGGGTGTCCACTAGATCCCATTTTTTCTCCTTCCTATGGATGTCTTCATGATCCATTCAATGGCCAGCATGAAGAGAAAAGGCAATTGCAAACAACCCTGGTGGACTCTGGTCCTCACTTGGAAGGCTTCCATGAGTTGTCCTCCATGGACTGTCTTGCAGGTCATTTGCTCGTAAGAGTTCCTTATGATTCGTACGAGTTTATCTGGCACACCATAGTGACGGAGAAGTTTCCAAAGGGTCTCTCTGTCCTCGCTGTCAAATGCCTTCTCATAGTCAATGAAGTTGACATAGAGGGGTGAGGTCCATTCCATCGACTGCTCAATGATGATGCAATCTGGTCTGTGAAAGATCTATCTTTGCAGAAGCCAGCTTACTGGTCTCGCAACTGAGCGTTGACTTGTTCTTTCATTCTGTTCAGGATGACTCTGTTGAACACTTTGCCTGGGGTTGTTAGAAGAGTTATCCATCTGTAGTTTGCGCAGTTACTCAGGTGACCTTTCTTGTGGATCTTGATAAGATATTGTCGTGTAGTTCCTATAAGACCTATATAGGATCTGCGCGTTTAGACAACATACACTGCGGGACTGGTGTCCAGACTGATTCCAGACACCCCCACCGGGTATGTTGGCCTGTTTACCAGCTAGCTCGCGATGCCACTATAATCTCCTCTTACCAAGGAGAAAATTGTTTTTGGTAACTATCGAACATGACAACTCTGATCCCTCAGGACTGTGGAAACAGTAACTTACTTTTCGCTCAGTCACTCGTGCTCACTTGTTCTCAGAGAAATACACAGAATAAACAGTTGGGACGTTTTCAATAAGTATTTATTGAACAGTCGTTATTCTAGCGTAAAATAAGTGCACTGAAATCACCAGTAGACAGTAGCATATATAAATGAGTAGCAGCACTAAGAAAGTAAACAGATGGTAGGTTTCTACCATTTTGCTAAAATCATAAATATAGGCGAGTATATAAAATACATGGCAATAAAATGCGTACTCCTATGATGCACCCTAACTAGATGTACCTAAGTGTACCTAGCATGTGAGTAGGTGTAAAGCCAAGAATCCCTCTAGGATAAAGCCAACCCCATTACCTGATGTTAGCCTGTGGGCCCTCGTTCTGGTCTCGAGCTGAACACCCCGCGAGGGATGTCAGACCACTGCGAGCTGGAGTATCTGCATGCAGGAACCTCAGCGTCTCGCGTCAGTGTGTCGGCATGGAAGTCATGATCTCCTCTGACTATCTCAGCAAGATGTGGTGTTTATAGACCCTAAGGTATCCCCAGGGGTTCTACCTTGCTGTGCCAGTGTCGGACTTAGGATGACATTGGGAGTGAACTTTATACACAGTTATTATGCAGGAGATGATGGTCCTGCTGTGATTCCATGAAACTAAGAATCCTCATGCATAATTTATGAGGCCAGTGTCCAGGGAAAACCCTACGTACTTGTGTGCAGTATTGTAACTGGGTAAACGGTCAGTCCTTCAAATCCGTTATGTATGTAGTGTAGGAGAGAATGTAGGTGAAGGGTTATGATGTTACCTAGACCTATATCGGAGTACCTATATGAAATATAACACCCACTCCTCATCCGACTGGACGACATTACTAAAATCTAGCATACTACCAAGGCATCTAGAGGTTTGTACGCAACAAATAAAAACATTTCTAATAGAAGTTAAAAAGTGTTTTTAAAAAATAAAACCTTTAAAAGTGTTCTACTAAAAGAATCTTTCAAGTAGTGGCTCTAGAGTGTCCGTTTATATAGTCCGAACAACTACAAGCATTTGAAAGCCATGCAGGTCAAAATGTTTCAATTTGGAATTTCGAGAAGAAGAAAAATTAAAAGCTAAGGCTTCCCAGCGTGCGATATGCCAAATGTTTATGTGTCCTTGCTGGTAGACGCAACATTGCTGCTGTCTGCATACGCAGCTGACGATCCCTGTAACACCTCACAAAGAATGTCAATTGAGCACATATCTTCCGTACTGCCTGCAGCAGATGCCGGGGCAGCCTGTGCCACATCCAAGGCCTGAGTGTTGGAGGAGCCGGTGTCCATACCAACAGGAGCAGAAACTACCTGTGGTTTCTCTAAGAATGCTGCCAACAACATGGGAATGCGCTGAGGACACTGCAGAACATGGGCCATTATCGGGTCCAGTAAACCATCAACGTCCGGTGGCGCAGCAGATGGAAGTGTCAGACATAGGTCCAACACGCATTCTTCTCCGCAGAACAGGCATCGAAGAACGGGTAGGACACAGTCCATCCCGACTGGTCTAAGTGACAGGAACCAAGAGGCGCTCAGTTCCCGTAGGCGAGGTGTGCCCAGATGTTGTACCATGCGATCACGGTATTTGCGCTCCAGGAGAGCTGTTGCTACTTCCTTGGTGGCTGGGACGTCCATTGCGTAGCAGAAAGGTAATAATCAGGATTCCTGCTATTAGGAACAGGATCAGCGGAAGCCCTCCAAAAATGCTTCCAAAGACGGAGTGTATAAAGTTCGGTATAACTCCAAGGACCGTCTGAAAGGTGCTTAACAATCCGGAACCTATGGTCTTAAATAGGTGTACAATACCCGTCGTATCGGACATGTTAAAGATACGACTTACCATTTCTGTGAAATGGAAAGGGCAGTTTGTACGTATAAGTGCCTGTATCTCAGCCGAGGCACTTGCGATCTGGAGATCAAAAGTCTCCCGGGCGGAGGTTAAGGGCACGGTTCGTTGTAAAAGCATGGCTTTCATTCTGCTCAGAGTATCAAACCGTATAAAGGAAACATTTAGCGAAGGCCGTAACGGCGCCTCCCTGACTGTATGTGTTGGTGGAAACAATACTTGCATACAGCAAGTAACCCTGGAGCTCACAGTGACTAGATATGCGGTGCCCGGAAGCATCCCACAACAACCTTGATCATTCAGCATCAAGTAACTCCCATTCGAGAGAAGCCTGAATACCGGATTAATCATAGCTGCTGGGGTACCCCTCAAGTGACAGCACAAATTCACCACAGACCCATTACAAGCTCCGTGTAGCATATTATCCTGACATATGAGAGATCCACTTAAAGCGTTCTCGCAGTTGGTTCCGCTTAGAAACACTTCCAGATCCCCATTCCTGCATCGAAATCTGTATGGTAAATCCCAGGATTCCCTGATGAATTCCTTACCCATCTTTTCATATCTGCCTGCCTGTTGTTGTTCCAGGCAATATTGAAACTGGAAAGTTGCGACCGGTAATGTTATATGGCCGTGGACTAACCATTCTGTGGACGGTGACTCAGCCACAGTAAAGGGTAACCTATTCAGTTTCTCAATACGCAGCATTGTATATTTTGCTCCCCTCAGTGCCGTTCTCATCTGTTTTTCTGTTAGATTGTATGCAGAAAATAATGACGTAATGTTGATAAAATGCCAAGGCACATAACCAGCGCGCAATGACTGCAGCGCCCAACTTAACAAAATAATAGAACGTGACTGCGACTGTCTGTGCTGTAATATGGACAAATCCTGTTCTATTACATCGATAGCAGAAGATACAATGTTGCCCAGTGAATATATCCTGGATGTTAATGTAGTCATACCATTGTCAACTACGGCTAACACCTTTTCTAGGTTAACTCTATCTATTTCTCTTAATCTCTCTGCAGCTTCTTGTTGAAAGATCTTCCAGAGTTCGTTATAGACAGCATACAAAAAGCTCTTCTGACGTGGTTTCCTGGGACCTAATAAAAAATCCCGTAGGTCCACAACCTCTGAGAGTAAGGACAAGTGTTGCTTCACCTGGGGTAGTGTTGAGGTCTTTAGCCAATCAAGGCACAACTTCCCAACACTGTATGATGTCACTACCCCCGGATGTTCTCGTTGTACATAACGTGGGTCTGGTCTATGGATACTAAACCCTTCGGTGGTACCCCTGAATCTTTCCTGACATCTGTTTGTGTCAGTAGGCCAAACCAACCATCCCTTCCAATTGGGGTCTGATCTATTGTATTGCAATATGTTATCCAACTTAGCCCCTCTTTCTGATGTAAAATTCCCCTCTGTGTTTAAAGGTGTTGGAATTTGAGGTGTGTTCAAGTCCTTATTCTTGGCTATTCCAAGGCAGGAAGTCTGTTGCACAGTGTCATTCAGAAAAATCATCTGCTGTGGAATGAGGCATGCTCTAAACAGTGCTTCTGTCCCCTGGGCTTGCCAGTCCCTAGAACCCCAGATTGATTTAAAGTCCACAGTGTCCATCCATAAGTCAAAACCCTGTTCAGACAGTTGGGCTATAAAGGAAGCAGAGTAAATCTGTTTGGTGTTTGTGAACATATTTTTCTGTGCAGACATTGGTGCAACCTTATAGTAGTACGAGGTTGGGTCAGAAGTGTTAACCCTGAAAAATATGAGAATTTCTGTGCAAATGTTTTTTAACTACTTTTCGGTGGTGTAGGGCAATGTTCCTACTGGTGGTATGTGAAAACATTTCTGGGCTTGCTCGATTTATGCAAGAAATGATGACCATAATGTTGGTAACAATACATTTTGTCAAAATCTGATCTATCCTCTAACATTTCAGTGCTAGAAAATGTGGCAGATTGTTCTAAATCAGACAATAAGTTATTAACAGTTTCAAAATCCCAATCATCAGAAAATGTACTGGAGGTAATGATACCGTTCAATGAAATTTTAAACAAATGTGGAATTTTTAAAAGCTTGGTCGGTCCAAATATATCAAAATTTACTTTGTCCCACACTAAACCTTCCGGTATAAGAAATGCTGAAATGTTCACGAAGGACAAGTCTCTTTGTTCACGAAGAGATGAAACATGAGGTTTTAGAATTAAGTTTACTTTTGACGTTGCAGAGCTCTGTTGAAGATAAGTTCCATTGATGAGCAAGTGGAAAGTTATTACTAATCCTAACCAGAAAAGAAAAAATATGATACCGGTGATTATCCAAAGTTCTAGCCAAGGTGATACTAAATAAGTTCTTCTAAGAATGTTAAAAAAGTCTTTGATCTGTTGTTTGCAAGAAATTTGGGCTGGTGTCGTTTCAGGTTCACTTGGATCCAATGAAAAGGCATCGAAGTTGATGAAATAGCCAGATGCAGTCCTATCTATCTTTGGTAGCTCAGCAGGTTTTGTTGAACTTGTAGATTGCTCTTGAAGAGGCATGTTGACGTAGAAATTCTTATTAGGTTGAATTGAAATTTGTCTTTCACTTTGATTTTGAGAGTTTGTGTCAAGGGGAACTAGTTCCATTGCATTGTTATTGCTTTGTAAAGGTGACTCTTCAAATGTTATGAGTCTTTCTGTTTGTACTTCCTGTACTGTAGCGAGAGGAGGACGTCGGCTACTCAGGAGCCCACGAGGCCTACTATTTATTATCGGCCACATAGTGTGGTTTGATCAAATCGATTGAGACGCATCTCTTTCTTTTCCGGCAAGAGGCGGTAGAAGTACAGTTCTTGATCCTTCAATGGCCAGGACAGGTACAGGCTTTCGATAGGATGGCCCGAATTCTTTCTTGTCCACAATCCTTTTTTCTGACCAGATCCCCAACTTTAGGGATCCAGGCAGGTCTTGCTGTGGCTGATTTGACTTCCCCAGTGGCGCTTTTCTTTGTCTCGACGTTACTTAAGGAGGCTCTGAATTCATTCAGATCCTGTAAAACAGCCAAACGTTTATTGATGTCAAACGGTTTTTCATCCGCCACTGTGCCTTCACAATCGAGATCAGGTACCCACATTCTTGTCCCAAACAGGCCCTCGTAAGGAGTTGCACCTCCCAGAGAGCTTCTTGGCTGGTTATTAAGGGCCCGCTGGACCCCAAATAGGTGATTGACCCAACTACCACCCGAGCCTAATACCCTAGCTGTTAAAGATTACTTTAAGTCCCGGTTTTTCCTCTCCACAACCGAATTTCCCTCGGGATGGTACGGAGAGGAGTACCGCAATGCCACACCCAAACTTCCCATGGCTTCCTTGTAAGCCCTAGAGCTGATCGCGGGGCCATGATCAGAATGTAATGTGCCAACTGCGTATGTCCCTACAAAGACTCGCAAATCTTTTATAACAGTTCGGGCGTCAGCCGAGCGCTGAGGCCATACCCATAAGAATCTTGAACAGGAATCCACTGCAACCATGATATACTTGTAAGCCCCGTCAGATTGTAAGGGGCCGCAGTGGTCCAGGTAAATGCATGCGAGCGGTCTGTCTGATATTAACAATGGTGTCTGCGTTGGGCGAGCTACGGTGGATCCTTTTATCTGTTGACAGATTTCGCACTTTAAGATGAAGTCTTTGGTCTGCTTTGTTAACCCTGCCCACCAATAGCGTTGTTTCAGTAAAGAAACTGTCACCATAACTCCTGCGTGCGCAGAACCCAGACCCTCGTGTGCAGCCAAGATTAAACCTAACCTCCGATCCATGTTTGGTATTACTCTATCCCCCACTCCAGGAATCTGAGCAAATGGAACGTTGTTTGCATCTAACTTGTAGGAGTACTTGAGTGGAAAACCTTTAGGTAGTGCTTTGCTGTTATTGCGCAAAGCAATCACAGCTACCATTGTGCTACCGTCTACCCTCGTTTTTGGACGGTGATCGCAGCTACAGAAGCAGTGCGTACTGCCCCCTTCGCGGCTTCATCAGCCAATGAATTCCCTTCAACGTGAACGCCATCACGTTGATGACTCAGTGTGTGTACCCTTGGTAGTTCGTTCTTCAACTTTGCTACCTGTTCCCATAGTTTCCTATGTTTAATTGTGCCACCTTTTGCATCTCTGTACCCATTCTGTCCCCAATAGTGGAGATATTCGTTGTACGACTGGACACAGTAAAAGGAATCACACACTATTAGTGTGGGGAATTCGGGATCCGTATTTATTAGTGCCAGTAGTAGTGCTTTTAATTCTGCCAACTGAGCCGTGCAGTCTCCGAGAGACTGCGTTTTTGTACAGCTTGGATGGAACTTGTCATCCTACATCCTGCCTTTCACAATAGCGCATGCTGCACTGTATTGTTGCTTACTCCCCATGGCCGGTTGAGCAGATCCGTCAGTATAAATAATGTATTCATACCGATCTAGAGGCATAATTTCATTTGGTAGAGGATATTCTTGTTCATATTGCAGGAATGCTTGTGTTTTTAAACTAGGGTCATATCTGTATTCTACATCTGTTGCAGTGAGAGAATTAGCCCATTGTATCCATCTTGGATGTAACGCTTTTGCATTCAGGACACTTGCCTTTGTGGCAGCCTCTAAGGTTGGTAGCGGGGTCACGACAATTATTCGTTTCCCCTGAGCCAATGCTCTTTCTCTCACTACAGCAGTCTGTACTGCTGTCAAATTTTTTCTGTAGGAGCAAAACGCATTTCAGCGTTGGTGTACAAATGCGATTTATATGCAATTGATACTGTTTCACCTTCATTAAAGGTAAGTGTACCTAGATTGACCTGCGACTACGCGGATCACCAGGTTGCGACGTTTACGCGTGTCTGTAAGTGTTTTGATGATATCATATCAGCTTGTAGGGAACGAAGGATATTCGTGTGTTCCTGTGTCCATTGTCTAACTGAAAAGTCAGGTCTTATTAGGTCGTAGAAAGGTTTTATTCTCTCTGCGTAATCCAAAATGTATGTTCTGCCAACATTCAAAAATCCCAGTATGGACTGTAAATTTTGTAATGATTTTGGAGGTTGTAGCAGTGCGCACTTTTCTAAAAAGTGCACTGCCAGGCTTTTGCCTTCACTTGAAATCTCATATCCCAAAAATAGAACATTGAGGTGGGCTATTTTCGATTTTTTTCAAATTAAATTTGTAGCCCTCAGAGGCGAAACCCAAAATTATAGTGCTCACCCTGGTCAAGTGTTCCTCTAAGTCATCATCCATCAGATAAATATCATCTACATAGGATAATGCTTCTTCATCCAAATTCTGTAGTAACTCTGTTACCCTCCTTGAGAATAACCCCGGGCTATTCTTATACCCTTGGGGGAGTTAACAAAATTGACGCTGGGACCCTAGCGCTGAGATGGCTGTCAAATATCTGCTTTCAGGTTCTATGTTTTGGCAGAAAAATTCATTTGAGATATGTAATGTTGTTTTGTATTTTTTCCGCACAATGTTATTCATTAATTCGGCACTGAGTGCATTCTGAACCGCAAATGTCTTTGTACATGAGTTCAGGTGTCTATAGTCTAAAACTAGACGATATGAATTGTCTGGTTTCATTACGAAAAACAAAGGATTATTCATTGATGAGGTGCATCGTTCAATTACACCTTGGTATTCAAGTTGATCTAAGATCTCCCTGACCTGTTTTTTAGCTTCCTGTTTTATGGGATACTGTCTTTGTGGAGTTGGGTTTGTTTTTATTGGAATAACGTGGTGGGGAGACTTCTCATCCCACCCAACATGGTTGCGGTATAACGCTGGAGCAAGGGCTACCGCCCACTCCTGTGCATATGTATGTCTTAGGTGTGCGGGGTCGGAGAAAGCTGGAAAAATTACAGTTTCCCCCTTTGGGCATTCCATATCAATAGTAGGCGGCCAATCTTTTTCTGCTAATAAGATGTCGTAGCCCGAAGTCAGGTTCTCCCAGAAGAGACCCTTAACTTGTCTCGGCTTGTCCCTCTCCATTGGAGTGTTATTTCATGTTACTTGTGTGGGACACTCGCCCTAGTATCAGGTGTTTCCACCGTAATATACTCACTCAACTCCGCTGTCACCAGAAATTCCATCAGGTTCCGGTGAGCTATTATCTCTGCTGCGCTGTCTAGCATCGCCAGAGCCCATTCCCCGTTCAGTAGCTGAGTCCTCAGAATTCTGGGCATGTCTAACTTTGAGACATGCTACCTTCTTCTTTTTAAATTGAGGTTTTGCTTTGGGTTTTTCTTCTTTCTTTGATGCGTAGTCTGAAGTGCGTTGCTTGTCTCTGGGCTTTGTACGCTCTTCTTGTATTTGTTCTGACCGTCCTTTCCTCTCTGAGTTTTTTGATGAACCCTGAAAGGAACGAGAGGAATGAGTATCAGAATCCTGATACCTGTCAAGTTTTTTAATGTTATCTCTATTCCTAAGATTATATCTCGTTTCTGGGGGCTCCTGCTGAGTAGACCTTCCCCTGGAGTGAGATCTGTTCTTTTGTTGTTTATTATTGTCCCATTTCTTCTTTGAAGAAACTGGTGTTTGCTTTGCCTGTTCTTTATCTGAACTCCCCATTAGTTGGAGGTTTTACAGGTCTAGCTCCCAGACTGTCTCTACCTAACTCTGCATAAGCAGTTTCAATTATTTTAGGTAGTTCTGTCTCCTGTTGTAATGGAGTGAACTCTCTCAGGCGTTGGCGTATTGCCACTGATGCTGCTTCCCCTTTAATATTCGCCAATATTATCGCAGATACCTGGGCAAAGTTATTTAACAACTTCATCCCCAAGTTTAGAGCAGGCTCTGCTCTATACTCGTTCTGTATTTGTCTTAATACATCTGGTATAACCGTTAAAGAAGGGATACCATGAGTCTTGGTATATATTGCAGCGAAGACTGTGCCCCAAGAGGTACAATCCTCTATAGAGGGAGCTATCCCCATTGGCAAGCAAATATTAAGTATTCTAGTCTTTTCCTTAGGACCAGTGTGTGGAAACACTACCTCCAGTTGTGTTTTTTTTTGTGCTATCCAGAAGGGCATTTGTTCACGTTTAGTGGGCATTTTACCCATCATTGCGTGCAGTGTCTGTGGTGTAATTTTTGATGTAGGAGTTTGGACTGGTCCTGGTTGTGTAGCCGGTGCGGGCTGAAGTGTGATTGTTCTCAACACAAACTGTGTCATATTTCTGTAAAGTCTTATTAATTCTTTATGCTGTACAAGTAAGTCTACTCCTGGCATTGTGTCAATGTCAGGATGCGGTGTGTATGCCGCTAAAACTGGCCATGTTGCTACGTCTCTTCCGAGCGGACCGAGTCTTACTCTATTTCTTGTATGGGGGAGGGCACCTTTAAACCAGTAGAGGTGTTCTTCGTAAGTGAGTGGAATTTCAATGCCCTCATATGGACTATACTCATTTGGTATATCATCTTCTACATAGTAGTGAAATGTTTTGGTTTGTGCATTCGCCTGCGGGAATTTAATTCATGAATAGAATACCTCTGTTCTATATGATTCGTGTGCCTCAATCACGAAAGTCACTTGCCCACCCCTAATTGTAACACCATATGCTACAAGTTTTAGGGTGATGGCATTTCTAACATTATCTGCAATGTATATTGCATCTGCATCGTCTTCTTCGGCTGAGAAGTTTAGTGCATTTCCTTCATCTACGTCTCTCTGTTCAGTCATTATTTTTAGAAAGGAGAGCGTTTCAAGGGAACTGAGATAAGGTGTTGTGCACAATTAGGAACACTGTATCCTTCAAGCTTGATTAAACCAACAGCCAATACATAGGAATTTTCCTACTCAGCTGTGGCAGATTTGTTCCCTCCCACTCCAGACGTCTCTGGGGAAAATGTGAGGAGGGGTCTCTGAGAATAGCACGACTGAACTACTCAGATTTGACTGTTAAATAAGTGCCAATACCAATGTTGGCGGCACCATGTCGTGTAGTTCCTATAAGACCTATATAGGATCTGTGCGTTTAGACAACATACACTGCGGGACTGGTGTCCAGACTGATTCCAGACACCCCCACCGGGTATGTTGGCCTGTGTACCAGCTAGCTTGCAATGCCACTATAACCTCCTCTTACCAAGGAGAGAATAGTTTTTGGCAACTATCAAACGTGACAACCCTGATCCCTCAGGACCGTGGAAACAGTAACTTACTTTTCGCTCAGTCACTCGTGCTCACTTGTTCTCAGAGAAATAGACAGAATAAACGGTTGGGACGTTTTCAATAAGTATTTATTGAACAGTCGTTATTCTAGCGTAAAAAAAGTGCACTGAAATCGCCAGTAGACAGTAGCATATGTAAATGAGTAGCAGCACTAAGAAAGTAAACAGATGGTAGGTTTCCACCATTTTGCTAAAATCATAAATATAGGCGAGTATATAAAATACATGGCAATAAAATGCGTACTCCTACGATGCACCCTAACTAGATGTACCTAAGTGTACCTAGCATGTGAGTAGGTGTAAAGCCAAGAATCCCTCTAGGATAAAGCCAACCCATTACCTGATGTTAGACTGCGGGACCCCGTTCTGTTCTTGAGCTGAACACCCCGCAAGGGATGTCAGACCACTGCGAGCTGGAGTATCTGCATGCAGGAACCTCAGCGTCTCGCGTCAGTGTGTCGGCATGGACGTCGTGATCTCCTCTGACTATCTGAGCAAGATGTGGTGTTTATATACCCTAAGGTATCCCCAGGGGTTCTACCTTGCTGTGTCAGTGTTGGATTTAGGATGACGTCGGGAATGAACGTTATTCACAGTTATTATGCAGGAGATGATGGTCCTGCTATGATTCCAAGAAACTAAGAATCCTCATGCATAATTTATGAGGCCAGTGTCCAGGGAAAACCCTACGTACTTGTGTGTAGTATTGTAACTGGGTAAAAGGTCAGTCCTTCAAATCCGTTATGTATGTAGTGTAGGAGAGAATGTAGGTGAAGGGGTATGATGTTACCTAGACCTATATCCGGGTACCTATATGAAATATAACAATATCCCTCCTTCCAGTCTGGTGGCACCTTTTCCTCTTCCCGTATCCTTCCAAACATGGGGTAGAGCATGTCTACTGATGTTTCAATGTATGCCTTCAGTGTCTGTGCAGTACTTTTGTCAGGTCCTGCTGCCTTCCCATTTCTCTGAGGTTTGATATCTTGCCGTATTTCTTCCTTGGTTGGTCTGCTGAAGTCAATTGGTAAGTCGTTGTCAGCTGGCTGTATGTCTGGTGGAGCTGCATCACTGGCTGGTTTAGCAGTTCTTCAAAGTGCTCCATCCATCTTCGTTGTTGGCCTTTGTTACCCGTGATTGTCTTCCCAGCTTTGTTTTTAACAGGTCTCTCTGGCTTGCTGTATCTGCTGGAGAGTTTCCTTGCTTAGAGCAGAGGAGAGTAAAATTTCGTAGAGTGAAGGTGCATAGATTTGCATAGAGCAGAAGGGCATAGAGCACAGGGCCGTAGAGTGGAGGGGCGTAGAGTGGAGTAAAGTGTTGTAGAGTGGAGTGTCTTAGAGTGGAGTGTCATAGAGTGGAATGGAGTGTCGCATAGAGGAGTAGTGCGGCCTAGAGTGAAGTGACATAGAGTAGCGTAGAGTGCTGTAGAGTGGACTGATGTGGAATGTCATAGATTGGAATGGAATACAGTGGAGTGTCATAGAATGGAGTGGTATAGAGTGTTGCAGAGTGGAGTTTCACAGAGTGGAAGGGAGTAGAGTGGCATAGAATTGAGTAGAGTGTCATAGAGTGCAGTGGCGTAAAGTGGAGTATGCATGGTGTGGTAGCGCACTGCTATTACAGACAAGATATTTTGATTTGTTATGACCAGTACATTTACACAGACATACAGTTTTTCTGATAAAACTATACAGCGCATAAGCAATAATGTGTGGAAATGGCATCACCTAGTGTATTGATCTGTTTTGATTGTATTAAAATATTTGTTACCAAAAACACTTCAGGAATTACAAAAAAGTGCTTCTTTGTGCTTTCATACTTCTGATGTATTCTGAAATATTTGCCCAGTTCATTTACAGACATTTACATTTTGTTGTGTGCTAGAAAAGGCCTTTTCGTTCCCACCATCAGATTATCACATAAATCCTCTCACTTTGAAGTCAGAGAAAGAAAAGCAAACACCAAGCTCCCTCGGAAAGCAGAGCCTGACATTTGGCCTCTGTTTTTGAATGCACAGCAAAAGTGACAAGATAAGAACAAAATTTAAAGGCCTGTTTACAGTAAGCAAGCACTCATGGCAGAATCAAAGGAGCGAATCAGAGAGGTGGTAAGCAGGCTTTGCTCCAAGGCTAGCAAATAGAAAGTAAGCAAATGTGAGTTACAAACCACAAAGCCAATGGTAAGTAATGAGCGGAATGCATTCCTGGTGAGCTTTCAGAATGTCCCCAAAAAGTCTTTAGCAACAAGACAGCTAGGCTTCCACCTAAAAATGAAAACTGTTGATAGATTTTATAGAACTATTTTTCACATAAATTGACCAGGAAGCCTTAGGTTCTAAAGAGCATCCACAAAATATTCCAGCACTGTTGTTGGACACCTAGCACACCTGACCTTTCTGTATGGCGCAAGGGGTCCACTCTCCTACAGCAAACTTTCAAATCATGGAATAACAGGGCAGTTTTTTAGTTCAAGTTGTCCAGAACTGTAGAGCCAATTCAAAAATGGGGGGCATCCAATTCTATATGGCTTATTGTTTTTCAAAATTTGTACAGTATCTTAATATATTCAGCTTTCTTTCATTTTTCCATTGTATCCATTCCAAGCATAATTTCAGTCAAATGAATGACAATCTACTTAACAGAGCAAAATGAGAGAAATAAGATATACAAAATCTTAGGGCAGGGCTAGACTGCTCTTAACAGGCTCAGACAGCTGACATGTCTTTTCAGGCTGTAGGCCTTACAGATGCAGTTAGTGGACTGGTTACATCTGTTTTGTATGCTTGTGCCTCAAGCTGCAATAGAGTTAATAGTACAAATACTTTATCAGTGCCTCCATACAAATGATGAAATAAGAGTCATAGCAGACATTGTGTCCTGGCAGCATTATAACAACTTCCCAAGCGGAGCCTGAATTTTCACCAAAAAGCAGAAATTGTGCATGGCTTGTTTACTATTTTGCATCCTCAAAATGTAGAGTGTTCTATTGTACCTTTGTATAGTCTAAGATGAAATGTCGTGTTCGGGTGTTGTTTCCTAATGAAAGCTGATATGATGAAGCTATGTGTGGAAATCAGGATTTATGGCATTTGTTCAGTGAGGCATGTGTAGCATTTTCCTTATCCAATTGATTTATTTTGAGATAGTTCGCATATTATCGCTGTATATACCAGGGGTGGGTGGAGCTCGCGGAGTTTCAGTCTGCGGAGTTCAGCGGAGTTACATGAAAACTCTGCAAGATTCCGTGGAGTTGCGCGAACGGGCAGAAATTGGCCCTATTGTGCTGCTCTCACTGATTTTTAGCGCTGGAAGCTTGTTCTGCGCTGCAGAATCAGTTCAGACAGCACCACGTGGCATGCAGGAGGGCGCTGCTTCTTTGCTGTTGCTCACGTCGATTTCCTACTTGATAGGAAGCTTTTTTACCGCAAACAGTAACAACAGCCTACGACGCCCGCATTGAGAAAATCTCAGTGGGTGCACTCCTAGCTAACCAATAACACTCTAGGGGATGCCAATTCTCACTCACCACCTTACCATTGGAAAACCGCAGCAAGGAAAATCTCTGCCACTTGGTGGTTGACAGAGTTTGGCCAGAACGCCCGTTCACAAGCGTAACATTGAGTGGCCAAAACTTGGCAAACTCCGCTGGCGTGGCAGAATTTATCGCCCGCCACTAGTATAGATCTTAGAGGTGGGCTGTGAGGGATGTGGCTGGGTATGGTCTCTCCAATGAAAGCAACCTCATCTTTCAATATGATGGCTGTTTCTCATGATTGCATTGAAAACTTCTGAGTGTGCCACCTGCACACGCTCTCCATCCCCAGACCCGCCCCCTCTTCCTCGCTTGCACATAACACTTTGTTGAGTCCTGCATCTCTGTGGATTCTGTAGGGAACAAAGAATTTGCTTCTTTATGCAGATAAACTTTGTCTATCTGGTGCATGCGTACCACAGTAAACTGTTCGTCTGAGAACCCACCCAATACTGAGAAATGTAACCATAGTGCAACTGTGATAACGAAGCAGGCTTATTAAACTCCGAAAGGAAATTGACAAATCAGCAGTCTAGTAAAGACCCACTACTTTGTTTAGGCCTTATAGCAATACTAGTTAAGACTTCGCTAGGCCTTATTATTCCAATGCCTTGATCTGATTGAAAGGCTTTCACATTTGGATAAAAGCACAGTGATAGCCTGACGCACATCAGATCTTTTGGTGAAATGGCCATCTTGAGCCATGGCTTTACCATATCTACAAGATATGTCTGCCAATCCGAACCTGGGCTTCACCTCTTAAAAGTCTAGGTGTATGAGCACCTACAGCACAACATCTGAAATTCAGCCTGACACCTCTCAGATGTGGTGCATTGCTCTTCAGCATTAGGACATGGCTGCACACAGGAGCAAGATCAAAAAATAATCATACTGTTCACTTCATTAGATAGATTGGAAAACACTAAGGAAATATATAAGCGATGAGGGACGGTGGGGTGTGGTTGGATATCAATTGCAAGTAGAAAGGAACCCCTTTTGAGGTTTTTAAGCCTGCACAAACTATTCAATACACAAAATTACAGGATTTGTTCCTACAAAAGGCTTTAAAGAATTCTTGCAATCTGTTGCAAAGGAGGCCCGGAGATAACGTGGATACAAACAGGTAAGACACTTTACTGATGCGCAACAGCAAGGAGTAGCTCAGTCCCTTCCTGGCCAGTGGTCAACTGCCTCTTCAGAAATGTCCACAAACAAACAATGCTGTAGACTCTCACATCTGTGAGATTCTACCATTATTACATCACGCACATAGCTCTTTATAGCACGCTGTAAGGTTGCGAATCAATGCAAAAGCTGAGTCAAGATGGCTGCCACGTTGAGACAGCGTCTTACGTCACCATAAGACTGGACCACACTGTCGGGGTTCCAATATGCCACTAGAAATGTGCACCAAGATGGCCCCCATGTATATGATGTCTTACGTCAGAGATGAAAACTGGGCTGCACAATGACTCTTCAAAGTAGAAAATGGCCACTGAATGATGTCATAGCATGCGGTCATCATCCGGGACGCTCTGCCAACACCGGACACACAGACAAGTCTAAAATTTCCCCACTTACTTCACAGGGATACTTGTCACCCAATCTTCAAAGGGTGATAACACTGCCGCACTGCTTCTGCGGGTTCGTTCATTTATTCTCCCCGCACCTCTGATGTTGTGCTCTCTGCCTCACCGACTGCACGGAGGCTGCCATTGTCACTGGCCAGATCGTCGCCAAAATGTTGCAAAGGAGGCCCGGAGACAACGTGGATGCAAACAGGTAAGAGACTTTATTGATGCGCAACAGCAAGGAGCGACTCGATCCCTTCCTGGCCAGAGGCCAACTGCCACACTGGGAACGTGCACAAACAAACAATGCTGTGGAATCTTACAGCTGTGAGATTCTACTATTACTACATCATGCACATGCACAAAGCTCTTTACATCACATCCCCTTCCTTTACCACATAAAATTATGTAAACTGGGAGCCCAGAAATAAAAGAAACTAACCCCGGGGAACCTGGACGGAAGGAACAATGAAAAGAAAATGCACTGCATCACAGGAGAAATTTACAAGTTTTGTAAAAGAGATATACAGGAAAAAGAACACGAATAATAAAAGTGGGATAACAAATGAGATCGTTAAAAATCACTGCGAAACTGATTCAAGATGGCCGCCATGTGTAGACAGCGTTTTACGTCACCGAAAGACTGGACCGCACAGTCTGGGTTCCAATATGCCACTCGAAACATGTACCAAGATGGCCACCACGTCTGGCGTCTTACATCAGAGATGAAAACTGGGCCGCACAAAGACTCTTCAAAGTAGAAAATGGCTGCCGAATGATGTCAAAGCGTGGGGTCTAGTCCGGGGCGCTCTGCCAACACTAGACACACAGACAAGTCTAAAATGTCCCCACTTATTTCACGGGGATGCTTGTCACCCAGTGTTCAAAGGATGATAACACTGCCGCACTGCTTCTGCGGGTTCGTTAATTTTTTTCTCCCTGCACCTCTGCTGTTGTGCTCTCTGCACTGACTGCACGGAGGCTGCCATTGTCACCCCGTCACTGGCCATATCATCGGCTAAATGTTGCACAGGAGGCCCGGAGACAACGTGGATACAAACAGGTAAGAGACTTTATTGATGCACAACAGCAAGGAGCTGCTTGATCCCTTACTGGCCAGTGGTCATCTGCCACTCTGGGAACGTCCACAAACAAAGCTGTAGAATCTCACAGCCGTGAGATTCCATTCCATTACTACATCATGCACAAAGCTCTTTACAACACAATCCTTTCTGAACTGCAAATAGGGGTGTAAAGGGATGCCTCCTTCCCGTTTGCAACACTAAAAGGTATATATTTGTGTATATGTATATTTATAATGATTTGTGACTGCAATTGCGGTTGCAAACCAGTTATCAGTTACTGACCCTACATGTGGCGTGCTAACTGATTTGCAAAGGAAAGGCTGTCTCCTAGGGAAAGCGTCCTAATTGGAAGCCATTTTGGGAAGCCTTGAGGAGGGGTAGTGGGTGTGTAAGGTGGCAGTAGATGGGGGAGAAGGCTGTAGTCCAAGGAACCACTGCATGTTCCTGCCGATATTTTTTCAAATGTGAAATATTTTATTTAAAGCCACATGTGTCTCTCTTGAATGGAAAGCGGAGGCTTTAAAAAAAAAGGGTAAGTGGACATAATATCGACTTTTTAATGTCGACATACATTAATATTGAGTTTAGTATATCGACAGTACTAAATATCGATGTACTGTATATCGATGTTAAAAATATCGTTTTTTAGTTTTGTAAAAATATCGAAGTTTGAAATGTCGACTGTTAAAATATCGTCATAGTTTGCTTTTAGTATAATATTAGTTAATGAATATTATAAAAATTATAATTTGTATTTTAATTTTTAGGATGTTGGGTTTATAGGGGATAAGGGTGGGGAGTGTTTTAAAAAACTGATTACAAATTTTAAACAAATTTGAAATTTATAAACTTAATTTAAAAATGTTTTTTTAGGAGCGGGATGTTGGGTTTATAAGGGATAAGGGTGGGGAGTGTTTTAAAATATTTTCAAATTTGTTAAAAATTTTAAAAATTAATTCAAGATTTCGAATATAATTTTATAATGATTGTTTTGTTGTTTTTATTTTGAATAAAGGTGTGTAATTTCGTATAATTTTTGTTAGTGTAAATAAAATATTTTTTTTAAAAAAATATGAAATTAATTTTTTAAATTACTTGTAAAATATTGTGTTAAGTGGATAAGTTAATTTTTATTTTTATTTTAACATATGGATTATTATTAGTTATTAATATCCAATAATTAAATTGTTTATGAGTTTTAATAATTAAGAGATATTATTTGTGTTTTATAATAATGATATATTAGAAATTGATAATAAGATTTAATATTTTGTAGAAATTAAAAACTAAACAATTATAATAATAAGTTTGAAATATTATATTTTGAATATTCATTATGTATAATAATTAAAATAATTAAAAAATTATAGGGGAAATATAGTAATTTTTAATGTTTATTATTATTTTGACAATTTTAGAAAATTAAATTTTATGTGTATTATACTTTTACAAATATTCTGAGTAATCAAATTAAATATTGTAAAATTTTAAAATAGAGAATATTAAAGGAAATATTTTTTATGTATAGTATATTCTATGATGTGATATTAATTGGAGTGGGAGTAGTAAATTATATAGGTTTAGTGTCCAGCACCTTTTTTATTTTAATACTAACTGGAGTGGGAATAGTAAATTAATTATGTTTACTGTCCAGCACCTTCCTTGATTTAATACTAACTGGAGTGGGAATAGTAAATTATATAGGTTTAGTGTCCAGCCCCTTCCCTGAATTAATACTATCTGGAGTGGGAATAGTAAATTAATTATGTTTAGTGTCCAGCACCTACCTTGATTTAATACTAACTGGAGTGGGAATAGTAAATTAATTATGTTTAGTGTCAAGCACCATTTTTAATTTAATAGTGACTGGAGCGGGAATAGTAAATTAATAATGTTTAGTGTCCAGCTCCTTTTTTAATTTAATGCTAACTGGATTGGGAATAGTAAATTAATTATGTTTAGTGTCCAGCACCTTTTTTAATTTAATGCCAACTGGAGTGGGAATAGTAAATTAATTATGTTTAGTGTCCAGCACCTTCCATGATTAAATACTAACTGGAGTGGGAATAGTTAATTATATAGGTTTAATGTCCAGCACCTTCCTTGATTTATTAGTAACTGGAGTGGGAATAGTAATCTATATAGGTTGAGTGTCCAGCACCTTCTCGGACATTGGGGCCCATTAGGATGGCGGGCGGATCACCCCGCCAGGCCGGCGGTAGCCACCGCTGGCCCGGCGGGGGCGATCCGCCCGCCCTCCTTGCATGATTGACCCCCCGCCATATTAGTATGGCTGGGGGGTCCGCGGCGGACAGAAAGACCGCCCGCCGCTTTTCCGCCGGTCGACTGGGCGGATGAAGGGCATAATATGGTGGCGGTGTCTGCAAGACACCGCCATCCATATTATGATGCAGGCGGTGAATCGCCATGGAAAGGCATGCGGTTCTTGCTTTTGGGGGCCCAATGCGGGTCCCCAGGGTATTGGGGGGGGTGCACATGGTACCCCCTTCATTACAATGCACTACGTGGCAGGCACCACGTGGTGCCTGCCAAGTAGTGCATGGCAATGCTGTGCACAGACCTTTTGCATTGCGAGTGGGTCTGCAGCCAGCAGATCCACCCGCAATGTAAAAGTCCCAGGATGCGCCCGCCAGTGTGGCGGGCGCATCCTAATTCTCATGGCGGGACCGCTGCCACTTCGGCGGTCGGTCCCTGGCTCCGTTGCGATGGCGGGCGGACTTTGTCCACCCGCCATCGTAAGGGACCCCTTAATACTAACTGGAGTGGGAATAGTAAATTATATAGGTTTAGTGTCCAGCACCTTCCCTGACTTAATACTAATTGGAGTGGGAATAGTAAATTATATAGGTTTAGTGTCCGGCACCATCCCTGAATTAATACTAACTGGAGTGGGAATAGTAAATTATATAGGTTTAGTGTCCAGCACCTTCCCTGACTTAATACTAAATGGAGTGGGAATAGTAAATTATATAGGTTTAGTGTTCAGCACCTCCCCTGAGTTAATACTAACTGGAGTGGGAATAGTAAATTATATAGGTTTAGGGGCCGATTCCGATTCGGGCTGGAAAACATACCGTCCGACTCGGTACGGGAATGTAGTCCAACCGACACTGCCCGATCCGCGTAGTACGATGCAATGCATATGAATTACGACCGACTCGTACGGAACACAAGCCGAACGACCGAACCGCACGGAAACCAGCTATCCGGCCGGAAAACTACGCGAATCGAACCTACCGACACGCACCAGGAATGAACCCGACAGAAACGTACCCGCGAACTCCGACCCGCGCAGTACGATGCAATGCGTGTAAAACCAGACCGAGTCGCACGGAGCTCAAGCCGTACGACCAACACGCATACAAACCAGGGAGCCGAAGCAACCCAATAGTCCGCGACCGACGCGTACGCCGCAAATGAAACCCAGCAGAAACACAGCTTGAAAGACTCGGAGAAGCCTGCACGAGCCAACTGCAGTGTCCTACTCGGTCAGAAGAACGTCTCCTACATGCCTAAAAACTACAAAGGAAAAAATACAAAAAAAAGGGCCAAACAAGCAATGACAAAGTCAATAAATACAGGGTGAAAAAAACATGGAACAAAGACACCCACAACTCCACCCATATAAAGGCCACAAATCCCTACCATGATCCTTTGCAAATTCAACTGACCTGCCAGCACAGAACACCATCAGACAGCAACCACAGACACACTCACAACTCATCCATCACACAAGCCACACACCATTAGCACCTCCCAAATAGCATCCTCACATACACCCAGCAAAACCTACACTCACCCACCCTCACTTGCACACTCACACACTCATCAATCCCCACCACCACCCATCACCATGCCCCCAAAGAAGAATCCAAAGTTCCTAGACAGTGAATTGGAAGTCCTGGTAGATGAAATCCTCAGGGTAGAGCCACAGTTGTTTGGTACATTGGTCCAACAGACCCCCATGTCGCAGAAAACCAAGATGTGGGAGAGGATCGTCGACAGGGTGAACGCACAATCACCATGTTTGCGCACAAAGGAAGACATCCAGAACAGGTGGTATGATGTGCGCAGGAGGGTCAAGGACCTACTCAAGAAGGATTACGCCTTGAGTCATCGCACCAGCAGTGGCCCTCCTGCCAAACCAGTATACCTCAGGCCCTGGGAGGAGAAGGTGCAGGCCATCCTACCACCAGAAAGCGTACATGGACTATCAAACATCCCAGAGCCTGGTGAGTACACAACCAATATACCCAATATTGTGTGACAATACACACACATCACTGTCAAGGGGATAGTGAAACCATGCACCGTTAGCAAAGCCACAGTAACCAAAAGATAATCAGCCCAAGATGTGTATGTTAGTTAGACAAACACAATACCTGCCATCTCATAGTGATATGTAACTGTGTCATGACATGTACAAACCTAACAACAAATAGAGCAAGGCAGTGGCACAAATCTAACCAACAAACACTGTCAGACATTTTGCCACCACTAGAACTCCACCTCACAGGGAAGCTCACTGAAAGGAAGGAATTGTGTGTATGCTGGTGAAGTGAGTGTAGCCAATAGCATGATGGGAGTTGTAGTCACAGATATTGGTCACCCTCACAATTGGCCCATAAACACCACTCTGAACCATGCTCACATCACAGGGAGTGGAAAAGAACTGACAAGATGGCTGACACTGGGTACTGCTGTGGGAGCACAAGGCCCTGCTGGGAACTGTGCACCAACCAACAGCAGGACACCACTGCCTGACATCCTGAAAGCCAACTTGCACTCCCTGCAATGGAAGCACGTTCCATGGTGGGATATCTGGCTGGGTGGGAAGGAGGACTGACAGCTCTGACCATAGTTACCAGCAGCTTTTCTCACACACCCCCTTAACACAAACTCCACACAACTCACCTGGGAGAATGCATTGCCTCACACTCTAATTAAATATCCCACAAAGAACCACCACACTGGGTTATGCTGTGTGAAGCACAGGGACACTTTTGGGACTTGTAGCCAAACAAAGGCCAGGACAGCACTGTCAGCCATCCTGTCAGCACAGGCACACTACCCCACAGGGAAGCAGAGTCAAAAGGAAGGAAGCATGGGCATGCTGGGAAGGGGGGTGTAGGCAATAGCATGATGGGAGTGGTAGTCACAGCTCAACATCCCCCACCCACACGGCCCAGCAAGCTCACACTGAAGCATGCACACCTCACAGGGAGTGAAAAGCCACTTCAAAGATGTCTGACACCGGCCTCAGCTGTGGGGAGCACAAGGCCCTGCTGTGAACTGTGCACCAACAAACAACAGGACCACACGGTCAGCCATCTTGCCATTGCTGTCACACTCACACACAGTGAAGTCGACTCAAAAGGAAGGAAGTATGGGCATGCTGGGAAGGGGGGGTGTAGGCAATAGCATGAGGGGAGTGGTAGTCACAGCTCAACATCCCCCACCCACATGGCCCGGCAAGCTCACACTGAAGCATGCACACCTCACAGGGAGTGAAAAGCCACTTCTAAGATGTCTGACAATGGTGCTCTGTTGTGGGGAGTACCAGGCCCTGCTGGAACTGGGCACCAACCAACAGCAGGACACCACTGCCTAACATCCTGAAAGCCAACTTGCACTCCCTGCAATGGAAACACGTTCCATGGTGGGATATCTGGCTGGGTGGGAAGGAGGACTGACAGCTCTGACCATAGTTACCAGCAGCTTTTCTCACACACCCCCTTAACAGAAACTCCACACAACTCACCTGGGAGAATGCATTGCCTCACACTCTAATTAAATATCCCACAAAGAACCACCACACTGGGTTATGTTGTGTGAAGCACAGGGACACTTTTGGGACTTGTAGCCAAACAAACGCCAGGACAACACTGTCAGCCATCCTGTCAGCACAGGCACACTACCCCACAGGGAAGCAGAGTCAAAAGGAAGGAAGTATGGGCATGCTGGGAAGGGGGGTGTAGGCAATAGCATGATGGGAGTGGTAGTCACAGCTCAACATCCCCCACCCACATGGCCCAGCAAGCTCACACTGAAGCATGCACACCTCACAGGGAGTGAAAAGCCACTTCTAAGATGTCTGTCAATGGTGCTCTGTTGTGGGGAGTACCAGGCCCTGCTGGGAACTGTGCACCAACCAACAGCAGGACACCACTGACTGACATCCTGAGAGTTAACCTGCACCCACTGCAAGGGTGGCATGCTTCATGGTGGGATAACTGGGCTGGGGGGAGAAGGAGGTCCGGATGTCAACCAAATACCACCAATGCTGGCCATGCACACACCTCAACATTCACATTGAAATGCTTCAGGTTGGCAGGACAATGAGCCACACCAATACCAACCTCTGACTGTGACAACTTAGGACAATGCAATGTACAGGCCCGCATCCAGAGGTACAGTCACAACTGTCAGGTGTTTGAACCATTGATGCCTGTAGAAACATAACATACATTGTGTGTCTCTTCCAAAAACAGGTGATGATGGGGACACAGCAGCAGATGATGAGGAGTCCCTGTCCCAGGCTCCGGTGGCCCCTGAGCTCTCTGGTGTGGAACTGCCTCTGCCCTCCTCGGATGGCGAAGACCTACCTGGCACCTCCGGTGTGAGTCATCATGCAGCACCAGCAGGACCACCATCTGCACCCCCTGCACCCACTCCTCCAACATCTGCCAACACACAGACCACCCCCGCCGACACGGACAGACCAAGGACACTGAATGACAACAGCACAGGGACCCCGGCCCACCGTGAAGTAATGGACAACAACCCCAGTACCAACCCCCAAGGGGGCCTAGGGTCACCTGTGCGTGCCACCGCAGGTCCTGCATGTGTGGCCAGGGGTGGTGGGAGGGGTGGTAGGCAGAGGTCGCTGTTTGCAGAGGGGTCTGGACTGCATGATGACCCACAACTGGTACGCATTGCTGATGCGTACCAGAATAGCACCGGAGAGGTCAGCCAGGTAGTGGGGATCCTCAAGGACATTCAACAGCAGCAGGCTGCCCATCATGCCCGCTTGGACTCCCACATGTCCCGTGTGGAGACACACATGTCTGGCATGGAGTCCAAGTGGGACACATTGGAAGAACTGACAGCGGTGCAGAGGGACATATTGACATGCCTCCGCCAGATTAGCACCAACATGTCCACACCTCCCTGTGTGCCCACAACATCTGGTGCCGCAACAACTGCAACTGCCACAGGGAGGGAGGATGTCTCTGGTGGAGAGTCCTCTGCACCGCAGCGGCCTGCACGTGAGGGTCCCCCCAGAAAGAAGAGGGGTCGTCCGAGGAAGTACAACTGAGAGGCCGATGGCCATGTACATCCCCCAGGAACCCAACACCTGTTCTGGAAATTCTCCTTTGTGTGCAAACTGTTCACCCTCTCGAATGCAACCCAACTCTCCCACTTGACATGGGGAGTTTAAGTTGGACTAATGTATCAGATGACTGTGGACTTTACTCAGGACATTTCTGCTACCAACACTTCCAACTCATCTGGGAACTTTGGATTCCAATCCCAATGTACAGCACCCACCATCCTGTGCACTATCCTCACACATGTATGTAAATAAACTCACTATTACACCATACTTGCCTCTGTTGTGATTCCAACGTGGTTTTTGTCATGGAAATGATGATCTGCTAAATGACACTGTGCATGCTAACTGCTACAGCAAGTTCAACACCGTCATGTGAGTCATGGCGACGTGACACATATGAGGGAGACACACCACTAGGGCTACACAACACATACACACCAGGGCCATCTGACTCATCGCCTACACTGATGTTGCCAGGAAATACAGTGGAATGCACAGACACCACACCTATTCAGAGTCTGTGTTAACTAGCCCACAGGTGCAGTAAGCAAATGTCAGTCAGATGTGTGACCACAGACAACGCACATCCCAAAGTGAAGCCCAGGTTTATTACACATTTGCAACATGTTGTTTCCACTACAGATGCAAGGTAATCCCACGTGGCAGTGGCCACACAGTCAACAAGTGTAGAAGAAATAAAGTCCAGGGGTGTGTGGCACATCACCTGTAGGGAAACGACTGCTTCCACCCGGAAGTTGAATCATGGTGTCGGGGGATCCGAGTTGACCAAACAACTCTGAAAGTACCCTGTGAAGGACAGACATGACACACAGTCAAAAGCACTGAAGAACAGGACAGAACTGCAATACTCATGCCCAATACATGTCACAAGATACCTACACAAAACCAAGTTAGCATGTCAACACTGTTGGGGAGTACAGACTACCTGTAAGGACACATCGCTGCACGCATCCAGTCAAGTAGCACATGGCCACACTCAAACAGCAACAGAGCACCACCAACACATATCATGCAAACTCAAATCATTGACATAACATCTCTGTATACTCACATTCAGCTGAAGAAGTTGGTGATGAGCTGTGTGCGGACATCACCCTCATCATCATCATCATCACTGGCATCGTGGCCCAGGCCAGGATCCTCCACAGGTGGCGGATGTTGGTCATCGTCATCCAGGATGAGAGGCAACTCCTTCCGCACTGCCAGGTTGTGTAGCATGCAGCAGACGATGACAATCTTGCACACCTTTGCAGGGGCATATGGGAGGGCCCCTCCTGTCTTGTCCAGGCAGCGAAAGCGGCTCTTCAGGAGACCAAATGTCCGCTCGATCACTCTCCTGGTCCGACCATGTGCCTCATTGTTGCGCATCTGGGCTAGTGTCACAGGGTTCCTGAGGGGTGTCAGCAACCACGGCATGTTGGGGTATCCAGAGTCACCTACATACAGACAATTGCACATTAGCTGAGTTGGAAAAGAGGGTGGAATACAACATTGCAGAACACACACAATGGTACAAAGTCAGTACACACCGACAAGCCAGGCACGCTGGTTCTGCATCTGTGACATCATCCTCGGGATGCGACTACTCCTCATTACGTAGGCATCCTGTGCAGAACCGGGGAAACGTGCACACACATGTGAGATGCTCATATCTGCAAGACATACCACCAGAGCATTGATAGAATGGTAATGTTTCCTGTTCCTGTATGCCTGCTCTTGTGCCTGTGGTGGTACCAAAGCCACATGTGTCCCATCAATGGAGCCGATGACATGTGGCATCCTCCCCAGGGCATAGAAGTCACTCTTGACGTCAGTGAGTTGACGTTTAGGGAAATAGATGTACTGATTCAGGTATCTCAACATTGCCTCCAAAACATCGCGTAGCACACGGCTGAACATGGTCTGTGACATCCCACCAGCAGACGCCACAGTGTGTTGAAAGGTACCGGTGGCAAAGAAGTGTAGGGCTGCCATCACCTTCACCTTGGGGGTCAGCGCTGTAGGGTATGGCCGGCCAGGTTGCAAATGTGGGGCCAACCGCACCGCCAATTCCTCAATTAGCGGCCTGTTGAAGCGGTACCGTCGGATGCAGTCACGTTCAACCATGGTTGCAAGGTCAGGGAATGGTCTATGGACAGCTGGTGCCCTGCAGTGCATAGGTGAACAAAGAAAGATTGTCAGTCACCCCACATATGTGGCATTGACCATACTCAATATCACATGATACATCATTACGAGATACAAGTACTTGATGTGTGTGCCGTTCTGTATGGACATATATGGCACCTACATGGCCAACATCTAACATCTCAGTTCAGCATGTGTTGACAACAAGTTCCAGGTTGTGCTATGGGAAATCATTAGGCTGTGTCACAGTACCCATGTACTGCTGTCACGTTCCAAACACACACCACAGTGACAAGTGAGGACAGATGTGCCCCAGGCATCACAGCTCTTTGACAGGTAGATTCCCAGGGACCCTGTATTGCCACATGGACACTGGCATGACATGGCGTATCATGTACACGTCAGCAAAACAACCATGACTCCCACAGGTAGTGGCCCCTGTTGCCTCTGCAGGACAGACATGGATGTCTGTGACACACACACGCACAACATCAAAGTCGATGCACAAACAACGTGGATGTGGAGACTGTCTCCCATTGTGCACATGGAATCAGAGACATCTGAACACAACATGCACACAGACTGTGGAGGGCCATCACAATTGTGGCAATGGGTCACCCTGTGACGTACATACCATCCCACATGGGACTCAGGGTGTATGTGACATAACATACACATACACAACCTGGAAATGTGACCATCCCACATGCTCTGAACTGAACAGTTGCACATCACAGTGGTCATGTGCACAACACACAAAGAATTCTGTCCCCATGAACACATGCACAGCCTGGGAGTGGCTGCCCCCAAGTGCCACCCAACAAACCACATGTTGACCCCCATACACACACAGGTAATGCAGCCTTACATGCCTTAGGATACAGTATGGACAGGCTGTGGTGTTGTAGGTGTGCCCCTGAGTCCCTGGCAAGTAGTTGTGGCTGGCATACGTTCACCAGTGACAACCATGGTGACATATGCGAGTGACTTGTAGAGGGACGCGTCGTACAGCAATGGACCGATCCGTGTGCACGCATTGGCCATTGCATATGATGTGGACGGATGCGTGTTGTGCTCCGAAATACGCGTCGTACAGCAATGGACCGATCGGTGCGCACGCATTGGCCATTGCATATGATGTGGACGGATGCGTGTTGTGCTCCGAAATACGCGTCGTACAGCAATGGACCAATCGGTGCGCACGCATTGGCCATTGCATATGATGTGGACGGATGCGTGTTGTGTTTCGAAATACGCGTCGTACAGCAATGGACCGATCGGTGCGCACGCATTGGCCATTGCATATGATGTTGACGGATGCGTGTTGTGTTTCGAAATACGCGTTGTACAGCAATGGACCGATCGGTGTGCACGCATTGGCCATTGCATATGATGTGGACGGATGCGTGTTGTGTGACGTAATACGCATCGTACAGCAATGGTCCGATCGGTGCGCACGCATTGGCTATGGACTGACATGGTAACGGACGTGTTTTCGAAGCTTTTACGAGTCGGATGCAGTGAATTCAGTTGGCCACCCACAACAATGTTGCAAATTCATGGGTGTCATGAAGTTGAACCTTTGAAGGATGCTGTGGGCGTGTATAAGTGGTGCAATTCCATGGATTGGCCAGATTCAGAAGATGCAAACGACTTGGACCTATCACTTTGGACACATGGGACAGTATCTGCCTCTGCAGCACACATATAATGCTGGCTGTGTACCCCTGAGAGCTCACTTGCCTGCACTACATGCTCCGGGACGACATCTGCCACCACCACTGCTGCTGTCTCTGCATCCTCTGGCTACTGCAATGGCACATACTGTGGATAGAGCCCCAGCCTTCAGCACTGAGGAGAACCAGGCCCTGCTGGGCAGCCTCCTTCCACAGTACAGCAAGCTGTATGGGAAACCAGGGGAGCAGGTGAGTGTGCTGTCCACTGCCTTACTAATTGTGCATGTTGTCTGACTAGCAAGACTTACAGTGTGTACACCAGTGGCTAGCATGCTCACTGAGTAGTTGTCACCCCCCAAAGTGTGTAGTTACATGCACTGAACAGGTATAGTGCAGGAACAGTGCATTCCAACAAGGTTTGACTTCCCAGGCAATGATACCATTTAGTAACTGCTGGACAACTGTTCATAGCCATAGTTGCACTACCTGTGTACATCATATGCCCCTGTGATTGAGACATGTATATCCAACTGTGTGATGCACGGATATGTTGCATGTGTAGTAATGGCCTTTTCACTTTGTCATCCTCACAGGTTGATGCCCACCAGAAGCAGGAGATCTGGCTGACCATCGTCCGGGCAGTGCGATCTGTGGGGGTCTACAGGCGCAGGATCCGCAACTGCCAGAAGAGGTGGCAGGACCTTCGTGGCTGGACCCGGAGGATCGCAAGGGTCCAGCTGAAGCTGTCGCCTCCTCGCAGGAGGGGCGGACACCGGACCCTGACCCCCACATGCTCCGGATTCTGGCAGTGGTCTTCCCTGACCTGGATGGGCAGCTGAAGGCCAGACAGCAGCAAGGAGGGGGTAAGTGCTAGCCTTTACTGTGTACTATGACTAACATGCTCTATGCACTCCTTTAGCCTGGTTCCACTTCCACAGTACAACTGTCTTGTCGTCCTGGACTCATGTCCCTCACTTGTGTCATGCCCCCTCCTCATCTGATACACAGGTGTGGCCCTTACAGTCTGTGACTTAGGTCACTTGGGTACTGTGTACTTGCAGTTACCTGTGGTTCAAGTTGGGGACAGCATCAGTTACAGGAACTTTGTTGTGGGCTGCATGGGTGGTACAATTGCTCACACAATGCCTGTGATCTGACATGTACTCTGGGTATGGCTTTAATATGTGTTCCAATTGCTGCTCTGACTCACCACATGTCTGGGGTATGTGCCACACACCCATGCTGCAGCAGAGACCAAGGTAGGAGCCTCAGAAGTATGTACATCATGTGTGTGACACATGCATAGCCACCTGCCTAGTGTTCAGGGTAATACCATGTTGCACATGGACCAGGACTGTAATGCCTACTCCGTACATCGAAGGCACTCTGTTCTCCCACTCCCGTGTGTCAGCATACATATTGGGCATTGTGAAGAGTGCACTCAGGTGTATGCCTCTGTGTCACCGTGGTGTGGCCTTGCTTTTTGGACTTCTGGAGTGTTTAACAATTTGGGGTGGCCAGCCATCTGAGTTGTGACTATAGGATCTGCACATTGGTTAATGCATAGGTCTCTGATCCCTTGACTGTGCACAATGGTGTATGAAACATTGAGGTGCAGGCAGCTTTGGTTCATTCTCATCAGACGGTGAAGTGCTCATGTGTATGGATTTGTGTTTGCAGTCACTCAAATGTCTCATTTGATTGACGTGGGATCATCTTAGTCCTCATGATGTGGGTGGCCAGGGGTGCACATGTGCACCTGTCAGCTACAGGGCTTGCATTCCCAAAACTTCCATTATTGTGACACAGTGTAGACTGGTGTTGTGTGTATGCACTGCCCCTGTGACAGGAGACAGTTATGACTGACTTGCCAGACAGGCCTGTGCCATGACATTCAACTCGCAAAGGGTGATCCAGCAGTAGTATGATATGTCCTGCATGCACACCATTGTCGCATTGTCTATCAGGACATGAGGACATCATTGTGTCTGGTGATGGAAGCAAAACCCGCATATCGACAGAGACTCTGCCCATCACTTTTCCTGACACATGTACTGAGTCAGTGGCAGGAGATGGCATGTGTTTGGAGTAACACATTTCCATATGTTCTCTTGGATGTCCAACAACTGTGCATGTGGTGCATGTGTGCACATATGATTAGTCGCATACAACAGGCACCAGACAGATGGGTGCATGGACAGGTAGGATATGTGTGGCATGAATGACTGTCAGGCAGACAATGGGCTTCTTCAAATCAGTGTCAGCACTTATTGCAATGTCTAGCAAATGATGGCAGGGCTTGCTCTGTGATGTGCTGTACTTACTGTGGTGTGTGTGGTCAGTACAGGTGACTAATGTTGCTCTGTTTATCCTGATTGTTTGCAGATACATCCACGGCCACAGGAGGAGACAGCTCCACGGACCAAGAGGAGCGGCAGAGCCAGACTGGGTCCACTGCAGGGGAGACTGAGGGACCCAGTGGCACGGAGGGTGAGGGGAGCCACACTGAGGAGACCTCAGCTACGACCACCTCGGCTGAGGAACACAGCACTTCCAGTGAGGACTCCCTTGTGGAGGTGGGTGTCAGCAGACCAGAGGCAAAATCAAGCAAGTCTGTCCCCGCCACCACCACCATCTCCACCCTCCCATCTGCTCCCATCCCACATGTCCGTGGAGGCTCCCGTGTAGGGGAGCGTGTCTCCTTCATGCCAGGCACCGCACCCCCTGCCTCTGTCCCCCTGCTGCCCTGAGTGTGGAGTCTGTGGACTTGCTGAAACAGATCCATGTAGGGCAGACATCAATGCTGAGTGTCCTCCATGCACACACGGGTCTGTTGACACAACTGGTGTCATTCATGGAGGGCATGTCATCTGGCATGTCTGCCCTACATCGGACCAATCAGTCCATGGCCTCCTCACTGACGGCAGCAGTGTCCCTCCTGCAACAGTCCCTCACCCCTCCTACCTCTGCCCCATCCACAATCCCCAGCACCCTACCTGTCCCAAGCACACACACAACGGCACCGGCACGCACCAGCACAGACACAAGCAGCACACAGACACACAAGCCAAAATCCAGACGCACACGCACGCACAGTCAGGGGACTGATACCTCACTCACAGGGGATGGGGCCCAGACACACACACACACGCATCCATGAGCACTCCGCAGTCCTCAGATCCCTCTCCCTCCAAAACCCCTTCCCTTGCCTCACCTGCAACCCCCCCCTCCCAGAAGCTCTTCCTCTGTGAGCTTGGCCTCTTCCCCACAGATCCATCTGACACAACGTCCAGGCAGAAGAGGCGACCACCACACACAGAGGGGAGTGCCCCTCACACCCGGACACCCTCCCCCAGGCACAGGCAGACTGAGGACCCCATTAGAAAGTCCCCCCAGACCAGGAAGGGCAAGACCCCACCACCACACAGCTCCACCACACAGTCTCTCTTCTCCATCCCCCAGGCCACCACTCCACAGGTTCCCCCGCCACACCCTGCCCCAGGTTCCCCCACACACAAATACCGCATCCCCAAACTGCTTAGGCCCTCCCCCCCACCACTTGCTCTTCCACCCCCAAACCAGACGCTCTGCCTGTTTGTGCCACTGGTGTGGAGACCGGGCACCCACCCTCTGTCCTGCCCACCTCATCTGCCCCCCCTTCCACTCCCTTGGAGTTATGCACTGCAGTGGAGTCCACAACCACCCCGTCTGACTTGGGCACTGCAGTGGGGAGCCAGGTTGCAGCACCCACACCATCTGACTTATGCCCTACAGTGGTGCCGGCCCCCACTGAGTCAGACACCTCCACTGCAGTTGCCGGTGACACTCCTGCACCCACCACCCCTTCACTGCCTCCTTCTGGCATCCCCTGATCCTGTCCCTGCGGTGCCTGGCCTGCCCCTTGTATGCCCCTCCGAGGGGGATGTCCCCTGTCCGTACCAGTGCAGGCAAGCAATGGGTGACAAGTTGTCACATATCACCCTGTTCAGACTGTGTATGTGGACTGGCCATTGGCCTTAGTTTCTTTTGGACTTCAAATTTTAGTTTCACATTTGCTGAATAAAGCCTCTTTTTGTTTACTTGTGGTTTTTCTTTTGATGTACATGATGTAGATGTGTATCATCATGCATTTGCAGTTGTAATAGTGTTCAGATCAGGAAAATGAAGTGTTGCTGTGATGGACTCCATGTGGTCCATGGGATATGTGTCCTAATCTAGTCTGGATCTATAGCATCCTTTGCTGCAGTCTGAGGGTGTAATGTTCAGCATTTGACACAGGGATGTACGTTTTGCATTTGTAAATTAACATCTGTGGCTTACACTGATGCACATCTGGTGGGCTTACCACTGTTCAATGTTTCTATTTCCCTGACTGTGTGCACATCTCCACTGGACATGCAGTTTACCACATCAATGTTGAAGGACTCATCTGTGTATACAGTGCACATGTTTTGGGTATATGCAGATGACTGAAGTGACACTCCCGTACCCAGGCTGATGTGAGCAGAGCCTTCAGTGTGTTGTAGTTGTTGACTCACTGACCGAGTGTTCTGCTGACATGTTTGAGTCGTGCACAGACAAGGTTTGGCACAGCGGACCTTCCACAGGAGTGGAGTGCCCTCATGGCAGTGTGTAATCCTGTGACATTGCCTTGGCCCGTGTTGTGTGTTGTGTAAGCATGTCTGTGTGTGTTCCCTTCCCTTTTCCTACACAGGCTGTGTCCCTACGGATGTTCCTGTTTGTGATGCTTGCTGAGTTGTCCTGTGTTCATCCAGCTGCTTGGACCTGGTTTCTCCGGGATGTGGGTGCATGGCAAACTAATGTTCATCAGGTTGTCATCCCTAGTTGTCTTTGTTGTCAGGGCTGGGGATGTGGGCAAACACAGATGGGACACAGTCAGGATTCCCCTTGGCACTTGTTGGTTACACAAGTAATGTAATTTACAGTTTGTGGTAGCTTTCAGTGATTGTGACACGTTGTGTGTGACTGCTGCCACTCCTCAGGGTCAGAGCTGCAATGTTGGAACTTGTCTACGTGTGTTCTTTGTGGGTCACCTTGGCTTCTTCATTGGTGTGTGACTGTGGCCGGGATCCCATTGATTGGGGTAGATTTCACGTCATGCCCATGTACCACGTACTGTGCAGTGTGTCAGACATTCACGAGTCTTGTTGACTGGCCATGTGTGATGGGTTTCTGCACCTTAGTTCCCACCACCACCACCCCTGGGATTGTCATGGGTGCATGTGCAAAGTCACCAGTCCTTGTGAGCTTCACTGCTGCACATTGGTGGAGATCAAGGTGTGTGGTGTTGAGTGTGTGCAAATGTGTGCAAATGTGAGTTGTTGCACGGCTAGACCCCTACCTCCATATTGGCCTTGGCTGACAGGCCGTGCTGATTGATTTGTGCTTATGTAGGTGTGATGGTAGTTTGTTGCTCAGGACACATGGCTGTGGTTCACAGTGTGAACGACATCTACCTTTGTCATCACAGTGGGATTATCATGCAGGCTAGTGTCACCACAATGTGGGGTCCCTGGGGGTAGTGCTGTGGTGGGTCTGTCTCTTGCTGTGTTAGTTGCTGTTCCTACAAGCTTGTGTGACATGTGTAATTTGGGCTCTCTCTCATCTAACAATGCCTGATTGCCCACATAGGGGAATCCGATCCATGAGTTACTTTTGTATGGCACTGTATACACATCTGTGTAATTGGAATTCAGGCCTCCTCATGTGTTGTGTGGTTGCCTGGGGACACTGGCACACCCCCCCATCACCTGTTGTGTTTGATATGCAGTGTGAGGCTGCCTGTTTGTGTTTGTGCATCTGCACCACTGCATTGGCATATCTTTAGTGTGCCATTGGCTGTATGTTGTTTGGAGGATTTCCCCTGCTGTCCCTGGGACTCCTAGGTCATCAGTCAGCACAATAATCATGGTTTGTATGTCCCATTGCTGCCATGGTATGGTATTTGTTCACCTCACATCTACAGTCTCCACAGGATATCTACATTTGTGTGTCCATTAGTGCAGATATGTGGGTCTGCATTATGATGGTCACTTCTGGCATTGTGTAATTGATAAATGGAGACAATGTCAGCCCCCATGGGTGATGTTTGTCTGCACATGGCCAAATGTATGTTTTATTTGAACTGCACTGTTTGCCTCACCCAATCTATGTTGCTATGGGACACAACCACTACTTTGCCACTGATGTGTTTGTTGTTGTGTGACCAGGAATCATCCATGCTGTTTGGCAGTTGCAGCTTTTTGCATGACAACACTTACCTTTTGGTCACTGTGATGATGGGGGTTTAGACCCCATTGCCACAATGTTTAAAATGTGCTTCAGCTATGGACCCCACACTTACCTTTTGGTCACTGTGATGATGGGGGTTTAGACCCCATTGCCACAATGGTCAAAACTGTGCTTCAGCTATGGACCCCACACTTACCTTTTGGTCACTGTGATGATGGGGGTTTAGACCCCATTCCCACAGTGGTCATGGTCTGCTTGCATTGTGGAGGCCACACACATTTATGTGTGACACATGTGATAGGGGGTCACATTGTATGTTCAATGTCATGTTCAGTGTTGTAGGCATTTGACACAGACTACACACTCTTGTCATGATGTTGGGGGGATGTCTTTTGCTGACATTAATTATGTTGGAGTATGCTGGTTGTGTCATGCATTACCCGTCCTATGAGTGGGGATGGTAGTAGTGGTAGGCATCCAGGCACACATGAGTAGGGGTGGTGGTAGTGGTAAGCATCCATCCCCCTATGAGTGGGGATGGTAGTAGTGACAGGCATCCAGACCCACATGAGTAGGGGTGGTGGTAGTGGTAGGCATCCAGGCCCACATGAGTAGGGATGGTGGTAGTGGTAGGCATCCATCCCCCTATGAGTGGGGATGGTAGTAGTGGTAGGCATCCAGGCTCCCATGAGTAGGGGTGGTGGTAGTGGTAGGCATCCATCCCCCTATGAGTGGGGATGGTAGTAGTGACAGGCATCCAGGCCCACATGAGTAGGGGTGGTGGTAGTGACAGGCATCCATCCCCCTATGAGTGGGGATGGTGGTAGTGACAGGCATCCAGGCCCACATGAGTAGGGGTGGTGGTAGTGACAGGCAACCAGGCCCCCATGAGTAGGGGTGGTGGTAGTGGTAGGCATCCAGGCCCCCATGAGTAGGAGTGGTGGTAGTGGTAGGCATCCAGCCCCCCATGAGTAGGGGTGGTGGTAGTGGTAGGCATCCAGCCCCCCATGAGTAGGGGTGGTGGTAGTGGTAGGCATCCAGCCCCCCATGAGTAGGGGTAGTGGTAGGCATCCATCCCCCTATGAGTGGGGATGGTAGTAGTGACAGGCATCCAGGCCCACATGAGTAGGGGTGGTGGTAGTGGTAGGCATCCAGCCCCCCATGAGTAGGGGTGGTGGTAGTGGTAGGCATCCATCCCCCTATGAGTGGGGATGGTAGTAGTGACAGGCATCCAGCCCCCCATGAGTAGGGGTGGTGGTAGTGGTAGGCATCCAGCCCCCATGAGTAGGGGTAGTGGTAGGCATCCATCCCCCTATGAGTGGGGATGGTAGTAGTGACAGGCATCCAGGCCCACATGAGATGGGGTGGTGGTAGTGGTAGGCATCCAGGCCCCCATGAGTAGGGGTGGTGGTAGTGGTAGGCATCCATCCCCCTATGAGTGGCGATGGTAGTAGTGACAGGCATTCAGGCCCACATGAGTAGGGGTGATGGTAGTGGTAGCCATCAGGCCCCTATGGGTGTGTATGGCATTGGTGATAGCCATCCCGCCCCTATGGTTCGGCTGTTCTTAGTGTACGTCATTTCTGCATCCCTATGTGTGTGTGACATATGTCGGGTACGTGTTGTTTGTTTGTGTAGTGGGTGCCTGACTTACCGTCTGCGCCGTACGCGTCCGTACCGGTTCCGGTAATAGATGTAGAGTATTGTTAGGACCTGCGCGATGGGATTCATGGTTGGGTCGTTTCGTTCGGGTTTCTTGTGGCTTCGACTCGTACTTGTCGCTGGCCTGTTCGTCTCGTAGCCGTGGATCGTCTTGTGGCGCGAATCGGAGCTTATGTGCAGCTCTCCCGGATGCTCTGACGTGCCGGACGTAGCGACGGGTTCGGCGCGTACGGAGTGCGCATCGTACTAGTCCGGCCGGAAGGTGCTGTATGTTTACTTCCGTGCGAATCGGCGTTTACGGATCCGGCTCGGGCGGGGAACAGGAGCTGGAATGGGTACGTACGGCTGGGTCGGAATCTGAGCAGTAATGCACATCGTACTTGCTCGTTCGGACGACTGTTCGAATCGGTCGGGAAACACGCGTTCGGCTTGTATTTTTTCCGGACGAATGGTGTTAGGTGCGCTTCCGGCCGAGATCGGAATCGACCCCTTAGTGTCCAGCACCATCCCTGGCTTAATACTAACTGGAGTGGGAATAGTAAATTATATAGGTTTAGTGTCCAGCACCTCCCCTGAATTAATACTAACTGGAGTGGGAATAGTAAATTAATTATGTGTAGTATCCAGCATTTTCTATGACTTAATACTAACTGGAGTGGGAATAGTAAATTATATAGGTTTAGTGTCCAGCAACTTTCCTGACTTAATACTAAGTGGAGTGGGAATAGTAAATTAATTATGTTTAGTTTCTATCACCTTTGTTAATTTTATACTAAGTGGAGTGGGAATAGTAAATAATATTTATTTAGAGTTCAGCACATACCCTGATTTACTACTAACTGGAGTGGGAATAGTAACATATGTATGTGTATAGCTTTGTGACCTAAAAAAATTAATATAGTGTGTAGTGGGAATGTGTATAAATAATAATATAGTTTACAATGAAAAATAATAAAGTTAAATATATATATTTAGTAAAGACATATTTCATACAGAACATTGAAATAAAATATAATTTTTAATATTAAATAAAACATTAATAAATTGATACAAAAATAATCACACATGTAATCTTTTAATTGATGTTCTTTATTGTGAATGATATAGTAATGGAAAAATAATATATATTTTATTAAGTGCATATGATATAAATTAATACACAGAGAAAAAAAAATATTCTTTATTTTTCAGACATAAAAGATTTGGTATATATGTATAGTTTTACATATATTATTTTTTGCAAACAAATGTTTTCAACATTGGTAAAGTTTTTAATACAATTTTGTACATTTTGTAACATGAAATAATGTAGTTTTACAAAACTTTTTATAAAAAATATAATTTTTATTAACAGTTGTACACTTTTATTTTGTATTCTGAATATTTTTTATTTGGTTACATATACTGTATATTTTTAGTAATATAATTGTTTTAACATTTTTTAAATAGAAATAGTTTTTTTAAATTGTATAACATTTTTTTAACATATAATACTTTTTAATTAATATTATTGATATATAAAATATTAATAATATTAAATATTACATGGTTTATTTTTATATAAAGCAAACACAAGGAGATGATGGATGGAGCGCTGAAACTTTTCAGACACTCGCCCCCAGTCACAGATCTGGGTTGAATCCATCATCATTCTTTAGCTCACTTTGCCACCTCAGTTCAGACCCAGCTATATGCAAATCAGTCTTGACCCTGTGCCTCATGGGAACAGTCCAGCCCGAACTGCCAAGCCAGGTCTTCCCTGAACCAAGCATCCTGGGACTGGTTTCTGGGTAACACCCTTCATCAGCCAGGCTAGCTTGAATCCAGTGGCAAAGTGAGCAAGGGACCCACGTCTGGGCATACCCTGCCAACACAAGGAGATGATGGACGGAACGCTGAAACTTTTCAGACACTCGCCCCCAGTCACAGATCTGGGTTGAATCCATCATCATTCTTTAGCTCACTTTGCCACCTCAGTTCAGACCCAGCTATATGCAAATCAGTCTTGACCCTGTGCCTCATGGGAACAGTCCAGCCCGAACTGCCAAGCCAGGTCTTCCCTGAACCGGAAACAAGCATCCTGGGACCGGTTTTTGGGTAACACCCTTCATCAGCCAGGCTAGCTTTGCCACTGGATTCAAGCTAGCCTGGCTGATGAGGGCTGTTAGGGACATTAGAGAAGATCCATCTCATAGCCACCACTTTTGACTTTAGATTTATATAAATGTATTGATGTTTGTCTAACCCTTCCCTGATTAAATTGTGTTCTATATGATTTATACGATTTGTCGACACTATGTTGTATTGTTGTTATGTATTGTCTGAATATTTTCAGAAAAAGTCCTTTTTAAAAACAAACCAAATAAAATGTATATATGTTTTAATATAGCTACTATGTGTTCACACTGAGTTCTCTCTATCATGTCTTCCTGTTTTCTATGAGTTGCTAATTTGAGTGACCGTTTTTGACTGCCTAGGGTTTTTGCCTTCAATTGTACCCACATGAACACCAGTCCCTGACAACATACCCACGCTAAATCTGTTTTACAACCGAAGTTATCTTCTCTTGAATGAGCACAACTGCTGCGGTTACAGGGCAGGCATCACGTATATAGGAACTGTTGCACGCCGTGTTCCTTGCTGTAGCAATGTTCTCCTTACTCCCCCATATGTGAATGTGGATAGTGATTTGTGGCCTCACATTCCCACAGTGAAAGCATACTTCAATAAGTGTGCAGGCACAATGGGCTTCTGTTTCAACAAGTAGTCGCTCACACATCAGCCCTGAGACCTTCGAATTCCAGGTGCCTTGACCGTCCCACGCGATTCAGTCACTGCTGGACATGGCACTCCCACTTTTTTCCGGGGAACTGACACAAAAATTATCGAAAGCCTCTGATACTGAAGGTTGTTGCACACTTCTTTCAAACTTGTGGGCTCTGGCCTTGTCCCTTCGTTTCATGCTATTTTTGGAGTACTACCGGGTGTCATTCCTCCGATTTTCAGACTGCATTTAGCGGTTTGATATCACTACTTGTGGCTGTACAGCTGAGCGCTGGTTCTAAGAGTGCTCTCACGCCATGTCTGCCCGTCCTGTGGTCCAGGCGAACCCCGGTCAGTTGCAACTGTACCGTGACCGCATGCAGCTTCTCTTTGGATGTGTCCCATTAGCTGTGCTACGCATCAGTTGTAGGCTAACCTTCCGCTATGCCTATTTCACCTGTGTGCAACCTGTGTTCTACTGTCGCCGATGCCCCTTTCACTGGGCCATGGATGACTGCCTTTCTAACACATCCCTTGCTGCCCTGGATCATGAGCTGTGGGTGAGTCCTTTGTTGGTCCACGACCTGGACTGCTTCGGTGATACACGTTTGTGGGATGCCTTTCAATGTGTCAGACAGGCTGCCCGCTGCGCCTGTGCGTTTGAGCAATGGCTCCTGTGCCATGCCTACATCGAACCTCTCCCAGGTTGCCATGGGATACTCCTTTCATCCTCGTGGTGTGAGGAGAACATCTGCTCTTTCATACTGCTGGATTGGATGGCGGTCCTTTTTGCTGAAGATGATTTGGATCGTCTTTTGGAACTGATTGCCTTCGAAGCTGCCTGTGCCTTCTTCGATTCGTAACTACTTAACAGCAACAGGAACTGTTGGTGACTAATCCAATATCCTTTTACCTTTTTCACGCCTACTGACAGGAATTGTCATTCAGCTCTCTGACTTTTGCCCTGTCTGCATTAGCTTTGACTCTGCTGACCTCTGCGGTCTGTTTCGCTTGGCACCACAGACCGGAGCAAGGGGAGGCTGTTATCTGACCGTCATGGACATTGTCGACTGGCATGAGCCCGGCTTCCATCATGCAGCTGTAGCGCACCAAATTTACATAGCGTAGTTGTTTTGCAAGTACATTAGTATATGTCTGTCACATGAGAAGTGTCCGCAGAGCTTATTCTCTGCGCGGTCCAGGAGTACTGCTTGAACATTCTGTCCGTGGTCGGAGGACATTGTCCGTTGTCAATCTGTTCTGGTCAGACCCTAGCACCCCGACTCAACAAAGTGTCACAGCTGCTATAGGACACGGGTACCTTTTAGATGTCATGGGAAGGCGGGCTAGTTGCCCCACACTTGGAGAGGGATCCATCCAGTGATGAGAGCGACACAGCACATGGGATGTACATTTCATCATGTTTTGGCTGAGGAATGGGGTCTGCTGACAAAGCCCATAGATCTGGGACATCTCATACAACTCCTCCCAGCAAGGGGTGAGGGGATATGCTCGTGGGTCTTCGTCCAGAGGGATTATTGATATGACATCTTGCTTCATGTGATATGGATGTGTCACTATATTAACTGTTTTTGTACTCATGCAGTCTCAACTTGTTGTGGCACGTATGTTGCATGTTTTGACACTGTGGTAAAAAATGCACATTTCATAGCGTTTCTTGTCTTCAACTTATCTACTTGTGTACAGGCGCTTGACTACCTCTGAGTGAGTGGGAGAGCTAGTGAGGCACTATAGCAATTGGGTCATGTGCCTATGGGTGCTTCTGGGTGCTCAGCCCCTGCCTGCCCAAGTTCTCTAATCCTGCGCATAGTCCTGTATTTGTATAAAATGCCAGCAACAATTCTCAAAGTTTGTGAGACAACAGAAAGGCACACAGACACAGTCATAGTCGCTCATTGTTAACTTACACTCAACGGAAGTAGTTGACGATGAGCTGTTGACGCTGGTCAAGGCCTTCTTCCTCACCACTGTCATCGTCACTGGGCATGTGTGGGTTGGGAGCGGGGGGCTGCTGCTGTTCATCGTCGTCCAGAATCAGGGGGATCCTTCTGCGCAAGGCCAGGTTGTGTAGCATGCAGCAGGCGACTACCATCTGGCATACCTTCTGTGGTGAGTACATAAGTGCACCACCAGTCTTGTCCAGGCACCTAAATCTTGACTTCAGCAGTCCAAAAGTGTGCTCCACCACACAACGTGTCCTCCCATGTGCATCATTGTATTGGACTTCCACCGGCGTTGTTGGATTCCGCAGTGGGGACAGCAACCACGGACGATTGGGATACCCAGAGTCACCTAGTTGTGAGACAAACAGGCAAACAGTGTAATCTGAATATGTGAGGAGAGCAGCATGTCACACATACATCACAGTCATTGACACAGCCCACTCACCAACAAGCCAGGCCCGCTCGGGGTGCAGATTGGCCATCAATTGGGGTATGGTGCTGTTCCGCAAGATGTAGGAGTCATGTGCCGACCCAGGATACTTTGCACACACCTGTGAGATAATCTGATCCGCCTGACATACCACTTGCACGTTGATGGAGTGGTAGTGTTTGCAGTTCCTATAGATGTGTTCACTTGCCTGTGGTGGAATGAGGGCAATGTGGGTACCATTAATGGCTCCCACAACATTTGGAATGCCTCCCAGGTAATAGAACTCCCCCTTCACAGCTGCCAATTCGTCCCTCCTCGGGAAGTGGACATGTCTGTCCTTGTAAAGCATCAATGCTCTCAGGACATCACGCAACACCATGCTGAACATGGGCTGTGACATCACACCGGCGCTGGCCACAGTGTACTGGAAAGACCCAGTAGCGAAGAAATGCAGTGCAGGCATGACCTTCACTGTAGCAGACAATGCAGCCGGATATATTCTTTTGGGCTTCAAATGGGGCTCCAACAGGGCACATAGGTTTTGTAGTGTGCAGCGATCCAAACGGAATTTCTGGATGATTTCGATGTCCTCCATCGTCGCCAGGTCGTTGACAGGTCAAAAGATGGGTGGTCTCCTCCTACGTATGTCAGGGTACACAAGCATGAGCTGAGTTATAGATGAGATGTGGTGAACAGCTTACCCAGAGACTCACACAACCACAACATTGACAGGACTCATGGTCACTTGAACTACACAAGTGACCTGCATTGAGACGTTGTTTTTCTTCACTCACTCGGCATACTGACACTACAACATCCAAAGAAGTCGATGTGTATGGCATATAGTACACTGCTACATCTAGGATGAGCTGCCCTGTGGTTAGATGGCACAGCACTTGTGTTTCCCAGCATCAGTGCTGAGTTGCATGTAGCTGCTGTCACTGCACGACCGCAAGCTTTAGTCCCACAATACACAACAACATTACGGAATGAGGGCAGTGAGTGTCATCTGGACAACGCAACATGGATATACGGCACGTGGACAGACACGTGGACATTATGGGGTCAGTCCTGCGTGAGTGTGTGAGGAATTTGCGTAACAGACATTGCAATGTTCACCTGAATGAGGCACAAATGCACATGGATTGTGTATACAAGCCCACATGGCTGACAATGACCGATGATGTCGGTCAGAGCTATGTTTGTTTGTTCCACATGTGCACTCCTATGACGTGTGTGAGAACATTTACAGGCCATGGCAGCTGGGCACACTGCACGCCACACCAGTACGTGTGTTGGGGGTGCTAGGGATTACAAGTCAGTCTGATTTGCAGGCAATGGACACCTCTGATTGTCTGCCTACATCACTGGCCCTTCACAAGACGACCCCTGGCCAAGAGACGCCAGTCAGATGTCAAGGGATATACAAGCGATGTTCACAGGTTGGATGTTTCATTACACAACATTGGTACAGTGCGAGAGACCTTTGTCCTTTTTGACTCCTTCCCTCATTTCAGTCCATGCTGGCCACGAGGCATGACAATGTATGTAATTTCACTCTCCTTTTCTTGGACATACCATGTGTGTGAAGACTTGGCTCAAAGGTCACACTCTCTCATAACTTCATAGTGTAGTGACCAGCTGGTCACTGTTCTAGTTGTTCTGATGTACCAGCCACTCCCAGAGGGCTGGCTTCCCACCCACCCCACAGCCACCCAGCACATGCGTCACTGGACATGTAACCCTGCCAACAAACGGGTCCGGACGCACGTGCCCTGGGCCAGTTCTCCTATACATGTACGGTGTCTGTGTTGTTACTTTATATGCATGGGGGCCTTGTGCCCCACAACATTACACATGGGGTGCACCAATCACTTTAGGCAAATGAGTTGTTATGTGTGATGTAATTCGCATGGCACCAATGCAAATGCAGAATGTGTTCGCATGAGCGGTAGCTGGCATCCGCAGTGATGACACGCATTGGCCTCAATTGAATGATGCAGGGTTGCGGTCGCAGCTTCCAGGCCGCCGCGGTGTGGCAACCACTATGCAAATGAGCCATCAGCCAATGGGTGCCTTCGGCGTACATTTTTTGATATTGCGGTGCGCGCGCTCTGCAACTGCGGGGCTCTTCATTGGCCCCAATTGCCTTCAGGGGCACCGAGGGTCATTCATGAGGATTGGGTGGGCCTCGCACTTTGCATTTGGCAGGTTGCCACATTCATCGTGGTGCCGCCATGCTAGCTGGGAGTTGTAGTTGTTCAGGGGTTGCATGCGTGGAGATGTTTGGTATGTACCTCTGCTGTTGAGCGTGGCGGCGTCTTGTCTGCCGGAGGTGCAGCAGGTAGAGCAGCGGGAAGGCCTGTAGCGCAGGATCCATGGCGGCTCCGGTGGTTTAGATGGGTTCTGTATCGGCTCTTCCTCTCCGTTGTTGTGTTTCCGCCATCCGCAACGTGGTGGTTTTTACGCGGCGGTGGGAAGGGCTGTTTGCAACATCGTAATCTGGTTGGCGGACGGAACGTGTTTCCGCACGCCGGTCTTCCTCTGTTGGCTCCATCCACCACCCTTGCGTACGCAAAAAACGTGCGGAGCCTGAAAGGCCGCGGCGGACGGAAAATGGCTTCTGTTGGACCATTGTAATTTGGTGGTCTCAATGACCGCATCCGGAGCGGGGAAATGTACGTTTTCCGCCACCGCCACCACTGCGGATGGGCTTCCGTCCGTCATCGTAATGAGCCCCTTAGTGTTGATTTCTGAAGGTGTCTCCATATACATTGATTAAAATGACAGTAGCAACCCTGAATTGCTGTGTGTGGGTAGGTTTTTAGGATTGCATTTATCATTGCCTGCTCAAAATCAATAATTATTTTTTGGGGAAAATAATTATTGGTTTCTTGTTTAATTTTAGATAGTAGTTCCATATAGGTGGAGTTTTGTTTATTTGGTAGTATGGCATAGAGAAAAGGGATGTTAGTATTTTGGTATAGTGCATGGATAGTATATAATTGATAGAATGGTTTGGGACATATTTTAAAAGTCCCATCCATCATCCAAGTTTCTGACTGTTGGAGTTTTACTGAATTATTTGCAGTTCCAAACATAATTATTCTTTTATCTTTAGATTTGTTATCATAAAGAAGAAATGGTTCTTCATTATGTGTAATTGATAGTTCTGAGGGAATTTCTACTTCTTCAAATGTTTTTGGGGCTGGTGTGGTGGTGCTAGTGGCTTTTTTCGTTCGAGCTATAGTTCTTTTCAAGGAAGCAATAGAGGGCATTTGGCCAGTAGCATGTTGGGGTACTTTGGGCAGCATTTCGTTCAGTAATTCAGTGGTAGATTTCTGTGAGCTAGTGCTAGCTTCTTTTATATTGTCTAGAGCATTTCTAACCTCTATTTCAGTTACATTTGGGGGATGGTTATGCTCCCTAACATACAGAACAGTTGTTTCTTTAGTTGTAGCCCTCCCATAACACTTATTAGAATGGTATTTACTACATTTCCAGTTTACCTTCAGTCCACTTTGCTTTTCTTGGGTATACACATACCCCATATAACATAGTAAAAACGTTCCTTTCTGTGAGGTTATGAATTGGGCGCCTTCAGTCATTTGCTGAAATGCTGAAATGCTAAGAAAAATGTATATAGAAATTACTAAAAAGAATACTGTATAGGTTTTTTTATTAATACATATACATTGTTATTTATATACTTACAATGTTGAATTTGAGGTCCTTTTCTATGCTGATGCGCTTTCTTTGTTGTTTGATTTCAGTATTGCTGCTGATATTTCTGTTGGCAGAAAAAAGATAATTTTAATAATTTTGTTCAATTGTGCATGAGGTGGGGGGGATTTGGGATAAAGTTGGGCTTTGGTTGGGTATTTTTGGTAATTGTTTTAATAGAATTTCCTTAAATACTTACTTTATTTCTCAATCGATTTTTCACACTGTTCTGTAACTGTTTGGATGTTTTAGGAATTATCTGTAGAGGAGGCATTGTTATTGTTATTGATATTTATAGAGCGCACTGTTATCCGAAGGTGTCCTGGCGCTATGTGAAGACCTACTGAAAAAAAACTTGAGGAGTGAGAAATTGGAGAGACACTGAAAGAAATTAATTGGAGAACAGCCATGTCTTTAATGCCGTCCTGAAGGCCAAAAGGTTGGACATACTTCTCATGGACAGCGGAAGGGAATTCCAGGATCTAGCCGCATTGACAGTGAAACTTCTGCCACCCCAGTTGGCTTTTTTTACCCTAGGAATGATCACGAGTTTTGCGTCTGATGAGCGCAAAGCTCTATTTGGAGTGTACCAGCGGAAACGGTGTTTCAAGAATTCTGGTCCTGTTCCCTGTAGAGCCTTAAAAACCAGACATAAAGACTTAAATTGTGTCCGCTTCCTAACTGGCAGCCAATGGAGTTTTTTTATTTTGGCTGAGATAGATTCATATTTTGAGGTATCAGTAAGCAGCCTGGCAGCTGCGTTCTGCAGCATTTGTAGTTTATTCATCGATCCTTTATGGATCGTAAGATAAAGGCTGTTACAATAGTCCAGTCTGGACAATATAAGTGCGGTTACAACAGTTTGTTGTGCGCCTTTTGGAAGGAGTGGCATAATTTTTTACAAGATTTAATGATATAAGATGTAGATGATGCAACTGAGTTGACCTGGTCCTTGAGGTTCAGTTTATCGTCGATCCATATTCCAAGGTTTTTCACCTTCCTAATAGGGATTGGTAGAGGGCCCATCTTTTCAGGCCAACAACTAGAGGTCCAGAAAGTGGGATTGTTGCCAAAAGGCACCACCTCAGTTTTCCCGGAATTAAGTTTCAGGCAGTTTCGGGCCATCCAATTTCCCACGGCCTGCATGCAGTCCTGCAGCCTAGACGCTGTGTCCTGAACATCATCCGGTAGTAACGTCACCACAAGTTGGGTGTCGTTAGCATAGGATGTCAAGGTGAACCCAAAGGATTCAATCAGGGGTGCCAGTGAAGATACATAAATATTAAAAAGTGTTGGACTCAACGATGAACCCTGTGGCACCCCACAGGGTCGGGAGAAGGATTCGGCTTCAAAATCACCAAGGACCACTGTTTGAATTCTATCAGTTAGAAACGATTTGAGAAGTTTCCAGCCACTGCCCTTAACTCCTAACTCATCCAGACGGTTCAACAACAGAATATGGTGAACCGCTACGAAAGCCGCGGATAGGTCTAACATAATCAAAATGGCCTTTCCGCCTTGATCCAAGATGATCCTGATCTCTTCTGTGGATTTCAGAAGCACCGTTTCTGTACTATGGCCTACTCTAAACCCATATTGAGTAGGGTCGAGGGCCTGGGAGTCCTACAGAAATTTACTGAGTTGGGCGTTCATGTTTCTTTCAATTATTTTTGCTGGGAAAGGTAATCTGGATATTGGCCTAAAATTGATTGGATCGCTGGTATCTAAACTGGGATTTTTCAATAGGGGCAGGATTGATGCATGTTTCCAAACGTTGGGAAAATATCCTTCTAAGTATATTGAATTAATAATAGGTGTCAGTGTCCGAGAGACTGTCTCAGCCACCAGTTTTACAACGGTGCATGGACAAGGATCATACGGAGAGCCAGACTTCACTTTTTCCAATAGATTGTGGGTGTCTGTCTCTGTTAGGGGGGCAAAATTGTTTAATTGTGGGGCATCAGAGGTTGCCTTCCTCTGATCTGTGACCAAGTCAGAATTCAATTTAGGAGAGGAATCTGAGAAAGTTAGAAACATACCATTGACTTTGTCAAAAAAGAACTTGGCAATTGTGTTGCACAGCTCTTGAGTTGCTGGGATGTTCTGAGCGCGTGGGTGGGCTAGGGAGTTTACTATTTTGAATAGCTCTTTAGGGGAAATTTTGGCTGAATTAATTTTTTTTAAAAAGTAGTTTGGTTTTGTATTTTTCAGCAATTGCTTATAATGTGCCAAGGCCGCTTTATATTCCTTTTTATCCTCTTCCTTATAGTTCTTCCTCCAGTTTCTTTCCTGAAGTTTGCAGGCTAGCTTTTGGTCCCTCAGCACTTTTGAGTACCAAGGCGCGGAAGGTTGTTGTCTGGTATGGCTTAGACGTTTTAGAGGTGCAAGCTTATTCCCTGCTGCCTCTAACCATCTGGTGTATAATTTGGTTGCCTCCTTCAGATTGCTAGATGGTGGAATAATAGTAGAGGTTAGTAATTGATTCGATTCCTCTGCTTCTATTTTATTCCAGGCTCTTTTATCTGAATATCTTATTAATGCTTTAGGAGCCGATCGGTCTGGTAAAGAGAGCTCGAATATAACTGCTGAGTGATCAGACCAAATTAGAGGAAGGATGCTTTTAAAAGAAAGCTGCGTATTATTTATAAATATGCCATCTAACGTGTGGCCGGCCTGATGAGTGGCCCCAATCACCTTTTGCTCTAAGTTTCCGCCCTTCATCAGATCAAGCAGACTAATAGTGTCTGGATCCGAAGGTGACTCAAGATGATAGTTAAAATCTCCTAGAATAGTAAAGGAGTTTGTGCTGATCCCCCTTTCTAATATACTGCTTGCTTGTATTAGAAAACCTCCCCTTGGGCCAGGGGGTCTGTAAATAAGGGCACCTCTAAAAGTATATTGGTGTGAAAGTTTGAAACAAAATTCAAAAGTTTCACATTCAGTAATGTCCAACGGAGAGAAGGATGCTGTAATAGATTTGTGATAAATAACTGCTATCCCTCAAAATATATAGATTAATTATTTGTCCATTATAAAAAGTTGTTGTTGAAGATTAGCAGTAGTGTTAGATTATAAATGGCATTCTACTTACTTTCTCAAGTAGGAAATAGGATTTTCTTTAATGAAGTCCTGTTTTCTGCCAGCAATCCGGCAGAGTTTCGCCTTCTTGTTTCTTTTTGGTTTCAGGTGTAAAATAATGATTAATTTTTTGTTCTTTATATAGTGTTACATTAATTGTTTGTTTAATGTGATTGGTTTATTTTAATAGTGTGTGTATTTCATTGGTTATCATTTATTGGACTAATTGTTTTGGTCGTTGTTTTCCATATATGGAAAACGCTAATTAAGTATCAGTTATTGTTTTTTTTTTTTTTTACAGATTTAGTCCGTTAAATGTGTATTATATTGTATTTGTTGTTAAATAATGTGTGCATATTATTGAATTATAATATTTATATTGTTAATAGTGTATTTATAATATATTTTAGGATTATATATTTTAATATTTTTAAAATAGGTTGTATTTGATTTATTTCGTATGCAATGTATGTTTATCGATAAAAATATATTTTTGGTGTTAAGTTTTGTGTATTTTAACTGTTTAAGATGTCTATATTTTTTAAAGAACGATATTATTGCTGTTTATATTATTGTCATCGATATTTTTTACATGTTATATATTTTTAGACTATGTTCGATATTTTAGATAACGATATTTTAGTGTTCGATAATACTGATATCGATATCAATGTTTGACGATATTTTGGTGTTGATATTAGTGTTTTTTTTAAAAATAAGTATAGGTTGTCGATATTAGTGTAATCGATATTTTTGTGTCGCTAATATAGTAGGTCGATATTGTGTCTGTCGATATTATGTCAGTGATTAAAAAAAAAAAGATATTTACGTTTGAGAAAGCAGATGCAAGGATGTTGGTCTTGATAGAGCGCGACTCTTTCATTTGTAGGGGTGCATCATAATCACGAGTAGTTTGCACCTGCATTTATTCTTTTGTTGTGTTAACATTTGTTTACTAGAATGTGAAGTGTAATAACATGTAAAGTGAAGTGATAGAAGATATTTTGTGTAATGTGGAGAAATTAGCACTGTACTTACAATTTAAATTATGAAAATCCTATGTTTGTTTATAATGGACTAATGAAAGCTAATTCACTGAAATGTAATGCATTGATTTAAATGTGCACCATATTAATGTCCGTGTATATGCGTGTTTAACGAAGTTCCATGGTGATTCTCATGTTAGCCGATTTTCAGTAGGCCTCAGGTGTATTTCCCTGGCTCTCACATAATGGCTTTGTTCGAAATGTTCATGTGTATGTGGAATCTTTTTCTTTCTCACGTTTCTGTTGCAGGTGGAGAAATTCATTATTCTTAGTTAGAATAACGTTTTTGTTTTAGGAGTTAGGCTTAGGGAGGAGAGGATACACTTAAACAAGTAGTGCTGATAATGTTGGACGGTGTTCTTTCCCACTGGAGAAGGCCTGGGAATCAAGGTCATCGAGCCAGAGGCTGGAAGTATCGAAACTAAATGGAAAATCACCTACGAGGAGGTGTCCAGCTGGATGAGGCGATCAGATGATGTGAAATGGGTGTGTTTTAGGATTTTGGAGTTGGAATTAGCAACAGTGCCCTGGGGGTTGAGAGAGGAGAGGAGATCGATGAGGAGAGAAGGAGCATCTTAGAACAAGCTCTGTAGCTTTATGCTACTTGATCCACTCAACGTGAGTGCACTTCTTAGAAAGTCTTCATGCGCTGACACCTTTTCCTGAACTTGCCTGGGGAATACTAAGTAGGGATGTCATGTTAGTGGTAGAGTAGGGACAGACTAATGCTTTTTACTTACGAACCTCCGATGAAGACTAATCTTGATGTTGGGGCACTCATTGCCTGCATTCTGATCTTGGAATTCGTCATTCTTTTCATGCTTCAGAGATTGAACTTTGCCCGTATGTTTGGCTTTGTATTAGTTCCGATGTATTTCTACAACCTCTTCCTGAGGTGTATGTATGTCCAGTTATTTTTGGCCTTGTAATAAATTAACTAACCTAGAACCAGAAGTCTATGATTCTTCGGAGTCATGAACAGTGGCGGCTGGTGCATAGGGGCGAAAGGGGCGTTGCCCCACTAGACTCGGGACGAGGATCGGGGAGGAGACAAGAGAGACACCACACGCAATGGAGCAGCCTCAAATTAAGTGCTCACTGCCCCGTGTCGGACTCGAACACAAATCAAAAATTCTGTTTTGTGTTTTGTTTTTTCCTAGGAAGGGACGAGGTCACAGGTCAGAGACACCTCCTGCGCATGTGCTGGCCGGGGCGAGGACTATTGCTCGCCCTCGAAGCACATGCGAGAGGAGTGATGTCATCCTGAAGGGAGTGGCCAGAGAAAGCGGAAAATGGCTGGTTTCAAATGGGGCACCTATGCTGCGGCCCACGCGACTTCAGCAGCGCGCCACTGAAATGAATGGCAAGGGGCAGGGCAGTGGGTGGCAACAACCAGAGCACTCCCTTGCCTTCGCGCTAGTCCCAGACCTCCTGATTGGACAGTGGTAGGTGAGGGAGTGGGCTGCGGATTGCGGAAGAGCCCGCCGCCCGCCGCGCAGCTCTGACTCCGGCACTGAATTTACCAAAAACTACAAAAATCCAGCGTGGAAAATGCCTTGCTGGGATTAGGATTACAGCTTGCGTCGAGGTGACCAATCATGGACGAAGCTCGGGTAATCGGAATCCTAAAGTAAAACTGATCCCCATTGCGGTGCCCGAACATAACCGTGACCCACCGCATTCTAACAGACAGCGCCAAGCCACTCCACTGCATAAATGAACAATTGCCGGAGTGAAGGAAAAGCGGCACGTAAAATATGAAAAGATGTGCGTGCAGCCTGAATCTGTGTGGATTAAGGAGCAGTGAAAGGAGCGGCAGGATTGATGATCGGCACGCAGCAGGTGCGCTGTACTCCATGTGCTGCTGGCTGTGCACAGTGCATTGTTCGGGATGGACACCGGCCACAGTCACAGCAGAGCACTGCAGAAGACTACCGACAGGCTGGGGTGCGAGTCGTGCGACAACAGGTAAGTGCAAATCCATTTTGGTGTCCGACAGGTGGAGCCCATCTAATTTGTGTTTCACTCCTTCCTTCAAAACATTTTCAGGGGGAGAACCCTCCCAAGCCCCCGAGCCCCCGAGCCCCCTCCCACCACGAGCAACCCGGACCTCCACGCCCCGCCACCTTCAAATGTCACCAGCCGCCGCTGGTCATGAATTATTGGGACTGTGAAATCTGATGCGACAAGTTATTTCTCCCCTCTACACTTCTAAGCAGGTACAAACGGTCCATTGGCCAGGGGTTCCAGAGTATATTCAGAACAGGGAACCCAGCACCATCAGTCTACTCTTCCTTACAGGCCACCATGCCTGCACGTGCAGCCTGCATGCACGTCCTATCGTAGGTTGTCGCAAATTGTGACCTACTTTATTAATATTCAAGAGACCGTTTAGGGACCCCCCCTGCAAATGCTAATACATAGTTCGCATTTTAAATTACATTACATTGCCATTCTCAAACCAGTTGGTGTGCACTTTTGGCACCCCTAGTTTTTGAATCCGGTTAGTACCTAAGGCCCCTGATTTTATAATACACAGAAGTAGAAATTGATACGAATGTCACTTTATGTTGGGAATTGCTTTATGACATTATCGGTAAATATTTAGAGGACAAACATATGGCTGGTAGTCACAGTTACAGTGATGAACGGGTGAAGTTTCCAAGTTTATGGTTGTGACTAAAAACTGTTCTGTTCAGATTTAGTTTCTCTGCATGATGTCCCGTGGGCTATTGGTCTGCTTTCCCTAAATATGATAAACGGCAATAATAAACAGCTCGTGCAGCTGTTTAACTGTTCACACTTCACAGCAGGCAATTGGCTGACATGTTTCCATGGTTACTAAGCCATCAGTGCCTTTTATGCAAGTAATAAAAAGTTCTACAGACAAGATAGAACGGTCTCTGGAAGCATCTTAGTTTCAATGTCCAGCGTTTCAGGAGCCCAGGAAGAGAGAATTGAGCACTCACAGCGAAATACACACACCCTCTACTGAGCTAAAGGACGGAAGGCCAGCACCCGGTTTATTTTATAAGCAAACGTTTAATACACAAAGCTTTCCTTTTAATAAAAGGGCAATTGACATTGTACAGACAGATGAATTTAGAGCACACTACACAAGCATTATAAACATTGCATATGTTGTAACAATACAGATTTTCCTAATACACGCGCCAAAAGTGTTTATTTCATTAACCCGGAGGTGAATATTTAAAATATTTCAACGAATTAAGGATAAGATAAATCACGTGAACCCCAATGGGGATTCTGGTGATGAACAACCATAGTCAGCAGGGTTAGAAATATAGTACAGGCAACAAGAGCAAGTTAGTGATGGAGGGAAGGATAGATATATATATATATTAGAAGAAGGGTAATCAAGAGCCTAATTTAAAGTCGTAGTAACCATATACAAACAAAACACACTCAAAATAATATATATATTATTTTCAGTGTATTTTATTGTATATGGTTTGATTTCCACAACTTTAAATTTGCCTCTTGATTCCCCTTCCTTCTGGTATTGTTTTATGAGAATCAGTAAAACATGCGTAACGTTTGGCCGAGGTGTGTTATTATTGACATCATATTGAGGCGAAGAGAGCTCCCTGAGGCCCCAAAAGGTATACACAGAGTGTAGTACACCAGTAAAGGAAGTCTGCATTGTAGTTGGCTGACAGCTCAAGCCGAAAAAACACAAGGAAAATAGGTCATGTGGAAAATATGGACAGATTAGTCTTGCCTCGGGGTCTGTATTGTAATCGGAGCTCTTTGATGAGTTAATAAAAGCGGGATGTTATCAACTGACTCAAGGCTTTATTTTAAGTGGAAGCTTGAAAGCAATTCAGCTACGGACAGAGTGCCGCATCTTGGAATGATTTAAATTAGAAATCCTTGAAAAGGAAAACCGCATGAAAACCAGTCTGAAAACATAGGCGGGTCTTCATATCTATGTACCTTTCGTGACCCCACGCCCAAGAAACACACAGACACGGGCGAACTGGGGACACTTCTTTATTCTTCTACCGCCTGGCGCGAACTGCCTGCTCCCTCGTGACTCCTCCCCTTCCTCCTCCGGTCATGCCTGACCTTGGGGCGAAGCCAGGGCAGGCATGACGACACGACATCTCCCCCTTTTGTATTTTAAATGTTCACCATTTCTGTATCTTAAATGTTTATCATTTCCCTCAGAGTTCTTCAATGAGCGGGATGGGTTTCCGAATGTCCCGTCGTGGTCTGCTGGGTCGCAGGTGACTGTGAGGATGCTCCCTTCTCAGTTCGCATGCCTCCAGTACCCGTATGGGTTCCTCATGGCTGCTCTCATCCTGGCGGGACACATCTGTGTCCCAGTTGGATATCCAAACCCGGTCATATGCCGTCGGGTTGTATTTTTTGAAGTGTGACACATTTCTAGTCGTTCTCTTGTTTCTGGACTCGGCCGTGATCATAGTCCCTTTCCTTCTCGTTACTTGTAGTGGGTGATTGTGGTAGTGGCTATCTGCTTTGGATTTCCTTTCTTGTCTCACCAACACCCAGTCTCCTTCTTGGATGTCAGATATTTTGGCGTGTCTGCGGTGGTCTGCATATTCTTTCATTTTCGCCTTCCTAGTCTGATCCAGTTCGACTAGGGTCTCGTGGTCTGAAGTTGTGGTTCTGGATTGCATGACGGCGTCTGTGGTTGGTATCCGAGTGCGAGGGGTCCGCCCGAGCATCAGAGTGGCCGGACATTGGTTAGTGGTGCTGTGTGGGGTGGTCCTGTAGGCTCGTAGTACTTCATTTAGTGCTGGCTGGATGTCACGGTGGGTCAACTCAGCTTGTTGTATCGTCTTTTTGATGGTGGCCATGAATTGCTCCACCATCCCGTTTGCTTGGGGCCACAGGAGAGTGATTTTCCGATGTTTGAAGTTGAGATGTCTCGCAAACTCCGCAAATTCTTGTCCATTGAATGGTGGACCGTTGTCGGTTTTCACCACTGTGGGGATGCCCCATGCGGCGAATGCTTCATCAATTGCAGGTATGACAGTGGTTGCTTTTGTAGAGGAAATCTGATGAGCGATGGGGAAACGGGAATATTCATCCATGATGACGATGATGTACTTTCCCGATTTCAGCGGGCCGAAGAAGTCAACTGCTACGTGTTGCCAGACGCCATCTGGGAGGTCTGACATCTGCAGAGGGGCCTGTGGTTCTTCTCGCCCTACTAGTTGACAGTGTGGGCAGTCTCGGAGTGTGGACTCCACCATCTGGTCGAGAGAGGGGAACCAGACACGTTCTCGCAACCCTTTCTTCGTGGCTACTACCCCTCGGTGTCCTTCATGTGCCAGATTTATGGTTCCCTGTCGCAGCTTGTTAGGGATGACGATCCTCTGACCTCTTAGTAGTAAGCCACTGTCACTGATGGAGAGTTCGTCTTTGATGTGCTTGAACGCCGCAAGTTCTTGCCTGTTGATGGTGTTACCCATCTTCGGGTCATCTAGATGTTGCCATGAGTCGGTGCGGACACGATGTATGACGTTTTGGATTGTGGCGTCGTTTGCCGCTGCTTCGATAATGGCCTCGATTGGAACGGCTGGTGGGCAGGCACGGTCAATGACGAAGTGGAGGTATTCTTCAGCCACTCAGTGGCGCGTCCGCGTCAGAGCCTGGGGGTGTCGAGAAATGTAGTCTGCTGGGTTCTCTGCCTTCCCCGGTTTGTGAAGGGTGGTGTATGTATAGTCTTGCAGGCGAATGCCCCACCGTTCGATCCGCGGAGGCATCTTCGCCCTGGAGTTCCCAAAGATGGTGATGAGCGCCTGCTGGTCAAAATGATGAGTGTGAAGTGTTTGCCATACACGAAGAGATGAAAATGTTCACACGCCCACACAACTGGCAGGCTTTCTTTTTCCGGCTGGGAATAAGCTTTTTCAGTGTCAGTGAGGATGCGACTGGCGTACGCGACGATGTTGCGTTGATCTGCGTCATCATTATATTGCGCCAGGATTGCACCTAGCCCAACGGGGCTAGCGTCTACTGTGATTTCAGTCTTCCGTTTGGGGTTGAAGTAGGCAAGCTTGATGGCTGAACTCACCGCTGCCTTGATCTTGTGGAACGCGTGATCGCACGCAGCCGATCACTGGAAACTGTGCCCTTGTCGAGTGCGTTCTCTGAGAGGGTAGCTGATAGTGGCGTAATCCTGGATGTACCGGGCGCAGTAGCTGGCCATCCCCAGTAATGAGCGAACATCACTGACGTCTTGTGGCTGTGGAGTGTCCGAGAGTGCTGATACCTTGTCAGGGTCTGGTCTCATGCCCTCCTTGGAAAAAATGTGGCCGTAGAATTTGAGGGTCGATTTGTGAAATTCACATTTGTCCTGATTAAGGGTGAGGTTGGCGGTGAGTAGGGCGTGACAAACCCGGTCTAGTGCTTTGTCGTGCTCTTTGAGTCTCTCCGAACACCAAGATGTCGTCACTGTAGTTAAAAGCGTTCGGAATGTCTTGTATGACTCGTCTGACAGCCTCCTGGAAAATCTCAGCAGGGGCGGAAATCCCCAAATTAAGGCGTTTGTACCGGAAGAGTCCTTGGTGCGTGGTAAATGTTGTAATGTAGCGTGAGCGTTCGTGTAGCTCAAGTTGGTGGTATCCCTTGTGGAGGTCTAGTTTTGAAAAGACTGTCGCTCCGTTCAGGCGTGTGATCATATCACTGATGTGGGGTCCTGGGTGTCGCTCCCGTTCAATGGCTGTGTTTGGGGCTCGCATGTCAACGCACAGGCGTACCTTGTTGTCTTGGCCTCTCTTGGGTACGACCACTACCGGAGACACCCACGGAGTGGAGTCCAGTCGATCGTTCAATGATGTCTGCTTTTAGTAGGTCTTGTAGTTCGTCATCGACTGCTTGTTGTAAATGAAAAGGCACTTTCCGGTGGTGTTGTGCTACCGGCGTCACTTGCTCATTAATGTGCAGCTTGACTTTGAAGTGGGCGAGCTTCCCTAGGCCGTTGAATAGCTTTGGGAATTTGTGGACTATGTCTGGCGAGTCATCTACTTTGTATAGGATCTCGACTAGCTTCAGTCATTCCGCCGTTGGTAGGCTGAGAAGGCAGTCTGCTGTTTCTGGGCCTTCGATCACGTGAATGTGCGCTTGAATTTTCCTATTCTTGTACGTCAACGTGGTGCGAAATTGTCCTAGACATGGCAGTGGTTTTCGGGACATCCACGTGAAGACCCGCACTGCAGCTGGCTCCAATTTCGGCTTCGGGTTCATGCTCTGGTATTCGGAGGCGCAGATGTAGTTGAGCGACGCGCCTGTATCTAGCACAAACTTGGCGGGGTGGCTTCCCATTTGGATATGGAGTTGTGGGTATTTCTTCAGTCTATCTGGGTCTGCCACCATGCATACGTATTCATCACTGTCTTGTGATATGGGAGTGAGGGAGGACGACACTCTAGATGTTGAGCGCTGGGATCTGTACGAGCTGTGAGATTGGGTACTTGATCTGGATGAGCTCGTCGAGTGGTCTCTCCGACCTTGTACAGCCCTTGCATGATGACGTGATCCTGCGTTCTGTTTGGTCTGTCTTGGTTCCGTGCGGCGGGCTTGACACACAGCTTCGAAGCGGTTGTCCTTTCCACATCGGTGACATTGTTGCCCTATGGCGGGGCACGGACCCGTATGAGGGTAGTCTTGGCCACACCGGTAGCATTGCGAAGGTTGTCTGCGAGAGTGGCTGTTCTGTGTCCCTCGGCGGGGTGACTTCATGCGAGGCGGTCTTGAACCTCTTCCTGATGTGTGGCGGTCTGAGCGTCGCCTCGGTTCCGCGTGGGATTGTACTCGGAGGGCTTGTTCCTTTTTTTCAGTGTTGCTGGCCTCCATTTTCTTTGCGTGCTCTTCGGCTTGATCGTTAATGCGGGTTAGCTCTTCTATCTCATCTAGTGTGTAGTGTTTCTTCAGGAGTCGACGGCGTAGGGATTCCGATTGACATCCGTCAATAATGCGTAGACGCAGCGTGTCTTCTGTGTTGAGGTTGTCGAACTCACAGTGGCGAGCTAGGCGCTTGAGACGGGAGATAAACTCACCCATGGGTTCATCTCGCTCCTGAGATGCGAGGTTGAAGGTATAGCGTTCATAGTCTAAGTTCCGTTTGGGAAGGAACTTCCGGTTCAGTGCATCTCTCACACTCTCGTATGACGCGGCGTTGGCCGGTGGTAGGTCCTTAATGATTTGTCCGATGTCTTTACCTACGAGGTTGCACAGGGCTATGAGTTGTTGGGCGGGGTCACGGACTTGTGACCCTTTCATGACATCCTCAAAGTCCTCAAGCAAACTCTTCCACGCAGGGCCCATGCTGTTGCCAGACATCAGTGGTAGTGGCTCAGGGGGGCGCAGGTACGATACTCCCATGGGTATCAGTCCAGGCGGTGGGTTATTGTGCGCTGGGCCAGGCGCAGCTTGCTGCGACGAATCAGGGTCCGACATGTTGCGGTGTGATTCTGGTGGGCTTACAGGGGCGTCTGAAGGCACGCAGCGTCACTTTTGCAGGCTTCAGGGGCCTTTCTTGAAGTTTTGCCTGACTTTAAGATGGCCGCCGTGTCAGGACCAAGCTTGGCCAATGCAGCGTGCCTGACTTCAAAATGGCCGCTGCCGGGGACTCACACAGGCCTGCTTCACTCCACACAGGGGCAGTTCACCAGGCTTACCCCTGTTTGCTCGTTGCCTCTGCACGGGGTCTTGGTCCTGCCTTGATTCGAGCCCTCAGTTGAATCGGCGGCCGCAGGTGTGCGCTGTTTCGAATTTCCCGCTTTTCCTGCCGGTTCCTTTCTGCCGGCTTTGGCGCTCCGCTCGTTCGCGGTACCGCCCTTCCCAGCTTGTGCAGGAGTAGCGAGGGGGGGTGACTCCGCATCCCACCCTCGTCGCCAGTTTCGTGTCCCCGCGCCCAAGAAACACACAGACACGGGCGAACTGGGGACACTTCTTTATTCTTCTACCGCCTGGCGCGAACTGCCTGCTCCCTCGTGACTCCTCCCCTTCCTCCTCCGGTCATGCCTGACCTTAGGGGCGAAGCCAGGGCAGGCATGACGACACGACAGTACCCCCACAAAATAAACCCGTGATCGTCTGTCATTGCAGTGTCCGTGTCCTGTGACCCGCCTTCCCCTTCCCCCCTCCTTTCCACCCCACCCACCCAAATACATCAGGTTTAACTTTTCAGTTGCTTTCGACCTCTCTCTGACAGCACAGTGATTTCATTGGAAATGTAAACCTTGGATGTTTTATATGTAAAACCATATGCATGCTTTAGACCAAAAAAGAAAGGCGGACGTCTATAGGAAAGGGTTGCAGAACATCTGTTGCACGTGGAACCATCGGATGCGAGGGAAGATAAAGGGGAAATAGAAATGCTTGGCCACATCAATGGTGTTCTTCTGTCAACAACCTCCACTCCCTGCAGTTCTCCTTGCCTTCAACTCTTTAGTCGTGAGCTCAGCAGAACATTTTATTGATTATGGAAAGCAATATCAAACTCTCTGCCTGTAGTTTACTTTATAAATCAGCTCTGGTTCTTTACTTACACGGTCTCGTCAAGCCTCCCCCTTTTGCGTAACGTTTCCTTCTAAGGATAATTCCTAGAGAGTTTTCAATTATCAGTATGTGTGTTGCTAGCATCAACGTAGCATAGGCTTCATCAGATCCGAGTTTCAATGTATATCTTGAAGCTCTTGCAGTCACTTCTACTGAGATCTTACGCCATTGAACTCATCCGAATCACAGCATCAATAATTATGTCTCAACCAAATATCTCCAAGAATGTCGCTTGCTAAAATTCATTTTCATTGTTATTATTTGTTACGAGCACTTCACCTGTTTCGTCAGAAGCAGCCAGGATCCAAATTGGTAATCACAACTTGCGAATGCAAATCCAAGGGTGCCTGGGGACCTAAGGCCCCCCTGAGGCACCCCCCAAAAATGGTAAATATGCACATGATCGATACATTGCGCAATGAAAAAAAGCATTTTTTTTTGCATTTTCCAATGCATGCACAAATTACCATCAACTTGAAGTTGATGGTAATTAGCGTTTCCTAAATGCACAGTCGCATTTAGGAAATGCTACATGCATCTCAAATAGGGAATCGCAATATGCATTCGCAATTTAGGTAAACGCAAAAAATTGCGATTACCTATTTTGCGCATGCAAAAAGGTACATGCATTGTGACCGGTAAAAAGCTTGATGCATGTGCCCCTATGTGCCTTGTGACCAAAGCCATTACATAGTTCTGAAGCTTACTGATAAGTCATCAGCATTCACCTATCTAAGGTGTCTTTTAGCTGGGTTGACTTCCCTGATTAGACACCCTCTTGTATTGCACCACTTCAACTCGTCATACCGGAAACCACAATAGCAGTTGACATCTCTATGGCACATACCAGACAGAGTACAGCAAAGGACACTGCACTTTACCTGTTTGTATAGTGTGCTCTATCTACTTACACAAATGCCCTTGTCACTATGCATTGCTATGCTCTTTTTGAGAAAGACTGATTGTTGGAAAGTCGGTTATTAGTAGTGGTAAATATGTATCTACCACTGGCAATAAAGCCACTAGCACGGTCTAGAGCTCAGTACAGGTCTCAATATATTATTCCCATTCTCAACCCTTGGTAGCTTGGCTGCGAGCAGTCAGGCTTAACTTAAGAGACAGGTATGTAAAGCATTTAAAAACAACAATTCAATGAATAATTAAGACACACACAAAATAAAAATCCAACACCAATTTAACACAATAGGAATTTTTTTTATCATTAAAATGACACCAAAACGAAGAAAATACAATGTAGCTAACTAGAGATATGAATTTTTAAAAATGTATCACTATATACCACTTAGAAATCTATAGAGCCACTCTGGGACATCTGGTCGTGCTTGACCAGGACAAAGTCTCAAAAGACAAAGTTTCAAGCCAACCGTGATGGAGCCTTGCTCAGATATCACTCGTGGTAGGCCTGGGTTGAGATTTTACTTTCTGACTTAGAAACCTTTTTGGAGCTTTTTCTGCCTGGGTGCCTCGATGCTCTTCACCAGTCCAGGTTCGCCGACTTGCTGTCCAGGGAGCGCCCTGTCAAATTCTGGAAGTTGGACTGCCGGAGCTTTTCAACGGGATGAACTAGCAGGGTAGGCCGACTTACGGTTGATGGTCGCCAGCTTGGCTCTCGCGGTTGAGTCGATCTCCTTATGGAGATCATTTTCAAAGTTGCTCCAAACCTCTCCAACCTTCTGGAACTTCTTCCTGCAGTTCATCTTGAGTGTACAAAGTATCCAGAACACACTCCAAGGGCATAGAATCTCCAAGATGGTCCTTGAAAAGTTGTGACCACAATTCCCACAATGCACCTGGACAAAACCCTTACGAATCCACTGGACGCACTCCAAGCAGAGGATTCTTGGTGGTGATGATCGAGGTGAGCACTGTTAACCTGGAGCTTGCAGGGAGTCCACTCTATTCCTCTTGAAGCAAGGTACATCCAAAGGGCTGTAGTTCCAGATAATGGAGCAGGCGCAGTCAGTCAGAATGCAGGGCCTGATGGTGCAGATCAAGTTTCCAGCTTGGCAAGCCTTCTTCTTCTTTTAGTTTCAAGCATAAGAACTGAGAGGCTCTGCACCTCTCACATATTTCTTCAGTGTTCTCTGGGGTTAAGCAGGAGAGCACTCCTGTCCAATGAGCTCTCTCCAACAGATAACCTCCTCGCGGGGTGTGCCACTTATCACTTCATCAAAGCAGGCTGGCTAATCCTCTAAACTCTGACCACTCACAGGAAGGCTGAATTTTGGCTTACAGACAAGAAAGTGTTATAACTTATTTTCTGTATAATTTAGGATAAATTTAACAATGGCATGCTGTTGGATTTATCAATACCACTCGCCTAAGTCCTTGAATTATATTTTACTTGAATTCTTAACAATAGTTATGCATTCATAAACTACTGCAATGTTATCCTATGGGGCTGGGGATCTACAATGGGGAAAATGAAATGTAAATTTCTCCAACACCAGGGCATATAAAACATCTTTTGTTAGGACCCTGCTTATAGCTACATGACCCCCCCACCCCCGAGACACCTTGGGGAGACTTTAGGGTTCCAGAATATGCAACAGAATTGTTGATCCTCACTCCACAGTGCTTCTAGCACCAAAGTCGATTTTGGGAAGCACTTTACTACAATGGGGGAAGTGAAATGTGCAATTTCTCTATTGCCAAGGCATATCAAACCTCTTTTATAAGGGTCCTCCTTATAATTACATGACTCCCACCCCTGGGACATCTAGGGGAGACCATGGGGGTGCATTATATGCCAAAATATTGTAGTTTATCACTTTGAGAGTGCCCCTACCACCAAAGTCGAGTTTGGGCGCAATTTAAATTTAAAAGCAGTGCTGCAACACAGGGCTGATTTTAAAATGACCTCAGGCTCTCAGCAGTGCACACATGCAAGTGCAGAAAGGGTTGCTGGCCTCTAAACTGCCATGCTCTATTATATACTAGGGGCTTAAAGGTAGTTTTAATCCCCCTGCCCTATTATGTACTAGGGACTCATAGGGTAGGACATGCCAATTATAAGTATACCTTAATATATAGTGTACCCTCATGTATGTGTGTGCTTTCACTGTGTTTTCAACATAGCACTGTCCCTGGGCCTGGTTAAATAGCCAGGGACAGTAAGAGTCAGTTACTACCAGTACCAGTCAGCAAAAAATGGGGGTGCATGGGGCACACAAGATGTCTTTGCAACACTGATGGAATATTTCAGTAAACAATCGCCTCTAGTCAACATTTTCTTGGCCATTACAATCGGTGTGCAGCTTGGATGGCCCCCAGTTAGAATCATTTGCCAATGTCAAGAGATATTTAACAATTCCCTTAGCGAAGGTATCCCCAGCTGGGCTCAGCATTGCTATTAAACAAAGTACGTAAGATCTCACTCTAGTATTACTAATTACATATTGTGCCTTATTTTCAGCCAGAATAGTAAGTTCTAGCCTAGTCGTCTTTCAGTTTCTCATTGTTGGTTATCTTTATGCTACTCTTTAGGCCCTGCATGCTGGGATGGTTGTATATCTGTTTTTTTTTTTGACTGGTTGGACCAGATGTCACTCACTATTGCCATAGCTGTGGTCATGGTTAGTTTTATTTTTCAGGCACATTCACACCATCTTTTTGATACATCTAACCTACTCAGCAATTTTGGGACATTTGGTTTTCATCAGCTTTTGCTTTGTCTCCTGCACAAGCCTGGCCATGTGTGATTACTATAGTACTCAGAGGAGCAAAAAATCAGTAAGGGCTCGATTCAAAAAGGCAACTTGCACTTTTGAGTAAGTTTACACTTTTGAGTAAGTTGACTACTTTTCAGTATTCACAAACACTTAGGGCATGATTTCGATGTCGGTCAGAGTTGTGTCCGACTAACACCGTTTCGGTGGAGGAACCGCCCGACCATAGGTCGGCGGTTCCGCACACCGAATTATGTGCAATCAGAAACTCCCATTTCTCAATAGGAGCTTGTGCGGCAGGCGGAAACCGCCTGCAGCACAAGCTCCCATTGAAAAATGGGAGTTTGTGAACATCCCTGCACCGTGTGGCAGGCACATCATGGTGCCTGCTAGGAATCTTCAGGGGGGCACCATAGGTGCCCCTCAGGCCCTGATGCGGAGGCCCAGGAGGGAAGGAGGCCCTGCTAGGGTGCCCCAATGTTGCTTTCCAATAGCCTTTCCATGTCGGTAAGGCTGACATGGAAAGGCTGTCAGAAACCGACATCATAATCCAGACGGCGGAAACGCCGCCCTTAAGGGATTATGAGGAGTTTCCGACAGAGTCTTTCCGACGGGCTCATAGAGCCCGTCGGAAAGCGTCGGCCGGTCACTCTGACTGCTGCCTCCGACTGCACGCATCCTAATGCGTCGGTTGGAACGCAGCAATAGATGCGGTTCGGTCAGCAAACAGACAAGCCGTCAGTTGTGGTCCGAACCGCATCGTAATGAGGCCCTAAGAGTAGTCTAACACAAAAAAAAAACGTTTTAGTCCAGCACTACACATGGCCAACCACCAGCACTTCAAGAACCTCCCAAAGAAAATAATGGAGTTAGGGATTTAAAATAAAACCCATTAGAAAATAATGTTAAATTAAATTCATTTATTTAAAATAATTAAAATATAAATAAATATACATTAATTTAAAATAAATATAATAGTACATATATATTACTAATTTACAAAATAATACTTATAATAATTATTATTAATGCACATTAAAATATTTTTTGTTTGCTGGGATTTTATTTTTTAATTTAAAGTTCAGAAAAATAATTTTAATTTAATTTATTTTCAACAATGGAAGTTTTAAAACAGTGCTGCAGCATTTTCTGTATTTTGTTCTACATTTATAGTAGACATATAACAATAAATTACATTAATATTTAACAAAAATATTTTTTATATTTATTTTCGAGTCAAATACATTTTTGAAATTTTCCCTGTACTTTACCATAGGGAGACTGCAGTAGGGGCAAAGATTCTCTGCATGGAAAAGTATAGGTACAAATAACAAGTTTATTCATCTGAAAAATAAATATTGAAAATATTTTTATGTTTCTGATGTGCACTAAAAATTATTAAACGTGATCCATAGAATTAATTAAAATAATTTAATATCCCTCCAACTGCTGCCTTCCTGCTCACCTGGTGCCTCCGGACATTTGCCGCACAACCAACTGGGGTGGGACTCAATCCCCCAGCCTACTGCGCGCTCGAGGTGCGGGTCAGAAGCTCAAAGGCACTCCATTAGACCCGCAGCTCGTGTCCCTCCAGCTGCTGACTTCCTGGTCACCTGATGCCTCCGGACATTTGCCGCACAACCGACTGGGGTGGGACTCGGTCCCCCGCCTACTGCACGCTCGAGGGGTGGGGTCAGATGCGCTAAAGGTGCTCCAGCAGACCCGCAGCATGGGACGTGCCCGGGCATGTGCCCGGGCCAAGACTGGGCCCGTCTATGCTCGTCATCACCCAGAAGAGGCCTGGCCAGGCCTACCCTCTTTAACCTTGTTATTCGGATGCTAGCCACTGAACGGAGACTATTGGATGCGTCTAACCTTTCTACAAGTGAGTGGCGAAGTGTCGACACTGAGGACTGCAGTGGGACCATTAGAAATATTCTTATAACGGCCCCCTGAGGTAGTTTTAGCAATTGATTTTACTAAAGCTCCAGTTTAATTTTGTGCTCACACACTGTAAATTAAATGTGTTTCATTATATGAAAGTGCAACTATGGGAAAGGAGAAAAATACAGAAAATGATACTAGCCACAAGGGGAAGCTAGCAAAAAAATCCAACCAAGATAATATCACACTAGAAGCTATAAATGTTTTGATTGAAGAGGTAGAAGGCATATTAGCTGACGACCCAGAGCGGAGCGAGAGATTAGGAGCCAAACCCAAGTTAACGCACTATTTTAAAAGAAACAATAGAAAAAATGTCCCTGCTGCAAGCTATTCCACCGCACAAACTGATGTGGCAGGACAATTGAAGATCTCCTGCCCATCATCTACTACAGCAGTTGATCAACACGCTTCGGCCTTCCCAAGTCAAGAACCAAAAGAAATGGTAATCAAGGCTAACATCTCTGCAGAAATCGGTATGCTACCTTTATGCTTGTAGAGGAGGGAAACTCAGTCATTAAAAACCAAAACCCACCAACTGACAAGGTCATAGATGTAGAATGTGCCCTAGTGCAGATTAGCTCCCTAAAGGAAGATTTCAAAGCCCTGACAGGGGCTGTTCAATCTGTCATTTCCATGATTAAGAGCTATTATACTTCAACAATAGAGTTATTAAGGGAACAAGACCTTCGGCTAGGCGGTGAATCACAATTTTGCAAAATGTCATTTGTGTGACGGATCACCTAAGACAGAAACAGTGGTGGAAGGAAATAAAAAAATTGGTCAACCTCCCTTGGCTAACAACCCTTGGTCTTTAAATTTTCCTCATGGTCAAAGCGTCTTTACACCAACAAATAGAGGTATGGGTATGGGCATTGACCATCATCATCATAAAACTTGGTTAAGCAGTAATGTTCACCCCTTGCCCATCTTCCATTTTGAAACTATCAGACTCCGTTATAGACCGCATAATTTTCCAACTCGGGGTTTGCCATTGATCGACCCATTAATTTCCCCTAAAGACTGTCCTCGTACATCATCACACAATGTACAGGGAATTATTTATGACTGGTCCCCAGATTAGCCGCTGACCAGAAAGAATCCCCGGATTCTTTCATTAATAAAATCACTCATTGGATTTGTCATAGACTGTCTTTCATTCGTACGTTCAGATGTGTCTATTGCCCAGCGGGTATCTAATAACTGGTCTTCTCATGATGCCATTAAACTGACCATAAGAGATCAGGCCATCATTGGCAGACTTTTAGCTATGGAAGATTGTTCTTTTCCTCCCCAAGGCTCTACAATTCAGTTTAAGCCATCACTTGACTGTACTCACGTCTAAGGTTGTCCCCAAATACAAACACAGAGCCAAATGTCTTAGTGCAAAATGCTAGGGAATTTTTAGAGCACAGATCTCAGTAGTAATATGGACCAGATGACTTCAACTAGTTCCTTCCAGGATTCGTCCAAAAGGGTCCCTTGTGTTGATGATGATATTAATGGCCTTGAGCAACAATGTCCCCCTGACCAATATAATAGTGCTGCAAACAAGGGTAACACTCTCTCGCTGTTGAAAGAAATTGATTGACTGTGCACTTTTTCTGACCACTCCAGAAGATCAGGAAATATTAGCAGTCAATTACTCATTAAACAATCTGTAGAGTTGGTGCTTAGCTGCTCTTGTTCACAACAGGATTCCCTTTTGTCTACTCCTCAGAATAAGGATAGAATGTCATGCAAAATCCTTTTATGGAATTTGGCTGGCTTAAAGCTGAAACTTGCGGACTCTGATTGGGGGACTTGCATAGATGATCATGACATTTGTGTTTTCCAAGAAAAATGGCTCCCTGAATCTTGTTTTAGATGTGGCTATTCTAGCTACTCATGTCCCGCTTTAATCCAGAAGAAAGGTCGCCCTGCAGGGGGTTTATTAATTTGGGTAAAAACGCGATGGGTTGTAAAATCACCCTACTTGCGGTAACTACACCTGAGTTGCTTGGATTAAAACAATATAAAGGCAATTCCTGCCTCTACCTTTTTAACCTTTAAAATAGATCCCAGGGCAAGCACAAGGAATCTTTGACATTAACACTTTTGTAAAATCAGCTAAGCTCCTTGCTTTGTGAAGCCTACACAGTAGTGGCAGGCGATTTTAATGTTACAATCGAACCCTTCGATAGCTGTATTTCATCCATATCAGATGAGGAGAATGCCTCATGGAATATTCCAAGAGTGGGCATCTCCCAAGTAAAAAAATGCTCAACCCTGGCCTTAGGATTACTGGGTATTACATTAAAAAGTGGGCTAAGAGCATGCAATGGGAGGTCGCCGTCAGACCAGAAATGTGCAATGGCCTTTAGACGTGCAAATAGCACAAGTAGCATAGATTATATATTTCTTTCCTTGCACCTATGGCCCTGCATGAGAGACATGACAGAAGTGGGAATAGCAGATAGTGACCACAACTCCCTGATGTTGAAACTCACTGGGCCATTTAAATCCTATATAGAAGTGATTAAGCCTAGTATATTAGGGAACACTGTCCTGACTAAAAACAAAAAGGCCTTAAAATGGGAGTGCATCCAGGCTCATCCCGAAATACTAGCGCAGGTTTACAGGAATGTGGCTGCTGCTATGGAGAAAATGAACAAACTGCTTGAGGGAGGTGTAGCACCTAGCCAAATTATAAAAGTTCATGAGGATTTATTTGCATCGATAAGGGACTAAACTTCCAGAGAATCTAAGAAACAAACTAGGATCTTAAATAAACAGCACCACTGGTACAACGCTGAGTGTAGGAAAGCAAAAACTTTACTTTAAGGATGCATAAAAGTAGGAGATCAAATTAAGATCCCAGAGGCTCGGAAAAAGTACAAGACTGAGCTTAAAAGAGCACATAATATTTGGGAGGATAAGGTCTGGGCAGAATTAGCACATGCAGCAAAACAGGGGGGCTCAAAAACATTTTGGGCCATATTGGTGCATGGCAGCCGTTCTGCAGTTAGTTCAGTTTCATTTCATATTGAACCCTGTATGTGGGCCAAGCATTTAACTGATTTATATATTATAGAGGATGGTAGTGTCCAAGCAGACAGGACTGGTTTAAGCCAGTACAGTACCAACATGGGGTATGTAGATCCTCTTGAGATAACTCATATGGATTCCCTCAGGCGTTGAAGTCAATTGTAGCTAACAAAGCCCCGGGCCCTGATTGTATCCCCTCTGATCTCTACGCCTCAGAACCCGATATTTGGGCTACATACCTAAACCTCTTAACGAGGATAATTTTAAAAGGTGGCCCCATACCAGAGTCCTGGCACAGTGCAGAGATAGTTCATATTTACAAATAAGGTCGGCGGAATGAACACCGGAACTATCGGAGGATTCCATGGTTAATGTATGTATAGAAAATGTTTTAGCCCATCGCTCTTGAGAATCTCTGGGACTCTCCAGAAGACTCCCATTTGACACCAAGAATATTTCTGGGGAGAAGCAATAAAGAACAGTAAACCAGGGAGTCTAACAGACCAATTTCTCGACCATAAGATTGTCCCTCTGTATGAACATTCTTTAGACATTATTCGGGGCTCGCTTCCTAGACAGTTATATCGAAAGTTCAGATATGGGACTTTGCCCACGCAAGAATATACAGCTAGATGGGCAAACCCCAAGAACACTAATACTATCTGTCCTGTCTGTCGTACTGCTTCTGAATCATTAAGCCACATATACTTTTTTTGTGTGGCTATAAAGCCCTAAGGAGGAAATGGATCTTTCCCCTTTGTAGATTACTAGGTTTAAGGTCACGGAGACCAGCACTTAGGATATTAAAAACAGATACACAGGAGGTGATTATTATTAGCTTAGCAAAATATTTGAATGCAGTATAGATCATTCGGAATCAGCGGATAGAGTGTTAAAGGAGGACCCAGGCTTCCAAGGTGGATATTGTATTAGGTATAAGATTCATATAGTGCAATATATGTTAATTGGAATGCTGCTATTCCTGTTTTATATTTTTAAAGCAGTTATGAGATGACTGTATAGAATGTTAACCTGTGGAATCCAACAAATGAACTTCTGTGTATAATTAGATGACATAACTGACCATTTTAAATATTTAAAGTGTTTTATGAGAACACATATGGACTTTTTTATAGCTGTATAGGATTTTTAATCTGAAATAAACAGTTAAAAAAAATATAAAACTTATTACATTATTTCAAAATAGGTTAGTGAAATATTTTATAATTAAATAATAAATATGCACTGTTATACTTTTTAAAAATTAATTTATATTAATTTATATTTTATCAAGTTTAAATATTTTAATTTAACGTTATTTCCTATGTGTTTTTTTAAGTCCCCACCTTCCTTATTTTCTATCGAAGTGCGTTGCAGTACAAGTGTTTGGGCATAACATTATTTACCCTAGAGCCACCACAACCAAACTTTCCCTACCTGTCAAAAGAGCTTGCCAACTATTCTGAGACAACCTTCAAATCCAATTGTTGACCATCTAAACCCAGGCAGACCAAGATCTAAGAGAGCATAAGACATTTGGCTAAAGTTTAAATTCAGGAATAAAATACACTAACTAAGGGGTCCATTACGAAGGCGGACGGACAAAGTCCGCCCACCATCGCAACGGAGCCAGGGACCAACCGCCGAAGTTGCGGCGGTCCCGCCATGGGAATTAGGATGCGCCCGCCACACTGGCGGGCGCATCCTGTGCCTTTTACATTGCGGGTGGATCTGCTGGCTGCAGACCCACTCGTAATGTAACAGGACTGTGCACAGCATTGGCATGCACTACATGGCAGGCACCACGTGGTGCCTGCCACGTACTGCATAGCAATGAGGGGGGGTACCCTAGGTACCCCCCACCCCCCAACACCCTGGGGGCTTGCAACAGGCCCCCAAATGCAGGAACCGCATGCCTTGCCATGGCGGCAACGCCGCCATGGAAAGGCGATTCACCACCTGCATCATAATATGGATGCACCATATTATGCCCTTTTTCCTCCCGGTTGACGAGTCGACCGGCGGAAAAGCGGCGGACGGTCTTTCCGTCCGTTGCGGACCCCCCAGCCATACTAATATGGCGGGGGGTCAATCAGGCAAGGATGGCAGGCGGATCGCCCCCGCCAGGCCAGCGGTGGCTACCGCCGGCCCGGCGGGGGCGATCTGCCCGCCATCCTAATGGGCCCCATAGACCAGTAAAATTAAATATGCCAGAGACCAACAGAATTTGCATCACAGATATGCTGGAACTCCTGTGAGACATATGCTTTGGAATATGTTGTATTGTTTTGTTGTGGTAAATGATTAAAAATCTCGATTAAAAAAAAAAAAGAATTTCCATCACAGATGCAGTCATTCTCCTAGGGGTCTAAAAGCCTGAATAGTTTCCAGATCATGGAATCTACAATGAGAGGAAAGGAAGGCTTTAGATTAGAAGCAGCACAGACCTTCATCCAATACAGTCCGTGTATGTCTACACCCAATACTTTGGGCCTGATTCATAAAGATAAACTTACACTTTGCTATTCTCAAAGGTATTTTACTACTAGTACCTTTAAGTCTGCAGAGTCTCAGCATATAAAAAGATATGACTTTTTATGTATGTATACTCCTCAGTCATATAAAGACTGCCGAAGATTTACAATACTAGAAGGGTATTCTTTCTCGATCTTTCAAGATCTTGACTGGGAAACGGTAACAAAGCAGTGAGAGATGAAGGCTTTGATCCTGGAATTCAAGGCTCTGCTCTTTCTATCTCAGTATCTTTTGCTTCTGGGGCCTCTGTAAGAATAAACTGGCAAGGATCCTACAAGTTCTTCTCAGACTTAGCACTGATTAAACAATTTATAGTAGAAAGACACTAATCGCAGCGTGTAAGTTCTCTATTATATATTTCATTTAATTTATTGTTATTGCAGCAAGCAGGCATATTATTTTGTTTTGCATGTACTAAAGGAAAGCAGTTGTACCTTGACCACAATATGATATGGTGTCCAAGGTGACTGAAAGGGAGATTCCCCTGACATACAAGGTATGGGTGGAAACAATGGGGCTGGAGCAATTGGATGCAATGGGGGAATTGGGAGAGGGGAATAACAGTAGAATGCAGACAATATTCAGACAAATTAAAAGATGGTTGGAATCCTGATTTAGAGCAGTAATGGTATAAGGGAGGGGATAAAGAAAAGGCTACAATATACTATGGAGCTTCGAGTTTAAAACCAGACATTTTAAATCTGCAAGAGACCCATCTTACAAAACCTGAGGTAACCATAAAAAAACTTGATCAAGAGCAGAAGAGGTTGTTCGATACCAAGTACTTAACATTATTTTAGCTCTTCTAATATTGCTGGAAAAAGATGGGTTACTATTTTGATACTTATTAGAATATTGAAGATTTAAACCGTCAAAATTTATAAGGCAGGAAGATGGATACTTGCAAAAATAGATTTTAAATTCAGCAAACAATTTATTACATTGTCTTTATATGCCCCGAATTATGATCATCTTAGATTTGTTCTCTGATATCACATGAGAACTATGTAGCTACCATCATTATAATAGGGGATTCCAACTACTAGGTCTCCAGCTCAATACCACCAATGACACTTATACTAGACGAATAAAAAACATGAGAATGAGCATCTTAATATGGTGGCTATTTTTTGATCTATTTGATTTATAGTGATATCAAAAGCTGGATCATAAGATGCTATACCTTTCAGCTAATGCTTAAACAGTACCACAATATATTCAGATCACTGCATTCTGGCAGAATCAAGATACATCTACAGTTCAATATTGCTGTTATTTGCCAAGATTTCCAATCAATCGTGAAGAACACATTACTTATTTACAATAAGAAGTTTTTGCATTTATTAAATTAAACTCAGGCTCCACACAGCCCACTGTTGTGTGGGGTTGTATAAAAACCTACATGAGAAGAATCTCACAAACCTAAGCATATCAGATCTTGAAATCCGAGTTTCAAGAAGAGGAAACCCATAGAAAATAATAATTGACTTAAGTAAACTGCATATTAGATAGATTAGACAAAAAATACTCAACTATGTTAATACCTATCAACATATTGCCAGCTTACGTGGTGAGTTCAGGCTATACAGACTGCAAAATCCTATCAGTTTCCAACCCAAATATGTAAAATGGAAGAGAAGTCAGGAAAACTACTCGCCCTTATGAGTAGGCAAACAGGAAATGCTACAATTATACATGAAATTAGTGATGAAACATGTCAAATTTCATTTCATTTTCAGGAGATCCTATCTGTATTTGAACTTTAGAATTCCAAACTATATCATGATAACAAGGAGAACCATACCTCGCATATCCATGGATATCTAAGGCATTTTGTCGTCCAAAAATGGTCAAAAGTGAGAACACCATGCTAATTGCAGAATTCACCAATGAAGAGATTAAAACTGCTGTATCTAATATCAAGACCTGACTATGTTCCAACAAAAACCTATTAAATATTAATGAACTTCATTGCCACGCTATTTCTTGAGGCTCCTAAAGAAATTCAACTAACCGCCCTCCTTGCTCATGGCATGAAGCTACAGTAGCAGTTTTTGCTACAAAATCCAAAGAACCACTTGACTGCAGATCATATCATCTCATATTTCTTTTGAATGCAGACTCTAAAGTATTCACCAAAATATTGGCCGCTAGAATAAGCAGTGTGATTTTACCACTTAGTACAGGAAAAACAAGACAGTTGTATACCAGCTAAAGATACTACCACACATTCTAATTTTGTTACATCACTTATCGACAGGGCTGAGACATTAGAAGAGTCTCTATTATACTTTAGATGTTGAAACACCTTTGATCGGGTTTCTTGGGACTTTCTTTGGGAAAGGTTACAAGAATTTATGACCCACTCAGCCTTCATTAAGCTGGCACGAGTATTGTACCAATCACAAAAAGCTTGAATCTGTATTAATGGTAACATCTCTTAACCAGTACCTATATCCAGAGGTAGTTGTCAAGAATGTCCTCTATCACCTATTATATGTTCTCTATGTATTATAGAGCCATAAGTAAGACAACTCCATATGCAAATGCCCCACTTCCAAACGTAAAAATCTCTTCTCCACTGGCAGTGTACGTGGATGATGTAATCATCTTTACACACTCAATTACCCCAAGCTTGAATATTATAGAACAAATGGCAAAATGATTTGATAAAATATTGGGCTATAAATTAAACCACAGCAAGACATAAATTGTTCTGGCCAGTGGTGTCACTGAAACAGATTCTCGAGGTACACCTGTAGCCAGATATTTGAGAAGCATGAGAACACCACAACTAGATACAATTATCTGTCTTTATTTCAAGAGGCAAAGACTCAACTAGAAACGTTGAAAAATCTTCAGATTTCTTTGGTAATTTATATTAATTTGATAAAGATGAACCTCTTAACCAAAATTTCTATATTTTTTGTGCCTTGCCAGTTTACGTTGTTATACGTTTCCTACAAATACACCAGGACTGTGTATTAGACCAACACAAACTTCATAGTATAAAGACTCAGTCCACATATACCATCAGTGACTTTTGGTATGTATCTGACTAGCTCTCAGTACCACATCTAACCCCTAAACCAAACAGGGTAACAGATGTTGTTGCCAACCTTGAACATGACACTGATTCCCAAGAAATCTGTGGAAACAGATGTAACTCTTTTGTTGGTCACTCTTGCACTCCCAAGGTAAACACAAGAAAGCTACGACAAAGCATTTTCAAACATTTATTGAAATGATTGTTTTCTTGCATAAAAAGCATGAGCTGCGATTATTATTAAGATGAGACATGTTACTGTAATCAGCATTGCTAGAATGGTAAACAGGATGAACTATTCAACCATGTTAATTGATGCTAATGTTTGCCTACACCTATATGTACCTACACTAAGAGCATAGCGAAAGCATTATTCTGCCAGATCAATTGAGATAGTCTAACCCCCATACTTTGATCTGAGGTGTCAGGAAGCCGGTCGCAGTGCACAAGTCATCTTCCTTAGCAGTATGAAGGTCGGGTCAGCAGGGCTGCATCTCAGTCACAGTCAGCAGCAGCTCTGTGATAATTCCCAGCATGGAAATACTCCTCTCAAAGAGCCTTAGCACAGAAGCTGTTCATATAATAAACGCTATTCTGATCAACTGTGGCTGAGGCACAGAGCAGCTTGTTCGGTTTCGTCTAGCTAAAGTAACATGTCTCCAAGTGAGCTCCGATACAAAAGAAATCAATAACATTGTGTTCTACATGTGCGACCCTGGAATTAACTGTACAGATTGTAGGGCATCCGTGCCTATCGCAAATACACATACAGCACATTCACATGTTAGCAGAGAAAGTGTAACAAAGATCACCACTAAAAGGATATGTCAACTTAAAGAGTTGGATCTGAAATGGAGAATGCATGTGAGCCACACCACAAGGTTTCTGCCACTTATTTTAAACAACTGGATTCTGCTAGTTCCAAAAGTATGTGACAAAGCAGGGTGGCCCATAGATCTACTAAAAAGCTCAAGCTACCTATCAGTTGAAGTAGATGGGCCTTACCAGAACGGTGGTTATATTATTTGGCTAGCATAGGGAACCACATAAAACTTTTGTCCTTTACTTCCACCGTCACAGGAAATTGGGTCCAACAGGTACCTAAAAATCGCTATATATATTCCAATGGGAAATATGGTGATTTGAAATTCTTTACGAAAGTCAGACTAAAAATCATCAACAACATGGGCAAGTTCAGGTGCAAGATCAAACAATTTGTAAAGATTCTGGACTTTCTTGTAGATACCGCTCTGTAAGACCAGCCTGAATTGTCCAAATGCTTTACAGACTGTCACTGGTGTAAATCGTGACTAATTAAACTAACTGACCTATTTGATAGTTGTTTTTGAAAATATTTTTTAGCACAGCAACCCGAATTTACCTTGTTTCACAATTAATTGTTCAAATACTTACAGAGCTGAGCCTATTTTTCAGAAGAGAAAATGAGGCCTATACTCCCTCTAATGCAAATCGATTTTCTAAAGATGATATTTGGTGATAATAAAACTGCAATCTTTGAACGATATGCTGTCTGATCAAAATCAAATGCGATGTTTCATTTATTGGGACAAGAAATGCTCCAGCTGATAGGGTGAAACAATCGAACAAGATCAAATTATGAATATTCTTATTTGAAATTTTTTAATTCTTACATCAACCAGGTTAAGATGCCAAATGCATCACACTTGTTTATGATTTTTATACCATGCCATTTAAACTTACCAAGTGGTAAAACCAAATTAAGATCTGCCATATGATGCCCTTGGACAATTGCTGTTTCAACGCTTATGTTTGCCCGCTGCCCAAATCTGAGTGAATTTTCGACCTCCTTTTCTTCAAAAATAAACCAAATACAATTATTCTCTGTTGAACTGACCCCCTGTAAAATTTTACTAGGGATTAATGTAGACGATTGGATTGTTATGCATTATCGATTGCTAGATTACTGATAGCACCTTCTTAGGAATAATGGTGGAGGGAAGTAAACATTGCATACAAAATGAAATAGCAGATATTGAAGAGGAGTCTTCAGCAAACTTTAAATACAAATAGGGAAAGTTAAGCTATCGCCTTATTACTCATTAACATCCTTTCACTGCGGTCTATTAATCAATCAAGCATTTGTAGAGCGCAACTACTCACCCAAAGGGGTCTAAAGGCGCTGGTGGGGGAGGAATGCAGCTCCAGGATGTTACGGTGCTTCGTTGAAAAGCCAGGTCTTGAGGCCCTTCAAGAACTTGGCGAGTGAAGGTGTCTGTCAGAGGTGGAGAGGGAGGGTGTTCTATGCCTTGGCCGCGAGGAAGGAAAAGGAGCGTCCTCTTGTTCTGATCTTCTTAATGTGGGGGATCGTCGCCAGGGAGAGCTGGGCTGAGCGGCGGGATCTTTGGGGTGCATGAAACGAGAGGCGGTGGTTCATGTAGGCTGGTCCGGTGTTAGTATTGATTATGATTGATGATTATGGATGGATGTAGTAATAAAGTATGCATTTGTCTTCGAACATGGAAGGGATTTTGCGATGTGCATTTTTTCCCATTCTTCCTTTGCCCTTCCCAAATAAAAAAAATATAAAAAAGCGAATATAGTCTGTGTTAGACAGTTTCTAGTATCGATCACAATACTAAACTGTCACCAATAGTTCAAGCAGGTGTATAGCTGAGCTCATGAGAGCTGGTAGATGGTCTTCACAAGTAACAATAATGTAAACCAATTCGACTGAGCAAGCTGGTTTCCAAAATCTAAATCTCAAGTGCAAAGGCGCAACTTGTCTCCCTCAGACTGTGTTTGAAAAACAACAAAAGGCATGCAGCTAATGGTAGCATGGGCTGTGTGGATGCTAATCTAACGTAATAATTCATTTTTTGCTATCTGTTATTTGAATATCAAATACAATACTTATTTAATAAGAAAGTGGCCGAGAAACATAAGGTGAAGGGGCACAAGCAGCACAGTGCACGGTGAAGCACAATATATGATATATACTGCATAAACAGATTAATGACACATTTACTTGAAGACCAACAGTATGTACAGCAATGTTATAGTCTTTCGGAGACGCAATCTGTGGCTAATTTGATTGTGTTTACGTTTAGACCCCAGGAAGTCAAAATTGGACAGTGTCATCATCAGGACAACTTATTATCAGGAAGTCATCATTCAGTAAAGCTCTGAAGAGATGCTCAGGGAGTGAAAGATGTGGGAGGCAAGTGGATCATAGAAAGGATGGGTCTGAGTCGAATGAATCTGTTCTACTGCGATGCATTGGTGTGTATGAAGTTGCTCTGCTGATGTTTGGTATAGCAACTTCATCCACACCAATACATTGCAGCAGAATGGTTTCATTCTGCTTTTATGAATGATGGCTCCCTAATGACAAGTTGTCTTCATGATGAACTGCTCTTTTTATAAATTATCCTAAATGGTTTCCTTGTGGTTCACTCACTTATATGACATATACCAGAGTGCCACATGGAATATTTGCTCACCCTGTTCGCTGGTATTACTCCCCTCAGAGATGGGCAGATCTGGAAAGCAGAGTTAAGATGAGCAGAAAAATATGGCAGCTATGGGTCACTAGAGTTGAGCATAAGAGTTTTTCATTTACCTAATAAATAGCAAATTACACTTTGCACACCTGCATATATAGATGATGTCATGGCACTTTCCTGTGTGTTTGTCTAAAAAGTGAATTTGACCAAAACCAAATTGCAAGAAGGTTACATTTTTATGAGTTAGAATCACATTGCAGAGGGCTTGTGAGAGTTAGAGTTGTTTCCTTGTGTGAAGTTACTGTAACAAGCAATCTGTGAAGCAGTAAACAGCGTTTTCCTTTGGTTCATTTGTCTGTACTGTGGTAAATAGCCGGAATCTGACCTTTGCAGTGCAGTAATAAATGTGTGACTGTGCATTTATTGGTACGGTTGCTCTACATAACCTGTTATTGTGCCACATTTATTAGGTCGAGCCTAGAGCAGCGCATGCGCTGCTTGTGAGACTTTTAGTAAGGGGTTTGGAAAGCTGAGCACACGCTCGTGCGTCATGGCCTTTTCCCTGCGGTTACGCGCAAGCAAAAGGCCATGGTGCACGAGCGTGTGGTCAGCCTGCTGCTCGCAAGCGCGCGCGCACCACTCGCGTGCTAGTTTTGTTTATCTTTCGCGGCCGCGTCACTTTTTTTTTTTTTTTTCGTTTCACTTTCGCATAATCGCGGCACCCGCGCTTTACTTTTAAAATTAAAAGTAAAGCGCGGGTGCCGCGATTGTAGCAAAAGTAAAGAAATAGATGTTTTTTTCTATTTCTTTACTTTTCCAGAGAGGAGGCTCACACTGCAGGGCATGGCTGAGAGGAGGCTCACACTGCAGGGCATGGCTGAGAGGAGGTTCACACTGCTGGTCCCTTTTGGAAGGGAGCTCACACTCCACAAAGCAATGTGCGTGTGTGCATTTGTATAGAAACAACGCCACAACTGTACAGTGAGTGTATTTGTATTGCAGCAACAACTGCGACACACACTATGTGAGCGTTTCTGTACAAGTACAGTGCAACAACTGTGCACTATGGGTGTGCAAGTGTGTGTCTGGGGTATGTTACAACAGTGTATATATCCAAGCCTATGTTCATTTTATGCACTTTGTGTGTGTGTATTTACAAGCTATGGTACAATTATGCAGTCTGTGTGTGCAAGCAATGCCACAACTATGCAGTATGTAAGTGTGTTTAAGCAATTCTATAATGGCACACTGTATATGCAAGCCCTGCTATACCTGTGCAATGCGTGTGTGTTTGAGCGAGGCTACAACTCTGTGTGTTTGTGTGTGGGTGTGTACTATGTAACATGCACTGTGTCTGTGTGTCTATGTGCTGCTATAATTGAGCACTGTGTGTATGTGGGTGCAAACCATGATACGACTATTCACTGTCACTGTGTGTATGTGTGTGATGTTATAACTGCGCACAGTGTGTGTGTGTGCAAGTTTCGCTACAACTATGCTCTGTGTGTACACGTGTGTGTCTGTGGGCGACGTCATAACTGAAGTTCGTGTGCGTAACTCTTGCCACAATGATCCTGTGTGCACTGCATTTGTTAACACTGCCTCAACTGTACACTGTGTCTGCAAGTCATGCTACAATTATACACTCTGTGTGTGAGCGCAAACCATGATACAACTATGTACTTTGTGTGTTTGATTCTAACTACGTGCTGTGGGTGAGACAATCTCTAACTATGGTCTTTGTGTCTGTGTGCAGTCGATGCTAAAACGTTTTAGTTTTTGTGTGTAAGCCATGCCACAACTATGCAGTGAGTGTGTGTATTAACAGGGCTGCGATTGTTCACTGTGTGTGTGTCTGTGTGAGCTAAGTATGCACGTGATGATACAACTGTGCATTGTGTGTAACTATCTCTGGAAAGTTGTAAAGCATACCGTGTGAGAGAGAGAGAGCGAGAGAGAGAGAGAGACACACACACACACCCCTTTTCGTACTTTCCAAGTCTGTTACTCAACATTCACATTTATGAGGAGGGATTTAAGAGCCCTCTGAGCGCAGGAGCATTTATACTGATGGCACTTCGACAAGACATTCCTAAGCAAGCTCTAAACATCAGGTTTCAATGAGCTATCCCTGGCTCACTGCTGGTGGTTGTGGCATGAAAGTGACATGCTTCTTTCATAGAAAATGCATGTAAATATTTTAGCATTTTATTGTTTATACAATAAAAACCCAAGCACCAAAACAACATTTCTGCTTCTGCAGAAGTCATCACAAAGTATCCACTTGGCAGTTTCTTCAATTTGCCACCGTAATTACGAATCCAGGGCTTGGTAGCAACAGTAGAACTGCAAATACATCTTGTACAATGCGAATACAAGTCAATCGAAAAAGGGACAAGCCAGTAAAGGATGTCACAAAGCACACAAAATCAAATAATCAAACATTTTCTATTATTGGTGGGTGTTAGTGATTCGGGGCAGTAGAAGAGACCGGTATTTTCTACAGTGAATGTCACTTTAACGGTAAGTACCTTATTTCTGGGTCTGGCACAAAGGTAAAGTAAATGTATATTATATAATTGACACTCTTTTCAAGGGTTTTATAAATTTGAATGTGGTATAGCCAATTTATAGCCAGTGGTCCTCTGGTCTGTTATAGACTCATAACAATACAATGCCAAAGAATTCCTATCTTGGCAGTGGTGCACTTTTTATTTTTAAAAGGGGGATACCTCTTTGCTTGGTTAACAGAAGTCTTCATTATTTATTCCTTGAACAGGCTCTCAATCATTTATTTTCATAATGGCTTGTATCCTTATGTGTTCTTTATTTTACATCTAATCCCAACGCGTTTTGGGAATGATTTCCTTCTTTCGTGTGAAATTGCAATTCATATCATGCTTTCATAAGGAAAATATGTGTTTTAATAATTGCAAATAGTGTGACAATGTACATATAAACAATAACGTGGTTATTTCATAAATCTCGTAACATTACTGGTAACTTCTAGCTATTTTACTAGTTACTGGGCCTTTACATTTTTCAAACAACAGTTCATAACTTCAGGATTCTCCAGCGTTTTTCTCAGATTTACATTTAGATTCTGAAAATTATTGTTAAATCTCTATCTGTGGGAGGGATGGGGGGAACACAAGCAAGGAGGTTCCCGTCGAGATTCTGGGATACGATAAGGGCGTAAACGTACCTTTTTCCCAGGAAGGGTGTGTAATTCATGTTCTACAATTGAAGTCTTCCCTGGTAGTAAGGAGAACACTTTCTGAAATGGTTGTAAGTGGTCCCTTAGTTCTTGTCTTTGAGAACCGGGCAACTCTACATCAGTACTTTGTTCGGCTAGTGATGAGGTGGTTCCCATTAAGACAGGGCTTGGCCACTCCCATTTTTAGGTCGAGCCTCGAGTAGCGCGCAAGCGCTGCACTGGCAAGACTTTATGTTAGGGGGTTTGAAAAGCTGACCACACGCTCGTGCGTCATGGCCTTTTCCCTGCGGTTACGCGCAAGCAAAAGGCCATGGTGCACGAGCGTGTGGTCAGCCTGCTGCTCGCAAGCGCGCGCGCACCACTCGCGTGCTAGTTTTGTTTATCTTTCGCGGCCGCGTCACTTTTTTTTTTTTTCTCGTTTCACTTTCGCATAATCGCGTCACCCGCGCTTTACTTTTAAAATTAAAAGTAAAGCGCGGGTGCCGCGATTGTAGCAAAAGTAAAGAAATGGATGTTTTTTTCTATTTCTTTACTTTTGCAGCAATCGCGGCACCGGCGCTTTACCTTTAATTTTAAAAGTAAAGCGCCGGTGCCGCGATTGCTGCAAAAGTAAAGAAATAGAAAAAAACATCTATTTCTTTACTTTTGCTATAATCGCGGCCACGCATTACAGGTGCTTTGAGAATGTGTAAATATAAGGTGCTGCAGGATTGAAGAATTAAAGCAGCACAGGCGTGCTGTTCTGCTGCTTTCTATGCTGGCTGCCCCAATCAATGTATTTACTTGGCCGCTGTCGGCGTGTACTTATTACTATAGCAACTACGCTATGTGTTTAATTAAAGATAAATTGTGTCCGTGGTGGCGCGAGGCTTTATTGAACTAATCTGCTCCCCGTGGATTGGTTGGATGTTGCCTTGCCATTGGGTTGTCCGGGAACATCTCACTGCTTGCTTGTAATTGGCTGTTTGGATACTTACTGTGGCTGGAGACTGGCTGAGGGAAAGTTTGCATGTTGTTTATTGGCTTATCTGCTATATCACTGAGCGAATGTACGTCTTTTGGCAGTGGGCGGGGCTGTGTTGATCCTGCTCATTCAGCGGGAGGCCCGGCCTGTGCACTAGAAGACCCCGATCGTCTTCGATCCGAGGCCACATCATGGGCAGTGAGTTTACAGACTTTGCTGTGACCCTCTGCACCTAGCGCTGCAGGACGGAGCTACCCCTCAGTATTCACCAAAAGCTTGGGGTTAAAACACCTTCCGAAATCGTCTTTGCACAACCGTTGCTTGTGGGGATCCTGTAAACAGCTCGTTGCAATTGTACACGAGGGGCATGCTCAACATATTTTGGGACAATTACTGATTTCATAATTATAGTGTTCTTAATGGATTCGCTCACCCTCATATCCGTCCTGGAGAAAGGAACATCAATCCTCGTTTTAATAAAAAAAAAAATATGGAGATCGTTTTGCCCCTTGCGATTTTAGTGTTCTATACGCATTTATTTGGAATGCCAGTGCTGGAAGTAATTTAAGTTATGCACGAGGGATGGCATTTTTGCTGACGGGTAGCAGGCTCTGGGATTCTTAGGTAGGCTGTGCATTGTGATGAAGTTCCTTAGTTGCAGAGAACTGTACACCTTCACAGATCTCTTGCTTCCCTCGTGGCTGCTTCTCATGCACTCACTGCCTCTCCTGCCATGGTAGATATTACTTACCTTGCGTCCTTTCTGCAGAGGAGGTTCACCTGCTAGGGAACAGGGTGGCGAGGTCACAGTGCCAGGCTGATCTACAGCATGGCAAATGCACAGACAAAAACGCTCCCACGCAGGTGTGCACAGTCCGGGAAACGTTTCTCCCAGCTGCAGAGGATTACCCTCCCGTGCTGCATTCATCATTATCCATGCAGCAGGGATCATTTGTATTAACTCCAAGCTCGAGTCTTCTTTAAAAACACATGTTCCTGTGTATTTAAAATACAGTTGTTGAGATGGAAAATGTCGGCTTGATGGTTCCTCTACTAATGGAGAAGTGCATAGTGGAGATTGAAAAACGGGGCTGCCAGGTAAGGCCTTATTCCTTCATCTGCAAATGTTAACTCAAGGCAGCATTTGTTATGCATCGTAAATGCGGATGCGTAGTTCCCAGGTAGAGCTGGTACTTGTTCCTTTCTTCCAGTAACATTTATTTTACTAACAAAGGTGGACTCCCCAGCCCTGTGTTGCTAGTTGTTCTTGTACTGAAAACACTTCTGATCACAGAGTAGCCTCCACATGAACAACCTTTTCGAGTCCCCTCTACTACCCCTCTACTGCCCCTCTACTACCCCTCTACTACCCCTCTTCTACCCCTCTTCTACCCCTCTTCCCCTCTAGCCCTCTACCTCTCTTCTGCCCCTCTACACTACCTCTCTTCTACCCCTCTACCTCTCTTCTACCCCTCTTCTACCCACTATAACTAGCAAAGACACTGTGTCACGGCAGCATCACTCTGCACCATCACAGCATCACTCTGCACCACCACAGCATCACTCTGCACCACCACAGCATCACTCTGCACCACCACAGCATCACTCTGCACCACCACAGCATCACTCTGCACCACCACAGCATCACTATGCACCACCACAGCATCACTCAACGCCACCACAGCATCACTCAGCGCCACCACAGCATCACTCAGCGCCACCACAGCATCACTCAGCGCCACCGCAGCATCACTCAGCGCCACCGCAGCATCACTCAGCGCCACCACAGCATCACTCAGCGCCACCACAGCATCACTCAGCGCCACCACAGCATCACTCAGCGCCACCACAGCATCACTCAGCGCCACCACAGCATCCATCAGCGCCACCGCAGCATCCATCAGCGTCACCGCAGCATCACTCAGCGCCACCGCAGCATCACTCAGCGCCACCACAGCATCACTCAGCGCCACCACAGCATCCATCAGAGCTCAGCAAGGTTAGCCACACTTCTTGCATTGGATCTCACCCATCCACGCCTGGGTTTTGGTGCCCACGGTCCATCAGCATTGAGAAGAGGGCAAGCCAGCTGATTATTCAGCCGACTTATGAGTGCCCACTAAGCATGTCTAACCGAGTCGTGCTTATCGAGCAGAGCATCAGCTACACCACAAGTAAATATTAATCATGTTTTTCAGTTTGCAGGGTGCCACACTTTGTAGTTGTTTAATATTTTTTAGATTTTCTATATAATGGATTCATTTCCATTTTCTTTGCTCAGATTTCCTTATTTGTCTTTCTTTGTAATTAGTTATGCACTGTTTGTATAAAAAGGCTTTGCAGAGTAATCTTAAAGCCATGCCCACTAAGAAGGCGTTTTCTGTGAAGAAACGTTTTGAAAAAGATTTTCCACTCCTGGTTCCGTCACCATTCTTACACGAGTATAGCATGTAGATGTAAATGCTCAGGTCACGACCTACTTTTAGAACCTTTACTCGGCTAACTGACCCGGTGTTAATTGAAAGTTTTTGGGCTATTAGAAAGTGTCAACTCATATCTGATACTCTTTGAGGCAAAAGGTCCTGTCTTCGCTGCTTCTGTCTGAATCTCGCATTGTTTAGGCTTTTTCTTATGGTCAGATGTTCTTGGTATTCTGAGGCTGTCATAAGGTGACTTGGGAGAACAATATAAACCAGCTAAGCAAGGAAATCTATTTTCTGCTTTTTTCCAAGTCCTCATTGATTCAATTCAAGTTACCTGTCAGAAACAAAATAAATCTTCAACGTAGCCAGAATCAGGGACATAAGTTTCATGTTAAGTCAACCTTATAGAGACTGGACCTCTTCTAAACATTCTGTCATTTGTAGAGCGTTTAGGAACAGCTGTAGGATTGGCTTCTCCATTGAGGAAAGCTGTAACGGAAATATCCAAAGTTGATTTAATTATTGATCCAGCGATGTAGCTTGCATGTTTGGCTACTACCAAGATCTTAAATGCAAAATCTTGCTTAAGTTTACAACCGGAAAAATGTAATTCAAAACTGAAGATACTTTTTCACAAGTCCTTGGCTTGTGCATCAAAGAACCTGGGTTCTTTAATTGTGTATCTGATCTGGAATTTACACTTGAAACGTTCAGTTTTACTTAGAAAATCCTCTCACCTATGAATAATGAATGATTCTCTGGCCATAAACACTGGTTTCAAATCGTGGGATTTGTATATTTGTGATATAGAATTGATTGATATTCCCAATGTTCATGTCTGAAAGATTCTGCCTGCTAAAGATCTCTATTAGTTCATGATGATATTTCTCTCACAGTGAATTCTGTCCTTGCATTGTGCCACTAATAAGTGACCATACATTTATCAGGTTACCCTCTTTCAATTTGTTTTTCCTTCTCTTCTGCCTAATATGGCTTTATACTTCTTTGAATTTTTTGATGGTCTTGACACAAGATTCCAATTCTTTTTAGCAATATGCATGTAAATCAACTACATTTTCTTTACCTGAGGATTGTTCTCGTTTCCTATCGGTCCCTGCGTTACACAATGAATCTATCTGAAGCATAGCTATTGGATTACATTCAGATTACATTCATGCACGTTCTCATTGAGGTTTCAGAAATGTGTGCCATGCTAACCTCGGAAGCTGTCTCAACTTGTGGTTCAGTACACTCGGTCACCCACACAGAATTACTCATCGCTTTCTATATCCAGCGTGAAAACTGGCATTGGAACAGCAGTCTTGTAGCAGCATAAACTACTAAATTGGCATAAAAGAGCTCCTCATTATTCTGCTTGGACGGTAATTCCTTATCCAACCGAGTAGCCAAAAACAAGTTCTGTCAGTGCAGAAGTGCTCACAGCGCTAACTGTCAATTTTGAGTGTTGATTTGTTCTGTTTGAAGCAGCTTTTTGCATGGAAGGCCATATAAACCAGTCCACTGTTGGACATGTCAGTCTTATTGGTAGGTACTGTTCCAGATCTCCTTTCCCCCACCCCCACCCTCCATCTGTCTCTGTAGCATTTATTGTAGTTCGACTGTGAGACCATCAAAGCCTTGACCCAGTGTCTGCCATTCTGTGTGTCAGCAGAGCCCCAGGGAGGCACAGACATCCCTCGCCCATGCAGATAAGCGGATAAGGGTGCCCTACAGCCGGTTTAATAGAGCTGCTGCCAGATGCTGTGGCAGCTGCTGTCTCCTCAAGGCAGGTGCATAGCATCTGCACATCAGTGGCTCACCTCTCCAGATGCACCTAAAGATTTGCTGGGATAATTCCCACAAGTCTGTTCCAGATTAAGTGTATTTAGCACGAAATGCAGCACTCACGTAGGAAGCAAAAAAAGTTAAAATGGTGAAAAATATCTAATCTTTAAATATGGATTAATTAAAGCTGGCTGAGCTCCTCAGTATGGAAATGTCTTGTTATGTAGGATGGCTTCAGTCAGTCACTGCGCATGAATTTAATTGGGCCTCACATTTATCCACAATTAGCTTTTAGAGAAATTAGCAATTGTGATGAAATGGGAATTCTAAAATATACAGTTCAGGGATTAACCGATTTAAAATTGTGATCACCCACATAGTATCTTATTTAAATGAATCGTAGTAGGTAAAATAAGTAGGATCCTTGTGTTGTGTTGGTTAGCTTGAACATTATCCCTTTACAGAAATACACGTGATGTCTGTTTATGAAGCACTAACATGGCCATCTTATCACATTGCCAAGCTCTTAAGAGCGATAGTGCCCAAGTGATATCATGTCACTTTGAATGTTTAGGAAAACGTAGACTTCACCTGTGAATACATCTCCACTTTAGTAAAGTAGTGCATGTTTGCACACGATATTGACTACAGCATGACCTGCTGCAGATATTGTATCTTATTAATGTGACGTTCTCTTACAATGATGTTTTTTGTCATTAACCTCAACACTTTCACTTCATCAAATGTAAGAAAGCAATTTTTATGCACGTGGTCATTTAACAACCCCCACAAAAAGTCCTGCTCCCTGAAAGCCTCAATTTGTATCGGCTTCTATTGACCACACCTCCCAAAACCTCTCAAGAGGGTAAATCGCCAAATAGATGGCATGAAGTCGTTTTTAGTAACTCTGTATTCCTTATCATTGCTGTTGTCTACTAATGCCAATATCCCGACATCTGCTTCCCTAAAAGCAACGTATAGTCCTTCAGCGAGAGAAGTGTGGTCATGCAGCTTGTTTTTGATGTGGTTTCATGCGTTGTGTAGGTTTTAAATGTTATTTTGATTGCCTTGTCGACAAAATGGTAGTGTTCTAATTGGAGTGGTGGACCTGCTAATTTGTTTTTAACGTTTTCCATGTTATGTTTTCAAGAGCAGAGATGTGTACCTTCCCTACATTTGGTAATATTGCAGGCTGGTCTTTGGAAACAGTTGGAAAACGCCAGACACCTGTATCCACCATCAGTGCAACACCACGCACAGCTTTTCTCTTTCATTTACAAATGCGTATGTAGCCCTGCTATTGCTTAATTTTTTGGGTTCTTTGTACACTTGATTATCCAGATTTCAGTTTTTTCTTAATATGAAAGGGCCCAGTGGAAATATCACCCTTACCTGGGAACTGCACAAAGCATGTTGGCTGAAAGATGATTTGCTGCAATGAGAAGTTATGTGAACTGGAGTTTTCACATGCAGAGAGGGCAGCTGTGGTAACTGCAGTGAGAGTGCTGTTATTTCCCGATAAATCGATGACAGAGTCGTTTGAATGCGGGGGGAGGGGAGGAGAAGAGGTAGTTTGAAGCTGAGAGATGCTTTGAAAGCATCACTGAGAGCTTCTGATGAGGGAAATTGACCAGGTGTTAACTAAACCAAGTCAAATTTGCTCTGTTGCCATCGCCCTTACTTTTACTGTGTTCAGAGATGTGACCCCAATGTGAAATACCTTATGCCTGATGTGAGTGGTGCCACTCCAACACAGAAGCTGCGAAGTTGTGGCGGTCCCGCCATGGGAATTAGGATGCGCCCGTCACACTGGCGGGCGCATCCTGTGCCTTTACATTGCGGGTGGATCTGCTGGCTGCAGACCCACTCGCAATGTAACAGGACTGTGCACAGCATTGGCATGCACTACATGGCAGGCACCACGTGGTGCCTGCCACGTAGTGCATAGCAATGAGGGGGTACCCTAGGTACCCCCCACCCCCAACACCCTGGGGGCTTGCAACGGGCCCCCAAATGCAGGAACCGCATGCCTTGCCATGGCGGCTACAGCCGCCATGGAAAGGCGATTCACCACCTGCATCATAATATGGATGCACCATATTATGCCCTTTTCCGCCCGGTTGACGAGTCGACCGGCGGAAAAGCGGCGGACGGTCTTTCCGTCCGCCGCGGACCCCCCAGCCATACTAATATGGCGGGGGGTCAATCAGGCAAGGGTGGCAGGCGGATCGCCCCCGCCAGGCCAGCGGTGGCTACCGCCGGCCCGGCGGGGGCGATCCGCCCGCCATCCTAATGGGCCCCATAGACCAGTAAAATTAAATATGCCAGACACCAACAGAATTTGCATCACAGATATGCTGGAACTCCTGTGAGACATATGCTTTGGAATATGTTGTATTGTTTTGTTGTGGTAAATGATTAAAAATCTCAATAAAAAAAAAAGAATTTCCATCACAGATGCAGTCATTCTCCTAGGGGTCTAAAAGCCTGAATAGTTTCCAGATCATGGAATCTACAATGAGAGGAAAGGAAGGCTTTAGATTAGAAGCAGCACAGACCTTCGTCCAATACAGTCCGTGTATGTCTACACCCAATACTTTGGGCCTGATTCATAAAGATAAACTTACACTTTGCTATTCTCAAAGGTATTTTACTACTAGTACCTTTAAGTCTGCAGAGTCTCAGCATATAAAAAGATATGACTTTTTATGTATGTATACTCCTCAGTCATATAAAGACTGCCGAAGATTTACAATACTAGAAGGGTATTCTTTCTCGATCTTTCAAGATCTTGACTAGGAAACGGTAACAAGGCAGTGAGAGATGAAGGCTTTGATCCTGGAATTCAAGGCTCTGCTCTTTCTATCTCAGTATCTTTTGCTTCTGGGGCCTCTCTAAGAATAAACTGGCAAGGATCCTACAAGTTCTTCTCAGACTTAGCACTGATTAAACAATTTATAGTAGAAAGACACTAATCGCAGCGTGTAAGTTCTCTATTATATATTTCATTTAATTTATTGTTATTGCAGCAAGCAGGCATATTATTTTGTTTTGCATGTACTAAAGGAAAGCAGTTGTACCTTGACCACAATATGATATGGTGTCTAAGGTGACTGAAAGGGAGATTCCCCTGACATACAAGGTATGGGTGGAAACAATGGGGCTGGAGCAATTGGATGCAATGGGGGAATTGGGAGAGGGGAATAACAGTAGAATGCAGACAATATTCAGACAAATTAAAAGATGGTTGGAATCCTGATTTAGAGCAGTAATGGTATAAGGGAGGGATAAAGAAAAGGCTACAATATACTATGGAGCTTCGAGTTTAAAACCAGACATTTTAAATCTGCAAGAGACCCATCTTACAAAACCTGAGGTAACCATAAAAAACTTGATCAAGAGCAGAAGAGGTTGTTCGATACCAAGTACTTAACATTATTTTAGCTCTTCTAATATTGCTGGAAAAAGATGGGTTACTATTTTGATACTTATTAGAATATTGAAGATTTAAACCGTCAAAATTTATAAGGCAGGAAGATGGATACTTGCAAAAATAGATTTTAAATTCAGCAAACAATTTATTACATTGTCTTTATATGCCCCGAATTATGATCATCTTAGATTTTTTTCTCTGATATCACATGAGAACTATGTAGCTACCATCATTATAATAGGGGATTCCAACTACTAGGTCTCCAGCTCAATACCACCAATGACACTTATACTAGACGAATAAAAAACATGAGAATGAGCATCTTAATATGGTGGCTATTTTTTGATCTATTTGATTTATAGTGATATCAAAAGCTGGATCATAAGATGCTATACCTTTCAGCTAATGCTTAAACAGTACCACAATATATTCAGATCACTGCAATTCTGGCAGAATCAAGATACATCTACAGTTCAATATTGCTGTTATTTTCCAAGATTTCTAATCAATCGTGAAGAACACATTACTTATTTACAATAAGAAGTTTTTGCATTTATTAAATTAAACTCAGGCTCCACACAGCCCACTGTTGTGTGGGGTTGTATAAAAACCTACATGAGAAGAATCTCACAAACCTAAGCATATCAGATCTTGAAATCAGAGTTTCAAGAAGAGGAAACCCATAGAAAATAATAATTGACTTAAGTAAACTGCATATTAGATAGATTAGACAAAAAATACTCAACTATGTTAATACCTATCAACATATTGCCAGCTTACGTGGTGAGTTCAGGCTATACAGACTGCAAAATCCTATCAGTTTCCAACCCAAATATGTAAAATGGAAGAGAAGTCAGGAAAACTACTCGCCCTTATGAGTAGGCAAACAGGAAATGCTACAATTATACATGAAATTAGTGATGAAACATGTCAAATTTCATTTCATTTTCAGGAGATCCTATCTGTATTTGAACTTTAGAATTCCAAACTATATCATGATAACAAGGAGAACCATACCTCGCATATCCATGGATATCTAAGGCATTTTGTCGTCCAAAAATGGTCAAAAGTGAGAACACCATGCTAATTGCAGAATTCACCAATGAAGAGATTAAAACTGCTGTATCTAATATCAAGACCTGACTATGTTCCAACAAAAACCTATTAAATATTAATGAACTTCATTGCCACGCTATTTCTTGAGGCTCCTAAAGAAATTCAACTAACCGCCCTCCTTGCTCATGGCATGAAGCTACAGTAGCAGTTTTTGCTACAAAATCCAAAGAACCACTTGACTGCAGATCATATCAGACTCTAAAGTATTCACCAAAATATTGGCCGCTAGAATAAGCAGTGTGATTTTACCACTTAGTACAGGAAAAACAAGACAGTTGTATACCAGCTAAAGATACTACCACACATTCTAATTTTGTTACATCACTTATCGACAGGGCTGATAAATTAGAAGAGTCTCTATTATACTTTAGATGCTGAAAAACTTTTGATTGTGTTTCTTGGGACTTTCTTTGGGAAAGGTTACAAGAATTTATGACCCACTCATCCTTCAGTAAGCTGGCAATCACGAAAAGCTTGAATCTGTATTAATGGTAACATCTCTTAGCCAGTACCTATATCCAGAGGTAGTTGTCAAGAATGTCCTCTATCACCTATCATATGTTCTCTATGTATAGAGCCATAAGTAAGACAACTCCATATGCAAATGCCTCACTTCCAAACGTAAAAATCTCTTCTCTCCTGGCAGTGTACGTGGATGATGTAATCATCTTTACACACTCAAATACCCCAAGCTTGAATATTATAGAACAAATGGCAAAAATATTTGATAAAATATTGGGCTATAAATTAAACCACAGCAAGCAATAAATTGTTCTGGCCAGTGGTGTCACTGAAACAGATTCTCGAGGTATGTACACCTGTAGCCAGATATTTGAGAATCATGAGAAACCCAAAACTAGATACAATTATCTGTCTTTATTTCAAGAGACAAAGACTCAACCAGAAACGTTGAAAAATCTTCAGATTTCTTTGGTAATTAATATTAATTTGATAAAGATGAACCTCTTAACCAAAATTTCTATATTTTTTGTGCCTTGCCAGTTTACGTTGTTATACGTTTCCTACAAATACAGCAGGATTGTGTATTAGACCAACACAAACTTCACAGTATAAAGACTCAGTCCACATATACCATCAGTGACTGTTGGTATGTATCCGACTAGCTTTCAGTACCACATCTAACCCCTAAACCAAACAGGGTAACAGATGTTGTTGCCAACCTTGAACATGACACTCTGATTCCCAAGAAATCTGTGGAAACAGATCTAACTCTTTTGTTGGTCACTCTCGCACTCCCAAGGTAAACACAAGAAAGTTACGACAAAGCATTTTCAAACATTTATGGAAATGATTGTATTCTTGCATAAAAAGCATGAGCTGCGATTATTAGAAAGATGAGACATGTTACTGTAATCAGCATTGCTAGAATGGTAAACAGGATGAACTATTCAACCATGTTAATTGATGCTAATGTTTGCCTACTCCTATATGTACCTACACTATACTAAGAGAGCATAGCGAAAGCATTATTCTGCCAGATCAATTGGGATAGTCTAACCCCCATACTTTGATTATTAGAAAGATGAGACATGTTACTGTAATCAGCATTGCTAGAATGGTAAACAGGATGAACTATTCAACCATGTTAATTGATGCTAATGTTTGCCTACTCCTATATGTACCTACACTATACTAAGAGAGCATAGCGAAAGCATTATTCTGCCAGATCAATTGGGATAGTCTAACCCCCATACTTTGATCTGAGGTGTCAGGAAGCCGGTCGCAGTGCACAAGTCATCTTCCTTAGCAGTATGAAGGTCGGGTCAGTAGGGCTGCATCTCAGTCACAGTCAGCAGCAGCTCTGTGATAATTTCCAGCATGGAAATACTCCTCTCAAAGAGCCTTAGCATAGAAGCTGTTCATATAATAAATGCTATTCTTATCAACTGTGGCTGAGGCACAGAGCAGCTTGTTCGGTTTCGTCTAGCTAAAGTATCGTGTCCCCAAGTGAGCTCCGATACAAAAGAAATCAATAACATTGTGTTCTACATGTGCGACCCTGGAATTAACTGTACAGATTGTAGGGCATCCGTGCCTATCGCAAATACACATACAGCACATTCACATGTTAGCAGAGAAAGTGTAACAAAGGTCACCACTAAAAGGAGATGTCAACTTTAAGAGTTGGATCTAAAATGGAGAATGCCTGTGAGCCACGCCACAAGGTTTCTGCCACTTATCTTTAAACAACTGGATTCTGCTATTTCCTAAAGTATGTGACAAAGCAGAGTGGCCCATAGATCTACTAAAAAGCTCAAGCTACCTATCAGTTGAGGTAGATGGGCCTTACCAGAATGGTGGTTATATTATTTGGCTAGCATAGGGAACCACATAAAACTTTTGTCCTTTACTTCCACCGTCACAGGAAATTGGGTCCAACAGGTACCTAAAAATCGCTATATATATTCCAATGGGAAATATGGTGATTTGAAATTCTTTACGAAAGTCAGACTAAAAATCATCAACAACATGGGCAAGTTCAGGTGCAAGATCAAACAATTTGTAAAGATTCTGGACTTTCTTGTAGATACCTCTCTGTAAGACCAGCCTGAATTGTCCAAATGCTTTACAGACTGTCAACTGCTGTAAATCGTGACTAATTAAACTAACTGACCTATTTGATAGTTGTTTTTGAAAATATTTTTTAGCACAGCAACCCGAATTTACCTTGTTTCTCAATTAATTGTTCAAATACTTACAGAGCTGAGCCTATTTTTCAGAAGAGAAAATGAGGCCTATACTCCCTATAATGCAAATCGATTTTCTAAAGATGATATTTGGTGATAATAAAACTGCAATCTTTGAACGATATGCTGTCTGATCAAAATCAAATGCGATGTTTCATTTATTGGGACAAGAAATGCTCCAGCTGATAGGGTGAAACAATCGAACAAGATCAAATTATGAATATTCTTATTTGAAATTTTTTAATTCTTACATCAACCAGGTTAAGATGCCAAATGCATCACACTTGTTTATGATTTTTATACCATGCCATTTAAACTTACCAAGTGGTAAAACCAAATTAAGATCTGCCATATGATGCCCTTGGACAATTGCTGTTTCAACGCTTATGTTTGCCCGCTGCCCAAATCTGAGTGAATTTTCGACCTCCTTTTCTTCAAAAATAAACCAAATACAATTATTCTCTGTTGAACTGACCCCCTGTAAAATTTTACTAGGGATTAATGTAGACGATTGGATTGTTATGCATTATCGATTGCTAGATTACTGATAGCACCTTCTTAGGAATAATGGTGGAGGGAAGTAAACATTGCATACAAAATGAAATAGCAGATATTGAAGAGGAGTCTTCAGCAAACTTTAAATACAAATAGGGAAAGTTAAGCTATCGCCTTATTACTCATTAACATCCTTTCACTGCGGTCTATTAATCAATCAAGCATTTGTAGAGCGCAACTACTCACCCAAAGGGGTCTAAAGGCGCTGGTGGGGGAGGAATGCAGCTCCAGGATGTTACGGTGCTTCGTTGAAAAGCCAGGTCTTGAGGCCCTTCAAGAACTTGGCGAGTGAAGGTGTCTGTCAGAGGTGGAGAGGGAGGGTGTTCTATGCCTTGGCCGCGAGGAAGGAAAAGGAGCGTCCTCTTGTTCTGATCTTCTTAATGTGGGGGATCGTCGCCAGGGAGAGCTGGGCTGAGCGGCGGGATCTTTGGGGTGCATGAAACGAGAGGCGGTGGTTCATGTAGGCTGGTCCGGTGTTAGTATTGATTATGATTGATGATTATGGATGGATGTAGTAATAAAGTATGCATTTGTCTTCGAACATGGAAGGGATTTTGCGATGTGCATTTTTTCCCATTCTTCCTTTGCCCTTCCCAAATAAAAAAATATAAAAAAGCGAATATAGTCTGTGTTAGACAGTTTCTAGTATCGATCACAATACTAAACTGTCACCAATAGTTCAAGCAGGTGTATAGCTGAGCTCATGAGAGCTGGTAGATGGTCTTCACAAGTAACAATAATGTAAACCAATTCGACTGAGCAAGCTGGTTTCCAAAATCTAAATCTCAAGTGCAAAGGCGCAACTTGTCTCCCTCAGACTGTGTTTGAAAAACAACAAAAGGCATGCAGCTAATGGTAGCATGGGCTGTGTGGATGCTAATCTAACGTAATAATTCATTTTTTGCTATCTGTTATTTGAATATCAAATACAATACTTATTTAATAAGAAAGTGGCCGAGAAACATAAGGTGAAGGGGCACAAGCAGCACAGTGCACGGTGAAGCACAATATATGATATATACTGCATAAACAGATTAATGACACATTTACTTGAAGACCAACAGTATGTACAGCAATGTTATAGTCTTTCGGAGACGCAATCTGTGGCTAATTTGATTGTGTTTACGTTTAGACCCCAGGAAGTCAAAATTGGACAGTGTCATCATCAGGACAACTTATTATCAGGAAGTCATCATTCAGTAAAGCTCTGAAGAGATGCTCAGGGAGTGAAAGATGTGGGAGGCAAGTGGATCATAGAAAGGATGGGTCTGAGTCGAATGAATCTGTTCTACTGCGATGCATTGGTGTGTATGAAGTTGCTCTGCTGATGTTTGGTATAGCAACTTCATCCACACCAATACATTGCAGCAGAATGGTTTCATTCTGCTTTTATGAATGATGGCTCCCTAATGACAAGTTGTCTTCATGATGAACTGCTCTTTTTATAAATTATCCTAAATGGTTTCCTTGTGGTTCACTCACTTATATGACATATACCAGAGTGCCACATGGAATATTTGCTCACCCTGTTCGCTGGTATTACTCCCCTCAGAGATGGGCAGATCTGGAAAGCAGAGTTAAGATGAGCAGAAAAATATGGCAGCTATGGGTCACTAGAGTTGAGCATAAGAGTTTTTCATTTACCTAATAAATAGCAAATTACACTTTGCACACCTGCATATATAGATGATGTCATGGCACTTTCCTGTGTGTTTGTCTAAAAAGTGAATTTGACCAAAACCAAATTGCAAGAAGGTTACATTTTTATGAGTTAGAATCACATTGCAGAGGGCTTGTGAGAGTTAGAGTTGTTTCCTTGTGTGAAGTTACTGTAACAAGCAATCTGTGAAGCAGTAAACAGCGTTTTCCTTTGGTTCATTTGTCTGTACTGTGGTAAATAGCCGGAATCTGACCTTTGCAGTGCAGTAATAAATGTGTGACTGTGCATTTATTGGTACGGTTGCTCTACATAACCTGTTATTGTGCCACATTTATTAGGTCGAGCCTAGAGCAGCGCATGCGCTGCTTGTGAGACTTTTAGTAAGGGGTTTGGAAAGCTGAGCACACGCTCGTGCGTCATGGCCTTTTCCCTGCGGTTACGCGCAAGCAAAAGGCCATGGTGCACGAGCGTGTGGTCAGCCTGCTGCTCGCAAGCGCGCGCGCACCACTCGCGTGCTAATTTTGTTTATCTTTCGCGGCCGCGTCACTTTTTTTTTTTTTTTCGTTTCACTTTCGCATAATCGCGGCACCCGCGCTTTACTTTTAAAATTAAAAGTAAAGCGCGGGTGCCGCGATTGTAGCAAAAGTAAAGAAATAGATGTTTTTTTCTATTTCTTTACTTTTCCAGAGAGGAGGCTCACACTGCAGGGCATGGCTGAGAGGAGGCTCACACTGCAGGGCATGGCTGAGAGGAGGTTCACACTGCTGGTCCCTTTTGGAAGGGAGCTCACACTCCACAAAGCAATGTGCGTGTGTGCATTTGTATAGAAACAACGCCACAACTGTACAGTGAGTGTATTTGTATTGCAGCAACAACTGCGACACACACTATGTGAGCGTTTCTGTACACGTACAGTGCAACAACTGTGCACTATGGGTGTGCAAGTGTGTGTCTGGGGTATGTTACAACAGTGTATATATCCAAGCCTATGTTCATTTTATGCACTTTGTGTGTGTGTATTTACAAGCTATGGTACAATTATGCAGTCTGTGTGTGCAAGCAATGCCACAACTATGCAGTATGTAAGTGTGTTTAAGCAATTCTATAATGGCACACTGTATATGCAAGCCCTGCTATACCTGTGCAATGCGTGTGTGTTTGAGCGAGGCTACAACTCTGTGTGTTTGTGTGTGGGTGTGTACTATGTAACATGCACTGTGTCTGTGTGTCTATGTGCTGCTATAATTGAGCACTGTGTGTATGTGGGTGCAAACCATGATACGACTATTCACTGTCACTGTGTGTATGTGTGTGATGTTATAACTGCGCACAGTGTGTGTGTGTGCAAGTTTCGCTACAACTATGCTCTGTGTGTACACGTGTGTGTCTGTGGGCGACGTCATAACTGAAGTTCGTGTGCGTAACTCTTGCCACAATGATCCTGTGTGCACTGCATTTGTTAACACTGCCTCAACTGTACACTGTGTCTGCAAGTCATGCTACAATTATACACTCTGTGTGTGAGCGCAAACCATGATACAACTATGTACTTTGTGTGTTTGATTCTAACTACGTGCTGTGGGTGAGACAATCTCTAACTATGGTCTTTGTGTCTGTGTGCAGTCGATGCTAAAACGTTTTAGTTTTTGTGTGTAAGCCATGCCACAACTATGCAGTGAGTGTGTGTATTAACAGGGCTGCGATTGTTCACTGTGTGTGTGTCTGTGTGAGCTAAGTATGCACGTGATGATACAACTGTGCATTGTGTGTAACTATCTCTGGAAAGTTGCAAAGCATACCGTGTGAGAGAGAGAGAGCGAGAGAGAGAGAGAGACACACACACACACCCCTTTTCGTACTTTCCAAGTCTGTTACTCAACATTCACATTTATGAGGAGGGATTTAAGAGCCCTCTGAGCGCAGGAGCATTTATACTGATGGCACTTCGACAAGACATTCCTAAGCAAGCTCTAAACATCAGGTTTCAATGAGCTATCCCTGGCTCACTGCTGGTGGTTGTGGCATGAAAGTGACATGCTTCTTTCATAGAAAATGCATGTAAATATTTTAGCATTTTATTGTTTATACAATAAAAACCCAAGCACCAAAACAACATTTCTGCTTCTGCAGAAGTCATCACAAAGTATCCACTTGGCAGTTTCTTCAATTTGCCACCGTAATTACGAATCCAGGGCTTGGTAGCAACAGTAGAACTGCAAATACATCTTGTACAATGCGAATACAAGTCAATCGAAAAAGGGACAAGCCAGTAAAGGATGTCACAAAGCACACAAAATCAAATAATCAAACATTTTCTATTATTGGTGGGTGTTAGTGATTCGGGGCAGTAGAAGAGACCGGTATTTTCTACAGTGAATGTCACTTTAACGGTAAGTACCTTATTTCTGGGTCTGGCACAAAGGTAAAGTAAATGTATATTATATAATTGACACTCTTTTCAAGGGTTTTATAAATTTGAATGTGGTATAGCCAATTTATAGCCAGTGGTCCTCTGGTCTGTTATAGACTCATAACAATACAATGCCAAAGAATTCCTATCTTGGCAGTGGTGCACTTTTTATTTTTAAAAGGGGGATACCTCTTTGCTTGGTTAACAGAAGTCTTCATTATTTATTCCTTGAACAGGCTCTCAATCATTTATTTTCATAATGGCTTGTATCCTTATGTGTTCTTTATTTTACATCTAATCCCAACGCGTTTTGGGAATGATTTCCTTCTTTCGTGTGAAATTGCAATTCATATCATGCTTTCATAAGGAAAATATGTGTTTTAATAATTGCAAATAGTGTGACAATGTACATATAAACAATAACGTGGTTATTTCATAAATCTCGTAACATTACTGGTAACTTCTAGCTATTTTACTAGTTACTGGGCCTTTACATTTTTCAAACAACAGTTCATAACTTCAGGATTCTCCAGCGTTTTTCTCAGATTTACATTTAGATTCTGAAAATTATTGTTAAATCTCTATCTGTGGGAGGGATGGGGGGAACACAAGCAAGGAGGTTCCCGTCGAGATTCTGGGATACGATAAGGGCGTAAACGTACCTTTTTCCCAGGAAGGGTGTGTAATTCATGTTCTACAATTGAAGTCTTCCCTGGTAGTAAGGAGAACACTTTCTGAAATGGTTGTAAGTGGTCCCTTAGTTCTTGTCTTTGAGAACCGGGCAACTCTACATCAGTACTTTGTTCGGCTAGTGATGAGGTGGTTCCCATTAAGACAGGGCTTGGCCACTCCCATTTTTAGGTCGAGCCTCGAGTAGCGCGCAAGCGCTGCTCTGGCAAGACTTTATGTTAGGGGGTTTGAAAAGCTGACCACACGCTCGTGCGTCATGGCCTTTTCCCTGCGGTTACGCGCAAGCAAAAGGCCATGGTGCACGAGCGTGTGGTCAGCCTGTTGCTCGCAAGCGCGCGCGCACCACTCGCGTGCTAGTTTTGTTTATCTTTCGCGGCCGCGTCACTTTTTTTTTTTTTCTCGTTTCACTTTCGCATAATCGCGTCACCCGCGCTTTACTTTTAAAATTAAAAGTAAAGCGCGGGTGCCGCGATTGTAGCAAAAGTAAAGAAATGGATGTTTTTCTATTTCTTTACTTTTGCAGCAATCGCGGCACCGGCGCTTTACCTTTAATTTTAAAAGTAAAGCGCCGGTGCCGCGATTGCTGCAAAAGTAAAGAAATAGAAAAACATCTATTTCTTTACTTTTGCTATAATCGCGGCCACGCATTACAGGTGCTTTGAGAATGTGTAAATATAAGGTGCTGCAGGATTGAAGAATTAAAGCAGCACAGGCGTGCTGTTCTGCTGCTTTCTATGCTGGCTGCCCCAATCAATGTATTTACTTGGCCGCTGTCGGCGTGTACTTATTACTATAGCAACTACGCTATGTGTTTAATTAAAGATAAATTGTGTCCGTGGTGGCGCGAGGCTTTATTGAACTAATCTGCTCCCCGTGGATTGGTTGGATGTTGCCTTGCCATTGGGTTGTCCGGGAACATCTCACTGCTTGCTTGTAATTGGCTGTTTGGATACTTACTGTGGCTGGAGACTGGCTGAGGGAAAGTTTGCATGTTGTTTATTGGCTTATCTGCTATATCACTGAGCGAATGTACGTCTTTTGGCAGTGGGCGGGGCTGTGTTGATCCTGCTCATTCAGCGGGAGGCCCGGCCTGTGCACTAGAAGACCCCGATCGTCTTCGATCCGAGGCCACATCATGGGCAGTGAGTTTACAGACTTTGCTGTGACCCTCTGCACCTAGCGCTGCAGGACGGAGCTACCCCTCAGTATTCACCAAAAGCTTGGGGTTAAAACACCTTCCGAAATCGTCTTTGCACAACCGTTGCTTGTGGGGATCCTGTAAACAGCTCGTTGCAATTGTACACGAGGGGGCATGCTCAACATATTTTGGGACAATTACTGATTTCATAATTATAGTGTTCTTAATGGATTCGCTCACCCTCATATCCGTCCTGGAGAAAGGAACATCAATCCTCGTTTTAATAAAAAAAAAAATATGGAGATCGTTTTGCCCCTTGCGATTTTAGTGTTCTATACGCATTTATTTGGAATGCCAGTGCTGGAAGTAATTTAAGTTATGCACGAGGGATGGCATTTTTGCTGACGGGTAGCAGGCTCTGGGATTCTTAGGTAGGCTGTGCATTGTGATGAAGTTCCTTAGTTGCAGAGAACTGTACACCTTCACAGATCTCTTGCTTCCCTCGTGGCTGCTTCTCATGCACTCACTGCCTCTCCTGCCATGGTAGATATTACTTACCTTGCGTCCTTTCTGCAGAGGAGGTTCACCTGCTAGGGAACAGGGTGGCGAGGTCACAGTGCCAGGCTGATCTACAGCATGGCAAATGCACAGACAAAAACGCTCCCACGCAGGTGTGCACAGTCCGGGAAACGTTTCTCCCAGCTGCAGAGGATTACCCTCCCGTGCTGCATTCATCATTATCCATGCAGCAGGGATCATTTGTATTAACTCCAAGCTCGAGTCTTCTTTAAAAAACACATGTTCCTGTGTATTTAAAATACAGTTGTTGAGATGGAAAATGTCGGCTTGATGGTTCCTCTACTAATGGAGAAGTGCATAGTGGAGATTGAAAAACGGGGCTGCCAGGTAAGGCCTTATTCCTTCATCTGCAAATGTTAACTCAAGGCAGCATTTGTTATGCATCGTAAATGCGGATGCGTAGTTCCCAGGTAGAGCTGGTACTTGTTCCTTTCTTCCAGTAACATTTATTTTACTAACAAAGGTGGACTCCCCAGCCCTGTGTTGCTAGTTGTTCTTGTACTGAAAACACTTCTGATCACAGAGTAGCCTCCACATGAACAACCTTTTCGAGTCCCCTCTACTACCCCTCTACTGCCCCTCTACTACCCCTCTACTACCCCTCTTCTACCCCTCTTCTACCCCTCTTCCCCTCTAGCCCTCTACCTCTCTTCTGCCCCTCTACACTACCTCTCTTCTACCCCTCTACCTCTCTTCTACCCCTCTTCTACCCACTATAACTAGCAAAGACACTGTGTCACGGCAGCATCACTCTGCACCATCACAGCATCACTCTGCACCACCACAGCATCACTCTGCACCACCACAGCATCACTCTGCACCACCACAGCATCACTCTGCACACCACAGCATCACTCTGCACCACCACAGCATCACTATGCACCACCACAGCATCACTCAACGCCACCACAGCATCACTCAGCGCCACCACAGCATCACTCAGCGCCACCACAGCATCACTCAGCGCCACCGCAGCATCACTCAGCGCCACCGCAGCATCACTCAGCGCCACCACAGCATCACTCAGCGCCACCACAGCATCACTCAGCGCCACCACAGCATCACTCAGCGCCACCACAGCATCACTCAGCGCCACCACAGCATCCATCAGCGCCACCGCAGCATCCATCAGCGTCACCGCAGCATCACTCAGCGCCACCGCAGCATCACTCAGCGCCACCACAGCATCACTCAGCGCCACCACAGCATCCATCAGAGCTCAGCAAGGTTAGCCACACTTCTTGCATTGGATCTCACCCATCCACGCCTGGGTTTTGGTGCCCACGGTCCATCAGCATTGAGAAGAGGGCAAGCCAGCTGATTATTCAGCCGACTTATGAGTGCCCACTAAGCATGTCTAACCGAGTCGTGCTTATCGAGCAGAGCATCAGCTACACCACAAGTAAATATTAATCATGTTTTTCAGTTTGCAGGGTGCCACACTTTGTAGTTGTTTAATATTTTTTAGATTTTCTATATAATGGATTCATTTCCATTTTCTTTGCTCAGATTTCCCTTATTTGTCTTTCTTTGTAATTAGTTATGCACTGTTTGTATAAAAAGGCTTTGCAGAGTAATCTTAAAGCCATGCCCACTAAGAAGGCGTTTTCTGTGAAGAAACGTTTTGAAAAAGATTTTCCACTCCTGGTTCCGTCACCATTCTTACACGAGTATAGCATGTAGATGTAAATGCTCAGGTCACGACCTACTTTTAGAACCTTTACTCGGCTAACTGACCCGGTGTTAATTGAAAGTTTTTGGGCTATTAGAAAGTGTCAACTCATATCTGATACTCTTTGAGGCAAAAGGTCCTGTCTTCGCTGCTTCTGTCTGAATCTCGCATTGTTTAGGCTTTTTCTTATGGTCAGATGTTCTTGGTATTCTGAGGCTGTCATAAGGTGACTTGGGAGAACAATATAAACCAGCTAAGCAAGGAAATCTATTTTCTGCTTTTTTCCAAGTCCTCATTGATTCAATTCAAGTTACCTGTCAGAAACAAAATAAATCTTCAACGTAGCCAGAATCAGGGACATAAGTTTCATGTTAAGTCAACCTTATAGAGACTGGACCTCTTCTAAACATTCTGTCATTTGTAGAGCGTTTAGGAACAGCTGTAGGATTGGCTTCTCCATTGAGGAAAGCTGTAACGGAAATATCCAAAGTTGATTTAATTATTGATCCAGCGATGTAGCTTGCATGTTTGGCTACTACCAAGATCTTAAATGCAAAATCTTGCTTAAGTTTACAACCGGAAAAATGTAATTCAAAACTGAAGATACTTTTTCACAAGTCCTTGGCTTGTGCATCAAAGAACCTGGGTTCTTTAATTGTGTATCTGATCTGGAATTTACACTTGAAACGTTCAGTTTTACTTAGAAAATCCTCTCACCTATGAATAATGAATGATTCTCTGGCCATAAACACTGGTTTCAAATCGTGGGATTTGTATATTTGTGATATAGAATTGATTGATATTCCCAATGTTCATGTCTGAAAGATTCTGCCTGCTAAAGATCTCTATTAGTTCATGATGATATTTCTCTCACAGTGAATTCTGTCCTTGCATTGTGCCACTAATAAGTGACCATACATTTATCAGGTTACCCTCTTTCAATTTGTTTTTCCTTCTCTTCTGCCTAATATGGCTTTATACTTCTTTGAATTTTTTGATGGTCTTGACACAAGATTCCAATTCTTTTTAGCAATATGCATGTAAATCAACTACATTTTCTTTACCTGAGGATTGTTCTCGTTTCCTATCGGTCCCTGCGTTACACAATGAATCTATCTGAAGCATAGCTATTGGATTACATTCAGATTACATTCATGCACGTTCTCATTGAGGTTTCAGAAATGTGTGCCATGCTAACCTCGGAAGCTGTCTCAACTTGTGGTTCAGTACACTCGGTCACCCACACAGAATTACTCATCGCTTTCTATATCCAGCGTGAAAACTGGCATTGGAACAGCAGTCTTGTAGCAGCATAAACTACTAAATTGGCATAAAAGAGCTCCTCATTATTCTGCTTGGACGGTAATTCCTTATCCAACCGAGTAGCCAAAAACAAGTTCTGTCAGTGCAGAAGTGCTCACAGCGCTAACTGTCAATTTTGAGTGTTGATTTGTTCTGTTTGAAGCAGCTTTTTGCATGGAAGGCCATATAAACCAGTCCACTGTTGGACATGTCAGTCTTATTGGTAGGTACTGTTCCAGATCTCCTTTCCCCACCCCCACCCTCCATCTGTCTCTGTAGCATTTATTGTAGTTCGACTGTGAGACCATCAAAGCCTTGACCCAGTGTCTGCCATTCTGTGTGTCAGCAGAGCCCCAGGGAGGCACAGACATCCCTCGCCCATGCAGATAAGCGGATAAGGGTGCCCTACAGCCGGTTTAATAGAGCTGCTGCCAGATGCTGTGGCAGCTGCTGTCTCCTCAAGGCAGGTGCATAGCATCTGCACATCAGTGGCTCACCTCTCCAGATGCACCTAAAGATTTGCTGGGATAATTCCCACAAGTCTGTTCCAGATTAAGTGTATTTAGCACGAAATGCAGCACTCACGTAGGAAGCAAAAAAAGTTAAAATGGTGAAAAATATCTAATCTTTAAATATGGATTAATTAAAGCTGGCTGAGCTCCTCAGTATGGAAATGTCTTGTTATGTAGGATGGCTTCAGTCAGTCACTGCGCATGAATTTAATTGGGCCTCACATTTATCCACAATTAGCTTTTAGAGAAATTAGCAATTGTGATGAAATGGGAATTCTAAAATATACAGTTCAGGGATTAACCGATTTAAAATTGTGATCACCCACATAGTATCTTATTTAAATGAATCGTAGTAGGTAAAATAAGTAGGATCCTTGTGTTGTGTTGGTTAGCTTGAACATTATCCCTTTACAGAAATACACGTGATGTCTGTTTATGAAGCACTAACATGGCCATCTTATCACATTGCCAAGCTCTTAAGAGCGATAGTGCCCAAGTGATATCATGTCACTTTGAATGTTTAGGAAAACGTAGACTTCACCTGTGAATACATCTCCACTTTAGTAAAGTAGTGCATGTTTGCACACGATATTGACTACAGCATGACCTGCTGCAGATATTGTATCTTATTAATGTGACGTTCTCTTACAATGATGTTTTTTGTCATTAACCTCAACACTTTCACTTCATCAAATGTAAGAAAGCAATTTTTATGCACGTGGTCATTTAACAACCCCCACAAAAAGTCCTGCTCCCTGAAAGCCTCAATTTGTATCGGCTTCTATTGACCACACCTCCCAAAACCTCTCAAGAGGGTAAATCGCCAAATAGATGGCATGAAGTCGTTTTTAGTAACTCTGTATTCCTTATCATTGCTGTTGTCTACTAATGCCAATATCCCGACATCTGCTTCCCTAAAAGCAACGTATAGTCCTTCAGCGAGAGAAGTGTGGTCATGCAGCTTGTTTTTGATGTGGTTTCATGCGTTGTGTAGGTTTTAAATGTTATTTTGATTGCCTTGTCGACAAAATGGTAGTGTTCTAATTGGAGTGGTGGACCTGCTAATTTGTTTTTAACGTTTTCCATGTTATGTTTTCAAGAGCAGAGATGTGTACCTTCCCTACATTTGGTAATATTGCAGGCTGGTCTTTGGAAACAGTTGGAAAACGCCAGACACCTGTATCCACCATCAGTGCAACACCACGCACAGCTTTTCTCTTTCATTTACAAATGCGTATGTAGCCCTGCTATTGCTTAATTTTTTGGGTTCTTTGTACACTTGATTATCCAGATTTCAGTTTTTTCTTAATATGAAAGGGCCCAGTGGAAATATCACCCTTACCTGGGAACTGCACAAAGCATGTTGGCTGAAAGATGATTTGCTGCAATGAGAAGTTATGTGAACTGGAGTTTTCACATGCAGAGAGGGCAGCTGTGGTAACTGCAGTGAGAGTGCTGTTATTTCCCGATAAATCGATGACAGAGTCGTTTGAATGCGGGGGGGAGGGGAGGAGAAGAGGTAGTTTGAAGCTGAGAGATGCTTTGAAAGCATCACTGAGAGCTTCTGATGAGGGAAATTGACCAGGTGTTAACTAAACCAAGTCAAATTTGCTCTGTTGCCATCGCCCTTACTTTTACTGTGTTCAGAGATGTGACCCCAATGTGAAATACCTTATGCCTGATGTGAGTGGTGCCACTCCAACACAGAAGCTGCGAAGTTGTGGCGGTCCCGCCATGGGAATTAGGATGCGCCCGTCACACTGGCGGGCGCATCCTGTGCCTTTACATTGCGGGTGGATCTGCTGGCTGCAGACCCACTCGCAATGTAACAGGACTGTGCACAGCATTGGCATGCACTACATGGCAGGCACCACGTGGTGCCTGCCACGTAGTGCATAGCAATGAGGGGGGGTACCCTAGGTACCCCCCCACCCCCCAACACCCTGGGGGCTTGCAACGGGCCCCCAAATGCAGGAACCGCATGCCTTGCCATGGCGGCTACAGCCGCCATGGAAAGGCGATTCACCACCTGCATCATAATATGGATGCACCATATTATGCCCTTTTTCCGCCCGGTTGACGAGTCGACCGGCGGAAAAGCGGCGGACGGTCTTTCCGTCCGCCGCGGACCCCCCAGCCATACTAATATGGCGGGGGGTCAATCAGGCAAGGGTGGCAGGCGGATCGCCCCCGCCAGGCCAGCGGTGGCTACCGCCGGCCCGGCGGGGGCGATCCGCCCGCCATCCTAATGGGCCCCATAGACCAGTAAAATTAAATATGCCAGACACCAACAGAATTTGCATCACAGATATGCTGGAACTCCTGTGAGACATATGCTTTGGAATATGTTGTATTGTTTTGTTGTGGTAAATGATTAAAAATCTCAATAAAAAAAAGAATTTCCATCACAGATGCAGTCATTCTCCTAGGGGTCTAAAAGCCTGAATAGTTTCCAGATCATGGAATCTACAATGAGAGGAAAGGAAGGCTTTAGATTAGAAGCAGCACAGACCTTCGTCCAATACAGTCCGTGTATGTCTACACCCAATACTTTGGGCCTGATTCATAAAGATAAACTTACACTTTGCTATTCTCAAAGGTATTTTACTACTAGTACCTTTAAGTCTGCAGAGTCTCAGCATATAAAAAGATATGACTTTTTATGTATGTATACTCCTCAGTCATATAAAGACTGCCGAAGATTTACAATACTAGAAGGGTATTCTTTCTCGATCTTTCAAGATCTTGACTAGGAAACGGTAACAAGGCAGTGAGAGATGAAGGCTTTGATCCTGGAATTCAAGGCTCTGCTCTTTCTATCTCAGTATCTTTTGCTTCTGGGGCCTCTCTAAGAATAAACTGGCAAGGATCCTACAAGTTCTTCTCAGACTTAGCACTGATTAAACAATTTATAGTAGAAAGACACTAATCGCAGCGTGTAAGTTCTCTATTATATATTTCATTTAATTTATTGTTATTGCAGCAAGCAGGCATATTATTTTGTTTTGCATGTACTAAAGGAAAGCAGTTGTACCTTGACCACAATATGATATGGTGTCTAAGGTGACTGAAAGGGAGATTCCCCTGACATACAAGGTATGGGTGGAAACAATGGGGCTGGAGCAATTGGATGCAATGGGGGAATTGGGAGAGGGGAATAACAGTAGAATGCAGACAATATTCAGACAAATTAAAAGATGGTTGGAATCCTGATTTAGAGCAGTAATGGTATAAGGGAGGGGATAAAGAAAAGGCTACAATATACTATGGAGCTTCGAGTTTAAAACCAGACATTTTAAATCTGCAAGAGACCCATCTTACAAAACCTGAGGTAACCATAAAAAAACTTGATCAAGAGCAGAAGAGGTTGTTCGATACCAAGTACTTAACATTATTTTAGCTCTTCTAATATTGCTGGAAAAAGATGGGTTACTATTTTGATACTTATTAGAATATTGAAGATTTAAACCGTCAAAATTTATAAGGCAGGAAGATGGATACTTGCAAAAATAGATTTTAAATTCAGCAAACAATTTATTACATTGTCTTTATATGCCCCGAATTATGATCATCTTAGATTTTTTCTCTGATATCACATGAGAACTATGTAGCTACCATCATTATAATAGGGGATTCCAACTACTAGGTCTCCAGCTCAATACCACCAATGACACTTATACTAGACGAATAAAAAACATGAGAATGAGCATCTTAATATGGTGGCTATTTTTTGATCTATTTGATTTATAGTGATATCAAAAGCTGGATCATAAGATGCTATACCTTTCAGCTAATGCTTAAACAGTACCACAATATATTCAGATCACTGCAATTCTGGCAGAATCAAGATACATCTACAGTTCAATATTGCTGTTATTTTCCAAGATTTCTAATCAATCGTGAAGAACACATTACTTATTTACAATAAGAAGTTTTTGCATTTATTAAATTAAACTCAGGCTCCACACAGCCCACTGTTGTGTGGGGTTGTATAAAAACCTACATGAGAAGAATCTCACAAACCTAAGCATATCAGATCTTGAAATCAGAGTTTCAAGAAGAGGAAACCCATAGAAAATAATAATTGACTTAAGTAAACTGCATATTAGATAGATTAGACAAAAATACTCAACTATGTTAATACCTATCAACATATTGCCAGCTTACGTGGTGAGTTCAGGCTATACAGACTGCAAAATCCTATCAGTTTCCAACCCAAATATGTAAAATGGAAGAGAAGTCAGGAAAACTACTCGCCCTTATGAGTAGGCAAACAGGAAATGCTACAATTATACATGAAATTAGTGATGAAACATGTCAAATTTCATTTCATTTTCAGGAGATCCTATCTGTATTTGAACTTTAGAATTCCAAACTATATCATGATAACAAGGAGAACCATACCTCGCATATCCATGGATATCTAAGGCATTTTGTCGTCCAAAAATGGTCAAAAGTGAGAACACCATGCTAATTGCAGAATTCACCAATGAAGAGATTAAAACTGCTGTATCTAATATCAAGACCTGACTATGTTCCAACAAAAACCTATTAAATATTAATGAACTTCATTGCCACGCTATTTCTTGAGGCTCCTAAAGAAATTCAACTAACCGCCCTCCTTGCTCATGGCATGAAGCTACAGTAGCAGTTTTTGCTACAAAATCCAAAGAACCACTTGACTGCAGATCATATCAGACTCTAAAGTATTCACCAAAATATTGGCCGCTAGAATAAGCAGTGTGATTTTACCACTTAGTACAGGAAAAACAAGACAGTTGTATACCAGCTAAAGATACTACCACACATTCTAATTTTGTTACATCACTTATCGACAGGGCTGATAAATTAGAAGAGTCTCTATTATACTTTAGATGCTGAAAAACTTTTGATTGTGTTTCTTGGGACTTTCTTTGGGAAAGGTTACAAGAATTTATGACCCACTCATCCTTCAGTAAGCTGGCAATCACGAAAAGCTTGAATCTGTATTAATGGTAACATCTCTTAGCCAGTACCTATATCCAGAGGTAGTTGTCAAGAATGTCCTCTATCACCTATCATATGTTCTCTATGTATAGAGCCATAAGTAAGACAACTCCATATGCAAATGCCTCACTTCCAAACGTAAAAATCTCTTCTCTCCTGGCAGTGTACGTGGATGATGTAATCATCTTTACACACTCAAATACCCCAAGCTTGAATATTATAGAACAAATGGCAAAAATATTTGATAAAATATTGGGCTATAAATTAAACCACAGCAAGCAATAAATTGTTCTGGCCAGTGGTGTCACTGAAACAGATTCTCGAGGTATGTACACCTGTAGCCAGATATTTGAGAATCATGAGAAACCCAAAACTAGATACAATTATCTGTCTTTATTTCAAGAGACAAAGACTCAACCAGAAACGTTGAAAAATCTTCAGATTTCTTTGGTAATTAATATTAATTTGATAAAGATGAACCTCTTAACCAAAATTTCTATATTTTTTGTGCCTTGCCAGTTTACGTTGTTATACGTTTCCTACAAATACAGCAGGATTGTGTATTAGACCAACACAAACTTCACAGTATAAAGACTCAGTCCACATATACCATCAGTGACTGTTGGTATGTATCCGACTAGCTTTCAGTACCACATCTAACCCCTAAACCAAACAGGGTAACAGATGTTGTTGCCAACCTTGAACATGACACTCTGATTCCCAAGAAATCTGTGGAAACAGATCTAACTCTTTTGTTGGTCACTCTCGCACTCCCAAGGTAAACACAAGAAAGTTACGACAAAGCATTTTCAAACATTTATGGAAATGATTGTATTCTTGCATAAAAAGCATGAGCTGCGATTATTAGAAAGATGAGACATGTTACTGTAATCAGCATTGCTAGAATGGTAAACAGGATGAACTATTCAACCATGTTAATTGATGCTAATGTTTGCCTACTCCTATATGTACCTACACTATACTAAGAGAGCATAGCGAAAGCATTATTCTGCCAGATCAATTGGGATAGTCTAACCCCCATACTTTGATTATTAGAAAGATGAGACATGTTACTGTAATCAGCATTGCTAGAATGGTAAACAGGATGAACTATTCAACCATGTTAATTGATGCTAATGTTTGCCTACTCCTATATGTACCTACACTATACTAAGAGAGCATAGCGAAAGCATTATTCTGCCAGATCAATTGGGATAGTCTAACCCCCATACTTTGATCTGAGGTGTCAGGAAGCCGGTCGCAGTGCACAAGTCATCTTCCTTAGCAGTATGAAGGTCGGGTCAGTAGGGCTGCATCTCAGTCACAGTCAGCAGCAGCTCTGTGATAATTTCCAGCATGGAAATACTCCTCTCAAAGAGCCTTAGCATAGAAGCTGTTCATATAATAAATGCTATTCTTATCAACTGTGGCTGAGGCACAGAGCAGCTTGTTCGGTTTCGTCTAGCTAAAGTATCGTGTCCCCAAGTGAGCTCCGATACAAAAGAAATCAATAACATTGTGTTCTACATGTGCGACCCTGGAATTAACTGTACAGATTGTAGGGCATCCGTGCCTATCGCAAATACACATACAGCACATTCACATGTTAGCAGAGAAAGTGTAACAAAGGTCACCACTAAAAGGAGATGTCAACTTTAAGAGTTGGATCTAAAATGGAGAATGCCTGTGAGCCACGCCACAAGGTTTCTGCCACTTATCTTTAAACAACTGGATTCTGCTATTTCCTAAAGTATGTGACAAAGCAGAGTGGCCCATAGATCTACTAAAAGCTCAAGCTACCTATCAGTTGAGGTAGATGGGCCTTACCAGAATGGTGGTTATATTATTTGGCTAGCATAGGGAACCACATAAAACTTTTGTCCTTTACTTCCACCGTCACAGGAAATTGGGTCCAACAGGTACCTAAAAATCGCTATATATATTCCAATGGGAAATATGGTGATTTGAAATTCTTTACGAAAGTCAGACTAAAAATCATCAACAACATGGGCAAGTTCAGGTGCAAGATCAAACAATTTGTAAAGATTCTGGACTTTCTTGTAGATACCTCTCTGTAAGACCAGCCTGAATTGTCCAAATGCTTTACAGACTGTCAACTGCTGTAAATCGTGACTAATTAAACTAACTGACCTATTTGATAGTTGTTTTTGAAAATATTTTTAGCACAGCAACCCGAATTTACCTTGTTTCTCAATTAATTGTTCAAATACTTACAGAGCTGAGCCTATTTTTCAGAAGAGAAAATGAGGCCTATACTCCCTATAATGCAAATCGATTTTCTAAAGATGATATTTGGTGATAATAAAACTGCAATCTTTGAACGATATGCTGTCTGATCAAAATCAAATGCGATGTTTCATTTATTGGGACAAGAAATGCTCCAGCTGATAGGGTGAAACAATCGAACAAGATCAAATTATGAATATTCTTATTTGAAATTTTTTAATTCTTACATCAACCAGGTTAAGATGCCAAATGCATCACACTTGTTTATGATTTTTATACCATGCCATTTAAACTTACCAAGTGGTAAAACCAAATTAAGATCTGCCATATGATGCCCTTGGACAATTGCTGTTTCAACGCTTATGTTTGCCCGCTGCCCAAATCTGAGTGAATTTTCGACCTCCTTTTCTTCAAAAATAAACCAAATACAATTATTCTCTGTTGAACTGACCCCTGTAAAATTTTACTAGGGATTAATGTAGACGATTGGATTGTTATGCATTATCGATTGCTAGATTACTGATAGCACCTTCTTAGGAATAATGGTGGAGGGAAGTAAACATTGCATACAAAATGAAATAGCAGATATTGAAGAGGAGTCTTCAGCAAACTTTAAATACAAATAGGGAAAGTTAAGCTATCGCCTTATTACTCATTAACATCCTTTCACTGCGGTCTATTAATCAATCAAGCATTTGTAGAGCGCAACTACTCACCCAAAGGGGTCTAAAGGCGCTGGTGGGGGGAGGAATGCAGCTCCAGGATGTTACGGTGCTTCGTTGAAAAGCCAGGTCTTGAGGCCCTTCAAGAACTTGGCGAGTGAAGGTGTCTGTCAGAGGTGGAGAGGGAGGGTGTTCTATGCCTTGGCCGCGAGGAAGGAAAAGGAGCGTCCTCTTGTTCTGATCTTCTTAATGTGGGGGATCGTCGCCAGGGAGAGCTGGGCTGAGCGGCGGGATCTTTGGGGTGCATGAAACGAGAGGCGGTGGTTCATGTAGGCTGGTCCGGTGTTAGTATTGATTATGATTGATGATTATGGATGGATGTAGTAATAAAGTATGCATTTGTCTTCGAACATGGAAGGGATTTTGCGATGTGCATTTTTTCCCATTCTTCCTTTGCCCTTCCCAAATAAAAAAAATATAAAAAAGCGAATATAGTCTGTGTTAGACAGTTTCTAGTATCGATCACAATACTAAACTGTCACCAATAGTTCAAGCAGGTGTATAGCTGAGCTCATGAGAGCTGGTAGATGGTCTTCACAAGTAACAATAATGTAAACCAATTCGACTGAGCAAGCTGGTTTCCAAAATCTAAATCTCAAGTGCAAAGGCGCAACTTGTCTCCCTCAGACTGTGTTTGAAAAACAACAAAAGGCATGCAGCTAATGGTAGCATGGGCTGTGTGGATGCTAATCTAACGTAATAATTCATTTTTTGCTATCTGTTATTTGAATATCAAATACAATACTTATTTAATAAGAAAGTGGCCGAGAAACATAAGGTGAAGGGGCACAAGCAGCACAGTGCACGGTGAAGCACAATATATGATATATACTGCATAAACAGATTAATGACACATTTACTTGAAGACCAACAGTATGTACAGCAATGTTATAGTCTTTCGGAGACGCAATCTGTGGCTAATTTGATTGTGTTTACGTTTAGACCCCAGGAAGTCAAAATTGGACAGTGTCATCATCAGGACAACTTATTATCAGGAAGTCATCATTCAGTAAAGCTCTGAAGAGATGCTCAGGGAGTGAAAGATGTGGGAGGCAAGTGGATCATAGAAAGGATGGGTCTGAGTCGAATGAATCTGTTCTACTGCGATGCATTGGTGTGTATGAAGTTGCTCTGCTGATGTTTGGTATAGCAACTTCATCCACACCAATACATTGCAGCAGAATGGTTTCATTCTGCTTTTATGAATGATGGCTCCCTAATGACAAGTTGTCTTCATGATGAACTGCTCTTTTTATAAATTATCCTAAATGGTTTCCTTGTGGTTCACTCACTTATATGACATATACCAGAGTGCCACATGGAATATTTGCTCACCCTGTTCGCTGGTATTACTCCCCTCAGAGATGGGCAGATCTGGAAAGCAGAGTTAAGATGAGCAGAAAAATATGGCAGCTATGGGTCACTAGAGTTGAGCATAAGAGTTTTTCATTGACCTAATAAATAGCAAATTACACTTTGCACACCTGCATATATAGATGATGTCATGGCACTTTCCTGTGTGTTTGTCTAAAAAGTGAATTTGACCAAAACCAAATTGCAAGAAGGTTACATTTTTATGAGTTAGAATCACATTGCAGAGGGCTTGTGAGAGTTAGAGTTGTTTCCTTGTGTGAAGTTACTGTAACAAGCAATCTGTGAAGCAGTAAACAGCGTTTTCCTTTGGTTCATTTGTCTGTACTGTGGTAAATAGCCGGAATCTGACCTTTGCAGTGCAGTAATAAATGTGTGACTGTGCATTTATTGGTACGGTTGCTCTACATAACCTGTTATTGTGCCACATTTATTTTTCATTGCCACTGGGTGTATAGTGTATAGGCAGGTGCACAGATGTGATATTTCTTTCCAGGATTCACGAGAGTCAAAGCCGCTGGAGTGGCTCTGGCTGTTTTATCATGTAAAATTAGTAATACAGAACGGTGTTTAACCAGAACATTATGGTTAAATCCGTGCAGCGAGATTAAAACGCAGGCCTTGTAACTATGACCTCATTGTTTTCTTCTGTAAGGTGATTTTAGAATGGGATCTGTGAGGCAGTCGTTAGTGTGTGTTTAGGCATGTTAGTATAAGATGCGTTTAAAAGGGTGAACATATACCTTTGACAAGAAAGAAAGTAATACCTGGTTGGGTGGCCATTTTGAGCTGGGTCTCATGTCAGCTTTTACTTCTGAGGGCACCAACGTGTTACACACACTGTGCTTGTACACGCAAGTTACTTGGTGGCCCAGGCCCTTTATATTGGGTTGTAATCCTACAATCCCAGTTGAATTGTTTAAAAGCCATCTTGAATTGGGCAATTGAATAAACTTGAAACCAGCTTTATTAGTCATCTTCATACCAAGAATCTTAGACACAGAATATTGCTGCACCGCATTTCTATTATTGAAGCATGTGTGCCTCATAAAAAGGTACTCTGACACCTCCTCAACCATTTGTGGCTTCTGCAGAAGAACCACCAATAAAATGGCACAAGTGGAAAGAGCACTTCATGAATTACACGAACACAATTGAAGATGAATTAATACAGGAAAAGAAGAAAAATATTTTATTACATTCATTGGGTCCTCAGGCTCTCAAGGTTCACAGCAGTATAGACCAGAAACCCAGTCCACCAACAGAAGCCAATGTTTTCAAAAATGCTGTTGCGGATACATTATAACAATTAATGTTAGGCTACTATTTATGTGTTCAATGTGCAGTTGTTTTAGGATTTGTTGCCTTATTAATATGTAAGTTGAGTTTTATTATTAAGGGAAGGGGGTGTGTGGTGCTGCTCTTTAATTATTCTTAGCCTGCTTTCATGTGGAATGTTAATATGTCAGTTGGAATGTTCTGGGTGGGGAATATGAAAACGATTGAGGCTGGGGAAGAAGCTCCGCACTATCCAGGATGGAATAAACTGTTGATCTTACCTTGTCACAGGTGTTTCCGAAACAACATACAGTATAGAATATTTTCCTTCAAATTAGATTTTATTGTCCTTTCCCTTTAATTGTGCATCATAATTATGCAACATGTAACAAGTAAACCACATTTGTAGAAAACAGCAGTTTCTTTACCAGGTGCATAACATTTCCTCACTTGGTGGAGAATTTCAAAAGTCCATACCACCAGGATTCCTCATACAATAGCAATAATATATTACCTCAGTCTCTGTCCGGTAGCCTCACAGCCTGCTTCACTGCAATGTTCTGAGAATATTCAGTGCCTCAACCCTGACTTATGGGTTAACTATGGAAGTGGTACAATTCAATCATGATAGGGTGGAGTGCACACCTCCATTATTTCTTCTCCGGTTTTGATATTCACTTTCTTTGTTGCTCCAGGCAGTTATTATCGGCGTGCAACCCTGAAACGCGCTCCGCCCATGCGCGTATGTAATGTATGTAATCTATCCACAGTCTCCCACCCGTTCAGGTTTAGGGAGTGTCAAGATGCACAGCCAAAAGTACCTACATCAGTCCATTAACGTCAGCTTTTCTACATGTTAATCTTTTTTGTCCACAGTTACATTCAGTCAATAATCAAATTTTTTCTTCTTCTTTATTTTTATTCCAAAAATTTCAACAGGTGCCAAAAGGCTTTCCTTGGGCACATTATATTCAATCCTCTTCATGAAACCATATAGCAGTAAAAAACCCAATGCATTTCGGGCTTAGGCGCCCTTCTTCGGGGTAACTATAAAAAGAGACATGCCATCAGTATCATTATAGACATACTCAAGATCAATTGCATCAGTAAAATAACACTAGGACGCACAAGGGAACGGGCCGGTTGTTTAGTGGCAGGTAAATAAATATGATTTTGGGATTGTGAATATGCGAGTGGGTAGTATGCATGGGAACGCTATTTTGTTTGTTAGGCAGGGTGAATAGTGTTGGGATATGTAATCGAATAATTCTGTTTGTTTTGGAGAACATGATTCTTAACATCGGTATGATGCATGTGAGAATGACACTTGGCACAAAATGAATGTATAATTTTACTGATGCAATTGATCTTGAGTATGTCTATAATGATACTGATGGCATGTCTCTTTTTATAGTTACCCCCGAAGAAGGGCGCCTAAGCCCGAAATGCATTGTTTTTTTTACTGCTATATGGTTTCATGAAGAGGATTGAATTATAATGTGCCCAAGGAAAGCCTTTTGGCACCTGTTGAAATTTTGGGAATAAAAATAAAGAAGAAGAAAAAATTTGATTATTGACTGAATATAACTGTGGACAAAAAAGATTAACATGTAGAAAAGCTGACGTTAATGGATTGATGTCGGTACTTTTGGCTGTGCATCTTGACACTCCCTAAACCTGAACGGGTGGGAGACTGTGGATGGTTAACTATGGAAGTAACATGGCAGCATTGAAGTTCAGAGACAAAAAGGTATTTCCTTCCATGTGGTTGCAAAGGTCTTGAACTCACATGTCTCTTCAATGCCTCACCAGACTTTTCCACCCGAGTGACACTCGTAGTCATGGATACTGGTCTGACCTCTTCCTTTTTGTGAATGCGCTTGAAAGAGGCTCTTAACACACTTCCATCCCTGAAGTGATCATTTCTGTCACAGCCTCCAGTGCTGTCCTCCACCAGTTTGTAACCCACAAGCGGGGTATGGAATGGAAGTAGCTCCCCATCACATCAATGTCCTCTTTCCTTTTATTGACGATGATTGGGTATCTTCCTTCAAAGGGCCACCCTTACTTGGTTTTCCCTATGTTCTTTTTCTCAAGGAGCTCAGAGCTCAGCAAGGTTAGCCACACTTCTTGCATTGGATCTCACCCATCCACGCCTGGGTTTTGGTGCCCACGGTCCATCAGCATTGAGAAGAGGGCAAGCCAGCTGATTATTCAGCCGACTTATGAGTGCCCAGTAAGCATGTCTAACCGAGTCGTGCTTATCGAGCAGAACATCAGCTACACCACAAGTAAATATTAATCATGTTTTTCAGTTTTCAGGGTGCCACACTTTGTAGTTGTTTAATATTTTTTAGATTTTCTATATAATGGATTCATTTCCATTTTCTTTGCTCAGATTTCCCTTATTTGTCTTTCTTTGTAATTAGTTATGCACTGTTTGTATAAAAAGGCTTTGCAGAGTAATCTTAAAGCCATGCCCACTAAGAAGGCGTTTTCTGTGAAGAAACGTTTTGAAAAAGATTTTCCACTCCTGGTTCCGTCACCATTCTTACACGAGTATAGCATGTAGATGTAAATGCTCAGGTCACGACCTACTTTTAGAACCTTTACTCGGCTAACTGACCCGGTGTTAATTGAAAGTTTTGGGCTATTAGAAAGTGTCAACTCATATCTGATACTCTTTGAGGCAAAAGGTCCTGTCTTCACTGCTTCTGTCTGAATCTCGCATTGTTTAGGCTTTTTCTTATGGTCAGATGTTCTTGGTATTCTGAGGCTGTCATAAGGTGGCTTGGGAGAACAATATAAACCAGCTAAGCAAGGAAATCTATTTTCTGCTTTTTTCCAAGTCCTCATTGATTCAATTCAAGTTACCTGTCGGAAACAAAATAAATCTTCAACGTAGCCAGAATCAGGGACATAAGTTTCATGTTAAGTCAACCTTATAGAGACTGGACCTCTTCTAAACATTCTGTCATTTGTAGAGCGTTTAGGAACAGCTGTAGGATTGGCTTCTCCATTGAGGAAAGATGAAAACGGAAATATCCAAAGTTGATTTAATTATTGATCCAGCGATGTAGCTTGCATGTTTGGCTACTACCAAGATCTTAAATGCAAAATCTTGCTTAAGTTTACAACCGGAAAAATGTAATTCAAAACTGAAGATACTTTTTCACAAGTCCTTGGCTTGTGCATCAAAGAACCTGGGTTCTTTAATTGTGTATCTGATCTGGAATTTACACTTGAAACGTTCAGTTTTACTTAGAAAATCCTCTCACCTATGAATAATGAATGATTCTCTGGCCAGAAACACTGGTTTCAAATCGTGGGATGTGTATATTTGTGATATAGAATTGATTGATATTCCCAATGTTCATGTCTGAAAGATTCTGCCTGCTAAAGATCTCTATTAGTTCATGATGATATTTCTCTCACAGTGAATTCTGTCCTTGCATTGTGCCACTAATAAGTGACCATACATTTATCAGGTTACCCTCTTTCAATTTGTTTTTCCTTCTCTTCTGCCTAATATGGCTTTATACTTCTTTGAATTTTTTGATGGTCTTGACACAAGATTCCAATTCTTTTTTAGCAATATGCATATAAATCAACTACATTTTCTTTACCTGAGGATTGTTCTCGTTTCCTATCGGTCCTCATGCGTTACACAATGAATCTATCTGAAGCATAGCTATTGGATTACATTCAGATTACATTCATGCACGTTCTCATTGAGGTTTCAGAAATGTGTGCCATGCTAACCTCGGAAGCTGTCTCAACTTGTGGTTCAGTACACTCGGTCACCCACACAGAATTACTCATCGCTTTCTATATCCAGCGTGAAAACTGGCATTGGAACAGCAGTCTTGTAGCAGCATAAACTACTAAATTGGCATAAAAGAGCTCCTCATTATTCTGCTTGGACGGTAATTCCTTATCCAACCGAGTAGCCAAAAACAAGTTCTGTCAGTGCAGAAGTGCTCACAGCGCTAACTGTCAATTTTGAGTGTTGATTTGTTCTGTTTGAAGCAGCTTTTTGCATGGAAGGCCATATAAACCAGTCCACTGTTGGACATGTCAGTCTTATTGGTAGGTACTGTTCCAGATCTCCTTTCCCCCACCCCCACCCTCCATCTGTCTCTGTAGCATTTATTGTAGTTCGACTGTGAGACCATCAAAGCCTTGACCCAGTGTCTGCCATTCTGTGTGTCAGCAGAGCCCCAGGGAGGCACAGACATCCCTCGCCCATGCAGATAAGTGGAAAAGGGTGCCCTACAGCCGGTTTAATAGAGCTGCTGCCAGATGCTGTGGCAGCTGCTGTCTCCTCAAGGCAGGTGCATAGCATCTGCACATCAGTGGCTCACCTCTCCAGATTCACCTAAAGACTTGCTGGGATAATTCCCACAAGTCTGTTCCAGAAGAAGTGTATTTAGCACGAAATGCAGCACCCACGTAGGAAGCAAAAAAAGTTAAAATGGTGAAAAATATCTAATCTTTAAATATGGATTAATTAAAGCTGGCTGAGCTCCTCAGTATGGAAATTTCTTGTTATGTAGGATGGCTTCAGTCAGTCACGGCGCATGAATTTAATTGGGCCTCACATTTATCCACAATTAGCTTTTAGAGAAATTAGCAATTGTGATGAAATGGGAATTCTAAAATATACCGTTCAGGGATTAACCGATTTTAAAATTGTGATCACCCACATAGTATCTTATTTAAATGAATCGTAGTAGGTAAAATAAGTAGGATCCTTGTGTTGTGTTGGTTAGCTTGAACAGTATCCCTTTACAGAAATACACGTGATGTTTGTTTATGAAGCACTAACATGGCCATCTTATCACATTGCCAAGCTCTGAAGAGCGATAGTGCCCAAGTGATATCATGTCACTTTGAATGTTTAGGAAAACGTAGACTTCACCTGTGAATACATCTCCACTTTAGTAAAGTAGTGCATTTTTGCACACGATATTGACTACAGCATGACCTGCTGCAGATATTGTATCTTATTAATGTGACGTTCTCTTACAATGATGTTTTTTGTCATTAACCTCAACACTTTCACTTCATCAAATGTAAGAAAGCAATTGTTATGCACGTGGTCATTTAACAACCCCCACAAAAAGTCCTGCTCCCTGAAAGCCTCAATTTGTATCGGCTTCTATTGACCACACCTCCCAAAACCTCTCAAGAGGGTAAATCGCCAAATAGAGGGCATGAAGTCGTTTTTAGTAACTCTGTATTCCTTATCATTGCTGTTGTCTACCAATGCCAATATCCCGACATCTGCTTCCCTAAAAGCAACGTATAGTCCTTCAGCGAGAGAAGTGTGGTCATGCAGCTTGTTTTTGATGTGGTTTCATGCGTTGTGTAGGTTTTTAATGTTATTTTGATTGCCTTGTCGACAAAATGGTAGTGTTCTAATTGGAGTGGAGGACCTGCTAATTTGTTTTTAACGTTTTCCATGTTATGTTTTCAAGAGCAGAGATGTGTACCTTCCCTACATTTAGTAATATTGCAGGCTGGTCTTTGGAAACAGTTGGAAAACGCCAGACACCTGTATCCACCCACCATCAGTGCAACACCACGCACAGCTTTTCTCTTTCATTTACAAATGCGTATGTAGCACTGCTGTTGCTTAATTTTTGGGGTTCTTTGTACACTTGATTATCCAGACTTCAGTTTTTTCTTAATATGAAAGGGCCCAGTGGAAATATCACTCTTACCTGGGAACTGCACAAAGCATGTTGGCTGAAAGATGATTTGCTGCAATGAGAAGTTATGTGAACTGGAGTTTTCACATGCAGAGAGGGCAGCTGTGGTAACTGCAGTGAGAGTGCTGTTATTTCCCGATAAATCGATGACAGAGTCGTTTGAATGCGGGGGGAGGGGAGGAGAAGAGGTAGTTTGAAGCATCACTGAGAGCTTCTGATGAGGGAAATTGACCAGGTGTTAACTAAACCAAGTCAAATTTGCTCTGTTGCCATCGCCCTTACTTTTACTGTGTTCAGAGGTGTGACCCCAATGTGAAATACCTTATGCCTGATGTGAGGGGTGCCACCCCAACACAGAAGCTGGAGCAGATGAGCGGCTAGTTATCAGATAACAGTATCCCCGGTGGACTGCAGCACTGCACAAGCTTCAGTGGGCATGCTTGAGAGAGTTTTAGACATGGCTTCTGACTTGGATCAGCTAGGACTGAGGTGAGATGAGTAAATTATTCTTTTCCTTGAGGGTGTGCTGGAAACCTGCCCACAGTTTTTTTACTGACATGTTTCTCCTAATATTTTTGATATTGAGGGACTGGAGATTGTCACAAACTCTCCTCTGGACTGACACATCCATTTGAACCCTTCCCTAGACGAAGAAGGCTTTGCGCTGTACAACAGTCCTTTCTACAGGAAAGTTCCTTCCCTCGCACAGGCGGTGATGTGACCTCATAAGCCCATGTATTGGCATTAGATGAAGGTGGCAAGACTGCTAAACTGCTGAATTCACAAATAGCCCAGCATCGTTCTAACTGATTGCAAAAGAAGGATGAAAAATCCCTTTCTGAAGGAACTTCCTTTCTGTATGTTCTAAAGGAACATCCTTCCTGAAACTTCTTTACCCCAAATATTTCGGGAGCTGGAATAGTACATTTGCCTTCCCGGCGTCGACGAAATCCTCTCCTGCCCTGAAGGAGCATCTGGTGTCAAGAAAGCACAAGTCTGCTACAGGTCCCATCTCTTGAGCAGGAACAGGTGACTGTGGTGGCTCAGCTGCCAGAAATCCCTGAGCCACTAGGACCGTCACAACATGCGAAGGCCGTTCTGATGGAGCTAGTGTTTTCATGTACCCTGCCTGGCTTAGCACTGTGAGAATCATTTATAGTCAGACTTAGACTACGTTTGAATGAAAGCTTGTTTAGCATCGCCTTGAACTTGAGTGTTGCCCTTTAGATTTCATGGTGATGGGGGAAGGGGGGGAGGAGTGGGTGATGGTAAAGTGAGTTTTGGAGTCTCACACTGAAGAGTGCTAGAATTTTCCCCACACTTGCTTTGCAGCGTTAAGAGAACATTAATATCTGCAAATGGGGTTTATATTGATTCATATTGGCTGGTTAGTAAATGGGTTTTTAGTTGCATACGTATATTGATTTATAATGGCTAGTTAGTAAATGGGTTTTAAGTTCCATGCATGTATGGATTTATCTTATTTTTATTAGCTAGTTAGTGAACTTGGCCCACATCAAAGGATCTAACTGGGACTGTTCTTATGTTCAACATACTCACGATTTGTTTCTCTTTGGGCTACTCTTGAGTCTGGGCAGATTTCAATGTACAAGAGGAGGACTGGGGGCATTGGCATACATACTTTTATCTCACTTTGTGATGCAGAGCTCAGGCAGTCTAGCCGCGCACCAGTGAGAGGGCCAGACCCCCGTATCCGTAATCAAAAGTGCCAAGGCGCATATTGTAAGCTACGTTTCTAAAGTTTTTAAAAGTCGTGTAAGACAGGCTGGAGTTTGAACTTGCCTCAGGTGAATACAGTAGATTATTAGCATTCTGAGGCCAACACTTATAAGAAGGAGTGCAGATTACTCTAGCCTCACTTTATATGACATGCTAAGTCAGGGAAAGTCTATCACGTCTTCGCTGAGACTAGGTCCTGAGCAGAAGATAACTTATATAAAGGCTCCAGATTTCAACCAACAGTGTTTGACAATGAGTTTATTCTGACTTCAGTTTTAATAATTGTAATGTTTTTTCGAGATTGTATCTATTTGATATGAAATATGTTAGCAACTGCGACTTTTTGTAATGTTTTTTCTTAAGTATATTAAAAAGAAATCACTTGCTAGCTTTCACGGATAAAGGAGGCGCAACAGTGAAATGCATGCCTACTCTAGACATGTTTTTAAAACATTGTCTGTATTTTATTTTATTTATGTTTGTGGTGGAAAAGTTTCGATTTTTAAAGTACTTTTACAGTAGGGTTTGAGTGAGATGTATGCTGCGAAATGACCTCTTCAGGGTGGGTCCCACTGTAAAACTACAGACTATATAAGATGCAAGGAGATTGTATGCCCGAAGCCTCTCCAGCAGAAAGGATCTGGAATGTGATGTTCATTGGCATTCACAACCTGTTCAAAATACTAATACTGCAAACACAAGGAGATGATGGACAGAGCGCTGAAACTTTTCAGACACTAACCCCTGGGTCACAGATCTGGGTTGAATACATCATCGTTCTTAAGCTCACTCCGCCTCCACAGTTCAGACCCAGCCATATGCAAATCAGTCTTGACTCTGTTCCTTATGGGAACAGTCCAGCCCGAACTGCCAAGCCAGGTCTTCCCTGGACCGGAAACAAGCATCCTGGGACCGGTTTTGGGATAACACCCCTCATCAGCCAGGCCAGCTTGAATCCAGTGGCAAAGTGAGCAAGGGACCCACATCTGGGCTACCCTGCCAACTTAGGGCAAATAAAGCAAAGACAAAGAGATGATGGACGGAGCGCTGAAACTTTTCAGACATTCACCCCCAGTCACAAATCTGGGTTGAATCCATCATCGTTCTTTAGCTCACTTCGCCACCCCAGTTCAGACCCAGGCTACTAATACTGCCAAGAAGTGTGCCAGATGATATTGAGGGGGATTAATAGGGTGAACATCACTTTATAACAGTTTAACAAATAGAACCGCGGGAAATGCATCAGGCTTGAGGGGTTATTTTTACCCTCTGTTGCACCTTCGGGACAGTAAATGGTTCCATGGGCACTGGGTAGGCTAACTTACTATTCTAATTCCAGTTGTAGAATGTTTACGGGGAGGGGGTTCAGCTTTTAAAAATGTATAATGTTCGGATAAATATTTTTAGTGACTTCCTCACCGTAGATTAAAAACAATACTGAGTTATTAGGTCCCGGTATGTGTATCTTAATAAGTGTAGTCTAGATGTTTCAGCCCTATTCTGAAGCCTAAAAAAGTCATGAGCCTTTGTCAGGACCACTGTTACCTCCAGACTAAACTTACACTACCATGGTCTTGACTCTATCTTTGTGTGACTTCTAGTGAGAAAGAAGAGAAAGTTAGAACTTGCTGCCATCGTGAACGAAGGCTATGCCAACTGGGCTTGTCATCCTGTTGGAAGGATGTAAGTCCAATGACATGATTCTTCGTTAATCGGTGCTCCTCGCTTATCTACTAGAACGATCAACTCTAGAAATATCAAAAACTGAATTGTACGCACTTGTCTATGTGATAAACCCTCTTAGTCTTTATGTGCCAAATACCTCACACACCTCCCTAGAGACAGAGCACTCAATCCATGCAAATTGTTTGTTGCTTATGTTTATCCCTCTCAGGGCATAATCCTTACCAAGTTGGGTGATAGTAAAAGCCTCAAATGAACGGGTGCAGGGGTGCGAGCAGTTGAAGACTAAAGTGGGGATTACTTGTGCCAGTCTTTTGGGGTGCCGTTTGTACCTCCCTCTGTGATCCTGGTACCTCCCTCAACCAAAGTCCTGAGCTGGCCACTGCTCTCTGGTCCGAGCAGGGCCCTAAATGGAAAGATCTCCAAAAGAAGCCCAGAATCCTCAGAGATGTGACACTGTGCAGCCTGGGGAGCAAACACCTTGGTACGTGGAAGTCTCAGTGAAGTTAAGAAGTCCAAGTGCACCTACAAGTCCTCGGTACCTTTTGCGCTTTTTTAAAATCTTTATAACTAGGCATATTGATAAGTCAGCTGAAAGGCTCGCTGGTAACCTCTGCTGTGATCTGCAGGTCAGGAGTTCGAACCTGATAATACAAACTCATCTTTCCGAAGTTGTAATGGTGGTACCATTATACTGGGTAATAGTAATAAGCTTTGCATTCAACATTTAGAAATAGCAGACGTGTGGTACACGATATATAACTATTGTAATACAATATATTAAAGGTACAAAAAAGACTTGAAGCAAATGCTGCTGCTCAGATTAGGTTAAATATTTTAGTAAAGTCACCTAGAATAGACTGACATTCTTGACAAGTCAGTGAAGCGGGAAGACCAGTCATGGAGGTTGCTGCCACTCTTCATGTCTTGGCCTGCAGGTGGAAACATGTCTTATCCTAAAAACATCTGCTGTTTAGCGGTACCTGTAATAGGAGTTTCCGTTTTTGGAAAGTAGCCCAAGAGTCATCATGCTGCATCTGTTGAAAACACCAATGCTCAATCGCTTATCATAATTAATCCTGCAGATGTCTAAATAAATTCCCCCTATTGAGTTTGCACGGCACAGCCATGGGGCATCAGAGGATTGCAAGTACTAATCAGATATCCTCTATTACGTTTTTTCTTTGCAAACTGTGCTGCATTTCAATGAGTCAGCCCCTGCTGTATTTAGGTCTTGCCTGCTGACAGAGCATGCACTGTCCGCTGGGATGGATATTGCTAACTAGAAGGGCTTGGAGACCGTCCACTGCTTACCAGTCATTGGCATCACGGTCACTCTTCTTTGCTGCCCCCTAATTGGCCAGCACGTTCAGGTACTATTTATTTCACTGCCGCCACCTGGCTCCATCTCCTTTATACCCAACCAATACGATATAAGTTGCTCTTTCACCCACTAGCCCCTCCCGGTCTAAAACGCACTTATCTGTAGACAAACCAGTTCTTGCCGAACCTTTGTACATACTAATAAGCTCCTGCATGGATCAAATGCATTGGCTGTTTACATAGATCGTAGATCAAGAAAATAATTAACATGTTGGATTATAATTGCATTTATATAGCACAAAGCTTTGAAGCGCTATAAAGCAATTCACTGACAACTGGGGCAACTTTCCATACCACACTTTGCCACTCTACACCATGCCACGTAATGCCCCTCCACACCACACCACTCCTCACCACACCGCAGAGTGTCGCTCTACTCCATACAATCCCACTCCATGGCACACAATTCCACTCCACTCAATTCCAAGCCACATAATTCAACTCCATTTCATGCCATTTAATTCCGCTCCACACTACACAATTCAGTGCCACACAATTCCAATCCATGCCTCACAATTCCATTCTACTGAGAGTACCACTCCACACAATTCCAGTCCATACAACACAATTCAACTCCACTTCATTCCACACCACTCCACGCAGTACCACCCCATACCACTACATTCTACACAATTCCACTCCACTACACGCAATTCCACTTTACTACATGCCATACACTTCCACTCCATGTGACACACCAACTCCATGCCACACAATTGCACTCCACTAAATGCCAATCCACTCCAAACAATTCCACTTTACATCAAACAATTCCACGCCACACAATTGCAACCCCTCTACGTCCCACAAATCCACTCCATGCCACACAATTCCACGCCACAAAATTCTACTCCACACAATTCCACTCCAATCCATGCCAACAATTCTCACCACACAATTCCACTCCACTCTACACAGTTCCACTCCACTGCATGCCACACAATTCCACCTGATGCCAAATAATTTCACTTTATGCCACACAATTCCACTCCACACCACCCAATTCCATATCAGAACACTTAAATTCAATTCCACTCCATGCCCCACAATTCCACTGCACTCCACACAATTCCACACCACTTCATGCCACACAATTCCACTCCATGCCACTTCACTACACACAATTAGACTCTATGCCACACAATTCAACAACACGCCACTGCCCACCATGCCACATAATTCCATGCCACACCACACAGTTCCATGCCATGCATATCCAATCTCCGCAAATTCATGCCACAAAATGCCACTCTACACCACACAATTCCATGGCCCACCACAAAATTCCACGTCACGCAAATCCACTCCATGCAAATCCACACCACAAAATGCCAATATATATATTAGGGTAAGGGCATTTTTAGGGTTTAGGAGTGGGTGAGAGTATTGGGTGGCTAGGGTATTTTTAGGGTTTAGGTTGGGTAAGGGATTTGGGTGGTAAGGGTACTTTTAGGGTTTAGGTTGGGTAAGGGTATTTGGGTTGTAAAGGTATTTTTAGGGTTTAGGGTATTTGGGTGGCAAGGCTGTTTTAGGGTTTAGGGTGGGTAAGGGTATTTGTGTTTTAAGGGTGTGTTTAGAGTGGGTAAGGGTATTTGGGTGGCAAGTGTGTTTTTAGGGTTTATGGTGGGTAAGTGTATTTGTGTGGCAAGGGTAATTTTAGGGTCTACGGTGGGTAAGGGAATTTTGGTGGCAAGGATATTTTGAGGGTTTAGGGTGGGTAATGATATATGGGTGGCAAGGGTGTTTTTAGGGATGAGGGTGGGTGTGGTATTTGGGTAGCAAGGGTATTTTTAGGGTTTAAGGTTGCTAAAGGTATTTGGGTGGCAGGGTATTTTTGGGGTTTAGGTTGGGTAAGGGTTTTGGGTGGCAAGGATGTTTTTAGGGTTGACCAGGATATTGGTAGGGTTTAGGGTGGGTAAGGGTATTTGTGTGGTAATGGTGTTTTAGGGTGGGTAAGGGTATTTGGGTGACGGGTGTTCTTAGGGTTTAGCATGGGTTGGGTATTGGGTGGTAAGGGTATATTCAGGGTTTAGATGTGGTTGAGTTTAGTGGCCGGGGGTTGATAAGGTTTTTATATATATATATATATATATATATATATATATATATATATATATATATATTCACTGAAAAACCATAGGTTTCAGGGACAGTTATAGTTAGTTGGACATTGCACTCGTACAAAACCCGTGAAATTCCCCGTTATAGTTAGTTCAGCTAACTATAACTCGCGCCCCGCAATGCACTGCTGATGACGTCACATATTACATCACTCATGACATAGTCAGTGACATCACTGATGACATCACTGATGACATCTCAAATGACATCACTGATGACATCATCCAGTGACTGTTTGTTTCTGTAAAGTTTAAATATTTTTAATATATATAGGGAAAGGCGTATTGAAGAATGAGTGGGTGTATAAGTGTCTGTATGGATGATTTAGTAGGTGCGTGACTTACTCTATAAGTGAGTGATTAAACGTATCTTACTGAATGCATGGGTTAGTGACTAAACTGGGTGAATGTCTGTATCCGTCTGTCTGTTGCTGTGTAAGTGGCTGCATGGGTTTGTGAATAGCTACATGAGTGTCTATATGAGTTATTGATTGGTTGTCTGAGTATCTGTATGGGTGCCTGAGTGTTTGTGTGGGTGGGGTGTGTGCGACTCTGTGCATAGATGTGTGAGTGGGTGATTCACTGGGTGGATGGTTTCAAGAGTGCATCTGTGATAGACTGTATGGGTGGGTAGGTGTGTGTAAGAGTGTGTTAGTGAGTGAATGTATGTCCCAGTGGTACATGTGTGAGTAACTACATATGTGAAAGGCAGTATATATGTGTGTTGGAGTATATAAATAGCTATAAGCGAGAGTGTGTGATTGTGAGAGTGACTGTATGGATGAGTGTGTGCTTGTATCAGTGATTGTATGAGAGCGTAAGAATGTGCTAGTATTTGTATGAGTAAGTGAGCTGGTGTGTGTATAACTGTATAGGTGAGTAAATGGCAGTGTGTTTAATTATTTGCATGACTGACTAGGTGTGTGAGTACCTCTATGGATGAGTGGCGGTGTTTGAGTGTCTATATAGGAGTATGAGTGCATATGATAGTCCTGTACTGAGTGACCGTAAGTATGAGTGACTGTACGGGTGAGTGAGTGGATGTGTGCGTAGACCTAAGAATCAGTGAGTGGGTATGTAGTTATTGGTGTTGGAGTGTCTATGGTTTTGCGAATGGCAGTCTGTAATTTAGAGTGGGTGTATCAAAGGTTATATTAGGGTGTGAGGAGGTGCATCAGATTATCACGTGGATGATGTCATCAGTGATGTCATTTGAGATGTCATCAGTGATGTCATCAGTGATGTCACTGACCATGTCATGAGTGATGTAATATGTGACATCATCAGCAGTGCATTATGGAGCGCGAGTTATAGTTAGCTGAACTAACTATAACGGGGAATTTCATGGGTTTTGTACGAGTGCAATGTCCAACTAACTATAACTGTCCCTGAAACCTATGGTTTTTTCAGTGAATTTCAAAGGTTTTTTAAATGCTAATTCCTAACTATAACGTGCCTGAAACCTATGGTTTTTTCAGTGAATTTCAAAGGTTTTTTAAATGCTAATTCCTAACTATAACATGTCTGAAACCTATGGTTTTTTTCAGTGAATTTCAAAGGTTTTGTAAATGACAATTTTTAAATGTATTAATTGTTATATTTATTTTTTTGATACTGATTTACTACATTTTTTAAACTATTTATTTTTAGATATTTTATTTTTTAAATTACATTGTAATTACATTATACATTACATTACAAAATATACTTTCTCAGAATGAATTACTTTAGTTTAAATACTTTGAAAATAGGCAATAGACTTTTAAGTACAGTAGTTACAGTTGTTGCAATGGGCAACACAATTTCAAACACAATGCAACATTGAGCTCAATGTGAATTTCTAGTTAAATGCAATTAGTTACTTTATGGATTACTTTTTCTAACCACAGGACTGGATCCTAGATTCAGTCCTGGGACATCTCCTGTAAACAGTTGAGTAAAAGCGTTTTGGTTACAGTAGTGATTTTTAAGGAATATTATTGTATTTTAAAAGTTGACACTTAGAAACTTCTTCACATAGAATCACCAATGTTATCCTATGGGAGGAAATTCACTTAGCAGGTAAGTAGTGTTATCGTTACTTTTTCTTACTCAGTGGTGGATCCTAGATCCAGCACTGGTGCATCTCCTGTAAACAGTTGAAAGAATGCGTTTAAGTCATACAGGCGATTTTTAAGGAATATTTGTAGTTTGTGAAAATCGACACAAACTTTTCTGCTGAAAACCAGACAATGGATTCCTATGGAATGAAATACAAGTTACTGGTAAGTACGGTTAGAATTACTTTTCAGGGTCAGTGCTGAGCTAAAAGATGCAGCACTGGGTTCTCTCCTGATAACAGGTCAGTAAATCGGAATTCGTAGTTCGGCTGATTTTAGAGGAATATTATAAAGTTCCAAAACTCCACACTTAGAAGAATTTCCAAGTGAAACCAGTCAATGATATCCGATGGAAGGAAATTCAAGTTACTGGTAAGTACGGTTAAAATTACTTTTCAGGATCAGTACTGGGCTCAAAGATGCAGCACTGAGGTCTCTCCTGATAACAGGTGAGTAAATTGGAATTCGTAGTTCGGCTGATTTTAGAGGAATATTTGTATGTTTCAAAAATCGACACTTAGAAACTTGTTCAGCAAAAAGCAGGCAATGATATCCTATGGAAGGAAATTCAAGTTACTGGTAAGTACGGTTAAAATTACTTTTCAGGATCAGTACTGGGCTGAAAGATGCAGCACTGAGGTCTCTCCTGATAACAGGTGAGTAAATCGGGATTCGTAGTTCGGCTGATTTTAGAGGAATATTATAAAGTTCCAAAACTCCACACTTAGAAGAATTTCCAAGTGAAACCAGTCAATGTTAGCCTTTGGAAGGAAATTCAAGTTACTGGTAAGTACGGTTAAAATTACTTTTCAGGATCAGTACTGGGCTCAAAGATGCAGCACTGAGGTCTCCCCTGATAACAGATGAGTAAATCGGAATTCGTAGTTCGGCTGATTTTAGAGGAATATTTGCACAATGGTGAAGGAAGGGGGTGGGGCCTGAGGTGACATGTCTGCAAACACGCCCTGTGGCACGTTTTAAGTTGGAGAATTAATTCCTCCTCAATCCCGAGGGTCCCTAGGGGCCAACTAGCCCACCATATACCTCCAGTATGCGCCAGAGAGCTGCGTTGGAGAGAGGTGTTCAGAGGCCACGCCCCTTTTTACAACACTCTGCAACGCAGCTCCGTGGCGCTTACTGGAGGTACCTGGTGGGCTAGTTGGCCCCAGGGACCCTCAGAATTGAAGGGATTTAATTCCCCATCTTAAAACGCGCCGCGGGCCTGTTTGCACACATGTCACCTGAAGCCCCGCCCCTCCCTTCACCACTGTCAAACGCGCCCCATGGCGCGTTTTAAGTTGTGGGATTAAGTTCCCTTGAATCCTGAGGGTCCCTGGAGTCCAACTAGCCCACCATCCACCTCCAAAAAGCGCCACAGAGCTGCGTTGCAGAGAGGTGTAAAAAGGGGCGTGGCCTCTAAACACCTCTCTGCAACGCAGCTCCCTGGTGCTTACTGGAGGTTCCTGGTGGGCTAGTTGGCCCCAGGGACCCCCAGTATTGAAGGGGAATTATTTCCCCAATTTAAAACGCGCCACAGGGCGCGTTTGCAGAGTGGTTAAGGGAGGGGGCGGGGCCTGACGCTCGATCGCGTCTTTTTCTTTCTTTTGTTTTTTTTTTAAGGGGGGCTGTGTGGCCCCCTGTCTTTTTTACTTTTTGGGGCCCTCGGGACCCCATCCCCCAGGGCCTGATGCCTTTTTTCTTTTTTAAAAAAAAATAATGTACGGGAAGGGGGCCGCGTGGCCCCCCTCCGGTGGCCGATTCCGGCCCCGGGGACCCCATCCCCCGGGGCATAGCCACTTTTTAAGACATTTTTGGAGGAGGGGGGCTGCGTGGCCCCCCTCCTAAGGCCTCTATTGGTCCCGGGGACCCCATCCCCGGGGCCGGCCTTTATTTATTTATTTTTTAATTATTTTTGGGGAGGGGGGCCGCGTGGCCCCCCTCCCGAGCCACTACTTGCCCCGGGACCCCATCCCCCGGGCTGGCCCTATCCTTTGGGGTCCGTGGGGGACCCCAACTCCCCACGGACCCTGCCGGCTCCCCGCCTCATGCGGGAGCCGGCATTGCTTTCCACATGGGGAGCTGCTGACATGCAGCTCCCCATGTGGAAAAGCAATGTGCTTTGGATATTGAAGCGAGAGCAGGTTTCCTGCTCTCGCTTCCAATATCCAAAGCAGTTTGCTATGACAGGACGGGAGCCGCGAGGCTCCCGCCCTGTCATAGCAAACTACAGTGTCCCGGGGTAGGCACCCCGGGACACTGCAGGAGCCGGCCCTGGGGGTGGCGGTCCCCAGGGCCATCAAGGGCTCCAGGAGGGGCCGCGCGGCCCCCTCCCATCCTGTGCACAGCCCCGGGAGGTGGTGGTCCCCGAGGTTCGGGGTCCTAAACGGACCCCCACATTTTATTATTAGTGCCCCGGGAGGTGGCGGTCCCCGGGCGTGTGGGGGCTGGAGCCCCCACACAGGCAATTTAAAAATTAAAAAAGAAGCCCCGGGGGTGGCGGTCCTCGGGGCTGCGGGGGGCCGTGTGCCCCCGCCACCATTATTTTATAAAGCCCCGGGGGTGGTGGTCCCCGGGCTTGGGGCCTTAGAGGCCCCCATATTATTTCTAAATTAAACCCTGCATGCCCCCGGGACTTGGCCCACCCGGGGGCCGATTAACCAGGAAGCGCGGGAACCCACGCTTCATTTTTTTTTTATTGGCACAATCCGCGCACCCAGCGCGTTTTTGCCGATTTTTTAAAAATGTTTTTTTATTTTTTTTGGCCCTGGGGGTCCTTGTAGGACCCTCTGAGCAGGCCTAGGGGGTCAGGGTGTTTCTACCCTGCCCCCCTTTTTGCGTTTTGCGCGATTTTTTAACTGTTTTCTTGTGACTCGGTTCTACCGAGTCATAAGATGGCTGCCAACACTTCCTGGTTTGGAGTGTTGACAGCCAATTAGCATACAGCTGGTCATCGGGCGGGTGCGCGGACCCTCCGCGGCCATAGATATATATGTGTTTTTACTTTTGATTTTCTCAGCAACTACTGAACGGATTTACACCATTTAACAAAAAGGGTTCTTTCTGAACCAAGAACTACCTCTTTGCCAAATTTGGTGTCATTCCGTTCAGCAGTTCGGGCTGTAGCCGTGGCTAAAGTTTCCTATGGGAAAATGAATGGGGAAAACACGCTTTGGGACCCCTTTTTCTCGGCCCCGCTTGACGAATCACCCCAAGACTTTCAGGATAGGAGCGGACCGGAGCGGGCCACAAAGTTTGAAAATTTCGCGAAGATTCGTCAACCGACGCAAGAGTTATTTGAAATAGAATGTTGCGGATTTCCTATGGAAAATAGGTCCTAACTATAACTATCTACTGGCGACCGCCAGTAGATTATATATATATATATATACAAACATCAGTTCCGGTTTAGAAAACAGGCTGTCACACGGGCGGTCTGGGTCGGGTCGCCGGATAGCCCAATTATATAACAAGTCTTCCTGCTGCTGCGTAGGAAACACCCAGACACTTCAAATAGCTCAAAAGAGAGTGTTTAATGGCAAAACGACGCGTTTCGGCTTACGCCTTCATCACGGTCAACAAACAAACGAAGTCTCGCTTCCATTTTAAAGTTAATTCACATAATCATAGAAAGCGGACTGCACCCAAATACTGTGAACCTTTTACCAATGTGAAAAACATGGAAAACATCATAGCATAAATACAGGTCTGTTGCAACAAGTGTCATTCTAACAAATAAAGATAAATATTATAAAAAACAACAAACAATTAATATCGTCATTTTTAAATATCTTATTGGAATATTTTCGACTGTTATACTCAAATTGATTCTCTGAACAATTTACAGAAAAACAACACCTAATAAATACTTTCAAATGCATCAAGGGTCAATTCTATGTATTTAAATTCAATAAATCTTTATCGGTGTCATCGCGGTGACATGAAAACAAAAAAGGAACTACCCTACTCAACGTAGCTACTACGGCGGCCATCTTGACCGTATACAATATATAAATATACAAGTACCAAATTGTTAATACAATGTTTAATACAAGCATAAACGTAAAGCTAATTCATTGAGTATGATTGATTCCATATTGCCGCACTACTGGACTCCAATAAAGCCCAAGTTGGCAAATGTGATTTGTTCAAATGAGCCACATGTTAATAAACAGTCCAGCCCAAGTGGGCAATAAGTTGCAACAAAACTTCCTCAAATGTGGCATGAATTGATGGTTCCAAGTATATCACTAACAATCAGAAAAAGATGAAAATCCTGCACCTGTGTGATAAAAATAAAATACAAAATGTACTTATTAAAAAGATTATAAAAAGATTGTAAAAAGCCAATTGTAAAGATCCTGCTATTATTTTACCTCAAACATTACATATTCAGATGGATTGCCAATTCCTCACTCGAATTTAAACCTTGCGGTACCAAGGTTTCAAAATCAATAATGTACTTCGATTCCAATTTCCGTAACATTAATTGCTGGTTGCCACCCTCACATTGGCGATCACTGCATCTATCACCAACATTCTCAACAGTTTTTCATTTTGAAAGTGGCAATCAAAAAAGTGACGCGCCACTGGATAATGTCTATCGTTGTGCCGAATGGCACGTACATGTTCCAAAACACGTTTTTTCGCACGATGTATCGTGCTACCTATGTACATTTTATTACAGGGGCAGACTAAGGCATATACACAATGGGTGGTGTTGCAGTTGAGAGATTTTTTAATTACAAATTCTCTCCTTGAATTTGGTATTCGAAACTTAGTGCAGTCAATGCTGTTGCTACACGCTTTGCACTTTTTACAACAACGAAAACCACCATGACCTTCCACTTTTGATGTTACATCATTAGTGACTAAATTGAGGCTCAAATCATCCCGTAAAGATCTACTTTTCTTAAATGTAATTTGAGGATTGCTGTTAAGGTGTTTAGATAAAGTTTCATCTGTCCCAAGAACATGCCAATGCTTTTTAATACTTTCCTCAGTTCATGTGCTTGGGATGAAAATGTTGTTATAAATCTAATCTGCTCTGAATTGTCTTTTTGCTTTACTGGGTGTAATAGTTCATTTCTGGATACCCTTTCTACACGTTTCTGAGCCTGCTCAATAATCTCTTGACTGTAACCACGTTCTTTAAAACGTTTGCACATGATCACTTCTTCACAAGAGAATGCCAATGGTGTACTGCAATTGCGCTTAGCTCTTAAGAGTTCCCCATAGGGGATACTATAAATCAAATTTGATGGATGTGCACTTCTCGCATTCAGCAGACTGTTCCCCGCTGTAGCTTTTCTATAAAGTTTAGTTTGAATCTTCCCTTCTTCTATGCTTACTAGCACATCCAAAAATTCGATGTTAGTTCTACTAATATGCTCTGTAAATAGTAGATTGCATGAATTCTCATTCAATTTGACGCACAAAACTTTTAGCAGACTCCTCATCTCCTTTCCAAATACAAAATATGTCATCGATAAAACGCAGCCACAGGACTACACCGTTGTCAAATTCCTCCACTAGTGCGGCCACCTGCTCCTCCCACCAGCCCATGAAAAGATTCGCATAGCTGGGGGCGAAGCAGGTGCCCATCGCCGTGCCCTGTGACTGCTTATAGATGGAGTTGTCAAAAACAAAAAAATTATTAGTTAAACAAAAATAAATCATATCTAATATTTGGAAAGGGGATGAGGAGTCTGCTAAAAGTTTTGTGCGCAAATTGAATGAGAATTCATGCAATCTACTATTTACAGAGCATATTAGTAGAACTAACATCGAATGTTACAGAACCTTTATTTATTGGCAGCGGTTTTGTGGACCCAATCAATTCAAGTCCCTGACGCGTTTCAGTGCACACCTGCACCTTAATCATAGGGTAAGGCAAATTATAGGGTAAGGCAAATTGGAACAACAGAAATGGACTGCCACATTATTGTCCCTGTTAATGCATGTGATCTCCAGTGAACAGCATGCTGGGTGTGGTAGTCCCGATTTTTCCCCGGTGGGGTCCGATGTCCAAAACCATTTTTTCTGCCAATGTTCTAAAATCACAGCCCTCCAGTGGGCTCAGGTCCACACAACCGCTGCCTTTGTAGTATTTCCTCACGCTGGAACAGGCTGCCACGATGTGCAGCCACACAGACCTTTCTTCGCTGTTGATCGGCGGTGCAGTCTTCCACGGCCGGAGCTGCCGTGTTCAAACATTTTCCAAGTTCCCCCGAGCTTTAAAGACACACTCCATGTGGAAATGTTCACAGAACCTTAATTAAAGAACGTGGTTATATATATATAAAAACAGTGTGGGTAACAGGATTCTCGCCCGGCGCAAAGTATCTCAGTTACTGGTCCCCACCAGTATTTTTCATAATTATATAACAGCAAACATCACTGAGATATTCACACAAAACATCAATAAAAGGAATAACAAATCTTCTTGTTCAGTTTCTTTTTGTTGTTTTTTATTTTTCTTAAGCAGTCAAAAAAAGCCAGCCAACACGTGTTACGCGCTTCACTGCGCTTCTTCAGGGCTGTTTACTAACATAGAATAATACAATTAGAATCTAAGTCATACATACAATAATAATCATCAACATAATACATCTATTTAACAACACACATGTGGATTCCATCCACGTAGCTTAACTAAAAGTTGAAACGAAATAAATTATTTTAAAGTTTCTTAGTTCTATTTACTCTGTTGGGGCTACATAGCCCTAACTCATTAATATATGTATTATCCATCATTTCTAAAATTTCTGTGGTGATCCCACATTTTTCATCCTATACATATACATTTATTTCACTAGGCACACCTCATAAATTAGTGCCTATTCAATCGATACTAAAAATCATGTGCCAATTCCTTCAAACCCACATTTTACCCTGCTGTCCCTAAATTTTCTTTCGCTCTGCGCTTTACTAGGGCAAGAGTCACTCATCTTATTTACCTTTTGTTTTTCTTTGTCTTTTATTATTTTTCTTCTTTCAAAAAATTCTTACATCTCCATATCTATTCAGCTTTCTATAAAAGAAATAAGTACAAAATCCCACATTTTTTCTTTCTATTTGAACACTCCAACATTCACTCTACATGAGTCTATAGTTATATTCTCACCTCTAAGTATTCATTTTGCGCCATCTTATATCCACTTTTCTTTCCAATGTTAATTTTGACACTCCTGCAAGATGTTCATTCCATTCGTACCCCTTGATAAGGTCTGTGAAAATAAATAAATAGGTGCCTGGTAGAGTCTAGATCTTTTTAACCAGCCCTTAGATATATAATTTTCCTTCCAACATAATCATTCTATATGAATGGCCAGGATGCCTGATGCTTTTATCAGCATCCATTCTAAAGTCACAACTGTTGCCTTTCCCTCCCTGCATGACCTTTCCCAATCTGTGCAACAGGCGCATAACCCTTAATGTCTGCCCCCGTTTCCCTTATCCTGACAGTTTTCTTTTTAAATACCCATGACAGTTAGTCCGCAACTATTCCCTTCCTCTTACCGCAAAAACCGGCTGGATGCCTCCTGGTCTGTCTCACTTCGATTCTTGGCGCGTACTGAGCCCCTTGCTCGTTTCTCCTTAAATACTCTTCCTCCCTTGATGCTAATCACCTGGTTGTGGCGTGAAGTAGATTAATTAAGACTCCCAAGTGCCCGTCGATCTATTTAAACGGTCCACATCCGCCTCTCACATTCTCGCTTTACTTTGCATTAGGCTCCCATAATTAAACCGCTCTACAAAATTATAGAAAAACCGGAAAAAAGAAAGAAAAAGAGAAGCAGGAGAGTTTTGCTTTTCTTAAAAATATTATGTTATAGGGTCGGATTCGAACCCACAGTTACGTGCATAACTTCTGCCTGCATTAGCCTCTTGTGCTATTGATACCCATAACCTCCATAGCATACTAAAAATACTGATATTATATTATTATACATCTAACGTATAAAAAAGAACAAAGAAAAAAAGAGAGAAAAGAAAACAAGAGAGAAAACGGAGAGTTTTTGTTATTAAGACATATTTAGTTTTATATGTTATGGGGTCGGAATCAAACCCATGGTTCCATGTATATCCTTTGCTTGCATAAACCTTGTGTGCTACTGTTGCCAGTTACCTCCAAAAGCATGTTGAAGATATTAATAGTGTATAATATACATCAAAAGAAATTATTCACATCTTGATTAGTGCCACTTTATCTAGATAAGAGCTCACTTTTCTACCGTTCCCGCCTTAATATCTAAATTCTCTGTGCTATTTATTAACGCACTTCCTGGCATAGTTGCTGTTCTGCTTGTTGCACTGGGAACTTCATAGTGTCGCTGGGACTTAACAGGTTTCTTAAAGTCGGTGCCTTTTTCTACACCATATTTGGTTTCTTTCGCAGTATTTTTGCTATATCCTTGTCTAGGGTTAGCACATCCCAATGTATACATAGGGTGTTGAAAACTCTGGTATTCCCTTCACTGAACGTTGTGATATAACATATCACTCCATCATTACCTCCTTTCGGCTTGCTCTTATCACTCAGTAATTCGTCCCTTGTTACTTTCTGAGCCCTTAGTCTTGCTTTGTTTACACACGTCTTGTCATAACCTCTTCTCAAAAATCTCTCTGTAATCTCTTTAGTTACAGCATCATATTCCGTTCCTTCACTACAATTTCTTTTTGCCCGTAAGAATTCCCCATAAGGAATATTATCAATTTGTCTTTTCAAATGTCCTGATCTAGCGTGTAATACTGAGTTCACTGATGTGGATTTTCTGTGTAGTCTAGATTTCATGCGTCCTTGTGTAACATACATTTCTACATCTAGAAAGACAATCTTTTCTTTACTGTAGTCTAAAGTGAGTGTAATGTTATATTTGTTGTTATTCAAGTGGTTATGAAATAGTTTCAGTTTTTCCTCATCTCCCTTCCAAATCATAAACACATCATCTATGAATCTTCCCCAATATACAACATTCTCTTCATAGGCCTCCCCAAACTTCCAGGCATGTTCTCTCTCATAGTGCCCCACAAACAAATTTGCATACGAGGGTGCAAATCTCGCACCCATCGCTGTCCCTGTCACTTGATGGAATAAGTCCTTTCTGTAGTAAAAGAAATTGTTCATAAGAACCAGTCTCAATAAATCCAGTACCGTATTTGAATGTTGTAGATAGCTTGCCGATTTGGTATATAGAAAATATCTGACCGCCTCAATCCCTTTCTCATGTTTAATACTTATGTACAAACTATTCACGTCCATAGTAACCATGAACATGTCCTCTTCCCAGCTTATGTCTCTCATTTGCTTTAGAAAGTCCTTAGTATCTTTAATATACGATACAAGTGTTTTTACGAATGGTGCTAGAAACATATCTATATATTGTGGAATGTGTTCAGTCATACTCCCTATTCCCGATATTATGGGTCTCCCCAGTGGTACCCTCCCACTTTTGTGTATCTTAGGTAAAAAATATATTATAGATATCTTGCCATTTTCTACACACAAATAGTTATATTCATCTGTTTCTAAAAGTTGTTTCTCTAAATATACTCTGAGTTTCTTTTTTATAGCCTCCTTAGAGTTGACCACCTGAGTGATGCTCGCCACACATAGATGGGATGACTTAAATGCTAAGGTTGATGTTAACCGTTTTGTACGCAAACTGAAGCATTGACGAAACCGGTCTGATTGCATAATAAATCTCGTGGAATTTACCCCCTGTGTGTGCCCATTTCTTTTGAAGGATTCTGTTTATGTATATATATATAAATAAATATATATATATATATATATATATATATATATATATATATATATATATATATATATATATATATATATATATATATATATATATATATATATATATCCAACAAAGAGTTTGCCCACTCGGAAAGAGCCTTCACAGGTAGTAAACTTTTCCTTTTATTGTAGGTGCAACCGGCAGAACATAGTAGGAAACCTTCAAATAAAGCCTAAAGCGTTTCGGGCACACTCGCCCTTGGTCACAGGCTGTAGCTGGCAATTCAAACAGTCAGATTTAGCGCAGTCACTTATTTCATTAGTGCCGATGCCCCGCCCCCTCAGAGGGCTCCTAGGCATCCTGGTATACGTAGTGCTGCGAGCGCCTTCCCTCAGTGGGTCTCAATGTCGATTGCAATAGCAGCAAAAATTGATTCCCAAGTGGGTTGGTGTCCATCTGCTAGCTCGCACGTTGCCCATACTGTCCTACACTAGGAAACGAGACTACCACGCCCATGCTGCTGACAACGTGCCGTCAGCGGGTCCGCTACTCCTTTGCGGCGGGCTCTTTCCACGGCCGGACGGACCATAATTAATTCCAACAAAGAGTTTGCCCACTCGGAAAGAGCCTTCACAGGTAGTAAACTTTTCCTTTTATTGTAGGTGCAACCGGCAGAACATAACAGCAGGAAACCTTCAAATAAAGCCTAATGCGTTTCGGGCGCACTCGCCCTTGGTCACAGGCTGTAGCTGGCAATTCAAACAGTCAGATTTAGCGCAGTCACTTATTTCATTAGTGCCGATGCCCCGCCCCCTCAGAGGGCTCCTAGGCATCCTGGTATACGTAGTGCTGCGTGCGTCTTCCCCCAGTGGGCAAACTCTTTGTTGGAATATATATATATATATATATATATATATATGTATATATATATATATACATATATATATATATATATATATCCAGGATCCCAAAGAACGACCGCGGTGGGCCAAACAAGGGCACAGACTCCAGTTGAAGATGCAATAAAGAGAATTTATTGTCTTAGCATGTCAGGATGACGCGTTTCGACCACAAGCCTGTGGTCTTGATCACATAATATATATATATATGCTTTATACTTACCCACGGGATACATACATTTTTGTTGTAAAGGCATGCAATGTAAAAATTTGCATAATAAATACCGTGTGGTAATAGACTTGTTTTAAAGGCTTGCATACATCCCACTCTAATCCACACAATTCTACTTAATGCCACACAATTCCACTTCTCACCACACAATTCAACTCCACAAATTCCTCCACACAACGCTACTCCACACAATGGCACTCCACACAATGACATCCCACTCCACAGAATCCTACTCCACACCACACAATGCCACACCAAACAGTGCCATTCCATTCCAAGATACACAATGCCACTCCACTTCACTCAGTGCCACTCCACACCGCCACTCCATGCCACCCATTGTCACTCCATGTCCCACAATGCCACCCCATGCCATGCAATCCCACTCCACTCAACACTACACAATGCCACACACTGCCACTCCACACCACACAATGCCATTCCACACAGTGCCAATCCACTGTACTCAAGTCCACAGAGTGCAACCCCATTTTACTCCACGCCCCACAATGCCACTACACTCAATGCTACTCCACTCACTTCCACACCACACAATGCCACTCTAGTCCATGTCACAATGCCACTTTACTCCAAGCCACACAAAACTACTCCACACAATGCTGCTCCATTCTTCTCCACACCACAGAATGCCAATCAGTTCTACTCCTCTCAATGCCACTCTATTCAGTGTCACTTCACTCACTTAGTTCCACTCTATGTCAAACAATGCCACCCAGTGCCACTCCACAAATCCACTCCACACCACAGAATGCCTCTCCACACAATGCATTCCACTCCACACATTGCCACTTAACTCCACTTTACTCCTCTCCAGGCAATGCCACTCCACTCCACTCAATTGTAATTGTATTTATATGGTGCTTACCAGCCCTGACGAGGTGTTGAAGCACTTTGTGGCATACCTCACCACTCCGCTCAATGCCACTCCAGTTCACACCACACAATGGAATTCCACACAATGCCACTCCACGTCACTCCACCCTACACAATGCAATTCGCGGCACGCAATTCGACTCTACTCCACACAATGCCACTCCACACCACACAATGTCACTCCATGCTTCACAGTGCAACTCCACTCCACACCATGCATTCCCAATCCATCCCACACAATGCCACTCCACTCAATGCCACTGTACTCCAACACCACTCCACTCCAACAAAGCCAATAGAGCTCACATATGCCAGGCCTATTGACTTTGCCACTGCTTGTTTTTAGCCCGCATTTGCTAATCCCCAATTGCATTTTGTGGTAGTGCATGATCTTCTAGCAGGACCTTCACCGCCATTGATTTGGCTAAGGAGACAGTGCCACGAGGTCCAGGCTCTGGGCCTAGGTAACGTCCACTGACACCCAGGACAGAGCCGCCTGTGTACAGAGCAAATGAGATCTGATTGCCCTTTGTTCCCTACCAGTTTTGCAACCAGCCACCAAATCTGCACAGGGAAGACAGAGGTTCAAGGGCAGTGACAGTACTCCGGTGCTACAGCAGTGCGTAGGTCTCTAACACCACTATACTCTCCCTCCACATGGCATCCTCCCTCAGTAGCATCCGCAACAGGAAGTACAGAGGAGGATAGGATGGCTTAACCCACACAACTAAAGCATATCACTTTCTGACGCTACATTTTTCTGCTGTGTGTCCCCACTCTTTATTCTGTACTGTATCTTGTAGTTATTCCATAGCTTCCACGTTTATCATTCTAGCGACTTTGTTTTGTCTTGCTGAGTGGATCCTCTGCCTTGAGAATTATACATCAAGTAACCCAAAGCGATGCCCAGGGCTGTCTGGCAGAAGTTGCAACTATCTGATATTCATGTAGTAAACTATTTTGTCTGGAAGGCTATGCCCTGGCCTGATATTGACTGTTTGTTTTACTTATTTCTTATTATTTCTTCTTTGTCATAGCATCCTATTTGGGGCCTTTTTATGCCTGGCATTAGCTAATAACTTTTGATTTTACAAAAATGTCATGCATGATTTATTTATAGGGACTTTCAACCACCCCTTTCGATCCATTAGTCTGTAATATTGTAATTCATACCACTACAGTAGGCAACATGGGTAAGCCCTCTTTAGCCATGTCTAACTTCACTGTGAGTGACAGCATTATGCCCTTTCACAAAGAGCACATCGACACATAAAATAGTTCCTTCAGTGCCAAGAACTACTATGGCAATCTGTACTTTTTGAGACTAAAATATTTTTTTGCTTTAGACATTTTTCTTTAGATTGACGAGGGTCTAGCAGCTTCCCCGGCACTACATTTATGCAAAAGCCATGAGAAACAAAACAAGCTGTGACAAAGCTGGCGGTCAACACCACACTGATTGACTTTGACAACGTTTGTTGTAATGTACAGTGAAAATGCGCTCCAGGACATGGGCCATAAGTTTGCCGAGAAAAAGTTAAAAAAATTGCATTTCGTGATCTAAATCTATAGGAGGAGCAAGACAATATATGGTGAAGGAAGCAGTGCATAGGTGAGACGAGGCTATAATAATGCATGAAAACGCATGCTAGCTGGCACATCTTTAATTAAAACATAAGCACGTTTCTCAGTGGAGGATTTTAATTTTCCATGCCTTACAATACATGGATCGAAGCTAGTCTCCCAGGACAGAGTTGTGATGACGATGCAGAGAATAACATTTGCTGTGAATGCTAAGGGGCTCCTGTGGATGATAGACACCGTCTTATATCTCGGAGAGCTGAACCCTGCGCGCCGATCCCTTGGTAAGCGGAATGTGCTCGTGCGTCTCCAGGGAACCTCACACGCTTGTTTATTTTACCTTCTTGGACAGCATAATTATACAGTATAGGGAGAGCAGACATTTTTGAATAAAAAAAGATGCAGCATGGGAAATAAACTACTGACTGATGATTAGTCTTAATGTTAATATACTACCTTTCCGTTTAGAATAGATTGCGAGCATAATTTCATTGCTTCGCCTTGCCCAATATACTCATTTAAATGCACCAACAATAACAGCAGCAAATATGCAGAATTTGTATTGTTGAAATTAACTGTAAATTGACTTTAGTAAACTTCAAAGACATAATCATCTGTTTTTTGTTGTTGGTAAAGGCTCCAATTAAGAACATATATACACTGACAGCGTTTGATTTTCATAGGCAATTGAAGCAATGCCTCATTCTGGCAAAAATAAATTACCTTTTATTGTGACTTCATTACTTAAGCTGCCCGCTTTTTCAGAGCGCTTTTTAAGGTAGAGTCTGAGTTAATCTGCCCTGATAGGTTTCGTCTATTCACTCCCCCTCTCCCTTCTAGAACTTCCCTTTTCAGCTCCTATGGTACAGGCTGGCCATATCCTTTCGTGAAAAAAAAAAAGACATCAGGTTTACTGCAGCATTGCCCGCTGACCTGTGACACTGTCCCAAATTCCTTCCGTGACCATAGTGACTCTCAGTTCGGTTATAGGCCATGAGACTCTCCCTCTCATCCCCCAACTGGAAGTTCTGGCTCCGCATTCTTCCTTAAAGTCTATAGGCCTGATTATGAGTTTGGCTGTCTTACCACCATACTGCCACAGTGGTGGTCCTAAGTGCACTGTCAAGTCGGCGGTCTCTCGCCCGCCGTATTACGATGTTCCCTCTGGTCCAGCAGCTGTGTTTCTGACAGCGGGGAATATTTTTGTTCTTTGGTGAGTCAATCTGTTTTGAGTCACTTCTTTCTTGGAGATATATATATATATATATTTTTGCAGTAAACATTTTTTTTTTAAATCGTTTTTGGCCCCAAAAAATACTGAGCACAGTGCTAATTTTTCCTCACCTCACTGTCCCTTTTGTACCTACACTGCTTTTTAATATTATGCTATATTTAAACATTGTTAGTTATATACATTTTTCATGTTAATAGTGTAGATACTACTGCTAACAAATGGACCTTTCCTCTTTGTAGTTACTCATTACCCCAGGTCCAGATGGATCTCACTGTTCCCCTTGTTCTTTGAAACAGTGTACTGTATAAGGTCAAAGAAAGACATGATGACCGATTATCAGGAAGCTCAAATGATCCGCAGCACTTTATGTCAAGTAACTCAAATTAGACACATAAAATAAGAATGCAAGAAATTGATTTGGCTATAAAAGAACTCTTTTCAGAAAGGCTTTAGGGAAACACTCAAAAGCCTGAAGTATTTTGCCTTATGATAACAAATGTATTTACTGCAAACTGTAAAGAGGAACCATGTTTCATCCCAAAGCTCTGAAGTCAAGAATAGGAAACTCCATGAATTGGTTGAGTGCCTCGTCAATTCTTTTATGTTAAGGTAGATAATATTATGAGAACTGTCTTTGCAGAAAGTACCTTGGTCTCCACATTTATTTTCAGAAACCAATCTTTCTAGGGTCAACACAGCACTGAATGTTGACCATTTTACTTCCTTACAACTGGAGAATTGTCTAACATTGCTTCCCGCCAGTAAGATTTATCCCAAACCAATGAAAACGCACTTTCTGAGTAAAGTTCTACTTTCATGCCATGTTTCGCCTAAATCTGTTCAGCACTTTTCATTGTAAGCGCAATAAAAAGTTCCTGTGGGGGCTGGGGGTTAAAATGAGAAAACACGACATTTTCACCCTTGCCCCCTTAACTTTTTTCCCTTGCATGGATCTTCACTGAAATTAGCATACCAGACCTTAGCTGACAAAGCCAAGCGGTTGCCAATTATGTTTCTTATCCTTACACTGGATCAAAACTTATGAACAAATCAAAACCTACCTTTTCATTGGAAAATGGCACTCTGTAATATATATCTATAGGTATATATGAGTTACTGAATTGGCAGTAGTGACTCTGCAGTTCTGATTAGGTGAGTTTTAACTGAAAAGCAGTTTTTTTGTTTGGCAGTAACTTGGTGCTCTTAGACTGCGATAAAACACGTCTGCGCTGTTGGCGCGCCAAAGGCAAGCACATCTACGCCCGTCCACGGCCAGATCGTGCTGAGCGCCGGAACCCCTGCCTGTTTCTCCCCAGAAAAGTCCTTGCTAATTGACGATGACCTCACAGTTATATTGGTCGAAACGCAGTCGACACCAGACTTATATAGACTCCAATAATAATGAAATAATTGTACAGCTAGGAGTCATATGTCTTTTTAATTGTGATGCATGTTGTTTTGTTTCATCTAGCACCTTGCACTGCACCTTCCATGCCGCTTATAGCATGAGCACCAGATCTCTCGTTTTGATGATAAATATAATGTTTATATATGATGCAATAAATAACGCAATTGCAAGAAATTTCCACTCTTTTTTGGCCTTTTAAGTATATGCCTTGGTAAGAGTTAGTTGTTTTCTTTTGCTGTCTTCATAACACGGAAGATTCTTTCACTTTGTTAAAAAGATTTATATCCTAGTGAACCAATGTTCCCTCAAAACGCTGTACCACCCCAGTTCTCTAAAGTAATGGGGTCACCCTTGTTTTTGAAAAAACTTATATATTCCTTCAGTTCAAGCCATCTTCAAAGCGAGTAACTCTTTCAAGAATAATTCCATTTACTTTCAGACAAACATGAGACAAAAAGAAGTCAGGATGTTGTCGTTTATCACTTTATTGCAGTTGTAATAAGACAGCGCCCACTGTTTTTGCTGAGGCATCAGCCTCTACAAGTAACTTAATTGCAGTGTCTAGATAGCACAAAATTGGAACTTGAGTGAACAGTCTTCTAAACACATTGAATGCCCTTTAAGTTCGATCTTCCCTGCTTTCATGTTTCCCTTCCCTAAAGACCCGAGTGATATCACTGGTGTGCACCACAAATCTTTAATGAAATTGCAGATCTGAGGAACCTTTGTGTTTCTTTAACAGTGGTGAAAAAAGGCCATTTAAGTGTGGTTGATATTTTCTTTGGATCCATGGATGGACCTGAAGTTTTTAGTCTGAATTTAACATACCCAATCTACTTTTTCTCAAGTTCACAATTCTCAGGTTTATAAATCATAAGGATGTTGTTGGTGTCCACATAGCACCAAAAACACATGTTCTTGATGCTGAGTAAGTGTCTTAGAAAAAATACAAAATATCATCCAGCTGGAGTAATACAAACTGATTCAAAACCACAAAATATTAAATCCTTGAAACATTTTAAAAACAGCAGGAGCATTTCACAACCCGAATAGCATGACACAATATTCAAAATGCCCATTTGGTGCCTGAAAAGCCGTTTCCACTTGTCACCTTCTTTTATGCACCACTTCGACAGATTCCATAATATCTTTAATAATCGATAAAGGATATAAATCTGTGTTCACAACTTGTTTTAATCCTCTATAGTCACTTCAGTATTTGTTATTTTATGTATACTTGTAGTGGGAACGACTCATCGGGGAGGGATCCTGGTGCTATTAAGAAGGGGCTGCGCTGGCCATTTCTGGAGCCTAGGCAAAGAGCCATGTCTTCAGTTTCTTGCAGAATTAAGGACTGATGTGGCAGGTCTGATATGTAGGGGGTGGTCATTCCAGGCTTAACGAGTAAAGTATGAGACAGCTAGGTCAGCGGCTCTGGGTTGTGGTATGCGGGGGATGTGTGCGAGCAAGAGGCCTGTCGAGTGGAGATTTCTGTCCAGGGTGTGAAAATCGATGCTACTGTTGAGGTAGGAGGGGTCTAGATTGTGCAGGGCATTCCATGTGTGTGTGGGAAGTTTGAAGAGTGTGTGTTTGTGAACAGGAAGACGGCAGAGGTCTCTGATGTATGAGGCGATTTGTATGCATGGTGGGAGCCTGAGTCTGAGTCTGGTTGCTGTGTTTTGTATGGACTGAAGTTTTCTGGTCACATGGGTTGTGATGCCGTTCTGTGAGTGTTGATAGGGAGCCACTTGAGGGTTTTTTTTTTTATCTTGAGGGTGTGGAAACAGGAGGAGGTGACTATGTTTACTTGGTTGGCCATTATGAGTTGGTTGTCCATCACTGTTCCTCTGTGGGTAACTAGGCAGGGTGTTGGCCTGAGTTCTGCTGGCCACCAGGTGGAGTTCCACAGCGAGGGGTCCTTGCTGAAGAGTACCACTTCTGTTTTGTCTGTGCTAAGTTTCAGACCATTGATCTTCATTCAACTGGTGGCTTTGGACATGCAGGTGGTGAAGATGGTCCAGGTGCTGGATGTTTCGTTGGAGAGTGAAAGGATGAGCTGTGTGTCATCAGCATAGCAGATGAGGTTGGTGGGGATCTTTCTTCAACATAATGTACGATTAGCACATTTTGCTGGTTCTACTTTAACCAGGCCTCAAGTATCTGCTACTCAGTCTCAGACAAAGAATAGATTTGTCCCAAATGTATAATAGTACCATATTCCATTAGTATGGTGCATTAATAGTCCTTATCGGGAGGCAGCAAATAAACCTCAGGCTTAGCAAACACTGTATCATATGCATGGTAATGTGGGTGCACAAAAAAAGAAAAATTAGCCACAGTTGGATTAGAGGTTGACTTGCCATCTTCTCTCTTCAACTGATAACCAGTCACCAGAAGCATAGCAATGATCATGACAAAACCAGGATGACAATGTTGTTCTCGTAGCCCATTTGACATACAAAAAGTACCTCTTTGGCCAACGAATTCCAAAAATAATAGCATATATAGAAGAGTCTATTAAATCAAAACAGGAAAGAGAGTATTTCAGTATGGTCTCCAAAAAGACCTGTTATGGTAGAGAGTCCTCCCATACTGGACTTGAAGCCATTGGTCTCTCATCAACAGTTTTAATGGCATCAAGCATCTTAATTGCTTTTTTAAGAATACTATTTTGTAGCACTCAATCTTGGGTCTTAAAACATTCTACATACAAAACAATCAAACCTTTCCTTCTTGAGGCTTCAAAGATATAGATCACAAATAATTGGCCATTTGAACCACACATGAAAGATCCAATATAAGGCAACCAGCATACAATTTGTTCCATTTCTCAAATGCTTCAAATGTACTCAAGTTGGGGTGTTACGTGGTCAGGATAGGCCTGGTAAGAAACACCACCATTTACATGCACACGTTTCATAAGTGCGTTCTTTTCACACACAATGACTTTTGACATACATTTGCACGTGTGACAATGCAGGATAACATTCTCTGAATCGGCATTGTTTACATTTCCACTTCATAGGCACACTATCACGACACCTTGAACATTCAGTACAAGGAATAAAGTTCACTGAGCAAATGCCAACATTGTTATTGTCTGGTAGGCAACAAAGCTATCAACCTAGAATAAACAATAGCAATGCTTCAATAAATAATGAAACGCCTGCTGAGTATTTCTTGTGTATTTCTTTGGGTATGCATGAGAGTCCGAACAAACGGGCTCTGGATCTGTTACCACGATTTCCTCAGGGATCAGGGCTGTCATGTTCTAAGGATGCACACACATTTGTTACCCTGTGAGGTTAGGGATACAGATGGTGCACTGTGGGCTAGCAGGACTACAGGCCAACATATCCTGAGGGTGTGTGCGGAATCAGTCTGGCGCAATCCAGACGTTTATGTTTTCCAACAAACACACGGTTTTACTGTAGAGGTACAAGCTGTACAACAGGGACGGCCATGAAATAAGTCTCTGGAATCTTCACAATCTGCCACAAACCAGCCTTTCATTGGTGTTCCTTTTTGTCCTCTGCAAGTGGACCCTTGATTGTTTCCTTTTTCAGTGATTTGTCTTGAAAAGAAACACCCAGCAATTATCTGGTCAATGTATGCACTGGAATCTTGTCAGAGCAGAATAACCCACTCTTGAAAAGACTTCTTTCTTTTATTACATCTTTGCAGTATTCAGTTAGCAAGGCTAATTAATTCAGTTCAGGAAACAAAATGGAACATTGAAAACAAATCAACTTTTTTTTTAAACTCTTGTGTACAACCCATGATGAACAGTCATTTGGTTTCTTTCACTTCAAGTAGTCTCTGCCGCGGACTTGTCATGTCTGGTAATGGCTACGGAGAACCACGCCTCCGAGTAGCCACAGGTGACGTAGCTGCCCCGCCTCTTCCCCCTGTAATGGCGGATTGTACCTGGCTGTTGGTGTGGAGAGGTCTACGGACGGAGATGTGGCGCTCGAGGTAGCCACCGGCTTTTCCGAGTTTTGAGTTGTGTGAACCGGGCGTCGGCTGGGCTTAGCGAAACGGAAACCGAGCTCCCGCGGAGGTGCGGTGGGGCAGCCTCGGATGAGAGGCGCTTGTCTCACCTGGCCCGAGGGACGATCAGCTGTCTAGGTAGCCGCTTGCTTTTTCTCTGGAACACGGACTGGCTTTTCTCGCCTGCGCCAATTCAGGAAGGAACTGGCGCGACGAGTTTCTGGCAGTGACTGGAGAGCACTGGGATTGGCGAGACAGCTGAGGAGGAGCAGGTGATTGAGCAAGGCACAGGCTGGTAAGAATTCCGCCGGAGGAGCTGGAGAGACTGCAAGATTGCAAGGTGGGCTGTAGACAGCTTGAAATTAGGTTTTAAGCATAGGCTTTGGAAAAGGAAGGAGGAGGGATAGAGGGAAGAGAGAAAGCCGAGAGAAGAAGAGAGGGGAGACAAAAAGGGGAGACATAAAAGAAAAAAAAAAAGGGGGACCACGAGGCGGGCTGTTTACATCTGCTAACAGAAGAGAAATGGGCAAAACACTGAAACATGCTAATACTGCCAAATTCGATTCTGCAGCCCGGCTGAAAGCCAAAACACGTTTAGCTCAAGCCAGGGAAGCTAAGGAAGTCGCCCGTTCAGCAAACAAGGGAGGGGCCTCGTATGGCCTTGACTCTACCCCTGAAAGTTCAGAAGGTGAGCTGCCCTCTACTGTCTCTCTGGAGCAGGTAGAATCGGCGATGGATCAGATAAATGCGGTACCAAACTTGAGCAATATTGCAGCAGCCTCGGCAAAGTCTCCGCAAGGCGAACCAATATGTGAAACATTAGAAAATAGCTCCAAGGAGATAAAGACATTTTCACTATTTGTAAAGAAAGCCACTCTGTTGTCTCCCTCTTCAAATTTAAGTCCAACTTTAAAAGTAAAAGAAGGAGTACTAAAGGTATCGGGGCTACCAAGCACATTGATGGACATGACTTCTAAAGATAAGGCTGTACCTCCGCAGATATGTTATGATCAAGATCAAGCCCAAGTTCAAGATCCAACTCATGACAGGCCCTCTCCATTAGAAACATCTATGCAATTATCAGCCACTAGTAAAATTCCTCCTCAGTCACAAGGAAAAGGAGATGAAAGCAATAACATCGTAATAGAAATCACCTCAAATCAGACCTTAAACCAGATGCCACTCCAATATAAGCCTCAGCTACAATCTCCACCTTTACCTCTGCTTTTACCTCTACCTCTACCTCCACTTCAGGGTCAAGGCTCGGCAGAGGGCCAACTATTTCAAGTTGATTCTATGATTAATACGGCAATAACGGACGGAAGCACGATCTCTGATCCTACTGAATCACAAAAAGATCCCAGCCAAAGCACGCAGGCATCCGGGATGAAAGAAACTCAGAAATTAGAGATTGCTTCTTTACATTCACGATTGGGGAAAATAGAAGAAGTAATGGCATGTTTTCCAATTAAACTTCAGGAAGCTGAAGGAAGGATTTCAGTTCTCGAAGATCAGATGACATCAGTGATTGGTGAGGTGCGAGGGGTAATAAAAAATAAGAGTAATCTGGAAAGTAAGTTGGAACAGCTGGAGAACCATTCTCGGAGGTCAAACCTCCGGATAGTCGGGATTCCGGAAGGAATTGAAGGTTCTCAGCCACTACAGTGGGTTAATTCCTTCATTAAGCAAAAAGTCCTCCCAGAGTTTGACGGAGACCTCACCATCACTAGAGCACACCGAGTTCCAGCTCATCCTTTCCCTAATTCGACGATGCCACAAACAATGCTACTCAACTTCGCGGACTTTCGAATAAAAGAAAACATTTTGACACAGGCAATTCAACAGAGACAGTTTTCTGTAACCGACACCGCAAAATGCCGAATATTTTCAGATATGACTGCCTCTGCTGCACGCAGAAGGAAAGAGTTTGTAAAAATCCTTCATCTGTTTAAAGCTCACGGCGCCCAAGCCTCGATTGCTCAGCAATCTAAATTGAAAGTATTGGTAAAAGGGAATTTTTTTATGTTTTCTGACTTGGAGGAAGCTCAGGCTTTATTAACGGAAATCTCCCAGGGATCTCGAGCTTGAGGGAAATCCTTTGAAATACTATGAATAAATGGGTTTCTATATAAATTGATGGGCGCGGTATGCTTGGAGACGGAAGGTCTTTAAGGCCCATGCCCCATTGAAAGAAACTTCCCATGTATCTCGAGATTGAAGAAAGTGCTCTGAGTATGTAGGGTTTCATATTTTGATGGGGGGATAATTATTATTATTATTTTTTTTTTGGGATGGTGGGTCTTTAATATATTAGGTTGTTATTGCAGGGGTTCCGGGGGGCAGTCGGGTCACCCAGGGTGTAATTACAGGACACCCAGGAAGTTAAAAGGGAGGGGTGAAATGCGGCAAGCGTGGGTAGTAGGGGTTTACCCGCATTTGGGGGTGCATGGGGGGGGAAGGGGGGCACATAGAGGAAAAAGGAGCAGAAGGTATGTTTAATAAACAAAGTGTGAATTGGTTCTTGGTTAAATTAATAGCCTATTTTCTGACTTTATAATGGAAAATATTAATTGCAAAGTTATATCAGCAAATGCTAATGGCATGCTGAATAAAAAAAAGTGCGGCGCTCAAATTAAATGGCTAATGTCACTTAGCTCTCACATTATTTATTTACAGGAAACCCATCTAAAAACAAATTTTCCTAAAATATTTATACCCAGGGCTTTTCCTCATGCTTTTTTCGCATCAGCAGGTCTTGCTATGCGGGGGGTAGCTATCGACTTTTCCAATAAAGTTCTTTGGGAATTTGTAAAAATAGTTAGAGATCCTCAAGGGAGGTGGATTTAAGTTACCACAAGGCTGCAGGGGAAAATTCTGAATTTTTTAAACTATTATGGACTTGTGACTGATGATGTTTCTGCTCTGATGAAAATAAACGAATACCTGCTGGGTGTGCCTGGACAGGTTATTCTCGGCGGAGACTTTAACTATATACAAGATTTAAGAAAGGACACTTCGAATAAAAATCAATTGAAACCAAATACTAAAAAACTAATTGATGCTCTTAAACAAGAATATCAATTGGTAGACCCCTGGCGGATTGAGAACCCAGACATGGATTTCTATACTTGCCACTCGCATCGGTTTGGAACATCCTCCCGAATTGATTTTTTCCTCATATCTAGATCTCTTCAGACTTTTAAGGTAGGAATAGGGTGTAATCCTTTCTCTGACCATGCATATATTAGTCTTGAGCTAATTTTAAAGGGGGTATGAGACCGCCCCCCAGATGGCAACTGGATCGCCTCCTTCTTCAAGATCAGGAATGGATGGCCAGTTTTAGAAAATGGATTACTGAATATTTTCAAATTAACAATAATACTGCTGAGCCTTTTGCGGTATGGGGAGGTTTTAAAGCATCGGCTCGTGGCCAAATAATTACTTTTTCAGCCGCCCAGCACAAAACGCAGAAGTTAAAAATAGCCAAGCTACAGCTGGAGGCTGAAAAAGAGTATGCACTGTTGCTCCAGTCACTCCCGAACCGATATGCTCAAGTAAGATCAGTATTAAAGGAGTTTTTTGTCTTGGAGGAAATTTGTAGCTCTCAAAATTATCAACAAAAAACCTATGAGGAAAGTCAGCTAGTAGGTAAATTACTAGTGAACTTAACGAAAAAGAAACAAGAGGCAGCTACAATACAGAAAGTGCTTGATCCTCAGACCGGGGGCGAAACAACTAAAAGTAATGAGATCAGTCAGATTTTTTAATCATTTTCAACAACTTTATTCAACAGAACATCAGGGAGAGGATGAATGGATTCAGAACTATTTTTTAAATCTAAATATTCCAAAACTTTCGACAAAAAGAGTTAGTCAATTAAGTTTGGATGTGGAAACCGCCGAGATTTTGACCGCTATTAAAACGACCGCTGGGGCTAAAGCTATGGGACAAGATGGCTTCCCTATTGAATTTTATAAAGCTTTTTCGGGGAGCTATTGACCCCTCTTAAAAAGCTATTTAATTATATTAAAGATGGAGGCGTGATACCTGCGAATTTTAAGGAATCCATAATTGTGTCCTTTGTGAAAAAGATAAGAATCCCGCTGATGTTAATTCTTACAGGCCCATTAGTCTTTTAAATTCAGACTATAAGATACTAATGAAAATCTGGGCGGAGCGTTTTTCGTTGGCTGCCCAAGAGACTATTCATAGTGATCAAACTGGTTTTATTAAGGGCAGATGGATGGCGGCAAATACAGAATTTTTAATTCAGGCTTTGGATTATTTTAATACTAATCTTACCCCGGCATGCATTATTATGATGGATGCCGAGAAAGCTTTTGATTTGGTTAATTGGAAAACGTTATTTGTTACTCTCGGTTCTTTCAGCTTCCAATCCAAATTGTTAAGATGTTACAGAACATTTATCAGGAAGCATCAGCCACGGTAGTTATAAATGCTACAAAAGTAGGCAATATTAAAATATGACGTGGGACAAGACAAGGTTGTCCGTTATCACCGCTGCTCTTTACCTTTTTTATAGAGCCGTTGGCTATTAAGATGCGTAATAACCCTGATATTTTGCCTCCAATTCCTGGAATGGCAAAGTTAAAATTATTCGCAGATGATATTATTTTATATTTAAAACCTGATAAAATAAATCTTGAGACAGTTTTAAAAGAATTTAAGAATTATGAATTAATTGGGGGATACAAGATAAATTCTAATAAAACCGAAGTGCTCGCCCTTAATGTGGATTCGAATTTTTTTCCGCTATGTTTAGAAGCTCAAGCATCTAAGACGGATCCAATTAGATATCTTGGGGTGTTTGTGTCTAAGCAACATCAGCAGCTTTTCAGACTAAACTACATAAGAATGAAAGATAAAATTAAAAAATTGTTGGAACAATGGCTTCTTCCCCTTTCATTGATTGGTAGGGTGTCTTTAATTAAAATGTCTATACTCCCGCTACTTCTGTTTCTTTTTATAAATGTTCCCATCAAAGTATATGCTTCTTTTTTTAAAGAAATGGAAACTTTATTTAGAAAATGTATCTGGGCGAAAAAAGCATCTAGGGTTAAGCTGCTTACGGTACAATTACCTATAAAACAAGGGGGCATGGCTTTGCCACATTTGAAAACCTATTATGAAGCCGCATTTTTAGATTTAGTTTCTGGACTGTTAAGATCAAATGGTACGAGAGATGGTTTTTTTATGGATAGAATGACTCAAGAAATGGGTTCACAAACTTCAGTATTTTTAAAAACTTCCAAGTTCCCTAAGAAGACAAGGTACAAAACATTAAAAGATTACTCTTCTAGACTTTTAGCTTTTTTTAAAAAGACGAGTTCATCAGGCTTACACTTTGTAAAATTGGGAGAATCTAGTAATCTGGGTCTCCAGCTTCGATCCAAAAGCATAAAAGTATGGGAGAATTGTGGACTATCCGAGCTAAGACAATTTTCTGTTTTGAATAGGGTGATCTCGTGGCAAGAAATAATGGCTAGGGCTGAGGGTTATAATAAACCTGCTTTCTTTGAATATCTTCAAATTGTCCATTTTTTAACAGATATAAAAGAAATTTTTGATGTTCCAAATTATTTAATATCAACCCTTTATGCCATTAAACTACATGGTGTGGAGAATTGGTATCGGCTGCTACAACAGCATAGCCAAAAACCCTTACTAGAGAATCATTTAGTGAGGATTGCCAGTGAAACCCAGTGTTTTTTTACTCTTAAAGATTGGGAGGATATTAGCCTTTTAGGAAATAAAACACTTCGAGCAGCGAATTTTAAGAGAATGTCTTTTTTATCTCGCTGGCTCTCTTATTATACTCCGGCGACACTTAAAAAAAGGTTTCCGGAAGTCCCAAATAAATGTTTTAGATGTCAGAGAGATGGGGAAGGTGGATGGCATCATATTTTTTTTTACATGTCCCCGCCTGAGTTCCTTCTGGGAATCAATTTTCGCTAATATTGGACAGGCTTTGGGAAAGAAAGTGCCGATAGAGGCCGATGCTGCACTATTTGGATTTTGCAAAGATAAATTGTTACTAACTGAGGCTGAGAAAGTGTTTTTGTGTATTTCCTGCATGGTAGCTCGCTCGTTAATTCTCCAGAACTGGAACTCAAATGAAATACCTTCCCATCTAAAATGGTTCAAGAAAATGCAGAGAACCTGTAACTTTGAGGAAGCCTATGCAAAACGATTAGGAGCGATAAAGAAATTTAGAAAGAATTGGAAGTTTTTTAGTGATTTAGAAAAATTGAAGGATATGAATATTTGATAAATATTGGATATGTACCAGTCAAATATATTTATATTTATATTGCATTTGCACTTTTTTATCTTCTTGCGCTGTGTAAGCACTAGCACTTTTTTTCCTCGATATCATTCAATATGTACTGTTGTTTGAGATTATTGCACTGAAGAGTTTTTTATATATTTTTTTTATATGTAAAATTGGGCTGTTGTTGATATGATATTTAAGAATGATGTTTGTTTATATACCTACTGCTCCGCTTAATAAAAAAAATAAAAAAATAAAAAAAGTAGTCTCTGCCGCCAATTGGCGAAAATTAGTCACAAATTCAATGCATTCATTCCAGCCTACTGAATTTCACAAAACACTTCCTCAGCTGAATGCACCTAATCAGGGTATTCAAACACCTTCGTAAAACCATAAATAGGTTGCATAACTCTCCAAGCAATAATCTGAAGTTCTTACTAGAGGAGCACCCCAAGGCAGTTTCAGTAAGACAACTGATTAGATACCCCACTTTTACTCCTGAGTAAACTAGGCTGGGGGGAGAGCAGAATGCACTGTAAGGGTATCAAAATAATGCACCTGTCTGTTTTACGGCTGAATTGTCAAGGTAAATCTGTTGAAAAGTTTGCACCGTGTCAAGGACTGGATGCAGTAAAGGACTTTTTTTGCATTCTTCACTTCATGAAAAAAGGACAACTCCTCCCAGTAGCCAAGGTGCCACCATGCAAAGTAATACATAAATGAAAGGTGTCAAGTGTCTCCTTAAGAGGATCCCAGTTAGGAGGAAAAGCCACAAAGGACAAAAAAAAGTCTTTAGCAGCATTCATAATTTTTGATTGAAGGTGATGAATGATCCTGCAGTTGAAAGACAATGGACCAAAACCACCCTGAATCACTGTTGAGAAATAGACCAGCTAACCTTTCGAGAAACAAGGAAATCTAGATGGAATGCTATTGCAGAACACACAGAGAAAAAAGTCGTCTTTTTATATAAAAAAAAAGAGCATCTGAGTGGGCAATGAGTTCAATGAAAATAAGTGAACAAATATATTTTGATACATCCTTCTCAAATCAGTATATGTAGTGTAAGCACTAAATGCTATCTAATCCTATATCATCAAGGATATGGCATCTTTCAGGTATGAGAAGAAGATCTGTACAATTGACATCCTTTGAGAAAACATGCCTTTACTGTTGCCTTTATAGGCTGATGATCCATGCAAGCCAAAGAACACCACTCTAGGTTACTGTGGCCATGGAAACACCAACACTGATGAGCTTAGGATAGGATGCCTTACCATGTGCTGAGTGTGGAGACCAGAGGCTTTGGGGCCGATTCCGATTCGGGCCGGAAAAGCACCGACCGACTCGGATCCGGAAAAATACCGACCGACACGTACCCGTGGCGCCCGACACGCCAAGTACGATGCAAGGCGCGAAAACTCCGACCGACACGTAACGAAACCAAGTCGACCGACCGAGCCGCACGGAAAACAGCAATCCGGCCGGAAAAACACGCGAATCCAACCGACCGACACGCACCCGGAACAAATCCGACCGAAACGTACACGCTAACTCCAAACCGCTAAGTACGATGCAAGGCGCGAAAACCACGAGCGAGTCGGACGGAGGACAAGCCGGACGACCGACACGCATACAAAACCGAGCCGAAGCAACACAATACACCGCGACCGACGCGTACGCAGCATAGAAAACTGCACAAACACAGCGTGAACGAAACGGAGAACACCGTACGAGACCAATGCAGGGTCCGACTCGGTCACAAGAACGTTTCCAACACACACAAACAGCACAAAGGAAAAATCACCCAAAAAAAGGCCAAACAAGCAATTACCAAGCCAATAAATACTGGGGGGGTGGGGACAGAGAACAAAGACACACCCACAACTCCACCTATATAAAGGACACAAATCACTACCATGAGCCTTTGCAAATGCCATTCCACTGCCAGCACCCAAGAGAAAGCAACCACACACCCACAGCTCATCCCTCACACAAGCCACACACCATCAGCACACCAACAAATACCTACCTCACATACACCCAGCAAAACACACACTCACACACCCTCACCTGCACACCAACACACACATCACTCACCATCACCACCCATCACCATGCCCCCCAAGAAGAATCACAAGTTCCTAGATTGTGAATTGGAAGTCCTGGTAGACGAGATCCTCAGGGTAGAGCCACAGCTGTTTGGCACATTGGTCCAACAGACCCCCATGTCGCAGAAAACCAAGATGTGGGAGAGGATCATCAACAGGGTGAACGCACAATCACCATGTCTGCGCACAAAGACCGACATCAGAACAGGTGGTATGACGTGCGCAGGAGGATCCGGGAGCTGCTCAAGAAAGACTACCTCATCAGCCAATACACCGGCAGTGGCCCTCCTGCCAAGCCAGTATACCTCAGGCCCTGGGAGTAGAAGGTGCGGGCCATCCTTCCGCCAGTGAGCGTATATGGACTAGAGAACATCCCAGAGCCTGGTGAGTACACAACAAATGTACACAATTTTCTGACACAAAACACACACACATCACTGTCAAGGGAGAGTCAAACCATGCACTCATAGCAATTACACAGCAACCAGAACAGAATCATCCCAAAATGTGTATGTCAGTCAGATAAACACAACACATGCCATCAAAAAGTTACATCCAACCGTGCCATCACATGTACAAACACAACTACAGCTAGGCAGTGGCACAAATAGAACTAACAAACACATCCAGACATGTAGCCACCACAACAACACCAACACACAGTGAAGACCACTCAAAGGAAGGAATTCTGTGTATGCTGGCCAAGTCTGTGTAGCCAATAGCATCATGGGAGTCGCAGTCACACATATTGCCCCCCCACAACTGTCCCATCAACACCACCATGAACCATGCGCACATCACAGGGAGTGGAGAAGGACTCACAAGATGGCTGACACTGGCTACTGCTGTGGGGAGCACAAGGCCCTGCTGGCAACTGTGCACCAACAAACAGCAGGACACCACTGACTGACATCCTGAGAGACAACTTCCACTCCCTGCAATGCAAGCACGTTCCATGGTGGGATGGCTGGCTGGGTGGGAAGGGGGACTTGCAGCACTGACTATAGTCACCAGCACCTCCCCTCACACCCCCCAACACAAACTCCACAGTACCCACCTGGTAGAATGCAATGCCCTCCATCCTAACACAAGATCCCACTAAGCACCACCACCCTGGGTTATGTTGTGTGAAGCACAGGGACACTCTTGGGACTCTTAGCCAAACAACTGCCAGGACAACACTCCCAGCCATCCTGTCAGCACAGCCAGCCCACCCCACAGGGAAGCAGAGTCAAAGGAAGGAAGCATGGGCATGCTGGGAAGGGGGTGGAGGCAATAGCATGATGGGAGTCGTAGTCACAGACATTGCTCACAACTGGCCCATCAACACCACCCTGAACCATGCTCACATCACAGGGAGTGGAGAAGGACTCACAAGATGGCTGACACTGGCTACTGCTGTGGGGAGCACAAGGCCCTGCTGCCAACTGTGCACCAACAAACAGCAGGACACCACTGACTGACATCCTGAGAGACAACTACCACTCCCTGCAATGCAAGCACGTTCCATGGTGGGATGGCTGGCTGGGTGGGAAGGGGGACTTGCAGCACTGACTATAGTCACCAGCACCTCCCCTCACACCCCCCAACACAAACTCCACAGTACCCACCTGGTAGAATGCAATGCCCTCCATCCTAACACAAGATCCCACTAAGCACCACCACCCTGGGTTATGTTGTGTGAAGCACAGGGACACTCTTGGGACTCTTAGCCAAACAACTGCCAGGACAACACTCCCAGCCATCCTGTCAGCACAGCCAGCCCACCCCACAGGGAAGCAGAGTCAAAAGGAAGGAAGCATGGGCATGCTGGGAAGGGGGGTGGAGGCAATAGCATGATGGGAGTCGTAGCCACAGACATTGCTCAGCCTCACAACTGGCCCATCAACACCACCCTGAACCATGCTCACATCACAGGGAGTGGAGAAGGACTCACAAGATGGCTGACACTGGCTACTGCTGTGGGGAGCACAAGGCCCTGCTGGGAACTGTGCACCAACAAACAGCACGACACCACTGACTGACATCCTGAGAGACAACTTCCACTCCCTGCAATGCAAGCACGTTCCATGGTGGGATATCTGGCTGGCTGGGTGGGAAGGGGGACTTGCAGCACTGACTATAGTCACCAGCACCTCCCCTCACACCCCCCAACACAAACTCCACAGTACCCACCTGGTAGAATGCAATGCCCTCCATCCTAACACAAGATCCCACTAAGCACCACCACCCTGGGTTATGTTGTGTGAAGCACAGGGACACTCTTGGGACTCTTAGCCAAACAACTGCCAGGACAACACTCCCAGCCATCCTGTCAGCACAGCCAGCCCACCCCACAGGGAAGCAGAGTCAAAAGGAAGGAAGCATGGGCATGCTGGGAAGGGGGTGGAGGCAATAGCATGATGGGAGTCGTAGTCACAGACATTGCTCAGCCTCACAACTGGCCCATCAACACCACCCTGAACCATGCTCACATCACAGGGAGTGGAGAAGGACTCACAAGATGGCTGACACTGGCTACTGCTGTGGGGAGCACAAGGCCCTGCTGCCAACTGTGCACCAACAAACAGCAGGACACCACTGACTGACATCCTGAGAGACAACTTCCACTCCCTGCAATGCAAGCACGTTCCATGGTGGGATATCTGGCTGGCTGGGAAGGGGGACTTGCAGCACTGACTATAGTCACCAGCACCTCCCCTCACACACCCCCAACACAAACTCCACAGTACCCACCTGGTAGAATGCAATGCCCTCCATCCTAACACAAGATCCCACTAAGCACCACCACCCTGGGTTATGTTGTGTGAAGCACAGGGACACTCTTGGGACTCTTAGCCAAACAACTGCCAGGACAACACTCCCAGCCATCCTGTCAGCACAGCCAGCCCACCCCACAGGGAAGCAGAGTCAAAAGGAAGGAAGCATGGGCATGCTGGGAAGGGGGTGGAGGCAATAGCATGATGGGAGTCGTAGTCACAGACATTGCTCAGCCTCACAACTGGCCCATCAACACCACCCTGAACCATGCTCACATCACAGGGAGTGGAGAAGGACTCACAAGATGGCTGACACTGGCTACTGCTGTGGGGAGCACAAGGCCCTGCTGCCAACTGTGCACCAACAAACAGCAGGACACCACTGACTGACATCCTGAGAGACAACTACCACTCCCTGCAATGCAAGCACGTTCCATGGTGGGATGGCTGGCTGGGTGGGAAGGGGGACTTGCAGCACTGACTATAGTCACCAGCACCTCCCCTCACACCCCCCAACACAAACTCCACAGTACCCACCTGGTAGAATGCAATGCCCTCCATCCTAACACAAGATCCCACTAAGCACCACCACCCTGGGTTATGTTGTGTGAAGCACAGGGACACTCTTGGGACTCTTAGCCAAACAACTGCCAGGACAACACTCCCAGCCATCCTGTCAGCACAGCCAGCCCACCCCACAGGGAAGCAGAGTCAAAAGGAAGGAAGCATAGGCATGCTGGGAAGGGGGTGGAGGCAATAGCATGATGGGAGTCGTAGTCACAGACATTGCTCAGCCTCACAACTGGCCCATCAACACCACCCTGAACCATGCTCACATCACAGGGAGTGGAGAAGGACTCACAAGATGGCTGACACTGGCTACTGCTGTGGGGAGCACAAGGCCCTGCTGCCAACTGTGCACCAACAAACAGCAGGACACCACTGACTGACATCCTGAGAGACAACTTCCACTCCCTGCAATGCAAGCACGTTCCATGGTGGGATATCTGGCTGGCTGGGTGGGAAGGGGGACTTGCAGCACTGACTATAGTCACCAGCACCTCCCCTCACACCCCCCAACACAAACTCCACAGTACCCACCTGGTAGAATGCAATGCCCTCCGTCCTAACACAAGATCCCACTAAGCACCACCACCCTGGGTTATGTTGTGTGAAGCACAGGGACACTCTTGGGACTCTTAGCCAAACAACTGCCAGGACAACACTCCCAGCCATCCTGTCAGCACAGCCAGCCCACCCCACAGGGAAGCAGAGTCAAAAGCAAGGAAGCATGGGCATGCTGGGAAGGGGGTGGAGGCAATAGCATGATGGGAGTCGTAGTCACAGACATTGCTCAGCCTCACAACTGGCCCATCAACACCACCCTGAACCATGCTCACATCACAGGGAGTGGAGAAGGACTCACAAGATGGCTGACACTGGCTACTGCTGTGGGGAGCACAAGGCCCTGCTGCCAACTGTGCACCAACAAACAGCAGGACACCACTGACTGACATCCTGAGAGACAACTTCCACTCCCTGCAATGCAAGCACGTTCCATGGTGGGATAACTGACTGGCTGTGTGGGTGGGAAGGAGGTCCGGCTGTCAACCAAACACAAGCAATGCAGACCATGTTCACACCCCAGAAAATACATAGAAATGCCCAAATAATGCAGGACAATGTGCCACACCAATATCAACCCCTGACTGTGACGACTTAGGACAATGCAATGTACAGGCCCGCACCCAGAGGCACAGTCACAACTGTCATGTGTGTCAACCATTGATGCCTGCAGAAACATGACATACATTGTTTGTGTCTCCCAAAAACAGGTGATGATGGGGACACAGCAGCAGACGCTGAGGAGTCCCAGTCCCAGGCTCAAGAGGATGCCGAGCTCACTGGCGTCGTACAGCCTCTGTCCTCCTCGGACGATGAAGAACAACCTGGCACATCCGGTGCAAGTCAACATGCAGCACCAGCAGGACCACCAGCTGCAGCACCAGCAGGACCACCAGCTGCACCCCCTGCACCCACCCCTACAACGACTGTCACCACAAATACCATCCCTGCCGACATGGACAGAATAAGGAGCAACACCAGCACAGTGACCCTGGACCAACCTGGGGCCATGGACACCACCACCACCACCAACCGCCAAGGTGGACCAGGGTTATCTGTGCGTGCCACTGCACACACTGCACATGTCAGCAGGGGTGGTGGGAGGGGTGGGAGACAGAGGTCGCTGCTTGCAGACGTTGCTGGTGTGCATGACGACCCACAACTGGTACGCATAGCTGATGCGTACCAGTCCAGCACCGGAGAGCTCAGCCAGGTAGTGGGGCTCCTCAGAGACATTAAACAGCAGCAGGCTGCCCATCATGCCCGCTTGGACTCCCACATGTCCCACGTGGAGTCACACATGTCCCGTGTGGACTCACACATGTCCCGCGTGGAGTCCAAGTGGGATGCACTGCATGAGATGACGGCGGTGCACAGGGACATTTTACAATGCCTCCGCCAGATGAACAGCAACCAGTCCACACCTCCCTGTGTGCCAACAACATCTGGTGCCGAACAAACTGCAACTGCCACAGGGAGGGAGGAGGACTCTGGCGGAGAGTCCCCTGCACCGCAGCAGCCTGCACTTGAGGGGCCCCCCCAAGAAGAGGGGTCGTCCGAGGAGGGAAAAGTGAGAGGCCGATGGCCAAGCGCAACTCCCAGGAAGCCTGAACCAGTTCTGGATGTTCGCCTTTGTGCACAGACTGTTCACCCTGTTGACGGCAACACTACTCCCACACATTGCATGGGGAGTACAAGTTGGACCAATGTGTCAGACAACTGTGGCCCCGATACTGGGGATCCTGTCTACCCGGACTTTCAATTCACCTAGGAACTTGGGATTGCAAGATTCATGTACAGCACAACCCATCCTATGCACTATTAACACAAATGTATCACAATAAACACACAAATACACCATACTTGCCTCTGTCGTGATTCCAACGTGGGTGCTGTTATGGGGATGATGAACTGCAAAATTACACTGTGTATGCGAACTGCAACAGCAAGGACAACACAGGCATGTGAGTACAGGCAACGTGACACACATGAGGGAGACACACCACCAGGGCTACACGACACATACACACCTAGGCCATCTGACTCATTGCCTACACTGATGTTGCCAGGGAAGACGGTGCAATGCACAGACACCACACCCATTCCCAGTTGTAGTCAAGTAGCCCACTGGTGCAGTAAGCAAATGGCAGTCAAATGTGTGACCACAGACAACGCACATCACAAAGTGAAGCACAGGTTTATTACACAGTTGCAACATGCCGTAACCACTACAGATGCAAGGTAACCCCACCTGGTAGCGGGCACACAGTCAACAACTGTAGACGGAAGGAAGTCCATGGGTGTGGCGCACATCACCTGTAGGGACACAACAGCTACCAGCCTGGATGTGCAATCACGTCGTCGGTGGACACAGTTGACCAAACGAATCTGAAAGTACCCTGTGAAGGACAGAAATGACACACAGTCAAAAGCAATGGAGTACAGGACAGAACAGCAAAACTCATGCACAATACATGTTACAAGATACCCACCCAGAACCAAGTTAGCATGTCAACACTGTTGGGGAGTACAGCCCACCTGTCACCACACATCGCAACACACATCCAGTCAAGTAGCCCATGGACACACTCCAACAGCACCAGAGCACCACCCACACATCATGCCAACTCACATCATTGACATGACACCTCAGGATACTCACATTCAGCTAAAGAAGTTGGTGATGAGCTGTGTGCGGACATCACCATCACCATCATCATCATCATCGTCACTGGCATCGTGGTCCAGGCCAGGATCCTCCACAGGTGGCGGATGTTGGTCATTGTCATCCTGGATGAGAGGCAACTCCTTCCGCACTGCCAGGTTGTGGAGCATGCAGCAGACGATGATAACCTTGCACACTTTCGCAGGGGCATATGGGAGGGACCCTCCGGTCTTGTCCAGGCAGCGGAAGCGGCTCTTCAGGAGACCAAAGGTCCACTCAATCACTCTCCTGGTCCGACCATGTGCCTCATTGTAGCGCATCTGGGCAGGTGTCACAGGGTTCCTGAGGGGTGTCAGCAACCACGGCATGTTGGGGTATCCCGAGTCACCTACGGACAGACAAGTGCACATTAGCTGACTTGGAAAAGTGGGCGGAATACTACAGATCAGATCACACACAATGGCACAAAGTCAGTACACACCGACAAGCCAGGCACGCTGGTTCTGCATCTGTGCCATCATCCTGGGGATGCGACTACTCCTCATCACAAAGGCATCGTGTGCTGAACCAGGGAAACGGGCACACACGTGTGTGATGGTCATGTCTGCAAGACACACCACCAGTGCATTGACCGAGTGGTAGTGCTTGCGGTTCCTGTAGGCCTGCTCCTGGGCCTGTAGTGGTACCAAAGCCACATGTGTCCCATCAATGGAGCCAATTACATGCGGCATCCTCCCCAGGGCATAAAAGTCACTCTTCACGTCAGTGAGTCGTCGCAGTCTAGGGAAATAGATGTACCGGTTCAGGAAGAGCAACATTGCCGCCAAAACATCGCGGAGCACACGGCTGAACATGGTCTGTGACATCCCACCAGCAGTCGCCACAGTATGTTGGAAGGTACCGGTGGCAAAGAAGTGTAGGGCTGCCATCACCTTCACCTTGGGGGTCAGCGCTGTAGGATACGGCCGGCCAGGCTGCAAATGTGGGGACAACTGCACTGCCAAATCCTCAATCAGCTGCCTGGTGAAGCGGTACCGTCGGATGCTGTCCCGTTCCACCATCGTTGCCAGGTCTGGGAATGGCCGATGGACAGCAGGAGCCCTGCAGTGCAGAGGAGAAGTAAGCAAGATTGTCAGTCACCCCACATATGCGGCATTGAACACACTCAAGATCCCAACATACATCATTATGAGGCACAACTACATGAAGTGTGCAGTACCGGAAGGACATGTATGGTACGTACATGGCCAACATCTGTCAACACGGTCCTACAGGTGGCATCAATTTGTCCCAGGTTGGCCCATTGGATATCATGATGCCGTGTCACAGTTCCCATCTCCTGCTGCCGTGTCACAATCACCCCCCACAGTGACATGTGAGGACAGATGTGCCCCAGGCACCACAGCTCAACGACAGGTACATTCCCAGGGACCCTGTAATGCCACATGGACACTGGCATCACATGGAGTATCATGTGTACACCACAGCAAAACAAACATGACCCCCACAGGTAGTGGCCCCACTTGCCACGGCAGGACAGACATGGATGTCTGTGACACACACGCACAACATCAGAGTCCATGCACACACAACGTGGATGTGGAGACTGTCTCCCATTGTGCACATGAAATCAGAGACATTGTAAACACTACATGCACAAAGACTGTGGAGGTCCATCACTATTGTGCCACTGGGACACCCTGGCTCAAACATACCGTCCCACATGGGACTCACGGGGTATGTGACATGACATACACAAACACCACTGTGAAATGTGACCATGGCACATGCACAGATATGAACAGTTGCACATCACAGTGGTCACGTACACGTAACACCCAGGATCCTGTCCCCATGAACACGTGCACAGCCTGGGGGTGGCTGCCCACAGGTGACACCCACAGGACAACATGTACACCAACATACACACAATAGGAAATGCAGCCTTACATGCCTTATGATAAGGTTTGGACAGGCTGTCATGATGTAGGTGTGCCCCTCACTCCCTGGGAGCTATCTGTGGCTGGCATATGTCCATCTGAGACAGGCATGCTGACATATGCCAGTCACATGTAGAGTGATGCGTTGTACTGCAATGGACCGATCGGTGCCTCCGGCCGGCCCACTGCATTCAATGTGTGCGGGTACGCGTTGTACCCCTGTGCGCGTTGAACTGCAATGGACCGATCGGTGCCTCCGGCCGGCCCATTGCTTTCAATGTGTGCGGGTACGCGTTGTACCCCTGTGCGCGTTGAACTGCAATGGACCGATCTGTGCCTCCGGCCGGCCCATTGCTTTCAATGTGTGCGGGTACGCGTTGTACCCCTGTGCGCGTTGAACTGCAATGGACCGATCGGTGCCTCCGGCCGGCCCATTGCTTTCAATGTGTGCGGGTACGCGTTGTACCCCTGTGCGCGTTGAACTGCAATGGACCGATCGGTGCCTCCGGCCGGCCCATTGCTTTCAATGTGTGCGGGTACGCGTTGTACCCCTGTGCGCCTTGAACTGCAATGGACCGATCGGTGCCTCCGGCCGGCCCATTGCTTTCAATGTGTGCGGGTACGCGTTGTACCCCTGTGCGCGTTGAACTGCAATGGACCGATCGGTGCCTCCGGCCGGCCCATTGCTTTCAATGTGTGCGGGTACGCGTTGTACCCCTGTGCGCGTTGAACTGCAATGGACCGATCGGTGCCTCCGGCCGGCCCATTGCTTTCAATGTGTGCGGGTACGCGTTGTACCCCTGTGCGCCTTGAACTGCAATGGACCGATCGGTGCCTCCGGCCGGCCCATTGCTTTCAATGTGTGCGGGTACGCGTTGTACCCCTGTGCGCGTTGAACTGCAATGGACCGATCGGTGCCTCCGGCCGGCCCATTGCTTTCAATGTGTGCGGGTACGCGTTGTACCCCTGTGCGCGTTGTACTGCAATGGACCGATCGGTGCGCACCCATTGACAATGGGCTTGCCTGGCAACGGACGCGTTTTCGAATTCCGAACGAGTCGGTTGCTGGAAAATCAGTTGGTCACCCACAACAATGTTGCAAAATCATGTATGTCATGAAGTTGAAGATTTGAAGGATGCTGTGGGCGTGTTTTGGTGCTGCTATTCCATGGATTGGCCAGATTCAGAAGATGCAAACGACTTGGACCTATCACTTTGGACACAAGGGACAGTATCTGCCTCTCCAGCACATATATATTGCTGGCTGGTCCCCTGAGAGCCCACTTGCCTGCACTACATGCTCCAAGACGACATCTGCCACTGCACTGCTGCTGTCTCTGCCCCTCTGGACCCTGCAATGGCACGTACTGTGGAGAGAGCCCCAGCCTTCAGCCTTGAAGAGAACCAGGCCCTGCTGGACAGCCTACTTCCACAGTACAGCAAGCTGTATGGGACACCAGGGGAGCAGGTGAGTGTCCTGTGCACTGCCTTTCTGAATGTGCATTTTGTCTGACTAGCAAGGCTGAGAGTCTGCACGCCACTGGCTAGCAGGCTCACTGAGTAGTTGTCACCCCCCATAGTGTGTAGTGACTTGCACTGGACAGGTATGGTGCAGTGACAGTGCTTCTGAACAGGGTTTTACTCCCCATGCAATGATACCATGTAGTGACTTCTGGAAAACTGTCCATGGGCAGCCGTGCACTGCCTGTGTACACCATGTGCCCCTGTGATTGCGACATGTAGATGCAACTGTGTCATGCACGGATATGTTGCATGTGTAGTAATGGCCTTATCACTTTGTCATCCTGACAGGCTTCTGCCCATCGGAAGCAGGAGATCTGGAAGGACATCGTCCGGGCTGTCTGGTCCGTGGGGGTCTACAAGCGCCGGATCCGCAACTGCCAAAAGAGGTGGCAGGACCTTCGGGGCTGGACCCGGAGGATTGCACGGGTCCAGCTGAAGCTGTCGCCTCCTCGCAGGAGGGGCGGAACACGGACCCTGACCCCCCACATGCTCAGGATCCTGGCGGTGGTCTTTCCAGACCTGGATGGGCAGCTGAAGGCCAGAGAGCAGCAAGGAGGGGGTGAGTCAAAGACTGCACTGTGAACTCTGTCTAACATGCTATGTGCCCTCCTCGGGCCTGGTTAAACTGCCACAGTACAGCAGTCATGTTGTCCTGGAGCCATGTCCCTCAATTGTGCACTGCCCACTCCTCATCTGATACCCAGGTGTGGCCCTTACATGCAGGGAATACTGTCACTTAGGACTGTGTCCTTGCAGTTTGCTTGACTCAAGGTGGGAGACAGCATCTGTTTCCCTGACTCTGTGGTGGGCATCATGGGTGGGTCCATTGCTTACACAATGCCTGTATTCTGACATGTATTCAGCGTGTTACTTTGATCTGTGGTCCAATTGCTGAGCTGATCCACCACATGTGGCTGGGGTATCTGGCACACACCCATGCTGCGGGTGGGAACAATGTTTGGGCCCCAGGAGTATGTATATGACGTGTGTCACACATACTTAGCCAGCTGCCTACAGTCCAGGGCTCATCCCTCATTCATGTGGGGCTGGACAGTCATGCCTACTCCAGGCCATACAATACACTCTGTACTCCCACTCCCGTGTATCAGCTGACACATTGTGCGCAGTGATTTGACCCCTCAGGTGTCTGCCTCTGTGTCAGTGTGCTGTGGATTAGTCGCCAGGACTGCTGTGGAGTTTCTTGGTAGGGGCTCAGCATGCCACTGGAGATGTGACCATAGGAGACGATACTTGTGTGTCACATAGGTGTCTGATCAGCTGCCCATGCAGACTGGGGCATGTGAATGTGAAGTTCAGGCAGCTGTTCCCCATTCACAGCAGAGTGTGAGGGGCTCAGGTTCAGAGGGTAGTGTCACAGGTCTCCCATATGTCCAATAGGTATGACCTGGACAGATGAGGGTTGAGAGGATGTGTTGTGGGGGGATGTACATGTGCACTTGTGCAGCTCCAGGACTTGCATTCCCCATGACCTACTATTGTGACACAGTGCAGAGTGTTGTTGTCTGGCTGCCAAGTCATACATCACTGAGACAGTGATGTATGACTTTGCAGTCATGCCTCCGCCATGGCATGTGTCTACTGATTGGTGAGCCTGCAGGGGAGTGACATGTGCTACATGCACACCATAGTGGCGCTGGCTATCAGGACATGGGTGCATCATGGTGTCTGTCGCTGGTATGCATCACATGCATTTCCTATTTGACTCTGGGCATCCCTTTCATCCGGAAACCTGTACTGACTCAGTGGCAAGAGCTGTGATGTGTGCATGTCCACATGCCACACCGTGTCCTCTGCACTGTCCAACTACTGTGTACTTGGTGCATGTGTCCACACTGGGGTGTTGCAATCCAACAGACACCAGACAGATGGGTGCAAGGCCATGTGGGATGTGAGTGCCATGCTTGGCATCAGACTGACAATTGGCTTCTCCTGTTCAGTTAGGGCACTTTTAGCAATGTACAACTAATGATGCCAGGGCTTGCTCTGTGATGTGCTGTGCTCACAGTGGTGTGTGCGTTTTGTGCAGGTGACTGATGTCTGTCTGTTTCCCCATTGTTTGCAGATACATCCACGGCCACGGAAGGGGACAGCTCCACGGACCAGGAGGAGCCAGAGAGCCAGACTGGGTCAGCAGCCGAGGAGTGGTCGGAGGGACCCAGTGGCACGGAGGGCGAGGGGAGCCACACCGAGGAGTCCTCAGCAGCATCCACCTCAGCTGAGGACCAGAGCAACTCGGAGGATGACTCCCTTGTGGAGGCGGGTGTCAGCAGCCACCACACCCCAGCTAGTGTTGCTGTCCCCGCCACCACCAGCACCACCACCGCCCTCCCATCGGCTCCCATTCCCCAGGTCCGTGGAGGCTCCCATGTCCGGGAGCGTGTCTCCTTTGGGCCAGGCACCGCAGCCCCTGCCCCTGTGTCCCCTGCTGCCCTGAGTGAGGAGTCTGTGTACCTCCTTCGCCAGCTCCATGTAGGCCAGACAGCCATGCTGAGTGTCCTCCATGCGCACACCGCGCTGTTGACTCAGCTGGTGTCGTTCATGGAGGGCATCTCATCGGGCATGTCTGACCTACAGAGGGGCAATAGGTCCATGGACTCCTCCCTGACGGCAGCAGTGTCCCTCCTCAAACGGTCCCTCACCCCTCCTGCCTCTGCTCCATCCACACTCCCCAGCACCTTACCCATCCCAAGCACACACACACCGGCACAGGCACACACCAGCACACACACATCCAGCACACTTACACACACGCCAATGACAAAACGCACATGCACGCACATTCAGGGGACTGAAGCCAGACTCACAGGGGATGGGGCCCTGGAACACACACACGCATCCACATGCACTGCGCAGTCCTCAGTTCCCTCTCCCTCCAAAGCACCCTCCCTTGCCTCACCTGCAACCCCAAAGTCACAGCAGCTCTTCCTCTGTGACCTCGGCCTCTTCCCCACCGATGAAGCTGCTCCAGCATCCCGGGGGAAGAGGAAGCCCACCCACACGGAGCAGAGTGCCCCTCGCCCCCGGACACCCTCCCCCAGGCGCAGACGGACTGAGGCCCCCACCCGCAAGTCCCCACGGAGTCCTAAGAGCAAGACCCCGCCACCGCCCTGCAGCTCAAGCACCAGGTCTCCTTCCTCCATCCCTCAGGCCCCCACTCCACAGGTGCCCCCACCACACCCAGCCCCAGGTTCCCCCACCCACAGATATACCATCCCCAAGATGCTCCGGCCTTCTCCCCCTGCCACTTGCTCTCCCAGCACCACACCCCCCGCTGCGCTTGTCTGTGCCACTGATGTGGTGAGGGTGTCCTCCCCCTCTGTCCAACCCACCTTGCCTGTTCCCCATTCTCCTCCCCTGGAGGTAGGCACTGCAGTGGAGTCCACTACCGCCCTGTCTGACTTGGGCACTGCAGTGGCGGACCTGTCCACTGCATCTGCAGGGTCCACTGCAGTTGTGCCGGCACCCACGACATCTGAGTCATGCCCCCAGTTGTGCCGGCACACACCATGTCAGACACCTCCACTGCAGTTGTCAGTGGCTCTCCAGCACCCACCACCCCTTCCCTGACTCCCCCTGGTGAGCCCTGATCCTGTCCCTGCGGTGCCTGGCCTGCCCCCCGGTTGCCCCTCCTAGTGGATTGTCCCTGGTTTTGTGCAGGCATGCGTAGGGTGACATCTGCCAGTGTCACCCTGTTTGAACTTTGACAATGGACTGGCCATTGGCCTTTGCTCTTTTTTTCTGGACGTCGTTTTCATTCAACACATATGCTGAATAAAGCAACTTTCTTTTCTCTAGTGCTCATGCTTCAGATGTACATGTTGTTGGTGCTGCTAACCATGCCCTTGCTGCAGTGATGGTGATATCTGGTCTCATGATTATGAAGTGTTACTGTGCAGGAACCCATGTGGTCCAGGGGGAATGTGTCCTATCATGTGGTGTATCCATGTCATCCATAGCAGCATCTGAGGGTGTCATGTGTTCAGTATTTGGCAATGGGATTTCCTACTTACATTAGCAATTTCATATCTGTGGCTTCCACCCCTGCACATCTGTTGTGCCTTCCATTGTTGGATTTGTCTACTTCCCTGACCGTGTTGCCATCTCCACTGGACATGCAGGTTTGGGCATCAATGGGGAAGGACTCATCCGTGTAGTCAGTGCAACATTGCTATACAAGTGTGTTGGATCTGTGCTGATGATTCCGTTGGCACATCCATGACCAGGCTGATGTGACGGGAGCCCTCATTTGGTGCTAATTGTTGATTGTGTGACCAAGTGCTCAGCTGACATGATGGGGCCCTACTGAGGCAACATATGGCACAGCTTTCCTCACACAGGAGTGGAGTCCCCTCATGGCAGTGTGTACACGTGTGACATTGCCTGCGCCCAAGGTGTGTGTTGTATGTGCATGTCTGTGTGTTCACTTCCATTTATCTGCGCATGCTGTGATCCCTAGTGTTGTACCTGTTTGTGATGCTTGCTGACTTGAGCTATGTTCCCCCAAAGTCTTCTCCCTGTGTTCTCTGTGATGTGGGTGCATGGCACATTACTGGTCATCAGGGTGTCACCCATAGGTGTGTTTGCTGTCAGGGCTGAGTTTGTGTGCAGACGCAGATGGGTCACAGTCAGGTTTCCCCTTGGCACTTGTTGTTTGCCCCTGTCATGTGATTTTCAGTTCGTGTTATCTTTAAGTTATTGTGACACGTTGTGTGTGTGACTGCTGGCACTCCTCAGGGTCCGGGCTGCGATGTTGGTTGTTGTCTATGTGTGTTCTTTGTGGGTGACCTTGGCTTCTTCATTGGTGTGTGACTGTGGCTGGGATCCCATTGGTTGGTGTGGTATCGCCGTCAGGTCCATGTACAGCGTAGTGTGCAGTGTGTCAGACATTCAGGAGTCTTGTTGAGTGGCCATGTGTGATGTGTTTCTGCACCTTGGTTCCCACCCACCACCCTGGAATAGTCATGGGTGCATGTGCAATGTCACCAGTGCATGTGTACTTCACTGCTGCACATTGTTGGAGGTCGAGGGTGTGGTGTTGAGTGTGTGCAGATGGGAGTTGTTGCCCAGCTGGACCCCTGCCTCCATGTTGGCCTTGGCTTACTGGCCATGCTGATTGATTTGTGCTTGTGTCGGTGTGATGGTAGTTTGTTGCTCAGGACACATGACTGTGGTTCACAGTGTGAACCACATTCAGCTTTGTCATCAGAGTGGGAATTTTATGCAGCCAAGGGTCACCACATTGTGGGGGCCCTGGGGGTGGTGCTGTGGTGTGTCTGTGTCTTGCTGTGTCAGTTGTTGTTCCTACGTTCCTGTGTGACATGTGTGTTTTGTGCTCCCTCTCATCTGACAATGCCTGCTTGCCCACATAGGGGATTTGGATCCATGAGTTACCTTAGTGTGGCAGTGTATGCACATCTGTATGATTGGTATTCAGCTCTCCTCATGTGTTGTGTGGTTACCTGGGGACACTGGCACCCCCCTCACCTACTGTGTATGATGTCAGTGTTGGTCTGCCTGTTTGTGTTTGTGCATCTGCACCACTGCATTGGCATATCTTGGGTGTGCCATTGGCTGTATGTTGTTTGGTGTGTTTCCCCTGCTGTCCCTGGGACTCCTAGGTCATCGGTCAGCACAGTGATCATGGTTTGTGTGTCCCATTGCTGCCATGGTATGGTATCTGTTCACCTCACATCTGCTGTCTCCACAGGATATCTGCATTTGTGTGCCCATTGGTGCAAATATGTGGTTCTGCATTCTGATGGTCACTTCTGTCATTGTGTCATTGATGAATGTTGACGGTGTCAGCCCCCATGGGTGTTGTTTGTCTGCACATGGCCAAAGGAATGTCTCATTTGCACTGCAGTATTTGGCTCACCCAATTTATGTTGCAATGGGACACATACACTACTTTGCCACAGATGAGTTTTTGGTTCTGTGACCAGGAATGATCCATGCAGTTTGGCAGTTGCAGCTCTTTCTTTGTCAACACTTACCTTTTGGTCACTGTGATGATGGGGGTGTAGACCCCATTGCCACAATGGTCAAAATGTGCTTCAGCTATGGACCCCACACTTCCCTTTTGGTCACTGTGATGATGGGGGTTTAGACCCCATTGCCACAATGGTCAAAATGTGCTTCAGCTATGGACCCCACACTTCCCTTTTGGTCACTGTGATGATGGGGGTTTAGACCCCATTGCCACAATGGTCAAAATGGGCTTCAGCTATGGACCCCACACTTGCCTTTTGGTCACTGTGATGATGGGGGTTTAGACCCCATTGCCACAATGGTCAAAATGTGCTTCAGCTATGGACCCCACACTTACCTTTTGGTCACTGTGATGATGGGGGTTTAGGCCCCATTGCCACAATGGTCATGGGCTGCTTGCATTGTGGGTACCACACACATATATGTGTGGCACATGTGCTAGGGGGTCACATTGTATGTTCAAAGTCATGTTCGGTGTTGTAGGCATTTGACACAGCCTACACACGCTTGTCATGGTGGTGGGGGGATGTCTTTATCTTGCATTCCCTAGGTTGTGGTGTGCTGGTTGTGTCATGCATTGTCCATCCTATGAGTGGGGGTGGTAGTAGTGGTAGGCATCCTGCCCCCCTGGGTGAGGGTGGTAGTAGTGGTAGGCATCCAGCCCCCCTGGCTAAGGGTGGTAGTAGTGGTAGGCATCCAGCCCCCCTGGCTAAGGGTGGTAGTAGTGGTAGGCATCCTGCCCCCCTGGGTGAGGGTGGTAGTAGTGGTAGGCATCCAGCCCCCCTGGCTAAGGGTGGTAGTAGTGGTAGGCATCCAGCCCCCCTGGCTAAGGGTGGTAGTACTGGTAGGCATCCAGCCCCCCCCTGGCTAAGGGTGGTAGTAGTGGTAGGCATCCTGCCCCCCCTGGGTGAGGGTGGTAGTAGTGGTAGGCATCCAGCCCCCCTGGCTAAGGGTGGTAGTAGTGGTAGGCATCCAGCCCCCCTGGCTAAGGGTGGTAGTAGTGGTAGGCATCCAGCCCCCTGGCTAAGGGTGGTGGTAGGCATCCAGCCCCCCTGGGTGAGGGTGGTGGTAGGCATCCAGCCCCCCTGGGTGAGGGTGGTAGTAGTGGTAGGCATCCAGCCCCCCTGGCTAAGGCTGGTAGTAGTGGTAGGCATCCAGCCCCCCTGGGTAGGGGTGGTAGTAGTGGTAGGCATCCAGCCCCCCTGGCTAAGGGTGGTAGTAGTGGTAGGCATCCAGCCCCCCTGGCTAAGGGTGGTAGTAGTGGTAGGCATCCAGCCCCCCTGGGTGAGGGTGGTAGTAGTGGTAGGCATCCTGCCCCCCTGGCTAAGGGTGGTAGTAGTGGTAGGCATCCAGCCCCCCTGGCTAAGGGTGGTAGTAGTGGTAGGCATCCAGCTCCCCTGGCTAAGGGTGGTAGTAGTGGTAGGCATCCAGCCCCCCTGGCTAAGGGTGGTAGTAGTGGTAGGCATCCAGCCCCCTGGCTAAGGGTGGTAGTAGTGGTAGGCATCCTGCCCCCTTGGGTGAGGGTGGTAGTAGTGGTAGGCATCCAGCCCCCCTGGCTAAGGGTGGTAGTAGTGGTAGGCATCCAGCCCCCCTGGCTAAGGGTGGTGGTAGGCATCCAGCCCCCCTGGGTGAGGGTGGTGGTAGGCATCCAGCCCCCCTGGGTGAGGGTGGTAGTAGTGGTAGGCATCCAGCCCCCTGGCTAAGGCTGGTAGTAGTGGTAGGCATCCAGCCCCCCCTGGGTAGGGGTGGTAGTAGTGGTAGGCATCCAGCCCCCCCTGGCTAAGGGTGGTAGTAGTGGAAGGGTGGTAGTAGTGGTAGGCATCCAGCCCCCCCTGGCTAAGGGTGGTAGTAGTGGTAGGCATCCAGCCCCCCTGGCTAAGGGTGGTAGTAGTGGTAGGCATCCAGCCCCCCTGGCTAAGGGTGGTAGTAGTGGTAGGCATCCAGCCCCCCTGGGTGAGGGTGGTAGTAGTGGTAGGCATCCTGCCCCCCTGGCTAAGGGTGGTAGTAGTGGTAGGCATCCAGCCCCCTGGCTAAGGGTGGTAGTAGTGGTAGGCATCCAGCCCCCCTGGCTAAGGGTGGTAGTAGTGGTAGGCATCCTGCCCCCCTGGGTGAGGGTGGTAGTAGTGGTAGGCATCCAGCCCCCTGGCTAAGGGTGGTAGTAGTGGTAGGCATCCAGCCCCCCTGGCTAAGGCTGGTGGTAGGCATCCAGCCCCCCTGGGTGAGGGTGGTGGTAGGCATCCAGCCCCCTGGGTGAGGGTGGTAGTAGTGGTAGGCATCCAGCCCCCCTGGCTAAGGCTGGTAGTAGTGGTAGGCATCCAGCCCCCCTGGCTAAGGGTGGTAGTAGTGGTAGGCATCCAGCCCCCCTGGCTAAGGGTGGTAGTAGTGGTAGGCATCCAGCCCCCCTGGCTAAGGGTGGTAGTAGTGGTAGGCATCCAGCCCCCCTGGCTAAGGGTGGTAGTAGTGGTAGGCATCCAGCCCCCCTGGCTAAGGGTGGTAGTAGTGGTAGGCATCCTGCCCCCCTGGGTGAGGGTGGTAGTAGTGGTAGGCATCCAGCCCCCCTGGCTAAGGGTGGTAGTAGTGGTAGGCATCCAGCCCCCCTAGCTAAGGGTGGTAGTAGTGGTAGGCATCCAGCCCCCCCTGGCTAAGGGTGGTAGAAGTGGTAGGCATCCTGCCCCCCCTGGGTGAGGGTGGTAGTAGTGGTAGGCATCCAGCCCCCCCTGGCTAAGGGTGGTAGTAGTGGTAGGCATCCAGCCCCCCCTGGCTAAGGCTGGTGGTAGGCATCCAGCCCCCCCTGGGTGAGGGTGGTGGTAGGCATCCAGCCCCCCCTGGGTGAGGGTGGTAGTAGTGGTAGGCATCCAGCCCCCCCTGGCTAAGGCTGGTAGTAGTGGTAGGCATCCAGCCCCCCCTGGGTAGGGGTGGTAGTAGTGGTAGGCATCCTGCCCCCCCTGGGTGAGGGTGGTAGTAGTGGTAGGCATCCAGCCCCCCCTGGCTAAGGGTGGTAGTAGTGGTAGGCATCCAGCCCCCCCTGGCTAAGGGTGGTAGTAGTGGTAGGCATCCAGCCCCCCCTGGCTAAGGGTGGTAGTAGTGGTAGGCATCCAGCCCCCCTGGCTAAGGGTGGTAGTAGTGGTAGGCATCCTGCCCCCCTGGGTGAGGGTGGTAGTAGTGGTAGGCATCCAGCCCCCCTGGCTAAGGGTGGTAGTAGTGGTAGGCATCCAGCCCCCTGGCTAAGGGTGGTAGTAGTGGTAGGCATCCAGCCCCCCTGGCTAAGGGTGGTAGTGGTGGTAGGCATCCTGCCCCCCTGGGTGAGGGTGGTAGTAGTGGTAGGCATCCAGCCCCCCTGGCTAAGGGTGGTAGTAGTGGTAGGCATCCAGCCCCCCTGGCTAAGGGTGGTAGTAGTGGTAGGCATCCTGCCCCCTGGGTGAGGGTGGTAGTAGTGGTAGGCATCCAGCCCCCCTGGCTAAGGGTGGTAGTAGTGGTAGGCATCCAGCCCCCCTGGCTAAGGGTGGTGGTAGGCATCCAGCCCCCCTGGGTGAGGGTGGTGGTAGGCATCCAGCCCCCTGGGTGAGGGTGGTAGTAGTGGTAGGCATCCAGCCCCCCTGGCTAAGGCTGGTAGTAGTGGTAGGCATCCAGCCCCCCTGGGTAGGGGTGGTGGTGCGCATCCAGGCCCCTGTGTGCATATGTGGCATTGGTGATGGGCATCCCGCCCCTATAGTGCTGCTGTTGCTGGTGTAAGTATATTCAGCATCCCCGTGTGTGTGTGTGATGTGTCGTGTACGTGTTGTATGTGTTTTGTGGTTGGTGTCTGGCTTACCTTCTGCGCCGTACGCGTCCGTGCCTGTTCCGGTAGTAAATGTAGAATATTGGTATGATCGGGACGAAGGGATTCATGGTTGGTTCGTGTCGTTCGTCCTTCTCGTTGCTTGGCGTCGTCCTCGTCGCTTCGCCTCGTCGCTTTGCGTCGTCCTCGTCGGTGCCGTGTTCGTCTCGGAGCCGTGGATCGTGTTGTGGCGCGAATCGGAGCTTATGTGCGCCTCTCCCGGATGCTTTGACGTGCCGTGCATAGCGACGGGTTCGGAGCGTACGGAAAGCGCATCGTACTTGTCCGGCCGGACGGGGCTGCATTTTCCCTTCATTGTGACTCGATTCTGCGTTTCCGGATTCGCCTCGGTCGGAGTACAGGACCTGGTTTGGGTGAGTACGGCTCGGCCGGATATTTTGCTGTTGTGCGCATCGTACTTGCTCGTTCGGTGTACTGTACGGATCGGTCGGGAAACAGGCTTTCGCATGGCTTTTTTCCCGACCGAATGGTATTGGGTGCGCCTCTGACCGAGATCGGAATCGACCCCTAAGTCTCTCATTCGTCATGGTACCTCCCCACACTTAACAATCGTAATAAATGAAGCTTTACATTCTGTGCCTCTGCAAATAGATAGAAAAGGAACATATTTGGATGCTTTTATTGCACTAACTGCAGTTGTATGAACATTTATTTCACAGGAGACCACGAAATATGGAAAATATTGAGATCCCTCAAGATTTTCCAAAAGAAACTAATTATTGAAATAAAATAATATTGAAAATGAGTAGAAAAAAACAGCCATTGGTGACAATATTTTCATCTGTAATTTTTTTGTTACGATGGCCAATATACAAAAGCAATATACCGTTATGTCCGATAGACCCTTCTGGTCGCAGGGATGTGTAGGGTTTGTAGGTTCTCCAAAAACACACGATACCCAGATCCAACAACTGAGCTGAAGCTTTGAAAGATTTTTGATTGTGTACCGACCATGCAGCAATTCATACAGTGAAATATAAGGAGTGAACAATGGATATGAAGGAAACTTATATATTTCTGAAATGTGTTCAAGATACTGAGTTTAGGAACAGTGGTTACTTGTACACCTCTGAATTTGGGATTATCCATACTATACTGTGATTCAGAGGGAATTTTGCAAAAATGTCTTCTTTCTTGCACATTGGCATACATTTGGAAGCCCAAAAAGCATAGAAATCCAATTGGTAATAAAACATGTACTAGTCTGTATTCTGTATTCCCACATGACTTCTGAAAAATGGTATCTCACTTGTGTGGCAGGACCTAGCTGCTGTGATGCAGAGTACCCCAAAACACAACATGGAGACATCACATTTCATCAAGGTAAACCAATGCTTTTTTTTACAATGCGGGTAGCTGTGGAGTTTAGGCCCTAGCTCAGCTGGCACAGAGGGAAATCTACCACACCCAGATGTTTCTGAAAACTAGACACCCAGGGGAGTCCCCTGGGAGTTCAGAACACCCTGGGGAGTACTTGGCAAGTGGGATGAAATTGGGATTTACCCCATCTCTGTTGACCCATTAGTAAAATCTATGCCCAGAAGAATCAAAATTACCTCTTGCTTGCCATAGCGATGGGGATGCTGTAGTCCTCAGGGAAGCAGAAAGGCTGTTGAGGCTTTAGGGATGGGTGTGGGACCTGATGTCAGGATGGACCTGACCCTACCTCATTATTTTATAAAAAAACTATTCCTTGCATCATGTGGGGTTTTGCTCCCCCATAGGGCAAATTCAGGCTAACCCCTCTTACAGAAAGACTAGGTTACCCCTTTTAGTTGGGGTTGTGGCCCAGTGCCAGGGTGGAATGCCCTACCCCTTTGTGTTGTGTCCAAATGTAAAATCCCTAATGTCTTGTGGACCCTCAACCCCCCCGACCCCATCCCCCATCAGGGAGCAGCTTGGGAGTAAAACCTCCAATTGGGACATACCTCCTATCTGCCACCCCCATGGGGGGCAGAAAGACTCTGTTGCCCCTTTTGAGGTGGGGGTATGGCCAGATGCCAGGGTGAGCTGTCCCTATCCTTTTGTTTTTTCTGGCACTATTTTAAAATCTCTGGTGTTTAGTGAGCTTTCTGTCTACAGGGTAGTGTCTTGTAAATTAAAGAACCCAGAACTCTTTTGGTTCCCACTGTACACCATAGGCATCTAATGTAAGTGTTAGAGAGATGAGTTGAAGGCAGGCTTAGAATGTTGAGTTCTGACTTACACGCAGCGGAATAAAGATGTATGCAACTACTCTCTGTTTATGGCTTGGTTATTGCGAGAACTTGGGCTGGCTGGATGCTACAACTGGCAACGAGATAGGGGATACAAAGCCCATACAATGAAAGCACTCTTCCAGAGAGTTTGCCGTGGTCCAGCAAACTGCTTGGGCATGCCAAGTGTGCGGCAGTCAAAGTGCAGAATCGACACTGGCACTGGTGGAGTCCCAGCGCAATGCCAGGTTGTATAAATTGCTTAAATATAAAGCAACATTGAAAGTCTACATGCCGGTGGCCATACGCTATAAGGAGTAAGAACACTGAAGGTGGATGCAACCAGGTTCCGACTGCAAAGCACAGCAATAGTTCAGTCCAATTTAATCTGACATTTGTGTGCTATAAAGCAGAGATTAACCAGGTGTTTGTGAAGAAACATTCAAGCACAAAGCCCATCAAATATAATAATGTTATCAGCTTTCATGGACTAATAGTATATAAGATTTGTCTACTTACCGAAGCGGCTAAAGAAAGTAGCCATAACACAGCTTACTGCGGAGTGGCCCCAGAAAGAGGGTTGGGGGTTGTGCTAGCGGAGTTGTCCCCAAACGAAGTGGCCCACCACCAACGCTGCCGTATAGGGGCTCAGAATAACTCTCTAGACAGCCATCAAGCAAAGAGCTCCGATGGAGAGCCAGGCGAGATCCAAGCTCCAAAAGCCATTATGGCTGACCCCGAAGCCAGCACATCATGAGGCGCTAGAGAAGCTCTGCCTGGTCAAGTTCCATAGGAAGCCCCTGAGAGACCACTACTGTCCACCAATGTATATACAGGTGCTGCATTCTTAAAACCACCAACTGCATACTGCCAAAAACACAATATTGGCAATAGATGGACTGCATGGATAGAGACCTTTGAAGATTTCATAGATGGAATAGATGAAAACGATGATAAAAAGATCATAAAGTGTCTGAGAAACATGGCTGGTGACTGAGTAAACGAAGCTATGAAAAAGAAACCACAAGAAGGTGAAGTGACGTATGATCGAATCTAAACAGCCTTGAATTTTAAGTTTAACCCAGTGCCAAATGTGGATTATGAAAGATACATATTCAGTCAAGAGCACCAGAGACCAGGTGAAACCATCGATGAGTTAGTTGAGAGTCTGGATGTTCTGGTGAGGCATTGTAAATTCGAAGAATTTAATGTAAGGAAGTTACCCGCCTCAGAGTAATCAATGGATGTCTGTCAGATTCCTTTTGACTACAAATGCTGAAGGAAGCACTGAGCTTGGAGCAAGTCCTCAAGGCTGCTCACGCTGAAGAGCGTGCTGATTGTCAAGTGACTGACATGGAGGCTGGAGGTGCCCAAAGTGAGTCAGTAATGAGCATGAAAAGTAAGCCAAGGTACAAGGCAAACATTTCCACACAAAGGTAAATGTCCCGCCATTGGACAGATATGCATCGGATGTGGTAAAGCAAACCATTTCGTGACAATGTGCTTTGCGAAGAGAAAAGTAAGTGTGTTGCAGCGTATAGACACAATTGCCAACTGAACGCTACCTCAGCAATGTTCAATGCGCTCCCACAAAGCTAAGTGGTAACATCAACTGAGGCAGATCGACACCCAGTGAAGTGGATCGTCGTCTAAGTTATCAACAAAGAGTTCCTCAGTATCAGTTTCCAGTGAAAGTGACAATGACCATTGTGCAATGTCGATGTTACCTTCAAAAAGGCAAGCACATGTGGGAATAGTCGAATGGGAGGAAAAATCCAAGGTGAAGAAAAATCGACTCAAACAAGCACCAAAAACATTCAAACATTGTCCGAAGATCACTCTAAAGATAGTGTTCGATACCATTCATAACTGGCATCGGTGTGTCGATAAATAGCATGTCTGAAGAGAAGTATCAAAAATGATCCATGTTACCACAACTTACGAAGTCAAAGACTAAAGTATACACATGGGCTGCCTCAATGCCCTTAAGTCAAGGTTTGTTTGTAGCCACTATGCAACATAAGAAAACATTGGTACAAGCTGCTATTCATGTACTTGAAGGAACAGCTTCAAGTACCTGTTAGGCGAGTTTCAACACTGATGCTGATATGGGACTGACATTAGTGAATTACAATATGAATGCTCATCAAGAAATCGTAACTCAATTTCCTTCATTGTTTCATGGATTGGGAAAACTCAAAACAATGAAAGTAAAGCTGCACATAAATGAGGATTTTTGTCATGTTGCTCAAAGACACAGATGAGTTGCGTTTCACGTGCAAGAAACTGCTGAAGAGGAACTTAATTTGTTGCTCAAACTTGACATCATTGAGCGCTCCCAATGGGTGTATCCCATTGAAATAGTGCCTAAAAGAGACAATGAAGGAGCTGTACGCATATGCGTTTACATGTGCCAGGTCAACAAGGCAATTGAGTGAGAAAAGCATCCTAGTCCACACATTGCTGATATGATAACTCAATTGAACTGTGCAAAATTCTTCTCTCCACTTGACCTAAATAAAGGATATCACCAATTTGAATTTGATGAAAAATCCAGATACATTACAACATTTTCTACGCATATTGGTTTGTTTCACTACAATTGATTGAATTTTGGTATATTGTCCACTGCAGAACTTTTCCAAGACTTCATTTGGCATATCATACAGCCTGTAGTAAATGCATTTAACTATAATGATGACATATTAGTTTTCGGAGCTGCACAGAAAGAACATGACAAAGCACTCATGCAAGTATGTCATTTGCGGAACGATGCAGGCTTAACTGAATGCTGACGTGAATTCCACAAGAAAAGCTTGAAATTATTTGGCATGTCTTGTCTGATGGGGCTATGAAACTTGATATAGCTAAAGTACAAGCGTTGTCTACTGCAAAATCTTTAAGTGACTCACCATCAACACCAGGAAGACCATAACGCAGGTCCTCATCACCAGCAGACTGGACTAAGGCAGCCACTCTATGCAGGCGCCACCACTGAACTCATGCAAAGACTCCAGACGATCCAGAACGCAGCCTCCAGATTCATTCTCAACCTGCACAAGAGAATCCACATCACCCAGTTCCTGAAGGACCTCCACTGGCTCCCGGTTCAGAAGAGATGTCAGTTCAAGCTCCTGACACATGCCTACAAAGCCCTCCATGACCAAGGACCCACCTACATGAACCTCCATCTGCACTTACACTGACCCCCCCCCCTACCCCCAGAAACCTCCGCTCCGCACGACTCGCCCCTGTGCATACACCGTTGCTGCACCGGAAGACGCTCCTTCTCCCATCTCACCACCAAAGCTTGGAACACCCTCCCCCTCCACACCTTGCCCTCGCTGACAGACTTCAGGAAGGGGCTCAAAACCTGGCTCTTCAACTGAGACCTACAGCAAGCACCTGGATACCCTTGCGGGTGACAAGCCACGCTTTATAAAACCGGCTTGATTGATTGATTGACTGCAAACCCCCACAAGACATTTCTGTTATGATCATTTTTTGGAATGGCCAGTTTCTGTTCTAGATACTTTGCTATGGTCAGTACACTGTTACAAGAACTAGCGAAAAAGAATGTGTTTTTTCATTGGTCATGTGAATGTGAGAAGAGCTTCCACTAAAGTCAAGCAAGCCATTGAGAGTGCCTCTGAAATGGCCTACTTTGATCCCAAACTACATACAGATGTTGTAGATGACGCTAGCCCATTCGGGTTAGGCACAATCCTTGTATAGCATTCCGGACAGCCAAATGCCTGGAGACATATCGTGGCATATGCCAGTAAAAGCCTGTCACAAACAGAACATGCTTACTCGCAACCTGAGAAAAAAAGGTTTTGCAGTGGCCTGGGTTTTTGGATATTTCCATGTGTTTTTGTATGGCAAGCGCTTCACAGTGGCGACTGATCATCAGCACTTTTGCCGATATTTGGCAGTCCCAAAGCCAAAATGCCTGCGTTAAGTGAACGTTGGGGTTTTAGGTTACAAGAATACAACTATACAATTCTTCATTATCCAGGGGAAGATCAGAATCCTGCTGATTATTTTTCAAGCGTGCCATTGCAATGCCCTGGTACCTCATATAAGACCGCAGAGGCCTACATCAATTTTATTGTGAAATCGAGCACACCAACTGCCATGTCTTTAGAGCAAATTGTCACTGCCACAAGTCAAGATAGTGACATGCTAAAAAACATTATTGCTTATCAATCGTGGAACCAGCACTCTAGGCCTCTCACTTATGACAGTGAGTATTTGAAGTTCAAAAATTTAACAGATGAACTTTCAGTTACTCAAGACGGCCTCATTCTGCGAGGTACACAAATTGTTATTCCCGAGAGTCTCTGACAACAAGTATTCGACATTCCCCATGAGGGACATCAAGGAATAGTTGCCAATCAGAGAGCGCTCCGTGACTAAGTCTGGTTTCCGTATCTCAATGAAAGGGTCAAAAAAGAGTTCCAGACTTGTCACATGTGCAGCTGTCTTTCGTCTCAACTTATTCAGCACCCTTTGAACATGTAAGAATAGCCACATCATGCTTGGGAGAAAATTGCTATTGATTTCTTTGGTCCTCTAGAGAATGGAAATCATCTTCTAGTTATTGTTGATGAATACTCCCTTTTTCCATTGGTAGAAAATCTTTCATCTACTACACTTGAAAAGCTTATTAAAAAATTAGATGGCTTGTTTGCGACATGGGGTGTGTTACGATGAATGATGCCACGGCCCATCAAACAGGGTGGGTTTTCCAACAAGCTTTATTGGAGACACAACCTAGCGTCAGTCTTCTCCAAGGTGCCAGCATCAACTGACCACAATGGCATACCCTCCGCCTTACAATCTATACCAGAACCCTTAACATAGAACACATGCAAATGCGAGAATAAAACACATGCAAATGTACCCACGTCATTAACACATCCCCTTCCCTTCCCTCCTAAATGAAAACTAAGGAAAACAAATAAATAGAAAAATTGGAACTATATAAACGGAAATGAAAAGGTAAAAGGTGACCCAGACTACGCACTGACATAGTCTTCAAGGTAAGTGGATAGTCTGCGAACTCTTGAACTGCTCATAGGTGTAGAACAACCACCTCCCTCCTCAACAGGATAAACACTTGGACCACACCTACTACCTCTGACTTCCCCATCCTTCATAAAAATCACCCCTGAACATTCATCATCCTCTTCCCTCACGCATTCTCCTCCTCTCTGATACAATGCTATATTTCGGAAATTCCATCTTTTGCCATTTTCCAAAATAACAACATATCTTCCTACTCTGGCAATGCGTAAGGGACGTCTGAATTTAGAAAGTCCCCTCTCCAATCCTTCTTGACTTTATTTTGACCCAATCACCAATACCAAACTTGGGGCATCATTACGATGCCAGTTGGACTCTCGTCCGACTTGCACCGTAGCGGAAGAGGGACCGCCTGACAAGGAGTCGGCCATCCTCCTGCCCTGATTACAATGCGACCGCCTTCACGGTGGTCTCAAAGTGTATATTTTCTATTGTGGCTTGTGCTGCAGCACAAGCCGGAATAGAAAATATACACTTTAAAAACATCCCTGCACCGTGTGGCAGGCCCCATGCGGAGCCTGCCACGCTGTGCAGGGATGTTTAGGGGGCACCATAGGTACCCCCCAGGCACCATAGCAGAGGGTCAGGGGGAAAAGGGGCCTGCTAGGGGCCCCTAAAGTCACTTTCCCGCCAGCCCTTTCATGGCGTGTGAACCGCTATGAAAGGGCAGGCCGAAAGGGACATTGGAATCCCTATGGCGGTGCCTGAGAAGGCACCGCCCCTAGTGTAGGATTACTGACCCTCCAACTGTCCGATGGGCTCAGCGCCGGACTATCCCTCCCCCTGCTGTCTCCGACAGAACGCATTGTAATGCGTCGGTCGGACCGCAGCAGCAGATGGCAGTCGGACCGCATCCGATGAGCCATCAAATGCGGTCCGACTGCCATCAGAATGATCCCCTTGGTGTTTTCCTCTCCCGAGGATTTGCCCATTCTGCTTCCTCCACTCTTGACCCATTCCTTCAACCAAGCAGGAACTAGCTTAGTACCTGGCAAACATCCTCGCCTTACCTGAAAAGGAATTTTCGGCGTAGCACTGTGCATAGTGGTGCGATAGACCAACACCATACTGGTTATCTTTTTCTCTATGTCAGAACAGTTCGTAATGGCCAGTTGAATGGTACCTTTCAACAATCTTTTGACTCTTTCTGCTAAACCATTTCCCTGTGGATTATATAACGAGGTACGCGTATGTCTTATGCCATATTGCTTAAGAAAATTCACCATTTCGTGTGATGTTAACTAAGTGCCATTATCGGTTATTAATACTACAGGAACACCTTCTTCCTCAAAAATCTCCTCCAACACAGAAATGGTAGACTTTGTGGTCACATCCTTCATAAACTTCACAATGATCCATTTTGAATGTACATCTACAACAATCACTGTAAACCTCAATCTCATAGATAATTCCAATGTGGGCCTAATAAAGTCTAAACAAATGGTATGCCTGGGCTCACCCGAATCTTCAATGTGTCCTCCTTCACTCTTGCACCCTACTCTCAACCTCACAAAACACTCCACCCACCTCTTGACGTGATCATTGAGACCTTGCCACCAAAATTCTCCCTGGAGTCTTTTAGTAGTCAAACCTTGACCTAAATGGGCCTCATGTGCAAAATCAAATAACCTCTGTCTCAAACCTATAGGTGGAACAAAACGAGGTCCCCTCATGATGACATTCCGGCCAGACATTGACAACTCATCTACAACTTTAAAATGCATCTCCACAGATTGTGATAACGTACTCTCCCTTGCTGCACCACACTGAATCAATTTACAAACTTCCTTGAGAACACTGTCTAATTCCATTACTTTCTCCCACTGGGCCATGGTGAAAGCTCCTAAGCCATTATGTACTGCATCTTGTACAGAAGACACCGCACCCTCGGATTAAATGTTTTCACTGCCACCCCATCTACAGTTTCCCAATGTAAAGGTAGCCTAAATAGTCAATCAGCCTGTACGTTCCTCCATCCCTGCACAAATTCCATCATATATGAGTATTCCTGAAGCCTAGCCGCTAACCTGGCCAATCTAGCAGGTCCTTTGCCTGCTCCTCCAGACAACAGTATCTTAATCAAAGGTTTGTGATCAGTACGCAAGATAAAGGAAGCACCCAACAAATATACACAAAAGTATTCAGCGCCCTAAGCAGCCACCAACGCCACCCGTTCTATTACCGAATAGTTCCTTTCAGCCTGTGTGAGTGCGTGAATCAAATGCAACTTTTTTTTCTTTTTTGCCATGCACCTGAGAAAGTACAACCCCCAATCCAGTAGCACTTGCATCCACAGTAAGTATAGACTTCAATTTGTTGGCAAACAGAGCCACAATTCCTGCATTGCAAATCTCTGTTTTGATATTGGCAAAGCACACATTTTGTTCCTTCCTCCACACAAACCTCTCCCCCTTTCATAGAAGTTTCCTCAAACACTCCATCTTACCCGCAAATGTGTCAACAAATTTCGCTGATATTCGGATGGAGAAATGTGTCTGTGACAATCTCCTGGTTGAGGGATCTCAGATCCACACTGAATCTCAAACGGGCATTAGATTTTTGGGTAATAACCACCGGAGATATCCATTGTGAAACCTCTATGGGTTTAACTATACCCTCTTTAAGCATGTCACTCAGCAGCTCTTTGACACCTTCTCTCACGGAAAGAGGTACTCTCCGAAGTTTATGTTGCATTGGCACAGCATTTCCTTTAACATAATTTTCTGTACATACCGCTTCAAGCATCCTAGGGATTTTCCAAACATTGTCTCTGCACCCTCCAGCACATCACTCAAGTGTACATCCTCCACGACCATTATTTGGTTGATTGCTGTAGGATTTATCATTATATTAAGGTCAAATTGTTGCATCTACCCTAAAATTGGTGGACCTCCCACTGAAACATAAACCTTTCCTTTCGTGCGTCGTGTCCCATACTGTATGCACCCCTCCATGTATCCCAAAATTTCAATGGGTTCCCCTTGATACTCGCCAGGATTGATATCCTTTGCCAACAATGTCACATCATCCCACTGTGCCTTGAACAGCTTCTGTGGAATGATGATATACATTGATCCAGAATCCACCATGAGTTTCACCTCTTTCTCGCACACTATAAACTTTGCCACCGGCCTTGTTATTCTCCTCTTCCCATACATACATGTACACACATTCCCTTCCACAGTACCTTCGCTTACAACTAGTATTCTATCATCCTAATCACTGTTCCTTTCCTCCTCCACCACTCCCACTTTTGATTTAATTTCCTTGTTCCATGTGTTAGTATCTTTATACTTATGTGCATAGTATCCGCTGCGCCCACATCTCCTGCACTCTTTATTGATAGAAAAACACTGCTTTGAGTCTGCAGTGTAATATGTACTACCACACCTAGAGCACTCTACTTTTACCTTTGGCTGTTGGTACTCTTGTTTCCTTCCCATCTTTTCATTCACAACAAAAACCTCCTCTTCCTCTCCATTGGACTTCATTGTTAATTATAGAAATGTCACCCCCTTTCTCTTTTCTGTTAAGTTCCTTCATACATCTTTGAGATTCCTCAATAACCTTTGCTATATCTATCGGCTCCTTAAGAGAGGGGTCCTTTGCTGCCTATAACCTCTCCCGAATGTTCTTGTCGTGACACTGTACTATGAGCTGGTCATGAACTAACTCATCTGTCATAGCGCAAAAACGTCATTTATTCGAAAGCTCTCTTAGTCTTGCTGCCAATTCGTCAATTTTTTTAATTTTTTTTATTCATGTTCCCCCTGAGGGTGAGTGTAAAACTTGTAAAACTTATACCATACCATGGCCAAGTTGAGTTCCTTTGCAAACCTGATTTCAAGATGTTTAATAGCCTCTTTATACATGTTAGCAAGGGGTTGGCCGTTAGGTCCCACGGCTACCGGCAAATATTTTAAAACTCTTTGCCCCTTGTTACCCAGTGCACTCAACAATTCCTTGCTGGCGAAAAGTGATACCATTCAATGCTATAATATAATTCTCCAACGTTTCCACCCAATCCTCCCAAGGTATTGGTGGAGACTCCGGTTGATTTAAAAAGAATGGTGGAGTTATAATGTTACTGTGGGCTACCATGCCTGCTAGAACAATTCTCCTGGGGACAAAATGAAAACTGCCTTAAAATTAATGAGAAGTATGTTTACTCCGACCTTTGAACTGAGAAAATAATAACAACTTGGCTGTACAATATGACAATCTACATATTACCTCAGATGGGAAGAAAACTGAGAATTAAGCCTGAATACTGCCCCCAGTCTCTTACGTGATATACACTTGCCTCAGAAAGGTGTGCAAATCACTATGAAAGATGTCTGCACACTGTTCTCTTTAATACTCCTCTGACAATAAATATACCCGATCTCTTCCGTAACCTTCAAGTGTTGTTGAAATGGTGTGCAAATCACTGCGAACAATGTTTGCACAAAGCTGCCATGTCCTGCTACGTCTGGGAATGCACTTCTACTGCTGCTGTCAATGATTCACTCCTCTGTCAGCCGGCACAAAATGGCCTCCTGCAGTGTAAGGTGCGTTGCGTTGCAGTGACGCGCTACATCAGGCACCCAAAATGAACTCCGCTCAGAAGATACGGGCAGCGGGCTCCACGTCACAGCAACCAGAAAGCAAGTTCTAAACGAGCGCTCTTGCGGCTGCGCTTGAGCGTCCGCCAAACCGTGAGTGTCAAAATTCTAAATTCTCAGTGATATTCGAAATTACACAGTACTTGGCCTTGTGTTGAACATTATCCAAATATTCCCCTGACCTCAAATGCACACTGACTCCGGTCCAATCAGCACCTCAAATACGAGCCGGTATCAGTCCATTCTGCACTGCACCGTTGCCCAGCCATAGGCGCCTCCAGCAGCAACGGCCACTGGGCCACCCAGGTTGTGTCTACCACCTTGCTCCACCACATACCAAGTCATCACCAAAATGTTATGCTGAATGATGCCATGGCGCACCAAACAGGGTCGGCTTTCCAAAAAGTTTTATTGGAGACTCAACGTGGCATCAGTCCTCTCCAAGGTGCCAGCATCAACTGACCACAATGGAATACCCTCCGCCTTCCAATCTATGCCAGAACCCTCAACATAGAACACATGCAAATGCGAGAATAGAACACATGCAAATGTACCCACATCATACCAGGGTGTACCTGCAGTCTCAAAATCTAACAATGGCCCACCTTTTAATAGTCGAGAATTCAAAAACTTTTGAAATCACCTCAATATAAAGCATCAAAAAAGCGCTCCTCTTCAGCCCCAGGCCAATGGTTTAGTAGAACAGTTCATGAGTACTCTAAAGAAAGCTGTTCAGCATGCTGCATTGGAGAAGCTTGACCTCAAAGTTGTTTTGAATGCTACTCTTTGATCTTACCGTTCCACCCCTCACTCAACGACAGGGGAAAGCCCTACAACTCATGTTTGGAAGTGCCATGACGACCAAGCTGCCCCAATGGACCAATCTCGGATCCAAGAATGAGGAAGACATTCATGCTACGGACTTTGGTCGCAAACAGAAGATGGAAATATATGCTGACAGATGACGTCATTTAAAAGATGTCACCTTTACAAGAGGAGATCGAGGGCTTGTCAGACAACACAGAAAAAGAAAGTCTGATGCTCCTTTTGAGGCTGAACCCTTTACCATCACTAACGCCAAAGGATACATGGTGACTGCCCAGTGTCCTGGGAAGTCCCTTCCAAGAGATTCCTCTCATTTCCAACATGTGGACCATCACTCAACAAACATCGATGTCAATGTAGAGACTGGGTCTCGACAGACTGTTGATGATTCTGTGTCTGCTGATAATTCCACCTCACCTGTGCGGATCACTGGCACTTCCCAGTTTCCACTGACCTGATCAGGAAGTGTGATGCAGGCGCCATGACGCTTAATTTAAGAATTTATTGCCAGTATATCTATGATTATCTGTGTATTTATTCATGTATTTATTTTTGTATTTATTTATGTATTTACTTGTCTATTTTGAAAAGTTGTAACTTTTTATTTAACAAAGCGGGAGATGTAGTGTCTTGTAAATAGAAGAACTCTGGAACTCTTTTGGTTCCCACTGTACACCGTAGGCATGGTACATATGCGTTTGAGAGATGAGTTGAAGGCAGGCTTAAAATGTTGAGTACTGGCTTACTTGCAGCGGAATAAAGACGTGTACAACTACTCTCCATGTGTGGCTTGGTTATTGGTGAGTACCTGGGCTGGCAGGACGATACACCCGGGAGGTTGGAAGGGGGTAAATCCCCATTTTCCCCCTGGGTGGACAGAAAGACTGTATTGCACCTTTTAGGATAGGGTGACAGCCCCAGATTAGGGGAAACCGCACAATCGGGGGCAAACAAACTGTATTGCCCCCTTTGGCATGGAAGCATGGCTCTATGCCAGGGTGTACTACCCAAACCCCTTTGTTTTTAAAACAAAAAAGAACACCCCAATCTGCCTCTTGGGGCGGAGAAAGGTTGTGTTTCCCTTTTGGGATGGGGACATGGCCCAATGCCAGGTGGACTGTCCCCACCCCTTTTTTTGTTTTAACTTCAATTCACTGGTTGCTAGTGGGCTTCCTACCGCCCAGGGGTGAGGAAGGTTGGGGACAATCTGCCTTCTGGGGAGAGGGGAACAGAGCAACATTATTGTCCCCTTTGGGTTGGAGGCATGGCCCTACGCCGGAGTGGGCCACCCCCACCTCTTTCTTTAGAAAAAAAGTCTTTAGTGAGCTTTCTACTCTCCCTGCAGACAGATTTATTTGCGGGTATCAGAGCGCTTTACAGGGCAGATGTAAGACACAGATACATGCATAGAAAAATATAGGAGATTCAAATACATAGTGATAATTAATACAAACTGGTAATTATATTTTAGTGATAGGTAAATAGTTCAAGTAAATTTAGCCATGAGAATCGATTTCACGTCTTTTTTTAAGGAGGCAGTAGACTGGTTCTGTCTTGTTTCTGTGGGCAAAGCATTCCAGATCCTGGGAGCCATTCCTGAGAAGGTCCGGTTGTAAGTTTTCTTCTTGGCAAATCGTTGTAGTTTCAGAAGAAGATTCCTGGAGCTCCTGGAGGATCTATTACCGCAAGAGAGTACCAGTTTCTGAGCTAGATAACTCGGAGTATTGTGATGTAAGGCCTTGTGCGTCATACATGCGATTTTCAGATGAATTCTAGCCTCGAACGGTAGCCAATTGAGGGCTCTAAGGTCTGGGAGATTGGGAGTAAATCCCCGATTCTAGCTCCTGGGGGAACAAAGCCTATGTTTCCCCCTTTTGGGGTGGGGACAAGGCCCTACGCCAGAGGATGATCACCCCTTTTCAAGTGAAATTCCCTAGTGGCTTGTGGGCTTTATGCCCCCCTAGTGTGGCAGATTGGGGTAAATACCCCCATCTGCTGCCGGGGATGGCAGAAGGACTGATTATGTCCATGGGGGGTGGGCGGGAGCCAAGGCCCATTGCCCAGAAGGGCCAATCGCTCAGCGGAAAAAGAAAAATCCATGGTGTCTAGTGGTGTGGATAATTGGTTGATGATCTCCAGGCCGGGATCCACTAGGCAGAAATGCCATTGCAAATGGGTGAAATTGGTTCTCAGGGGAGCTGAGATATGTCCCAGAGCACCAATGGAAGTGACAGTGAAATGAGCCACACACATCAGTGACGTCAGTGTGTCACTAAACAAAAAAAAAGAACAGCCTCTGGCTGGTAGGTAAGCTGTTCCAGCAGCCCCACCTTACCTGTAAAGGGAATCCTCTGGTGTGGGCACCAGAGGATTACCTGTGCTTGGTTCTTTTAATTGATATCATGATAGGATACATAGTATGCTATAACATGGCCATTTACGTCTCTTATAGGCAACTTTGTATTTTTTTCGAATGTGGACGGTTCACTCGGAGATTGGATTGATCTTCTGATGACTTACAATTACGTTTAATGTACAAGTTTAACATATGGGAAGCTTTTTTGCGCAATATTATAGGCTCATGTCCAACAGATAATTGGACCTATTAAACTTATTGCCATACTAACTTTACTCTAAAACATTAACTGGAGTTTGGTTAACTTTATATTTAATAAACATTAGACTGTGTCATTCCAATGGGTCTTGTCTTCATCAGTCCACTAAAATGACTGATTGTACTTTCATTGTTTCAGACTTTGATTTATGCGTAACTGCCCGGGCGTGAATTTTGACGTCGTGGCGATAGATACTCATGGATGTTAATGAGTAGATAATTAAACTTAGGACTGGTAGATTTTATAACAGTCCACTAAAATGATTGACTGTACTTTGATCGTTTCAGTCTCTGATTTATGCTTAATTACCTGGGCGGGAATTTTGAAGTCGTGGCGATGGTTACCTATGGAGGTTAACGACTAGATAATTGAACTTAGAACTGGTGGGTTTACAACATTTTACCACTATGTATATGTTTCTATAAACTGGGCGGAATCACGCGGAGATTTTTCCGATATGACTTTTGATCAAGGTTTAATTTCACTTTTTGGTGCCCTATCACACTCTTTCCTTTTGGGTGAAACTTCATGCTACGAGCACAATATTTGGTTTCTTTTTCTCTCATCTTTATGATACTCTTATCTTCTAGATTGATCTATTAAGATTTGGTTCTCAATATGAGACCAATATATTGGTGATATATAATTAAAAAGACTGGCGATTGGTTGAATTTAGATAATGAAGTAAGAAATGTCTGTAATCTTACCATCATTTTGTATGAACATAGACAAAATGTATTATATTTGCATTCCAGCCTTGAAAAAGTCTATAAAAGACGAAACACGTGTTGGCTGAACTGTGCTGGAAGTTCCAATGAATAAACCAACAGTGGAACTAATTTGAAAAAACAATTGGACTTTTGTATTATCTTCACTTCTGAGTAAAGAAACTCAAGGACTGTAGACATTTTGTGCTAAAATGATTAAGGATTAACTATATTTGTGATTCCAATATATTCATGTGAATTGACCTCCACATCAATAGCGCCTCACTTAGACCACTTTTGTACTGGAGGTCGTGTCAAATATGGTCTGAGTGGTAAAGGGTGAGGTCATGGGCATTGAATTTGGTGTACAAGTTAGGGTTTGCCTGGCTTTTGTGAGTAACTCATTGCGGTCCTAACCATATCAGCATTTTTTTGGTTCACTAATAATACTGGTGGAAAGGGAGCTCTGGAATGTCAACTGTTTCCTGGGAAGAGGAGGAAGCGTTTGTTGTATGTTGAACTGATCTGCCACCTGTTGCGCAGCACCAGTGTGAAGTTGGTTGAGCGGTTTGGTCAGAATCCTTTGAATCCTTTGAACATATATATATTTATCTCCAGTGGCGATCCGCCCGCCATCATAATCAACCCCTAAGTGTTTACTTTTCTTTCCCTGACATCAAAGTGAGACGATTTATGTGACAATCATGCTGGCTACCGGGATGTGCTTGAGGAAGGCTGTACAATATTCTTTTTTCCCTTTCTAGCACACAACAAAATTGAAATGTCTGTAAATGAACTGTGCAGATATTTTGGAATATATCAGAATTAGAAAAGCACAAATGAAGCACATTTTTTGGCAATTCTGAAGTGTGGTGGAAACAAATATTTTAATACAATCCAAACAAATCAATACTCTAGTTGATGACATTTCCTCACATTATTGTTTGTGTGCTGTATACTTTTATCAGTAAAACTGTTTGTCGGTGTAAATGTAATGGTCATTTCAATTGAAGATGTGTTGTCTGTAATGGCAGTGCGCTATTACACCACACGTACTCCACTTTACACCACTCCATTCTACTTTGCACCTCTCCACACCACTCCGCACTGCGTCACTCCACTTTACTCTGCACCACTCCACTGTACCCCACTTCACTCTAGGACTCTCTGCTCTACACCACTCTACTCTATGCCAATGCACTCTACCCCACACTACTGTACTATGCACCACTGCGCTGTTTGCCGCTGCACTCTACACCACTCCACTCTGTACCACTCTACTCTGCAACACTGCACTCTATGCCAATCCACTTTACTCTGTACCACTCCACTCTACACCAGTGCACTCTATGCCAATCCACTATAGGCCACTCTAATCTACTCTGCACTCTATGCCCCTGTTCTCTACTGTGCACCACTCCACTCTACTCTGAAACAATCTACTCTATGCCACTCCAATCAGCACCACTGCATTCAGTGCCACTCCACTCTGCACCACTCCACTCTTCTCTGTGCCACTGCACTCTACTCTGCATCACTGCACTTTACGCCAATGCACTCTACACTACTCTTCTCAAAATCAATGAACTCTACACCAATGCACTCTATGCCAATCTACTCTGCACCACTGCGCTCTACGTCTCTATACTCTACAACACATTATGCCATTGCACTCTATACCATTGTACTCTGTCATTGCACTGTATGCTACTTTGTTCTACTCTGCACCACTGTACTCTATGCCACTACTCTCTACGCAACTCTACTCTGCACCACTCTATGCTACAGCACTCCACGCCAATGCACTGTTCACCACTGCAGTCTATGACCGTCTACTCTGCAATACTGCACTCTCTGCCACTGCACTGTCTGCCACTGCACTCTGCTCTGCACTACTCTACTGCTCACCAATACACTCTATGCCACTACTCTCTATGCCACTACACACTGCATCACTCCACTCTACACCACTGCACTCTACCCTGCACCTCTCCACTCTACTATGCACCACTCCACTGTATGCTAGTTCATTCTTTGGCACTCTACTCTGCAATGCTGCACTCTGTGCCACTGCACTCTACTCTGCACTACTCTACTCTACCCACTCAACTGCACTCTACACCAATGCACTGTACGCCACTACACTCTGCGCCTTTCTACTCTGCACCACTCCACACCAATCCTATCTAATCTGAAACAATCTATTTATGGGATTTCACTCTATGCCACTCTATTCCACTTTGTGCCATTCCACACTGCACCATTCCACTCTGTGCCATTCTGCTCTTCGCTACTGCCCTCTATGCCGCTGCCCTCCATGCCAAGGCACTCTACGCCACTTTACTAAAAACCAATACCCTCTATGCCACTGCACTCCAAGCCAATCTACTCTGCATCACTACACTTTATGCCACTACACTCTACTCTATGCCATTGCACTCTACGCCACTCTACTCTGCCATTTCACTCTACATCACTTTACTCTGCACCACTCTACGCCACTGCACTCTACACCAATGCACTCTACGCCACTTAATTCTATGCCACTCTACTCTACACCACTGCACTCTACAACACTCTACTCTGCAACAGTGCACTCTCCACCACTGAAATCTATGCCACTCTACTCTGCACCACTCTACTCTGTGCCAGTGCACTCTATGCCACTGCGATCTACTCTGCACCACTCTCCTCTATGAAACTCTACTGCATTCTACACCAATGCACTCTATGCCACTCTAATCTACTGTGCACCACTGCATTCTGACAGTGCACTTTGACACTGCAGTCTACGCCATTGCACTCTACACCACTGCAATCTACTCTGCACCACTATGCCTCTGCAATCTACTCTGCACCACTCTACGCCACTGCAATCTACTGTGCACCACTCTACGCGACTGCACTGTACGCTACTCTACTCTACAGCACCGCTCTCTACACCAATGCACATCTACACCACTTTACTCAAAACCAATCCACTCTATGCCACTGCACCACTGTACTTTATGCCTCTTCACTCTAGGCCACTTTACAACACTCTACTCTATGATACTCCACCTTATAATGCTCTACTCTGTTATACTCTACTCCACTCTGACACTCTACTCCACTCTGTCACTCCAGTCTACAATAATCTAATCCACTCTTTGCCACTGTGCAACACTACTCCACTTGATGACCCTCTATGCAACTCCCTCTATACCACTCCATGCAACTTTACTACACTCTTTTCTACAACACACTACTCTGCTCCACTCAATGCCACTCCACTCTGACACTCTGTCACTTCACTCTACTGTACCCCACTCGACTTTACAATACTCTACTTCATTCTATGACATTCCACTCTCCTATACTACTCCATGCTTTGCTACTCCACTCTTCGACAACCTACTCCACTGTGCCACTCTACTTTACAATACTTTACTCCAGTCTAAGCAACAGCCTCTATCCAACTACACTCTGCTCTACACCACTCCACAACACTATTTGCCACTCCACAACACTCTACTCCACTCTGACACTCTACTCCGCTCAACTCTACTCCACTCTATGCCCTTCCACTCTACGACACTATACTCCCTCCACACCGCTCCATAACACTGCACTTCACCGCACTCAACTCTACTCTACACCACTCTATGCCATTTCATAACACTCCACTTTATGAAACTACACTACATGCTACTCCACTTTACCCCACTTACTCTTAAGCATACTGAACCGCAACCACACTAGTGCACAACATGGCTAAAACATATTGGCAAAGTCAATAGCTATTGCTTAGGCGAGACCTATTGTCTTTGCCAATGCTTGTTCAGTATTTTTTCTGATTCTGGGTACCATTCCACTGACATTTTCCACCTTCTCAGAGCAGACAGAACATGTAAACATTAGGGCCCAGGGGGGTACGTGGTTGGGATCAAAGGGTTGGAGTGGTCAGAGGTTGTAAGGCCATGGTAGGCTTAGTCCAGGGAACCATTGTATACTCTCTAGAGCTCGTTTCACTGGGCCAGGTTATTTGTAACAGCCTGGCACGTTATCTCTGGCATCACTCTTCCCCAAGTTAAAGGTCCCGGGAGGGGAATACCACCACTCGTAACAAGAGCCTATAAGGTGCCTATAGATAATGAATAATTCATATTTGTATTACTGTGAAGGGATATCAGCCAAATAAACATCGGCTTTACTAATATAAGTCTGAAAGAGAGGCGCTTAGATCTAATAAGTAGCATATAATACGGAGCAGAAATATTATGTTAAAAAAAACAATATTTGTGGAATGGCCAGTGACCAAGAAACTGGAGCGAGCAGAGAAACAATCAAGTACAGAGAAATGAACAGGGTAGAAGTGCTTGCTAAAACTTCCAGTTGAACCGGAAGAACAACAAGCATTGGCATAGCCAATAGGTCTCGCCTTTGGGGCCTTATAAGTGTTTAGCCAGAGCTATTGACTTTGCCAATGTCTTCAAGCTGTGCTGTAGAGAAGTGTGGCTGCTGTGCGGCATGCTGAAAAGTTATAATAAAAAAGTGTCAGAAGCATTTTTGTTACTTTATATATGACCAAGAAGGCATTATGTAAAACTGAACGACCATATTAAAAAAGTATTTACAATAAAAAATTTCCTCAGTTTTCTTTTGTTCTTGCAATGCTGGCAACTTGTTTCTGCCTATTGCAATGGTTGTTTGTTAAAGCTTTTTTTTTGAGGGGGCATAAACAATCGGAGGGTGAAGGTTGGGAACTAGTACCTGTATTATAACACTAGCAGCGGCCAGACGCTAGGGAGAATCAACAGATGCCAGATTCCGAGAGCAGGCTGAGGTGGTGCTGAGTGATGCTGAGGTGGTAGTGGTGGTGGTGGTGACTGTTGCGGAGACGATGCTGAGGTGATGCTGAATGATACTCAGGTGTTGCTGAGTGAGACTGCTGTGGTGCTGAGTGATGCTGTGGTGGTGCTGAGTGATATTGTCTTGGCGCTGAGTGATGCTGTGGTGGTGCTGAGTGATATTGTCTTGGCGCTGAGTGATGCTGTGGCGGCGCTGAGTGATCCTGTGGCGGCGCTGAGTGATGCTGTGGTGGCCCTGAGTGATGCTGTGGTGGCGGTGAGCGATGCTGTGGCGGTGCTGAGCGATGCAGTGGCGGTGCTGAGCGATGCTGTGGTGGCGCTGAGCGATGCTGTGGTGGTGCTGAGCGATGCTGTGGTGGCGCTGAGCGATGCTGTTGTGGCGCTGAGCGATGCTGTGGTGGCGCTGAGCGATGCTGTTGTGGCGCTGAGTGATGCTGTGGTGGCGCTGAGTGATGCTGTGGTGCGCTGAGTGATGCTGTGGTGGCGCTGAGCGATGCTGTGGTGGCGCTGAGCGATGCTGTGGTGGTGCTGAGCGATGCTGTGGTGGTGCTGAGCGATGCTGTGGTGGTGCTGAGCGATGCTGTGGTGGTGCTGAGTCATCCTGTGGTGGTGCTGAGTGATGCAGTGTTGGCCCTGAGTGATGATGTGGTGTCGCTGAGTAAAGCTATGGTGGTGCTGAGTGATGCTGTGGTGGCGCGGAGTGATGTTGTGGTGGCGCTGAGTGATGCTGTTGTGGTGCTAAGTGATGCTGTGGTTGTGCTGAGTAATGCTGTGGTTCTGCTGAGTGATGCTGTGGTTTCACTGAGTGATGCTGTGATGGCGTTGAGTGATGCTGTGATGGCGTTGAGAGATGTTGTGTTGGTGCTGAGTGATGCTGTGCTGGCTCTGATTGATGCTGTGCTGGCTCTGATTGATGCTGTGGTTGCGCTGAGTGATGCTGTGGTGTTGCCGAGTGAGAGATAGAGTGAAGATATAATGCCCAATTAGAGAGGGTGGTGAGAGAGAAAGAGAGAGAAAGGGTGTACATAGAATAAAGAGTGGAGCGGGATAGAGAGAGAGAAAGAAGGGGAGAGAGAGTGAATGAAGGAGTTTGAAAGAGAAACAGATAAAGGGGTGAGAGAGAATGAAAGGCTAAAAAAGATAGAGAGGGGAGAGTTAATTAAGTAGAGAGAGAATTAGAGAGGGGAGAGAGAAGGAGAGAGACAATAAGAGTGGGGGGTGTGGAGTTTAAATAGAGTGAAGAAGTGACGCGGAAAAAGTAACCTTAAACATAGCTTTGTGCTTTGCGCGAATAAATATTTAAAAAAAAACAGTGAGAGACAAAAATACTGGTAATTAGGCTGTGACTCCCAATATAAAACAAATAGCGATATAAGGTGAAATCAACCCACCGAAGCAATATTTCTAACTAGACAAAAAAAAGCTTGCATTTCAATGCTAATCGCTGTTGTTTTTCATGTGACTGTAGTCCAGGGCCCTCAGTTGGTAATGTGAGCTGCTGCTGCGATTGAAACATCAGAGTCCAGAGAGTTAATGAGCCATGACGAGGAAATCAGGAAGAGATTGGAAACCCAGATGGCAGCTGCGCGTGCACGCCATCGTGAACTCAAGCTGGTCGCCAGCCGAAAGCCAGTGTTTGCAATTCCAAAACCCGCTTACTAAAACTCTCGGCCAGACCAGCGCAAGCGCTGGTGCAGGCCGAGACCTAAAAATGGAAAACCATTCTAGCATTAAGTATGGTTCCAGGTTTTCTTTTCATTATTCTAGAATGAAGTACCAGAGAATTTGTCGTCTATATTTTTGGTTTGCAAAAAGTTTTTTAGCCTCCAGTGTAAATATTTAAGACCAACCTTTAAAGATAATATTTTCAGACATGGTTAAATTCCTAAAGGCGAACGCGTGGGCACGTTTATTAGTAGTGAGGACTCTGATAGTTTAAAATATTTGAATATTAGAAGCATAAAAATAATGATTCATTAAATTTATATTTGACAAAGACATGCGGATCGATGTAATGGATTGTTCAATACAGCCATCCATGTGTAAAATTATTAGGTTTACGTGCTGTCTGCTGTAGCGCTAAAGTATGGTTTAAAGAAAGTGTTTATAATAGTTTTGTTAGTTTTATGTGAGAGTCAGATGCATTATACCTCTTGTAATACTTAATGATTTATTTTTAACATAACTTGCACGCTGTTATTATGAAATCGTGTTTTAGCTGTCATTATTTTTTATTTGAGTTCATGCAATAAAGTGGCCGCCTTAATTGGATTGCACATTCACATGAACATAACAGACAGACCAGGGATTAACAGGCACGTTGTGCAGTCACCCCTCCAATCAGCTCGTGAACCCTTATTACCTTCAATAGAAGAAGGAAACAAAATGGAATGCCCAATAAACCTCACTGCCACATGGCTATTATCATAACAAATTAAAATGAATGTGAATGTGAGGATCTATCAATAAAGACAATATTATTGCAAAACAAAACTAATTTGATTTCATAACAACCTATGTATAAAGTTTAGCTCAAATTGCTAATCGCCATACATCTAAATTTAAACATTTGTATGTATTTATTCGGAATTGTGTCATATTAAAAAGGGCATATATCACATTATGTGCATCATTACATGATTCATCAAAACAGAAAACAAGAGACTACAACAATCAAAAAGTAACCAAACATATAAACAACACATCAAGAAATCAAACATCAACAAATATATACATTATATGGTCATTTCTTGCCTATCCTGACCATTCTTGCGAAAATTACAGGAAATGTATATATCTCTTTTGAGTCCATCATCCACCTTGAGGAGCTAATCAAGAAAGGAAAAAAAAACACAAAATACACATAAGCTAGTTACCATCTCCTGTAAACCCCAAAAGACTCGCACTCATCAGTGCTTCCTAATCTAACCTTCAGAGTGACAGGTTGCACTACTCTCAGTACTAAGAAAAATAAAAGCGTCATCCAACGCTCCTCTCTCACATTTGCAGTAACTCTGATTCATGCTCAAACTGAGTAGATAACTGTCCGCACACACGTCTCCTAGCAGACTCACTCTTCACAGCAGTCACTCATACTAAGTTCATGTTAGCTAGACAGACTAACATCGCTGCTAGCCATACTGCTGAAAATTAGGATGCATTTATCATTGCTACCCCCACCTCTCTCAATTTCTCACCACAAAGAAGGCTGCCAAAGGTGGGAAAGCCTTGCAAAGCCAGTAGGTCTGGCCTTTGAAAACTATTTCGATTGTTATTTTTTTAATTTTTTTATTCTAAGCATATCCCAAAAGAAAATAATGAAAAAAGTTCTTCCGTCTGGTGGCCATATGATTGTGGTAAAAACTTTGCGTTTAAAACCGAAAATAAAAAATCGTATATCATTTTAATAGAACCATAACGGTGCTTCCTAGTGAGCATGTGTACTGAGAAGAGGCGTAGAAAACCTTTTTATTAATTTTAAAGTCCATCAAAGTAAAATATGATTCCTATTAGTCCAAAGAAAAGCTACTATTACTGTCACACAAAGACATGGTTCAAATATACGAGGGAGGAAAAAAAACTTTAAAAGTATTTTTTTTTAAATGGAAAGAAAAAAGCACCTGTTACCTTGCGGTTAAGGGAAAGCAGTTAGGGACAATACATTATGTCTCATACCAGGCCTAACTTTCGGGTGAAGCAATACCCAGGCTGCCTGCCTGTCGAGCAGGATTATATGTTTTTCCTGGGTGGTTGGCTCCAATTTTAGCTTCTGTTCTAGCATTGGAAAGAAGCCCATTCGTCCTCTTGTGGAGATTTATAAGAGAAAGTGTATTCCAGTCTTGACATATGGTGCAGGTATTTTGGGTCATTGTGAAGCCAAAAATCTCCAGACCGAGGAAGATAGGACATTCAGAAGGATCCTGGGGATTCCTGCTAGCAGCCCTCATTTTTTATTCACGATGGAACTTGGCTTAGGCTACGTTGAGGACCATGTCAAATAGGCTCCTTTATTACTATTGTTTTCGATCTGGTGCAATGACCAAGGGGCACATGCATCAATGTAAGGAATTGCGATTCCTTAATAGCGATTTTTAAGGAATTGCTATTAGGGACTCGCAATTCCATATGCATGTAGGAATCGCTAAACAAATTGTTATTCCTACACATTCTCTATAAGCGAATCGCAAATTGGGATTCGCTAATAGGGAATGCCTTCCCATTCATTCCTATGGGCCTAGAGGCCTATAGGAATGAATGGGAAACCACTCGCAATTTGCGATTACCAAAAAGGTAATCACAAATTGCGCATGCAATTTCAAGGGTGATAGGGGGCCAAAAGGCCACCCTGATTCACCCCCAAAACTAGCATGTGTGCACATGTGTGTGCGCCACATAGCACTTAGAAAAATGCAATTTCTAGCATTTTACTAAGGAATTGCAGATTACCACCAACTTGAAGTTGGTGGTAATTTGCGATTCCTTATTGCTAAGTCGCAATATCAGATTGCTTCTTGCATTGCATTTAAGGAATCGCAAATTGCGATTCCCTAAATGCATTCGCCAAATGGGTAATCGCAAATTTTGCGATTACATATTTTGCGATTGGGTTTGGGCTTGATGCATCCCAAATGGCTAATTACCGGTAGCAAAGGGGCCGATTCGCAGAATCAGCCCCTTTGCAACCGGTAATTAGCTTGATGCATGTGCAACCAAGTCTCGTTAAACAGGGGCATCATTGAGGATTGCTTGGCATGTGGCCGGGGGTCCAAAGTCCCCTGCCTTCACTATATCCAGACCACTTTTCTCATCTGGGAAGATAATCCTTTTTCTTGAACCCGGGGGATCTTAGGGAGGAAGATAAATCGTGGGTCTCCGGTAACATTTTTGCAAACAGGGCCATCAAGGGAGAATTGTTTGAGTCAGTAAAACCCTCTTTTAAGGAGTATGTCATTATTCAAACGACCCCCGGAGTGGAGCCCTACTTGGAATGGGTTAGACACCCTTGAGAAAGAATGTTACTCACTGGGTTTCGTTTGGGGTCTATTAGATGTAAACTTTGCTTCCCCCAGGACAATATGATACACATGCTATTTGTTGTAGTCCCCGTATGTGGTTTCTCCCCAGACCCTGTTACATTTCTTGTTTTTCTGCAAACACTATGGGCACCTCTTTTAATTCAAATTTTAAAGAAGCTTCATATTAGAAATTCACTCTTCTACATCGTAATTCTTTGATGCTTTAATGATTACCTTTGTTCATTTGAACCCAGATCTTTGTTTTATTTAATAACTATTACTATTTTATTTCAAATTTGTTATTACCTGTTTTTTCATCTAGATTTTTTTTCGTTTCATGGAACATGTTCAGTTATATTTGTTGATCTTTTATGACTGTTTTCATGACGATCAAATAAAGTATATTTAAAGTAAAGAAAGAAAAAAGCATTGGATAACAAAATGATTGGCCCACCAGTCCTGGCACTGAAGCACACCTCTTTTTAAGTAGATGTCCACATGTGATTAGCCAGAATGGCATCACTTACAATGCAAGAGCCAATAGCTGAACTGGGTTCACCCGTGCCCCATGCTGTGCGTTGTGGTGGTTGGTAGCAAAATTCGAATTATGGTTTAACAGACCAGGGGGGCGTGGCTAGCAGCCAAACATGGCGGTCGTGTGTTAACTGAGCTCCGGACCTGGGCCGACAAAAATCCTGGCATATATCTGCTAACCGACGAAGGACGGACACCAAAGTGTGGGAGTGAGCAGCGGAGACGAGCGGGAGGACTCGGTGCCGCCTGGGTGTCGGTGAGGCGAACACGGCCGAAATTGTGACTCCAAAGGCCTGATGGCGCTGCCATCCGCGAAATAAGGAGGGCTGTGACGGGAATCAGACCTGTGCCCCTACGCTATACAATAATAGCACCGAGACTGTAGAAGGATTGTGGGGCCCGGGGAACTGGATTACTTTGCTGCCAGACAAAATTGCAGGAAGCCGAGGCGGCAGAGGCTGTGCAAGAGAGACTGTGCGGGAAGTGTGCTGGCGGAGCGGGACCGGAGTTTACGCGAGCCCGGGGACGCAGGGCGGCCTGCTCCCCTGTGGCGCAACGAGACACTCGGTCGCAATACAAGAAGCGGCGCCTCGCACATGGTGCCGATGTCAATAGGAGGAGATCGGCACTGACCACATTGCAATCTGCAGAACAGGAGCAAGTGTCTGCTGCTGGAGGCCCCGAAAGTAATTAAACGCTAAATTGGAACCACTGAGACAGCGATCGGAAAATGGCGGCGGTGGGCGATGTTGAACAACCATAATTGACCCGCGAGGCGCAGGGAGATGAAGCGGCCTGTGCACTCTACATAGACACGGGAGAAGAAGGGTATACAAGGCGGCAGTGATTGAGGGCAGTGATCTTGGGCAGAACAGAGGCAATGACATAAGCCCTGTCTAAACCGATACAGAGAGGCTGGAGATACGAGGCCTGTGGTGGCTCTTGGACGGGCCGCAAATCACGTGGCACCCCTGACTAACGTGGCCCGCCACACCGTTATCGGATGCCAGGGCGGGCGCGGAGCACGGATGGTGAAGGGCCACAGTGAGTAGCAACACGCTGACGCTGCCGGGATTGCTGCTGCTGCAAAGCCGGTACAGGTACGCTGGAGCCACCCGCCGCTGCTACACTGCAAGTCACACACTGACATAAGGGTGGCGGATAAGCAGAGAGGCTGTGCGGTACTGATCGGTGTTGGCAACGTGGGAGAGCTGTGACGCTGTGGTAGGAGCACTGGGCGAAATGCTGTGGAGGTGTATAAGAGATCCAGGGGAAGCACACTGTAAACCTACACCCACCTTACACAAGATACCTGTCGCTGGATTGGCTCACAAGATGGGGCGGAAGGGGGTGAAACAACAGGACCAAGGCGGACAGGACTATGTCCCGGATACGGTGGATCCCGCGCACAATAAGACTGGAACAGAATGCACTGCACTGACGGAAGCACCTACACCTGCGGATAAGCTGGATCTCATACTACAGGAAGTGCGTGAATCCAGAAAAGCAATAGAACTGCAAGTAGGGACTCTGACTACTGGCCTCAACTTGCTTCGGGCGGACCACGCTAAACTTACGGACAGGGTGAAAGAAAATGCTGCGACGCTGGAGGAAGTCATCCCCTGGAAATCACAGACTGACACCAAGGTGTCACAGCTGCAAGAACAGGTAGCTATCCTGCTGGATCGGGTGGAAGATGCAGAGGGGAGGACCCAGCGTAATAATATCCGCGTCATTGGACTGCCCGAAAAGAGTGAGGGAGCAGACGCGATGAGATATATGGAGCGGGGGTTCCGGGATCATATCACTACTGAAGGACTTTCCGAGCAATATTGCATAGAGCGAGCACATAGGATTCCTACTGGTCGCCCAAAACCAGGCACTCCACCTCCTCCTCTAATAGTGAAACTACTGAACTTCCGCGACAGGGACACTATCCTGCAAAAAGCCCGTGACGCATCTCCGATAAACTTCGAAAATACGAAAATCTCACTATATCCAGATTACACAAGGTTGGTTCAGTAACAGCGCTCTTCCTTCATGACAGTTAAAAAGCAGCTCAGAGACTTAGACCTGAAATACGCACTGCTCTTTCCGGCGCGCTTAAAAATCTTCTACGACCAAAAATCCTATTTCTTCGAAAGCCCCGGAGATGTGGCAGATTGGCTGGAAGTGATGGAACTAACGAATGCTGCAATGACTAACTCTCAACGCACGGAGAAGAACAGGACCAGCCCTGGGATCTCCGCTGGGCGAGGAAGCCGAAGAACGCGCCGGACTCCTGCACGGCAGTATATCACCAAGCAGCAGATACAACAGACTAAATCAAAGGCGCTTATAGCGGCGGCCACTTTCACGCACACCTCAGGAGTGGAAGCTAAGTCCTCCTCGGAAGAAGTAGAAGTAACGCACGAATCAGACTCCGAAGGCAGTGTGGCCCTGTTCCATCTGTGACCCCACAAGTCATTAAAGAATTATACGGCTGACTGTATCCGCAAGTATAAGAAAGGTAACTGTAAACTAAGTTTTTGTAACATGCCCGCAGCAACGGCGAACTTATTTACAATGTGCATTCTTAATTAGGCCCAGGTCCAGTAGAAGCTTAGTTGTATTGATGTATAGAAAGTACACCACATGTGGAGCGCTAGCAATGTCCCCCATACGGCGAAGGCGCTGTGCATGAACATTGAGTTTTTATTGTTTCAGTTAAGTTGTATGGTCCGGTATAGTTGGGTGACCAGACCGAGTATTGGGTTGTTCAGGGGGTGGGAAGGTCTCACGGTACGGAAACGGATAGGTAGGCTCTTCTACTTGCGCACCACAGTAATTTACACGCAGCTTCAAAGGCTTTGCAATGACGGTACAGGGTAACTACACCATAATAACGTGGAATATACGGGGCATGGGAACAATACAGAAGAGACATAGGATACATGCGCAGCTACAGCGCTGCAAAGCACAAATAGTATATCTACAAGAATCTCATATGGTAGACAGCGAGGCGGCGAAGCTGCGCAAGAAATGGAGGGGACAAATCTTCTCCACCTCCTACTCCAGCTATGCGAGAGGGACCACTATTTGGGTGCGGCATGGAGTACCATTTAAAGCTTTGGAACAAAGGGTGGACAAGATGGGACGATACATATTTGTGAAGGGTACGCTAGATGGACAACCTGTAATACTGGGCACGGTGTACGCTCCAAACTTGGAACAAGATAAGTACTGGGACATAGTGAGCGGGGCGCTAGCGGGATGGGAAGCACAACCATGGATACTGGGAGGGGACTGTAATGCGGTAATGAACGTGGCGCTAGATAGGTCACACCCGCCGCTACATGGAGCAGGTGTGTTTAAACAAGCTGAAGCACTGGATAGATGGGCAAAAGGTTGGGAGCTCTGTGATGTCTGGAGGATGAGGCACCCCATGCACAGAGAGTACTCTTACTATTCTGCAGTACATGACTTACATACCAGAATAGACAGAATATACTGCTCCAACAGGATAGCAATGCAAACGCTTCACGCCACTTACTTACCAAAAACCTACTCAGACCACAATCCATTGGAGATTAGTCTGGCATGGGGGAGAGTGCCCACGCCGGTTCCCACATGGCGGCTGTGGCCACAGATGCTGGAAGATTCAGTATTCCGTAGTGACCTTTCAGGGACCATTGAGCATTATTTAGCAGAAAATAGCAATACGGCAACAAGCAGGTTAGTAGAATGGGACGCTTTTAAAGTCGTGATACGGGGGAAGGCGATAAGTACAACCGTGGGCGCCAGACAGGAAATACATAGGGCTTTGATAGAAGTGGAAGATAACATGGGCAAGTTGGAACAAGAGGCTGCCACACATACTGACCAAAAGGGCCTGCTGCAGGAAGCGAGAATAAAGCATGCAGAACTTCTAGAGACACTACGGGTCATTGACTACCAAGCATATACGAGGAAAGCCCACGCTGAAGCAGATAGAGCAGGAGCACTACTTGCCAAATTAATCCGGGACGCCCCCCCTACGGTGGTTATCCATGAGATTGTAACGGCGGGAGGGACTATGGCCTACACTCAGGCAGATATTAATGCAGCCTTCCGACATTATTACACCACGCTATACAGTGCCACAGACCACAACACGGAGTCCCAAACGGAGGTCTTCCTTTCTAAAATGATGTACCCCAGACTTACAGCCGCAGCCCAGAAAGACCTCACTGGACCTATTACCCAATCTGAGATCAGAATAGCTATGAAGGGACTTCCGCGAAATAAAACCCCTGGCATGGACGGACTCCCAATAGAATTCTATAGTACCTATGCAGAATCACTAGTGCCTCAACTGGAATTGTTATATAAAACCGCATAGGATAAGGGGGTCTTACCGCACACAACGGCACAAGCGTTAGTTATGTCACTCCCGAAAGCAGGGAGAGACCCCACAGATATGGCCAACTCCCGCCGTTGTCCCTACTAAACTCTGAATACAAGATCTTGAGTAAGGTATTGGCTAACAGGTTATTGCCCTCCCTGTCTAAGCTAATACACATTGACCAAACAGGGTTTTTACCGTCACGCAGCACATCACTAAATATTAGGAAATTACACCACTTGATGACGGAAGCCCCGAGCCGATATCCACATGCGGGATGTCTTTCGTTAGACCTAAGGCAAGCCTTTGACTCCATAAACTGGGAATATATGTTTAAGGCCCTGGAGAAATTCGGGATTCCAGAGGGATATATCGCTAGCTACGCCTCCTATACAAGGCCCCTACAGCACGGGCCCGCACTGGTGGTTATATCTCGGAGGAATACTCCATATATAAGGGGACTAGACAGGGATGCCCTCTGTCACCTCTTATCTTTATACTAGCACTGGAACCATTGGCCATAACACTGCGGAAAGAGATACCAGATCGGGGTATCTTGCTAGGAAACACATTACACCTGTTCTCGGCATATGCAGACGACATCATATTATACCTGAATGATTTAAACATGCCTCTAGCCCCAATATATGATACATTCCGCCGCTTTGAATGTGTGTCTGGATTAGCCATTAACATAATGAAATCGCATGCTTTTTTCTTTACAGAGAATGCAGGAACTACAAGTATAGATTTTGGGGACGCACAACTAGCAGTGGCACCGGATACCTTTAAGTACTTAGGTATACAAATTTACAGGGCACAAGCAGATATGCTCGACGGTAACCTGCACAAAGCAGTCCGAGCTTTGCGTTCCAGTATTGTTTTCTGGACGGCACTGCCACTATCTGTTATGGGAAGGGCAGCTCTGGCAAAAAAGGTGGTTTTGCCGAGACTTTTGTATTATTTCACTAACTTACCACTAATCGTACCGCAAACCACATTTAAATTACTGAACACGATGCTTACCGAGCTTATCTGGGGTACTGGTAGACGCCGTATAAGCCTGAAGAAACTGCAAGTAGGTACACGCATGGGCGGACTGGGGGTCCCAGACATACGAGCATACTATTATGCATGTCAATTGCAATGGCTATCATACTGGACTGCGGGACGCAACTTGCAGGAAATAGGGTATACGGAGGCAGATATGGACAACGGTGCGCTACACGCTCTATTGCTACCTGGTGGCAGACCCCCGAGGGTCCTTCCCCCACTGCTAGCCACAGCGCTCAAATGCTGGAAGGCGGCGTTGCATTACACGCAAGCAACCCCGGCCTATGCAGATAACATTCCTCTGACCGGGATTCCACTAGAGGGAGGCAGACTCACGAAACGGAAACTGGCACCTTGGTCGGAAGCGGGGATTCACACAGTGTCAGACCTATTCGGGGATGGGATACTGCTCGACCATGATACATTTATTAATGAAACTGGGGCCCCAGCACACTTATATTTACTGCACGCTGCACTAATACAATACATAAAAACACACTGGGCCCCGCAAAGGCAGGAACCCACTACCAATGACCTAGTAAAGATGGTACATTATATGGGAAGAGGAAGACACCTTATTAGATGGCTTTATGCAGGCATCAGTTCACACACCAAAGCCACACTAGACACACTGAGAACTACATGGGAGGGAGACATAGATAGGGACCTAACAGATAAAGAATGGATGGAGGTGCTGGAACATCCAAGGAAGACATCGAGGAACACGAAACTCAAATTTATACAGACTATGGTATTACACCGAGCTTACCTCACTCCACATAGGTTAGACAGAATGTTCCCCCAAACACAACATTATTGCCCGAGATGCCTGCTAGAGGGAGCGAACCTACTTCATATGTTATGGACCTGCCCCAAAGTGCGAGGATACTGGGACACCATCAGGCACAGAACGGGGGAAGCGGTAAACCATGAGATACAGAACACGGTGGAGGAATGCATTCTAGGGCTGCATAAGCAAACATCCAAACACAAAGTGCAATACCGATTTATAGATCTGGCACTCATATTAGCTATACGTAACATTACTATGAGATGGAAATCGCGGAAACCCCCGGAAGTACTGACCTGGCACACGGAATTACTGCGCTGGGGTGTTGCGGAGAGCGCCGCAAGACACAGAGAAGAGCTCAAGGGCCTATGAAAAATACCAATAGCATTAGAATGGGATGGGATGTTAGAAGACATAAGGACAATGGACGATGTTTAGGACCCAGTACGAGGCATACAACAGAAAGCACAAAGGGATAATCATGTTTTATAACTGGCGCATAAACAAGGAAATTTAAGATACGTACACATGACTGTGCAACGTGCCTATACCGAATAATACATATATATGGGACTAAGAAGTACGCGTGAGACCGGGGTGGAACGGGAGGGGGGAGTTGGGGACAGTTTTATTGTATTGATATGTTGGAATATGAATATCAACAGAGTTTCAAGACTCAAAGAAAAATACGGATTGTAATGATTGGTACATAAACCTAACGTGTACATATAAGATGCAACAGGAATGTGAAATAGAAATGTGCATAATTATTAAGGCATATATGAAGATACAAGATATGTAACATGTTGATATGATATATGCAATCAATAAATATCAATAAACTATGTTTAAAAAAAATGGTTTAACAGACCAATGGATGAAGACGGCTGAACCAAACCCCCTCCATATATGTATATCTGTATTTTTAATTTCATTGTTTTATTGCATAAAGCTGGGGCGACCTAAAAATCAGGACCCATGCCTTTATGGTACCCCAACTGGCCCTGCACAACTGCCATTCAACCAGAAACTGTCAACAAGCCTACTGCTATCCCTGATACTTCCCACTTTTAGGTCGCAACCTACCAGACAGCCTACCAGAAGCTTTCTAGTTTGCTAAAGACATGTTTGTAACTCGCGTTTTTCTGCTTTCCATTTGCTGCCTTTATTTGTTTTAGGCTGTCCAGCTTGAGTTCGTACCTTCCCTTGCCCAAACCTTATTTATAGTATCCTTCTAAGTGCTACATTTCTGTAAACAGGCCTGTAAATCTTGTTCTTATCTCGTCACATTTGCTGTGCATTCAAAGACCGAGGTAAAATGTCAGGCGCTATCTTCCGAGGGCGCTTGTTTACATTTCTTTCTCTGACTTCAAAGTGAGAGGATTTATGTGACGATTGTGCTGGATACTGGGGGTAGCAAAAAGTTTTTTCTAGCATGCAACAACATTTAAACGTGCTGTGTAATCATTTCAGAATGTATCAGAATAAGGAACCTAAATGAAGATAATTTTTTATTTCTGAAGTGTATTAGAAACAAATACCTGAATATGATCAAAACAAATCATTACACTAGGTGATACAATTGCCACACATTTTCGTCTGTGCACTGTATAGTTTTATTAGTGAAACTGTATGTCTGTGCAAATGTAATGGTCATTTCAATTGAAAATGTGTTGTTTGTAATGGCAGTGTGCTACCATACCATGAATACTCTGCTCTATGCCACTACACATCACTGCACTCTACTCTGCACCACTCCACTTTAGACCACTCCATGCCACTGCACTCTATGCTCTCTACTCAACCCTGTACCACTCTACTCTATGTGAATGCACTCTTCCCCACTCTACTATACTGCTCTCTTTGCTGGTGCACTCTACACCACTCCAGTCTAGGCCATGCCAATCTACTCTGCACAACTCCACTCTACGCCACTGTACTGTACGCCACTGCACTCTATGCCTATACACTCTATCCCAATGCACTTTACTCTGTAACCCTCAACTCTATGCTCCTGCACTTTATTCCACTCCACTGTACGCCACTCTAATATTCTCTGCACCACTGTACTCTACACCATGTTACTCTACGCCATTACACACTATGCCACTCTACGTAACTGCGCTCTACCATGCACCACTCCACTGTACCCCATTTCACTTTACTCTGAAACAATCTACTTGACTCCACTGCACGCTACGCCACTCTACTCTTTACCACTCCACTCTATGCCACTGCACTCTACGCCACTACACTCTACGCAACTCTACTCCTAACCATTGCACTGTACTCCAATTCACTCTACTATGCATCAATGTACTCTACGCCACTGCTCTCTTAGTCACCCTACTCCACTCTACACCACTGCACCCTGACACTCTACTCTGCAACACTGCACTCTCTGCCGCTGAACTTGACGCCACTCTAACTCTGCACTACCCCACTCTACGTCACTGCACTCTATGCCACTGCACCCTACGGCACTATACTCAGGGCCGGACTGGCGTAGCAGGCATCGGGCGTTTCCCCGCGAGGCTGGAAGGGTGGGGGCCGAGTTTGCACTGGTGGGGGCCGGTTTTGTTACTGGGGCCCGGTTTTGCAGCAGTGCTGCAATATCGGCTCCCAGTGACAAAAGCAGCAATGCCTCACACTTGCCCCCCACCCCCCCCAAGGGGGCTGATCCAGCAAAATTGCCAGGGCTGCTGTGGGTTCCCAGTCTGGCCCTGACTCTACTCCACCCTTCAATCCTTCATCACTCTATGCTACTCTACTCTGCACTCTATGCCACTCGACTCTACTCTGGGCCACTGCCCTCTGCATCACTCAACTCTATGCCACTCCACTTCGCACCACTCTATGCCACGCCACTGCACTCTACTCCACTCTACTCTGCACCACTGCTCTCTGCACCACTCCACTTCACTCTACTAAGCACCACTGTAATCTACGCCACTGCATTATATGACGCTGCATTGTGCGCCACTGAATTAAATGCTATTGAACTCAATGCCACTGCACCTTATGCCACTATAATCTGCAACACTCTACGCCAATGCACACTAAACCAGTTCACTCTACTTTATGCCACTCCAGTTATATGCTGCTCTACGCGACTCCACACTATGCCATTCCAATACACAACACTCTCTGCCACTCCACTCTACAACACTCTACTCCACTCTTCGCCATTCTACTCGACGATCGCAAGGTAAGTGGTTTTATTTATTTACTTTTTGAAATTTAATTTTTCCTATCCTGTCGTCTGTCAACTTCCCCCCGCCCCGCCCCACCACTCTTACCCGTGCCGGCCACGCCTGTTGATTTCCACGGGTTGCTGGTGAATCACAACCACGTAGGAAAACAAAACTGAAGAACTTGCATGGGGTTTAAGATGTTTCGAAATATTAACAATTATCACAGTTAGAGTTTCCAACAACCCTGAATCATTGCTTAAAATAGTTCCTATAATCTAATCATCCAAATACCGGGTTGTGATTAAACAAGCAAAAATCAGTAACACACGGCCCTTGTGAAATAAGAGAAAATATAGTTCATGCACAAGTTCCTAAACCAACCATTACCAAACCAACACAAAAAACATGATTTTTTTTTATCAATCTGCGATGGCCTGACTGATAATTTTGTTTGTCCTCTGTGTTACAAGCAGGGAAAGTGGTGGCTGGTGACTGTTGCCCCCCATGCCAGCACACCTTTTCCAGGTGCATGCAGCACCATGCTCATTAAAACTCATTCACATACATTTTATTTTCCAAACGCATTTTTGTTTTTGGCACAAACCCCTTGCCTACCCCGAGGGAAAGTGGGGTTCTTTTAATATTAAATACACATTGTTTATTTTTCAAATCCTTAGGCTTACACAACCTCTGTGGAAAAAAAGATGAGCAATGCAAAGTTTAAACATAACCAACCAAAGATGGGATCGATCCAGGGCCGCACTGGCCTACAGGTCAATCTGGCAGTGCCATAAGGGCTGGCCTAACAGGTCAGTGTGAGCTGTTTTTAGGTCGAGCCTCGAGTAGCGCGCAAGCGCTGCTCTGGCGAGACTTTAAGTAAGGGGGTTTCCAAAGCTGACCACACGCTCGTGCGTCGTGGCCTTTTTCGGGCGGTTATGCGCGACGCAGACATGTGTTTCCCATTATCGTGCCCAGACGCGGGCGCGATAATTGGAAACACATGCCGGCAAAGGCCATGACGCACGAGCGTCTGGTCAGCTGAGCAGGCTGCCGCGCTCCCTCCTCCCCCTCCGCTCCTCTGTGGTGCGCGCGCACCACTGTTTATTTTTTACCGCGCGGCCGCCATTTCTTTTTCATTTTGCAGCCTGGTTCTTTTCTGTTAAGCACTCCATGACAGTTTCCGCTTCTTCCCACTTGCACGCAAACATGTGCTTCTCCCTAATGCCTCCCCCACCCATGCCCTCTGTATTGCTATCCCCAACCCCTGTGTTGCTTCTGCATCCCTCCTGCCCTCCTTGTGTTTCTTTTGCATCCCCTCAAGTCCTCTCCCCTTACTTTCACATTCCGTCCCATGTTGCTTCCGCATTCCCCCCACCCTTCCCTGTGTTGGCTCCGTGTCACTCCCCACCTTCCAGATGTTGCCTCCGCACCCCACCTGGTCGGTTTGAAGGAAACAAAAACTTTTGCACATTTTCTTTTCCTTTTAGTTATTGATTTTAAAAAAGCGCGTGCGAGCGGGGGGCGCACACATAAAAAAAATGGAGGGAGTCGTGTCAAAGGCTTTTTTTTTACTTTAGCCAACCTGTACAACAACGCAGATGCTGTGCAGCGTGGTTAAAAAACATTGGTAAAGCCAATAGGTCACGAAGGCAAGAAATTGGTTTTGCCAATGCTTGTTAGGTTTTGCCTCAGTGTTGCTGCATAGTTACAAATTGAACAGGCTTTTTTAGATAAAGATATCCGACTAAGTAAAGAATCACAAACCTCTCTTTTTCCTTTCTTCACACTTTCACGAGCACCTTCCCTGAGCACCTTCTGATACTATTACAATTCTATGGTAGCCTTGAGCACCGATATGTTTGTTTTAAATGTCTATATTAGATATGCATAAATCACCATGCTTTCTAAAATCTCAACTAAAAGATTGAAACTAAAAATTGTTGAAATATTCATGTGTGTGTTTGTCTCTCCTTTTTCCTTCCGAGTTATTCGGATTGTGATGCATTCATTTTCTGTCACGTGCGCTAATTCATATAGTGCTAAGAGAAAGTGATACTATCACTTTCTGTTGTTTTTGGGGTGGTTGCTTCTCCCGATCGGACCACTGTTTGTTTGTATCGTAGAGACAAATTGAAGCAAAAACTACTGTTAATTCAGAAAGTTACACTGTACAACATGTTACTAAACGAGCTGTTTCTGCACCCTGTGGGCACTTGATTGTGTGTGCCTATGTGTGTGTGTTTGTATGCTATGTGTACATGAGTGCATGTCTGTATTTGCATGATTGCACCCATGAATGTCTGTTTGCAGGCAAGGAGGGTGTGTTTTGCCCTAGGCCTGCCCATGAAATACTGGATCTGGCACAATAGGGGTAATTCAGTGGCGTAGCTAGGGGGGGGCGATGGGGGCGGACCGCCCCAGGTGGCACGAGTTTTCGGGCGGCAGCCGGCCCCCCTTACTCCCGCTCTTACCTGCGGCCGTTGCGGCCGCAAAAATCGGCCGCGGCCGCTACCACCCCCCCCCTCCCCCTCTAAACCCCCTCGCTCTACTATGATTTTGCCGAGGGCGGCAAACGCAGGGGCCGCCACGGGCAGCCTAAGGCCTAGCTACGCCCCTGGGGTAATTCCTGGCAGTCTGATTGCCCTGGCACTGTGGTTGTATTTCCTGGCAGCACTCAGGCACTGGCACAACACTGGCACAACAGTGGTAATTCCTAGTAAAATGCTGGCACAGTGGTGGTAATTCTGGTAAATTATAGGCCCTCACACATCAGTGGTAATCCCTGCAACATGCTGGCCTGGCACAACAGTGCTAAATCCTGGTCAAATGCTGGCCCTGGTGCAATGGTGGTAAGCTCTGACAACAACCAACCTTGATAAAATGGTGGTAAACCCGGACAACATGCTGGCCCCGGTACAATGGAGGTAATCCCTAGCGAGATGATGCTCCTGCCACAATGGTGGTAATCTCCGACAAAATTCTGGCGCAGTGATGGTAATTCCGGTAAAAATTCTGATCCTGGCACAATGGTGGTAATTCCTGATAATCTCCTGGCCCTGGCATAATGGTAGTACTCTCTGGCAACATACTGGCACAAAGATGGTATTTCCTGCCAAACTGAAGACCTTGGCACAATGGTGGTAATCCCTGGAACATACTGGCCCAATCATAATGGTGGTAACCCCTTGCAACGTGCTGGCCCAGGCATAAGGATGGCAATGTGATAAAATCCTGCTCTGGCATAATGATGGTACTCCTTGGCAACATACTGGCCTTACCATATAGGTGGTAATTTGTGGTAAAGTGCTGGCCCTAGCACAATGGTTGCAATCACTGAAAACATGCTGATCCTGCACCAATGGTCGTAATTTGTATGAAGCATGCTAGTCATGGCATAAAGATGATAATCCATGGCATATTGTGGACAGCCATGGTCAAATGCTGTCAACTGCACGCATATAAATAATGCTGAATACATTTAAATTCAGGCAGACTAAGAGAAGAAACAGTGCAAGTGTACATATGCAACAGGCATGTTACGGTTTATGCTTAACTAACCTTTCCAAACCTCAAGGCAGATGTATTTGCCATTTGCTCGGGTTGTGGGGAGAGGGTTGCATGAAGCGAAACATTCTCCATTTATTAATTTGTGTTTGACATCTGGGACAGTATGTGCTTACGTCTACATTATTTCTACTATTTCCACATATGATGACCAGGCCAAAATGGTGTCTATTTTCCACAGAAACTGGGAATTGTAAAGGATTTGTGATTTACTCTGGACGGAACTGCGAAAATAGCCAAAGTATGGCAAAATATTGTTTTGTTTCCAAAAACCAGTAGACTAAGTGGTGTTAAAAAAAAAAATCAGTTTTTCGTTTCTAATAACAGAATTAGCAAAATATTTGCTAAGCTAAGATCAACATCCTCCCAGCTATTGAAGGCATGAAGAAAGGAAAATATTTTAACACTATTTTTTTAAGTGTTTTGTAATATTTCCTGTTTTGCGGTTTTAACCTGCTTTTACCTATGTAGGAAATAGGTGTGAACCCTTTGTGGAGCCCAGAAAACTGCATGTTTTTAAACCCTAGACAACATTTTGTATTCAGCAAGAGATCTTTTTGTAGATTGCTCCCAAAAAATAACTGAATTCACAAAACAGAGAATGTAAATGGGAAAAGGGACAGTGGTGACAAGGTTTACATTTTAAACTTTCTGAATTGAAGGTCGACCTGTGCAAGGTATATACTGTTATATTCCACAGCTTCTTCCAGGTAGAGAGGTATACAGATTTTGTAAACCTTGCAAACACCTGCAAAGCCCCCAGCCAGCAATGGAGCTGTGGAATACAATGGTTTGTATTGAGTTTCAATCATGCATCACTTTATAATGACTAATAATAAGAATAGAAATGTAATACCAGGGATAGCTGTGCATGTTTGAACTGTACTCGCAGGTCTGAGCTTAGGGATGGGTAACACATGTACCACCCCTGAAATACGAAATACCCAAGATGCAATGCAATCTTGAGAGCTTTCAGGAAACATGTTTTTGTCGATGAAATGATAATAGCAAATGAAATGTCATATCAATCTGCGTTTTCACACTTCTGCAGATAGAAATTAGTATGCACGATGTGTGGTTGGGCCTACTGTACCAAACAAAAGGGCCCAAAATCGTAAACATGTCCTATCTTGTGGAGAGAAAGGTAACCTTAAATTACCGACCACCCAAGTTAGCTTGTCTCAAGCCTTAATTTCCTCTGAGACTACCGCCGTGGAAAATACTAACATTTCTGTGCCAGTCTCGGAGACGGCTGGCATCTGTCCTATCCTCCCAGTAGAAAGTGCCCCAACTGTGCCATCCCTGGAGGAGAAATCCGACAGAGTGCCCATTTCTCCCCCGCCTTTAGTAGAGCCCAAGCGTTTTAATCACTCCGTAGCCAATGCTGACCACTCTGCTGTGCTCTTAAGTGACATGAACCGTAGAACAGGCACCAACCTCACCACTGGGAAGGCTGATGCATCTCCCATTCCATCTGATGCTTTTCCCCGTTCAGAGAGTACGACCGGTTCGCCCACCTCCGTCTAAACCATTCCCTCCCTTCCTCTTTTCATCTCTGACTTCACTCTCTCTCCTCCTTCTCCACTATCTGAGCACACCACTCCCTACCTATGTTCTTACTCCAACCTCCCCCCTGGCAGATCTGGTCTATCTCTCCTTCAGCCCGCACCTTCTCCCAGTACAGAGAGTACCACTGGTTTGCCAAAGTCTGGCATCACTCCCTCTGTAAGACCTTCTTTCTCTGAAAGCAGCATTTCCTCTCGTTTCTTGCCGTTCACTTGCATCAAGCCACTTGTTTTTCTGCCATGGCGTTAAAAGTCTTGGAATGTGTTCAAAAGTGTTTACTAAGGCAAGCATATATTCCTAACTCGGACTGCATGATCTAGTGTGTAGCTATTGTATAGCTCTTCAATCCCTGGTGGCACAGCATCCAGGATAATGTGCTGCATGGCTAAACACTTGTAAGGTCCTAAAGGCGAGACCTATTGGCTATGCCAATGCTTGTTTGGGCTATTGGTGGACCGGTTTTGGCTGTTGATTTCTCTGATATTACTGCAAACACTACCTGCATCAACAACAAATGAATGCACTTCCCCATACCTCTTATATAGCATGTCTTCACAAGTTCACAACTGCCGCCATTCGCTAATGGTTGGTGCCAAGGCCTACGTTTGTGTCTCAGTCCGATCCTGGAAAGATCAGTTTCTTCATTGTTCAAGTTCCGCAGTATAACCTAAGCAGGCCGTCCCTGCTCATACCTCCCCCCCAAAAAACATGCTGAAGTGCAGAAGGTTAATGAGCAGTAAAGATCTCTTTAAATGTAATTTATGTATCCTGTCACATTTGCTGTGCGTTCGAAGCCAGAGGTCAAATGTCAGGCTATGTTTTCTGTCAAATTACTGTTCATTCTTTTATCATGGAGATTTGTGTTTACATTTCTTTCTAGATCTGCAAAGTGAGAGTTTTTTGTAAAGTCAACTATGTGACATGTAATTTTTCTAGCATGCAACAACATTTAAATACATGTAAATGAACTGTACATGTATTTCAAAATATATCTCCAGTTAGGAAAGCACAAATGAAGGGGCCCCCTTTCCCTTTGAGAATGTTGAAAAAATATTTTTTAAGAGCCAGCATTAGTCCCAGGGACCATTGCCTACTGTTAAATGATAAAACTTCAAAGTTTCATTTTTTGTGTTTTTTAAATGCATCCTGTGTTCCTTTAAGGACAATTGGCTGCATCTTAAAAAAACAACAACAATGCTTTATTAAAACGCAATTACAGATATGGTGATCTGCTGACCTCAGCAGGCCACCATACCTGTAATGGCTGCAAGTCCTAATGGGTCACAAATTGCAACCTGCCTCATTAATATTTATGATGTAGGTGGTATTGTTACCCACTAGGAATTGCTGATTAGAAGTTGTACATTTTCTTATATATGGAATTGCAATTTCCTAATTGCGATTTGGTAAGAATCGCAATTTGGACATCTGGCCATTGGTGATGTACAAATAATAAATATTTGCTGAAACCCATTTTCTATAAATTAACATTTGTGTGCTACATAGTTTTATCAATAAAGCTGCATCTCTCTGCAAATATAGTAACAATTTCAATGGAAAATGTGTTGCCTGTAAATGACAGTGCACTACCACACCATTCTTTAGTAATATCCTGGCAACGGTGTGCTCCAAAATGAACTTCAGCTATATATCTAGACTCTTACCACTCTCCTGCTGAATGGACGTGGCTCATTTGCTATACTTGTTCTCTGTGAGACTCGTGGATTTTTCACTATCCCTATGACTTCAGTGATGTAACATTGATAGCAGCACCCCTGATAATGGGAAATTGGCTTTATCATAGAACACAGTTTGAATAAAATAAACTGTTAAACACCAGGGACTCTGAGACCAGGCTCCCCACCACCAGGTCCAGATGCTCCCCAGAATCATGTTCACTCTGACTCTTTTTTAAGAAAGCTCCTGGGCTTGGGGCAAAGGGTTAAACTTAGTTGATATGTTATTCCGAGGTTCCTGGCGTGGGTGTGGGTCCCAGTTCAGCCAGTCACCAGTTGGAGTCCCATAGGAGGGTGCCCTAACTGAAGATCACTATTTCGGTCTTGTCAGTGTTGAGCTTGAGACAGTTGGCTTTCATCCAGTTAGCGACTTCGGTCATGAAAGCTGTGAACTTCTTTCTTGTGGTAGTGGTCTTGTCTGAGAGGGAATGTATGAGTTGAGTGTCATCGGCCTAGGAAAGGATGTTGATGTAGTGTATGCAGATGACATTGGTCAGAGTATTCAGTAAAAACTACAATTGCTCATTATTGCCCAGTGTTAGCCACAATGATCGTAATTGTTTCTATCAGCTTTCAAAGATATACTCTAAAACTTAAGAGTAATGGGACAGTAAATGACTATACAGCAGAGTACACAAACACGAAATTTCATGCCATTTTGCACACTGTTGCAGGCCTGCTGTAGTCAAGACGATTGTCTTCTGAGAAGTGTTTACATCCTCAAAATGACTTTCCGGTGTAGAGGACTATTGGTGCTCCCGCTTATCTGGAAATATGTATAAGGAATGCTACCTATCTCAGTAATATTTCTACTTTATAAATAATTTGTCTACAGTACATTGTAAATTGTTTTCACACCAAGGGATCTCTAAAAATGGAAATCTGTTAATCGCGCGGTCAATGCTTCTAAATGGGCACGTCTTTTTTTCATTCTTGCGACGATGTTTTCAAACGTATTTCTACTATGGCATGGTGGATGGATGGCACTCCAGAGAATATTGTGTTGACTGGCATGGCTCTATAAACCACCCACAATTCCTCGATAAACACGGTCAAGTGGTACTGTTGGCCTGAAGGGGAGTGGCACTCAAAGAAAAAAAGTGTAAGGAATGAGGAGAGAGCCTTGAGATTGTGGATTTCTAAAAACAATTAGTATCCCAATTGTAAGGGATTGTGGGCTATGGTGGGTAGGTCACATTAGACGCCTGACAGGTGGGGGAGAGCAAATGTGGTTAAGATTCCCATATATAGTATAGTTTGCAGGCTGTGATTATTGTCTTTTGATGCTGTTCTTAGTAGTCGTGTGCTCACCAGTGCACTAAAACCACTGAGAGATAGTATGCATGTCTATTGATTCTGCATTATTGCAACCAAATGACTCCAACTCCCTGCTCCATGGTTGCTAGTGGGCACGTTTTTAACTGGCTAGTGGGCACCTTTTTAACTGCATCTGTGCACTTGCTTTTCTCCAACCTGCTAAGTTTTGGTACAGCCAGTAGTCCCCATTTGAAGGCATTCTTCACACTAGGCAAATGCAATTTTTGTGATACAAAGTTAGAGGCCTGTCTGTTGTTTCTCATCAGCATTTGTGCTTTAAAATTTGTGAAATTGGGGAGAAGCAGACCACTGTACGTAGGCCGCATTCAATGAAATTGTCTTATGGATCTGTTGAAACTATTGTAAAATGGATAACATTTGACAGTAAAGTTACCACTAGATGCTTCTGTATGAGTCAGAGCACCCTGAAGCAGCGCTACTAAAGTATCATGACCACTGTCCAAAATTGTTGTTTTGATTATGCCTCAATCTCAGGTGCTGAATGGAAGGGAGCTGCTTTAAAAGAGCAGTTGAACGTCTATGGATTTTGTCATATGCCTTAGCCGTTTAAATAAGTGAGACCTCCTTTCACTATATACACACACCCAGTGTGCCAAATATGAGACACTTATCTCCACTTCTGAATTACAACGGGTGACATCAGCTGTCGGAAAATAAACTCTTCTCTCCCACTACCTTAAAAAAATTCCAGGCTCAATGGTTCTCGCGCTGCCTATTCCTTTCCAAATATTTTCTACCTCAGAGACTAAAATTATAACGAATTGTGATTGATTTTGCTGTATTTGGTGTTACTGCCCTTGCTCCTCTTTATCACTTGTAATGTGAAAAGTGCCTTCCTGGTGGACAAGTAAGAACTTTATGCTTGTGTGCTTGAGTGCTGCTTCGAATATTACTACTGGAGACGTAAGCATACTCCAATTATGTTATAACAGGCACTGTTGCAACATGTTACATACAGAAAGTAACAAACGAAATGAGATATGAGATCAAAACCTGCATGTACAAACCTGTTGCTATTTTGGATTCTGTCCAGTTGGTGCTTTGTTTTTAGGAAATGTAGAGATCTTTATAGTCCCTTTAAATGTCAGGTAATTGCTGATTGACCTTATTTTCTCGAGAGACCTGTTCCAGAGTTTGCATGTGTGTACAGAGAAAGATTGCTTGCCCAATCAGGTTCTTTATAGGTGGGATGGTCAAAGATGGAACCATTTTTTTCTGATTTAGAAGTAGAGCCTGAATACGATTGAAAATAATGATTCCTGCCTAGTGGATAGTTCAGTGGGCATGAATTAAAAGTATGTTATCCAGCAACGGGGATCCTCGAGGGCAGAGATGATGTGGTGCCACTTGTTCAGGTTTAACTTGTCTTGCAGCAGCATTCTGGATCTGTTGCAGTTGCCAAATGGGAGTTTTGATAGTCCAATTTAGAGCATGTTAATGTGGTTGAGTCTTGGCAAGACTAGAACTTTAGAGGCTTGAGCAATGTGGGATATTCCTAGGTGAGGGTCAGAGGATTTGAATGGTGCACAATGCATTTTTAGTCACTTTGTTAACCTTTTGGTTAGAGTGAGTTAAGGAACTATTGGGTTGGTGAAAGGTGGTGTACGGAAAGGAAGGAACATAATTTGGGTTCTTCATGCATGTTGGTCTTAATCCAGTTGAGAACAATGCCTTGGTTTACAGTTACACTTCTCTTTTTGGTTTCAATTTGGTTATCAGTGGAGTCAAATGCTGATGATGGGTCAAGAAGAAAGATTTGCTCCACCAGTTGGTCTGCTGTTTTGTGGAGGTTGTTCATTTCCATACCAACCTGCTAAAAGGAACTCACTTCCTCTATTTAGACCCTTCCGTCTTCTATCCTTCGTGCCCTCTTCTATCCCTCCACTATTCCATTTCAATCCAAATAACAGACTAACACGTCCAGAACTCACATTAATTTCATATTGCCCTACTAACTCCCCTCTACCTGCCCTTTACTCACCCCAAACCCCTCCCACGGCTATAAACTCACGCAGTCGCCGCTGTAATCCAAGGATTTCTCCACAGTACGGACACGGACCCAAGTTGGTGCTATGTATAAGATACTTTATTTAATCGCCATTACGCGTTTCGGCTCCCTTGAGCCTTGTTCACATGACATGGTTTGAAAACTAAGTGCGAATTTTATAGTGCCGATAACAACCAATTAAAAACATATATCACGTGATACCTTCAACAGTAGACATGGAAGACATACTTTCTCTTTCACATAATTGGATATCTCATTCGACCTGGTTTTTAAGTTCGACATGGTTATTATTTCTCTTGCAAACAATGGTGTTGCAGTAATATAAAATATTACCAGAACCTAAAATGCAACTGTTATTTGACATTTAATCTGTTAATAGATAGCTTTTATTCAATATATGGATAAATCCAGAATGGCAAACTGTGTAATGTAGCTGCCTGATTGTCCTACTGTTGTGGTATTCGATTGTGATAAATAAAATTACGTGTTAAAAAGTGCAAAAAGTGAAAAAAGTGCAAAGTGCTAAAATATTAGTGTTTTAATATTTCAATTAAAAAGGTTCCATTCTGTTTTATGATCTTATAAAAATAAGAAAGATAAATAAGCTAAAACCTGTACCATCGTTACGTTTTCCCTTAATTAAATCAGTAGTATTAAATGTAGTATATGTACATATATATATATTTTCCACATTATTCCAAATAATAACGCGCTCTCAGAGATATCGGAGAAAGTGTAGCGTTTAATACTCAGTAGTACACTACTGAGTATTAAACGCTACACTTTCTCCGATATCTCTGAGAGCACGTTATTATTTGGAATCGTGTGGAAAATTAATCGCCGGATTTTGGCTCTGCCGGCATTTACGCGCCACCGGACTACGGGCGGCGATCCTGGAAGGAGCTTCTTGGTTTTCTGCAATATATATATATATATATTTCTAGACTCATCCCTCTTTTATCCCTCCACTGTTTCTTTTCAATCCAAAATACAGACTAACGTGTCCACCACTCAAATTAATTGCATATTTCCCTATACTAATTCCCACTAATCCTGTTTGGGTTCCGGAGTAGCGTGCTACTCACCAAAGAGCGCTTCAACACCTCATCAGGGGTAGCAAGCGCTATATAAATGCAAACCTTTTTCCCTCTTCTATCACTCCACTATCCTTCTCAATTCAAATAACAGACTAACATATCCACCGCTCAAATTACTTCATATTTCCCAATACTACTTCACCACTAATTCTTTATGGGTTGTGGAAGAGTGTGCTAATCACCGAAAAGCGCTTCAACACCTCAGGGGTAGCAAGCACTATATAAATGCAAACCTTTTCCCTCCACTATTCTTCTCAATCCAAATAACTGACTAACATATCCACCACTCAATTTACTTTCATATTTAACTATACTAATTCACCCATAATCCTTTGTGTTCTGGAGTAGTGTGCTACTCGCCAAAAAAGCACTCTGACACCTCGTCAGGGGTATTAAGCACAATATAAATGCAATTACAATACAATACAATTATGGAATGGAATGTTTTATTATTTGGTATGATATCCATGTTCACAAATGTGCCTTTTAATGCCCTGCAAAAAAAACAGATGATGGACGGAATGCTGAACAATGCAAACATTCACCCCCAGTCAACAGATCTGGGTTTAATCCATTGTTTTTTTGCCCACCACGCCACCCCAGATTGGACCCAGCCAAATGCAAATTCGTCTTGACCCTGCTCCTCATGGGAACAGTCCAGCCCGAACTGCCAAGCCAAGTCGTCCCTGGACTGGAAACAAGCATCCTGGGACCGGTTTCGGGGTACCACCCCATATCAGCCAGGCTAGCTTGAATCCAGTGGCGCAGTGAGCACGGGACCCACATCTGGGAATACCCTTCCTAGTTAGGGTGACAAATGCAAAAATAACAGATGATGGACGGAATGCTGAACAATGCAATCTCTCACCCCCAGTCAACAGATCTGGGTTTAATCCGTTATCTTTCCCAAAGAAAGGATACAGATTTTCAGGGCACAAAAGGCTCTCACTCATTTGATTATGTCCAAATAGAGTTTCTTTTTTCTTAGAAGCTTTTGCCAAAATCATCTTTACTTCAGATACTTAAGCTTGTAAGACATAATAACATATTCGTACCAGGATGATGTGAGTTAGTTTTGGTTGCCATCAGCACAGTGCACAGTGCTTAATTTGAGCCGGGGCTTTCTGGTGCTAAGCGCCGGCACTTAATTGGTTTCCGGTGCTCGGCACCGGCACCTAATTGTCAACACCATACTTAGAGCAGTCCACCACATGATGGCGCTGCTCATCCAATTTAGAGATGAGCAGAACAACAGTAGTTTAGGAATACAATATACATTAAAATTGCTCATACCTGCCTCCCCAGCCATTCTTTAGCTTTGGGGACCTGGAATAATCTGAACTGTCGCATTTACATGCGAGAGAGATGGTCAGTAGTTGTTTTGGCAGCAATGACAATGGCGATGGGTGGTGCAAGCTGCAGTGGCCTCCTGGTCAGAGCCCTGGCACTTAATATTTTACAAATTAAGCACTGCATCAGCATATGGATTGGGCACTAAATATTGTTTATTGTGTCAGTTCATTATATCTGAGTCCTGTATGAATTTGAAATTAGGGTTTTACAGAGAGTCTGTGGGGCTCCACACAAGAAATTATGTTGAGAGAGAAGATATAAAATCCTCACCGTGTGTTTTTGACTCATGAAGGATCCACTCCACAAGAGTCTGAGGCGGTAATCCAGCCGCGATTAATCAGACATGCAAACTGCACTGGCAGGTGTACTGTGTCAATGGAATGGCAGGGCTGTACGATTATAAATATGTCAGGGTTACCCTCACTAATGACACAAAGGAGGACCGCCCATACTGCAGCAAAGGTTGCTTCTGTGCCAGAGCTAAACCTCAGCCATCATTGAACATAATAGTATAGCAGTCACATGGCATACTGATTAGATGGGTGGAGTTGGGAGGAGGTCTGACTGTGGATACCAGTATACTTCTCCTGTTCAGACCAGTAGTTGTCTTTAATGACACACGAGAAACAAAATTCAAGAAAGGCATGAAACCATATGCAGTGAAGTGTGGAATAGTACAAAGAGATTTTGCATCATTAAATATTTGCTCAGACCTACGTAGCAGTCACCTATTTTTATGGGTGTTTAGGTTTCCAACATTGATTTATATTTTATATCTACAGGTGCTCCACGATGGAGCCCTTTCAATCCCCCTAAAAAGCACACCATGCCGGAGAAAATGGCGTGGAGAGACCCCTGTAGTATTTTTTGAATGAGTGGCAGGACAGCATTCCGGAGGTTGACAGTGAACTCCCCATGGGGAGAGCCCAACTCAGAGCTGCCGCCAACGTGACCGAGCAGACAAGATGGCATCTACCGCTCTGGCTAGATACTGCTAGCGCTCTTACACCGGAGTTTGGAGAGGATTGGCGGTGAGTGGAGACAGCGAAGCACCCCAGAAGTACCTATCCCTGCTGCTGCTCTGCGTGTGGACCCCTACCTGCAGCTTGTGCGCTCCCCCAGGAATCTCGAGGGACACTCTCACATTGGGCCTGAAAAAACGGTGCCTATCGCCGCTGTGGACTCCCTTCGGCATGGCGTGACCCTCATCCCACCCCCTCTGTGATCATCGGCATGCCCTGACTGGGGGCCCAGAATGGTTGACATTAATCCTGGCCCCTTGCTTGCTGACGGGGTTTCCTTGCCCTCCTGGCATCGTCGGCTGCCACTCTGCCCATCTGAGCGGCACAATTGGGCCCCAGAGCTGGTCAAGCAACACTCCAGGCTTCCAGCGACCCACTTGACTTGGATGATGAGCCTGTGCCTGCCCGCCTCACCGCCTAGGACAATCAGGATAGGATTGGCTGTGAACAGAGGAAATTGAAGGAGGAGGCCCGCAACAGGCCCCCCCCACCACTTCTCCATTGGGAGGCTTCCAGCCCCACCACATTTCCTTTGGGAGGCTTTCAGCCCCTCCCCACAGTGCCTTGGGACGTTTATGGGTGAGTAGTCACGCTTTAAAAACCCTGATTGATTGATGGAATAACCATAGATCAGCTGCCTCCACGGACCATATCATGGCGGCGACTATAAAGAAGGCCCACCAAGCCTCCTCGATCAAGGATCAAGAACCTCCTCGATCAAGCCAGACTCTTGCCAGTAGCAGGATCGGGCCCCCTCTGCCTCTATGACTAGCCCATGACCATCAGACGATCCTCAAGCACGACCACCAAGGAAGTTATACAAACATTGTTATTGGAATGCTGCAAAGACATCACATCTCTCCGTCAATATTTTAACAGAGCACTTACGGACATCGACTACTCACTAGGCAAATGGCCACCGGCCTAGAACTGGTCAACGCCACAGTAGCTGAACGTGCCAGGATAATATTGATCGCACCACACGTCTGGAGATACTGGAGCATTACTTCAATGTCAAATACGACATTCTGAAAAAGGCCTGCCAACAGGAACCACTGATGTTTCGGGGTGGATTACAATCTCCTGTTCCAGAATGTTTCGGCCCGCACCTTAGCTGGCCAGAAAGACTTTATGTTTAAATGTTTTTATTATAAGTTTCAAAAACAGAAAACATACCATCAACCATAGCAGTAATGTGCGATAGGCTTTGTCGTACCGCCATTTCAACAATGTGACAGGGATATAATGCTTAGAAAAAGATTCATACAATCTATTCCCTGCCAGGACAAAGAGGGTGCACATTGCAAAGAAAAGCATTTGTATGGTAAGCAACAACTTAAACCCCCTCCCCCCCCCCAGAACCCCGTCCGATATCCATCCACCCCTGAGTGACCCCTACATGGCGCCCTGCTCCAGGGATCCCCTTCATCCAGTGGAGGCCTGCGTCTGATCCACCCCTAAGTCGGACAATCGTAGCACCCTCAGGTATTTGGGCTGTGTAATTTCATTAAATTCTGCTAAAAGTAGTGTCAGGAAGGGTCTCCACAGCTTCTGGAACGAAGCCGCCGAACCACTCAATGTGGCGGATATACGTTACATCCCAATAATGTGCCAGATGCGATGAAGCCAACCCACATAAGAGGGGGGAGTAGCCGTCCCCCAATGCATCAGGATATTCTGTAAAGCAGCCCACAATGCCAGCCCCATCTGTCGCCCCTTCCTGCTCTTCAGAGGGAATGTTACGGGGTTAGGGAGGCCCAAGACCACATACACTGGGAGCCTCGGGATTTCAGTATCGAACAGATCGTCCACCTCGTCCAAAATTCGAGACCAATAGACGGTCAACATGGGGCAGTCCCACAGGATGTGGAGTAAGGTACCCTCATTGTCGCAGCCCCGCCAGCATGTGGGGCTCCGTTGGGGATTACCCCTGTGGAGGCGCGCCGGAGTGAGATACCAATAGGTTGCTATCTTCATAGCAGTCTCGACGCTAGCGACATTTCGGGCTGTGTGCTTTGCTCGATAGTAAATGCCCTCCCAGTCTTTTGCAGAAAGATCACCACCCAGCTCCAATTCCCACCGTCGTTGACTCGGGGTTGCTTGCGGGCCCGGGCCGCCTCGAAGCATGCCATACAGGTCCGAAATTAACCCTTTATCTGTTGTTTTTGTGATCAGCCATTTCTCGTATTTGGTCAATTTGCGACTGCCCTGTTCTCGTATCTCAGGCTGGAGGACCCAGTGTCTCCCCTCCAAATGGGATCCCCTTAATAGTCTGATTATCTCTCACCCGCTGCGCCAAGGGTTCAATATATAAAGCGAATAATAGCGGCGACAGCGGGCAGCCCTGCCTAGTCCCCCGCTCAATAGCAAAGTGTGTCGAGGAAATGCCATTAACTCTAATGCAAGCCGTAGGGCCGGTATAGCAGCAGCCCACGCATTCCCGGAACCGCGGCCCCAGGCCGAACTTCTCCATAGTAAGCCCCAGAAACCCCCAGTCCACCCGGTCAAACACTTTTTCCACGTCGATCGTAAGCAGAAGGGCGTCCATTCGCGTCTGGTGAGCTTTATCCACCAGGTGAAGCATTCTCTTCGTATTATCGCAACACTGGGGGGATTGAAGAAACCCCGCCTGATCAGGTTCAATCAGCGACGGCATACAGGGACCCAGACGCGACGCAAGGATGCCCGTGAAGATCTTAAAGTCTACGTTCAGTAGGGAAATCGGGCGGTAAGCGCCGCATTGTTGCCTTTCCTTACCGGGCTTGGGCAGCACCACAATCGCTGCCGCCAGCATAGAGTCCGGAATCCGGTTTGAGCTTCCGAACAAATTGAAAAGCCTAGTCAATATCGGTGCTAGGGTAGTGCAGAATTTCTTGTAAAATAGAGAAGAGAACCCGTCTGGGCCCGGGGATTTAAGCAATTTCAAGCGTGAGATCGCCGTGATGACCTCTTCTACACGGTTAGGGGCGTCAAGAGATTCCACCTGAGTGGGAGACAGTGCAGACATAAAGGTCGACTGCAAATTGTTGTTGCTGCAGAGCTAGACCTTGGTTCCGCGGAGTAGAGTGTCTGATAAAAGTCCCGGAATTCCTGCGCTATCTCCGCGTCTCCATTAATTTCTCCCCCCCCCTCTCGCTCCGGAGTGAGGAAACATGCGCCTGCTGCCTCTGAGCCCGCAAGCGGTGTGCCAGGAGCCGACCTGTACGGTCGCCCCCTACATAGTAGGAATGTTTCAGGCGAACCGCTGCATATTCCACCCTGTCCAGGTCAAGGGAGGCCAGCTGTGCCCTTGCCGCTTTTAGCTGTCGCCAGATCCGAGGAGCCCCAGTCCTACTATGTATCCGTTCCAGCTCCTCCACCTGTGTCGTCAATGAGGCTCTCACCTCTCTGCGCTCCCTATTGTGTGCCGCTGCTATCCCAATAAGCTCCCCCCGTACCACTGCTTTCAGTGCCTCCCACAATGTTGTAGTTGCAATGTCAGGCGTGTCGTTTATAGTGAGGTAGTCCCTAATGCATGTAAGGAGTTGCTGTTCTACCTCCTTATTATGGAGCATATTTTCCTTGAGTCGCCAACTTCCGGCCCGGTGTGTGTTCGGGTTCAGCATAACCTGGACCGAGAGGGCATCATGATCCGAAAGAGCCATGGGATCTATGCATACCTCCCGCACTGCGGCATTAACCTCCCCAGTCCCCAGAAAGTGGTCCAGACGGGCATAGGACTTATGGGCGTGTGAGTAGAACGTGTATTGTCGGGATGTGGGATGTGCCGTCCTCCAGATGTCGATCAGGCCCATATCCCGCAACCACCTCTTCCCCTCTCTTGAAAGTCTCCCCCCCAGGTTGCATGGGACCTATCCATACCAGTGTCCATAACAATGTTGAGGTCCCCTCCCACCAGTGTCATGCGCCCCTGCGGAGCCAGTACATCTGCCAGAGCAGCTTGAAGAAAGGGCTCCTGCCCTGAGTTAGGGGCGTAGATGGAGCCGATCACCAAAGCTTGATTCCCAAATTGAAAAATGTAGGCCAATAGTCTCTTCCGGAGCTCCGCCACCTTACCCTGCACCACTCCCTTACATCTTCTAGAAACAAGTATGGCCACTCCGGCTCTCTTCTCCCCTAAGGAAGAGAAATACTGGAAAGGGAAGGCCTTGGATCGCATGCGGTGAACGTCCCTAGCCAGGAGATGCGTCTCCTGAAGGAGACACACATCTGCCTCCATGTTTTCCAAGTACGATAGTACTGCGCGCCTCTTCACTGGGTTGTTAAGCCCCTTTACATTAAGTGTAAGAATTTTCACAGGTTTCATATCAGGGGGGGGGTAAAAAACTGCGTGGTCCAAGCGGAGCCCCAGATGAGAATACCCTCCCCAGCCAGGAGGGCAGTGGTGTATGTGCGGGGAATGCCAAGGGTAGTATACTGGCATGATCGCGGCAACATCAGGAGTCCCCAATAAGTCATGCATCCATTGAACCTGGATATCGGACGTCCCACCCCCCCACCCTAACCCCAACAAGCCCATCAAAAGAAAACACACATAATGTCCAGAAGCCGCAGTTCGTGACCGCGTCTCCTCGGTGAAATAGTCAGTGGGGTGCATTTGTGGCCGACAGTGTCCCCCCCCGCCCCCACCCTCCGCCCCCCAGCTATGCTCTGGTACACTTATCTGACCCCAATGCTGTTCAGGCATCGGCCCCAAGTCCGGAATCCGCCGTCAGAGAGGCCAACACCGCTCGGCACTCCTCCGCTATTGTCTCTGGGTTCGGCCTCGAAGGAGTCCCAGACCCACGCCTGCCCCCTGTTCTCTGCCATCGGTCTCGTCGGTCCTTCTTGCCCTGGCTAGGAGCGTCGTCCGCTGTGTCGCGTTCAATGTCCAGAAGCCGGCAAGCCTCCTGGAGGGAACGCAATTGCTTCAACTTGCCATCCCACTTGAAAATAATGCGGAATGGATGCCCCCACGAGTAGGAGACACCCTGGTTGCGAAGAAGGGTCGTGACCGGGCGAAATTCCCTGCGTTTCTGGAGAGTGGAGGCCGCCAGATCTTGATACAATGCGATGGTGTGCCCTCTGAAGACCAGGGGTTGAGCATCGCGCGCCTTGCGCAGGATGAGTTCTTTAAGCTGGTAGTCCGGTAAAAAGGCCAGGATATCAGGGGGGCGTGCTGGGGCCTTACGCTGCAATCCGACTCTGTGGGCCCTGTCAATTTTAATAGCAAAGTCCTGGGATTCCTGTAACACATGGCGAAACAGCTCCTGGAGGTACCCATTGATGTCATTATTCTCTTCCTTGGGTGGCACGCCCCTCACCCGAATGTTGTTCCTGCGGGAACGGTTTTCCAGGTCCTCCTCATGGGCCTGGAGGTCTAGCTGTTGATCTTTCAGGCGGATCACTTCTTGCTGCAGTTGTTCGACTTCCTCATCGCGAGAGTGTTCATGATCCTCCATAGTCGACACCCTTTCACCCACTGCGTCCAGGTCTCTGCGCACCTCCTTCATTTCGTCGGCGAACTCTTTTTTAAGGGCATGGAGATCATCTCTCAAGGCCGAAAACAGCTGGGAGAGGAAGGCTCGCGTGACCGGTTCGTCCGTTTGCTCCGTCTCCTGTCTCTCAGACTGGGCCGGGGAGACACGGCCCCCCCCACCTGCCGCACTCGACATCTTAGCAAACAGGTCCTTGACTGTCCGGTCTTCTCTCCCCTTCTTTGTCCTTCTCCTTCCGGCCCCGCGTAGTGGACATATCGGGGCCCCCGCCGTGGGGGAAAGCAAGCACTGAATCGGGTGGGTCAGCCCGCTGGCGTCCAAAAGGGGCCCGGGAGAGCGCTCCCTACTTGCAACTCGGGAGGCAGGCCGCCGCTCGCCTCTCACCCCTGCGGCACTTGCCGGTCGTACTCGTAAGGAGGCAGAGCCGGAGTCCCCAGTCCTGTGAAGGGCCCCCCTCGGGGCCGAGACAAAGCAAGGCAGTGTGCCACCCAAGCACCCCCGGCCGAGGAGCGAGTCCACAGTCCGCCTCTTACCCTAAGTGCAAGACGTAGCGTGTTTCTAAGCGTCGAGCTTGGGGTGGGCTCGTCAGTGTTCTCGTGCGTCCGGGGGATCGCCGGGCCCCCACCCCAGGCTATGGTTATCCGTGCTCGGGGATTCCGCTGTGCGCTGCAGCCATCGGGTGAGCCTTCAGTCCGTGCCCTCCTCTGTGCCCCCAGCGGTGTCCGGTCCCCCCGCCGTAGGTGCGGCTAGTAGCGTAGTGCAGCGCTGGCTTCTAAGCTTGTGGGCCCCCCAAGTTCCCCAGGCATTCAGCGAGCCGCCGGGCCTCTCCCCTCAGTCCGCACCGGTCTCGGGGCCCTCCGATCACGGGATCTCTGGGTGTTCGAGCTAGTCCTCCCGCGCCGCTCACAGCGGGATGCTGCCTACGCTCCGATCCTCACCTTGCGCCACTCCTTCACCGGGATCTCCGCTTATCCACGTCTCCAGGGGAGCGCTCTTCTCGGAGCCGTCCACGCCGCTCAGACCCCTGCCGGGGACAATGCCAGGTCTCGCAGACCCTCGCTGGCTGTCGCTGCCCGGGTCCGGGCTCCACCCTCAGTTCTCCGGCACAGTCCGGGCCGCCATTTTGTGCCACGGGGATCCGTCTCCAATTCCGGCCGATTCGGGCAGCTCCCGCCGCCGTCGGATGTCTCCAGATGCGCTCCTGTACTCCCGCGCCGTTCCCCTTCACTTTCAGGGGTCTACAGCTCACAATGGTGCCGGGAAGCCACTCGGCGGGCCGACGGGAGCGGGGAGACGTACGGGACACATCTTACCCGCTCGCCATCTTGGCCACGCCCCCGCCAGAAAGACTTTAGAGACAATATTCATCATCTACAAAAAGAACAGATCCCCTATCGTTGGGGATACCCCTCCAGATCCTTTTCACATTCAAAGAGAAACACTTTGCAGTACAAAACCACTTGAAGGCCCATGAGATATTAGGCCTTTTCTCAGCTTCCTTGCAGGATCATACTCGGGAATCGACATGTACTAAATTGACATGTACTCGCCATCATGCTCCTCTCGCAGAAGAGAGCACAGGTTTTACCGACAGGGGGACAATGATGGCCACCCATCATCTTCAGAAGAGGAAGTGTAACGGAGCAATAATTAATTGGAGGTATGCAACATGACATTCATGCTCTGCTCCACGTTCCGCAGCTCTGTTCCTTACAGTATCCAGCATCAACCCCTATACACAATGCATACATTGTGGATGAGGTTGGGCTCTCTTATTAGTCCTAGGAGCCAGTCCCTATTTTCTAGAGCTTTACCTAATACATAATAAGTGTTATCCTACCATGATCACATGGGTGACCCCCCAAGCCCACTACCTACGAGGGATTTCCCCTTAATGTTGTTTCACCCCAAAGTTGTTCACCCTAGTTTGCATACACACCCAGATGTTCTTTCCACCTTTTCCATGTAACATGACAAACGCTCTTTGCACCGCATACAGGTCGCCAGTAGACATGTCTTGGGCTTTCCTTGCCTGTCTCCAGTCAAGCGTGCCTTCCCACCACTTACAATCACACCCATTAGATAGTGTCACTTAACGTACAAGGCCCTAACTCCCTGCTTAAACGATGAGCTATCATGCAATGGCTTAATCAGAAGGAGGTGGACATAGCACTACTACGGGAGACTAATCTTCTCGAATCAGATACAAAACGTCTCCGCTCATACTGGTACCTGATGCAGTTTCTCGCCACTTTTACCCAGAAAACACTTGGAGTGGCAATCTTTGTAAAAATGGGCTCATCCCTTAGGATTGACTCCACATATACAGCTAAGGAGGGCTGCCAAATAGGAACACGGGGCAATCTAGGTTCACAAGACCTCACCCTAGTCTCTCTGCATGGCTTTAATGACAACAAAGAATCATTCTATTCCATTCTCTTTCCTCTTATCTCACAATTTGCAGTGGGTGACGTTGTCATGGGTGGGGACTAGAATACTCTGCTGAATCCAGCTATTGATCGCTCCCATGCCCAGCTAGATGAGCCTCTAGCCCCCCCTTCACTTATCCAAGGTATGTGAGACCTTAACCTTGTGGACATCTGGCACCACCACCACCATCCTGGGGGGAGGGATTACACTTTTTATTCCAATGTTCATAGAACTCATTCTAGGATTGACTATCTTCTCACTTTCGATGGCCTACTACCTAGCTTCCTTGATTCCTTCATAGATATACAATCATGGTCAGATCACACTCCCCTCTGGCTGACACTGACCACCGTAGTCCCAAAAAAACATTCCCTAAGTCTTGGGTGCTCAGCGAACTGACGTTGAGGGACCCCACTGTATGGGAGCGGATCAGGGAGACTGTAGACTACTACATCTCACAAAATGACAATGTGGAGGTAACTACCTCAACATTATGAGTTGTGGCTAAATCAGTCCTCAGGGGTGAGCTTTTCTCCCATATGGCAATGTTTGAGCATTTAGCCAACCAACAGAAAATAGATCAACAACTTTCCCAGGCAGAGGCCCGACACAAACAAAGAAGTACGGCGAGAACCCCAAAAGATTTACGCAGGTTAAGAGGGGAGTTTAAACAAATTCAGATGAAGAAGGCAGCCAAAAAACGACTCTATATTTATTAAACTTACTACGATAAAGGTGGTAAGGCAGACAGGCTGTTAGCATATAAACTTAATTTAAAGGCAACCCATAACCACATCCTCACCATAGAGAGTGAGCAGGGGACACACCTACACGACACATCTGAGATCCTCACTGTATTTCAGCAGTACTACCCAGCCTTTTTTAACACACAAGATCTCAGAGAGCAATTGCAAGCTGATTATCTCCGGCAATATTATCCCACGCATTTTGAGGTGAACTTTGGCCTTCTAGAGGAAAATATCTCAGTTGAAAAGGTACGGGAGGCCATCAAATGCTTACTAGCATGAAAATCCCCTGGCCCTGATGGCTTCACTGCCACATTTTTTTAGACCTACGCCTCCATATTAGCTGAGCCCCTCACAAAAGTTTTTAACTACTATTTGACATCTAAAGTGGTCACAGACACTATGCTGGGCTCATATCTCACTCTCCTATTAAAGCCAGACAAGTACCCGTTGCAGTGCTCATCATATAGACCGATAGGCCTTCTGACTTGTAATTTAAAGCTATACTTCTCGATCCTGGTCATGAGACAACATGTAACATGGCTACGCCTCATCACCAATCACCAATCAGGATTCATCAAAAATAAGCAAACGATAACAACAGATTGGCGGCAACACTTATGGAAGCAGCCGAGCGATTGAACCAGCCACTTGCCCTTCTCTCTCTTGATAAGGAGAAGGCTTTTGATAGGGTGGATTGGCCATTCTTAACTAAATTGTTAAACAAGATCCATATTGGCCGTAAGATGAAAACTTGTATTCAGGCTAATTTTAAAAAGCAAGCCATGAAAAGCCAGCCACCTGAACTCCAATACATCTTCTCCATTGCGCTCGCCTGTCCTTGAGCACTAGTCTCTTACCTAGTGCTCTGCCCCCTACGGTATGTCACTCAGTCACACAGTGTCTCCAGCTTGACAACACTGCCAACACTCACTGTTGCTGGGCCTCCTTATGCCCCCACCACCCCTCGCATTTGCCCAAGCTTCGATTCTTCTCTTCAGCTTCAGGCCTCTCTTTGGACTTCGGCCTTCTTAGTGCCTCCTCGGGGTCCCTGTTAGCGCCATATTCCTTCTGCCCTCACAGCAAGCACCAGCAAAGGAGGAGGGTGTTGGGGTGTGCACACACGTCCGGGGCAAAGGGCACGCAAGGAAAGGGAATAGAAAGGGGTGAGCGTGCCGGTAAACTCTGCTCCACCGGTGGTGGAGGGAGTTTTTTCCGAACTCCATGCTCCAAGCGGGACGCAGAGTGTCGACACTCTGCGAACTCCACAAGAGGAGCAGAGTTTACCACCCAGGCCTAGATGTTTGCCACTAGGGGTTCCATAGACAAGGTGAAAATTAGCTGGGATAGGGGGCAACCCTGTCTCATGCCTCTAGTGATGGTCACATCAGGGAATATCACTTTGATTTTAGTGGTTGGTTTTTTCAAATGGTTCTTCCTCCGCAAGGGCACTGAGCTGAGTCCTCTATAGCGCCTAGACGCAGCTTCAGCCAGGCTTGGACTAGTGACAAATAAAGTGAGTCTCTGATAGCATGGGCTGAGCCCAGGGGTTGCTGTTGGGAGAGGCATGTTCTCTGCACCCTTAAGAACACTAGGAAGTGTCCTAAGCCCGATTTTTCTGGTCCATGATAGCGCTTAGACACAACCTTAGCTGCTGCTGATTTTAATAGCGTGGACCGAGCCCAGGGCTCTCTGAAGACTCGGGCTCAGGAGAGAGTGAGCAGAGTTCAACCATGTTTAAAACAAAGGCTGCTATGTCCGGGTGCAAGACTGTCTTCATGACTGGGCGCCCAGTACTCCAGCGCTTTGAAGCCCTGCAGTCCTAGCACTGAGAATCGTAGTATAAGCACCGGCAGATGAATTGACTGAAAGACGTAGTGCTTTCATTTATCTCGTTGGGACAGAATGTCCCAAAACTAGGAAATTTTGTGTGTGTGAAGAGGAGGGGTCTAGTAGTTCATTTATTTTTTGTAATTGCCGTTTTCTATAGCGCGAATTTGACACAAGTGGACTTCGAAGCGCTGTATAGGAGGATGTCAGGTAATCCATAAAATGAACCAAAAAGTACAAGTATAAAATACAACACAAGAAGGCAAAATTACATGTAAGCATTACAAAATGTGGATACGACAAACCACATCCTGTAGTGTTTTTAGTAGGGATGTGAAATTAGTATAAAATGTTGGGTATTGGAAATCGAAAAGAGGGAAACATTCCCATATTCGGATATAAGATGCACATAGCTTTGGGTGATATCAGAGGATGGGGATTACGATGCCACTCTGGGGGTGAAGATTTGGCTCTAATCACGGCTTCGATAATTTAGAAACCAACTGTGAAATTCTGGGCAGATCGCTTTATTCTTATGTATCTTCGTTTAATTTGGAGGAAAGTCACTATGTAAAAATAGTATACTTCGGGCCCTCCACATCATACCATTCTCTGTGGAGCATCTTATGTGCCAGCTGCTCCAGCTTTTATCAAAGAAATATTTACAGTCTTAATGAAATGTCTAAATGGGCAATGCTCAATTAGTCTGTCTCAAAGTTAAAAACAATGAGAATTGCACCACTGTTGTATGTGTAAACTAAATGAAATGTAGACCATACATTGTAAAATTTCAATGTAAAAGAAATATTATCATGCAGGATTATGTACTTTTTCTAGAATGTTTTTACTTAGCAATCGTGTTTTCAACAGACGCAAGAAAGATTTACAGTGCAGAAACTTTGTGACATACACAAGTATTGTGTTTTTTCAGCGGAGACCTGAGTAGTTCTGTAGTGGCCAAGCAATGGTACGCCAGCTCGCAAAACTATGCGGAATTTGGCAGAGTTTTTTGGTAACTTTGTGGAATTCCACGGAGTGAAACTCTGCGAGCTCCGCTGAGGCTTATAAACATCCAGAGAAACCCAAATATACCTGGGTTGATGGTAGGAGGCAGAGAACACAAACTTGCCTTGTTTACTGATGACATTTTATGTTTTATAACCAACTTGTCTGAGTCGAAACCAACGTTGCAATCTGAATTAAAGTGGTTCGCATAGGTATCAGGTTTAAAAATTAATTACCAGAAATTGCAAGGCATAGGGATAGCAGACCCCCAAAATACCCTACTTGAACTGGTCTAAAGGGGGGCACTTGGTGTTGTCAGAAACTACAATCCGCTTCCTGGGCATCAATTTGCCCTCCCAAACACCGGTGATCTATGAGTGTAAAATTCCCCCTCTGATCACCGTGCTGGCGTTGATTCACTGGAAAATGAGTGCCTTTGTGTGGCAGGGTAAATCCTTGTGTGTGGCATCCAGAAATCTGTCGCAGTCAATAGCCGAGGGGGGATTGGGATTCCCTAACATGGTGTCATACACATTAGCACCCCAAATTCAGCCTTCCCTCGAATGGAACTTCGACCCCTAGGGCTAGCAATGGATTTAAGTCGAACAATCCTTTTCTCCAGTTCCCCTGAGGGATTTTCTATGGCTACTGCGCTCCATGTGGCAACGGTCCTCTTCCCTACTACCCATGACGGTGATACTCTTAGAATATTTAAAGAAGGTATGCAGTTCCTATGTGATAGAGTGGGGGTTGGGAGGAAAGGCAGTGGAGGGAGAAAGACAGGTCTATCATCGTGTTGCCCTCACACACCCCGAGAGGTGTCATGCTTCATCATAGGGCGATTGCCCCTCGTCAGGCCGGCGCTGCAATGCCTGACGGGCTCCCGAAACCGGGGCTCTTTATCGGGGATCTTTTAAAGAGGAAGCCGTTAGGTACGTGCGGGTGTGGGGGCGGGGTAGTGCACAATAAGAAATGAAATAAAATAGGTATAGAGCAGTCCTCTAAAGTCAAATTTTTAATAAAAAGGTTGCTCTAGCCTAAATAAAAACAAGAGTGAGCCCCTGTAAGGATGTTAATGTTCCTAAGGGGCGATCTAAGTGTGTAAGGTCGACATGTTTCGTGCCTCTATTTGCCCCTAACGGGTCAATTGGCACTTCTTTAGGACTGTGCTAAAAATAGATGCGTGCACTACCGCCTGGTATTCAATTAGTGGATGTAAATCACCAGGGATGGTAGAAACCCTAGTTGACGTTAACTAGGGGCTAGGTAGACCCCTAGGCAACCGTACTGGGCCGACGGGGATAGGCCCTGGAGCCAGGGTAGGATTTTAGCAAGTTGCTTCCTTGAACCCATTACCTGAGTAACTACGTGCTCTGCCTATCCCCGTCGGCCCAGTACGGTTGCCTAGGGGTCTACCTAGCCCCTAGTTAACGTCAACTAGGGTTTCTACCGTCCCTGGTGATTTACATCCACTAATTGAATACCAGGCGGTAGTGCACGCATCTATTTTTAGCACGGTCCTGAAGAAGTGCCAATTGACCCGTTAGGGGCAAATAGAGGCACGAAACATGTCGACATTACACACTTAGATCGCCCCTTAGGAACATTAACATCCTTACAGGGGCTCACTCTTGTTTTTATTTAGGCTAGAGCAACCTTTTTATTAAAAATTTGACTTTAGAGGACTGCTCTACACCTATTTTATTTCATTTCTTATTGTGCACTACCCCGCCCCCACACCCGCAGGCACCTAACGGCTTCCTCTTTAAAAGATCCCCGATAAAGAGCCCCGGTTTCGGGAGCCCGTCATGCATTGCAGCGCCGGCCTGACGAGGGGCAATCGCCCTATGATGAAGCATAACACCTCTCGGGGTGTGAGGGCAACACGATGATAGATCTGTCTTTCTCCCTCCATTGCCTTTCCTCCCAACCCCCACCCTATCACATAGGAACTGCATACCTTCTTTAAATACTAGTCTCTTTTGGGAGCAAGTGTGCAGGACCTCATAACCCAGCTCTCAGTCCCTCTTTTGGATATAACTCTTAGAATATTGGCATGTAATACTAGGCAAACAAACATTCCGCTCATACCCCTTCCATTTGACCCCAATAGTGAACAACCCAGATTTTCCCCCCGGTGTGATGGAACCTCAATTTCGCACCTGGAACCAGAATTATGTCCCCCTCCTGAAAGATATTTTTGAGGGTGACGAACAACAAGAAAACTACAAGAAGCCTTAATGGTCAGCTTTAACCTAAACAAACATGAGAGTTTTCGCCTAATGCAGGTATTACACTGGGTGAGAGGGAGATAAATACGGTCAGCGATGTCCCGTGACATAACACCCATAGAGTCTCTATTCCTCCACAATTTACGAAGGAAAGTTATTACTTGCTTGGCTTTAGCAACATATCCTGGCTGTCACTCCTCAGAGAAAGCACACCTAGGTAATACAAAAAGAGAGGGACCTTGGAGCTGACATTCCAGAAGACACTTGGGCAGCCATCTGGGGTAGGGGCTATGGTGTCCTCCATATGTCTACGCCACAAAGAGAGTTCCTATAAAAAGACTGACAGGTTAGTATTTCACTCCAACATGACTTCACAAGATGTTTGTCTGCCCGGCCTCCGTTGGAAGGGCTGTGGAGCTTGCAGCACCCTCCTGCACATATGGTGGTCATGCCCACATGTTCATTCCTTTTAGCAGGAGGTCCTCTCCGCTACCCGTACTGTAACTAACATAAACCTACCCCAGGACCCTTTTCTGATCTTGTTAGGGGCACCCAGGGCAAAAAGAACATACCACACTCCTATTCCACTAGGCAAAATATTCTCCCACCTGCTGCTGGCAGCCCGGCAGAGTGTAGCCCAAATGTGCAATCAAGCCCCAGCTCCATCCCTCAACATGTGGTGTGGAAAATATGGACTATACAGGCTATGGAGAAATTGACAGCGTTAGGAAGGGAGAGTTCACAAATTCAAAACTACATGGCACCCCTTTGCCACTTACATAAAACGAGAACAACGACTGGGAGTTGTAGGCATGTGCAACATGTCCTCCTCCAACGATGATCCCCAGGTCTCAGGAGGCGCCCCTTAAAAATCATCAGCCTGACTCTAGACTTTTACATTCTCATAATTTTGGAACTATGCACCACGACCAGAATTCAGATCTGACACCAGTCAGACCCATTAGAACTGTAATCTTTTTAACATTAATCCGCTTTGTAGTTGTATGATTCATATGAAGAACGCATGTGTCACTGTGCCTATTTATTTCCCCTTTGCCTTTCCTTCTTGACTACCTGTTTATTTCCCCTTCCCCTCTTGACCTTCCCCATCCTTAAAAGCCAAAAATAAAGTTGTTAAAGAAAGAAAAAAAATGACATTTTGCTTGTGTAGCTTTGTTTTATTGTCAAACGTAATGTTATATTTTTATTTCATGACCTAACACGATAATTAAAAAATGACTACTTTGCTACATTGTTCTTAGTGCTCCAGGTTCATAGCACTGAATGTAAGATGTTCCCATTCTGTTTCGCAGATCGGAAGTTTGGAAGATTACTACCATTTCTATCACAGCAAAACAATAAAGAGATCCACGCTCAGCAGTCGCGGGACCCACAGCTTCATCCGAATGGACCCACAGGTACGTGCGTAAGCCCCTTGGCATTCTATATAGATTGTAGGGGCTCTTGACTTATAGTTGTGCAATGTTACAGATGGGCCAATAGAAGAGATATAATGGCATTTCTCACAAGTAACCGATCCATAAAAAATTAAACGTAAATTCGTTTTCTGCAAGTGATATTAAAAATATACAGATTTTTTTTAAAGTCGTTTGGGTATAGTTAAGATGCATTAGCATGATGTTGACCATATGATAAAAGTTACTGGAGACGGTTGAAATTATCTCTTCTTTCTCCGCATGCGCAGAAACTCTGAACAGATAGACCTCCAAAGATGTTTAAGATTTAAGAAATAGATTACACCTCTGGATAATGTTCGTCTATATAAAATCGTATAAATAAATAACAAGAAACAAGCCTCCGAGCTAATGGCACAGAGGAGCATGCCTCTTAACTCACCCTCATTTAAAGGATGTTAACTTGTTTGGACTCACCTGAACCCTCCAACCCAGCAAAATGCCTCCATAAACTTCAGTAGAATCACCCGCCCTGAAAATCTTTCTCACCCTCCAACAGTTTTTATTCTCCATTAATTGCAATAGGCTCCCCCTGCAAATCCACTCTGCTTCATCCCCCAAATTTATTTTTAGAGTAGACCCTTGCCCTTAGTCTGTTCCTTAGATCTTGACGTCGTGAGCTTGTGAGGCACTCCTTTTGCAACTTTTTATTGATAATCATTGGGGTAAAGGTACGTTGCCAAATCACACTCTGTAAACAAATATTGACTGGATTAGAAGTGGATTGGTCTGTGTGACAACCACGCTGTTTGAAAACTGGGCCATTAAACAGGCAGAAGGACATTTTGAGATCTTCTTTGCGAATGAGCAAGGCTTTAATTGATATACATTGCCTGCTCCTTTTCCTTTTATGGATTGATTAGTTTGGTGTGTCAGGACCTAATAATGTTAATGCTCTAAAATCTCCTAAAACTTGCTTATAAAATGTATTTTTATTTTCTAATCATGGCTTTCTACTGTAGCCCCATTACGAGGTGTTTGCAGAAACACTATGGGCCTGATTACTAGTTTTGTTGGTATTGGAGCGGGCGGGCCGCCACCTCCTGCCCTCCAGATTACGACTTAAAAGTGGTCTGGTGGGTGGGCAGCGTGGCGGTCCTGTGGCGGTGCCCCACACAAGATTCCTGCACTGCATGGACTGTAACGTCCATGCCGTGCACGTACTAGGGTGCATGCACACAGGGGGACACATGCTGTGCCTCACTGCATGCACCCCTGTACACAGGGCCCCCTTTGTCTCCTCCCTGCCACTGTTTTTATTGAAGACGAACCGCCATGAAAACCGTGGCAGAGAAGAAACCCGTAATATACTTGGCGGGACTACGGCTGTCCCGCCAAGCATATTTGCGACATGAAGACTGCTGCGCCACCGCCAGGAAATGGCGGTTCCCTGGCGGCATTGGTGGTCCCATTGCGGTCCGACTGCCCAATTTGTAATAGGGCGGTTGGACCACCGGTACGGCGGTGGCTGGACCGCCATCGCCGCGCCCCGTGAGTCTGGCAGTCCTCAGACTGCCAGACTCCTTATTAGGCCCTATGTCCACACTCTTGGTGCATGGTATAATGGAGATAGATTATCTGTTAACTCTACCTTGGGAAGTTCTTACTTCAGTGACTTTTACTCTGTAATGAAGAGGTTAAATGATTGCCAAGCCCCAGCTCCTTATGTGAACAAAGCTCATGCAGCAGGACATCTTTCCAAGACCAACAACTGTTTCTCAACCAAATGCGAATGACTAAGAAACACAAACATTCATTAGTAAACAGGTGTGTTTGGCTTACTGTTCTCAGTAACGATTACTGCACTGGTAGTATCTTGGAAATGCAGTTAAAGTCCTAGTTTTCACAGTTAATGTTATTTAGTGAGTGTTGGAAGCAGTGGCTGGCATTACATCTTTGCTGCTTTCATCCCACTGTGCTGTTTTTTTCTGCTCCCTTCTTATTCTGTTCATAGAGACTGCTTTGGCTATTTTTTTCTGTTCCCCTCTTATTCTGTTTGTTAGAGACAGCTTTAGCTAATGTGGTGTACACAGTGAATCTTTGAGCTCAGCCTCTCTCAGCCATCACATTCATCAACCTTTTGCTGATTATAACTGTCATCCATCACATAAGGTGTTTTGCCATTACATTAAAGCATAATGGCATTTCATTTGGGTAGAGATAAGATGAGTCCATTGTGTTCCACCATAATATTGTTACTAATATATCATGGGACACAAATATTGTGTTGAAAATATTGTGAAGAACATTGTGGACCAGATTATCACAGTTAAGAATATTGTTTTTTAGCTACAGTTAATATTGTTCTTAAAAATGTTATTGTAATGTATATCATTGATTTATGTGCTGGTTTTTAATATTTATTTAAGAGCAAACGGTTGGGTTTGTAGGGGAAATTCTCTGGGAATATTTTTTTTAAAACATCTTTTTATTAGGTACTTAATTGTTCAGTAATAAATATGAACACCATCACAGTTGCATATAGGGATCATAATTACAGTTTAACAAAGTTACACCTCTTACAACATCCCAATTGTCGATTGTTCCAATGTGTGTTAATGTGGTTCTAGTGAAGTACAGTCAATGGTATCTGTTCTGGAAAACAATAAAGTTGGGCCGGCACATGGATTTCCCTTATAGGTATTCAATTTACCAGAACACTTTAGTGAACTTTGTTTTGAAATGACGATTAATGGCGACCCACATGGGTTACAAACGTTTGAGACTTCCAGTCCCACTATGCAATGCGAAGCTCACCTGAGCATTATAATTAAAGGGGAAGTTACTGGAGATGCTGTTCTTCGTCATTTGTGGCAGTTTGCTTTGGAAGAAGGGCGCACGGCCCGAAACGCGTCGGCGAGGACTGCCGAGAGTGATTCACAGGAGTTGTTCCTCTGGGCGATTTGACTTACCTGTGAGTGCGTCTCTCCTAGGGGCAACCTCTTTCTTACATTAATACGGCCGGCCCGGTCGTGAGACGCACCCTCGCAGGAAACCAGCGGGCCGGCTGCTATCTTACCCAGATGGCTGAGTGCGGAACAGGGGGTGCTTTTTGATTTGAGGGACTGTCTTCGTGAATCGGAACACTTTAGTGAACTTTGTTTTGAAATGACGATTAATGGCGACCCACATGGGTTACAAACGTTTGAGACTTCCAGTCCCACTATGCAATGCGAAGCTCACCTGAGCATTATAATTAAAGGGGAAGTTACTGGAGATGCTGTTCTTCGTCATTTGTGGCAGTTTGCTTTGGAAGAAGGGCGCACGGCCCGAAACGCGTCGGCAAGGACTGCCGAGAGTGATTCACAGGAGTTGTTCCTCTGTGCGATTTGACTTACCTGTGAGTGCGTCTCTCCTAAGGACAATCATATATATATATATATATATATATATATATATATATATATATATATATATATATATATATATATATATATATATATATATATATATATATATATATATATATATATATATAATTCTCCAATGCCCATGGAGGAAGAAGGACGCACTCAGCTGCAGGCATATTTAATCAAATTTATTCTTCCAGAACATGACAACAAAAAGCGCCTTCCCGACGCGTTTCGGTTCAATGTCCTTATTCATGGGTGGGGTAGGCGAATCCATATATCACATGACTGTTTCCTTTCTTTTATACCAGAGGCACTCTTGATTGGCCAACCCCTCGGAATCAAAAATGATGCATTATATATATATGGTAAAATATTATTTACATATTAATTTTGTTTTTTAATTTTTATTTATTCTTATTTTTTTGTAATGTGCAACTTTTTTCATTTATTTGTGTGTTGTGGAAGATATGTAAAATTAGTTTTTATGGAACCATTCTGTTTATTAAAGAGGATCCAAAGTGTTGTTAACACAGCTGAGTGCCTACAACTATGGGCCGGCAGCGTATATCAGGTGGTGAAGTTTGACACAGCTTCACGCCTACAACCCGGCGGCTGATAGCGATAAATGGATCGTATTATTTAAAATCAAAACAATTCAACATAAACAATTAAAGTAATAGCCCGTACCCAGTGCCCTCCTCCCACCCACCCAGTCTCCGCACCAGTCACCTAACCATCTAAATCATGTGGAAATTGTGGGTCATTTAGGACATGTGTTGATCCTTGATTCCTGAGTACACAACAGAAGCTGCTCCTAAGATTATGACCGAAAAGCTCTCTCAAGTATTAAGTGAGAATGCTGGCATCTCACAAAAAGTGAAGGACTTTCCTCATGCACCACCATCCCGGATTCTTTGTGCTAACAGTTCCATGTAAAGCGCGAAGAGAAGGGGGGACAGTGGGCACAGGCAATTGGGAACGAGCCTGAGGACGTGCCGTTAACCCGTAAGAATGCTCTTGGGGTACGGAAAATGCAGCGGACCCATTTGATAATTGTCTCCCCAAACCCAAAGTGGTGCATTGTATCAAAGAGATAAGACCATCTTACTCAATCAAACGCTTTTTCAGCGTCAATCGATAGGAACAGTGCATCTCTACGCGATCTATGGATACCGTCCATGAGGTGGAGCAGTCTCTTGGTATTGTCTCCTCCGTGGCGCGTGGGAATGAAATCCATCTGGTCCGGGTCGACTAGTCCTGCCATCAGTGGGTTTAGCTGGGCTGCAAGGATCCCGGCGAAGAGTTTTGCGTCAAATGTTGAGTAAAGATATGGGTCGATAGGACCCACATTCTCTGGAGTCTATCGATGGCTTGAGAATCACTGAAATCGAGGCTTCTGCCGTGGAGTCTGTGAGTGAACTTGTTTTGAGGAAGGAGTTAAACAACTGTGTCAAGGGTGGAGCTAGCTCTTGACAGAAGGCCTAATAAAAATGATGCGGGAATCCGTCAGGGCCTGGAGCTTAATGCAGCTTGAGGTGAGCAATTGCTGAGATCACCTCTTCGATACGTATTGGTTGGTCAAGTTGGGTTGCGATTGATTCTGGTAGTCGGGAAACTGGGCTTCGTTTTAGATATGTGTGAGCCTCTGTATGTGAAGTGTCCGGATCAGTATATAGGGTCTGATAAAAAGTCTTAAACGTCTCCACTATTTGCTTGTCTGAGTGAACTTCCTCACTGGTGGACAGTCTGACCAAGATGATAGCTGCTGTCATTGTCTTGGCACTGAGTCTTTTCGCAAGCATCCGACCGCAGCAATCACTGCTCAGATAATATTTGTGGCGGAGCCTGAGGAGGGCATATTCCACCCTGTCTAGGTCCAAGCGCTTCAGAAGGAGCCTTTTCTTTTCCAGTTCTCTCCATACTCTCGGTGCCCCAGTGCGTTTGTGTATGGCTTCGATCTCTGCCACTTCCTGTTCTAAGCACTGGCGTTTTTCGCGGCGCATCCGGTTTTTGGCCACCGAGACCGCAATAAATTCTCCCCTCATCACTAGTTTTAACGCTTCATAAACTGCTGCCAGGGGGGTGTTCCCTACATCATTTGTGTGCAGGTAGTCTATCAGTCTCGCACGCATGTCTGACATGACCATCGGGGATTGTAGGAGGCTTTCCCTTAGCCGCCATCTAGAAAGGCTCGGCTGGGAGGTATCTGCCTGTATCATGACCGCGATCATAGCATGGTCTGATAGGGATCGTGGTTCGATGGATGCGTTTCCTAGACTAGGCGCCAGCGCCGCTGAAGCTAAAAAAGAATCTATGTGCGCGTATGTTTTGTGTGCTGCTGAGTAAAACGTATAGTCTCGCAGTCCCGGGTGTTGGTGGCTCCAAGTGTCCTAGAGTCCATTCTCCGCTAGCCAGCGCATGCCCTCGGCCGTAAAGGCCCTTGTATGCGTGGACCACTGACATGTGCGGTCCAATGTCGAGTCCATTACTAGGTTGAAGTCTCCAACCGAAATTGCTGCATCGGTAGACGCTAGAACGTCTGTTAGGGCCTTAATGATAAAGGGCCCCTGCTGTGAGTTCGGGCGTAGATATGAGCTAGAGTGAAGTGTGTGGATTCCCAATACACTATAAATGCAAGTAAGCACCCCTTCATCTCTGTTATAGTGGAGACTACCTTACCGTTGATTTTTGTGCTGAGGAGGATGGCAACACCATTGTTTTTGGTTGGGCTTGAAGACCAAAGTTGGCAGGGGAAGCATCTGGAGCGCATGCGTGCCGTGTCTCTTGATAGGAGGTGCGTTTCTTGCAACAAGCATATGTCCCCCCCACCCCCGAGTTCTCCAATAGGGACAGGATCGCTGTGCGTTTTACTGGATAATTGAGCCCTCGGAAATTGAGGTTTACGATCTTCAGGCCCTTACCTATGGTTTATTTGTAGGGATAATGTTGCAGCACTTGTGTTTAAATGGCTTGATACCACATGAGAGCTGTAAGTACTATAGGGCTTCAGTCTATCTCTACTTCTACGTTCTGCCTGGGACTGGTCTATGAAACAACAACTGAAAACCCCAAAAACCCCAATCTGAACTACACATATGAACCATTTTGTAAACAGGAGTTGACAACAGTTCGTTATAGTGGGTAAGCCCATGGGGGCCGTCGGCCGGCAGGTGTCTGGATATCTTCGACACTTCCATTCACAAGAACGTTTTCTCAGTGTCTCTTGCCTATGGACAAACGTAGGGCAGGTGCGTCCCTCTGACCCAGCCCGAAGTGAAATCTCCCATCCTTGATGCATTTTAATTCAAGGGGAGATCGATCGGTCCGGTGATCCAGTAAGAGAGTTGATTACTGCCTTTCTTTCGCCATTGTCTCTATGTCAGGTTTGTGGTTGGAGGCGGGCTTCCCGACTTTGCGCCAGTGGGGGTCTTTGTTTCTACTGCCTTTCTGGAGCTTGCTTCCTTCTTCTTGAGCCATAGTGCCTGTGATCTCCAGGACCTCCTGTGCTTCTTTCAGAGATCTGATCTGCCTTAGTTTCCCTTTGTAGTGAAAAATAATACGGAAGTGGTGTCCCCATGAATACGCTATCTCCTTTTCCCTAGGGCGAGGACGTAGGCCTGTATATCGTCCCCTTCTGCCTGGGTTGGCACTCCTCTGATGCAGACATTGTTTCTTCCTGAGCGATTTTCCAAATCTTCTGCTTGCCCTTGCAGATCTATATGCTGTTCCCTCAAGTGGATGATTTCTTGCTGCTTCATTTCGATCTTTTCGTCTCTGCTGGTTTCTCGGTCTTCCAAGGTCCCTACTTGTTCCCCTACTTCCTCCAGATCCCTCCTTGTTTCTTTCAGGTCGGCTAAGAGTTGTCCCTTCATTTCTTGCAGATCATCCCGGAGGGACGTGAAGAGCGCGGTCAAGAATGCCTTTGTTTTTTTATTTGTTTTATTGAATTTTGGTTTTTTCACATGTATGGTTGTACATCAAACAACATATTATGATTTACACATGTGGACTTTTCTGGGCTTGTGCGCATTGCAACATATCGGCAAGAATGCCTTTGTGGTGGGGCCGTCCGGCTTCCCTGCTCCGTCTTGCTGCCCATCTTCGACCAGGGGTGCTCCGGACGGGGTTCCTGGTACGGCTGCTTTACTAGCATATCTTTCACTGAGTGCTCCTTTTTGGTCCGAGCCGCGGCCATAGCCTCTGTTCCTAACTTCGGTTCGACCAGGGGAGGATGAAGTGCTGTTCTGTGTGGGCCTGGCTTCTCTCTGATGCTCTTCTGATTCCTTCGGTATGCAGGTGCCAGTTTCTAGAGCTCACTATGTCAAGGGGCTCCTGATCACCATGGGGGTGTGTCACTTAGATTTAGCACGCTTGTGAGGGTTTTCTGTGTGCTGTCTTCTTGCGTGTTGGCTGCCTCTCTGAAGGTGATTATGGAGTGTGCGGGCCGGACAGGGCCCCAGCATTGCTCTTCTTGGTCCGCGGCTGCGAACTCCAATCCCATTTGTTTTTAGGCCTGTGCTATCGCGCTGTCCCCCCACGCCGTGTCTTCTCGCTTTTCCTTTAAGTCTCACCAGGCACTGTCTCTCGTGAGGGCCCGATACTGGCTCCTGTTTGGGGATCGCAGCACATTCCGTGCGGACTTTGAGTCCCTAGATCCCGTGCACCCAGGCACTCAGTGTTGGAAGTGAGCGTCGGTGTCTATTGCTAGCAGCTAATTAATCTGTGTTCAGGTTTTGTGATTCTTTACTGCTTCATGCGGTGTGGGGGCCCGTCCACCTGCTGCGCCCACCAAGCCTCCACGGCTTCCAGGAGTTCACCGCCGTCAGTGCAGAAGAGGACGACTGGACAGGAGCGTGACGCCTCCCCCATGCAGCTGCTCCTCGTCTCTTTCTAGACCTCACCGGAGCTGTGTGGGGCCTATACTGCACCTCCTTCGTCTAAGTCTCCCTGGGGGGAGCGGCTGGTGTGGGGTACCGCTGCTGAACATGGCTGACGGGCCCGATCCGGCCCGCACACCCCCGCAGGTATTCTCGGTGCAGGGGATGGCGCGCCTCTTTCGGGGAAGAATATGCCCGCCGCTGCCTCCTCTCTTGTGGTTTTCTTTGCGGGAGCCCACCCCTGCCGGCCTTCCTCATGTTGTGCTGGGCTGCTAGCCAGGGAGCCCTGCGTCGTCTGCTCTCTTTCCCCTTCCGAGGCCCTCCACTGCTTAACTCTGTCTACCCTCACGCGCGGCACCTATTACCTTACTGCCAGCGGCTTCATCGGTGCAGCGCAGCGGTTCATGGGGTTCTCATGTTCGCCGCAGGCTCGTTCATTCCAGGGTGGAAGGCCAGGTCCTGCCCCTCTACGCTAAGGGGCCCGCGGTCCTCCACTCCCCGCTCCTTGGCCCACGTGGTCGGGCCAAGCCTCCTCCTTCCATCGCCGTCTGGAGCTCGAAGGCGCCAAAATCCAGCCTTTCTACAACTCCTGCTGTTGCAGCACAGATCCCTAGAAAGGACCAGCGTGTTTCCCCGGCGGCAGTTTCCCCTGGGAGAGAGCTATGACAGTGCTTTATTTCGGCGGAGTCAGAGAGACACAGAGACATGTCTTATCCGACCGCCATCTTGGCCATGCCCCCCAAAAGTTGTTTTTAAATACATTTTTGATGTTTCTTGTAACATTGTGTGTTAATTGTTTAATTTTTTATAATTTCTTTTAAATAGTATTTTTAATATATTTGTCTATTTTTTTTAGCACTGTAAATTGTATTTGTTTCAGTTTTTGGTTATTTTTTACAATTTGTATTTGGATTCATTTTATTATTTGTTTTTTGATTTATCGTTTTTCATGTGGTGTGGGTCTAGTGTAGTTTTGTATCCCAAATCACGTTACTGTCCCTAATCGTTTGAATGAAAATAGTTAATTAACTAAGTTTGGAGTAGTGATACTGACTTTGGCATCCATAAAGTCCAACATCTTGCCCAATGTGGTCAAAGTTGGGGTAGGAATGTTAAAGTTCAGCTCCCCAAAGTACAAAGCTTTCCCCTGTGTGGATAATTTGGAATGGAAATAGTATATGTTAACTCCCCAAAGTCTAACACTTTCCCCCATGTGGTTACATTTGGAGTATGAATAGTAAATTTGACCTCCCCAAATTCCAACACTTATCCCAATATGGCTAAGTTTGAAGTTGGAATAGTAATTCTTACGTCCCCAAAGCCCAGCGCTTCACCCACTATGGCTAAGTTTAGAGCGTGAATAATAAATGTCACCTCCCCAATGTCTAACACTTTCCCCAATGTAGCTATATTTGTAATGAGAATAGTAAATGTCACTTCCCCAAAGTCCAACGCTTTCCCCAATGTGGATACATTTGGAGTGGGAATTGTATGTGTGAACTCACAAGAGTCTAAACTTTTTCCCAATGTATTTTAGTTTGCAGTGGGAATAGTAAACTTAACTTCTCTGAAGTCCAACCCTAAATTTTTCAATGTAATTTTCTTTGAAGTGGGAATAGCTAATCTGACCCCCACATTGTCCATCACTTTCTCCAGTGGGTTTAAGGTCGGTGTTGGAATATTAAATCTTAAATGGGATCTCCTGAAAGTCCAGTACTTTCTCCAATGTGGTTAAGCTTGGAGTGGGAATAATAAATATGCCCTTTACAAAGTCCACCTCTTTCCCCAATGTGGCTACATTGAAAGTGAGAAGAGTAAATCTGACCTTCCCGAAGTCCAACACTTTCCCCAATGTTATTAGCTTTGGAGTAGTTGTAGTAAAGTTGAGTTTTATTATGTATTACCGTTTTACATTTTTGTCTGGTAATTTGTATATTTATTACTATTTTTGATATAAAGTATTTTTAAATATTAGTAGAGATTTTTTTTAAAGTTCGTTTTTTACATTTATTTATATACATTTTCTAAATATATGTTTTTATATACTTTTTTAGTTAACATTTTTTAACAAATCACAGCAGGTTTATTGTAACATTTTGTTGAGCAAAAATAATATTTTACACATAATGAATTGGTTTTGTACATATAATTTTCAGGTTATTATAGAATGCTTTTATACATACTTAATCATTTATGGAAGCAAAAAGAACAAATGATGGACAGAATGTATTGTTATCACCCTTCAATATAACAAAAATATCATCAATAAAGGATAGCCATATCAGGACATTATCATACTTCAATAAATCACTCCATGAGCTCTGTTCCCTCTCAAACCCCATAAAGAGTGAGGCATACGAGGGGGTGATACGGTAACCCTTTGCGGTTCTGAAGACCCGTTGGTAGAAGTCTCCTTCTTAGTAAAAGAAATTATTAGTTAGAAAAAGCACGCAAATTCCATTAACATATATGTACGTAACAATAGATATATTTTATATGTTATTTTGAATGCTTGTATGGGTGTTTTATGTATATTTTGGTGTTAGATATTCTTGTTGTTATTGTTTGGTTTCATTACTTTTAATTTAGTCACGATATTTGGTATTTTGTTGTTCTTGTTTTCGATATTGTTGTATGTTAGATATTTCTTTCAGCAATATCTGATCGATGACTTTATACAGCAGGCTATTGTGATATGTCTCATTTAGCTCAGGTTTTTCTTTTTACTCTCAGCCAAGTTTCAGAGCAGAATGACAGAGGAGAAATATCCAACATATGTATCGCCTTGAGAGGATCATGGTAATACCCTGTAATACTGGGGAGAGGCTTTATATGATCATTCAAAGATCTGTAAATAAGTAAAGCATTAATTTTATAGAGGGCAGCATTTTTTAAATCTTTTTACCTGAATAATTTACAACTGTGATTTTTATATCTTTGTCTACCTACACATACACTCCGCACTAGATAGTTTAATTGGGAATTTTAATGTGTTCCCCAGTCCACTTGTCCTCCTTTTAACTATGTATTATTTGAAAACCTACTTTTGTTGTATAGTGAGTTGGTCAAATGGGGAGCAGGTCAGCTACCTCCAGGCTTGCATCTATCAGTTACTTGTGAAATTTAAAAAGCAGCTATTTAAACTGTATTGCATTGTCTTGAGGGGGATGGCCAGCTAATAACTTGTGTTTTTTGCAGACTTAAATTCAAATTAAAGTTACTCCTTTAGTCAGCCATAAAAGCACATAGCATTCAGTGGGCCATGCTAGAATTGACACAGATTTTGAGAGTAACCCCCTCAGTTGTCTTATCAAGTCTGGAAACCTTAACCTGCTTGTGGCATAAACACCTCTACACTAGATGAACCAGCTTTGAAATGTCTTCATGAAATATAATTTGCAAATAGCAAGTAATACTCAGATCTCTGCAAAGGTACATTTAACTTGCTGAAATACTTTAATGGGGTAGGGATATGTAGTTTACCTACAGATTTCTGCTAATGGTGCATTAACCCACATAGCTCACTCACCTGCTGATTAAAGCTTGTGACCTGCTTTTTCATTCATTTACACAGATAATCCATTTAATAGTGAGTATGGAGAGTTTGCAGGATGCAAATTGAGCTGAGGCAAATCAAGAATTCAATCACCTCTGTTCTATACAAAACAACATTCATAGCCCACTAACCTAGTTTCAGTATAAAGGGATAGGAGGCTTGCTGTAGATATCTGGGAATTTGGATTTAATCTCACTTATGTCAGACTTGATCCTCATGTCTACAACACATAGAGGAATTGTAAGATGGGGTAAATTAAACTTGAGGATATAGTGGAGTATTAATTTATTAGTGATAGTGATTATCCCAGAGTGTCTGTAGCTTTAATAATCTAATAATTAAATATTGGTCTTTGAAATGTCATCAAATGTACATTATAGTGGCATCTTTTATTTGGGGGCTAGGGTAGTAATGAAGAAATTAGAAATTCCCTTATGTGTTTGTCGGTTTGACTTCATATCACAAATTCTCTATCCTTGGTTTAAAGACCGCACTGTTGTAAGTTTGCTCCGAATTATATACAATATGCTTGAAGAATAATGACATCTATTGTAACAGATTAAACTCTGCTAGAATCACTAGAGGAGTGGTTTCACATTTGGAGATAAATAGAGGTTTCAGTCTTAGTTTAACATAACTCTTCTCAGGGGGTTATTGTGGAGAGTTATCATGAAAGGCTGAAACAAATATGGAATAATAATAAGATGAGTAATTTTGACGATCTTAAATGTGATGTTATACTTCTGATTGAAGTATGGCAATTACTGTTTATTAGATAACTGCTTGTAGACATTCTTTGGTTTTGGGAATCCAGAATTGGATCTCATGTTGATGAGGCTAACTTTTAGCACCCCTATAAGTGAAAATGTTTGTTTTTCCTAACCTCTGTGAAGAAAGTAAAATCTGAAAACGTATTGATGATATTGGAAATGTATTGGGGTGTGGTGGTTGGGTAAAATTTCAATGCATATTGAAAAGGTTTTATTGGTTGTGTATTGCAAATAGTCCTCAATTAACACTAAAATAAAACCAACAGAAAACACATTGAAAAGTATTCTGGTCCCCAGAGCTACTAAAGAATTAGGTCTTGTTGAGAATGATAGGTGTTGGAATTATGGAGTTCTGTGGGTAAATTGATCTTACTTGCTGTTTGTGTGCCCATTGGTGCCAACATTTTGGGTAGAAGTTGTTACCTTTACCAACTTTGTAGCAGGGTGTGATCATTAGACAGAAGAAATATTGATAATTCTCATGGAGGCATCTCTATGCAGGTGTGTTCAGTTAGGATCTATGTTATGACTTATAAAGGCTCTAGTGATTGAGAAGAAAACAACAGAAAGAATTCATCTGGATTAGATAGAACGAGTTGGCTGCAAAAAGGTGATCCTTCTATATTCCTTCTATATTCAATGGAAAACTTGTCTTAAAATATGATAGAAAATTTGAAAAATTCAATACTTTTTGGGGAAATATTTAAACCTATATTCTACAAACTGAAAGGCATGGTCAGTATTAGAAATCTTCGATACATTTGTAACTACCTATGTATATTTAGAGGAAATTGGATTTTATTATTTTCTTTTCTCTTTACCCTGTTTCTGAATGCTCTTCAATGTTACATAGAGTATACAACTCGTTGAAATAGAGATTATTGTTGTTCACCATGTTAAAAGTGTCATTGTAAATAGTAATCACACATATAATTTGCCATTATAAATCTGTAAGATGCAGACAAATCTCTGCAATTGTTCCATGAATGAATAGATTTATAGAGCACACAGCTGCCCTGGACCAGTTTGCTCCAGCAATAAGTTGTTATTTAGCCAAGTTTCCCAGGTCCATGTGTGCCCAGCTGGCCCAGTGCAGGATTTTTCTTTGAATTCTGTGGCTTGTAGGCTTCTTTATTTCAATATAAACCAGCACTATAAGTCCCAGGATTCAAAGAAAAATACTTGAACAGGAGCTGCTAATCCCTCAATGTCCTGGGAAACATAGCAACTATGGGTACTCAGCATCTGAACTAATGTAGTGAGATTGGAATCTGTGACATGCAGGTACATATAAATGAGCGCATCATGCTAAATTCAATGAGCTAATGATCAGCAAAATGTAGTCTCTAGTCATGCAGCAATGTGCCACTCAAAGAACTCCATATTTCCCTGTGATGGAAGGCTTATTTTTACTGCACTCTAAGCAGTACTTTACATGTGCGCCTGGAAACACAGGGAAAATAGAAATTATTTGTCAATCAATCAGGATTTATAAAGTACTGCAAATTATCCATGAGCATCTCAAAGCGCTGGAGTTTCTAGCTGCTTCGAAGTGCTCTGTTCATTCAAACAGCTAGGTCTTCAGTCCTTTCCTGAATTCCCAGTGCAATGCGGTATTCCTAAGGTGCATGAGAAGGTAGTTTCAGGCTTTGGCCACCAGGTAAGAGAAGGAGTGTCCGCCACTGTTGGCTGGGCAGAGCCAGTGGGTGTCTGTGAGGGTGAAGGAGGCGTATTGCAGGTGTCTGGGTGGGTGGTGGAAGGTCATTTGTTTATTGATGTATGATGATCCTTCGTTGTGCAGGGCTTTGTAACCGTGGGTCAGCATCTTGAGCTGGCATCTTTTCTGGATCTTGAGCCAGTGTAGCTTCTTGAGGTGATGTGATTCCGTCTAGGGAGGTTGAGAATGAGTGTTGCTGCTGAGTTTTGTATCGTCTTTAGTCTCTTCAGGAGGCGTGCAGTGATTCCTACGTAGAGAGTGTTCCCGTAATCCAGCCTGCTGGTGACGAGGGCCTGAGTGACGGTCCTTGTGGTGTTGATTGGGATCCACCTGAAAAGCTTACAGAGCATGCATTGGGTGTGGAAGCAGGCGGACAGGACTGCATTTACCTGTTTCTGCATGGATAACTTGCTGTATAGGATGATGCTGAGGTTGCGGGCGTGGTCTGTCGGGGCAGGGGAAGGGCCGGGTTCAGTAGGCCACCAAGTGTCATTCCATGGCGAGGTGTTGTTCCCAAAGATGAGGACTTCCATCTTGTCTGTATTGAGCTTGATGCAGTTATCCTTCATCCAGTCTGTGACGTTCACCATACATCTGTGGAAGTTGGCTCTGGTGTTGGTTTCTTCAGTAGGGGCCTCACTTCAGCGTGTTTCCAGTCCTCAGGGAAGGAGGCCTTGGTGATGGAGCTGTTCAGGAATTTCTTGAGCTCGTTGCCAATCGTCTTGCTCCCGAGGTTGAAGATGTGGTGGGGACATGGGTCCGTGGGTGCTCCCGAGTGTACATAGTTCATGATGGAGATTGTGGCTTGAGTTGTGAGAGGGTCCCAACGGGTGAGTAGTTGTTCGGGGTTTGTGTTCGCGGGTGTAGGCTGGTGCTTTCGGCGGAGGAGGTTGAGGTTTGAAGTTCTCATAGATGGCTGAGATCTTGTCATGGAAGAAGACTGCCAAAGTGTCACACAGTTCTTGGCAGTGGGTGATGTCGTTCCCAGTGGCTGCTGGGTTGGAGAACTCCTTCACGATGGTGAAGAGCTCCTTGCTGTGGTTTGTGCTGGCTTCTATGCGTTCTGCTAGAGTGTTCTTCTTTGTTTCTCTCAGGAGGTGATGGTACTGGTTGAGTGCTGTTTTGAAGGTGGTATGGTCTCCTGTCTTTTTGCCTGTTCTCCACTTCCTTTCTAATTGCTGGCAGTTGCGTTTGGAGGATTTCAGCTCTGCAGTGAACCAGCTGGCTCTTCAGGCTGGTACATTGGGTATGGCGGGGCGATTGTGTTGGCGCATTAGGCGACGCACTGGGAGAAGTTCTTCACAGCCTGTTCTGGGTCAGATGTTGTGTCTGAGTTAAGAGCATTGTTCCACCGGTCTTCTGATATCTTTTTCCATTTTCTGCGTGTGGACCTGGGGGGCGTGGTGCCAGTGTTGGTCGATCCTGAGATGGTGAAGTGGAAGCTGTAGTGGTCGGTCCATTTGTATGGCTTACTTAGAGTGAATTAACTTGAGGCATTCAACAAGGGATGTTATTATGACCCAACTTACTAATTGTAACAAGTGGGTTGGAGAAGCTGAGTATATCTATTCAGGATCCAGATTTGTGGACATGCAAGTCATACACGTCCCAGCAGTATGTATATTGACCTACTGAACTACGTTACTGCTGAAAATAGCTAGTTTCAACTGTCCATTCGAAATGCATTAAGGCACTGAATTACTAATTAAATTTTTAATTCAGCATGCATTTACATTGTCCATGTTCTAGGGCCAATTTAATGTACTCACAGGGGTGTTTGTGCAGTGATATTGTATCTCACTGAATAGGTTTAATCCCTATTTCTGAGGTTTTGCCATTTAATTTAGTTTGTAATAAGAGCGATGGTTTTTCCGTTGATTTTGTGACTTCGTAGTGTTGCACATAAGTATATTAATAGTATGATAAGGTATAGTATGACCGAGCCTTTTGGCTCATTGTGAGGCCTGCGTGAAAACCAGTGGAGGTAATATTGTATTCAAATTATTGATTGCATGCGGTGTGGTAATTAGTAGGTGCTGTATTACTGTGCCAGAAGGGGTTTTGGCTCTTTGAATGAGGAGTAATTATGGAAACACTGATATATTACAATTTCCCTCACATTGCAGGCAGTGAGATTTCTACGCAAATATTCTGGGTGCCTTTTACTGACACTGACAAAATGGGTCAGAGGTGCAGATTTCCCCCCAAAATTTGAAATCCCAATTCGGCCGCTAATTCATGGGAAACCCTTTATGAAGGATCCTCTAATGTATTTAGAAAATGTCACACCATTAAGTAAATTATCAATTGGAAATGCAGACAGTAGTAAATACATGATGTACACTGTTTTGGATTACTTTAACCATCTTCATTTGGGTCTGCTGACCACTTTGATTAACAAACTCAGTTTGTCAAAAACTCTTTAGTGTGGTCGGTGTTAGCAAATGTTACCACATATCTCAGGCTCATTGCAGACTTCTGCTGGAGCGTCATCTTCAGGTAAAAAGGCTCTGTGTATCACCCTGTAAACATTCTCTGAGGACAAGCATCTAGCGTAAGTGAGATGTTGTGCCCTTATCTCCTTCAATAAGGTTTCTGTTTTGTCAATAATCTATTTTTACCCTTCCGTGTGTTACCAAGAACTGAATAAAGGACCCTGTCCTCCATTTTTGGGTCTGATGCCCTAGAAGTCTCTCTGACCATTTGCTTTCTACTAGTAGATCCACGGTGCTTCTTTAAGTTCTTTACTAGCAATAGCTTTCTTTACTCGACCTTTTTCCAGAGTCATGGAATGTCAAAATCAGCAAGTTATTGAATGGAGCTGATATTTGGGAGCCACAAAGTTGGCTATAAAAAATTCCCAGTGATATGTGTGCCCAACAATGCCAAGGCTTGCTCGTCTGCTGGCTTTCACATTTCCAGTCCTTTCTCTATTTGTTCACATGCCTAGGTTTTTTTGCTCAAATTTCATATTCTTCTGCACATATGTAACCTTTTTTATTTTTTAAGGTTTATATTTTGACATACTGCTGATGTTTTTGGGTTGTCAGGTCCTGGTTTGTAATCTAGAGCTTCTAGGACCAGTGGAACAGCCTCTACCTATAGTAGATCATCTGAAGGCCTCCAGGGATATTCTGTACATTATTTATCTCCGTCTAAAATTGGATAGATGCACCTGGGCCCGTATTATGCAAAAGGCACATTTTCATTGTTTGCGGCGGGTGCATCTTTTAAAAGGTGCGCCAGTGCAAAAAATGAAAATGCGCCGCATTATGGTGAATGTGCTGCCCCCAGGGCAGCTGCGAACTCGCGCTGCCCCCAGGGCAGCTCATATCTGTGAAAATCGGAGCGGCTGGTTTGAAGCCACTCTGTGTTTTCACAGTGCAGGCGGCAACCCACCTGCACTTTGAAGGGGGATTAGAGATCCCCTTGCAGGTGGGTGCAGTGAGTGACTGCACCCGCCTGCAAGGGGATGTCTGGGCGGTCCATGGGCCCCCTTTCCTCTCTCCAGAGGGCTGCTCTCAGGGGGGTGAGCTTCTTTGCCTCTGCACCCATGTCTGTGATACGGCATGGCGCAGAGGCAAAGGGATACCCTCATTTGCATGGGGCCCCCCCATGCAAATGAGGGAACGCCCTCTGAACATAACGCTGGCGCTTCATGTGCACCAGCGCTATCGGTATTACAGAAGGGGCCGCTCAAGCGTCTGCGGCCCTTTCCATAATACCAAAGTGCCCCGGGGGCGCGCAAAGTGGGCACAAACAACCGTTGCGCCCTCGAGGCACTTGTATAATACAGCCCCAGGTCTCCTTTTAGACACATCAAGGTGTTATTCCCATACAGCTCTTCTTTCTGGGTGATTGCCTGGAGTCTGGCACGCCTGTGGACACCTCTTTGGAGCGCATTTTTGTGGTAGATGTTTGTGCTGTGTCCACTCTTTCCAGACATCCTCACCACTCCACTCAAACCCCACCGTGAGGGTTTTGGACTCAGACATGAGGTTCCTCTGTCACTCTCCTACCCTCATTTTTCATATTCCTGGAGTGATCAAACCTGAGTGATTAGGTGACCACGAATTATTGATTCTGGCACCTATCCTCTCATACGAAATTTGAATTGGGAGGCATTACTGCTCCCCGGTATGTCACTATGTGTAGACTTGGACCTCTGCTAATCCTCCGCGCTATCCTATGGATGCCTGATCCTTGATCACATTATTTGAATGCTCAATAATTGTATGTACTTGCAAAGCTTGCTTCTGTGAGCTTGCTCCTGAGACGTTTCAACACTTTTAAATAACTGGAGGCATCAGATGTTGCTTATTCCTTAAAAATACAAACCCATGTAAAGATTGTTAAACTATAAAATACATTAAGAAGCCTGAGTTTGAGACCTGTGGTAGGGACCAGTGAAAATTGATTTTTTTTCACCCTGACTTCCAGACATGGTGGTGCTGAGATGTAGGAGTGAGGCGGAGTTCATAGCTCATTTTCCTTGGAGAGCCTGAAAAAATCATTCATGCATTTTACTGCATAGTTGTTTCCAGAAAGGCAAAGGTCCGGATTATCTCGTTGGCCTTAGTAGTTTCAGTCCCTGTGTGAGCGAGGCTGTGCTTGCAGCATCCTAGGAAGAAAGCTTTATAGCCCCTTTATGTTTTCAAATGTGTAATTGCAGTCTCTCTCCTAACCTGCCATTCATGTTATTCAGAGAGACTCTTGGTCGCAGTAGCATTCATATAGCGCTTACTGCCTTAGATTTGCAGTTTTGAAACTCTGCACGATTTACGGTATTATGATTCAACTCCAGGGCATGCTTTTCAGTGACCACAAAAGATATCAACATCTGAGCCCACTGTGCAGAACTTGAACCTGCAGAAAACGTAGGTATCGGTGCAATACTGGCTAAGGTATTTCACCAGTTAAAGAAGAATTGCGCTGCCTGGCCCTTCCTTGAAGTTGGTATAGTCAGAAAGTAGATTGAACAATGGACAACCTTTGGATCCAGTTTCTAGTGACCCAGTGCCATAGATACCGCTGGCGTGCTGATGGTCGGGGACCTAGCAATAGTCTTGAGGTGATTGGATGGTTTCTTCTAGGTACCTTTCCTGTTGTTAGCAGAGGTGGGGAGCCACCAAATTAACACGGAGAGCACCGAGCCAAACGTCTGGCTTGGCTCGAAGAGTCCTAACACGAGCCGAGCCGGTGCCATATTTGGCATATATATTGGGCAATAGACGTCAGTAAAAATATGATAAAGGCTATTCGAACTTTCAAAAACTAGGTTTCTTTAGCACGTAAAAGTGTTCCTCTTTGAGCCATTCGATTGTCTCGCTCCAGTGAGTAGCATTTCTTGGAAGTGATAGTTTCTAAACTTAAATTGTAACATTTGAGCCCCTCCCTCACCACCCTGACAACCATGCAGAGAAGCTGGGAGTGATCACAGGTTTCATGGTTGTGCAATTCATCCCCTTGATGAGTATCTTGCTCTTTCCCATTTTACATCAAAGGCTAATGCTTCGTCTTTTGTTCTTTGAGGAGCTACATCAGTACACTGATTTCAATGAATCCACACATTACATGTTAAATTAACTTGAAATAATGAGACTTTTTAAAAAAATAGTGATCAAGGTAAGAAGCCAGGTAACATATTCTGGCCTATAGCGGCTCATCCATGACTAGTTATTAGTTCCTTTCATTGAGAAGGTCAGTTTCCTCCTTTTTTTGTGGTCTACATTTGGTAAGTGTTGTTCTTTTTTTCCTGGGTATGTTCACTCGATCGTCTGTTGGGACCCAGGCCGGCAGAGATAAATAAAAATAATCATTGGCAAAGCCAATACATATTTCTTTAAAGTTCTAGTACATATAAACACTGGAATTCACAAATACTGTTAGGTTGCATTGCGTGCATTAATGCTTTTTTAGCCCATTAAAGCCACACCAGTTGGCTGTTTAAAAACGGATTGCTTTCTGTATAATGTGTTCTTTGCATACAGGAGATAAGGAAGTGAATGTGCCAAACAATGTGATGATTGAGTTTTCTTTTCAGGGTTAATATAGCCCCTCATGCAATGGAATGGAAGCACTCCGTAGGAGGCAGAAGTATACACCAAACACCCAGCAGCATGAGGAGAGAGAGAGTACAGCCAAAGCCTACTCTATGAATATTATAAAGACTTGCCATCCAGCACACAGGAATCCGTGTGTCCCACTGAGCCTGAACAGCTCCCTGAGTTGATTTCCATCCCTTCGTAGGGACCTTGGAGTCTGTGATAAAGAACGTCAGCTTCATACAATTCCTGTAGAGTGCACTCGACAAAAATAAAAATAAATAAACGCATAGCAATCTCATTTGAACTTAGGTTTGCCACATCCCACGGATGTATTGGCAAACTGTTTGAGGCATTCTGACACAAAAATCGCTGTAGTCTGTTTTCAGTTGCACCATTTGAGTGGTTCGATTGGTAGCACTGTCAAAAACCTTAAAGGCACCATTCAGTGAAAGAAAAAAGTCCTGTGCCTTTCACTAAATTTTTCATCAACCCTGTTCCCCCAAAATCAAGAATTTCTGTCTGCCCCACTGATGATGATGTCTGGCTAGATTTGAGATCTTTGTTCATCATTGGGTAAGGTGGTGGGAAGGAGATACCTTTTTGCAGGCAAACATTGTTTTTAATTGCTTCCAAGGGCCTGTTCGAGCCCGTTTTCCTTTCATTTTTCAGCCATTTTGGACTTGTCATCATGTCCGTGGGTAAGCACTCTAGCACTAATTACATGTGCATCCCCTCAGCATATAAGCGCGCCAATGCGTAGACCCTGGCCCGGTAAAGTGGTGGGAAGGAGATACCTTTTTGCAGGCAAACATTGTTTTTAATTGCTTTTTTAACTGTGGAATTCTGATTTAATCTGGGGCGATTTTTTTTATGTAGGGCTGACTTTTTGTGGGTGCTCTTTTGTTGTTCACCGAGTGCTTCTGGGAGGGTTACAGTTGCTTTAAGAGCCTGTAGAGCCCTTTTTCCTTTCACTTGGATGTGTCATCCCTTCCTTGAGTCAGCACTCTAGCGATAATTACATGTGCAGCCCCTCTGCATATTAGCGCAAAGATGTCTCGCTGGCGCGCTTCGGCACGCCTAAGGCAAGCCCGTCTGTGCCCGTCCGTGCCTGGACGGCTCCAGGGATGCTGCCCATTTGGATTCAGTTAAGGAATGTTTGATTTACTCGAGGCTAGCCCTATTGAACTGTAAGCAGAAAGTAAGTAGAGAGGGGGGTGACATAATGGCCTTCGGAAGTGCTGGGCGGTGGTGGTGCTGTCGCATTGTAATTGGGCGATGAGGAGCCTGAACCTCACTATTGAACCTTGATAACAGGAAAAAAGTGAACAGAGGGGATAAGGTAGGGAAGGATATACTACATTGCGCCTTGATTAACGTCTGCTCTGTGATAAAGCATAGTATTGAAATTAGCGTGCTGATTATTAGCACCTCTCAGTTAGACTGTTTGTACATTATGGAAACCTGGGCGAAGGAGAATTCAGGTCCCGAATTAGTGGCAGCTACTCCCTGGGGTTATGCCATTGTGAGGCTAGATAGGAGTGCCCGGAGAGGTGGTGGCCTGGCCATTATCTCCAGAGAACGGCTGAACTGCACTCTAGAGCGGATCATTACCTCTGCGAGGGAGGTGAAGTGAAGTATTTTAAATTTAAAAACCAACAACATTCAGACTCTGCCTTGGTTACTGGTTTATCGCCCTCCTGGTCCAAGAAGGTAGTTCATTTTAAACTGGAACAAGGTGCTTGAACCATTCATCTCCTGTAGTAATTGTACCATTTTAGGGGATTTTAATCTTCATTTAGAAGAGAAAAGCGATAATGATACCAGGGCTTTCCTTGACATTATGAACAGCTTTAGCTTCTCCCAACAGGTGTCTGCCATCACCCATACAGCTGGCCATATGCTAGATGGGATCTTTACCAACTTAGATGCCCTTATAGTGGAATATTGTCCTCCGTTAAATTGGTCAGATTATCACATGGTCCTGTTTATAGTGCATATGGAGATGACAGAGAAGAGTAGGCAGAGCAACTCTATCCGATTCAGAAAGTGGAGTAAAATCTCAGAAAAGGAACAGGCTGAAGCCCTAGCCAAATTTCAAGTAAGTAATTTAAGTGACTCTGGATTGTCAGCTGAGAATTTTAATGATTGGGTACTGTCAGCCTCAGAGGAGGTGGCTCCTATTAGAACGAATCTCAGTGGCAGGAGGAAAACATCCGCCAGTGGTTTTAAGAAACACTTAAAGACTTCCAAAGGCAATGTCATAGGCAGGAATGGAGATTGAAAAGGGCACTGAATTCGGAAGATAAGAACAAACATAAAGAATTAAGGAAAAAATATAAAAGCACCATTTTGGAGGCCAAATCATCCTATTTTTTGCTGAAGATAAGGTCTACTATTAATATTCCTAAGGAGCTATTCAAGACGGTTAGCAATCGCACGTCCCCTCCGACACAACAAGCTTTAGAGAATTCCCAAGATTTTTGTGATAAGGTGGCCGAGTTCTTTAGAGAAAAGATTATGAAGTTCTATGTTGAATTTCAAGAGCCTAATGGGAGACCAGCTGCTTCTTTTGTGGAAAGCGATAACCATGGTCAGCCTACTAAGTGTTGTTTAGTCAGGTTCTCTCCCTTGCTGGCGGCTAAAATCAAAACCCTTTTAGGGCAGATCACTTTGGGATCACTGGATGACCTCTGTCCACCCAATGCACTGGAATTGGCCTCTGAGCCAATTGCAGCAGCCTTGGAGAAAGTTTATTCTCATCTACTGGAGTCGGGAGTGTTTCTCCAGTACTGGAAGGAGGCGCTTGTCATCCCCCTCAAGAAAGAGCCTAATGGAGATTCTTTCGATTTAAAAAATCTCCACCCGATTTCCCTGCTGCCGACCACAGCAAATATCCTGGAGAAGCACTTTAACCAGGAGTTGGCTCAGTTTTTCAGTGACCATGAACATCTGGACCCTCCCCAAAATGGATTTAGGAGGAACCACAGCACTTAATCTGCACTACTGACTGTGGGTGATTCGATTCGCTGGCAAGTCGACCAGGAAGGTGCGGCTATTTTGGTTATGCTCGATCTGTCCGCAGCCTTTGACACCTTATCAGCTTCCGTGTTGGTGCATAGGCTGCGGCAGGTTGGGCTGAGGGATAATACCTTAAACCTGCTGGAGTCATATTTAGTGAACAGGACTCTTACTGTCAGTTGCGAGGATTTTAGGGACAAACTTTTCCAGCTTCCCTTTGGAGTTCCGCAGGGTTCTTCCCTCAGTCCTTCCTTATTTAACCTGTAAGTCACTCCCCTGGCAAAACGGGTGCATTCCTTCGGTTTCCAGGTGACATCATATACTGACGACACCTAAATCATCGTTTTCATCTCTGATGATTGAGAAGGGGTGGTGGATAGGTTCAGGTCTTGTATGGCTGAAGTTAGTACTTGGATTAGGGAGAACTGGCTTAAAATGAACGGAGAGCAGACAGAGATTGTGGTTTTTGCCTCTGAAAATTCGATCTGAACAGACCGTTAGTGGACAGAAAGCAGTGGTGCACTTCCTGTCCCAGTGGCCGCAGCTAAAAATTTGGGGGTGATCTTTGATAATTCTTTGACATTTAACACCCAGGTCAATAAAACTGTGAGTTCCTGTTTTTGGATCATTAAGACCTTGAAGAAGATTCACCCCTTTCTTCTGGAGGAGCTAAGGGTGTCAGTGGTCATTACGCTTATTCCATCTTGCCTTGACTACTGTAATGCCATCTATTTAAATGCCAATCAATACTCACTAAATAAGCTTCAGGTCATTCAAAATGCTGCTGCTCGGTTGCTCCTGGGGCTGTCTAAACATTTCTCAGTCAGGGAGAGCTTGAGGACTCTTAATTGGTTGACAGCGAGAAAGCGGGTGACTTTTAAAGCCCTGTGCCTGGCTCATAAGGCTCTTCATCAACAGGGCTCATGTTATCTTAGGGCCACCTTTTATTTGTATGCTCCTAGCAGACTTTTGTGATCAGCAAGACGGATAAAAGGGATAGTTCAGAGGTTCCGGAAAGCGAGGTGGGGTGGAACGAGCCTTCATGGTGGGAGCTGCTAGGTTGTGGAACTCTCTCCCAGAAAAGATTAGGAGTCTGGAATCTTGTGCTACTTTCCGCAGGCAGGTGAAAATCTGGTTATTTCTATAACTCTGTTGCCTGGGTGACTCCCTGGCTTGTTTGTCTGCATTCATCCTGTTAGGGTTGTCCCCTTCAGTTTGGTGCCTTCTTGGTGATAGCGCTTCGACGACTTTTGGTGTTATGCACTCTATACATTTTAAAATTCTAAAAAATTCTATTTGATTGATGGTCCCTCTGCTTGTCTCCTCAGTGATGGAATGTCTCGGAGGAGAAGGTGTAATACAGAAAGTTTTGATTTAATCTGCTTATTTAAAAATGTTCCTGGTTTATTTCAAAACTGGATGGCTGGATCTGCCATATACACAGTAGCAAAAACTTTGAAGTGTTTTATTTCAAGTCAGGGTAAGGACTTACCTGCGCCTGCGACTAAAGAGAAAGTGAGCTCTTTGCAGGGAACACTTTTAAAGGAGTGGAAGCCTGTGGAACATATTGTGAATAGTTTGACGTCTGCTGGTTTACCGAAACTAGAATGAGATGGAGAGGGTGGCAGGATGCGTACTTGAGAAAGCACAGTGCAGTTGATATTTATATATATGCATTACACAAATTTACAATCGGAGCTTGAGGCACGTTACAGATATCTAGAATTGGAGCTTGAGGCATAAATGATCTGTTCGAATCACACAAGTTTTTGGTCTAGTGCCAAAGCCAGGGTTAGTACCTAGAACCCATGCCTACAGGTTTGAAGACCGGCATGTGAGCCTCTACATCTCCTTTTCGTGTTCAGCATCATTTATCTTGGGATCCCTAAGAGTTGGAATATGAACATCTCTTTCTACCAATCTGAAAAACGTTTGTACCTGTTTTAATTTTTTCTTTCCAAATCCATGTGTCGCAGTTTGAGTTCACCCAGAAACATTTCTGGTGTGCCTATCAGACCGCCAAAACAGGCAAAGGCAAGCCTGGGACATCTCAAATGCCTGACGCTGCAATCCTTGACACCAAGCACTGACAAGTTATCTTCATGTTTGCCTTGCATCCTATCACTTCTTCTGCCTTAAGTGACCTTATGGTTTTCGTCTGTGTCAGCACGGAGAAGAGAGATTGGCATTAGAGGATGTTTACCTTGAGAACTTGGTGTGTAGTCAAAATCGAGAGAAGTGAAAATCTGTTTTTTTTCAATCTCTTAACCTCGACTCAAGGCAATTAATGAACGGGACCATTTTGTCTGTCAGAGACGCAAAATAATCCGAAGGCGGTTTTAAACCGTGCCCCGTTGATTTCCCCACCCAGAAATAGGAATTTCAGAATGTTTTCAAGTGCTAGCTGTGCCCTTTTATTTAGGTCTCGCCTGGCGTTGCAGCGCGCATGCGCTGCTCGCACTGCGAGGGCTTCTTGGAATCAATACAGTTTCAGAAGTGGTGTTTCGGCTCTGCCCGTAATTTCTATTGGTGTGCGTCATTTCGCGTCATTGATTATGCTAAACGGAGTGTGATGATTGTACCGGAGGCTTTTTAGTCCCTCCTGGTTACCACCCTGTCCTCTTTTGGCCACGCCCACCCAGACTGGATCTTTTACTGGCAGCTTTACCCGCTCTCCTTTAAAAGACAGTAAGCACTCTTTTCTTTTCATTTTCCGCGCCGTCCGCTTTGGCTGCGCTTGTTTGTTTACGGCGCCGCTTTCAGTGCAGGACACACTGACTTCAATGGCGGCGCCGTCCGCTTTGGCTGCGCTTGTTTGTTTACGGCGCCGCTTTCAGTGCAGGACAAGATCTGCTTAAAAGGTGCATGTATACACGTTTGAGTAACCGAGACGAAAGACAATGCTATATTTACTTTTTTATTACAGTTGTCATGGAGTGCGGTTGTGATGCAGAATACAGTGTCCGCATATTTCATTGTATTGAAGGAAAGCGCATGGGTCATATATGCGAACTGCTCGCATATAAGCGCTATAACGTAAAAAAAATCGAAACCCCAGGAGCAGAACGCAAGCAGTGGTGTTGATCAGAGGGACAAGGACGCACAAAGTCGCACCAGGCCGCTCTGCCCAGTGCCCACCCCTCCCCCTATAAGCCCATGCACAGAGGAGGTGGAGACCCGGCACACTGCGCAGTGTTTTCCTTTTGGAACCCTCCCAGCTTTGCTTTAGATGTGCGCACACAGCTGCTTGGAAGTGGGGGGTGGGGGCACTCCTGTCTGTCAACCGCACGCCTTCAGTGCCAGCCCAAGGATCCTGGATAAATAATGCAGCAGCCCGATGATGCGTGGTGCTTACGCAGCGGAATAAACGTGCCTTGTCGCTGGCTTCCAGTCATGCTCTCCGGCCGGAGTATGTGACACTGGGCTTCACTGCTGGAAAACTAACAGGACAGCGACTCCCGGTGACAGCAACGTGCCAGTGCCACACCAACATTCCTTTAACACATTTTAATCGTTCTTTATGTCTTCCTGTGGGATAATTCCTAACACGTTTACTCGTGTTAACTGTTCTGAAATAATAATTGAAACAGCCACAGTCGTTTATCAACATAACATGGTCAGATAGAAAGGTATGTCATTGTTTTTGCCCTTTCATAAAATGTTCACAGATATACCACGGTTCCCTGCTCTTTTTTTCTTATCACGATGGTCACTACTGTTTGAGAGCACTTTTTTTAGTGTAGTGGACGAAAAACATCGACTCAATTGTTTAACAGTCATGCACGCGTACTTATTATATGTACTATGTTAAATAGCGCCTCACAGTAAACTATCATCCCATGGGTAGTGTATGCAATCCGGACACTAGTATTCTCAGTGCTACAAAAAAAAAACAGCGGTTACAGGCGCTACGCCAGTCTTAACAGCCTTCATAATAAACTTTTCATTTGTCATTTCCTAATACTATGTGTGCGGCAGCGCGTTCCCTGTCGGAAGTGGTGTCTACTCTTTCTTTAACAGGATAACAACCACACACATTTGCGCCACTTTACAGAGCTTGCCAGTGAAGCGCTAATTTCATTTTCTCTTTATTTAATAAGTCGTTCAGTTATACATAATATCATCTGAATTATAGATAAGGTAACAAAAATGCTTATAACACTCTTTTATTATAACTCTGCAACATGCTGCACACAACCCACACTACTCTACAACATCGCTTACACACATTAGCAAAGCCAGTAACTCTGGCTAAACACTTATAAGGTCCCAAAGGCGAGACCTATTGGCTATGCCAATGCTTGTTATTATGTTGGATGTGGGCTATATGTGCTTGCCACTACGTTCCCGTGCTATTGGTTGCCTGGTTTGAATTCTGTTTCCACAGAGAGGCTGAGATTCTGACTCTTTATTGAGAATTGTATTGTTCAGAAGTAAAGTAGCAAAAGCAGCAAACCAAGTGAACGTTTTCTGTAGTGTTGAAATATCATCTTTCATTAATACTGTGTTTGTTGGGGCTGATTTGTATTTTATCTGGAGTTTTTGTATTGAGTTTATGGGGGGCACAAGTGCTAAAAAAAGAAGTGGGGGGACTAACCTAGTTAATCAGTATGCAAATGGCATCCCAGCGTGGCATCACGGCGCGTGGCATCGCAGCGCGTGACATCACAGGAACAGGCATCACAAGAAGTGACATCAGATCTTAAGCCCTCACATATATGTTTATCAGGTCTATCATGAGTACATTTGACCACATTTCGAGCATACTTGCAAACCCTCCTGATTTAGGCAGAAGATTCACACTTTTGTACGCTACACATAAAACAATGTTACCTTTTATCAGCGTTAAGTTTTCTCTAGCCATAGTGCTTTAAAAGAAATAGTGATATTTAGCCTCCTCAGGGGTATAAGCGCTGTATAAATGCTATTTATTTTGTGCAAATGCTAGGAAACATCAACACATCTGAAGTTTCTACAGTGCATGCATATCTCCTAAACAGAGCCTGAACAAAGTTAAAAGCTGCCTCTCTTCAGTATGTGTGAAGTGCTAACAATGTGTGAGCCTTTGTTTCCCCTCTGCTGCATTTGCATCAGGTGTGAGGCTTCTGACTGCTCCCAGCCAGGAGACTCCAACAAAAGGAGGCCTGATAACCCCTCCGATTCGGCCTTTGTTATTGTCATTGTTACCAGGCAGACGACCAGAGCAGTTCTCATCCTATGTGGCATATTTCAAAAGCCTTATTCTCCTGCCGTGGCACTACCGGTCCCGCGACTTTATCTATCCAGCGGAGGATCCTGCTCAGGTACCACTACATTGAGTGGTGTTGATCCTGCCCACTATTGTGACTGAGCCACAATTGATTAATACCAGTTCACAGCCCTTCGTCTCTCGCACGGGGTGCTTGACCGAGTCCCCGTGTGAGTATTAATTTCTTCTTTCTCATTTCACGGGTGTCTCACACTTTATGTGCCTCTCACGCGGCTGTAATACTACCATCAGATTGTCCCTTACCCCTTGGTCCTGAGGAGACCCCACATTGCAAGAGGGTCGAAACGTCGTCGACTTCGATTGATAGCGAACCATTTTAAATAGCTCTGACTATTGTACACAGAGGCTATAATTATTATCAATTCATGTTGTGGTCGTTGTCTTTTTCAATAATTGTGGAAACCAAGTTCTGTATATATCACATGTCTGTTCACAATGTATTAGATGGTTTCATTTGCTTGGGACATATAATCACTATTGTGGTTCTTCTCGGTCGGTGTATGTATTGTTTTTGAATTATAAAAATTTGGATAAAAGAATTATTATGAACACCAAGTCTGCGAGGCTCTCTTTTTCTGACATCCTTAACCCTAAATGATCGCGATTGTGCATTTTTAATTACCAGTATAGATTTATTGTATTCCCGCTAGAACCGTTGTTTTCGGATACATTTGTTATGGGCCCAGCAGGAGTCAGAACTAAGAGAGCCCCGTCCCCGCCTGCACGTTGTTGCAGATAGAAAGCAGATAACAACGTGCAGGCGCCGCAGGATGTGTCCCGGTGTTTGTAAATTACACCGGGACGAATTCAGCATATTTTACAGTGAGGCCACACTTCTTGGCTGGGTGGACGGTGTCCACCCTGTGAAAAAAGTGGGGGGATGGCGTCCACCCGCGTGTACCCCCGACTCGTGCCCTGAGTTTATGCTTCTTTTTCGTAGTTGCTTCAAAGCTCTTTCTGGTGCGTATCACAACCAAATTTTGAAGTAGGAGTTCTTTGGAACTTTTTGGCATCCATAGGTCTTAGATGTATGTGAACAAAATGGACCATCATACCTCTGTGGAGTCTGAGGATGTCTTTGGGCCTGGAGATAAGTGCATGAAATACCGGAGGAGGGATCCGTGTGTGAAGAGTGGTCCATCAGAGCCTCCCTTCACTCGCCATTTGATTTATACTGTGCTCAGGGAAGCCAGCTTTACCGGTCTGGTAAGTGTGTTGGAGCACAAGGTCAGGGAGTCCTTTGCTCTCTGGTGCAGTTCCTTCTGTGCGAGGCAAAGAGCTGTGTTTTTTTATCGTTGCAAGACTAGCATTATAGAGTGTTGCAGAAAGGAAAGAACACAGGCTAAAGATGATACAGGCAGAATAGTTCTAGGCCCTTGGAGATTATCTGATGGTCTTGGCCGGGAGTCCAGTGTAAGTAACATTACAGTAGTGCATGGGTCATTGCTGAAAGAATCTGGGTGGTCCTTTGTAGTGCAGCCAACCCACTCTCTATTAGCTCAACACCATCTTTCTGGTCCAGGGCCTATCTATTACAAATCATTGTTATGAAATGTGCTATTCCCATTGGTTCACTGAAAGCAAACCATACCAACAAACCACTTAATGTAGTAGGTACTCAGATGAAATACCAGAACCTGAAACATTGAGCCCTGCTACCATGATCCACCGAGGAGTGCCTAACCCACTGGGATAGCCTTACTCGGGGAACCATTCCTGCGAGTTGTGGCTTCTAGAGATCGTGTTCACGTGTGGGCGGATCTTTATTTCAAAGTCGAACATTATCCCAGGTTTTCATACATTTTAGTCGGGTTGGCAGGGAGGTTGATTGATGTATGTTGGAAAACTAAGTGTAAGGGCAGTGCGGTCCATGGGATCCAGCGATGAATCACCTGCTTGCTCATCAAGTGTTTGGATCTCAAAATGTACTTTTGCGATACGGACGAGAGAAGACGCCGACATTGTGCAGTCGACAGTACAGAAAGGGACTTATCATAGTCCTCACACTAGCCGTTCTGAATTGGTGTTACGGCTTTCAACATTTTGGTGTTCCTGCCCTTTCAAAAGTATATTTTGAGATCCAAACACTTGATGAGTAATCAACAGCTATCACTTTGCAACCGCTCCTGAACACCATATGAAGGGTGGCCAATATACGACTTTTCTCCATGAGGTTTTGAAACATATGATACTACGCCAATCCATTGATCTTTTGAATGAACAGAGCAGCTTAAGAACTCTCAATACTCATTTATGAGCCTTGAAAAAGTCACGGATGTGACGAAACACTTGTTGGCTGTTTTCGTGTTTTCTTCATCAAGCACTGGACTATAATTACTCCATTGTGATGTTTTAAACTTTGTATGTACTTTTGCTAAGAACGTTTGTGAAAATTGTCCAGTCTTTGTATATTTCTTTATATACTTGTACAATCTTGAAACCAACCTAAGTAAACCAGTGAAATAAATCAATGAATCAGCAAATATTCTTGAGAAACGAAATTTTCTGTATTTCCTGTGTTCAGAGTATTTGTAAAATGTTCCAGTTTTGATTCCATAAATATTACTAACTAAGTCATCATAACACTATGAGTGCCGGGATATATCTAGTTTTGTAAGCTATAACACAAGTGACCCTTGTCACCTGTGTATCCACACCCAATGTAGTGGGGTGCTCATTTTACCCTGAGTGGCACCAATACTATGTTTCTTAGATTGTTTGACTATACTGACACTTTTCTACCCACCCATATATTGTTGCTGGTATTGATGTGCGACCTTTCTTTCCACCACTACCGCCAACCTGTTTTTTATAGCCTTGAACACTTGTTGGTTTAATTTGCTAACTGTTCAGGGTCTACCACATATTTTGGAATTACCCATCTTTTCATTCCCTTTTAATTACCTTGATGGCAGGCCGTTCCAGTTCCTTGGTCACATTTCTCACATAATTCGGGTGACTCAAACACCTCATCTTATCAACAGGCATACGCATAGGTATAGTACAGATTGGTGGGCTTAGGTCACCCCTTTGGCATTTCTTTTTTAGAGTTGCCATAAACTGGGTGGGATGTTCTTAATCGTAGACGGTTCCATGGGGGCTTTAAGTAGTAACTTGTAATAACATTTCCACTGTTGCCTTTCATTTCGTTGTCAGTTTGTCTTGTCCTCCATACACACCCGATCTTGAGAGCAGCTGAAACATTGCCCTAGCTGCAGCTTAAGGCACTATGGGAAAGAATCTTGGCAGTCGTCAGCCATGCAAATAGCTCCATCACGTATATACCACATTTTACTCTTCTGTAAAGGCAGAGTTGTATAGCTCAGTGTTGCAGGGTGCGCTTGCCCAGCATCTACAATTCTTTTATTTTTTTCACCATCCTTGTTGATATTGGTGTTTTCCGCAGTATAATTCAACTCAAATCTGTGTCAGAAACAGAATTCCGCATTGTTATCTTCACAAACAGACCATTAGTATCACATTCAGACCAGCACCTCCTAAAATCTTTCAAAATATCCTTTGTACAACTCAGTGGTGTAGTTAGACACTTTGTCGCCTGCAGCGGTCCCTGCCTTTGCCGCCCGGCGGCCCCATGGAAGAGCAGGGGGGTGCTGGCGTGGCAATTCCTGCGTTTGCCGCCCTGCAGCAAACGCATGTAAGAGCAGAGGGGGGTCCGCCGCCCTCAAAAACTGCCCCCGGCTCCCTTCCTATGCCACTAGCACAACTTGTGCAATGATGGTAGCTAGAACCATACGCATCAAGTCCATGGAACTAGGCTCTTCTCCTCCAGAGTTGAGTTGAAAACCTCATTCATTAGACCACTCCTCAAGAAAAACCTTGACCCATCCAACACAGCAAACTACAGACCAATAGCTAACAGCTCTTTCCTAAGTAAAATATTTGAAAGAATAGTTTTTTCTCAGTTTTCCAAGTTTACTGAGGGAAATGACTTGATGCCAGACCAACAGTCTAGATTCAGATCATGTAAAGGCACAGTCAGCCTTCATATCCATATGCACTGATCTAAAATTCACAGCATTTGGGGGCGTGGCCGCATCTCTGTGAGGCTCTGGCATTGGCGGCTCTAATCGGCTTGCAACCGCCGTCAATTATCGACTGCAGCCCGCATTGAGGGCTGTGATGTGGCAGGGAAGAGCCCGGGGGGCCTAGGCGTCCAAAAAATAGGGGGAATTAGTGCCTGGAAATCGTAAACGTTGAGGAGGGGGAGAGCACACCCGACACAGCCTCGGAGGCCCCGCAGTGACAGGGGACGCGGGCGAGCCTGAGGCAGGGATCACCCAATCCCATCGGAACTGACGCCCCCCCTCCATACAACTCTTCTCCAACGCTCCAGTCCGGACACCGCCCAGTGTGCCGTGGGACAAAAGGACCTCCCTCGGCAAGGAAAAACAGCAGACCGCGAGGAACCGCAAGGGACGGCAAGAAACGGCTGTGGAGGCCTAGCGCACTGCCCCTGGGAGGGGACGGGCTGGGATTCCGCAGAGGCAGGAACAGGGGCCCGCTTGGAGGGCCTCAACATGCTGTGTCATCGGACCCCCTACAGAGGTGATCTGCACACGGAGGCGATGTAGTGCGGTAAGTGGAACAGCCCACGCATCAGACAACCCATCAGCCCACCAGAACAACTAGCCAGTAACTCAGATATCTGAGATGCTCCACAAGCAGAGACTCAATCATTAAACTCAAGGTACTGGCCGCAAACCAGAAGCCAGATACCTAAGCCCACAAAGAACAGAAAAAGGACACAACAGAGCGCCCCCCCTCATAACTAGCCGCTAAGACAGAGCCCACCGACAACACCTACTTCCACGCAGCCTGAGCAAACACATGGAAACTAGGAGGGGGCGACTTGGTGTCACCCTAACAAGGACCATACAACCTACAGGCGGAGCCAGCACCCCAACTCCTGCAGCCTGTGAGGGATCGAAAGTGCCTCCTCAGCTCAACCCAGCCACTGACAGAACTAGCCCCCTTTGACTCTATGTAAACTCCATCCAGAACACTGCATCCGACACATGTAATCATTCCCCTCCAGTGGTTGCAATCTACCGTATAGTAAATTTCACTTTCAGAGGAGCTACCAAGGCTGGAACGCCGCTACGCCCCAATTGGGGGTCACCGCCTGTTTTATATTGGGAGTTTTCTTGTTTATGTGCTTTGTTTGTTCTATTAGGATTTACTGGATGACATTTAATCTAGTGTGGGTGGGGGGAAGGGTATATGGGTTTTTGTTAGTTAACACACACAAGGCAAGAGGCGCGCCCGCTTTATGCTATTTTTTATCAGCCACTGAACCTTTTAGAGTTTTAGTGTCTTAGAGTTTTAAAACGGTTCTAACCTGATTGACAATTCCGCATAGCTGCTTTGTATTTTGAGCACTTTACTCACATTTACTGTGGGTCTCTTCTGAACGCCTTCTCTTTTGACTTGGCAACACTCTTTGCTCTCCTGTGATTCGCCCAAGCCGCGCTCTCCTTTCCCCTGCCTCTGGGGTCATACTTTGCTTTCCTGGCTCTCCGGTCCGCCGCGGTTTTACCGTTTGTGCAAAGAGTCTTTCTTTTGTTTCCAGTGCTACTCCGAGCCGGACGCCTGTTGGAGGTCGGCGGTCCAGCTCGATCTGCACTTCCGGGTCTGGGGGTATTTTAATTCATGTCACAGCGAGCGCGCAGCAGACACACACAAGGCAAGAGGTGCGCCCGCTTTATGCTGTTTTTATCAGCCACTGAACCTTTTAGAGTTTTAGAGTTTTAAAATGGTTCTAACCTGATTGACAATTCCGCATAGCTGCTTTGTATTTTGAGCACTTTACTCACGTTTAATGTGGGTCTCTTCTGAGTGCCTTCTCTTTTGACTTGGCAACACTCTTTGCTCTCCTGTGATTCGCCCAAGCCGCGCTCTCCTTTCCCCTGCCTCTGGGGCCATACTTTGCTTTCCTGGCTCTCCGGTCCGCCGCGGTTTTACCGTTTGTGCGGAGAGAGTCTTTCTTTTGTTTCCAGTGCTACTCCGAGCCAGACGCCTGTTGGAGGTCGGCGGTCCAGCTCGATCTGCACTTCCGGGTCTGGGGGTATTTTAATTCATGTCACAGCGAGCGCGCAGCGGACACACACAAGGCAAGAGGTGCGCCAGCTTTATGCTGTTTTTATCAGCCACTGAACCTTTTTGAGTTTTTGAGTTTTAGTGTTTTAAAACGGTTCTAACCTGATTGACAATTCCACATAGCTGCTTTGTATTTTCAGCACTTTACTCACGTTTACTGTGGGTCTCTTCTGAGCACCTTCTCTTTTGACTTGGCAACACTCTTTGCTCTCCTGTGATTCGCCCAAGCCGCGCTCTCCTTTCCCCTGCCTCTGGGGCCATACTTTGCTTTCCTGGCTTTCCGGTCCGCCGTGGTTTTACCGTTTGTGCGGAGAGAGTCTTTCTTTTGTTTCCAGTGCTACTCCGAGCCGGATGCCTGTTGGAGGTCGGTGGTCCAGCTCGATCTGCACTTCCGGGTCTGGGGGTATTTTAATTCATGTCACAGCGAGCGCGCAGCGGGCGCGCCAAAGGCAAGCCTGTCCGCGCCTGGCCGGCGCCAGGGGCCAGGCACGCTGCCCTTCTTCACCCAGGAAATACGAATGCACAGGTCATAACATATTCTAAATCACAACTGCTTGCGTTGCACCCTAAATTTCAGCGCAAAGGGTGCAAGGAGAAGTGGGATTTTAATAAGGGGGATACTGCACCCTGTCAAGATTGTAAATTAAGACCCATTAACAGTAGGGTCTCTCATTTTTTTTGTCCCAAAGCACCTCAGGGAGTGGAAGATAAGATGGAGACTAAGATAACATTCGAGAGTATGACAAATTCACTTCGAGGAGCACTGCTTAACGCTCGCTCTATGATTAAGCATAAAACTGAAGTTGCCTTAACTATCCAATCACTCAATTTAGACTGTCTCTTTATCACCGAGACATGGGCCGGGGTCAGTTTAGGCCCCGACATGGTCAATGCGGTACCCCCGGGCTTCACTATAATCAGACTGGGCCGTGTGGATAGAAGAGGAGGCAGCCTAGCCTTAGTGGCTAGGGACTCCCTTAGATGCACACTTAGCGCTGTGGAAGTGGGTCCGAGCTCATTACTGGAAGCTGCCTCTTTCAAGGTCAAACTATCCGAGAACTTCTGCTTTTCAGGCCTTCTAGTTTATCGTCCCCCGGGCCCGAGAGCTAAGTTTATGGCTACCTGGTGCAAAACCTTTGAACCATTTGCTACCACAGCCCACTTTACGATCCAAGGGGACTTTAATTTTCACCTTGAGAACCAGCTAGACAAAGACACCGTCCGCCTCATAGATCTTATGTCGTCCATGGGGTTTATGTAGCGGGTTCACTCCCCCACCCATTCAGCTGGTCATACCTTAGATGGCATTTTTAGTAATCATGACGACTTGGTGGTTGAGGCAGCTCAACCCCTTAGCTGGGTGGACCATTGGCTGATCGAATTCACAATCTCGCCTCCTCCTATCATTAGAAGGTACGAGATACCCCCCTCTGGACAGCGTCACTGCAGGAAATTGAACAAAGTCACAGCCACCAGCTGTGAGGCCGCCTTGGCTTCGATCCCCACAGGGAGGCACAACAATCCCCTATATACTGCAGAGGATTTCTGGGATTGGATTTTCAGGGCCCTTGATATAGTTGCCCCTTTCCAAAACTGCATTACCAAAAGGGCGAAACCTTAGGCCCCATGGTTCTCGGTCGAACTTATGGCCATGAGGCATGAATTCCGCAGACAAGAACGCAAATGGCGTGCCAGGCCCTGCCCTCAGGAGAAAGCCAAGCAGTGTGTTCTGTTATGGAACTACAAAGATGCTATCTTTCAGGCAAAATCCCGATTTCTTACTGAAAAGATTTTGACAGCGGATAACTCATCCAGTATGCTCTTTAAGGTTATCAAGGAAATTCTGGAACCACTCCAGCAACAACCAATGACTCCCTTCCAAGATTTCTGTGATAAGGTAGCGGGCTACTTTCAGGAAAAGGTCCTGCAGATCTTCCGTGAGTTTAGTCCTGATACTGACAATGCGTCTGTTGGTGAGGAAACTAAGGTGGACAATGATGAATCAAACAAGATGAAATCCCTTCAGGTTATCAGGGAGAACGTTTTGTCTACCTTCCCCCTATCTCTATCCAACTTACCAAAGATTTTCTCCTCAGTCTTAAAACCGGAGCGCCTTCCGATCCATGCACGCCATCTACACTGAAACTTGCACCAGACTTGGTAGCCAATTTCCTGTGCGCGGTATTCAATGGAATACTCTCGTCTGGCTGCTACCCGGCTATCTGGAAGGAAGCTATTGTCCGCCCGCTCCTTAAGAAACCCAATGCTGATCCCTTGGAGTTAAAGAATTTCCGCCCTTTTTCCCGCATCCCCGCCCCGGCGAAAATCCTAGAAAAATTCTTAAATACTGAACTTGTGAAGTTTATTGACTCACAGGGAATTCTTGATCTCTCACAGAACGGATTCCGCGCCGGTCACAGCACTGAATCTGCCCTTATTGCAGCCACTGACTGCATTCAGCTGCAGGTAGACCAAGGGGGCTCGGTGGTGCTGATTCTGCTTGATTTATCAGCAGCATTCGACACCGTCTCCCCAGTGCGCATGGTCCAATGGCTGCAAGAAGTGGGAGTCACGGGAAAAGCCCTGCAGCTTCTTCATTCCTTTTTAACAAACAGACTGCATACTGTTAGTTATGGAGGCTTCAGTACAAAAGCTTTCTCTCTTCCATGCGGGGTCCCTCAGGGCTCTTCACTTAGCCCCACCCTTTTTAATTTATATGTGACCCCCCTGGCCGAATTGGTGAGATCCTATGGATTTCAGGTGCTCTCCTATGCGGACGACACTCAGATTATCGTTTCTATCACCAACGACCTACATTCAGTTGCAGAGAAGTTCAACACTTGCATGTCCAACATTGTTCGTTGGATGAAGGGCAATTAAGATCAACACAGACAAGATAGAGGTATTAGTTTTTGGACCTCAGAATGCCATCTGGTCGAATGTGTGGTGGCCCACTGAATGCGGACCCCTTCCAACCCCGGTCAAAACAGCTAAAAATCTGGGGGTCATAGTCGATGAGGGGCTGACTTTTGACGCTCAAGTCAACCGCACAGTTGGTACATGTTTATATATTTTAAGAACCCTCAGAAAGGCGCTTCCACTCATTCCTCCTGAACTACATCGGCCAACCATCTTTGCTCTGATTACCTCTCGTCTTGATTACTGCAATGCCCTCAATATCTCCACTGCATCACTGAATAAGCTCCAGGTGGTACAGAATGCAGCAGCAAGACTGATTCTTAAGATTCCTAAACAACAGTCCTAAACAACAGTCTGCTAGAGAGGGGATCCGTACACTACATTGGCTCCCCATTAAGGAGCGCATCTCATTTAAGGTCTTAAGCACAGTATGTAAGGCCATGCATAGCAAAGGCCCGTCCCAACACAAGTCTTTGTTCCAATGGTATATTCCAGGGAGGACCTTGAGATCATCCTCACAAAACAAACTAGTCTTGCCCAGATTCCGCAGATCTAGATGGGGCGGCCGCTCCATCTCTGTCTCCACCGACAAACTGTGGAACTCTCTCCCCTTGGCCATCGTCAACGCTAGCTCTCTCCTGGCTTTTAACCCCTTCCCTGCGCCGCGAATTCCACCGCGGCGCGGGCGGGGCTAGGGGGTGGGCGTGGCGCATCGGTGCTCATGACGGCTCCACGCCGTCATGAGTCACGGGCGGCGTGTGCTCATGACGGCGTGGTGCTGTCATGACCCCGCCCACTCAATTCGCCCGCACAGGCGGGGAATTAGTCCCGCGTGGGCGAAGCAGCAGTGGCATGACGGCTCCACGCCGTCATGAGTACACGCCTACCGTGACTCATGACGGCGTGGAGCCGTCATGAGCACCCAAGGGGTTAAGAAACTCCTGAAAACCTGGCTGTTCCCCTCCTAAGCTGCTGTTGCGCTCTTTCCCCCTGTTTTTGTCCACTTAGCGCCTTGACACCTTTGGGTATAGAGCGCTTTACAAATACTATCCTATCCTTTTGTTGTATCATGATGTACTACACAACCTCATCCACAAGCCGCCCCACGACACCCCTCACCAAGTCAGATCCTATACCAGGTCACCTTTAGGGCCCATGCCGTTTAAAAGACTTGAACTGACCGCTATAACCTGGAATATTCGCGGTATCAACAACCCACGAAAGGGCAAACAGGTGCTTTCTTATTTACAGAGACACAATATTAAAATCGCTTTCCTACAGGAAACGCATTTACCCCCTCAAAATGACCCTGTGTTTGCTAAACAGTGGGGCTCCCACCGATACGTCTCATTTTACAACTCGTACTCCAAAGGCACCTGCATCCTGATCCATAGAAGTGTCCCGTTCCTCAGACACACGTCATACGGACCCGAGTGGGCGCTACATAATATTGCAAGGTACCCTAGCATATAAAAAGGTCCTATTGCTAAATATCTATGCCCCTAACATCGATGACCCTGATTTTTTCCGAGACCTACTTGCCTAGATGGACAGTCTTGAAACGGATCATTTAATGGTAGAGGGTGACCTCAACATGCCACATTGTCTACGGACAGATTCAACCAGTACCCAACCTACTGATAAACCCTACGCCAGAGGAGTGTTCCGACATATCACTGACACATACTCTTTGTTAGACGTCTGGCGCACATGCCATCAGCATACACCTGGGCACACGTTCTACTCATCCCCCCACTCCATATGGACACGACTGGATTACTGGTTTCTGTCAAAGAGTGCCATCCTGTGGGTCTCTGATGTTTTAGTCCTCCTTCAGACGCTATCGGATCATAGCCCTGTCACACTTAAATTAGAAATCCCATATGGGTGTCCAGCTGCCCTTAGCTGGCGGTTCCAAGGAGACAACTTGCAGGACCCTGTACTCCGAAGTGAGCTATTGACCGCTATCACTGAATACTTCAAATTCAATACAGGCATGGTGTCCACCCAAGCTACCCTATGGGAGGCCTTTAAGGCATATATTCGAGAGGTGTGCATTTTGAAACACACGGCTGTCCTGCGTGACATCTGTATTTAATTACAAAATGTCGAGAATGCGCTGCGGGATCTAGAATACATGACCATGGACACAAATACAATTTGGTTGAATTGACGAGCGGACCTCCTGGCGGAGTTTAGGGACCTAGCCAACAGAGAAATTCTATACATGGGCAAATACACTAATGCCTGCCGATACGGAGAGGGAGAAAGACCCGGAAGAACCCTGGCGTTTACTGCCCCCAGATCGACAGCAAGACTATATAGCAGAGCTCTGCTCCGATACAGGAGAAATCATTAGTGGTGGAGAAAATTTCCTACACGAGTTCAAAAGATACTATTAAAACTTGCACACAGCCCGCGTCACTGACCACCCTTCCGAGATTGCCTCGTACCTTGAGGAGATCGCGATGGTGTGGTTGTCGAATGGTCAACAGGAGTTTTTAAGAGAACCCGTCTCCCTGGAGGAGGTGACGCAGGCTATCACGCCATTGGACAGAACTAAAGCGCCAGGTTTAGATGGGCTGACTGGAGCCTTTTACAAAGCTTTTAAACAACAGCTGGCTCCGCAGCTCCTAACAGTATAGAATAAGGCATTGACCACAGGCGAATTACCACCCACATTACGCGAGGCGGTCCTGACGGTACTGCTAAAACCAGGCAAGGACCCCAGCCGCTGCACCTCATACCGCCCCCTCTCGCTGTTAAACCTAGATAATAAAATCCTATCAAAAATTCTTGCCACTAGACTTGCCTTACTGATGGAACAGATTATCTCACCGGCTCAATCCGGCTTCGTGCCGCATCGGTCGACTACACTAAACCTCTGCACCATATTTACAATTCTAAATAAAGTTTCCCCTGATACACGTGCAGCAGTGGCTCTATTAGACGCCGAAAAGGCATTCAACTCATTAGAGTGGCCCTTTCTACATGCAGTCTTATGCAAACTAGGCATCTCCCCCCCATTTCTAGCCTTAATCAAGCTTTTAAATACCAGGCCCATGGCCCGTCTACAGGTAAAAGGCACACTCAGAGATGCTTTTCCCATCTTCTGTGGCACCAGACAATGGTGCCCATTATCTCCTCTCCTCTTTATAGCTGCAATGGACCCACAGGTCCGCATCTTACAGGACTGCCATGCACACCATGGGCTACAACTAACACATGGTCCCAACTGATGCAAGAAATAGCACGATATGGAGACCTGTCAGAACTCCGTATCAATTGGGTTAAATCAGAACTTCTACCACTGACCAATGCTGCCCAAGCGCCACCTGCAGACCTCCCCCTTCATTGGGCTGAGGATGGCACTAAATACCTTGGTGTGCATATACATAGAAACAGAGATCAGATTCTGCAGCACAATTAGGGCCCGGCTATGGCCTCCCTCACTACACAAGTGGATAGATGGATTAGACTACCCCTCTCCATAGCGGAACGAGTAGCCATAATTAAAATGGTGGTACTTCCTAAGTTCCTATATTTATTCACAACTATTCCCCTTCAACTGCCACAGACCTTCTTCAGCGCTCTATGCAGCACTCTGCCGCGCCTGGTATGGGCGGGAGGTCACCCACGAATCCGCTGGGACACCCTTACTTTCCCTTATAAACGAGGGGGCTTTGGAGTTCCAGACTTCTGCGTTCACTACCTTACCGCCCAATGCCATTACACTTATTGGTGGTACCACCCGATGCACGCATTCCGTACATCCACCCCGAACGTGCACAACTTGAAAGACTACTTCACTCACAGATCCTGCCCATGGGTATACCACTGGAGATCCAAGATATCCAGACGGTCTTAACGACATGCTGGGTATGGCACAAAATGCGGCGACTACTGGGTGGGGGTCTCTTTTTCTCTGGTGCACTCCCTCTCCCTGACAACCCATGGCTGCCCCTCACCAGAGAGGCACTGGTCAAGCGTACACTCGACCGACATTCCTTGTATATGATAGATGACCTATTTCCAAATGGCCATGTCATGCACTTAACTGATACTACACCGGCATGTGATATCCCCTACATGGACCTCTTTATTTTTAAGAGACTACACAACACTCTACGATCCCTCATGCCCACTAACCCGATCCCACCTGATGATTTTCCACCCTTGACAATGCTGGGTACAGCCACAGATGGAAGTCATATGACATTCAGACTCTACCACTCATACATGATGATGAGATACGGTACCACTACATGGGTAAGGGGAAAGTGGGAAAGGGAGCTGGGGATGCCACTCACAGACCAAATATGGAACTACTGTTATGCACAAACCAAAAATATTTCCATTAACCAGAGACATAAGCTACTGCACATTAAATACTTACACCGGTATTATCTCTCCCCTGCTGACATTGCCAGATTCAATCATTCCAGATCTGATAATTGCCAGATGCAATCATTCCAGATCTGATAGATGTCAAAAATGTCATGCCCCAGGAGCGGATTTTGCACATTTGACCTCGACGTGCCCGGCAGTAGCCTCCTACTGGGTGGCTATATACACACACATATCAGCCATATCTGCTCATGCCATGACTCCCTGGTTGCCCTGCTGGGATACACCCAAAGCGTGCCGCACACAATACGCTGCCTAGTCTCCATGGCGCTGCTGCTGGGCAAGAGGGAGATAGCATTACATTGGGGTAGTGCCAGACCAGCCTCTGCATCGGACTGGCTGGAGAGTATGAGTCGCTGTGAAAGCAGGGGGGAGGACTATGCCAACCTACAACCCCCCACATCCCGCCCCAGGGATATCTGGATGCCCTTTCGCACATATCTCCAAACCTTAGCACAAGACGCCTCTGATCAACCCTCAACCCCCGGCTCACCATCTGATGGGCATAATCCCCCCCCCAATTCATAGACCTTCTGTGAGATACACCTTTATCTAACAACCTGGCTAATTTCATACTATAAGAGCTGGCTAACATATCACATGTTGACAACCCTTTTGTGGGACTTGGTGTTGTGAACAGCTGATACTTTGTAATTGTCAAATGTTTATTTGTCTACATTTTAAAATTCAATAAAGACAATTAAGAAAAAGAATTCACAGCATTTGACACTGTTCATCACCACACAGTTCTACAAAGACTCCATCATCTCACAATTTGTAAAAATGCTATGAAATTAATTGCCTCATACCTCAGAGACAAAGGTTTGGTGTACATACTACCAGTCACATCAGCTCTTCAACCAACACTCTGGTATCCCTCAGGGTCCATCGAATCTCCTCTCTTATTCAGCATCTACCTAACCTCCCTACCAGAACTGATCCGATTGCTCAACCTCATGTACTGCAACTATGCAAATGATACACCAACTATTCTAAAAGTGGATGGCCCAGAAGACCTCTACAAGTAAAGATATGACTACAGATGACGGGTAATCACCTAAAACTGGATGCCGTAAAGACAGAGATCGTGCCTACTAACACATCACCCGAGAAACTTGATGCCCCTCCAATTACATCAAAAGCTAAGAAACCAAGAGGTACATATGGATTGAGACCTATCACTGATACCATATGTCAACAATGTCACAAGGTGCTGCAGCAACAAATGATGGACGGATTGCTGAATAAATCAAACATTCACTCCCAGTCAAGAGATCTGAGTTAAATCCATCGTACTTTTGCTCACCATTTGGACCCAGCCTTATGTAAATCAGTCTTGACAATGCTCCTCGTGGAAACAGGCCAGCCCAAACTGCCAAGCCGGGTCCTTCCTGGACCCGAAACAAGCATCCTGGGACAGGTTTCGGAGCATCATGCCTCCTCCGTTAGGCTAGCTTGAATCCAGTGGCACAGCTAGCAAGGGACCCACATCTGGGCATACCCATCCCACTTAGGGCAAAAAGTGCTGCAGCAACAAATGATGGACGGAATGCTGAATAAATCAAACATTCACCCCCAGTCAAGAACGATGGATTTATCCCAGATCTGTTGACTGGGAGTGAGTTGTTGAAAATTTTCAGCACTCCGTCCATAACCTTGTGTTTGCTATGTTTGCCCTAAGTGGCCAAGGGTATGCCCAGACGTGGGTCCCTTGCTCACTGTGCCACTGGATTCAAGTTAGCCTAGCTGATGAAGGGTGATACCCCGAAAATGGTCCTAGGATGCTTGTTTCCAGTACAGGGAGGAGATGGCCTGGCAGTTCGTGCTGGATTGCTACCATGAGGAGCTGGGTCAAGACTGATTTGCATATGACTGGGTTCAAACTGGGGTGGCATGGTAAGCAAAAGAACAATGGATTCAACCCAGATCTGTTGACTAGGGGTGAGTGGTTAAAAAGTTTCAGAACTCCGTCCATCATCTTGTTGTGTTTGTCCTAAGTGGCCAAGGGTATCTCCATATGTGGGTCCCTTGCTCGCTGTGCCACTGGATTCAAGCCAGTCTGGCTGGACAGAGGTGATACCCCGAAACTGGTCCCAGGATGCTTGTTTTCTGGTACAGGGAGGGCCTGGCCTTGCAGTTCCAGCTGGACTGGTCCCATGAGGAGCAAGGTCAAGACTGATTTGCAAATGTCTGGGTCCAAACTGAGGTGGCATGGTAAGCAAAAGAACAATGGCTTCAACCCAGATCTGTTGACTGGGGGTGAGTGGTTGAAAAGTTTCAGCACTCCGTCCATCATCTTGTTGTGTTAACAATGTCACAAAGAGCACACTTCTTTACAATGAAAAGACTCCTCGTCCCATACTTTGAATACCAACAAATGCTACAATCTATGCTATCACTCCTACTCTCCAAACTCATCCATGCCAACAGTCTATACTTTGGCACCCCTACTTTCATTGTACGCAAAATGCAACCAGTCAAAGCTCTCCACTACTCTACCCCTCTATCTCCACACATGGTGCCAGTCTTGCAAACATTTGCGGGGTACGCAATGCTAGATGAGCAATGTCCAAGGCACTTTGCATTGTCCTCAGAGCCTCTCAGGAAAAAGGACTACTATACCTACAAGTTAAAGTCAAGCAATACAAACAATGTAGGACATTGTGCTGCAGGCTTGCACCATGCATCATCATACCACGTTACTATAAGAAATCCATAGGAGGCACTGCTCTCTCAGTATAAGTAGCCTAGCTCTGCAACTTGCTACCACCCAAGGCTGAAACATCCAGGGGCACTTACAATTCAGCAGTTGAGAGGTGCAAAAATGATTGCTTCCAAAATAACTACACCATCCACTAACCCTGATATAGACCCCAGAACAAATAAATGTTCCATCAAGTACAAAATATATGTTACAGACATGCAAAACAGACCAACCATCACACCCTCCTCATGTTTGCAAACACTCTAAGATCTTTCTATGTCCAGGTAAGTTAAAGAAGGTAGACCTGCGTTTAACCAGGGTATTATATAGTAATGTTATTTCATGCATAACCCCCTGGCTCTCACTAATACCAGGACATTCAGTGATTGTGCAGCCACATTTAGTTCTAGTAGGCTGCATAATATTTCCCTTATACTGCTTGGCCTGTCTTACTCTCACATAAGACAGAACTGCTACAGGCCCCCATCATCTTTTCAACAAGCATAGAATAACCGAGGGGATCTGCCACATACTGCTAATTTAGTCCACCACTGCCAGTCTCCTAACTAACTACATAATATGACCTCTCACAGTTACATCCTATGAGGTATGATTGTAACAGAGTCCATCCCAGCAGATATCCTGACAATTCCAGCAGATTCCCTGGCCATCATTTCCCCAGCCTATGCCTGCTCAGGACCATAAATAAATATTGGAAGGGACAGCCCTAATCAGTAACCAACTTAGTGGACTGTGATCTTAGGAAATGCCATAAAAGGACCTGCAAAGCTTGTCAAAGCAGCCAGCTTACGGAAAACTTCACAAAAGTACCAACTGAGTTCCAATGAACAGCACTTCTCCTTTTTCCCAAAATAAATAATTCTAAGAGAATGGTGTGCACTCACTACGTACTCCCGCTGCTCAAGGGTGCACCATATGGCCACAATGTAGAAAAGCACAAATAGTGGTGTGCCACCAGCAAATAATCTTGCAAAAAAGTCCAAATCCAAATGTAGAATATTCCATATCTTCTTTATTTTGCTTGAACAATATTCATAAAAATCCAACAAAGCCAACACGTTTCGTTCACCAATGTGAACGTCTACAGGGCATTCATATTATGCATAACCAACATGTCATAGACTAATTTCCTGACTCTATATTCCACCTTGAGAAGATTTCCATATGTGTTTGGGGTCCCCAGTTTAGTTCAAACCCGGACGTACGCGATGTGAGTTGCGGCTTGTGTATTGGACTGGACACGGACTAAGGTGTCATCTATGGGGGTGGACTGGCCTGAACCATAAACGATCCAGGGTTGGCCAGCCACTGCTACTGGAACACCCTTCAATAGAAAATAATTGATGCAGGGACTTAGAAGGAACTCCTCGGAAATATTATTAAAGTAACTTAATTTAGTGAAACTTTTTAAAAATGTATATACATTTTATTTAAAGTTAAAAAGGTAGTATTATTTTATTATAAAAAATTTAAATAAATTCAATACATACCTTTAAAAAAAAAAAATGTTTAGTACAAAATATAAACATTCAACATTGTGGATTTTTTTAAGATAAACAATATTTAAATTTAATATATTTAAATTAATTTACAATTTAATTAATTTAAAAGTGCTGTAACTTACTTTCCTTTGTTCCACATTAAAAATAAATATATAAAATTAATTTACAATAATATTTAGCATAAAAATATTTTTACTCTTTTTTTTTTAGGGTTTAATAAACCTATTACATTTTCCATATGCTTTACCATACAGAGATCTCCATGCCGGTGGCGGAGAACTCTGCCTAAGTCTGAAAAAATACCAGTAGTAACTTCACACTTATAGATTTGGCTTCACCTCCTGAGTTGGGAGGTGGAGATATGTAAATCTAGATTTTGTAGTAAATTTACACTCGGAAATGATGAATAGCCAAAAGTAGTAAATTTACTACAAAGTCCAAGAGTAAATTTGCGCATGTAGATTAATTTACATGTAAATTTACCTTGGTGAATAGTCTCAAAAGGCCGATGGCAGCTTTTCAATTGGTAAACATCCTGATTATGTGCGTTATTCTGAGACTTGCTTTGTAATACAGCCGTGGCAAAGCGTGCACTATATCATGTCCATTTCAGAGGGTTTGGGAAAGAGTGTCCACAAACATTTGTTAACAATTCACTTCACAGCAAGAACTGAAAAGATGCTAAAATCAGATTGCCTGTGTGCATAATCGACAATTGATTTGGGCTGTTTGGAGACTAATTGCAAAACTGCACTGTTGTCAGACGCTTCATTGGCTCCTCAGAGTTGCTCTACCATTATTACAGGTCCAGCCTTACGTGCTACAGCAAGCATTTAAATGAGTTCTTCCCCTTTAGTTGTCTTTTTGCATTCTGAAATAGATACAGGAATGTATATCAGTTTCTCTCTAATCGTTATTTTCATGAGATCTCAAAAGTTTTCTGAATAGTTTCTCTTGAAAGTAGAGCATAGGCCTTGGTTTGAACAATTAGAAATCGTTCTCTGACACTGGTTCGACACTGCAGGCAAAAGTCCTTGTTTAACAAATGAACATCACCAGGTAGCAAATTAGAGTAAGCACAAACTGTGCTGCAATAAAAAAACAGTTAAGCACGTTGTTTTATCATGAAATCTTGTTTAGGCCTACCTCCAAAAAACATGTAATTAGACATTATTGTATCAGACAAGCAGCAGCAGGAAAATGCTTTCCAGGGTTAAATGTATTAGTTACGATGATGGACAATAAAAGCCAAAAACCCTGGCTTATAACTCAAAGTGCTTCTTCATTGTTTGGTGAATTCCGACACTCAGTCACTCATCTATGCATTGAGGCATCCATTAGTCCACACTATGACTCGTTCTTGCATTCACCCACTCGGCCATCTGCAATACGACATACAGTCGTATAAGCTCACCAATAAATGAAGGGATAACTTCTATTCCCATTTTTTATTGTATGAGGCAATGTTCCTCCATTACAGGCCTGCCAAAGCCAGACCCATTCACTTTGCCAGTGGCTGTTTTGTTATAACATGAGCCATGGCTGTTAACTGAAGGTGTGTTTATCCAGAACTAAAATGTGCATCGTACCATGAAGGATGGGCAAGCGTTAGCAAAGCCAATAGGTGTGTGTTGGCTGTCAACCTTTTGGCTTTGCCAGTGCTTTTTTATTTTGTAACGGTTTTTCTAAAACTTTATTACAAATACCATTACAATACTGGCCACTCATAAATATGTGGGCAGCCATTTTTAAGTGTTTTTTTTTTTTACAACTAACGTTTCTAAAAACTATTCCAAGATGGCCACCCGTGTTCTGCACAAGACCAGTGGCCATCTTTAAATGTTTTTGTTTTATTTGAAGAAAAATCATTCACAGATGATTGATGTGCATCTGCACACATTTCAGTGGCCATGTTTAATTTATTTCGTAAAAGGAAAAACAATCCAGGATGATTGCCATGTGTGTACATGCATAAGCTGTGGCATTCTTTGAATGTTTTTTCTTTAAAAAAAAATCAAGAAGGTCACTCTTTATATATGTGCATTCACACTCGCACAACTCACACTGCAGTCACATGGGCACTTCTCACCTGCACTCACACAGGTAGACAGCTCACCCTGCACTGATATGGGCACATAATTCACTCTGCACTCACATGAGGACACTTCGCACACAGCACTGAGATGGGCAGTACGCTCACTCTGACAGGCACACCGGTCACACTGCACTCATAAAGACAAACATCCATTGTGCACTCACACAGGTCCTACTGTGACTATAAACTCACACAGACATTCCCCTATTTCTGCTTTCACGCATTCCCTAGATTATTGCCAAAAACATTCTGAGTGTTTGCAAATGAGATGACGTGTTTTGATGTAGATTAAGTTGCAGTTTCATCCATTTATGGGGCTGTTGGGACTGAAATAGGTCTACTGCATAGCCCTAGAGAGTGTGCATCCCTGCCTCGAATCACCATAGCAAGCTGTAGCTTTTTTGCCACAATTATCAGGCGTATGTTCTTGAGATACTATTTGTGACAGGAATTGAGGTCCAGAGCCGGGCTCTACAGGCGCAGGGTCAAACAATGTGCATCTTCCTTTGAATTAGTGACTGCTGTCAGCTCACTGGGCTTTAGAAGACTGACATTGGTGATAACAATATGGAACCGGGTCCTTGGCCTATCTGCGTAGGACAATGAAGTTGCATGTTTGTGTTGGTTGGTGTGTCTAGAGGGTGCACGTGTGACAAAGGTGACCATTGGGATCTATTTTGTATTTGCTGCATTCTAGTGGTACCTAAGATGGAGGGTTGGCGAGTGAGCCCAGAGAGCAGATGTGAATTGCAGGACTCCCCAGAAAATTTCAGCGATCCTTTGTAGTGGGTAAGCCTGATGAGAGTGAGGAAAGGAGACATGGGCCTCTTTGAAGCTGGAGAGTTCCCCATCCCCGCACCTTTCCTTGCCCATTGTTCTCTGGAAGGCTAACGACCCCCTCACAAGACAACATGTATTTTAGTGGGGCAACCTCCCTTGCCTTTTTGTCTTTGTTGCAGGTTTTTTTGAATGGAGACTGCCAGCTCTGCCCCACCATCATCTTGTTCACACCTTCCTATCAAAGACTTTGGCTGGACCAGTCTGAATGGAATAAGCAAAATGGCAGAACTGTCCAGAGCAGTTTTCAGAGCTGGCTGTGAGAATACACAACTACTGTCTACACATTTAGTGTAAAGATGGGGCAGAATTTTCCAATCAGTGCACCAAGATTCTCTTCCAGAATCTGGGGTTCCTCGCCAGTAGCAACATAGAAACTCTTTTCTGCTCTATGGTTGGGCTGTCCGTCACCAATTCTCTTTGCCAGGTTTAGGACCATAACCTGCCCCAGTTCGACGGCCTGCCAGGAAAACCAGCCTTGGAGCCTGCCTTCAAATGAGGAGGGGACTGACTTCTGTGAAGGGGCATTGGAAGCGCCCTTCGAGCTAAGGATGTGATTGGCTCTTACCCAGGGAGGACGTGCACCACTCACGCTGACGAATGAGGCCTGAGTGTTCTGAATTTCACTACATCTTTCCTGAAGGTCCACAAATTGTGTGGTAGATGATTTCACTGCAAAGAACTAGTGCTTAGAAGTGAGGTGCCAAACGACTTATGACATTCATCAGCTGTTCCATCAGACTGAAATGTGCTTTGATAGGAGACTACCCCTGACCATGGACGAGAGCATTGATCCACCGACTACGGCATTTGGGGTCAGCCCTGAACTTTGTTTGGGCAGTGAGTTCTTGTTTGGGCCCGAGGAAGAACATTTGGGCATAGGATGATCTGAGTTGCAGGTGCACCTCAAAGACAATGCTCCTAGAACTACCCCATGGGCTATGGGCCAACAATCATTATATCATACAAACCTGTCCCAAGTGAACAGTTTGGAGTCTCCCCAGAAATCACCATGGTAATTAATTGTAAACAGTATACAACTTGCAGTGCCTGCTAAGATAATGTCTAATATAGAGTAGTGTTTATTAATCAAGTACTTGTTTGTTTCCTGAACTAAAGAACAGACTGCACAGTGATTTATTAATTATTGTTGTACAGTCCATTGGGTTCTTTGCCTTTACCCCATACAACTTTTCAGAGTAAGGATTGATCTGCTTGACTTCAGTACCCTGAGAGACATGTGGTAAAGAGATGTACTTGGTTCTCAATTTTGCATCCAATATTACTGTTAAGCACCAGGGCTCTAATTGTAAGACAGCTGGAAAGGTTGTTGGCCTCATCCCCAGCAAGACAATATTAAAAATGTCAGCCCCATAGTTCTTCCCCACTGCCCAGGCAAGAGTATTTCTTCAGTGGCCACTTAGCCAAATAAACTTGCCATAGCCAATGAAAAAGCTCTGCCACTGAGGGCAAATTATGTCACGTTAGGCGGGGGGCATTTGAGGAGGAGCTCACACTCCTTCTCTCCCTGTTTTGTTTGTAACAGCAGAGGAAAGAACCTCCCACTCGGGAGACATGAGAGTTCTTTGTAAGAATAACATGCTTCTCTACAGTGTCGCAAGCGGAGTTACTGGGCGATCCTGACTCAAGAAGTGGAAATTACTCCAAAAAGATGGAAATGTGGCCGCAAACTTCAATATCCTCAGGCCAAAGGAAGCCATGAGTAGAACGCGACGGTGACCTTGTTATCCCGCAAGGGACAGTCGGTAACCTTACAGCTGGAGTTTGGCCTTAGTTCGCTCTGGTGGCACAGGTGCAGCAGCTCTGTAATCACTTGGGCCATAGTCCCAACGTGAAATGGCAAGCATTGGATGACAAATAATACAATTGCTGTTATTCCAGGTGGCTTTGAATTGGTTTCAGGATGCATGTCTGCGGTTACTCTTAAACAGCGATGAACAGCAGGATCTCCCATAAAATAACCCTTCCTGTGTATTGTGAAAGAAAAAAAAAAAACTTGACAGTCTTTTTTAACAATCAAGTGTGGTTTGTTTTATGAAATGTGTGGCTGTTGCGAGAGCTAAAGCTGACAAAGGGGCTAGGGGTGGAAACGCTATGGTGCAATCCCAGTGCAGTAACACCTAATTGCCATGGGACTCCTGAACATTCCCAGAGAGCCCTACTCCCCCACTGATCCTGTTTTAGTACATTGGTCCTGTTCACCAAAACCAGGTCCTGCAGATCAGTTCCACTGTAGTCAAGGAGCCCTCAGACCCAAAAGATCAAAACTCAGTGCACAATTAAACAACAAATGTAATATTAATCACATAACAAAAACGTTGCTAAAGAAGGTAATACCTATTATAGTCATCAAGCCTAAACTAATTAAGACTGCTACCATGATAAGTTAGAGATGAAGAAATGACATTCCTAGGGGCAGACATCATATGCAGTCAGCCTATGCCCAATGAAAGCCTCATGGCCAGACATAGCCCCAAATGTGTATGCACAAATACAGCTGGAATCTTCCCTCTGTTACACATGAGTGACAGTATGGGCTCTATAACAATAGGCTTCACCATGATCCCAGCGCAGGCACAGTAAAGGCAGCAGCAGTGCAAGCTGTCCTCATCACTCAAAGCAGATACAGAATGGGCAGCTATAATGCAAGCAATTGTGCTGGAGCCTGCGCTACTACTAGCCTATTGAGCAGGACTATCTTGCCTTCTGCCTACCTTAGAAAATACTTAATTCCATAAACTTGCTTTATGTCAGTGGACTAGAAATAATTGCAGCAAGTGCTTCAAACCTCACAAAGCAGATCTCGCTCTCTCTCTCTCTCTCACGCTCTCTATCTTCATCCTCCATACACAGGAGTGATGCATAAATATTCAAACAATATCACAGTGCTGCTGAAATATTACTTGGCAAGTATGATGAATAATATGTTTACCAGCCAGCAGTGTTGATCAGATATACCAGAGCATGGCTTAATGTGCCAGCTTACCAGTATGCACAATGCTTCAGTTAAGCAGACATTTCTGCTCCTGTATTACAATGCCCCAGGCATATACACACTTCAATGCCAGAATCATGATGCCCCAGATAAGCATATGCAAGGAGGTTTTGGGTCTTTCCAGAATCTAACAGGGCGAAACAGAAGTCACTGTGGGGCAGGGCCATGAACTGGACATCAAGCCCTAGTCCTGGGGTAAAGGGAGCAAGCGGTCCATGAGTTATGGTAGCGCAATAAGAATCAATGCCACCTTCGTCAAGCTCTGATGGGAAGGAAAAGGTCTGACTAATGGCAATGGGACTGGCCTGGTATCAATAATTAGACCACAGAGGAATGGGATGGTAGTGCAGTATACAAGAGGAATGGCCAGACCCCTGCCTGAACTGGCCCTCCAAACCTACCTGTCTGACCGTCCTGCTGCACTACTGATAATCCACAATACCAGACCCACACACTGTTTTCCCCGTGCACCTTCATCGTATGATAGCACTGCTGCTAGAGCTTTGACAGGACAACGCAAGCAATGTTTTGAAGCTATGCCAACACTGGGACTTGCACACAGTTAGCTGGAAACATTGATCCTTCCTAGAAGCACCCTCAAGATTTCCAAGCATAGTTTTCTTTGAAGACCCCTGCTATTTTAAGTGCTGTAACTCACGGCTCTACTAGTGCAGCTCAGACCTTGTCTGCAGAACGTCAGCTGCTCCTGTTTCCCACAAACAGCTGTGCCATAGAATCTCTGTTGAATTACCTGATATTCCAAAACTGGAATCGGCACACAGCACTGCTATTGCATGTCAATCCAGACACTGATATGCCGGTGCTAGGATCACAAATGCTCTGTCGGTGCATCTCAATCCTGGCTTGCAATATCCATGTTATTCCATAAAAATCCACCACATCACAATCTACAGCAGGCGTATTAACCAAACTCTAAATTAGTCAAGAACCTCACTCAGTGGTAGATAGCCCTAGTGCCCTGAACAGTTTATAGAGAACCACTCTCCCCAGCTCCTCCCTTTTGCTGATACTCAGTGGCAGGTACATTGCGATACAAACACTCCACACCACAGAGCACAACCAAGCGCTTTGAAGTTTAATGTGGACTCCTATTACATAAAGTGTTCATGCCACTCGAGGTTCCCAGTCCCACTGTTTTCAACATTTCTCATTGCAGTTCCAGAGGATGTCTTGCAAATATAGGCAACACAGCTAAAAAACATTTCACTATTGCCACCCAGATCTGGCATGATGGAAACAAGTGATGAATTGCCACAACAATCACCGTAATTTAAAGTCTCTCGAATTGCAGTGAACATGGGGAGAACGTGGGATAAAATGCATTTCTCTTTTGCATTTTTATCTCATGCGCATTCTATATCCACAATTAAGTGTGAACAACAGTGGCATCTGGGCTAGAAAAGCAGCCACAGTGAGGAAAATGTAAGCAGAAAGAAAATTCTTTTTAACCCTAATTTCTCTGCACATTTTCATCTCTCTATTTATGGCTTCAGGAAGATGTAAATACATATCATGGGACCCTAGTTTCTTTCTCCTCAGGTTTGAGGTGGCGATTGGAATTATGTCAATACATGAGGTATATGAGGCACTGCCAAATGGGAAGAGGGCTGGCTCAGGAGGTGTGCGCAGAGAGCTGCGCCAGGTGCGTACGAAGCACAGGGTAGATGGGAAAAGGACTCTCACTAGGCCTACTTGGGGCTGAATTCAGATGAGCAATGGGCTGCAAAAAGGCAAATACAGGGTAGTAGATTCATTTTGATTGGCTGGCACGAGGGTGGTAGATAACATGATGTCCTGGTAAAGGAAATCTGCATGTACCTAAGAATGCAACTGTGCTTTCAGCTGGCTTGACAGGGGGTTACATATCCCTGAGGCTGCATCTGTACTAAAGGTGAGGCTAAACAAGTTACTGAGACATAGACAGCATGTGTACCCTTTAGTGGGGTGAGGCCGTGGAACTTCATGTCCTGGAGAATCGAACACCTTGAGCCTGGAAAGCACTTCATTTTAGCATGTGGGAAGCATGGCCATAGAATGGAAGCGCTGGGGTATTACATAACTGACAAGGAACTTCTAAAAGGGGTCAGTGCTTCTGTAAGAGGAGGCAAGGCATTAGAGTTGCAAACATCACAAGAAATTAAACAGAGTAATTGTCTTTTCTGATATTGAAAGGGATTGCTCCAATGCAAATTGACTACTTTGCTAGGAGTGTTGAATATCCTTGCATCATTCAGTTCACAGTGCTGGAGTCTTGAGCATTGACAGGTGATTGCTATAGGTCACAACACAGCATGGACAGATTTATAATGAGAGCTTACAATGTTGCTGAGAATATGGAAAAGGCACACACTAAAATATCAACTATTTTTCCTCACATTATCAGGATTGGTGTTCTTATGAGTATTGTTCTTCTGAGTATTATGTTAGGGAATATAATAAAGGGTGGAAAACTGAATGCACCTGGTGTGTTAGAATTGTTAACTTTTAATTCAGCTCCTTCCACATTAGTCCAATAAGCTACCTGACCGAACTCATGTTCACATCACATAAATGTAAACATTATAGCTTTGACTTTTTTAATGACATCCTCCACATAAAACATTTTTGGAATCCTTTTTATTTTAAAATGGAATATTTTCCGGGCATTCGACCAGCAAATGAATGAAGGTGCAGGAATCCTACTTCACATGTGTGACAGACTAGGAAGCAGGAGTATGCACAGGACATGCTTCCTGTCTGCAGCTCTCATCACAAACTATCCCCATACTATGCTCCTTTGGGCATGGTCCTTTGAACTGCAACAAAACTATGTTCTAGGTTAAACACACACATGTTCATACATATCATGCTCACACATTATCTGCTCATGGAGAATTGATAAAACCACATGAGTGGAGAACGTGAGAATCATCTGCAATATAATGGTCCAACTTTAAATTAATATGTGCTCACATAATCTAAAACTCAGTCTACATGCACACCATTCCCAATTAAAAGGACCTCCGGAACGATTGCAAGTTAAAATATCAGAAAACAAGGAGTGCTTTAACATGAGATGGATACAAAATTAAAAGACGTGCCATGGCACATATCTACTGTGTCAAAAAGCCTCAAATACTTTTAGAACACTACTGGCAACCTTCTGAAAGATACTGAAACATTTCCTATTCACAAAAGAGTAGTACCAGAAAATTTACTTATTCATGCGGGTACAGATTTAAAACGTTTTGTAATTAGCAATCCCAATTGGAATCAGCACGGAACGCTACACCTAGTACATTGTTTCCATGTGGATTCCATTGGAAATCATGATTTCTAACTTGTGTTTCCATCCCCTTTGTAAAGAGTTTTCCATAGCAGAGAACTCAGTTCAGTGGAATGGATTCCCTCTTGCAAATGCATTTTTTTGTGTTTTTTCTCAGAGTGGATACATTTTTACCCGTTAAGAAACCCCTTCCCTGAAACCCCATCCAATGTGGGGTTGATCAGTTCTCCTTGAGTAAACTAACCATTTACAGTATGGAAAAAAGTCTAATCATAGCATGAGAATGCCAACAAATTTCCATGGTTTTGAGTGTTTGCAGACTTTCAAGGCAAACCATATCTTGAAATGCCCATTTTCCCTCTTTTTCGGTGGATTTACACATTGGATGTTTCCACACTCATGGCCAAAAGTGGTAGAGAGCTCCTTCACCTTAAATGGGCATGCAGCTTCCAGGAATCACTTTGTGAATTCCAGGAATCAGTAGAAAAGGGAAATTTGGTCAAAACCCTAAGTAACCAACCAATTTACCTTTGCCAACAGAGACCATGAATATTATATTACAAAAATAATTGTATGGGCAATGTTAAAATGAAAAAACGTTTTAAAGGAACCAGGCTCTATAAAATCCACTGGGAATATTTTGTAGTATCAGTTCACTGTGTGTAGCCTAGTGCTATAACTAATAATGCAAAATCAACATTTTACAGCACACCACAAGGCACAGAAGTAGTAGGTGAAAAGCCAAAAGAGGAGGCTCCCAGAGGTCCTTGTCCATGGATTTGCTTCATGTTACCCTTGCCCAGAGTGCTTATGGCTAAGGTAACCAGCTGCTGCACAAAAAAACACAGCCTCAGTCACCTTTCCACCCACATTTGCTCGTTGTTTGCACTAAATGTGTGCTTTTAATAACAGGGCAAAAGCAAAAGAAACAAAAGATGGACGGAATGCTTAACAATGCAAACTTCAAACCCCAGTCACAAAGATCTGGTTTAATCCATCGTTCTTTTGCTAACCACCCCACCCCAGTTTGGACCCAGCCATATGCAAATCAGTTTTGACCCTGCTCCTCATGGGAACAGCCAGCCCGATCTGCCAAGCCAGGTCCTCCCTGGACCGGAAACAAGCATCCTGGGACCGTTTTCGGGGCATCACCACTCATCAGCCAGGCTAGCTTGAATCCAGTGGCACAGTGAGCCATTTAATCCATCGTTCTTTTGCTCACCACGCCACCCCAGTTTGGACCCAGGATGCTTGTTCAGAAAAATCTCCTGAAGCCGGTAATTTTTACCCATATCACCTTATCAGTATGTACTTTAAACAGTAAATGTAACATAAAATCACTTTAAAATGTGTTCCTCACCTGCCCTAATACTCCATATATCCTAATTAAAATGCACACAACAACAATCTTTTCTTATCACTTCCAAATAATTTAACGGTGGCCTAGCACCGCCATTAAGGTGCCTTTGAATCATAATAATAGCATTACTCTCCTCACTCCACACAGCAACATCCAAAGCTGCAGAAACATTCACAATTGGCTGAACATTGCTTACACATTTGGACACTATTACTTAGTCTAATATTGCCAGTTAACTAAGTTAGGACAACATGGACAACAATATTATTTGAAATAATTAACATTGCTCAACCAATTTCATATTTCTGATAATTAAACAAAGACAGAAAGTCCATGTTCAAAGTGAATAATGATGATTTCATATAAAGTTTTACAAAAGTATTATGTCAGGGCCTTTGCTGACTTATAAAACGTGAAAAGGCGGCTGGCATTCTTCTCGGGAAAACAAGGACGCTCTTACCTAACTGCAGTAAGCACTGCCACTGTTCATCTGCAGACTCATTGCCAGCGCTTTAGCACTTTAAAAACAGCTGCGCTCAGGGTAATGTATTCAGCAGGAACGTGTGACTTGCCGGCTTTCCTCCATGTGTATGCCCTGTTGACATAAGGAGGAAGGAAAATTACCAATAAGCCCCACCCTCTCCCAACACGTATATCCTCTCCAGCCGCCTTTAACTCCATACTAAAAAGAATACGGCTAAAGAAGAGCTGTTTATTTAAAGAATATAAGCACGAGTCGCGTTTGTTTTTCATTTTGTTATTTTTGCCACATGATAGCTCAGAGCGTGTGGTGTTGCAAGACCTGTGTCAGGGGTCGCAAACGAAAAGCCACGGGTCACAGTAGCGACCCCTGGCAACTCCTAACTGACATCCATGAGGTTGACTCCAGTTACATTGTGTGAAGGGTGACCAGGCACCAGGAGGGGGGCAGGGTAATAGGCAGAAAGAAAGGACTCCCGTCACACTGTTAGAGTTTGTAATGAGATTGAGAGGACCAGAAGGGTGAGGGAAGACCAAGGAGGGTGGACATAATAGAGCGGGATTGGAGAAGTTGTAATATTCTGTAAGGTGTTATTTGTTAATGTCCTCTTACCACAGCTTTCCTTCCCCTTCCTATCCTACCTCTGGTGTATGTGGATGCTTGGAGCTGTGCTCTGGTTCTAGGACATTGGGAACAGACGGGAGGAGCAGAGAGCATTAACGGCATTCTTGTTTATACCTGAGTGAAATAAAGACTTACACTCCATCACGCCTCCTCATCATTACAAAAGAAGATTTGGCGATGAATGCAGGATCCCCCAGTGCTATTCTACCCCCTACTGCTCATCAGGACTCTGCCGCTGAAGTGGAGTCATGCGAGGCGTTGCCAATTGCCTCATCTGCTTCCAGAACAGCGCAACTCCTCCCTAGCTTGACTAGGTTAGAGAAGGGCCTGACAAACTCTACCGGTCAGCCCTCACTTACATGCCCACATGTAACTGGGTCATACTTTGTCACCGTCCACGTCCCCACCCACAGCTGGCTTCAGGGAGGAATAAGAGCACAGTACGGTGAGTGGATTGACTTATTAAATCCACTGATAATTGAGAGAACCTTTACTGACTGTGACCACCGAAGGGAGCCCAATCTCCATAGTTGCAAGTTGTGAATGATCTACTATACATACCACTGCACGTACTTCATCAGTATTGTCCAGTTTGAAGTGCTTCTGTATTTGAATTCATATTAACTAGAAAACAAAGTTCTTCGCCAGTACTTGCTTAATCTGTGTGGAGTTGTAATGTCATGCCAGGAATAATTAATACAGTGGACATGCCCAACACCTTCCTAGAAGTACCAGGACCGCCTGCCGAGAGTTGGGCCCAATGGGTTTGGTGCTTTGAAAAGCACTTCAAAGCTATTGATGGGACTAATTGCAACCCTGCCACAAGCAAGGATGTAGAATTGTTTGGGGGCAGAACGGAGAAGGCTATTTGATCACATAACCCCTGTTGAGAAAGAAGAGGAGGATCAAGAATGGGATGCAATCAATGAAGCTAAAACTAAAATAAAAAACATTTTTTGATACAAATATGAGTGTCATTATGGAAAGATATAATTTCTACTACTGTTATCAGGCGCCGGGCGAATCAATTGAGTCTTATGTTGAGACTCTAAGGATGTTGGCCACGACATGTTCCTTTAGGGACATGGATGAGATGATTCAAGACCAGGTGGGAATAAACCATGTGTGTGACAGACCAAGAAAAACATTTATGTCACAGAAACCCCAGCCTGGAAAAGGTGATTTAGGCCATAAAAAAGTAGTGAAAGGTCTGCCAAATGTGTGAAATTATTGCGCAAACCAGACAATCATCATACTGATGTCAATTTGATTCATAAAGAAGGAGAAACCTCCAGAACTCAATCAAGCAAAAGTAATCACAAAAGTAACTCAAAATTTTGCAACAAACCTGCATTTTATTGTTGTGGGTCCAATACCCACTTAGCATCCAACAAGGCATGTCCTGCTATAAGTAAGATATGCAAGGGGTGAGGGAAAAGAACATTTTGACAAGGTGTGCAGAACCACTTACATGAGGAAAGTGTTCACAGTGGGAGAATCAGAACTAATGAAGATTCTGATGAAAATTAACTAATGGAAAATTTAGTGTTACTTGTGGCTATCATCAATAAGGAAGATGGATTGAATAAACCTTAGTGCTGTGTTCAAGTGTACGGAGAAAATATTAAAATGCTTGTCGACACCGGATCAAGAATTACTATACTATCAAAGGACACTTATTACAATTTGAAATGCGAGGCTCCACTAGAAGCCAGTAGGATCATCCCAGGAGCTTATGGTGGCCACAAAATAAAACACGGACTATTTCAAACAGACTTGTCATTGGAGGAGGAGAGTGTCTTTACAAAACTCTTTGTAGTAGATTACAATGTTAACAGTCTTTGATGGCTGGACTAACAAAAACTAAAATGATGAAACCACCTTATGTGTTCAGCATTCATGAAGACAGTTTGGAAACCATTCTTGAGGAATACAAAGGGTTACTTAGTGAGAAGCTAGGATGCCTAAAGGATTTGAAGCATGAAATAATTTTAAACGCAAACACACAACCTGTCAAGCAACGTATCAGGAATTTATCCTTATCAGCCCGCACCAAGGTTAAAGCTGTACCTGACGATTGGTGTACCGGTGGGAAAATAGAACCAATAAATGCTTCAGAATTGCTATCACCTGTAGTCATCACAAAGAAAAAACATGGCATGATTTGCTTATGCATCGATCTTCATCAGCTTAACCACCATGTTGTAGCGGATTGTCAGCTCTTACCCTGGATAAACAAAATGGTGATAACATTGGACCAAGCAAAAATCTTTGTCTCAAGAATTTAGTGCAGCCGATCACCAAATTCAGTTTGAATAAGAAGTCTAAAAGTTATACGGTGTTCATCACTCCTGAAGGGGCCTATCAGTTTCATAGATTATCTTTCGGGTTATGTTCTGCGTCTGCTGTCTTTCAACATGTAATGAACCAGCTTTTTGCCGGCATTGAAGGTGTAAGAACATTTGAGGATGGCATATTAATTTAAAGCAAAACAGTTGAAGAACACATATCCATACTAAAAAACGTACCCCAAAGAATAGAATTCAAGACACAGGTCTGACTTCACAGAAAAACAAGTGTACATTTTTCAAAGGATCTATGGAGTACATTGGAGACCTCATTGAAGAGCATGGTGTTCGACCAAATCCATCCTTGAAAACTGCTATCACAAAGTCACCGACTCCAACTAACAAAGAGGAACTACCATTATTTTTGGCCATGTGTGAATTTATTCCAAGTTCATACAAAACTATGCTGTTAAAGTAGAATCACTTCGAAAATTGATAAAGAAGACGCAGACTTTGTGTCTAATAGGAAATCTGAGGAGAGCATGAAAGACATATAAAAGGAAATTGAACTTGCACCATCCTTACAGTCATTCAGGGAAAAGTTACAAAGCATTGTAACAACTGACGTGAGTCAAATTGGGTTAAGTGCAGTACTCAGCGAGAAAACAGAGAAAGGTGAAAAAAATCATCACCTTTGCATCTCGTAAATTAAGGGATCCAGAAACGAAATATTAAATGAAGCTATCAGCCCATAGTGGAAAATAAGAAATATGGCCATAGTGGAAAATATGGTTGAAGATGTCATTCTCCAAGGTGATTGCACCTGCATTTTTAATGGTAGGTTGATAGCCTTAATCCATGAAGGCCATGTGGGAATGACTGGAACAAAACAGAAATTAAGAGAATGATATTGGTGGCCCTCCATGCACCATGACGTTGACATTTACGTCAACCGCTGTCCCATCTGCAATAATGCTGATAAAACTATTATTGCAAATCAATGTTTCATGTCTTCTGTTGAGCTACCAGTGTCGTGTAGTTCCTATATATAACCTATACAGAATCTGCGCGTTCGGATAACATGAACTGTGGGCTTGGTGGCAGACTGACTCTGAACACCCCCACCGAAAATGTTAGCCTGTTTGCATTAGCTAGCTCACAGTGCCACTAGTGTCTCCTCTTATCGGGGAGAGAATAGTTTCTGGCAACCTTAGAACATGACAACCCTGATCCCTCAGATCATGGAAACAATATACTACTTTTCGCTCAGTCACTCGCGCTCACTTATTCGGTTTCAGAGAGTTACACAGAATTACACAGAAGAAGCAGTCGGGCGTGTTACAATAAGTATTTATTGTACAGTTGTTCTTCTAGTGTAAAATAGATGTGCTGCAATAATTGTGAGACAGTAGCAGATATATATAATCAGCAGTATAGTGAATACAAATGGATAGTATAGTTCTACCATTTTGCAATAATCATAAATGCATACATGGATATAAAATGCATGATAAAAGAAAGCGCGTACTCCTACGATGCCTATCTAGATGTACCTAAGTGTACCTAGCATGTGAGTAAGTGTGAAGCCAAGAATACCTCTAGGATTTGGTCGAACCCCATTACCTGGAGAGAGAGAGTGTGGGACCCCGTCCTGGTCTCGAGTTGGACACCCCGCAACTGGAAGTCTCGGTTCCCTCTAACTAACACTAGCAAGATGTGTGGTATTTATGCAGAAAGTATCTAGGGTTCCTTTGTCCCTTGTTTCTTGTGTTAGCCATTGTTGGGTTTAAGGATGACGTATGGGATGAACATTGTAGGTAGATATTATGCAGGTGGTGTAGCCCCAGCCTGGTTTCCCAGAACCCTTATGAATATTCATTCATACTGTGTGAGACTATTGATTAAGTTATAGGACACTATTGTTCAGGGAGAAACCCTCCTTCTGTGCCCAGGACTAGAACTAGGTAAAGGTTCAATCCTTAAAGGTCCATTACTTTGTAGTATAGGGAGGGAAATGTAGGTGAAATTGTAAGATATTACCCAGGCCTATATTAGGGTACCTATATGAAACATAACACCCACTCCTCTTCCGAATAGTCAACAATGATAAAAATGCCATCGAACTATTCTCTTTACAAGGTAAAAGCGCATAAAATTTATAAAAACATTTTTCATAAAATCATTTAAAACCAGTTTTAAGAGGTGGAAGAAGATGAAGATAGAAAAATCTTTTACTTCGAAAATCAGTTTTTTGGGATCGATACTTAAGCCGAAGTCCTAATTGAGTTCGTTTATATAAGTCGAACCACTACAAGCGTCAGAAGGCCATGCTTTTCCAGTGAAAGTGTCAATTTAAAGGAAATGTTCCAAATCTTAGTCGAGTTTTGGAGAAAAAGAAAAACTGAATTCTTTCCCAGCACACAATGAGCCAATTATAGATTAAGTGTCCTGGCTGGGAGACGCAACATCGTCGTTGCTTGCCGCTGCGGGGGAAGGTCCTTGCAACACCTCACAGAGTACGTCAATGGAGCATAAATGATATTCAGAGCTGCCAATAGCTGGTGTAGAGGCAGCCGGTGCTATTGTCGAAACCTGAGTGCTAGTGGAGGACCTGATGCTCAACCCTGTTGTAAAAGGCACCTGCGGATTCTCGAGGAATGCAGCCATTAATATAGGAATACGCTGGGGACATTGCCGAGCATGGGCCCCCAGAGGTTCCAGCCTGGTATTCAAGTCCGCTGGGGTGTCCGTTGCAAGTGTCAGACAGAGATTCAACACGCATTCTTCCCCGCAAAACAGGCATCGGAGAACAGGTAAGATGCAGTCCATCCAGACTGGCCTAAACGATAGGAACCAAGAGGCACTCAGTTCCCGTAGGCGAGGTGTGCCCAGATGCTGTACCATGCGCTCACGGTATTTGCGCTCCAGGAGCGCTTTGCCATCTCGTTGGTAATTGGGCCGTCCATTGCGGAGCAGAAAATGACAATCAGGATTCCTGCGATAGAAAGCAGGATCAGCGGAAGACCTCCAAAACGCTTCCCAATACGGAGTGTATAAAATTTGGAATAACTCCGAGGATTGTCTGAAAGGTGCTTAGAAATCCTGACCCTATGGTCTTAAATAGGTGTACAATACCACTCGTATCAGACATGTTAAAGATACGACACACCATTTCTGCGAAATGAAAGGGGCAGTTTGTACGTATAAGTGCCTGTATCTCAGTCAAGGTCCTTGCGATTTGAAGATCAAAGGTCTCTCGAGCGGAGGTTAAGGGTATTGTTTGTTGTAAAAGCATGGCTTTCAGTCTGCTCAAAGTATAAAACTGTATAAAGAAAACATTCAACGAAGGCCATAACGGCGCCTCCCTGACTGTATTTATTGCATACAGCAAGTAACCCTGGAGTTCACAGTGACCAGATAGGCAATGCCCGGAAGCATCCCACAGCAACCTTGATCGTTCAGCATCAAGAAACTCCCATTCGAGAGCAGCTCGAATACCGGTGTAATCACGGCTGCTGGGGTCCCTTTCCTGTGGCAGGACAAGTTCGCCACCGAGCCATTACAAGCTCCGTGCAGGGAAATATCCTGGCACATGAGAGAACCGCTTAAAGCGTTCTTGCAATTTGTACCGTTTAGAAACACTTCTCGATCCCCACTCCGGCAACAAAATCTGTATGGTAACTCCCAAGATTCCTTAATGTATTTCTTACCCATTTTCTCATATTTGCCTGCCTGCCTTTGCTCAAGGCAATATTGAAACTGAAAAGTAGTGACCGGTAAAGTTATATGGCCATGGATTAGCCACTCCGTTGATGATGATTCTGCTACCGTAAATGGTAATCTATTCAGCTTTTCAATGCGCAACATTGTATATTTAGCTCCCCTTTGTGCCATTTCTCTCTGTTTATCTGTTAGATTGTATTCAGAAAACAGAGACGTACTGTTGATAAAACGCCAAGGCACATAGCCTTCAGACAAAGATTGCAGTGTCCAGCTTAACGACATAATAGAACATAACTGAGATTGCCCGTGTTGTAACATGGCCAAATCTTGTTCTAGTATGTCTATTGCAGAAGATACAATGTTGCTCAAGGAATATATCCTGGAGGTTAAAGTTGTTAACCCATTTTCCACTACTGCTAATGCCTTTTCTAAGATAATACGGTCTATTTCCCGTATCCGCTTTGCGGCCTCTTGTTGGGATATTTTCCAGTTTTCATTGTAGGCAGCATAAATGCCAGCATATATGAAACGTTTCTGACGGGGTTTCCTGGGACCTAATAAAAAATCCCTAAGATCCATGTCTTGTGTGAGTAAGGACAAGTGTTGTTTCACTTCTGTGAGTGTTGAGGTCTCTAGCCAATCAAGGCACAACTTCCCAACACTGTAGGATGTCACTACCCCTGGATGTACTCTTTGTACATAGCGTGGGTCTGGCCTGTGGATATGAAACCCTTCGGTTATACCCCAAATCTTTTCTGACATGTGTTCGTGTCTAAAGGCCAAACCACCCATTTCTTCCAATCAGGGTCTGATCTATTGTACTGTAAAATGTCATCTACTGTTGCCCCTTCTTGTGAAGTTGAATTTTGCCACCCCTCCATCTGTGATGGTGTTGGAAACCGAGGTGTGTTCAGGTCCTTGTTTTTGGCTAGTCCAAGACAGGACGTCTGTTGCACAGTGTCATTTAGGACTATCATCTGCTGTGGAATGAGGCATGCTCTAAATAGCGCTTCTGTTCCCTGGACTTGCCAGTCTCTAGAACCCCAGACTGATTTTAAGTCTATTGTGTCCTTCCATAGGTCAAAACCCTGTTCAGACAATTGGGTGATAAAGGAAGCAGAGTATATCTGTTTGGTGTTTGTTAACATAATTTTCAGTGCCGATGTCGGTGTAACCTTATAATAATATGAGGTCGGGTCAGTGGTGTTATACCATGAAAAATATGAACATTTCTGTGCAAATGTGTGCGAACTACTTTTAGGTGGTGTAGGGCAATGTTCCCACTGGTGGTACTCAAAAACATTTCTAGGTGATTGTTAGATTTGGGGGTCTCTAGTTGGCAGAGGTAGGTACCTTTGTCCAAATAGGGACCCTTGAGTCTAGTCAGGGAAAGTAGGTACACTCCTGAAAGAACCCCTGCTCACCTCTTGGTAGCTTGGCACGAGCAGACAGGCTTAGTTCAGAGGCAGTGTGTAAAGCATTTGTGAACACATACAGTAATCAAGTGACAACACTACAAATGGACACCACACAGGTTATATATTTATAAAAATAGGTATACTTTATATAGATTTATCACAAGACCATAAACGACAAAAATAATCCACAATACTGTTAAGAATGCTTAGTTCTGATCCAAAAGGCTTAATTCAAGGTTCTGTGCGAGTCGGTAGCCTCCTCCGGCTACGGCGATGTTGAGAACAAACAGAGTCTAACAAATCCAGCTGACCGCGTCGAGACGGGCCAACACAGCGTAGACAGACTCGGTCACAGTACCTTTTACTTGAAGCGGCAGGCACGGGCGTGCGAGCCGGATGGCTGTTCGTCGCGGTCGCGACGCCAAAAATGGAAGCGTTGCAGGACGCGTTGTCCCTCGATGCGGTGCAGGCAGCGGCTCGTTGACGTCGTCGAGACGGAGTCGGGGAGACCAGTGCCGTGCGTTGCAGGGCGAGACAGTGCTTCGATGCGGTGCTGGCAAGTTGCGGTGCGGCGACGGAGCCGGATTCAGGAGCTGGCGTCGATCAGTCCGGACAGCGGTGCGAGTCGGGCGGTGCGTCGCAAAGCGTGCGAGCGGTGCCCAACTCCGGTGCGGTCACAGGACTCGAACTCAGCAGCATTGACCGTGTCGGTCGGACCAGTTCGATTCGGCGTAGCGAAGCGTTGCAGGACGCGTTGTCCCTCGATGCGGTGCAGGCAGCGGCTCGTTGACGGAGTCGGTGAGACCAGGGCCGTGCGTTGCAGGGCGAGACGGTGCTTCGATGCGGTGCTTACAGGACACCGAGTCGGTCGTGAGAGTCGGTCACAGCTCCCTACCTCTGTAGCCACTGAAACAGAGTTTCCAGCAGCAATTCACAAAGGGGTGAAGTCCAATGGTCCTGGGACTTCGGTCAGGGGGCAAGCTCTCTTCCAAGCCCTTGGAGATCCTTCACAAGTTGATGAAAGTCACAGCAAAGCAAAAGTTCCTTTCTCCTTTCTTTGGCAGTCAGGCAAACCACTGCAGGCCAATCCCCCAAGCAGCACTTCAGGCTTAGGGATAGTCTCTCCTCAGTTTCTTCTTGGTTCCGCTCCTCAGCAAAGGTTTCTTCTTGTTCCCAAAAGTGATCTAATTTCCTAGGGGTCTGGGTCCCCTTTTATACCCAGTTTCTCTTTGTTCTCTGAAGGCAGAGAGGCCTCTGCCTAGTCCAAAACCAGTTCTGGTCAGTCCTGGAGCACTTTGTTTTTCTGACTCCTTCTTTCCTTTCAGAATGTGGGGCAGAGTGCTCAGCCGCCCGGCAGGAGGTGGAGCCAGCATTGTGGAAGGCAGGCACAGCCCTATTCAGACACAGGTGCAAGTCCTCCCTCCACTCTGGATGCAGATCTTTCTATTCAGCCCTGCGCTGACTCACCCTGTCTCCTGTAGCCACCCCCAGCCCCTGTCACTCAATCTCCAGACAAGGAATACACAACCTAGCAGAGGCAGGCTTGGATAGTTAGGCAAGAAAATACCCACTTTCTAAAAGTGGTATTTTCAAACACAGAATGTCAAAACCAACTTCACTAAAAGATGTATTTTATCATCCTGAGTTCAGGCATACTAAATTCGTTTTTCTACCATGTTCCCTGGGTCAGTTCTGACTATAAGGTGTAATAGTGAGTCTGCCCATTCTGGCCTATGGGGAGCAGGTAGCCTTGCAATAGTGAAAAACGAAAATGGCTGTAATTCACTATTAGGACATGCCACACACACCAGGGCATGTCCTACCTTATACTTACAATGCACCCTGCCCTAGGGCCTACTTTAGGGGTGCCCAACATGCAGTAAAGGGAAGGTTTAGGGACTGGTAAGTGGGTGTACTCACCAAGTCGACATGGCAGCCCTAGGCTGCACACAGGCTCTGCGATGGCAGGCCTGAGACACATTTTACAAGCCGCTTCTGTGGGTGGCACAACCAGTGCTGCAAGCCCACCAGCGGCATTGGATTTACAAGCCCTGGGCACACTGAGTGCACTGTACTAGGGACTGACAAGTAAACCAATCATCCAATCATGGAGTCACTAATACATATATCAATTAACGATAGGGAGCACTTGCACTTTGGCACTGATTAGCAGCAGCAAAGTGCCCATGAGCATCTAGTCCAGCAAAAACATATTGGCAACAGTGGAGGCATTACGAAAAAATGGAAGGGAGACCCACGCCAAGGATGCCAGGTCTAACACGTGTCCCCTCCAGCTGAAATGTGGGGAGAACTATCCTACCCCTAGGGAGTTCTCATCGCTAAGGCGGAAAAATCTGGACAGACCATCAGCATTGGCGGGTTCTGTACCAGGCGGTGTTCCACCGTAAAGTCCATCCCCTGTAGGGAAATGGACCACCTCAACAGCTTTGGATTCTCACCCCTCATCTGCATCAACCATCTGAGGGCCTGTGGTCTGTCTGAACCCGGAAGTGAGTCCCAAACAGGTATGGTCTCAGTTTCTTCAGTGCCCAGACCACAGCAAATGCCTCACGCTCAATAGCACTCCATCTCTGTTCCCGGGAAGTAACCTCCTACTGATGAAGGCTACAGGTTGGTCTAGGCCCTCCTCATTGATCTGTGATAGAACAGCCCCTACACCATGCTCTGAAGCGTCGGTTTGAACAATGAACTCATTGGAGAAGTTGGGTGCCTGGAGCACAGGCGCCGTGCACATGGCAGTCTTCAAGGTGTCAAAAGCTTTCTGACAGGCGTCAGTCCAAATCACTTTCCTGGGCTGCTTCTTGAAGTCAGCTCGGTCAAGGGGGCAACAATGCTGCCATACCCCTTGATGAATCTCCGGTAATACCCGGTGAGTCCTAGGAAGGCTCTCACCTCTGTCTGGGTCTTGGGGGCTCCCAAGCCAGAATGGTATCAATTTTCGGTTGGAGGGCGCCACCTGGCTGCTCCCAACCTGGTGTCCCAAGTACACCACAGAACCCTGCCCAATCTGGCACTTACTCGCCTTGATTGTGAGGCCTGCCCTCCGCAGCGCCATCAACACTTCCCAGAGGTGACGCAGATGTTCTTCCCAACTGGAACTGAACACTGCGATGTCATCCAGGTAGGCGGCACTGAAATCCTCCAGTCCAACCAACACCTGGTTGACCAACCTCTGAAAGGTGGCAGGGGCATTCTTCATCCCAAAGGGCATCACCCGGAACTGGTAGTGCCCATCTGGTGTGGAGAATGCTGACCTCTCTTTTGCCCCATCAGTCAAGGCGATCTGCCAGTACCCAGACGTTAAGTCAAACGTGCTGAGGTACCGCGCAGCCCCTAACCGATCTATGAGCTCATCAGCTCTGGGGATGGGGTGGGCGTCAGTCCTGGTGACGGAATTGAGTCCCCTGTAGTCCACACAGAACCAGAGTTCTGGTGTGGCACCAAGCGCGGCAGCCTTTGGAACCAAGACCACTGGGCTGGCCCAAGGGCTGTTAGAGGACTCAATCACCCCCAGCGCAAACATCTTGGAGACCTCCTCCTTGATGCAGGCTCTGACCCTGTCAGTCACCCTGTAAGCCTTGTGCTTCACAGGAAGACTGTCCCCAGTGTCCACATCATGGACGCACCAATGAGTGACACTGGGAACCAGGGAGAACAGGTCAGGGAACTGTCCCAACAGTTGGCGACAGTCACCCTGCTGCTCAGGTGTCAGGGAGGTAGAGAGGTTTACTCCCTCCACTGATCCATCTTGCTCTCGGGCTGACAGGAGGTCAGGAAGAGGCTCGGTCTCCTCCTCCATTCCATCATCTGTAGCTAAGAGCATGCCCACTTGGGACCTCTCCAAGTGGGGCTTCAGGCGGTTCACATGCAGGACCCGCAAGGGGTTCCTGGGAGACTGCAAGTCCACCAAATAGGTAACTGGACTCTTGCGCTCCACCACCGAAAAAGGGCCGGTCCACCTGTCCTGGAACGCACAGGGCTCCACAGGGGCCATGACCCACACTTTCTGACCAGGCTGAAGCTCTACCAGAGTGGCATTCTGGTCGTACCACCGCTTCATCTCCTCCTGGCTGGCTTCCAGATTTGCCTCAGCAAGTTCTCTGAAACGCCTAGTCTGGTTCCTGAAGGCCAGCATGTAACTGTATACATCCTGGGGAGGTTTCCTGGGAGATTGCTCCCAGCCTTCCTTGACCAAACTCAGAGGTCCTCGCACCGGGTGTCCATAGAGGAGCTCAAAGGGACTGAACCCTAGAGACTTCTGTGGCACCTCCCGGTATGCAAACAACAGGCATGGTAAGAGGACGTCCCATTTACGCCTCATGGGTTCTTCCAGACCCATAATCATGCCCTTGAGGGTCCGGTTGAATCTCTCAACCAGCCCATTTCCTTGAGGGTGGTAAGGAGTGGTGAACTTGTAAGTTACACCGCACTCCTGCCACAGGGACTTCATGTACTTGGACACGAAGTTGGTACCTCTGTCAGACACCACCTCTTGAGGGAATCCCACACGTGAGAAAATTCCCATCAGTGCCCGTCCCACCACGGGGGCCGTCACTGTCCTCAGAGGGATGGCTTCAGGGTACCGGGTGGCATGGTCCACCAAGACCAGGATAAACCTGTTGCCCATGGCTGTCTTGGGGACCAGTGGCCCCACAATGTCAATACCCACCCGTTCAAAGGCGGTGCTGACCACAGGGAATGGCTGGAGAGGAGCCTTGTGCTTCCTCCCACTCTTTCCACTTGCCTGGCAAGTCTGGCATGTCCTGCAGTGAGTGGCGGCACTCCTGCGCATCTGGGGCCAATAGAAATGGGTAACAAGCCTGTCAAAGGTCTTGTCCTGCCCCAGATGTCCTGCTAACGGTACATCATGAGCCAACCCCAGTAGGAAGGCTCTGAAGCGCTGGGGTACCACCAGCACACGGGCTGACCCAGGCTCAGCAACCTTAGGCTCTGAATACAGGAGACCATTCTCCCAGTAAATCCAATGTGATCCAGACTGATCACCTGCTGCCTGGTCTGTGGCCTGTTGCCTCAGACCCACGAGAGAAGGGCATGTGTTCTGCTCCTCGCAGAACTCTTCCCTGGAGGGTCCTCCTTCTTGCTGCCAATGGGTTAGCTCAGGTAGGTCCCCCAGTTCAGCTACCTGTTCCCCTGTAGGCTCCAGGGCATCCCCCTCAGGGTCTGCCTCCTCCTGGACCGTGGGAACTTCGGGGGCCAGTTTCCCGCGCCCCCTGCCTCCTCTCTCTCCGGCAGGCACCTGGGCCTCCCTCTCAGGCTCCAGGTCCTCTTGAACACCTTTAGCTGCCATTGACCGGGTGGTCACACATGCCCAATCAGGCAAGCCCAACATTTCTAAATGCGCACTCCGCTCCCCCTTAGCCCAAGGTGAGCTCTCCAAATCGTTCCCTAACAAACAGTCAACAGGCATGGCTGGCCTCACAGCTACTTGAAGAGTACCCGAGACCCCCCACTCCAAAGGGAACCTGAGCCACCTTGCAGTGACTCTCTGTGTTGTCAGCGGCAACAACCGGATAGAATGCATCAGGGATAACCTGCTCCTTAGACACCAGGTGACACTTGACAGCTGTCACACTGGCTCCTGTGTCTCTCAGAGCCTCCACCCTATGGCCATTGATGGTCACCCACTGCCTGTATTTCTTAGTGTTCTCAGGCAGCGGGGTCCTAGGGACCATCTCAGAGTCTCCTAATGAGACAAGGGAAAACACTGTGGGATCCCCCCACCTTGGGCACCCAACTCCTCCCCCAGGGCTACACTAGCCAACTGCCGGGGGACTGCACTGGTGGGTGCTGGTTTTCCATGCAAAGGGCAACGAGGATCGTTTGCCTTGTGGCCAGGGCGCCACACTTGTAACATACCAGTGGTCCCTGGTGAACAGGGGGCCTGTCAGGGCCACTGGCTTCTTCTCAGGGGAGGCTGGGAACCTTTCCCTTGGTTCCCTTGGGGTTTACTTTGGGGCCCTTTATGGAACTCCTTCTGTTTACCCTTGTCCCCCCACTCTTCTGCTGGGGACCCTGCCCACCCTTGGCGGAGTCTCCCACGTGACCCTTGTGGACCCGGGTACTCACCCAGCGGTCCGCCTCCTCAGCAAGCTGCCTAGGGTTAGTCAGCTTACTATCAATCAGGTGCTGGCGTAGCTCAGGAAAACAATTACCGGACAAGTGCTCCCAGGCAATCAAATCAAAGAGCGCCTGAAAATCAGTCACTTTGCTACCCTTTACCCAACCATCCAAGGCTCTGCAAAAGAAGGTCACATATTCAACCCAGGTACTGCTTTCAATCTTACTACAGTTCCTGAACCTTTGCCTATAAAGCTCAGGGGTCAAACCATACCTAGTCATTAAGGCATCCTTCATGTGGCTGTACGAATTATAGACTTCAGAGGGCAAATCCAACAAGGTATCCCGCCCTTCACTGAGGAACCGTCCCCACAACCCCGCTCCCCAATCCTTCTCAGGGACCCGGTGGGAAGACATGGCTACCTCATAGGCTTTGAACCACTGCCCAATGTCATCATTTTTAAAAAATTCCTTAACCACATCTTTTGGAATATACACCCTAGCTTCAACAGGCACAGGCGGTACACTGCCACCAGAGGGAGTAATCTCTAAGCTTTTGGCCTTCAATTCCAACTCCCTCAAAACTTTCTCATGTTCAAACTGCATTTTCTTTTCCTCTAGGGCTAATTTCCTAGTTTGCATTTCGAACTAACTATTCAGCTTGAGCTTGGTCAGCTCCATTTCGTGCATCCTACTCTCTTTCCTGTCCTCCAACTCCTCTGGAGACAGTCCTCTGGCAGAAACACTGCTACCTACTGGGGAAGGTGGTCTTCTAGCCCCTAGACCCAATAGCCCCTCCAGCTGCCCTTCTGCATTCTCAGCCCCCTCCACAGGGGCACTCCTTGATTCGACCCAGGCCCTCAGCGCCTTTTGGAGGTCCTCCTTCCTGGAGAGCCCGGTCATGGAAACTTTAAACTTTTTGCAGAATTGCCTGAGCTGCTTAAGGGTGTAGCATTCTAGCCTCTCTTCTTCCCAATCACACTCAACAGAGGCTACTGATGCTGGTTTCTCCATAGTGACTGAACTTGGCATTTGCAAAAATAGGAAATCCCAGAAAAAATGCTATAAAAGTATGTGGTTGCGTTTTGGTCTGCACTCACTAAGTAGTGTTCACCAATCACTGTACATGAGTCACAAATGCAAGTCCAGAATCCTCACCGCTGACCACCAATGTTAGATTTGGGGGTCTCTAGTTGGCAGAGGTAGGTACCTTTGTCCAAATAGGGACCCTTGAGTCTAGTCAGGGAAAGTAGGTACACTCCTGAAAGAACCCCTGCTCACCCTCTTGGTAGCTTGGCACGAGCAGACAGGCTTAGTTCAGAGGCAGTGTGTAAAGCATTTGTGAACACATACAGTAATCAAGTGACAACACTACAAATGGACACCACACAGGTTATATATTTATAAAAATAGGTATACTTTATATAGATTTATCACAAGACCATAAACGACAAAAATAATCCACAATACTGTTAAGAATGCTTAGTTCTGATCAAAAGGCTTAATTCAAGGTTCTGTGCGAGTCGGTAGCCTCCTCCGGCTACGGCGATGTTGAGAACAAACAGAGTCTAACAAATCCAGCTGACCGCGTCGAGACGGGCCAACACAGCGTAGAGAGACTCGGTCACAGTACCTTTTACTTGAAGCGGCAGGCACGGGCGTGCGAGCCGGATGGCTGTTCGTCGCGGTCGCGATGCCAAAAATGGAAGCGTTGCAGGACGCGTTGTCCCTCGATGCGGTGCAGGCAGCGGCTCGTTGACGTCGTCGAGACGGAGTCGGTGAGACCAGGGCCGTGCGTTGCAGGGCGAGACGGTGCTTCGATGCGGTGCTGGCAAGTTGCGGTGCGGCGACGGTGCCGGATTCAGGAGCTGTCGTCGATCAGTCCGGACAGCGGTGCGAGTCGGGCGGTGCGTCGCAAAGCGTGCGAGCGGTGCCCAACTCCAATGCGGTCACAGGACTCGAACTCAGCAGCAGTGACCGTGTCGGTCGGACCAGTTCGATTCGGTGTAGCGAAGCGTTGCAGGACGCGTTGTCCCTCGATGCGGTGCAGGCAGCGGCTCGTTGACGGAGTCGGTGAGACCAGGGCCGTGCGTTGCAGGGCGAGACGGTGCTTCGATGCGGTGCTTACAGGACACCGAGTCGGTCGTGAGAGTCGGTCACAGCTCCCTACCTCTGTAGCCACTGAAACAGAGTTTCCAGCAGCAATTTACAAAGGGGGTGAAGTCCAATGGTCCTGGGACTTCGGTCAGGGGGCAAGCTCTCTTCCAAACCCTTGGAGATCCTTCACAAGTTGATGAAAGTCACAGCAAAGCAAAAGTTCCTTTCTCCTTTCTTTGGCAGTCAGGCAAACCACTGCAGGCCAATCCCCCAAGCAGCACTTCAGGCTTAGGGATAGTCTCTCCTCAGTTTCTTCTTGGTTCCGCTCCTCAGCAAAGGTTTCTTCTTGTTCCCAAAAGTGATCTAATTTCCTAGGGGTCTGGGTCCCCTTTTATACCCAGTTTCTCTTTGTTCTCTGAAGGCAGAGAGGCCTCTTCCTAGTCCAAAACCAGTTCTGGTCAGTCCTGGAGCACTTTGTTTTTCTGACTCCTTCTTTCCTTTCAGAATGTGGGGCAGAGTGCTCAGCCGCCCGGCAGGAGGTGGAGCCAGCATTGTGGAAGGCAGGCACAGCCCTATTCAGACCCAGGTGCAAGTCCTCCCTCCACTCTGGATGCAGATCTTTCTATTCAGCCCTGCGCTGACTCACCCTGTCACCTGTAGCCACCCCCAGCCCCTGTCACTCAATCTCCAGACAAGGAATACACAACCTAGCAGAGGCAGGCTTGGATAGTTAGGCAAGAAAATACCCACTTTCTAAAAGTGGTATTTTCAAACACAGAATGTCAAAACCAACTTCACTAAAAGATGTATTTTATCATCCTGAGTTCAGGCATACTAAATTCGTTTTTCTACCATGTTCCCTGGGTCAGTTCTGACTATAAGGTGTAATAGTCAGTCTGCCCATTCTGGCCTATGGGGAGCAGGTAGCCTTGCAATAGTGAAAAACGAAAATGGCTGTAATTCACTATTAGGACATGCCACACACACCAGGGCATGTCCTACCTTATACTTACAATGCACCCTGCCCTAGGGCCTACTTTAGGGGTGACCAACATGCAGTAAAGGGAAGGTTTAGGGACTGGTAAGTGGGTGTACTCACCAAGTCGACATGGCAGCCCTAGGCTGCACACAGGCTCTGCGATGGCAGGCCTGAGACACATTTTACAAGCCGCTTCTGTGGGTGGCACAACCAGTGCTGCAAGCCCACCAGCGGCATTGGATTTACAAGCCCTGGGCAGACTGAGTGCACTGTACTAGGGACTGACAAGTAAACCAATCATCCAATCATGGAGTCACTAATACATATATCAATTAACGATAGGGAGCACTTGCACTTTGGCACTGATTAGCAGCGGCAAAGTGCCCATGAGCATCTAGTCCAGCAAAAACATATCGGCAACAGTGGAGGCATTACGAAAAAATGGAAGGGAGACCCACGCCAAGGATGCCACGTCTAACAGTGATTTAGATTTGTGTAGGAAATGATGACCATAATGTTGATAACAGTACAATGTGTCGTAGTCTGAAGTACCTTCTAACATTTCATTGTTTGGAAATGCAGCAGTTTTTTCTAAGTCAGACAACATGTTATTAACAGTTTCAGAGTCCCAATCATCAGAAAATGTACTGGAGGTAATGATATCACTTAATGAAATTTTAAATACATGAGAAATTTTTAAAAGTTCAGTTGGACCGAATATTTCGAAATCAACCTTGTCCCAAACTATACCGTCCGGTATAGGAACTGCTGTAATGTTCATGATGACAAGTCTCTCTGCTCACGATGGGACGATTGATGTGGCTTCAGAATCAAATTAACTTTTTGTGTTTTTGTGCTTTGTTGCAGATATCGTCCATTAATAAGCATGCTAAAAGTTATAACTAAGCCTAGCCAGAAAAGAAAAATTAGTATCCCAGTAATTACCCACAGTTCTACCCAAGGTGATACCAGGTAAGTCTTTTTGAGAAAGTTCACAAAGTCTTCAGCTTGCTGTTTACGTGATTTTTGGGCTGGCACCGTTTCAGGTTCACTTGGATCCAAAGAAAACGTATCAAAGTTCATGAAGTAGCCAGAAGCAGTTCGATCAATTGAAGGAATTGCATTGGGATTTGTTGAAATCGCATTTTGCTCTTGTCGAGGCATGTTGACGTAGACTTCTGTATTTGGTCTAATTGCAACTTGTGTGTTATTTTGAATTGAATTTTGAAGATGAACTTCTGGTTCAAAGGGAACGAGTTCCATATCATTGTTGCTCAGTCCTTCATTCCATACAGGCGGCTCTTCAAACGTGATGAGTCTTTCTGTTTGAACTTCTTGGATTATAGCTAGAGGAGGGCGTCTGCTACTGTGGAGTCCACAAGGCCTACTGTTCAGTATCGGCCTCATAGTGTGGTTTGATTAAGTCGATTGAGACAAATCTTTTCTCCTTTTTCCCGGCAAGAGGCGGCAAAAGTACAGTTCTTGTTCCTTGAACTGCTAGGACAGGTACAGGCTTTCTGTATGATGGTCCAAATTCTTTTTTGTCCACTATTTTCTCTCTGACCAGATCCCCGACCTTTGGGACCCAGACAGGTCTTGCCGTGTTTGTCTTGGCAGTCTGTTTCAGGTGGACGTTACTTTGTTGTGTTCTGGATTCATTTAGTTCCTGCAAAACAGCCAAACGATCATGGATATCAAATGGTTTCTCATCCGCCACTGTGCCTTCACAATCAAGATAAGGTACCCACATTCTTGTCCCAAATAGGACCTCGTAAGGAGTGACACCCCCTAGAGAACTTCTTGGCTGGTTATTGAGTGCTCGCTGTACCCCATATATGTGGTTGACCCAACTACCGCCCTTGCCTATTACCCTAGCTGTTAAAGATTGCTTTAGGTTCCGGTTCTTCCTCTCCACAACCAAATTTCCCTCAGGATGGTACGGAGCGGAGTACCGCAATGCTACGCCCATACTTTCCATGGCCTCTTTGTAAGCCCGAGAGCTAAACGCCGGGCCATGGTCAGAATGTAACGTGCCAGCTGCGTATGTCCCGATAAAGACTCGCAAATCTTTTATAACAGTTCGAGCGTCAGCCGAGCGCTGAGGCCAAACCCATAGGAATCTTGAGTAGGAATCCACTGCAACGATGATATACTTGTAAGCCCTGTCTGATTGTAAGGGGCCGCAGTGGTCCAGATATACACAAGCGAGTGGTCTGTCTGATATCAGCAATGGTGTCTGCGTTGGACGTGTTATGGTGGAGCCTTTCATCTGCTGACAGATGTCACATTTCAAGACGAAATCTTTAGTTTGTTTTGTTAGACCTGGCCACAAGTAGCGCTGTGTCAACAATTAAATAGTCGCTGTAACGCCTGTATGCGCAGAGCCCAAACCCTCGTGTGCTGCTAGAATTAAACCTTGCCTACGATCCATATTTGGGATTCCTGGAGTGTCCCCCACTCCAGGGATCTGAGCATATGGAATGTTGTTTGCATCTAATTTGTAGGAGTACTTGAGTGGAAATTTCTTTGGTACTGCGCCGCTGTTTTTGCTTGAAGCAAAAACAGCGACCATAATCTCACCGTCAATCCTCGTTTTTGAATGAGTGATTGCAGCTACGGAAGCTGTGCGTACTGCCCCCTTCGCAGCTTCATCAGCCAATGAATTCCCTTCAACGTGAACGCCATCACGTTGATGACTCTGTGTATGAATCACGTGAGCCCTCAGTAGTTCGTTCTTCAACTCAACTACCTGTTCCCATAGCATTTTATGCTTAATTGTGCCACATTTTGCGTCTTTGAACCCGTTTTGTTCCCAATGATATAAATATTCATTGTATGATTGTACAAAGTAAAAGGAATCACACACTATAAGTGTGGGGAATTCGTGATCCGTATTCACCAGTGCGAGTATTAGTGCTTTTAACTCTGCCAACTGAGCCGTGCAGTCTCCTAGAGATTGCGTTTTGGTGTAACTTGGATGGAATTTTCCATCCCGCATGCAACCTTTAACGATTGCACATGCTGCGCTGTATTGTTGCTTACTCCCTATGGCCGGTTGAGCAGATCCGTCAGTGTAAATAATATATTCATACTGATCTAGAGGCAAGATTTAGTTTGGTAGAGGACATTCTTGTTCGTATTGCAGCGCCAGGGCTCTTTCTCTTGCTACAGCGGTCTGAACTGCTGTCAGGATTTTTTCTGTTGAAGTGAAACGCATTTCTGCGTTTGTGTACAGGTGAGATTTGTAAGCGATTGGTACTGTTTCTCCTTCATTGAAGGTTAAATAAGTGTACCCGCATTGACCCGCTATTACACAGATCACTAAATTGCATACGTTTACTCTCGTCTGTAGGTGTTTTGAAGCTATCATGTCTTCTTGTAGTGAACGTAGGATGTTTGTGTGTTCCTGTGTCCATTGTTTAACTGAAAAGTCAGGTTTTATTAAGTCGTAGAAAGGTTTTACTCTTTCCGTGTAATCCAAAATGTATGTTCTGCCGAAATTTGGGAATCCCAGTATTGATTGTAAATTTTTTTATGATTTTGGAGGTTGGAGCAGCGCACACTTTTCTAAAAAGTTAGCTGCCAGACTCTTCCCTTCACTTGACAGCTCATATCCTAAAAACAGGACATTGAGGTGGGCGATTTTTGATTTTTTAAAGTTAAATTTGTAGCCCTCAGAGCCGAATCCCCTAATTGTGGTGCTCACCCTGGTCAAGTGTCTTTTTAAGTCATCGTCCGTTAGATAAATATCATCCACATAGGACAATGCTTCCTCATCAAAACTTTGGAGTAACTCAGTTACTCTTGCTGAAAATACCCCCGGGCTATTCTTATACCCTTGAGGGAGACAACAAAATTGTCGCTGGGACCCCAACGCTGAGAATGCGGTCAAATACCTGCTTTCAGGAGCTCTATTTTGGCAGAAAAATCCATTTGAGATATCAAGTGTAGTTTTGTATTTTTGTCCGCACAATGTTATTCATTAATACGGCACTGTGTGCGTTTTGGACAGCGAATGTCTATGTGCATGTTTTTATGAATGTCTGTAATCTAAAACTAGACGATATGAGTTGTCCGGTTTTGATACAGGAAACAAAGGATTGTTCATTGGTGAGGTGCATGTTTCAATCACCCCTTGGTATTCAAGTTGATCTAAGATCTCCCTGACCTGTTTTTTAGCTTCTTGCTTTATTGGATATTGTCTCTGTGCATTTGGTGAAACTTTTAACGGGATCACATGGTGGGTTGAATCTTCATCCCATCCGGCATGATTTTTATATAATGCTGGAGCTAGGGCAACTGCCCACTACTGAGCATATGCATGTTTAAATGAATGGGAGCAAGGTCGGAAAATGCTGGAAAAATTACCGTTTCTCCGCTAGGGCACTCCATGACGAATGCTGGCGGCCATTCTTGTTCAGCTAATAGGATGTCATAACCAGATGATAGGTTTTCCCAAAAGAGACCTTTAACTTTCCTGGGCTTGTCCCCCTCCATTTGGAGTGTTATTTAGTGTAACTTATGTGGGACGCTCACCCTTGTATCTGGTGTTTCCACCGTGATGTAATCATTCAAGTCCGCTGTCACCAGAAATTCCATCAGGTTCTAGCGAGCTATTGTTACTTCTGCCACGCTGTCTAGCATCGTCTGAGCCCATTCCCCGTTCAGAAGTTGTGTCCTCAGAATTCTGGGCATGTCTGATCTTTATGCCTGCAACTTTCTTCTTCTTAAACTGAGGATTTGATTTTGGCTTTTCTTCTTTTTTGGAAGTATAGTCTTGAGCATGCTGCTTGTCTCTGGACTTTGTACGCTCTTCTTTGTGTTCTGACCGTCCTTCTCTCTGAGTTTTTCGTCGAGCCCTGAAAGGAACGAGAGGAACGTGGATCAGTATCCTGATACCTGTCAGGTTTCCTAATATAATCCCTATTCCTGAGGTTATACCTCTTTTCAGAGGGCTCCTGTGGGGGAGATCTGCCTTGGGATTGAGATCTGTTTCCTTTAAAGTTTTGTTGTTTTTTATTATCCCACTTCTTCTTAGAAGTAGCAGGTGTCTGCTTGGAAGTGTCCTTTTCAGAACTGCCCATCAGTTGTGGTTTTAATGCTTTCCCACCTAAACTGTCTCTGCCTAATTCTGCATATGCAGTTTCAATTATTTTGGGTAGTTCGTGTTGTTGATCTAACGGACTGAACTCCCTTAGGCGTTGGCGGATTGCCACTGAAGCCGCTTCCCCTTTAATATTAGCTAGTATTATGGCTGATACCTGCTCATAGTTACCTAGTAACTTCATCCCTAAATTTAGGGCAGGCTCTGCTCCGTACTCGTTTTGTATTTGTCTCAATACATCAGGTACTACTGCTAATGACGGGATACCATGAGTTCTGGTATATATGGCAGCAAAGACTGTGCCCCAAGTGGTACAATCTTCTACTTGTGGTGTTATCCCCATGGGCAAGCAGATCGTTAACATTCTGTGTTTTTCATATGGGGTAGTATTCGGGAATACTGCCTCTAGCCGATGTATTTTCTGAGCGACCCAGAATGGCATTTGTTCACATTTCGTGGGCATTTTACCCATTACTGCATGTTATGTTTGTGGTGTGATTTTAGTTGCTGTACCCTGAGACTGGGTAACATTTGCTGCAACTGTTGCTGGTTGGACTGTGAAAGTCCTCATGATGAATTGTGTCAAATTTCTGTAGATTTTAATTAAATCCTTATGTTGTCTGAGTAAGTCTACCTGTGGCATTGTGTCAATGTCAGGATGTGGTGTGTAGGCTGCTAATATCGGCCATGTTGCCCCCTCTCCTCCGAGCGGGCCTAATCTTACTTTATTTCTTATGTGGGGAGGGCGCCTTTAAACCAGTATAAGTGTTCCTGGTACGTGAGTTAAACCTCTATGTCCTCGAATGGACCATATTCCACTGGTGCATCTCCTTCTGTATAGTAGTGAAATGTCTGTGTTCTTGCATCTGTTGCTGGGAATGTAACCCACGAATAAAATACCTCTGTTTTGTTTGATTCATGTGTCTCAATCACGAAGACTACTAAGCCACCCCTAGCTTGTAAACCATTGTCTAACAGTTTCAGGGTGATTGTACGTCTGAATTTAGGTGCAATTTGAATTGCGTTTAAATCTTCTTCGTCTGAGATGTGTATGTTTACTACTTGGTCATCTCCTGTCTCAGTCATTTTTGTAAAGAAGAAGTTTGTTCAAGGGAACTAAAGATAAGGTGTTATGCACAACTTTAGGAACACTGTGTCCTTCAAGCTTGATTAACCAACAGCTAATAAATAGGATGTTTTCGCCTACTCAGCTGTTTCGGAATTTGTGCCTACCCACTCCAGACGTCTCTGGCGTTTTGTGAGTAGGGGTCTCTGAGAATTAGCACGACTGAACTACTCAGATTCCACTGTTAAATAAGTACCCAACCAACGTTGGCGGCGCCATGTCGTGTAGTTCCTATATATAACCTATACAGAATCTGCACGTTCGGATAACATGAACTGTGGGCTTGGTGGCAGACTGACTCTGAACACCCCCACCGAAAATGTTAGCCTGTTTGCATTAGCTAGCTCACAGTGCCACTAGAGTCTCCTCTTATCGGGGAGAGAATAGTTTCTGGCAACCTTAGAACATGACAACCCTGATCCCTCAGATCGTGGAAACAATATACTACTTTTCGCTCAGTCACTCGTGCTCACTTATTCGGTCTCAGAGAGTTACACAGAAGAAGCAGTCGGGCGTGTTACAAAAAGTATTTATTGTACAGTTGTTCTTCTAGTGTAAAATAGATGTGCTCGAATAATTGTGAGACAGTAGCAGATATATATAATCAGCAGTATAGTGAATACAAATGAATAGTATAGTTCTGCCATTTTGCAATAATCATAAATGCATACATGGATATAAAATGCATGATAAAAGAAAGCGCATACTCCTACGATGCCTATCTAGATGTACCTAAGTGTACCTAGCATGTGAGTAGGTGTGAAGCCAAGAATCCCTCTAGGATTTGGTCGAACCCCATTACCTGGAGAGAGAGTGTGGGACCCCGTCCTGGTCTCGAGTTGGACACCCCGCAAGGGATGTGTTAGACCACTGTCAGCTGGAGCATCTGCATGCAGGAGCCTCAGCGTCTCGGGTCAGTGTGTCGGCCTGGAAGTCTCAGTTCCCTCTAACTAACACTGGCAAGATGTGTGGTATTTATGCAGAAAGTATCTAGGCTTCCTTTGTCCCTTGTTCCTTGTGTTAGCCATTGTTGGGTTTAAGGATGACGTATGGGATGAACCTTGTACGTAGATATTATGCAGGTGGTGTAGCCCCAGCCTGGTTTCCCAGAACCCTTATGAATATTCATTCATACTGTGTGAGTCTATTGATGAAGTTATAGGACACTATTGTTCAGGGAGAAACCCTCCTTCTGTGCCCAGGACTAGAACTAGGTAAAGGTTCAATCCTAAAAGGTCCGTTACTGTGTAGTATAGGGAGGGAAATGTAGGTGAAAGTGTAAGATATTACCCGGGCCTATATTAGGGTACCTATATGAAATATAACACCAGAGGGTCCCTGGATCAAAGTCACAATTAACTTTATTTGACCCATGAAGGCCTTACCCCTTGACATGTGTCATGCTATTGTTGTGATTGATTATTTCAGTAAATGGATTCAAGTCAAATTTGTATCCAAACCCACTACATCCACGATAATTGAAGTCTTGAAAGAATTATTCTGTGGAGAAGAGCTTCCACGACACTTAGTCTCTTACAATGGGGTATAATTTGTGTCTCAAGAATTAGTCACTTTCCTCGAGATTAATGGTATAAAACATGTAAGGTTGTCCCTATACCATCCCCAAAGCAATGGCCAGGTCAACAAGCCAATCATTTAGTCAAGGAGACTATTAAATGGCATTAAAGTATCACATCCAGATAGAAGCAGTCATTAGAACCAGATTGTGGGCATACCGCACTACTCCCCACAACACCACAGGTAGAACTCCTCTTTGAGTTACTCAGGGGAAGGTTAGCTACTACACAATTGCAACCATACTGGTCAATAGCGTGGACGAAAAAAAGTGGAAATGGATGACAAAATGAGAAACTTGGTAACCAAGGGCGCATGCGCAGTAACTATGACACAAGGAATGCTGTCAAGAGAATGTTTGTATGTGCTGGTGACAAGGTGAGAGTAAAATATGAACAAGTACAGTGAACCTCGACGTGTGATCAAGACCAAAGACACAGCTGTTTTACTTGACAATAGGCAGTGGTGGAATGGGTTAAACATTATTAGTGTTAAGATCCTGGAGCCTTTGAGCAACAGTGAAACTGTTCAAGATATTGTGCCAGTGTCAATTGATAAAGGTAATGGAAGAAAGCAAGGTAATACGTGTAGTGCATCTACGAATGGTGAAGGTTCCATCAATGTATCTTCATCTAAGAATGAAACCAACCTTACTGATAACGTTTAGACCAGAAGAAACATTATTTCACCCATTCGATTTAAAGACTATGTTTTGAACTAATTGTTGATGAAAGGGAGAAGATGTAATATTCTGCAAGGTGTTATTTGTTAATGTCCTCTTTCCTCAGCCTTCCTTACACTTCCCGTACTCCCTCTTGTGCATGTGTGCACCGGGAGCCGAGCACTGGTTCTAGAACGTTGGGAATAGGTGGTGGGAACAGAGAGTGTTAACGGCATTCTTTTTTATACCTGAGTGAAATAAAAATGTACGCTCAATCTCTTCTCCTCATCAAAACAAAATCCGGTCACACTGTGACAAGAGTGAGGGGAGAGGAGAATTAGGCAAGACGGAGTAATTAGAGGACGTACTCTGTCAAAGTGTGATGGGTGAAGAGAGAGACTGAAAAGGAAAGAGCATAGAGAGAAAGAGCATATTGTCAAAGTATGGCAAGGGGGAGAGTGAGGCGGAGGAAGGATAGAGGAAGAGCAGGAGATAGAAGTAGGGTACCCAGCCACACTGTGGAAGGAGGTGCATGGTGAAAAAGGACAAGCAGGAAGAGAGGTATGTTGTCCATGTGTGCCAAGAGAAGCATAGTTATGGGAGAGAAAAGGTAGGAAGGAGAAGAGCATGCAACTAAAGAGTCCAGCCATGCTATGATGGGGGGTTTAGTGGTCAAACTTGCCTGCCTTGGAGCCGCCAGACCTGAGGGTGTCAGTAGGAGCATTGGTGACTGGGGTTACCTGTGGAACACAGGGCACAAAGAGGCCATGGACGATGGGTACCACGGGTCAGGATGTCTCGCAGCACCTGGCAGTCGCACTAATAACACATCAGAAAAAAATGCTGCAAAAGGTACCAGACAGTGTGGACCTCTCATCCACACTTTCCAGTGAAACCACTGAGGCTTAATACTTAACTGCATTCACATATCTGTCTATTTCATACATTCATTCATTTCATATGCAGGCTGACTCTAAGCCCCATGAGACACCTTCATATGGCAGAACATGCATGCTCATAATTTCAACTGCCTGCATGTCCGTTCCTGCCCATTCGGCAATTTCAGGGCTCCACATTTCTTTTCCTCTTAGCCCATGTACAGCATTGTTCTGAGATTACATTTGATGCAGGCCTCCACTGTCACAGTGTATGGTTGTTCCTGTGCTGTACTGCCACCCATGCCACTAACTTCTGCACAGATCAAAGAGAGATGCAGCACTGGAGGAATGAGTGCAGCCATGGCCAGTGTAGCAAGTTTTTAGAGGCCAAGCCTAACGCACGCTGGGGCGTAAGGGCCAAGCATGAAAGGTCACCAGGCTATGAGCTAGCAAAGCCCAAGGGTTGCAACCCTCACTCTACCTGGCAGATGAGACCTGGGGGGAGGGAGGCCAAAGAACAAAGGTAGGATGGTGCCAAGAAGCCATCTGCACCCAGGTCACCCCCTGGCAAAGTGGTCAAAATTCCAGCCACAGAAGTGCGTCGTGAATTTCAAAGTGGCCACTGCAAACAAAATGTACAACCCAACTGAAAGTTCAAAAGGCCTGGCAGGACAACACCCTCTTTCACACTCCCAAAGCTGTTCCACCCACCCACATGTGAGGAGCAAGGCATTGCAATTGCGAACTCCTGCGGTTTAGTACGGCTGACGCAGCAGCATTAATCGGCATCAAGAAAACCCTCTGGTAGCCTTAAGGCCTAAGGAATGAAAAGGTTGCCATAGCTTTGGGCTTTGGGATGCCCACCGTCAGAAACACCAGGAGGGAGACAACAGAGGAAGCAAGGGACAGCAGGCAGGCACAGCAGGCACAGCACTTGCAGCCCAGACATGGCCTGAATGTCCGAGGTCAAACATCGGTAGCAAGGTAGGCCTAAAATGGTGCTGCGCTCAACCCAAAGGATCTTCATATCCATTGTACTGCCAAATGTTGAGTGACAATTGAAGTCCCGTCTGTGAGCGGTGACAGTGGTTTATGATGCTTATCACTAATTTATTGATCGTGGTCATGGTATATGCTGAGTGATTTCTTTTTATCACAGACATTATTGTTTGCTGCTCTTGAAAGCTAAAATGAGGTCACATTTTCTATGAGTTCTCCAATCTTTTCCTCATCCATTTCAATAAAACATTCTGACAAGCAGAGTCAAATGTGCTTCCAACACCAGCAGCAGTCTGTCAGTTACCTCCCTATTGGCAACATCAACACAGAGTTTTAAAAAATAACTAGAGTGCTAACATTTTCTATTCAGATGTGAGGCACTCCTGAACATCAAATGGACAAATGGTCATCAGAGGACAGCTTGCAATTTGTCTAACCATTTGCAATCACTCTGGGTAGCACTCCAACCTTTCTTTTGCTCACCCTGCCACCTTAGATTACACCAAGTCACATGCAAATCAGTCTTGGTCTGGCTCCAATAGGAAAGGTCCAGCCCACAGTGCCAAATCAGGCCCTCTCTTAATCTCAACACAAGCAACCCAAGACTGGTTTCGGCCTGATTGGGCTTTTTCAGTCAGGTGCAGCTTGGTTCTAGTGGCACAGCAAGCAAGGGACCTTGTCGGGTGTTACCTCTGGCCGCTTATGGCATAACATCAAATGCACAAAAGGTGATTCGAGGAATGCTTACAATTTGTCTAGCTGCTGGCAATGGCTTAGGGTAGGATTCCAACCCATCATTTTTTTGCACACCATTCCACCTCAGATTAGATCTAGTCACATGAAAGTCAATCTCGGTCCTGCTCCAATAAGAACAGTCTAACCGGAACTGCAAAGTCAGGCCCACTCTGAACTGTTCCAGTGTCAGTAGGGAAGAGACCCTGAAAACCATTTTGATGAATTTAACACCTTTCCTGAAGAGAAGGCTGAAGTAAATGAGCATTGAGATTTTAATACATGCATGACCCAGAGGGTTAAAAATGTAAGGGGAGGTGTGGGTTTCAGTAAATTGAGGCATAATGTATTTTTAAATGAGCTAAAGTAGTTAGAAAGAGACTTTTCTCATCTGTTTACTCAGCCTACCCATGTTCAGTATTTTTCACAGCATAAAATCACCTGAGAACTCAATAGAATTCTTAAATTGAGCATACCACCACTAACAAATGATGTGTATTCTGACTAAAATCTATTAGCACCGTTCATATGTTTTCCTTTTGGTGAACCTTAAAAATAGGTTTTCACTACAAAGCATTTCAATGCGGAGAATGTCACAGAGTCTTGTCATGGCTGCCACAACATGATGTGGCCAGCCAATCAATGGAAGGGTCCCGTTGCCCTTCCCCCACCTACATGTCACTGGGGGTCAGGATGTGCTCACCCTGCCCTCGTATTTTTCAATTAATTTTCAGGTCACAGGGACAATGGCCCAGAGTCCTGCAATGTCTCCCACAACATATTGTTCAGGATTGACTATTCCCCTTTAAATTGGTCAATCAGAGTGTATCTAGACACCAACGATCCAGATAGTCCTAATTTTTTAACCCCTTTATGCCCAGCCCAAGCTCCTCTTTCAATGCCAATTTCTTTAAAGCAGCAGCACGGATTTTGAGACTCCCTTTTTTCATAGCTCTTGCTTAATGAATCAAAGCAAAACTTTCCATGAAGAGGCAGAGAAGGATGAACTTTTGTTTTGAAAATCTTCATGCAGAGTCATTCAACAGCATTAATGTTAGCAAAACACAAAACGCTGTTCCGGTGGAAGCTCTGACGTAACTATAACTACAACTGTCTATAACTACACAGTGGCAACTGCTATGAGTTCTCAAATATCTTTCTCATCTATGTTCTTGCATGCAGTTTAGAACAAAAGTGTGGCACAGCGGAGTGCCATCTTGATGGAATCAAAGCTGTAAAATGACTGCATTCCCTACAGAGAAAACTGCTGTAAAGGAGCATAATGAGGGGTTCTTTTTGTCATGGAAATTATGGTTAGAGCTCTAGAAAGCTAAAATGAGGACACATTTTCTATGAGCTCTCATATAACCTCCTCATCCATGCCAGTAAAACATTCTAACATGCAGAGTGAAACGTACTTCAAAACACCTGCATCAGTCTTTCAGTTAATTCCCTAGTAATCAATGGCAGTTTCACCACAAATGTCTGATGAACAACTAGAGGGCTAACATTTTGTTAGACAGAAAACGTGAGTCACTTCTGAACACCATTTTGTTAGAAAAGGAGCTGTTCAACTTAAAACCTTTCCCCAGGAACAGGTTCAAGTAAATGATCATTGAGATTTTAATGCAGGCACAAAGCCAGCGGGTTAAAAAAATGATCCCTCTGAAGCACAATATATATTTTTAAAGGGCTAAAAATAGTTAAAGAGCAAGACATCTGCATGAGTACTGCATTCTCTTTTCAGATCTGTTCACGCAGCTTGCCCAACTTGGCCCATGCAGGTAAGAGCGGTGGAGCGGTGGGGCCGGGTGGGGGGGGTGGGGGTTTCGACAGCCGACGAGGAGGGAAAATGTATTAATTATTTAATTTTCCTCCGTGATCGTCTGTCGAATCCCCCCCAACCCGGCCCCACCGCTCTTACCCGCGGCTGTATATCTATATATATATATATATATATGTCCACAAATTCCTTACCATAGGCCGCTGAACTCACGACGGGTGCATCCAAAATCGGGGGTTGGACCCGTTGGTTCCACAATCACTACGAAGAAACACTGGAGCACTCACAGGATATAGAATATGCCTTTATTCTGCCGCAGACGTGTTTCAGCTTAAATGTCTTTCTCAGTGCGGCCAACAGAAGTCCGACATACACAGCCCAGTTACATTTAAATCATCCCACTATGTAATTGGCTGTTCTCCGAGCCAATCAGAGAGGAGGCAGCAGTTCCGGTATGGAATGACGAGTCGGCACTAAGGCATCATCAGTCAATTACAGGGCCTAGATGCCCAATCACAGATCTTCCCCACGATGTTCCTGCCACAAGCCGATTCCAATCACCCTCCTCCGTGCTGCCACATCCCCATGATCCCTTGCGGGGACTGCTGCACATTTCTTGCTGGTAAGTTCCAATGTGTATCCCTCGCCTGCCGCTGGATGGATTGTGGAATACATACATATATTCACTCAAAAAACCGAAGGTTACAGAGACATTATAGTTAAGCTCAGATTTCACTCGTACAAAACCGCTGAAATCCAGCATTTATAGTTACCTGAGCTAGGTATATCTTACACCCCTGCAATGCACTGCTTATGATCTCACATATTACATCACTCGTGACTTGGCCAGTGATATCACCGATGACATCACCGATGATATCTCAAATGACATCACTGATGACATCATCATGTGAGTGTGAGGGTTTTTAAGAGTTTATGGGTGTTAAACATTACTACTGACTGATACTATTTCTAACATATATTATGTGGATGGTTGTGTGACTCTATGTATCCTTGTGTGTATGGGTGTGTGAGTGGCTGCATGGGTGTATAAGTGAGTGTGTAAGTAGCTGTGTGGGTGAGTGAGATGTGTGTGAGGGGCTGTATTGGTTAGTGAGTGGCTCTATGGGTGGGTAAGTTGGTGTGTGTTGACTGTATGTGTGTGTGAGTTGGTGTCTGAATGGCAGTATGAGTGACTGTGTGTGTAAGTGGCTGAATGGGTGAGTGGCTGTTTGAGTAGGTGTTTGGTTAAGTGAGCTGGTGTGTGAATGATTGTATTGGAGAGTGAGTGTCTTTGTGAATAGCTGTATGGGTCAGTGGTCGAATGTGGGAGTGCTTGCATGGATGTGTGAATGGGTATGTAAGTGGTTGTGTGAGTGTGTGAGTGAGTGAGTGCTTGTATGGTTGAGTGAGTGGCTGTGTTGAGAGGCTTTATGGGTGAGTGAATGGGTGTGTGAGTGTCTGTGGTTGAGTGTGCGGCTGTGTGAGTGGCTGTATGGGTGAGTGACTGGTTGTATGAGTGGCTGTTTGGGTGAGTAAATAGTTGTGTGAGTGGCTGTATAAGTGCATGAGTGGGTGTGTGAGTGACTCTACAGAGGAGTGAGTGGTTGTGTGAGTACTTGTTTTGTTCTGTGAATGTGTATGTGAGTGGTTGTGTGGGTGTTTGGGAGGGAGTATGAGAAGTTGTATATAGGTGTGAGTGGGTGTGTGAGTGGTTTGGTAGATGATGTCATCAGTGATGTCATTTGATATGTCATCAGTGATGTCACTAACCATGTCATGTGTGATGTAGTATATGAGATCATAAGAAGTGCATTGTGGGGGCGTAAGGGATAGTTAGCTCAGCTGAATTTCGCTGGTTTTGTACGAGTGAAATCTGAACCTTTGTTTTTTTCAGTGAATTTCTAAGGTTTTTTTATATTCTATTTCATAACTATAACGTCCCTGTAACCTTTGTTTTTTTCAGTAAATTTTTAAGGTTTTTTAAATTCTATTTCCTAACTATAACATCCCTGTAACCTTTGTGTTTTTAAGTGAATTTCTAACGGTAACCTGTAACCTTTCAGAGTGAGTGAGTGTGTTAGTGAGTGCATCAGTGTCTCAGTGGGTCTGAGAATGGGTGAGAGAGTGTCTGAGTGGGTGTCTAAGTGAGTGTATGAGTGGGTCTGTGAGTGGGTGTCAGAGTGTCTGAGTGGGTTTGCATGTGGTTCCATGAGTGTGTGAGTAAGTCTGTGAGTGAATGCATCAGTGTCTGAGCGGGTCTGTGAGTGGGTGAATGAGTGTCTGAATGGGTGTGTGACTGGCTGTGAGAGTGTCTGAGTGGTTCTGTGAGTGGTTGCATGAGTGCCTGAGTGGGTTTTTGAATGGGTGTGAGAGTGTCTGAATGCATCTGTGAGTGGGTGCATTAGTGTCTGAGTGGGTCTATGAGTGCATGTGAGAGTGTTTGAGTAGGTCTGTGAGTGGGTGTATCAGTGTCTGAGTGGGTCTGTCTATCAGTGTGTGTGTGCCTGAGTGTATGTGTGGGTGTGTCTCCTCCTTGGGTTAATGGCCAGTACTTATTCTACACTACAGATGCATAGTGGAGCACAAGGAAATGTCATCAGTGGCCTTCTGTGCGTTTTGGCAATGTGATTGTTCCTGGTGTGTCTTAATACACAAATATGTGATAACATAAATCCTCCTATAGAGAAGACAACGAGACTACAAAGAGGTAAATCTCCACCAAGCAAGGGTCTTTCTTCTTAACTACATGAAGCAAGTGCTTCTTTGTTTGGTGGAGATGTCCTCATATTCCTCGGCATCAACAACGCCTCACCAAAATTGGCAGGAAACACGCTGTGGGGCCGCTTGTTAAGCTGCCCATCATCCTGGCAAAAGGCAGGAAGACCTTTGCATACTACTAAGGTGGGCGGGGCCAAACGGCGAAGCTTTCAAGTGATTGTACATTTCCATACTTGTAGCACCATGGACTCTGCTCTCACCAGGTAAGGCCAAGAAAGGACCTACTCGTCACAATCACTACAGATTGCCTCCAATAGCTCAATAATGAATTCACCTCCACAAAGCATTTCAGGTCATCTTTCAATAACGAATTGCTGTGAAAACACACTTCCTTTGCCTTCGCCAACCCAGGAGTTAGAATCATTTGTCCGTTACAGAAGTGGAGCGTCAGCTGGGGCACCCGCTATTTTTAAATTTGTAAGTGCTTCCTGTTGAGGTTTGATTTCTGTGAAATGAGCATCAGGGCTAAAACGACTGACGACCACATCCCCTGGGGCCCAGCCATGATTTAATGAGGAAGGGGGGGCTGCACGGACCCCCTCCTAGGGCCAATTTTGCCCTCAGGGATCCCACCCCGCAGGGCACGGGCACAAATCAATAAGGCAGGGGGGCTGTGCTGCCCACCTCTCCGTGCTGATTTTGATCCCGGGGACCCCACCCCGGGGCCCAGCTACGTGTCCCTGGGTGCCCTTGAGTCCACCTAGGGTACGCTGTTTGCTATGGGACCATCTGGGAGCGTCAAGGTCCCCGTGGTCCCAGCCAGCTCCACGCCTCCTGCGGGAGCCGGCATTGCTCTTGCACACAGGGAACTGCTAGAAATGCAGCTCCCTGCATGTGGGAGCAATATTTTCATCTCTTTCCCTGCCCACATGTCTGCGGGCAGAGAAAGAGATGAAAACTCCACTTCCAGCAAGCGGGAGCGGTTTGAAAGCTCCCGCTTGCTGCAAGCAGAGTGCTTGCTTTTGCTTGGCGGGAAATGTCACAGCTCACGACAAGCAAAAGCAAACAGTGATGTCCCTGGGGTGGGCACCCTGGGACATAGCAGGAGCCTGCCATATATATGCTTGGAGGAGGCCATATATGGCTGGAGGAGGGGGGGCACGTGGCCCCCCTCCTTTCTTGTGCACGGGCTGGCCCCAGGGAGGTGGTGGTCCCCGGGCCATATATGAACCAGGAAGGGAGCAACGCGCCCCCCTCCATGTTTGCATTTGGCCCCGGGGAGATGGTGGTCCCCGGGGACAGGGTTCTGTGCGGCCCCTCCAATATAATTTTGTTTATAGCCCAGGTGAGGTGGTGGTCCCCAGGGCATGGGGGTGATCTGGGCTGTCCCCTCTTAATGTTGACATTAGCCCCAGGAAAGTGGTGCTCCCCGTGGCCGTGGGGGACCACACGTCCCCACTATCTATTTTTCATTGTAAAGCTCCGGGGAGGTGGTGGTCATCGTGGCATGGGGGATCTGCCTGGCCCTCCCGCAATAATAGATACATGTGTCTGAGGAGGTAGTGGTTCCCGGGGCATAAATAATCCATAGGAAGGGGGCCCCATGCACCCCCTCCATTTTAATTAATCTACACATGCCTCCAGGACCTTGCCCACCTGAGGGCAATATTAAAAGCAAGTTCAGTAGATTGCGTTTTTATTTTTTTTAATTCATAGAGATATTCGCAAATTGTGCTGTGAATTTAAAAATAAATTGCTTTCTTTTGCCTGCCGGAGTCCCTCTGGGACTCCAGGACCATGGCTAGGGGGTTACGGTATCCATTATCCTGACAATGCAAAGCATAAAACGACATACCACAGTAAACACTGAGGGCATACAACGCAGTAGATCATAAATGACACACATAAATCACCCAATATCGCCCCAAATGCTGTCAACACAGATACAGCTCACCAGCGATTCAATTACTGGTTATGTAGTAAAACAGGGAGCCCCTTTGGGATAAATGCAAATGTAAACTGTAGGTCACAGGGACTCCTGCACCCCTATATGCTGTTTCCTATATGCAGCAAATTTCTAAGGGAAATCGGGGCCTCCATCGAGGACTTCCCCGTCACGAGCGTAATCCAAGGACGAGTGCCCCCAGGTACGTCCTCCCAAGAAAAAGGGGGAGGCACAAAACACAGCAAACGGTGCGGGGAGGCCTGTCCTGGTCCCCTTGTATTTGGAGCACCCGAATGCAGCTGCCCAACACAGGCTGTCAGGGGAGAAGTGCAGGAAAGCTCTGCCAGGACCTCGGAGGTCCAATCCCTTGCCTTTGCCGCACTCGCCCACAGTGTATCACAGCCCCTCGGTTCCTGGAGCCTCCGTACACAGCTGTGCTGCCCACGAAGGAGCACAGGATGACGGTACTTCACTGGGGGTCCCACACAGTATGGGGCAAAGGTCTTCCTGGAGCACAGCAGTCCTCGTGCCCCTGGTGACTGGCTCTTTCGACAAAGCTGCGGAACACCAGGCCGGTCCTTGGAGACAACGTCCTTCTCCGGTTCCTCCTGGCAGCCCTCTGGCAAAGTGCGGCATGTAGAGCCAGCAGCTTCTGGTTACAAGTCCCACACAGTGTTTAAGAACATGGGGTCAGAGCCCCTGTACTTATACTCAAAACGTCTTTAATGTAGAGGTGACTTCAAAAGTAACCTTAGAAGTCTCAGCAACCACTACAAAACCCCACAAACCACACCTACATTAATATCTCTTCTCGCTAATAAGGATGGGCGGTGGACTCCGCTCTGCTAGCGGAGCTTTCGGAGTTTGACCCACTCCACACTCTGCTTGGAGTGCGGAGTTCATCAAAAAACTACAGAGCCCACCGGCACCTACTTTAAAATAAAAACTGCTGATGCGATACTCTATTGTCCATCCGTGTTACCTGTGAATTTGGCATGAACGAAGATCAGTGAAAGTCTGATGTGGGTTCGGACTGGAGCTGTCCCATGTCCTGTGTCCCGACTGAGGCATCACCAACTTCTGCTTTCCCTCTCGCGAGATCCCCTGTACTCATGTCAAGATGTCAGCAGTAGGCTGGAGGCTGAGATCAGATCAGGGAGCCAGCGATGGTGTTGAAGCCCTGTGGTGGGTGGCGTGCAGCTTGTAGTCAGCATGGGAGTGCCTGCGTTGGTGTGATCTCGGGGAGGAGAGCACAGGTAAGAGGCAGAGCCTAGAGGCTGACCACTTCCTGGGGACCAGTGGCTTGCAGCGTGTCAGTGAGGAGCCATGCTGCACAGCACTACTCGTCAGTACACACATACCTGCTTTCTGAGCACGCATTGTCAGAGCTGGGCTTGGCTTCAGTTGATGGGATCTTAAAGGCCTACCCCTCGGTGTCCCTTTGATGTCATTGCTTCCTTCACATCGGTGTTTCCTCCTTGGCCTCAACCATGCTATGTCACAGCTGCATCGCGGTCTCTCTATTCTCTCTTCACCTCAATCTCTTAGTTCTTTCGACATGACACGAAGATGCGTGTTATAACGCTTAGCTTACCTTTTGTCACATCAGGGAGCCAGAGCTCGTAACTGTGTGCTGCGGAACTTTAGTTTTCTTTTCGGACAGATTTTGGTTTTCCCATAAGCAAACTAAACACAACAATTAAAAACTCTGTAATAACTGATTTTACCTGTAACGCTGTGTTGCTCTACATTTTCCTTCATTTCACATATGCCTTCCTTCTCTCTTCTCTGTTACCCCTCTCTCCTCCGATTGACTTGCATCAGTATCCCCTCTTTCATCCTCAAGTATCTTCCTCTCTCTCTCTCTTTCCACTTCTGGTTCAATCTTCAGCCAACTTCTTCCGCTCTTTCCAAGTTTGAACCATTTGGAAGTTGCAGACATTTGCCCATTGTTTACCAAATCCTACCCTCCCCAGCCTATTTGTCAAGCGAAGGGGACCTGCAGGATCTGAACCAGACGGGCCAGGTCCGTCACTGTTCAGAGAAGCTTGTCTTCCCACAAGCCCTCACAAACTCTGCACGCTCACGGAACTCTGCGGAATCTCGCAGAGTTTTCCAGCAACTCCGTGGAATTCCACAGAGTGAAACTCCACGAGCTACGCCGAGGCTTACTCACTACTCCACAATAACAAAACATGACACACACCAGCACATCAAAATCTCACACACACACACTTTTATAATACATTCCGTCACAAATTAGAAACATACACCCACTCCCGCCCTCATGACTACACAAATAATACACACCCTAAACCATCTTTACTCCCAAATTTTCTATCTTCACCAACACCTACTATAAATGCCGCCACAGAGTAACTCTCATTCACCCACCTCTCATCCATTGCACAATTTAGAGCCTTAAAACATGACCCACATGCTCCATCATCAACCCCTAACCCATACACCTTCCACCCTAAACAGACGCAAACAATTAAACAAAACGCCACTCTTCGCAACTTTGCATCTCCATGTCTATCACACAACAAGGTCAAACTCGGCCCGTGCAGGTAAGAGTGGTGGGGCGGTGGAGCCGGGTTGGGGGAGGGGGGATTTGACAGATGACCACGAGGGTAAATTAAATAAATAATTAATTTTCCCTAGTCGTCGTCTGTCAAAATCCCCCCCCCCTTCCCACCCGGCCTCACAGCTCTTACCTGCACGGGCTACGGCTGAGCAAGGTTACTCTACGAAAACACCACCACTCATCACCTCACTCTCAACCACCATCTCCACCACCTACACAGTCAGAACCCAGCAAAATGCCTTCTAAGCCAACTGGACAAAGAATACGATATAGAAAAACAACACTTTTACTAACCTAATACAGTTAATACCAGCACTAATGACACACGTGCTACAAGTTAAAAAAATACTGCTCACTGTTCTGGAAAACAAAGTCATACCACCACCAAAACACAATCTCTGAACTGCCTACTAATGAATGCCCGATCACTCTATAAAAAAAAAAGCACCACATCTACGGCCTACTCACTGACACACAACCTAACTTACTCTTCATAACTGAATCATGGATGGGAGATGACATGGCTCCAGTGTTGCATGAAGCTGTTCGTCCGCACAAAATCATATAACTTCTGAGGTAGAGTCTGCGAAGTACAGGTAATAGCGCAATGCTCATTGAATTTCCATGGTGCTGCAAGACAACATTACATGGGTGTCTAAAGAGACAGCACAAGAAAGTTATAAATTAAAAATCCACATTTTTAGCAACAGCCTAAAATGGAACAAATTTTTATTGAGCAAAGAGTGCTAGAGTTAAATGGTTCGGAGTCTGCCTACAGCGACTTTAAAGACCCGGTCTTCAAAGGCGACTGTGTGCACTCTGGAGATTTGAAGAACCCACCAATTGTCTGACCTGAGGTTGTGAGAAGGATAATGGATGATGAACTTTGAGGCCAAGAACGCTTGATGATTTCATATAAATAGCCTTCTTTATGGCTGTCATGGCCTTAAAGATAACTCTTGAGCAAATTGACAGCCAGTGAAGTGATCTTAGCACAGCGGTAATCACGTCACGTGCCTTCTACAGATGACTGTCAGCATATGTGTGGCCATATTTTAGATGTTATGAAGCTAGAAGGGCAGTTTTTCAGGAGCTGCCTAATAAATGTTACATACACTAGCCTTGATTTGATTAATGCATTTATCATGGCGATGTGTAAGTTTTTCTATATTGAATGGTTTCCTTAGATGGTCTTGCCCAGATGAATGGGGTAAACCAAAGCTGAGTTTGATATCATCTGAATCTAGATAAAAATAAATCCGTTGTAGACAAAGTAATGAGGTTAGGTGTCCTAGATAAAGCTTATAAAGCAAAGGAGATAGAGTTGACCCCTGAGGGACACCACAGGTAAGTGATTTTATTGCCTAGGAGAAACGTCATAACACACTATTAGAGAACTACTAGTGAGGAAACATTTAGTACCTTGGAAGACGGAGACCCTAAAACTGGCTTCTTCCAGGGTGGCCAATACAGTGTTGTGGTTGATGGTGTTTAAAGCTACAGACAGATTTAGCAGTATCAATATTCCGACATCAGCTATGTCGGTGAGCTGCCTCAAGTCATCCATGGCTGATAATGCTACAAATTCAGTATTTAGAGAGGGGAAGGAAATTTGTCCATGTCTCTTTCAGCAGTCCTTCTTCCAAATGCTCCTCGTGTGCTTATTGTTTATTTCTAAAATCCAGTCAAATACCTTTAAACATCACCATCTATATGCTTTTACTTTAGCTGCTGCCTTAACTATTAGTGTGTCTGTAGCCCCGACACAAGGAGGAGGAACTCTTCCAACTTGTCCACTTAAACGTGCTGGTCTAACCCTAGCTCCAATGTGTAAACATTCCTGCTTTTTTCTTCCCCACCTCACATTCTTTCTGCATGAGGACTTACAGCTTCACTGCTGGTTTCGTCTGCATCCTTAAGCTGATGACTTCATAGCTAGATCACTACTGGCCATGCACACTGAGAGCAGAAGGTGCAGACCATGTGTAGGTACCACAGACAACAGTGAAGGTGCTGTAATGTTCAGCACTTCAGAATGCCTCTCTGTATTGCTTCGCCCTCCCAAATAATAAAAATATTCCGCACTCCCACACGGAGGCTCACACACAGCGAAGCAATAAAAACACCTAGAAAGGGATTTCACTCTCCTAAAATGAGACACATCAGGAGACAGTTTTCAGAATAAAGCGAGGGGTTTTATTTGTGCAACACTCTCTAACAGAAAGGCTGTCCCAGATGTCAAATGAAACAACAAATAAATGTATATCGATATATCTATATGTACAAGCAATAATAACACACTTTTAAGTAAGCAAATGCAACTGTTAAATGCATGGACTAAATTACATGGAATAAAATACAAACAGATAATACTGGACGTCCACTGCAAGAAATAAACACTGTTAAATGCAAATAATCAAAAATATATATACACTAAATACATCAGATGATTATAACCACAGGAGACTTGAATGTGTGCACAGACACACTCACACATCACAATGCCAATAATCAAAAAGAATACACCACAGAAAGAGTGTTCAACATTCTTGCCAATTCGGCTGGAGGAGCCCTTGACAGCCAGGCAGAAGTCTTGATCGGGACCCTCAAAGTTCCCTGTGGCAACATGTCTGCTCCACAGCGAGCTCCCATCTGAGCGCCAAGATTTCCCGGTTTTAATACCTTTTACTCAACCTGAGGAGATGTTTCTGGAAACCTCGCCCCCTTTCTTCTGTTATGAAAACCAAGCTGACTGTACTGGTCTGTGTCAGGGTCAAGACAGAAGCTGACCAGGCCACTGTATTTTAACTCCAAGACAGAGCTTTACATTCCACACATTTCTCTGTCAACAACAATCTCTGCCCTGAAAGGTACCAAGCGCGCATCCCACACATTATCTTAGTGAAACTTGAGAAAGTAAAAACAATCTCCAAAACTACAGAAAACAATCTTGAACATGGATAGCCTAAACAACTTGAGTGAGCTGGGGGCCAACTTGTGTGATCTGGGGGCCTGCCTGTGTGCGCAAAGCTCAAGCTAGACAGAGTCAGAATTCAAGAATGCATGAGGGCATGTCAAAGCCAATAGTAAAAACTTCCTAAAACTTCCCAATATACAACACAATACACATTTGAGCACTACTGCCTATAGCATCACACACTTCATTTCCCAATGTAGAACATAATGCACATTTGAGCACCTCTGCATATAACACTACACTCCAAGACAGAGAAGTACATTCCACACCTTTCTCTCTCTCATTCTTTCATATGCACATCCCACATGTTCTGTTCCCGGCAAGGCTGTAAAAAGCAAACACTCCCCCTCTGAAACTATGAGGAGACACAAAATAAATCTTCAAGGAAAAAAATGCATATGCAGGAAAAATGGTGTCATACATTCAAGCTAGAATAAATCAAAACATCTAAAATCAACTAAAACAATGGTAGTCAAAGGTCATCACGCGGTCCCAATACATGGAAGTGCCTCTGGCACTACACTCTCACAGACCAACAAAAATCTTGCCATGATTTTAAGGTGGCTAGGCATTTTAGACTTTTTGACAGCACTGAATCTCAGATTTAAAGAACCTTTTAGGGAGAAATGCAGCAAATTTCCAAAGTTTGGTCTTAAAGGGGTAGGGCTTCCCTTAGAATACCATGTTCTGAAACCTACATAACAGTACCAGGTAGATCACTGGAGCAAGGTCTATTTTGAAGAGAGCCAAAAAATTAAAACCTAACAAAATAGTCACTGTGCACAGCAATAACACGTGGGCAACAGAAATGTTGTTAGTGTAAATGCCCGAATGTACCATTATAGTGAAAACTGAGACTGTATTAAAGTATTATCACATTTGCTCTGCATCTTGCAAAAACGAAATGGAAAATTAGCACATCAAGTCCAGAGCCAAGGCTATAGCGTGGAGCTCAGCATTGGAGCCCCTCTCCCCAACTCACCATTGGATTCAAATGCACTATACAGACTTCTCGTCTTGCTCAAGAGGGTTCTGAGAACCTGATACTGGCAGGAGCCGTTTATATTATTTTGCATATTTATAAGGCGCAAACATGGCTAGAGAGCATCAGAAGTCACATTTCTAGGAACGTGGAGAATAAGTGATTTGCTCAGAATCACAGGGTGTTAAGGCAAGGCCTGGATTCGAGCCAGGTTCCCCTGCTCTGTGATTGGCAGCTCTAGCCGCTTGCCACACCACCTACCTTGACAAAAATTTTACGAATGATGCAGGCATGATGCTAATAAGAGTTGCAATATTTGCAAGGATGAAAAACTAAATTTACGGTGACTGCAAAATCCTTAATACACTATTTTGGTTGAGGCAAGTGATTTGTCTTTAGACCCCTATTATCTACATGCAGCACTCACACAGATTAAACACGCCTGTACGTGGAAGCATGCCTTTTCAAATGGGCGGGTAGGTGAAGGCTTTGGATTTTCTTCAGTTCAACTAGGGACAAATAATAGATGGGCAGAAGGGCGTGCCAATTACTGACAGATGGCTCTATGGGTGCACAATGTTTACTCCTTTTGTAAAAGACAGAACTGGGGTAGAGGGGGCAGCACAGACCACTGACACCAGGGTTGTGTGAAAAGGGCAGCTTTATTGAATCAGGCGCACATTACAACATAACCTGGGCCTTTTGACTTGCAAAACTATAACCTCACGATACATCTTTAATCACCTATGATAAACTACCCCACCCCTAAATTAACCCCCATATCAACTTCAAACCTCAATAACATACATGCATTATGGCTGCTCAACTGTAAGTGGGACCTCTAAAATCCCTTCCCTTTTTCTACCTCAACTACCCTTTGACCCTCATTGAACTTCCTAACTAACCTTGAACTTCCTATGTCATCCAGGTGTGAACATTCTAACCATTCCCCTGCAGCCTGAACTGCTGCTAACAAACAATAAACTTCTGTAAATCATGGCAACTTCTCAGCCAACTACTAATGCACCTGAAACAAGCGACAACCTGTACACATAGCTTCTCGTGCGCACCTGTACCAACAAAACAAACTAAGGTCGAAAAGGGGAATTGAAAACCTCGTGGGAATAACCTCCTCCCCCAAAGACTTACTTTAGGGACGGGAGGCGGGACAAAAAACTCCTGCCTATATACCAGTCACCATGCTACCACAATAAAATGGTGGCTGGCACCTAAAATGTCATCCTCTATATATGTTGGGCTACATATGTAGCCCAATAATACCGAAATCTCACTTCCTCCCTGTGGTCGGCTGCCTCCCAAATTCCCATTTGCATACTGTAACACGGCTGAGCGGTTCTGCTCTTTCAAATGTGCGCCAATGCGGTGATCCATTAGCTGCCTTTATACTTGTGTCTGCTGGCACAGATTACTTGTTGCAAGAACTCAATTTGTGATCCACTGTCATCCTTGCTTTAAATTGAGTTTTCATTTCTCAGACATGGATAAACTGAATATAATTGAGCTGGCTAATAATCACACATAGAATGCAAAGTGCTGCAAATCCTGAAATAATATGCGGTAGGGAGTTCCATATACAATGCAAATTATTGTTATGTTCAAATATGGCTCTAGTCAGGTTTTTTAGAAAATATTTTAAAGCAACAATTAGCAATAAGTGTAATTTTTTGACCTATGCGAACAAAATGTATGTAAAGGGGCTTAAGGTGCACTGGGATTTTTTTATATTGGAGAAATATATGATAGGGCTGGGAACTCTTAGAGCGTCGTCGAATTATGTCTAGATTATTGTAAGGAAGTACAGTTTCAGAAGAATCTCCAGATGGACTTTAGAACCAATTAAAACATTATAGTCACCAGGAGAATATTTTATTCTTTGGCATGCTTGCTTTCTTTTGCTCCTTTATCACCATGTTTGTGGCTTTTGATTATGTAACTTTAATTTATTAAGTTACTTAGGGGCAGGTGTAGAAATATTGGGTATGATGATTAAGTAATTGCGATTTTCTGCAAATCAGTATTGGGAAATCGCTATTGTATGTATTGTTTGTTTTGGAGTAGCGATTCCTAGTGGGTCGCAAATCGACCTACCTCATGAATATTAATGAGTGAGGTCACAATTTGTGACACATTAGGAATGATAGCCATCACAGGGATGGCAGACCACCAAGTCTGTGATTGCTTTTAAATAAAGCTTTTTTTTCTTTTTTAAATGCAGCACGTTTTTCTTAAAGGAATTTGAGATGCATTTTAAAAGAAAAAAATTGTTTAGAATTCATTTTTTAAGAATAAGCAGTGGTCCATAGGACCTCTGCCTGCTCTTAAAAGTATTTTTATTGCATTTTAAAAGGGGAAGGGGTCCCCTGGGTATCCCTTCCCATTTGCCAGGGGACCCCTTCCCATTTCCGAATGGAATACCAACAACTTTGAATTGAGAGTAAAATATTAATGTTTTACGCCCGGAATTCTGTCGCAAAACATTAATATATATCATTGCAAATCGGTATTTGGAAAGGTTGCCCTGAACAGGTCCCTTTATATGCTGAAACACAAACACAAATTGTTACCGAATCGTGATTTACCTTTTGTACATTTCAAAAAGAATTTTTGCGGTCACAAACGGCTGCATTCTCTGAATTGGGCCGTTTGCGACCATGAGAATGCTTTCCTTCATCTGGCTCCATGTTCAGAACGCACAGATTTAGCCCACAAAAGTACTGAGAGGAGTAGTGGAACATTAGAAGCCCCATACTTATATTATTTGTCTTAATTCCCAAGACAGCTGAATTCATTTTATGTGAGCTGAAAGGTTTTGTTTTAAAATGCTTCACAGAGTGCATGCAGTTTCGGCCAGACATCAGACCTGGACTCTGGGCATTCAACATCATTGAACCCTGGACTCCAGTTGTTTCCCCGTCATCGCCCAAAGAGTCTTCATTCTGTTGAAACATGAAGTGTGCGGCTGATCCCTATATTTGTCATACAGGGGAACATGTCTCTGAAAGTGCACTGAGTCCTACAGGACAGGGAACATTGAATTTGATTATTTCCTGTTCTAGGTGCCAGTGAGGTCAGTTTAAAGTCGGTATGATCTCTCCTCAGGTTCAAATTCTGGCACTTTGGTTTTGGATCCTTTGCAACCTGTTAATGAGTTTCTCTGTAAGACAGGTGTAAAGTATGTTGCTATAATCTACGCGTGTCAGCACCAAGGCTCTCATGAGCTCAACTGAGTTGTTGATCTTGAGGAGTGGGTAGAGATTGCGGAGCTTCCAATGGGTGATCTTGATCAGTCCACTCACCAGGAGAGTGAAAGAAAACTCTGAGATGAAAAGCTTAAAAAATGTTTTCAATTTAGCAGTGGTTGAATAAGGTAGACCTAAGTTAGAGGACATGATTAACGGTAACGGGTCCTACTCTAACACATTACTCATTTAATGTTGTGTCTGTCTTCATCACTTTCACTAGCACAACTGCTATGCTTGTTGTTTTGCAGTGGTTTTTGTAGCTCTCTAACATAGATCTTTAGTGTGTCTAATTTAACCAGCTCTTGTACTTTTTGAGTGTGGTGCTCTGTCTTTATACTTGTTGCCTTTGGCTACTTTAGTTTCACCAGCATTGTACATGGAGACCCTTGGTTATTACCCTGCATTTTTCTGGCTTTCACTTGCTTTGTTCTTGTACTGTTGATTTCAGCCTCAGTTTACCAACAAAATATTTGAGCATGAGACCATTGTGACCGCAGTCACAACTCTGCATTTGTTATTCGGTTGTTTATATCATTCATACTATTTCCATACCCATGCTTTTACTTTTAGGATGTATGTCTAGAAATTATTTGTTGTGTGTGTCTGTGTTCCACGTGTGTACTTGTGGATATTTCAATGTGTTTCTCGTTTTCTTGTCATTTCTGTCACTCCTCTAGTCAAAGAGCATAGGTGTTTTTTGATGGTTTGTTTGGCCGATCTAGCTTGACTAATTTCTTTTCCACTCTCCATTGGTACTGCCAAATGTATACCTCGAGCGGAGGAGGTCAAATAAGGTCCTACCTACTTTCACATGTGTGAGATCACTCTTGAGTTTTGTTTCCTTGTAAACATGCTCCCTGGTTTGCTCAAGAATAGCGTGTTCTCACAAATGCTGGGTGGTGCCGCGTGCCACTCGCAATAGCTCCCTCCCTCCCCTAGAGACTGGGAGTTGCACCTCAGCATGCATTCCTGTAAGATTATGCAAGTGAAATTGCTAACCTAATTCGAAAGGATGCAATGTAGATGTGTTTCATGCCTACATTTTATTACTCATGGATTTCCACTGAAGGCACTTTTCACATTACATTTTTTATTGGCAAATGAAATGCTAAAAAATAAAATACAATGTGAATGCAAGTGGCATTTAAGGAAAGAAACAACTTTGTCTCTTCTATAGCTCAATCTAGGAAAAGCCATGGCTAATGTTGACTAGAGTAAGTCAAGGGAAGGACTAGGAGCTGATTATAACGTGCAGCACCATGCTTCTAAATTATCATAGTTGAACAAAATAGGAATGCTGTTCCTCCAGGAAAGATAGGAGGGAGAGAAAAATGTGAAGCTGTCGGTTGGGACTGGGCAGCTGATCAACTGGATCCGGGAATCTGAGTGATCAGAAGTGATTGCCCGCACACACTCAGATGGGTGTCATGCTTCATCATTGGACTGCTCCTCGTTGGACTGGCACTGCAATTGAGCGGGGACCTGTTGGCTTGAGAATTAAGGGTTGTGTAGAGGGTAGAAAGGCAGATTTTACTCACATGGAAAAAGATACTGGCTTCCATACTGACGCTGCATGACTGATAAGAAGAGAACAGTGGGTGTCAAGTGACACTTTGATTGTTGGAAGAGTCTGACAGATTTAGCTATTTTGATGCTTTCTTCAAAATGAGAAGGCACTTAATGAGAAGTAAACTGAAACAGAGGGCAAGACTTCAACTGTCAATTGATGAAATATTGCCTGTTGCCATGAACAAATGTGCTTCTGATGATGACTGGGCATCCTGCTATGAAGAGAGACTGACCCAAGGGTAATCTGATGCATGAAGAGTATGAAATCAAGAAGGTGGTTGATAGTGCGGTATACATTGTTTACATATCTCTATGTAAGATACTAGCAGCTACAAAGAATCATTGCTGAACATATACTTGGCAGTCTAGAAGAGATAAAAGGCTTTGGCAGACAGCAAGTTTTGCTTGGCTGGCAGGAAACCAAATGGAGGCCTCTTGCGCTTGGTAGTATGGTAGATGTTGTTTGCAGGACCCTGGATAGAATTTTGGGTATAGTGACAAGTGGCAGTGTCTATGCTATTTGGCCACCTTGAGAAGAAGAAACGGGCTGGATAGCAAATTACTGCATGACTATCAGGAACAAAAAAAAGGAGAATGACAATACTTAGACAAGTGGTAAATCCTGTTTATTTGTCCATGGACTAGATATTGCAGTTTGCTATGAATAACTGCAGCAATGATGCTGATTGGGCAGCTTAGTAAGAGACAGAAGGGCAAGTAGTTGAAAATCATGAACAAGTGGACAGCACTGCAAGGTGCACTATAGAGTATTCACAAGTGGGCTGCTATGACGAGTAGTTATTTATTAGATGCTGTTTCGATGTGTTGATGAAGATATGATACAGTACTGGACAGCAAGTTGTTGCTTGGCTGGCCAGAAATCTACCAGAGGCAAGCAGTGCTTAGAATTGCTGTTTTCATATCAATACACTTGACTAACTGGTGTGGTAAGTTTGTTGTGACAAGAAGAGAATAACTGGATAGCAAGTAGGTGATTTGCTGATTGTGTGGGGCAGCATGGTAACTGCTGTCTTAATGCTTCTGCATAGGGTACTGGCTGCTGCTATCACTGACTCTAGACCCCACTGAAGTAAAAAACTATCGGCCTATATCCTGTCTACCGCTCAGGGCCAAAATCTTAGAAAAATCAAGCAATAAAGAACTAACCTGCTACCTCGACTCTATTGACCTTTTAGACTCCACCCAACATGGCTTAGGACCACATCACTCCACAGAATCAGCTTTAGTTATGGCCACAGAGGAGATACGCAAACAGCTGGACTGTGGGGGAAGAGCCGTCCTTATCCTACTTGACCGATCAGCAGCGTTTGATACTTTTAACCATCTGGTATTAACGCAGCGGCTGAAGACAATGGGAATTAAAGAGACGGCCCGAACCCCACTCACCTCTTCTCTTACCTCTGGGGAACAGATGGTGTGCTGGGACAACTTTAAATCTGAGAGGTTCTCCCTCCCGTGCGGAGTCCCCCAAGGCTCAGCATTGTTGCCGACCTTGTTTAACATCTATGTCACTCCTCTGGCCAAACTGACCAAAGCTCACGGTTTCTCGTTGGTTTCCTATGCCGACGACACTCAGATAGTTATATCTATTTCTTTGAGTGAAACTGTGGCTGGGAGATTTCACAACTGTCTGAAGCACATCATGGGGTGGATGCATCTGAACTATCTCAAACTAAATACAGATAAAACGGAGGTCATGGAGTTTGGAAAAGGACCACCCCTATGGAATCAACTATGGTGGCCAGCAGAGGCAGGTCGCTGCTCTTACCCGTCGTTAAAGGCTAGGAACTTAGGATTTATGTTCGAATATCAACTGAACTTTGCAGGTCAGATCAATCTCTTGACTTCCTCTTGCTTCTTTTTACTAATGATCCTGCGCAAAAATTCTGCCTTTTATTCCCCAGAATCTTAGGAAAACTGTAGTAGTTGAATTAATTCTTTCGAGAATTGATTATAGCAATGCGCTTTTCCTGGGCATTGACAAGCGCCAATTAGTTAAACTTCAGTCTTTACAGAACGCTGCAGCGCGGGTGCTGCTTAACAGTCCCAAATACCACCCTATTTCCAGCAGCATCAGGGAGCTTCATTGGCTTCCGGTCCAGCAGCACATTGGATTCAAGGCTCTATGCGTGGTGCATAAAGCACTGTATGGTGTGGGATCGTCGGACATGCAGAAACTTTTCAGATGGTACTCCCCGCAGCGGAACCTTAAATCTGTCAACATAGGACCAGTTCAGGTCTCCAAAATTCGAAAGGCCAGGTGGGGGGGCAGAAGCCTTTCCTTTAGGGCGGCTAAGCTCTTGAACAAATTGCCGGTTACTACTAGGCTACAACCTAGCAGATCCCTGTTTAGGAAAATGCTCAGGACCTGGCTATTCCAATCATAGGGAAAGGAAACAGCTCCCTCCCTGAAACAGTACACGTTACAGGTTATATTTAGCGCCAAGACGCCTCGGCATTTGTGCTCTTTATAAATCTTTTACTTACTTACTTACTGGCTGGTGGGGTCATGCATCATATGCTTCAAGATGAAATTAAACTGGCTGGAGAGTATTTGTTGCTTGCCTTGTATCCAAGTTTGACAAGATAGCTCATTGACTTTAGCCCTTCCTGCAGATATTTGTTACAGGTCCGAATTCCAGTGAATCTCCTCAGCCTCACATCCTTCAGAGGTCAATGAAATTAGAAACATTGAGTTGGGTAACAAAAAACACAAGTGCTACCTCAGCTGTAAGGAGTCGCCTTGAGGTGCATAATCACTATATAAAAGAGGAAGTAATGTAAAAAGGTGAGGTACATAGTGAAAATTGCAAGCCACCTCAGTGGTACACACCACCAGGTAATTATAACACGCCTCAAAGATGGCAATATACTGATTACGGGCAATAACAGTGTACACTGTCAGTAACACATTGTATCCCATTCAAGGTTTGCTATTTTACATATTTTTATTACTGCTATTATCGTATAACAAATTCATATCCAGCACATTGACAAGAATAATGTGATAACATCATATGAATAAAACCACAAAATATTTGAATTTTAAAAAATGCCACCTTACACACAGACACACATATATACATAATAAGGGCCAGATGAGATAGCCCGTGGACTAATACATGATTTGTTGAGATCTGTGTCTAAGCTTAAGCAGGTTTGAACACTGGTAGCTCCAGTCAACCGTTCATTCTTCTGAGCTCGATAAGAGGAGTAAGAACATTGGGTAATAATAATAAACATCTGTTATAAATGGCAAATGGCTAGACAACTGGTACAACATATTAGACAATTGTATTAATTAACTGTAGTTATCAGTATATAACAAGTTACCTCAGTTATGTGCCAACATAAAGGCACACATGGAGATAAGAGGAAACAGGAAGGGACAAGATACATAATAGAGCCCAAAGCTGAGAGAAAGCGAGAGAGAGAGAGAGAAATGGAGAGATATATAAGAAACAGAAAGAAAACCAAGAGAGGAATGAGAAAGAAAAGCTGGGTAGAATGAGATAGGGACTTGAGTCAGAGAATCTGACAGTGAAAGGGGAGAGGGAAAGAGAGGACAAGACAGTGATATAACATCATACAGGTAAGGGCCTGCACATCTAATGTTATTGCATCCTGGGCCCCATGTTTTAAAAGGAACAGCAGGACATTGGTACCGTTTTTGGATGATGAGACTGTTTTTTTTCTCTGAGACATGAATTGTGCTGTTTGAGAGGTGGTTCTGAACGAGATGGGGGCAGTCCTTTTTATCTGAGGCAGACACTTATGAAGGTATCCGTAGAAGGAGGGCAGCGGTATCATTACCACATTCTGGGACCCCCATAACTTTGAACAAGGAAATCAGAATTCTCTTTTTCAAGCCAATACATCTGAAAAGGCCGGTATGGATAGTTGGATTAGTTAGAGCAGCATGACTTCCAGGGAGACAACTCTGCAAATGCCTTTTCAGCACTCACCAGCAACTCAGTGCCTTGTTTTTAATGTGCACTAATGTCATATTACTGAAAACCAGTTCCAAGACAAAATCAATACATGGTTATGCCAGTCATTGAGCACTCATTGGTGGTCCGGGCCAAGAAGAAATAACTGCATTTTGGTGCACTCTCTTGCCCTGTGGGAGTCGGAAGTTTCACAACTTTAGTAGAGCAAGACAGACATTGTCCTCTTTTGGAGGCACTCGGTGCAGTCTGAGGTGGGTTGGGAGAGAGCCAGAGAAACAGTCAGTACCCATATGGACAGCAATCCCTATGACTTGACCCCTGCACTGGAAAGCTGTTGTCAAGCCTGAGAGCTGCAACTTCTTTTAAAAATAATACTATGAGTTCTCCCCAAGCTCCTTTGGTCAAACACATTTTTTTCAGGTGTGGCTGGGGCTAGAACACCGTGTAGTGCGTGCTACAAAAAAGGCTCTGGAGAGAAGAGTGAACAAAGTGGCTGCGTGAGTGCAATAGCCTTGCTCTGGCATGCACCAAGAAATTAGCCTGTCTGTAATAAGGGTCCAATCCGGCATGATTCAGCAAAGCAGGCTGACTTCAGGTAGCCTTTGATGGCAACTAGGTTGAGTTAAGCTGTATGTCCATGGGTCTGCTTGTGACCCTATGCTCCACTCCCTAATTTGCAATCTAGAGACAACAACCATTCTATTTAACTTGCAATTTTTTACTAGCAATTGCATTCCTTACATTTGTCCCACAGAAAGCACTTTTTCAGCACACCTGCACCATTCAATAAACAGACATGGACTGAGTGCACTAAAAGGAAGAACTTTAAGCAGGATTAAAAAGATGGGTGGGCAGTCGCGATCCCTGCTGCACCTCCTATGGCACTGTCCCAAGCGGTCTCGATTTTGGGACCAGGTCCTCACCGATATTGATACTGCCTTCAATACCTCCATTACCAGATTTCCAGCATACACTATACTTGGCCTTTCAAATCCTGTGACTTTTACCTTACGTTCCCTCCGGGGCTGACAGATGGCTCTGGCGCTGGGAGCTGCACGACAGGAGATTCTATCACTTAGGGGAACCGATAAGATCCCCGATCATGTCTCTTTGCTACATAGGCTATGGTTTATCTCAGGAATGGAACGATTGTCCATGGTTATTGACTCCCAAGGCACATCTTACCCAGACATATGGGCCCCCTTTATTAGAATCCTCTCCTCGGAATTCCGAGAATTGACTTGCCCAATTTATTTAAGGCTACTTAGACTGATTCCCAGCGAAACACCAGCTGCGGACAAGACATACATTCCTTATGTTTTCTCCACTTATTTTTCTGTCATATGAGCCCAGCATATGTATTGATTTTTATAGCAGTGGGTGCGGAGGGGTGGAGTTTGGGGGTGGAGACTATTACATTTTCGTATGTTCTTTAGTTATGCTGAATAAAACATACCTGCTCAAAGCGGCCGGCCTCTGGGTTGTAGGCTCCAGCTGTGTAAAGAAGGCTGCTGGTTGTAGGCTCCAGCTGTGTATAGAAGGCCTCTGTTTGTAGGCTCCAGCTGTGTATAGAAGGCCGCTGGTTGTAGGCTCCAGCTGTGTAAAGAAGGCCGCTGGTTGTAGGCTCCAGCTGTGTAAAGAAGGCCGCTGGTTGTAGGCTCCAGCTGTGTATAGAAGGCCGCTGGTTGTAGGCTCCAGTTGTGTATAGAAGGCCGCTGGTTGTAGGCGGAAAGCTGTGTACTTCTCCATGCAGGTTCAATATACCGTATTGTTCCATAAAAAGATGGGTGGGGTCTCTAAAAGGGGTGCGGCTGAAGAAGCAAAACTGGGGATCATTTCCAAGTGACAAAATGACATGACGTATGTAATTAAGGGCATGACTTTAAAAATGTGATCCAAAATTCTGTGCTTCATAGTTGGTGACCTGGCCAGTATGTGGAGTGCTCTCTGCGAGTTTTCTGTCATTGCATCCGAAAAGAGGAGACAACAATGTACCTATGCCTGAAAGAAGCCAGACCTATGGCTTTGCCAGTGCTTCAGAGCAGTATCAAATACATAGTAACAACAATGATTTTGTTGAAAATGTTTCAGTTCTGAAAATACGATGCTATGAATTGTGCATTATTAAGGTCTTTCGACACTTGTTCCACTCATCTCGTTCTCACTTGTACACTACTTTGCTCTTCAGTCTCTCACTCTGTTAGACACTTGTAACCATTTTCTCCCCACATCTTTTTGAAGTCCTTGATGTGCATTAGCACGTCATCTCTTTCCTCCTCCACACCATCTTTTCACTCTCTCCTTTTGTAGGTACTTAATTTCATCTCTTCCACTTCACCATCCTTCATACACAGAACCCACTCATTCACCTGTTGGCACTGCATTTTCTTTTTCTTTGACAGGGTATTTATTTATACAGCTGTGTACATTCTTTACACACTTCCCACATTTACAAGTGGCCCATATGTGACCATCGCTCTCTGCATTCTTCAGAGAGAGGCCAAGGAGTGGATGTGAATGTAGTCCGAACACGTTTAGTTCCACAAACAGGCACTTGACAAACTTGCATTGCCTTCATCCTCGCTCCATATCTCTCACCCAGACACCTGGAAACGGCTCGGTTCAAAACGTGCACTGTACAAACCTATATGCTGGATGGAAAAAACACATACAGAAACACAGCAGCTGGAAAAACATACATTTAGGGAAAGCAAGATGAAGTAAAATGTGAAATTTGAACAGGGACTGCGTTCTGACATTAATTACCTTAAAGGTCGTGGTCACAGCTGAGAAATCAATCAAACTACCTTTGCCTGTAAAGTTAAGTATATATAAAACAGGGCCTTATAGGGACCAATTTCAAAGTCACCCCGCTTAGAGCCCTGATAGCAGGACCCAGGCACTGAGAAAGGACTCTCATGCCGTGCAGCATCTTCTTTACTTTCACTCCTAGACTATTTGAATAATTGTATATGTTCCTTCCTAACCCAAATGTCTTCCTTTCAGACTGTATGGCTGGCCCGGGCATAAATCGCCTGGCTCCATCAAGAGCAATTGCGCATTCAAACACGTGTCCCATGTAAAAACTGAAAACATTAAATTGTCCGCATTTAAAAACAGCTTTGTATTTACTCTGAATCACAAACTGTTGTGCCCGCCTCCCTGCTGCTCAGCCCATCTCCAACTGTCACCACACATCCACTCAGGCAGGCATTCCATTCATCACATTCACACCAACATTCCGTTACCATCTCTCACTCTGGCTGAGCAGCAGGAGACAGCTAGGCTGGGTAGTATTAAATAACACAGTGAGGATATAACACAAAGTTTTAACATTGATTCAATGTTATGTGTTCATTCAGCACAGCCTACCTGCATGCTCAGTAGCAGCGCTGCGCCAACCTCCAGGGCTGGGTGCAGGGACACACTCCTGCAGAGTCTGGATGGGACATGCAAATACCAGAATGTAACTACATCATAACAGACACACACCACGTCATTGGGGCCACCGTATTCCAGCTCCAACAGTGGGTGTGCTGAAAATCACAAATGAAGGGCCTAGGGTGACTGCAGGAGGCTCGCACTCAGTGGCAGCAATATTTAAAGTCTGCACCGCCGCCGTGTGGATGCATGCGTATAAGCAAGTGCAGGCTGCAAGTGCACTACTCAATGCCACCGTATTCCTGCTTGCACAATCCCATCCAACAATTTTATTTATGCAAAGATGCTAGTGTAAAGCAAATTATTTTAATCAGGCAAGTAAATCTATCAGTGTCCGGAGAAAGATGATTTGGAGCCGGGCGTTGCAAGCAAGGCATCAGGGGTCGCAAAGGGTTGCCCAAGGGTCGCAGTTGCGACCCCTTGCAACCTCTAATTGAGGTCCATGATCTCTGGCTTTCACCACAAGGCATCATAGATCTCCTTGAAGGAGATTCTTCTTTCACCAAAGACTGGATGTATTTTTCTTGACGTTTCTGTAGCTAGGAGTTTTTTTACATGGTGGGGTAGCTAGCCTCACGCACAACCGTCCTCCATTCGCAACCAGCTTGAGACCGGCCATGGTGGAGTTAAATGATACTAACCACTTAATAAAGTGCACATGAATAAAGAAGCAAAATGTAACATTTTAAAACAGTCTGTAAATGTGAAGGAATTTGAAATTGGAGGATAAAAATTAAGTTGGTGCCTTTAGATTGATTTGTGGTAGCAGTGCAAATGCATCAAACAGAATATAGCATGGATGACGGGGAGACCTCAGTTGAATATAGAAAAGCACCAAACTTCCCACAAAAATGAAAATTTAAATTTGTTATTCTTGTTTGTGAATTAAATAAAATAGTTAATCATTTGTGTATTTGTTTGATGAATGCTTGTTTCTGTATTTATGACCCAGATGTACGAAGCCATTTAGCATTTCGGCCCGTTGAGGAATGCTAAATGGTCTTTTCAGATGTACAAAGGGCCAAAACCGGTTCCAATTTGCGATATCTACCCAGTAAAAATTGCAAATTGCGACAGCGAGTTAGGAGTCGCAAATAGGGATTACCTATTTGAGATCCGTAAAGCTGTTGCATGTAGCATTTCTTAAATGCGAATCAGGCATTTAGGCAATGCTATTTCCATCATCCTGAAATGGATGGTAACTGTGTGCAAAATTTAAAAAATGCATTTTAAAATGCATTTTTTAATGTGAGATGAAGCGCACATATGCCCCTAGGGCATATATGCACTTACCTGTGCAGTAGGAAATTCGAGGTGCCTCCAGGGGGGGCCTTCAGCCCAGAGGCACCCATGGCTTTGCATTTCTAAAATTGCAATTTCCTATTAGGAAATCGCAATTTAGGAAATGCAAGCCATTTCCTATTTTCCCATAGGCCGGAATGCAATGATATTTCCTATTTATGATTCCCTAATAGCGATTCCTACTTTGTAGAAATTGCTGTTAGGGAATCACAAATTTAGTACATATCCTTTTGCATTTCTTAAATAGCGATTCCTACGGAGAAGCTTTGTACATCTGGGCCTATGTGTTTTGTTTTGAGGTTCAAACCATCGAAATTGCCTAAGATAGTGTCCCTGGGTTCCACTAATGACTCAGTGGGGGTCCCCCAATTCCAATAACGATTCAGTGGGGGGTCCTCTTATTCCAGTAATAATTCAGTGGGGGTCCATAGAAGTTAAAAGGTTAAGAACCATTGCACTACTGCCTTGATGAAATTGTTGATTTGTATGTTTAATCTTCTATAACATTTCCCTTTGCCATTCTATTGATCAGAGGAAAGAGATATTCTCTCCAGTCTGTCAAGAGTCAGGGTTGAAAATGCGTTTCAGACTCCTGCAAGGTTGATCCTTAATTTCTGGTTGTGCAATGCTTGCAGGATGTTCTGTATGTAAAGGGAAATCACAGGGAAAGTGCTGGGATTTCCTTTTGTCATGTGATCCACCTTAGCCCTAGTTAGAGGGTCAAGTCCTGGATTAGGTGTGTGGATCCCATGTTAAAGGCTACAGGCAAGAGAAAACTGTTATAGCTATCGAAAAAGCAGGTGGAAGTCCAACAGAGTCATAAACCAAGTTCATCACTGCCAAAAGAGGATGATCGAATTGTGATTGTGCTTTGTGCTTCTTCATTTTGAATAGCAACTGTGGAAATTTTGATGAACAGTGGGAGTACAGAATATGGTGATAACTGCTTCTAAGTGTGCGTCGTCTCTGTGGAAACAGGGAAACTGAATGTGCATGCAAGACTTAATCATATCTGTTTATTAGGAATACCCGCTTGTCCCATTGTTTAATTTGAGATGGTGGTTGCAGTTGGGACCCACTGGCACCCTCTTTTGGGGATTAGGACACATTTTTTAATCATCAGACTTCAACTTAGATGAAAGAGGCAGAAAAGGACAAAAGGAGGAAGAAGGGAAAAAAGGAAAAACAATGACAAAGAGAGAAAGCAGGGATGAAAAACCGACTGCAAGAGAGATAAAGTGGCATTGACAGTACTTTGGTGGGAGAAAGAGGCATGGGGTGTAATACAGCCCTGGTATTCGGCACCCCCAATGTTCGGTAGCGCCAGCTTCGTTTCATCTTCTGAAAATGCTCTTTAATTTCAATCGGGGCCAATAGCGCAAATGAAGTCCTTCACCTGGAGGCTCCACATGTTAAAAGCAGGTGGAGGGTACGGATCAAATACCAGAAGGAAATGAGGAATAGCCAGGGAATCAGGACCGGAATTACTGCTTTATCCAGTCATTCCTTACTTTTAAGGTGGCCCTCAGGGTGCCACTTGGAGCAAACTGGTAAATGCACCTTGCCCACAGAGGTCATGGTGCCCTCTGTATTCTTAACTGTGGTGGTGTTTGATTACTGCCAGATTTTGCAGGGATGGCTTAATGAGGCCTTCTGTGGTCCAAAGACCGGCCACTGTCGTCCACCAGGTATCTCAAGTTCTACTGGACCCCCATTTTTGTGGAAAGAAACAATGCTTGAATCAATCAATTCCCTGCCTAAATTTACTGAAATCATTGCACGGGGAGTCCATTACTGCTATTTTCCTGCCCAGGATCGCAATGGGAGCCATGTACAAAATGTCCATGATGTGCAGGAACTAAACTTTGTCTTTTGCTATTCAGAAGCACCCTCCCTTTGGGAGCTTGTTTTGTAGAAAGCAAAAGAAAACACCATGTTAGTACTCTATGACACTGGAAAGCTCCTCTCTTTTCGTCAGCTTTCTCTCACAGAAAATAAGTGTAGGTGTGCTGATAGCTCGAGAAATAAAAAGTATACTTATTTTTTCTTAGAAAAAGTAAATTTGGACATTTTACCACATTTTAATATATTTACTTTAATTTACAGTTTCCGTAGAGATTTTGGGCTGGGATTGTGTTTTTTAATTTCTGCAGGAAACACAAGAACATGATGCACTTCTCCCTCAATATAACGTCCCTTTAAATTCTGATGCAGCTGGGAATAGCGCTCACTGGCATCGGAGTTATGAGAATCCGCTGGATCAGTTTCCTTACACTCGTAGATTTCAATTGCTAAAGGCAAATGGGAAAATGAGGAATTACAGAAGTAATCGGACCTGGAATTACAGATTCCCCAAGTAATCCCAAATATCTCTATGAACTCAAGGATTCAACTGGGAATGCTCATTCATTCAATACCATGTGAGTCCGTTGATCCCCAGTAATCAATACTTCCACATCTGGGCCACCCATAATGAGGATCTCTGTGAAAATATTTGCTTCTGTGCAATCTGGAAACTGAAAATGTCATGTTATACACCACTTTCTTAAAAAAGATTTTATTAAGTGACTTGGAGGTAGTTCACAGCAGTAGAGAATTTCCAATTATATCAAGCACATATACATTCCAACCGGTAGATGAAATGGTGCAGTACAAGTATATATACATCTGAATACGCTGACATCAATGACCGTTCCCTCCAAAGTGACTGCTCAGGTCAGCATATAGACCAGGGAGAGGAGACGTCTTTGTATGATTGCTGTAAATATCAGCGGAACGGGCCCTAGAAGTCCTTAGGGTAAGCAGTGGGATGTATTTCTGTGCATACTGCTCCACCAAGTCGCAGCAAGAATGTCATGTATTTAAGCCATTGGTGACCATGGGTGAACCCCGCTGCATCCAGACCATTGCCACTTGCGTCTTGGCAAGTAACAACGCCATTGATACTAGACGTCGAATTGTATTAGGAAGAGCTGAGGTGTCAACCAGCAACACCTTATGAGGTGAGGAGAGTAAGGTACTGCCAGTATTTTGCTCATTAGTTCGAACAGGCTTTGACGGTATATCAACAAAAGCGGGCAAGTGCAAACATGTGTTGGAAGGTTGCATTTGATAAACTACATCATTTACAGATTGCAGAGCTAAATTTAGCAGTTCCTTTAGGAGTGTAATAACATTGATTCAAATATGTATCAGTTTATGCTTATAGTTGAACGGCATCTCCTTTACTTGAGCACAACAATATGTCCAGGATTTATCAGGGAGTTGGGGCCGGCCCCAAGGAATCCTCCCATCTCCGTCTAGCCCTTGAGACAAAGTCAGAAGTACATGTCATGAATTCTGAGTAAAGGAAGAAGTGGAGTGTCTCAGATGCCAGCCCTTATAATATAGGCAGAGAGGACAGACATTCCAGGTGGCAGACTAGGAAGCGTAGCAAACCCTGCCCTGCCAGCTGATGGTAGTCTCTAATAACACAACGTTGCCAGTGGCATATCACCACCCCAGTTCTGGAAGCACTGTAAAGTTAGAAAGGAGTCCCCCAAGAAGAGATCGCCAAGCATTGTCATCCTCAATGTGTGCAAAAGTTTCTTCATAACCTTTTTCTTGGTGTATGCATCGTGCAACGTTTCGCCAAGGAAAGGTGCGTGGAGAATATTTTCACCACACGTAACCAACCTATATATAGGTTTTTTGTTGTGAAAACAACTACAGTGTCATACGTCCACGGAGTCAGCGCCTGGCATTTGTGATTGATTGCTCAGGATTGGTCTCATATATATATATATATATATATATATATATATATATATATATATATATATCATGCTCCGGCCTGGAATCCTTTTGCAAGAGGCACTCGAATGCTGACACGGGCCCCAAGCACTGCCCGCCTCACAGGTATGGAAGCATGTCCTTTCTGATACCTTTCACAGCTCCACAAAACTCGAGCCTGACGCGTTTCGAAATTAATTCTTTTTCAAAGGCTTGTAGTGCAGAGAAGAACCACGCACACCACCACACTGCTGCTCGGCATTTCCCTTTATTGCGCGCCCCCTATGGGCTGCTTTACATAAGCCTGCGCACTTAATGCTGGGAGTTGCAGTTCAGGTAAGGTACGTGCAATATTCTGCTGAATGTTTAAAACTCACAAAAGAGCCTCAGTCAGGAATTGCATCCTCATCCTGACTGGGGGCCACCGGGGATGACATTCAGCATCTTCGATATGTGGAATGACTGGCAAAGGATGAGGATGCAATTCCTGACTGAGGCTCTTTTGTGAGTATGTATGTATGTATGTATATATATATATATATATATATATATATATTCCAACTATCCTTAATGCATAAGGAAAGTCTCTAGAGCAAATGATTACTCAAATAGTGATGGAGGGCAAATAAGATTTGCTTCGATTCTCTGGGTATGACATTGTGGATTTATTTGTTAAAAAATTGTTTTATAAAATATTTGCTCTATTGAGTGTAACTTTATAATGTTGCAAAGATTGTAAATTCATAAGCTCTAAAAAGTGAAATTTAACAATAACGGTAATTAGACGTTTATTGTTAATAATTGAAAGAGTTTAAACAAACTACGAGTCTGTTTTCTAATGCACTTTGTTTGTAGTTTGTCACGTGACATGTTGCACAATCACCGTATTTAAAAATGGTTGAAACTTTATGCATTTTGTTGGTGAGCAAGCCTGCGGGACAGGCGAAACGCGTCCAATTTAGCCGACAATAAAAGATTTTTTGGCCAGAACACGGCGTCGTCATTTCCTTATGCATTAAGGATAGTTGGAATTTAATCGGACTGTGCTTGGTGGGTCCGCAGCGACGACGCGCCCTCTGTGTAGGCGAGCGACGGACTGCAGCAAGCAACGAGTGGACAATATATATATATATATATAACTAAATTTTGACCCATACCTATAACTGGTCCTCCGACGGACCTTTTTTTAGAGTTGACAGGAATTTGGCAAAAGTTTAAGATGGATATCCCCCTCATGAGGACCTCCAACAAAGGGAATATTCTACAAACCAATCTATATACACCAATGTATAAACCTAATTAATCACAATTTATTAAAAATGACAGACTCAGTTTTGCTATTTCTTTGCTTTTATCTATTTTTCTTTGAAAGCATATGATATGGTCAAACAAAGGTACAGCATCGAATTTTAGATCTATCACCCAAGAGAATTCAAATACGGTAATTCACAATAACATCTCATTTAAGGAGCATGAGTTGAGTGGATAGAAAGAGAGACAAAAGAGCATTGCAACAAGATCAATGCAAATACAGAATTTCATACAAACCTAAGGAACTATAGCACAGCGTGCTAATAGTCGAAAAGCTAACCCTCCGGCCGGAAGGGAAAGCTGGGGCAATCCTCACAAAAGTATGAGGAGCAAAGTTAAGGAGTCAGTTTCAGACAGCATCAGCCAAAGGAACTCTAGGAAACAGCTCACACGAACGTCATGCCTCGCCTAGACTCTTCTCAGTCTATCACCATCACCAAAAACATGGATTCTAACACTAATAGTTATACCCTAAATAATAAAGTCCATCCCTATTGTAGTAACAAAATCCAGGAAATTCTCAGTTCTTATTGATTCAGAAGCATAGGGCGTTAAGTCACACCACTTCCGTCACTCTCCACTCTCAAAAGTTCTTTGTTTAGACTCATGTTGTCATCATCGTACTTCAGCAAAGGAAATCAAAATCTTCTCCTTCCTTGACTCGCGCACATTCAAAAGCGGTTTGTTACAATTTACTAGCACAGTTATCCACAAAACTAAACATTTCCTCGGACAGTAGGAAGTACCGCTGCTACTCCGAACACGTAGCCATCGACAAGGAAAGAACACAATAGTCACTATGAAGAATAAAACAAATTTTTCTGCATTCTGCGTTCAAAAAGCAAATTAACCCTAATGGTAGTTTTGAGGCCTTCTTTGTAAAGCGTGCAGTTTTCTCTAGGAGAAATAGACTCAGTTATATGTTCACAATAAATGTTCCATTTCATTAGTCATTTTTCAACATTTCTATTAATCTAACAAACACTGACATTCTAATTATTTTTCTATGCAATTAATACTGCTCATGTTATCGCGATTTCATTCACATTACTCATGAAGTTATCATTTTTTTTCTTTCTCTGCTGTCTTACGTGCAGAAATCATTTTTGGCCTACATAAACCATTTGTCATTTTCCTGCAACTTTCTTGTTTCTTTTCAAAACATAGAATGTTAATATTTTTAGCGGTTAATTTCACAATCTCTGTTAATAATTTTCACACAATGGGAGGTTTAATCCGAGCAGGTTTATTTTCGGAAAACCCTGCTCCATCAGGAGCAAAGGATCATCTGATTGAGGCAGGAGGGGAGAGTATGGTATGCCAAGCGTCAGCACCTTTACTAAGTCCCACCAAGAGCAACAATATGTGGCAACCACGTGCACATCGCCTCTCTCAGGTTGCGGTTGAGCACTTACATTCCCCAGAAGCGACTTTGAGCAGACAATTGCAAGCTCAACTTTAACATGTATTGCTTTAGCCTGAGATGTGGCCCAAAATGTCAGGTATTGCACCTGCGCCACTAAACAATATGTATAAAAATCCTGGACAGCAAGTCCCCCATCTTTTAAGGGTTGCGTAAGCCCCTCCCAACAGACTCTCTGCTGTCCCCCTCCCAAATCAACTGAAGAAGGGCCCACCGCAACTGCCTGAGAAATGCTAGAGGGAGGCTTACTGTTATATTAGCAAATAAATAAATGACCCTTGGCAGTTCTACCATCTTAATGGGGGAGATCCGACCCATCATGGAGAGCGTTAATCGAATCCATCGTTCAATGCACTTTTTCAGTTGCACAAGTGCTGTGCCCAAATTGCCCCTGTTGAGATCATCATGATCTCAGGTGACATGAACACCCAAATAGTTAACGCCATCCGGGCTTCATTGTAGTATACCACATACTTTATATTAAATAATCCCTTTTCTATATTTATCATACGTTTAACAGGATAAAAATATGAATTTACCTCCCATGCGACTGTTGGTGTATTCAGTATCCTATACTTAAAATAAGGGTTTATTAGAACATAACAAGTAAGTGAGCACATATAAAGCTGTAGACATGCAATGTCTGATCTCCTGAACATTTTAGGAATTTTACATATATTTCTAGAGCATGATTTGTGCCTTGTTCCTTCTTGGGGTTAGCTGTTGAGCTTATGGCACTTCCTGCTTAGGTTCTTCTATGTAGGCAGCAATGTCAACGTCGCTACTGGAAGAGGTCGCCCGTATGTCTGGCAGTCAAGAACTATGAAGAACTCTGCATCAGGTCTAACCTGCAGCCAAAGACTCTCCACCAGATGTCAGCTCATGACAGCCCGGCCACAATTGTCAACTACACTTAGTGCTTAGCTATTACAGTTGTCCCAGGGTACAAGAGAGGAAAGATCCATGTCACTTGACATGCAGCATGCTGTAATAGTGCTAATATATAAGGAAAATAAACCAAAATTAAAATATCTTTCAATCTTTCTACTCAGTACTAAGGCAAAGCTTTTGAAAGGGTTCTGGATAATTGACTGTTACCCCATCACCCATCACCCTTCCTTGGTGCACCAGGACCAATCGAGATTCATATCACATAGGGCTGACAGACTTAATCTCCAGTGACTCCACAACTGTTTATACTAGCTTTTGGGGGCCCTCAATGAATGACTCCTGGACACCGGGGACCACCACCTTCTCAATTTCTATGAATTGAACCTGAAAACAATACACAAAATTATGGACACAAGTATACATTAAACAAATACATAAATTATGAAATGTATTGTTCAATACACAGACCATAGATATACAAAAATCAAAATTAAATTTTTCACAATTTGGATATATTTCTAAGAGCTCCTAATGCATGCACGCTTTTTGTCAGTGCATACCTGTGCTTTAATTGAGGTCGCCAATTGTCCATACTATTGTTCACTGTACTTGGGGTGCTCCCATAAATCACTTAATTTGTAGGTTCCAATTTCAAATTCCTATACATTTGCAGAATGTTTTAAAATTGTCAATTTTATATTGATATTTTTTATGTATTCATACTTTGTTAACTTGCTATAATGATTTATTTTTTAAACAGTCGTGGACCCCCTGAGTAGGGTCTGCGGACGCCCTGGTGTCCATGGGCCCCAGGTTATGGACCACTGGTTTAGTCTGTGTGAAAAACCTTATCACCCCTAGCTGTATGGTCACTTGTTTTGTTATGTTCCGTATAGAGGCCCTAATGTAGACCCGTTCATACATGCCCTAAAATGGACGTATTCGTATTTGCCCTAATACGGTCATATTTGTACTTGCCCTATTATGGTCAAAGCCGCATATGCCCTATTACGGTCATAACTGTACATGTCCTATTATAGTCATGATTCCTTATATAGGCATGATCTTTCACCTACATTGGTCCTCGCTAGTACACAACGAGCTCTGTGGGCTGAACGTTATCTCGCCTGTGGTTTCGAATACAGCAGGGTTTTTCCCAAACACAGGCCCACACTGTACTCATCAATTATGCATGTCTCTCTAGGAATACACCACCTGCATAATATGTATGTACAAAGTTCACCCCTGACGTCTTCCTCAAGTCTAATAAGGCCCAATACAAACCATACGCAGCAACTAAGTCTTCAGGGTATAAATACACCACATCTTACCCCGGTAAGATAGAGGGAACCGAGACTTCCATGCTGACACACTGACCAGAGACGCTGAGGCTCCTGCATGCAGTCGCTCCAGCTGACAGCGGTCTAACACAGCCCTTGCGGGGTGTCCAACTCGAGACCAGGATGGGGTCCCACACTCTCTCTATTCAGGTATGGGGGTTCGACTAAATCCTAGAAGGATTCTTGGCTCTTAGGCTTTTAGACCTACACATATGCTAGGTACACTCAGGTATAAATACTTATTGAAGCGCCCAGACTGTTTATTCTGTGTAACTCTCTGACACAAACCGAATAAGTAAGCACGAGTGACTAAGCGAAAAGTAGTACATTGTTTCCACGATTCTGAGGGATCAGGGTTGTCATGGTCTAAGGTTGCCAGAAACTAATCTTTCCCCGATAAGAGGAGATTCTAGTGGCACTGTGAACTAGCTAATGCAAATCCGGCTAACATATGCGGTGGGGGTGCACAGAGTCAGTCTAACACCAAGCCCACGGTTTATGTTATCCAAACGCGCAGGTCCTGCATGGGTACTATAGGAACTACACGACATGGCGCCACCAACGTTGGTTGGGTACTTATTTAACAGTAGAATCTGAGTAGTTCAGTTGTGCTATTCTCAAAGAACCTACTCACAAAACCCCAGAGACGTCTGGAGTGGGGGAGCACAAACTCCGCCACAGCTGAGTAGTACGAGAATACTATTTATTAGCTGTTGGTTATTCAAGCTTGAAAGGACATAGTGTTCCTAAAATTGTGCCTAAAACCTTATCATAGTTTCTTTGAAACATTAGTCTGTGTTTTATACACAATGACTACCGCGGTCTTAGATCCACTACAAATGCCACTGCCCCTGTCAGACGAAGAAGATCCTGAGGATGCAATACAGATTGCACCAAAATTCAGAAGGACAGTCACCATAAGACTATTAGAAAATGGTTTACAAGCTGGGGGTGGCATGATAGTTTTCGTGATTGAGGCACACGAATCAAACAAAACAGAGGTGTTCTATTCATGGGTTACATTCCCAGCAGCAAATGCCATAACAAAGACTTTTCACTACTATATAAAAGGAGATGCACCAAGGGAATATGGTCCGTTTGAGGACATAGAGATTCCATTCACTTACCAGGAACATTATTACTGGTTTAATGGCGCCCTACCCCACATAAGAAACAGAGTAAGATTAGGCCCGCTCGGAGGAGACGGGGCCACATGGCCAATTCTAGCGGCTTACACACCGCATCCTGACATTGGAACAATGCCACAGCCAGATTTACTCGCACAACACAGAGATTTATTCAAACTCTACAGAAACCTGACACAATTTGTCATGAGGACTTTAACAATCCAACCTGCACCAGGTGCAGCAAATAGTACTCCAGCTCAGGGTACAGGAAATAAAATTACTCCTCAAACATTACACGCGGTAATGGGCAAAATGCCCGCAAAACGCCAACAAATATCATTCTGGATAGCTCAGAAAATAACTCAGCTTGATGCAGTATTCCCGAATACTACCACCTATGAAATCACAGGATTCTAACAATCTCTTGCCCATGGGGATCACACCGCAAATAGAGGATTGCATCTCTTGGGGTTCAGTCTTTGCTGCCATATATACCAGAACACATGGTATCCCGTCATTAGCAGTAGTACCTGACGTATTGAGACAGATACAAAATGAGTACAGAGCAGAACCTGCCCTTAACTTAGGGATGAAGTTACTAAATAACTTTGACCAGGTATCAGCCATAATACTAGCTAACATTAAGGGGGAAGCGGCTTCAGTGGCGATCCGCCAACGCCTAAGGGAGTTCGGTCCAATAGATCAACAACACAAACTACCCAAAATAATTGAAACTGCATATGCAGAACTAGGCAGAGACAGTCTAGGTGGGAAAGCATTATAACCACAACTGGTGGGCAGTCCTGAAAAGGATACTACAAAGCAGACACCTACTTCTTCTAAAAAGAAGTGGGAAAATAAAGAACAACAAAAGTGTAAAGACAGCAGATCTCAATCCAGAGGTAGGTTTCCTCAACAGGAGCCCTCTGAAAAGAGGTATAACCTCAGGAATAGGGATAATATTAAAAAAACCTGACAGGTATCAGGATACTGATACTCGTTCCTCTCGTTCCTTTCAGGGTTCATCAAAAAACTCAGAGAGGGAAGGATGGTCAGAGGAGCGTACAAAGTCCAGAGACACGCAACGCGCTGCGGACTACGCACCTAAAAAAGAAGATAAACAAAAACAGAAACCTCAGTTTCAAAAGAAGAAGGTAGCAGGTCTCAAGATCAGACATGCCCAGAATTCTGAGGACACAGCTTCTGAACGGGGAATGGGCTCTGACGATGCTAGACAGCGCGGCAGAAGTAACAGTAGCTCGCCAGAACCTGAAGGAATTTCTGGTGACAGCGGAGTTGAGTGAGTATATCACAGTGGAAGCACCTGATACTCGGGTAAGTGTCCTACATAAGTTACATGAGATAACACTCCGGCTGGAGGGAGACAAGCCCAGGAAAATTAAAGGTCTCTTTTGGAAAAATCTGTCATCTGGTTATGACATTCTATTAGCAGAACAAGACTGGCCGCCAGCATTCGTCATGGAGTGCCCTAGGGGAGAAACTGTAATTTTTCCAGCCTTTTCCGACCTCGTTCCCATACATTTAAAACATGAATATGCGCAGGAGTGGGCGGTTGCCCTAGCTCCAGCATTGTACAAAAAACATGTTGGTTGGGATGAGGATTCAACCCACCACGTGATCCCGTTAAAAGTTTCCCCAAATGCTCAAAGGCAATACCCTATAAAGCAGGAAGCTAAAAAACAATTCAGGGAGATCCTAGATCAACTTGAATACCAGGGGGTGATAGAAAATTGCACTTCACCTATGAACAATCCTTTGTTTCCCGTAATGAAACCTGACAACACATATCGTTTAGTTTTGGAGTACAGACATTTAAACACTTGCACAAAGACATTTGCAGTTCAAAATGCACATAGTGCCGCATTAATGAATAACATTGTGCACAAAAAATACAAAACAACACTAGATATCTCAAATGGATTTTTCTGCCAAAATATAGCGCCTGAAAGCAGGTATCTGACCGCATTCAGTGCGTTAGGGTCCCAGCGACAATTTTGTCGACTAGCCCAAGGGTATAAAAATAGCTCCGGGGTATTTTCAGCAAGAGTAACAGAGTTACTCCAAAATTTGGATGAAGAAGCATTGTCCTATGTGGATGATATTTATCTGACGGACGATGACTTACCGAGGCACTTGACCAGGGTGAGCACCATTATTATGGGATTCGCCACTGAGGGCTATAAATTTAATTTAAAAAAATCAAAAATTGCCCACCTCAGTGTCCTATTCTTAGGATACGAGCTGAGAAGTGAAGGAAAAAGCCGAGCAGCTAACTTTTTAGAAAAGTTTGCGCGGCTCCAACCTCCAAAATCATTAAAGAATTTACAATCAATTCTGGGATTCCTAAATTTTGGTCGAACATACATTTTGGATTACGCAGAAAGAGTAAAACCTTTCTACGACTTAATAAAACCTGATTTTTCAGTCAGACAATGGACACAGGAACATACAAATATCCTATGTTCACTACAGGAAGACATGATAGCTTCAAAACATTTACAGACATGCGTAAACGTACGCAACTTAGTGATCCGAGTAATAGCGGGTCAATGCGGGTACACTTATTTGACTTTCAATGAAGGTGAAACGGTACCAATCGCATACAAATCACACCTGTACACAAACGCAGAGATGCGTTTCACTTCAACAGAAAAATCCTGACAGCAGTGCAGACCGCTGTAGCAAGAGAAAGAGCTCTGGCTCAGGGGAAACGCATAATTGTCGTAACCCCGGTTCCGGCTTTAGAGGCTGTTACAAAGGCTGGCATTCCAAATGCGAAAGCATTACATCCCAGATGGATACAATGGGCTAATTCTCTTACTGCAACGGATGTTGAATACAGATTTGATCCAAGTTTAAAAACACAAGCATTTCTGCAATAGGAACAAGAATATCCTCTACCAAATGAGAATTTGCCTCTCGATCAGAATGAATACATTATTTACACTGACGGATCTGCTCAACCGGCCATAGGGAGTAAGCAGCCACTGAGGGCTATAAATTTAATTTCAAAAATCAAAAATTGCCCACCTCAGTGTCCTATTTTTAGGATACGAGCTGTCAAGTGAAGGAAAAAGCCTAGCAGCTAACTTTTTAGAAAAGTTTGCGCTGCTCCAACCTTCAAAATCATTAAAGAATTTACAATCAATTCTGGGATTCCTAAATTTTGGTCGAACATAGATTTTGGATTACGCAGAAAGAGTAAAACCTTTCTACGACTTAATAAAACCTGATTTTTCAGTCAGACAATGGAGACAGGAACATACAAATATCCTACGTTCACTACAGGAAGACATGATAGCTTCAAAACATTTACAGACATGCGTAAACGTACGCAACTTAGTGATCCGAGTAATAGCGGGTCAATGCGGGTACACTTATTTGACTTTCAATGAAGGTGAAACGGTACCAATCGCATACAAATCACACCTGTACACAAACGCAGAGATGCGTTTCACTTCAACAGAAAAAATCCTGACAGCAGTGCAGACCGCTGTAGCAAGAGAAAGAGCTCTGGCTCAGGGGAAACGCATAATTGTCGTAACCCCGGTACCGGCTTTAGAGGCTGTTACAAAGGCTGGCATTCCAAATGCGAAAGCATTACATCCCAGATGGATACAATGGGCTAATTCTCTTACTGCAACGGATGTTGAATACAGATTTGATCCAAGTTTAAAAACACAAGCATTTCTGCAATAGGAACAAGAATATCCTCTACCAAATGAGATTTTGCCTCTCGATCAGAATGAATACATTATTTACACTGACGGATCTGCTCAAACGGCCATAGGGAGTAAGCAATCTTACAGAACAGCGTGTGCAATCGTTAAAGGTCGCATGCAGGATGGAAAGTTCCATCCAAGTTGCACTAAAACGCAATCTCTAGGAGACTGCACGGCTCAGTTGGCAGAATTAAAAGCACTGATACTGGCACTTGTAAATACGGAACACGAATTCCCCACACTAATTGTGTGTGATTCCTTTTACTGTGTACAGTCATACAATGAATCTTTACATCATTGGGAACAAAACGGGTTTAAAGACGCAAAAGGTGGCACAATTAAGCATAAAATGCTATGGGAACAGGTAGTTGAGAAACGAACTACCAAGGGCTCACGTGATACATACACTGAGTCATCAGCGTGATGGCGTTCACGTTGAAGGGAATTCATTGGCTGATGAAGCCGCAAAGGGGGCTGTTCGCATGGCTTCCCCGTAGCTGCAGTTACTCGTTCAAACACGAGAGTAGACGGCGAGATTATGGTAGCTGTCAATGCATCACGCAAAGGCAGCACAGCAGTACCAAAGAAATTTCCACTCAAGTACTCCTACAAGCTAGATGCACAAAACATTCCATATGCTCAGATTCCTGGAGTGGGGGATAGATATACCAAATATGGATCGTAGGCAAAGTTTAATTGTGGCAGCACACGAAGGGACAGGTTCTGTACATTCGGGACTTAAGGCGACTGTTTCTTTATTGAAGCAACGCTACTGGTGGCCTGTAATGAGGAGGCAGATTAGAGACTATGTCTGGAACTGCAACATCTGCAAGCAGATGAAAGGGTCCACCACAACACGTCCGGTACAGATACCATTATTAGACAGCATCAGGTTGTCTGTCCGTGTGCGTCCAGCTCAGGTGTCCTCAAGGTCTGGCCTCAGCGCTCTGCTGACGCTCGAACTGTTATAAGAGATTTGCGAGTCTTTATCGGCACATACGCAATTGGCACGTTACATTCTGACCATGGCCCTGCGTTTAGCTCTCGGGCTTACAAAGAGGCCATGGAAGGAATGGGCGTAGCATTGCGGTACTCCTCTCCGTATCATCCCGAGGGAAATTCTGTTGTGGAGAGGAAAAACCGGGACTTTAAGCAATCTTTAACAGCTAGGGTATTAGGCAAAGGCGGTAGATGGGTCGATCACCTTTATGGGGTACAACGAGCGATTAACAATCAGCCAAGAAGCTCTCTAGGGGGTGTCACTCCATACGAGGTCCTTTTTGGGACAAGAATGTGGGTACCTGATCTTGATTGTGAAGGCACAGTGGCGGATGAAACACCATTTGATATCCATGATCGATTGGCTGTTTTACAGGATCTAAATAAATCCAGAACACAACAAAGTAACGTGCTCCAGAAACAGACCGCCACTGAGGAAGTCAAGGCAGTAACGGCAAGACCTGTCTGGATCCCAAAAGTCGGGGATCTGGTCAGAGAAAGGATTGCAGACAAGAAAGAATTTGGGCCATCCTACAGAAAGCCTGTACCGGTCCTAGCAATCCAAGGCACAAGAACTGTACTTCTGCTGCCTCTTGCTGGAAGAAAGGAGAAAAGATTTGTCTCAATTGACTTAATCAAACCACACTATGTGGCCGATACTAAACAGTAGGCCTCATGGACTCCACAGTAGCAGACGCCCTCCTCTCGCTACAATCCAAGAAGTTCAAACAGAAAAACTCATCACGTTTGAAGAGCCACCTGTACGGAATGAAGGACTAGGCAACAATGCTATGGAACTCGTTCCACTTCAACAAGAAGAAAATCAACTTAACAGCCAAGTTGCAATAAGAGCGACTACAGGCATCTACGTCAACATTCCTTGTCAAGAGCAAAATCTAATCTCAACAAATCCCGATGCAATTCCAACAATTGATCGAACTGCTTCTGGCTATTTCATGAACTTTGATACGTTTTCACTGGATCCAAGCGAGCTGGAAACGACGCCAGCCAAAAAATCACACAGACAGAAACTCACTGACTTTTTGAACTTTTTTAGAAAGACTTACCTGGTGTCACCTTGGATTGATCTATGGTATGTCACTGGGATTTTATTTTTTATTTTCTGGCTAGGTTTAATTATAACTTTTAGTATGTTTATTAATGGACGATACCTCCAGCAAAGCTCTACAGCCGAAAGAGTCAATTTGATTTTAAAACCACACCAGTCTTCACATCGTGAACCAAGAGACTTGTCTTCAGTGAACATCACAGCAGTTCCTATACCGGACGGTATAGTATGGGACAAGATTGATTATGATATATTCGGTCCGACTGAACTTTTAAAGCTTAAACATGTATTTAAAATTTCTTTAAGTGATATCGTTACCTCCAGTACATTGTCTGATGATTGGGACACTGAAACTGTAAATAATTTAATGTCTGATTTAGAAAAAACTGCAGCATTTCCGAACAATGAAATGTTAGAAGGTACTTCAGACTATGATACATTGTACTGCTACCAACATTATGGTCATCATTTCTTGCACAAATCTATAACACCTAGAAATGTATTTGAATACCACCAGTGGGAACACTGCCCAACTCCTCCAAAAGGTAGTTCGCAAACCTTTGCACAGAAATTCACATACTTTTCAGGGTTTAATACATCTGACCCAACGTCATTTTATTACAAAGTGGCAAAAACATCAGCACAGAAAATTATGTTAACTAACACCAATCAGATTTACTCTGCTTCCTTTATGGCCCAGTTGTCTACACAGGGTTTCGACCTATGGAAGGACACTATAGATTTAAAATCAATCTGGGGTTCTAGAGACTGGCAAGTCCAGGGAAGATAAGCGCTTTTTAGAGCATGCCTCAGTCCACAGCAGATTATATTTCTGAATGAAACTGTGCAACAGACATCCTGTCTTGGACTAGCCAAGAACAAGGAACTGAACTCACCCGGGTTTCCTACACTATCACAGATGGGTGGGGGGCAGAATTCAACTACACATGGGATAAGATTAGATGACATTCTCCAGTACAACAGGTCAGATCCCAATTGGACGAAATGACTGATTTGGCCCATTGACACAAACACCTGTCAACAGAGATATATGAATACAACCAAAGGGTTTAGTATCCATAGGCCAGATACACGCCATGTACAAAGACAACACCCAGGGGTAGTGACATTGTATAGTGTTGGGAAGTTGTGCCTTGATTGGCTAGAGACATCAACACTCACAGAAGTGAAACATCACTTAAACTTACTCACACCTGATGTAGACCTTAGGGATTTCTTGCTAGGCCCAAGGAAAACACGTCAGAAACGTTTCATATATGCCGGCATTTATGCCTATTATAAGGAAAACTGGAAAATATCCCAACAGGAGGCCGCAGAAAGAATACGGGAAATAGACGGTATTAACTTAGAGAAGGCATTAGCCGTAGTGGATAATGGGTTAACAACTTTGACCTCCAGGATTTACTCCTTAGGCAACATTGTGTCTTCGACAATCGACATATTAGAACAAGATCTGGCCTTGTTACAACACGGGCAATCTCAGCTACGTTCTATTATGATGCTAAGCTGGACGCTACAATCTTTGCGTGCAGGCTATGTGCCCTGGCGTTTCATAAACACCACGTCTCTGTTTTCGGAATACAATCTGACTGATAAACAGACAGAAATGGCACAAAGGGGAGCCAAATATACAATGCTGCGTATTGAGAAACTGGAAAGGTTACCATTCACTGTAGCCCAATTAGCATCAACCGAATGGCTAATTCATGGCCAAATCACTCTGCCGGTCACTATGTTTCAGTTTCAATATTGCCTTGAGCAAAGGCAGGCAGGCACATATGAAAAAATGGGTAAGGGTTATATTAAGGAAACTTGGGCGTTACCATATAGGTACCGATGCCGGAATGGGGATCGAGAAGTATTTCTGAGTGGTGCAAACTGCAAGAACGCTTTAAGCGGTTCTCTCATGTGTCAGGATATTTCCCTGCACGGAGCCTGTAGCGGTTCAGTAGCGAACTTATCTTGTCACATGACTGGGACCCCAGCTGCAGTGATCACGCCGGTTTTCGAGCTGCTCTCGAATGGGAGTTACTTGATGCTAAATGGTCAAGGTTGCTGTGGGATGCTTCCGGGCGTCGCATATCTGGTCACCGTTAACTCCAGGGTTACTTGCTGTATGCAAGTATTGTTTCCGCCACTGAACACAGTCAGGGAGGCGCCGCTATGGCCTTCACTGAACGTTTCTTTCATACAATTTGATACTCTGAGCAGACTGCAAGCCATGCTTTTACAGCAACCCGTGCCCTTAACCTCCGCTCGAGAAACCTATGAACTTCAAATTGCAAGGACCTCGAGTGAGATACAGGCGCTCATACGTACAAACTGCCCCATTCATTTCGCAGAAATGGTGGGTTGTATCTTCAATATGTCTGATACAAGCGGTATCGTACACCTATTTAAGACCATAGGGTCAGGACTGTTGAGCACCTTTCAGACAGTCCTCGGAGTAATCCCAAATTTTATACACTCCGTATTGGGAAGCGTATTTGGAGGACTCCCGCTTATCCTATTGCTGATTGCAGGGGTCCTATTCATAATACTACTGCTACGCAATGGACGGCCCTATTCCCGAGGGAATGGCGAACATGCTCCTGGAGCGGAAATACCGTGAACGCATTGTACAACTTCTGGGCATTTCTTGCCTGCGAGAACTCAATGCCTCCTGGTTTCTATCCTTTCGACCAGTCTGGGTAGACTGCATCTTACCTGTTATTCGATGCCTGCTTTGCGGGGAAGAATGCACGTTGGATCTTTGTCTAACATTTCCATCAGATGCGCCTCCGGACACGGATGCAATGCTGGACCCCCTAAAGGCCCATGCTCTGCGTTGTCCCCAGCGTCTTCCGATTCTGATGAACGCATTCCTTGAGAATCCACAGGTGCCGTTTGCTCCTGCTGGGTTAGGTGACTCCTCCTCAGGCACCCAGGTAACAACTGCCGCACAAGCTGCCGCAGCATCGGCTGTTGGCAGTGCTACATTCCATCTATGTGCGATTGACGTTCTCTGTGAGGCGTTGGATTTGTCGTCTGCAGTAGCTAACACTGATAATGTTGTGCTTCCCAGCCAGGACACTTAATCTCGAATTGGCTCATCGCGTCCTGGTAAAGAATTCGGCTTCTCCATTCGTTTTCATAATAAACGAGCAAATTTGGAACATTTCCTAAATTGACACTTTCGCTTGAGAAAAGCATGGCCTTCTTCCGCTTTGAGTGAAGCAACTTATATAGAGAAACAAAATAGACATTTTTTTTTTCTCTCTGTTTAGTGGCAATTGGAAATAGCTAAATTGTAACATTTTTGATTTTTTTAACAATTTTAAAACCATGTTTTTACTTGCTTTTAAAATGTTTTTTAAATTGTCCAGATTTTAAGTATGGTCATTATCATCCTATTCGGAAGTGGCGTGGGTGTTATGTTCCATATAGAGGCCCTAATGTAGACCCGTTCATACATGCCCTAAAATGGACGTATTCGTATTTGCCCTAATACGGTCATAGTCGTACTTCCCCTATTATGGTCAAAGCCGCATATGCCCTATTACGGTCATAACTGTACATGTCCTATTATAGTCATGATTCCTTATATAGGCATGATCTTTCACCTACATTGGTCCTCGCTAGTACACAATGAGCTCTGTGGGCTGAACGTTATCTCGCCTGTGGTTTTGAATACAGCAGGGTTTTTCCCAAACACAGGCCCACACTGTACTCATCAATTATACATGACTCTCTAGGAATACACCACCTGCATAATATGTATGTACAAAGTTCACCCCTGACGTCTTCCTCAAGTCTAATAAGGCCCAATACAAACCATACGAAGCAACTAAGTCTTCAGGGTACAAATACACCACATCTTACCCCGGTAAGATAGAGGGAAGTGCGACTTCCATGCTGACACACTGACCAGAGATGCTGAGGCTCCTGCATGCAGTCGCTCCAGCTGACAGTGGTCTAACACAGCCCTTGCGGGGTGTCCAACTCGAGACCAGGACGGGGTCCCACATTCTCTCTATTCAGGTATGGGGGTTCGACTAAATCCTAGAAGGATTCTTGGCTCTTAGGCTTTTAGACCTACACATATGCTAGGTACACTCAGGTACATCTAGATAGGCATCGTAGGAGTACGCGCACTTTCATAATGCTTTTGTATTCATGTATGTATTCATGATTATTGCAATATGGTAGAACTGTTCTATCCCTTTGCTTTTATCGTACTGCTGATAATATATCTCTGCTATTGTCTGCTAGTTGCCGCAGCACATATATTTTACACTACAATAACAACTGTTCAATAAATACTTATTGAAACGCCCAGACTGTTTATTCTGTGTAACTCTCTGAGACAAACCGAATAAGTAAGCATGAGTGACTGAGCAAAAAGTAGTACATTGTTTCCACGATTCTGAGGGATCAGGGTTGTCATGGTCTAAGGTTGCCAGAAACTAATCTTTCCCCGATAAGAGGAGATTCTAGTGGCACTGTGAGCTAACTAATGCAAATCCGGCTAACATATGCGGTGGGGGTGCACAGAGTCAGTCTAACACCAAGCCCACGGTTTATGTTATCCAAACGCGCAGGTCCTGCATGGGTACTATAGGAACTACACAACAGTTTCCGAAAGGCATTCAATTTCATTGAATTGGAAATTCATACTCCAAGTCCTATGGGTGACGGGGTTAGTCCAGCTGAGTATCTCCTGAGTTTCCCTGCTATATAATAATCTTAATCAAGATCAATGCTGGGTTGTCTGAATGATTTTCTGAAGAACTAGGTAGGGTTCCTCCCTTCCTGCTCTCCCGTTTGAGTTTGCAGTGGAACCCTTGACATGCTGGGCTAGAAAAGTCCTACAAATACAGGGATTCCAATAAGAGACAGCACAGAAGACTGTATAATCCTCTGCGTAGTTAATGTATTGCTTTATGTGGCTACCCACACTCCACCCCACCCAAGTTGATGGATATTTCTGCTGAGTTTCGAAAATGCTCAGGTTACCGCATTAACTGAGCTAAATTAACCCTTTAGCCAGTACAGCAATAATCTTCTGTTCTAGGGGCAACACACATATTAACATGCAGTCAGATGGATTCAGCTGTTTGAGTATTAAGATTATGAGTAGCTAAACTAATTATTATGAGCCAAAATGATTCCCATCACTATGAGAATTTAGTAATGACATTGTGTGGTGGAACAAGCTCCCACTTTCTTTACTGGGTTGGGTCACCTTGCTCAAGATGATCAAATTGCCTGTGTTTTAGATTTTGCAAAACACCTCATTTGTGCTCCCTGAGGTATTTTTTCAGCAGGCTGAAAATACAATACATCCCTTGTTATCAGGCACAAAAAATCCATGTATGGCCCTTTTCAAGCTTTGTCAATCAAGTTATGAATGGGGTACAGCCCCATCAATTCCAAATCCCAGGGTTTACTCCTGTGCAGATCACTTAATAGTATTAAATGGCAGGGCATGGTCTTTTCTAGACAGCCCATCCACAATATATATGCAGAGGAAAAATACCAGACATACTGTCCCATGCTACAACTGTGGTATTAGCTGCATGGACCAGTGCATGAAGATCGATTGGATTCAATAAGAAACTTGCAAAGAAGGTCCCAATATGTCTGGACCGTGACCTTAAAGAAGCAACCCAGTTGGTAAGATATAGAAATGGGACTGTATAGGCATTACAAAACTGGGAGACAGGATGACTCACCTGTTTAAAAACCTTTTTCTGGTTCACAAAATGATTTTTGAATTAGCTAACTCTGAGAACTTAAAATACTTGCAGATGCAATATTCTGTAAAGTGTCATGGGAAATGTACAGTGGGCGTTTAGAACCACTCGCTCTTTGAAGCAAGGGTTTTAATAGAGAAGATGCGCAAGGGTGCAGTCTCAAACACATATAGAACTATAATGAACAATCTTTATGACAGCATGCAGAGGCTATGTGAGAAAGGGTCAGGGGACATAGCATGCAGAGGCCACATGGGAAAGGGTCGGAGGTCAGGGCAAATTGAGGATGAAGACTAGGAAGATGCACTTATGCAACCAAGAGGAGTAGCCATCCAATCAATGTTCAGATTTTTACAACTAAAAATGTTTCACAGAGTATATTACCACTTTTTACAAGCAAATTCAATATGGCTAATTAACACCCCAGAACCAAGCTACGCCTGACTGAAGAGCTACGATCCAGCCGAAACATCTTTGGTTGCTTGTGATCAGTTCAGGGAGAACCTAACCTGGCAGTTCAGACTGGGCTGCTCCTATTGTAGCAGGGTCAAAACGGATTTGCATATGGTTGGGTCCAACCTGTAGTGGTATGGTGGGCAAAAGAATGATGGGTTGGAATGCTACTCTGAGCGGTTGCCAGTGGTTAGACTTATTGCAAGCATTCCTCCCATCACCTTTTGTGTGTTTGATGTAACTCCTGAAGTGGGATGGGTGCAGCCAGACGTGGTTCCTGTCCACACTGTGCCACTAAAACCAATCTATACCCAAATGATGTGCCATAATACGGGTGAAGGTGGTCCTGGGTTGCTTGTTTTCTGGTTCAGGGAGGATCTGGCCTGGCAGTTCAGGCTGGACTGTTCTGATTGGAGAAGGGTGAAGACTGGTTTGCATATGGCTGGATCCAAACTGCTTTGGCATGGTGTGCAAAATAACATTGGACTGTGATGCGGCTCTGAGTAATTGCCATTTTCTGAGATTAATTCAAGCATTTAATCCATCACTTTTTTGTATTCGTCAGTGCCACTTTCAAAAGGGCCCAGGCTTGGTTAGCTGTGAATGTGAGACTAACTTGCAGAGTGAGTGTGTCAGGATGGAATGGGCTTGGATAGAGACTGCACATGTGATGGGTGCACGGAGAGCATGAGATTTGTTCGATAGCAAGTGATCAGAATGCCTGTGGTAATCAGTTAGATAATGACTTTTCCATTTTTAGGATATCTTCCTGCATTGAGTTTGTAGTTAGCACGTTGGGGATCATTTTTTTAGCTTGCTTCATTTTCTGAAAGGATGGAGGGGAGTAACATTAATAGTGCTTTCTCATATAGAGCTCTTCTCTGGCCTTCACTATATTTAAAAAAACAGGAACCCTGCTCCTTTTAACTTTTGATGTGGTCAATTCCCAAATGCACGGACTCTGAATTGGCTTGAGAAAGATTCCTTACGCATAGTATTTAGAGAGCCCCTGGCCAATAATAGTTATGGGCAACTTAGAATAGTGAATGAGGACTGGCCCTAATCTGCTGGGTAAGGCATATGCTAGGGTGTTAGTTACTCCATATTATAGATATATCAAACCCCTATATTACGTGGAAGTGCCTGCGTCATATCTATAATAGAATTGTAAAACATATTTCTTGCTGACACTCTTCTCTCTATTATATTACATGTGCCTTTTTGGTCCATCAGCGTATGAACACTTGGGGGCCTGGTCCATTCAATGTAAAATTAAGAAATGTATGAAAAATCTCTTTTCGCGGTTGTGTTTGCTCAAATAGCCCCCCCCCCCTTACTATGAGGCTGGACTCATATAATTATTTAAGGCTTGTCATAGTGCAGCAGGTTCCTCTCTTTTGTTCACAGCAGTCTAGGCAATATACTAGTGCTTTCCAAAGAGTGCTGGTGAAACACAACTCTTCAAATGTTCCATATTAGAGCTGTAATGTGAGTACCTGGACTTGTGGTCTGGAGACCTCGCTCGGCAGTATGGTTGAGGCTAAGTTAACCTGAACCCACTGCAATCACCATAGTAATTTTTTTAAAGAAACCTTAATCTCAACCTGAAATGATTTGCCGGTGATAATCTTAATGAAGGTCTTGGTACAATACCTTCACTTTGCCGACTTTTGAATAAGTTATGTTAAACGATATGACCATTCTGTGCATGTTAGCTGATCATAAAGGGCCCAGTGTGCTGCAATGAGCCACAGCATTTATATGGGTGAAATATATTCTTTTGTATGTTTAACACTGGCAGTCACAGATTCTACGCTACTTAATTTACATACCATTTCCACTCCACTTAGGTCACGTGGCCAGCATTTGCTTGAATGAGCACTCGCTTTTAGCATAATAGTAATGCACTATTTTGTCAATACATTCGCACACTAGTTCATGGTTTAAAAACACAACTTCGGATGCACATTTCTAATGTGGTGAATTTTCAGATGTTAACTACCCCTACCACTATTTCCTCACAGTAAAGCAAACAACCTTTTTATAAGTGCCTAATCTTTAGTAAATTTCTCCCCAAGCAAAAAAGGGAATGGCTTTGCTACCTTAATGAGGCTCAGTATGTGGAATCCGGGCTATGCACCTGAAAAACTATTTACCTGTACCCCCTCATTCACTACAATCCTACTGTGGAAGGGAGGTTGGTTCTCCAAACATATTTAAGGTATCAGAAACCAAGGTACCTTTTTCAGGATATGCCAGGCAGATGCCCGAGGTATCTCTTAAAATGTGAGTTATCTCACTAAATCTTCACTAATGTTCCTCTTCCTATTTGGAGTAAAAAATAGGCATTTAAATGTTGACCTGCCTGCCAGTTTTTTTAAATCATTGTATTCACTTTATTTGTATCACCATTTAATACAGCCACATATACTAGTGGGGTTGTGGAGTCCCTTCTACTGGGAGTCAGCAGACTTTAGATTATACAAAGCTACTTGTAATAAGCTCTTTAAAAGTCTCTCTGGGTCTCCACTATTCTGTAATTTATTCTCAAGGTAACTAGCTCGAGAGAAATAGTCTTTCTTTGAGCGCTTCTTTCTGGTTCTCAGAAATTGTCTGTAAGTGAGATTTCTTTTCTCTGATTTCTTTTCTGGATCCTTGATTAGTCTTGATTTTTCTGCCTGTTTGTTTAGAGTAGAAGGATTTATATATCTGCACAGCCCATTGCAGTCTCAAATATCTGATAATAATTGTCACATCTGAAATTATTCCTTGTAAAACATATTTTTGCCACTTTAAGGATGAAACTCCTAGGGAAATTAAGTGGCTTTTCAGGTTGTTCCACATATAGGGATAGATTTAGAGATTGGCGGATGGGCACTAGATCACAAATGTGGCAGACATCCCACCTGCCTATTGCAAGTGCTATAGGATATAATGCACTTTTGATACGGCGAATTGGACATCTGGGATATCTGTCACATTTGAGATGGAGTAACCCACGCGCCAAACTCCAAATCAGGCCCATAGTTGTAAGACTTCCAGTGCTGCTTGGTGTATAAACGTTTAACTTCCAATGTTGCCAAAATCTGTTTCCTTTCTCCCTTTCTTTTTTTAATCTTCTTTCTTTTTTCATTTCCAGTTATCTTTTCTCATCTTTTCTTTCTTTACGTTCTACCTCTTTCTTTACCCCTCTAACATTCTTTAGTGTTATGTTTTCCACTGGGCTTTCACTACTTCCTTATGTCTTAATCTTTCTCTTTTCTTAAATGTCTCAAATTGTTCTTTCTCTCCATTTTTATTTCCCCTCTTTCCATCCAGTTGCTCGTTTTTCGTCATTCATGTTTTCTCAGTTTTGCACTTCGTTTTCTTTAGGATGTCCATTTGTCTTTCTGTTACTTCTTTATTGTTCTCTTATTATTCATTTGTTTGTGTACTTGGCTTGTGTCTACTTTCTTTTATGTTGCATTCTTTCTTTCTGTTCTCTTTCTGTTATCTATTTTGACGTTTTTTTATTTTCTTTCCCGTTGTACACATTCTCCCTCCCTTTTTCTCCCCTTGTTTCTTCTTTCCCCGGATAATCGTTTGCCCTTTATTTATTTATTTCCTCTTTAATATGTCTCTTTTTCCTCCATTCAGCGCTTTCAGTTGCGCCCTCTTCCACCCAGTTTTACTCTCTTCCTAACGTGTAGTACTCCTTCCTTCCTGCCTTATTATTGGCCCCATTCCATGTATTTATTACCCTATTAAGTTCCTTGGCAAAGTATTCCAGGGCACTCTACAGATGTGGAGTACATGATCTGTAAATCTTAAACAGATGTGCTTTGATGTTGAAATCCAGTGTTATCGCCTGTTAATTGAAATTCCCCGAATGTCCTTGTGTTTGTACTCTGAATGCAAATCCCGTAGTCAGTACCCGCAGATAGTCCACATCAGAACTGAGGAAGTTATGTTTTATTGTAAAATACACACTGCTATGCTAACAAAACTTTGCAAACCGAGAACCCCGTGTCTCCCTGCAATATACCACTTTCCAAGGAATACTTACCCGGCTGTCAAAGGGAGGCTGCATTTATTTTGTTCTGTAAAGTGGCCTCATAGAGGTCAAGAAACTGATGAATATGTTTCAATGTTATTTTTTTTTTCCAAATGTATTTATTTATTGATTGATTTTGCAAAAAAGGACAATACATACCAGGCAAAAATTTAATGGAAAAAAAAAACGCAGTCACAGTGTACATACATGTTGTTCAGGTGACATATCAGAAATCAGTATACAGATCCGAAGGGTTATACATACATTCAGGGGAGCAATATGCTAATCCAGCAGATCATTATATAACCAGTTCTAGACCAACTTTATTCCCCAATGCAGGGTTATCTCATGGGAACAGTATAGTAACAGTACTTCCAAGACAGCACATAAGTCTCTCATACCCTGCAAGAGCCCAGAGTGAAAACTGGGATGTGGTGCCCGCAATGCCCCGGCGTCCCTCGCAGTGCGCCCCCCACAACAATGAGAAAGCTGAGTTTCAGAAAATGTTCAATCTTTGCCAGCAAGGTAACTCTGATATAGGCTTTAAACGTTTTTAGGGCGGCTCTGAGGGGGAAGTAGCTCGCTGTATAATTCAGATTGCGTGTTGCAGTACAGCATATCTCTAGACCACTGTACTATGGTGGGAGGTGGGGTTGTATGTTGGAACAACGAGTTCCCCAACCACGACTTCCCTAACAACGAGGTCGCAACCACAACCTTGTCTAAACCACGATTTTTTTACCACGCATTCCTTTACCACGATTTTTCGTGGTAAAGGAATGCGTGTTAAAAATGCTTTCCAACTAGTACCCCGATCCCCCAACCCTTAAAAACGAATTCCCCCTGCCTAAAAATAAACACGATCACCCACACACACTAAACTAATTCCTCCCACCCTAAAAATATACTCGATCACCAACACATCCTTAAAACAAACACGATCACGCACACCCCTAAAAACTAACCCCAAACCCCTAAAACTAACCCCAAACCCCCCAACCCCTGCATACTAACACCAATCCCCCGCCCTCCTAAAACTAATTCCCCACTCTAAAAATAAACACGATCACCCACAAACCCTAATAACTAATTCCCCTTCCCTAATAATAAACACGATCACCCACACACCCTAAAAACAAACACGATCACCCACACCCCTTAAAAATAAACTCAACCCCCATAAAACTAATTCCCCCTCCCTAAAAATAATCATGATTACCCCCACCTCCTAATAACGAACTCAACACCTTTTAAACTAATTCCCCACCTTAAAACTAAACCCCAAACCCCTAAAATCTAATCCTAAACCCCCACCACCCCTGAAAATTAACCCCTCTTACCTGTTCCTCTGCGACGCTCCTCGGAACTCCGCCCTGCCCGAACACTAGATCGAATCAGCCTTAACCACGCACATGCGTGGTTAAGGCTGAGTCGTTGTTCGGGCAGGGCGGAGTTCCGCTTTCGTGACTCCGGAACTCGTTGTTCCGGAGTCGTTGTTCAGGATGTTTCCCGGGAGGTGGCCCTCGGGCCCAGCGCCTAGCAACTCCGCTCTTAGCTATCAGAAAGCCCATATCAACCAATCGTCGTATTTCTTACCGTACGTGTTTAGTATAGCCAAGAAGAGCTAGCAAGGGGTCAGGCAACAGAGGTTCTCCTGTAATATCGCCCAACTTTTGGAATATTACTACCCAGAATATCAATATCAGGACACCGCCAAGTTAAATGCATGAATACTGCTTGTTCCGCACCACATCTCTCACATCTCGCGGTGTCCCGAAGGCCGTAGTATACCCTATTGAGAAATTTAAAATGAATAATTCGATGCCGTCCATTTAGGGAGACATGCTGCGTGGCTTCGCAGCAATATCGCCATTTGTCGTCATCGAGTGTAACTTCCAAGTCAGCCTGCCACGCCAACCTGGCCTTAATAAAGAAGTTCTTCCGGTAATTCTGCGCCATGCCATATATCCTGGAGACCATTTTACAGGGAGAGTCTGCACGCAATATCAAGGAGAAGGGATCCACCTCAGGAGGCTCCATCATCTCCTCACCGAGCATATTACGGAGCACATGTCTAACCCTATAGAAATGGAACATCATGAGTGGGGTGATATCTTGCTTTTCTAAGATTATGTCCTCCCATCTTCGACCTATTCCGTCTTCAAATAGATCCCCTATTTGAAGGATGTCTAAACACGCCAGAGCGTGTAGAACTTCCCGCTCATTGATCACCGGCAACTATTGACACCACTCCACCGGTGTAAGTGGAGAGTAAAGAATTGAGGCAGCTTGTCTTTTCATTAAATTTTGCCAAGCGTGGGCGGTGGCGTTTATGGAGTCCAAGAAACCCGCACGCCGGGACGTCGCTCGGTGCAGGGAAGCAGCTAAGGGGGATGGCGCAGCCGGAACCCTTTCTATATGCAAATGCGGAGGAGGGGATTGTTGGTGCAGCCAGTGAAACGTGTGAGAACATTGTGCTACACGGTAGTAGAGTTCTAAGTCCAGAGCTCCAAGTCCACCCATAGAGTACGGTAAAGTCAAAATATCCCACTTGACACGAGGCTGCTTGTCAGCCCACGCCAATCTGACCAATAAGGACTTGATGCATTTAAAAAAGTGAGTTGGTAAGACCATAGGTATATTTAAAAACAGAAACAGGAATCTGGGTAGCACTACCATCTTCATTAAAGAAATACGGCCAGGGGAGACAATGGCAGCCGCACCCATCTGTTAACATCATCTTCTAGTTTGGCAATTGCCCTGCCATAATACTCGGTGAACACAATCTCAGAGTTAGTGTGTACTTGGATGCCTAGGTAACGCACAGGGTCAGTGGACCAGCTCAAGGAAAATTCCAGTTCTATCGGTTCCATGGCAGCGGTAAGGGGGAAGATGGTGGATTTAGTCCAGTTAATTTTAAGTTAAGACCTGAGAATTCGCCATAACGTACTACTTCCCTTAACACCGGGGACAGGTTAACCTCTGGGTCTCTAATGTATAAGAGAGTGTCATCAGCATAAGTGGAGATTATTAAGTTGTATCCGGGGAAACGTATCCCACGGTAGCTGTGGTACTCCCTGAGAGCACAGGTCAGGGGTTCAGCAACGACAGCGTAAGTAAGGGGTGATAGCGGGCACCCTTGGCGAGTACTACTGGAAATTTTAATAGGAGTCACGAGGTTCCCCACCCTAACCCTAGCCGTAGGGGAATTATATAAAACCTTCACTAGCTGGGTAAAGAGATCACCTACTTCCATACGTCTCAAGACCACCAACATGAAATTCCATTCAACGGAATCAAAGGCCTTTTCGGCATCTAGAAATATTGCAGCCGCCTTGATTTCCGGTTTTGTTGGATGGTACCAAATACTGTACGCATGTTGTGCGTAAGGGTGCGCCCAGGGACGAACCCTGCCTGCTCTGGACTAACCAGCAGCGGTACCAGTGGGGCAAGGCGGTTTGCCAAAACTTTGGCAAATAGTTTAGTATCAACATTCAATAGTGACAGCGGCCTATATGATGAACATTCGTCGGGAGGCTTGCCCGGCTTTGAAAGGGTAACTAGCAGGGCCTCTCGCATGGATGGGGGCATCACTCCACATTCTCCCATCTCCTCGAACAGAGTAACCAGGTGAGGGATCAGGAGCTCCTTGAATTCCTTATAAAAGGCAACCGTTAAGCCGTCCTGCCCCGGAGCGCTCCCGGAGCGCATGGATTTTAAAGCGTCCTGAACCTCCTAGGCCTCCATAAGGAATTCTCTGTGCTCATCGGCGAGCCATGGGAGTTTAATGTTTTCCAGGTAGCCCAGGATTGTAGCCTCCTCGCCTGCCATCCTAGTTCGATATAGATCTGAGTAATAATTACTAAATCTGTCTACTTTGGAGCCAGGATCTCGCAGTATCTCTCCCGCAGCATCACAGAGTTCTGTAACCCCAGCTGTCTCTCTCCTACCTCTCTGTATAGCTGCTAATGTAGCACCTGGGCGTTCCCCCTCCCCATATGTTTTTGCCACTGCGTATTTCCCTAGGAACTTAACCTCTCTGTCAGCGGCTTCATGATACTCCTCCAGTGTTTTTTTAAGCTCTTCCATGACCCGATCACTCCCGCCCCCCAAGGCCTCCCGCTCCAGAGCTGTGAATTTCTTTTCAAGCGATTCCAATTGTCCTCTGATTGAACGTAATACCCCCGAGTGCTTGGCCATAGCTATCCCTCTAATGTAGACCTTAAAGGTCTCCCATATCGTAGCAAACTGGGTAATGGAGCCAATATTAGTAGCAAAGAAAGTTTCAATAGCCTCTGTCATTTCGGACTTAAATACGTTATCAAGGAGTGCATAGGGTGGGTACCTCCAAGTGAATTGGGCAGGTCTCTTCAATGGGGGTCTCAAAATCTAGCTGTAGGGGTGAATGATCTGAGTTCGAGCGTGGGTGTATCTCGCAGCCGCGAATCGCCGCGCTCAAAGACCTAGAGGCAAACCAATAGTCGATCCTGGTGTGCAAATCATGCAGGGCTGAATAGTTTGTGAAACCTCCAGTGCCAGACATCAACCATATCCAATACTGCAATAGTATCCTCTATAGCTTTAGCAGCTAATGACTGATGCAGAGTTGGGCCTCCAGAACGATCTAGAGCCGGATCGAGGGCACAATTAAAATCCCCACCCCACACCTGAGGGAACGGTGCCAGATGACGCAAGCGCGCCAGGAGCTCATAGTAAAATTGTGGGTGATCAAAATTGGGGCCATAAACATTCACAATAATGAATTCCATACCCTTCCCTTTACATTTGGAAATTGCGTACCTGCCCCCCCTGTCTGTCTCAACAGCCTCCAGTGACATACCAGTTCTGGGATTTACCCAGGTGATTACCCCCGCGCATGAGTAGAGAAACTTGCAGCATGAAATATTCCATGCAGTCGTCTGTGAGTTAGCATCTGGCTGCCTACGGGTAGGTGGGACTCTTGCAAGAGCGCTACGTCGATGTTATGTCTAGTGAGATAAGCAATCACTTTCCTGGTTTTCCTGAAATCATTTAGGCCCCTGACGTTCCAGGTCAGCAGTCGCAACCTATCCTCCAGAGTATAAATAAGAGTTTGTGTCCTTAGCAATGCCTCTCCCATTACCGTTCAGATGGGTACCCCAGGGCTCGTTCCTACCACGGGGCATCCCTGCTAGAACTGGAGAACACGCTGTGTACGCTGTGACCATGACAAGACAATACAATAAAAACACCCACATAAAAATTCCCCCCACCACCCACGCCATGCAGACCCCAACGCAGCATAGTCGAGAACCCCCCTCCCTTCCACATAGGGAACATAAGATAAGAAACCATGTGGTGAGTAACACAAGGGGGCGGATGTTACCTCAGCACCGCTAGGTGCACCACTAAGTCAGTGCATGGTAATGCCATCAAAGCACATATAGAACATCTGTATCAGACAATTAAAGCACTTCCAGTTCGCCAACAATAAGTAGGCCTCCACTTCCCACATGCAAATGGATCTATCATCAAAGTATCTGGTTTTAGCGGTTAATGCGGCCCGCCCTCCAGCCTTAACAACTTAACTATAACAATACTTGCAGTGCGAAGACATTCCTAAGGCATAAGTAGCAATCTTAGGTAATCTGGGTAAAGTTAACAGTCAAACCAAGCCCAATATGGGGACCTATTCTTAATCTGAACCCAACTGTTAAGTTCCAATTCTAGGACGTGTGACTACCAATCAGCATCTCTTCTAATCTTGCTCGTCCATGCCACCTCCCGCCGCTTCGTCAAGGCTCTCCACCTCTTTGTTCCGCTCTTCCGCCCTGGAGTGTTCTTTAAGGGCTTTCTGCAGAGATTTCGGGTCCAGAAAGATCTTAGATTTGCCATTCATTGTAACTCTGAGCCTGGCGGGTACAGCATTGCATAGTCCATGTTTTGTTCAAGCAGCCGCCGCATCAAAGGGGCAAACTGCCGTCTGGCTTCCTGCACCTTCATGGTGAAATCCGGGTACAATGATATCACAGAACCCTCGCACTGTAGATCTCTTTTTTCTCTGGCCTGCTTCAGGGCCGCGTCCCTATTTCTGTAGTTTAACAGTTTTGAGATCACCGGGCGCGGTGGGGCTCCCGGGGAGGCTTAGGGCCAAGTGAGCGATGGGCGCGCTCCATTACAAATATTTCCGAGAAGGTTCCCAGGCCCAGTAGAGTGACAAGGAGCTTTTCTGTAAACACTTCCATATTGCCCATTGCAGTAGATTCAGGCAGTCCCGTGTTTCATATATTACTTCTCCTGGACCTAGCCTCCAACTCTTCTGCCTTGTCTTGCAGTGTAGTAATCGTTTTCGCCAGCTGTTTTTGGACTGTATCCGCTTCCGATTGCGCCTCTTCCACCTCAGACACCCGTCTTTCAGTCATATCAATACGTTCAGCGTGTTTATCAAGGCGCTCCGACATTCTATCCATGCGATATGCCAGAGTGTCTATTTTCCCATCAATAGTTGATAAACTTTTCTGCATCGCAGCCAGGATCTGTCTTATGTCGCCTGCCGCCTCATCAGCCTCGTCCGTCCGCTCGTCCAGGGACCGGGCTCCCTCCACCTCTCTAGTCCTTGCTTTCCGCTGTTCGAACTGTAATTTAGGCTGAGACTTATCCACTTAACCCATTCTTATGCGTGAGGAGGGCACGGGCCACCTCGCGCACCGTTCACAAAGTCAACGGTGTCACCAATCCTGGCACAGAGTCTATCCAAGTCTAGCACCAAAGTGGAGGGCACAGGGCAGGTGGTCACCCCCTCCTCCAGACGGGGATTTTCGCTGACGGTGTGTTGGGCAGAGCGGGCAACTGCAGGGCCAGAACGAGGGGTCACTCAAACTCCAATCACGCCAGTACTCACATGGGCCTTGTTCCGATGAATCACAACCAGTGCAAGTGGGGCTCCCCCCCCGGGTACAAGCCCGGCACCACAGGGCAGCAAGACCAGTCAGTGTATGTGTGTATACCTTATGATGCTCTCTAGCCGTTGGCCCCTCACTTCACAGATCGCCGCACCCATGGTCCATTATGCCAGCACACCCGCCTCCAACAGGCTGTGTCAGGGGGGGTTTTAGTGCCCCCTCAGCTCCGCCATTGTTTTCGCCGCCGCGGCCCGGTCGAGGATGGGCCAAGTGTTATGGGGATCGCAGGCCCGGCCACCATGCAGCAGCTCACTTATTATCAGGAGACCCAGGGCCCGATCAGGCCAGTCCAACAATTTCCACAAGCTTGGGCGACGCGGGCAGGCCCTCAGTGTCAGACCAGCCGCGCCCTTCCCAGATCCCGCAGCGTCACGTACCTCTCTTTCAGGGCCCAGTGCATGGACAGCAGGAGTCTTTACACGACCCGCGGTAGGCCGCACGGCCCACAACTGCCGGACAGCACGTCCACACGGGCCGCTTCAATCCAATGGCCAGGCCCCCGGGAGCGCGTCTCCGTCTGCCGCAACGTCCTCCTCTCAGTCGGGCGATACCTCCTGTGTCCGGCCCGGTCGGAGCGCTCATCCTGATGTGCCGCACTCCTCCACAGGCTCGCCTATCTTCAGGGAGCAAGCTCCCCGCGGAGAATGTATCCAGGCCAAGCGGCCGCTGAAAGGCCCAACAACCCCCGGGCCGGCTCTCCGCGGAAGAGGTCTTGGCAGCGGCAGTGAGCACGCAAGTGCGGTGCGTAGGCCTCAGGGATAGGCCGCACCCGCCTCCAGTCTTTAATGCTGCCTGTTCACTGCAATGTACATACCAAATGGGAGTGCAACACAAGGGCTACACTGACCTCTGGTTTAGGCGTGCAAATTAATGCGCGGATGTAAGGATAATGTCGGATTGATGAGATGGCTCGCGGAGCTCGCTCAGAGCGCGGCCATCTTAAGCCTCGGCACGCTCCACCCCATGTTTCAATGTTAGTTCCTGATTCTTTTGAATATAAGTACATTTAATCTAACCTGGCCCTACTCATTTCTCAAACCCGGAGTCCTAACCGTGGTCCCCAACGCATCAACTAGCGAACAAACGAACGGTGGGATTTCGGAAACGTAATCGCTGAGGGTGTTTGGATGCAGTGGATTAGCTCCTTTGTCAGGGGATTTACAGTATATTTCTGAAGTCAACATGGTTCACTACCCCGATGAGCATGCTGGTGGAGTACCCATTCCGCTGGCAGCCTAACTGAATTGCAAAACTGCACTCATATGTGGATTTGCATTTTATTCTGGAGTCATGTAATAGATTTTGCATGGTGAAGTGTCTTATTTTATTCTTGGGGTTTTTGATGGTTTTTCTGCAGAGGATTTTGTGTGAGGGAAGGTGGTTTTGAATTTTATTTTACTCCCAATGTTAAAGGATTGTTATGGTACTTTGTTTTTGTATAGCATAGTTCTGGCACGGCACTGCACTGTAGGCTTTGTGAAAGGTTTGTGAAAGGTTTTCTGTAGACCAAAGTCTACTTAAATGGATGCCCCTCTCATGCCTTATGTTGGGTTCCCTGTGTCTTCCCTTATCGATGTCTCACCCTGTCTGTTTCTCCTAGTGTGATTCCATCCTAGGGAACCTGTGTTCCTCTGTCCCAGTGTCTTTACATTCACTATCCCTATTTCCATATTATTGTGGTAAGGATCAAGAATCAAGTATCTGTGCCTTCTGGTCCCTGACTTTCTATACGGCCATATCCTGAAGGGTGCCTGTTCCAGCATCTCCATGTCCTGGAGTGGTCAAGTTCCTGTCTTGTCCCAGTGCCTGTGTGTTCCCTTTTCAGTGTTTATGGCTTCCTGTCCCAAAGCCATTGATTTTCTCTCATAGTGTCTTTTGCTTCTTGTTCAACCATGCTATGTTTCACTCTAGCCAAGTTTGTGTTTAAATGTGTTATGAATATTTCATCAGTTTCTTGATGGCTCGGTGTCGAAGTTAACCCCAGTGGTTCTTGGTTACTAATGACCCCGATACTTTTCTGTTTCATACCATGTATATTATTGTTAAGGTCCAGGCCAAAGTTGGTTGATGCAGGGGGGCTCCAGAGAATCCCAGTGCACCAAGGCCTCTCTGTACTCCAGCCTCTAGAAGTAATGTGTCCTCACGCTTGTTGGTTCCTCAATGGAGGTTACTGATTGTTGCTTGGGATGGAGGACAACGGCATCATAAGGGGGGCAAGTAAAGAGACTGTGTGGAGGTTAATGATGTGGTTGTTTTCCAAGTTGCCAATAGGTCAAGGAATTCCAGGTTTTGAGACCAGTTTCCCCAAGTGTGAGAAGAAAGATTTAATGCCATGTTGCACATAGTGCAAGGAGCGAGTGAAGTGGGTAACAGTTGCATCTCTTTGAGGGTATGTGCTTGCTAGTGCTAGTCTGGGTATCTGAGGTATCTTCCCAGACTCTGACGTGGTATGGATTACCTAACTAGAAAAAAATTAGCTAATGTCATCTTATAAAGGTGCAGCACAATGGATAGCTTGGGACCCGTGGTGCTGAGAAAAGTCAGCATGCAAGACTATGGGTTTATGACTACAAACCCATGTGGCATCCAGTCCTCAGATTTTCACATTTAATCCTCATTGTTTTCTGCTTCTCTCATAGATATTGACAACTTTGGAAACTTGGTGTATCTGTTTCCAATGGACACAGTAAAACAGTATTGCTACATTGGGGTACTAAGTTGCCTAGGACTTCTTTGTGGGGAATAGATTTCACCACTTCCTGCTAGAACCAAAACATTGGATCTGTCAGTTGTGGTCAACAGAAAGCCACTCTTTTAATGGGTTGGAGGATTAGGTGAGCCCTTTAATAGAGTGCAGATCCTGTAGTCTTAAAGAGATGTACATTGAACCTGCTGGTTGCTGTTGAAAAATTCCTATAACACTGACCTAGTCAGAGGTCTGATTGTCCTTGGCCACAGGAGGGGAGCTGTTGTGATGAAGATCACTTCAACCTTAAGAATAAATTGTTATCTGAATTCAACCAAGTTGTTGTCTGGTTTGGTCATCATAATCCTGCTGTCGATCTATGGATTCAGCCACATGTGGACTGACCATTTTCTGGACCTCTGCACAGCTTGGAAGGGTCAATGCAAGCCGCAGCATTTGAATAATAACACTCTGTCAAGGCAGGGTTAATCTGCCTTTGCCCGGTGCACAGTGACGGCTCCTCCGCTATGGCGGAGGAGCGCCGCCCCACTGCTATTTGAGCAGTGCAAAAATAAAAATAAAATAATAATAAAAAGACGTTATTATTATTTTATTTTTTTGTGCGGAACTGGAGCCAGCCAGGCTGGAGCTGGGCTGAGCAAAGTGAGGAGTGGTTTGCACTACCTAAGTGCGCATGAATGTTTGGCTGGTCCTCATGAGCCGGCCAAACATTCATGCGCACTTAGCATGTTCTCCATCTGGCTGTGTTGCACAGCCCAATGGAGAACATGCCCACTCCCCCAGGACTGCTCACCTGCACTTTTCCAGGCATGTCTCATCTAGCCAGGGGGTAGCAGGAGGAGCCTGTGATTGTGTGAAATGAATCAGGAGTTTTCTATCAGGTAATTAATATCCCGTGGATAGATCCAGACAAGTGCAGGTGTCCCATTTATTTGATGGGACGTCACACAGCCACAACGGATGTATGCATACAGACCAAGGGGGCTAGGAGGACATCAGGCTTGCTGCATCCTAAGATGACGGGTAGTTTCAGCTCACGGAAACATTGACAGGTCCACACAGGTAAGGTCAATTGTAGCTTTTTGACTTGCTGGTGTCCACTTTTATCCTATTCTCCTGCAAGGTTGGCAGGATCCCACTGCCAAATAGGTCAACTGACATTATTTAACTTTGTATAGTCCTCAAAACATTTTATGAGGGATATTCTTGAGGGTTTCTTCCCGCACTATTGCAGGGGATGGAGAGGGGGTTTTGTGTACACCCCCCAACCAAATCATTCAGGGGAGACAGAAGGCATAAAGATGTACAGAACTTGAATGGTGAGGCACACCATTCTTTTTAATGGGCACAGGCCATTACTAGATCTTCTACTTGCACAGCATCTGTACAAGAAAAAGGCTCCATCAAGAGGGGAAGTATAGATTTTACAGAGGGGTATGTACACCTTGTGTTGGTGTACTGCAAAAGGAGCTGTTCTCCCTCAGAACTACATCGTGATGCCATCAGGCAATCACCTGAAGAGAGATCACATGATGGTCCTTCCTCGAGGTGAGGCTACGCATATTGAACTCCATGTGTTTACCTACTGTAGCCTCTCTTTCTCCCTGTCTCAGTTCATGTGCATGCTTGTGCCAATCTGTGCTTGACTGTTTCTCCCAATCTCTTTGCCCTGTCGCAAACAGTATCTTCTTCTCCCACTGTGTATGTATTCAGGTTCTGATATCACTGCCTTTGTATAGGTGCGCTGATGTCAACCTTGGGCCCGATTCACAGAACTAACCTAAGACAAAATCCTAAACTTACTACCATTTTGGTATTCTCAGAAGGCACTTACTCATTTGGTATTCACAGAAGGTCTTACTTACTCATTTTGAGTAACTTACTCATTCTGTGTAACTTACTAATTTTGGTATTCACAGAAGGCACTTATTGATGAGTAAGTGCCTTCTGTGAATACTCAAAATTAGTAAGTTACACAGAATGAGTAAGTTACTCAAAATGAGTAAGTAAGTGCCTTCTGTGAATACCAAAATGAGTAAGTGCCTTCTGGGAATACCAAAATGGTAGTAAGTTTAGGATTTTGTCTTAAGTTAGTTCTGTGAATCGGGCCCATAGTGATGTTGAGGCGCCTATGTAATGGGGAGTGGTGTAGGTAAGGTATATTTTACATGTTTATATAGAGCTACTCTATGAAAATACAGAGTGCTATACAGTTGAACAACCACAGAGATTGAGTTTACTCTACAATGTAATCATCAAACATATACCATAAACTGAAAAGACTTCAATTTCAACAGAAGGAAGAGAAAAAGAACATACTTTTCAACATATTTGATGGGTAGGTGAATTACAGGACGTCGAGTGGAAAGGAGGGAGAGAGGTTTTAGACAGGAGGCAAGGTGGGAGATGAGACAAAACATGCATCAAGTTAGTCACATGAATAGAGGTTGAACAGCTGCTTTTTCATTTTGTTCCTGTACAGAAAATACTATCTTGATGGGCGTGGTTTTCAAGAAGACAATTCCACAGTGAGGAATTCCCTTGCATGAAAGATTGTAATGCTGCTATGTGTAAATTGAATTTCCTTCTTTCAAGTCTTAAATTGTCTTTACTTCTGATGTTTGAGGATGTCTGAGATAAAGCAATTTGAACTGGTTTCTGGCCTCAATTTGAGGCCAGCGGAGGCCTTTCAAAACAAGTGTTAGAAACATTTTCTTTAAAAATAAGAATTATGGTCAAATGCGACACAGCTTTGAGGCGTGTCAAAGAGGTTTTTGGAAGACTGATCACGGTGGGATTTCCAAAGCCTGTGCATGTTAGCACTGATGTTTTCCCATAGATTGGAGTAAGTTACGAGCACTTTTTATTGAATGTTCAGTATCTCAGTTCCTATATAGATGGGGTACGATCCAAAAGAATAGGTGCTTTACTCTGGTCGAGAGATTTGAAATTAAGCTGTTGATGGTGAATTTTGAGAGCCAATTTTTGGTGGAGTTTGACATGTGTTATCATGGCTGGGTCTAAGAAAGTTTGTCGACATCCAGTTCTGAAGGTTTGACAGATTTTTAACTTGTGTGCATCTTCACTGGAGGTGCATTTTATAAATGTGAATAATAGCTACATATTACTGAATGGACATGCAGGGTTCCTCTGGGATGATGCGTACTGCCTCCATTTGCAAGTTAAACTGTGAAGGTGCTACACTTGAACCCATGGGGATGCCGCAAAAGACCAAGCGGTAGTACTTCAGTTACATTTTGCAATCTTACATTGCTGGTTATTGTTAGACCTGTCATCCTTGGCGTGGTTCTTGCCTAACATTTTGCCTTCAGTCCTACTGTTTTGTTGACTCTGATTTTGCTCGCATTAAGACTCTGCACGCTTTACCACTGCTGACCAGTACCAAAGTGCTTGTGCTGTGTCCTTTAAACTTGGTAGAATTTGTTTACAACCAATCGGCACACTTATCTTACTTGTAAGTTCCTAGTTCAATCAATCAGGGGGTTTATAAAGTGAGCTACTCACCCGGGAGGGTCTCAAGGCGCGGGGGGTGCAGCTCCAGTTCAGTCGAAGAGCCAGGTCTTGAGGTTCTTCCTGAAGGTGTGCAGGGTGGGGGAGCGTCTGATGTTGACTGGGAGCTCGTTCCAGGTTTTGGCTGCGATGTAGGAGAAAGCTCTTCCTCCTGTTCTGGTTCTGCAAATGCGGGGGGGTCTCTGCGAGGGCGAGGTCGGCGGAGCGGAGGTTCCTCTTAGGTACGTGGAAGGAGACTCTCTGGTTGAGGTATTTGGGTCCGATGTTGTGGAGGGATTTGTAGGCGTGGGTGAGCAGCTTGAAGGTTCAGTGGTACTACATGTGCCCAGGGCCTGTAAGTTAAATGCTACTAGTGGGACTGCAGCACTGATTGTACCACCCACTTAAGTAGCCCTTTAAACATGTCTCGCTCGGGCCTGTGATTGCAGTCTGTGTGTTCAGTTTTCTAACTGCTGTGTCGACTTGGCAAAAATAAACCTTTTTGCCAGGTGTAGGAAGCTGGCTTTGTATATGATATGCCACTAGGTGGTTATACCATGCACAGAGTCCAGAGATTCCCCTAGAAGTGTACAGGGCTGAATGTAAACCCAAAGTGCTTCATTAGTAAAAGCCCTATACGGGAAAGGACCAGGTTACCTTAAACGTAGGATTTCCTTCTACACTCTTCACAAAAATCTTCGCTCCGCCGATCTGTTGCTGGCCAATGTCACCCGTTTTAAAAAGTCCAGGCTGGGAGGTAAGTCTCTCTCTTTCCTGGGGCCCTTCCACTGGAACAAAATGCCTCTTCATCTGAGAAGCATTGAATCCAGCCCCTTGTTCCGGAAAAAACTGAAAACATGGCTTTTCTCTTGCCCCTAAGCTTTCTTCTTCCATGCTACTACCGTTCAGCTTCAGCGCCAGGACACTCTTTGGAGTAACAGTGCGCTCTACAAGTTTCCCCACATAGACACATAGACATAGTGGTAGTGTGGGCGAGCAGCCTTAGGCCTAACACAGAGGAGTGTAAAACATTAATTGCACACACATTGACCAACAACTGACACACGACTCAAAAAAGAGATCCACACCAATTTTATAAAAATAAGCTTTGTTTGAGTTTTATTGCAAGACCAAGATCTTCGCAAAAAGGTAAGTACGTTTTTCAGGAAAAATATTTTTCAAAAGATGACACTAAGTGCAGTTTTCAAACAGTTCAATGTTATCCTATGAAGGAAAACAACAATGCGGTTTCAAGGGTAAGTACCCAACTTACAGTTACAGTCTTTGGGGTTTAAGGTCAGCACAGGGCAAGGTTCAGGTAAGCACAAAGTCTGCACCACCGGCATTTCAGGGGCGGCCGGATGCAGAGGTCAAATTCGGAGATAGGCCAAATGCGTTTCAATGGAGACTGGGGGTGCTTGAACCACGCTGCTTGCAGGTAAGTAAATTGCTTGCAGGAGCCAAGCTTCGGGGATTAGAGCAACCACAGGGGAGGCCACAAGGCAGCACCAAACATACACCACCAGTGACACAGGGGCGGCCGGGTGCAGGGTGCAAATACAGTATTGGGCGCCCAATACGTTTCAATGGAGAAACTCGGTTGGACAAACAGGCTGCAGGCTTCGAACCGGAGGCTGCACGAAGGTAACCAGCGACAGCAGAGGTAATGTCATATGGCCGTTAGGGTAATTGTCTACATTGCTAAGTTAGCATGAGCTCTGCTGCCATGATGCTCCTTTTGGGCACATTACTACATGGCTTTATTTTGCAGAACTCTGTTTGGGCCTTTCACATGAGAACTGTCTGCTTTCTGCGTTCGCTGCCTGTTCCTGGAGTTTAGTCTGAACACAATGTGCAAGGTTGATAAACAATGCCCCTTGTTATTCTGTTCTGGTCAGTCCATAGCACCTAGACAAAACATGCTAGCACAGCTGCTACCGCTGGAAACTTATGCTTTGATATTATGGGGATGCATGTTATTTTGGCACACACTTGGAGAGGGACCTTTCCAGGGAGAAGAGCTATGCTGTTCCTATGATGTAAAAATACCATCTAGGCACTAAGGTATGGGGTCTGCTGACAAAGCCCAGAGATCTTCTATTATATAATAATACAGCTTCTTTCCAAGGGGAGGGTGGTTAGGCCTTATAGTCCTTTATCCACTGTCTGTATACAATGACATCCCCCTTTGTAATCTATGGTCTTGCGACAATGCTAACTGTTTTAGGTTTATGTGTTTTGCTGCTGGTAGTGGCTTGTATACTGCATTATAGAGCACTATAGTTAAAATAAACATTTTGAACTATAACAGTGACTCTGTCAATACTTATTGTGGACAAGTACAAGTGAGTGAGTGAAAGGGGACGTCTTGCTATCGCGATTCCTGAGAGAGTCGGGAGTGTTGTGTTCTGGGTTGTCTAATCATTTGTAGCTTCGTGATTAGGTAGGAGAACGAATGAGACACTATAGCTAGTCGGTTTTGGGATTTTGGGTACCGAGGCGGTAGGAAGGCTCAGCCCCTACACACCGAGGTCCTGTTTTCCTGCGCATAGTTCTGTGTATGTGCAGAATCCCCGCAACAGTAAGTGGAGGTGTTGAGGGTCGTAGGGCCCAAGGGCTACGGATGCATGGGTGTCCTTTTGAGGTCGGATTCTTCTTACTGGAGCCAGTTGCGTTCGGGGGCAGCCTTTTGATTCACACTGATGGCATTGTCGTGAAATCCAGGAGGGGTCAGCCAATGCTGGATTTGGACTCAGGATTGCTGGGGAACCTTTTCTGGATCAGTGGGCCTCCTGGACACAGGCCGAAGCCGTCCGGTGCAGAGTGGTCAAGAATTACGAATCCGGAGGGCACCAGAGTCCTTGATGTTGTTTTCTTGGGGACAGGTACGCTGTCCTCAGGAGTTCTGATCTTTGTCAAAGGTCAAGCAGTCCTCCTCGGTTCTGGAGGTCACTGGCGGCAGGACAGGTGTTGTCGTCTTTGCAGGGTCATTGAAGCTGGAGACAGGCTGGTAGGGCTGAGGCCAAGTCAGTAGGCGTCTTCAGGCTTCACTGCATGGCGTCTCTTCATCCTTCTTCTTCGGTCAGCAGGAACTAGTTTCAGGGTCTGGGGGTGCCACCTGAATATTAAATTTTGGGGTGTTTTAAGGCAATGACAGGTAGGGCCAATGGGCACCTTACCGGGGGTGACTACACACTCAATTATGCTGCCCTCCTGTGGAACGGGGCATAGTCCTAGCCCTTATTGGAGGGGTCCCCCCATCTTCAAGATGGTGGGGACTGAAAGGTGTACTTCACCTCGCCTCATTCACCTAGAGTTGGCAGAGGTGGGCACAACTCCCATTCTTCCTAGGTTTTCCTGCCCAAAGTAGGGGTGTAAACCGGGAGCTGCCATCTCCTGCTAGCAGAAGAGGCTGGGGGGGGAGGGGGTCACATTACAAAAGCGGCAGGCCTTTGAAGCTTCCTTTTCGATCACTGTGCCCATCCTGGGGGAGGAGGTGTGACCCATACGCCCAGGATGTGCTTTGTTTCTTTTCCCAGAGAGCAGAGGCTCTTGACCCAGGGGTCCAGAAACATGTCTGGTGGTGGCAGCCTGCCTAAACCCAGTCTGTGGCCACACCAAGGCTGGTAGGTTTTCAGCGGGCACCTCTGTGGTGCCCTCTGAGTACATGTTTCAATAAATCCCAAAGCTGCATCAGTGTGGATTTATTGAGAGGAGTAGTTTGGTACCAAAAACTCCTGGGTTTAGAGAAGCCATCATGGAGCTGGAGAACTTGAGTTGTCAAGTTTCCAGCCAATGCACACTCTATGGCTTCCCTGGCATTTACAATATATAAGAATGGGCTTAAATGTTGTATAGGCATATGTGCTCATGCATTTATGCCCACACCTGTGGTATAGTGCACCCAGCGTCAGGGCTGGAAGTCCTGCTAGAAGGGCGACTTACCTATATCTTAGGCAGTGCTAGTTGGCATAGCACACAGGCAGTGTGCCTTGTCGACTTTGTCGTTTTTTCTGCATTAGGCCATGCATACTGTAGTGGCAGTTTGCGTGGCCTAGATGAGGGGTCCCTAGGGGACCCTCTTCAGTCCCAAGGCCCTAAATACCCAAGTACCATTTACTAGGGACTTACAGGGTCCCTGAAGGGCCAATTGTGAAATAGTTTTAGGAAAGAAGCACTGGCACAGGAGACCTGGTTGGCTGGGACCCTGTGCACTGCAATCTAAATCACATCAATTGCCAGGCTAGATGTGGGGGGGCTAACCATGGCAAAAGAGGCACTTTCTCACACCAGGCCCAAACCTTCCTTTTTAATACATATGTCAACCCTAGGGCAGGCTCTGAACAGCCCAGAGCTTCCTCCACTTCAAAGTGGCCACCAGTTTGGACCCTTAGATCCAACTCATCAGTACACTTCCAGACCTGTGGAAGCAGGCAAGGAAAGCGGGGCAAAGTTTTGATTGATTGTCATGATTTTAGCCTCGAAATAATCAGCCAAAGAGTTGCACAGTTGCTGAGAAGGTTGAATCGACAGAGAACAAGCCTGGGGATTGATAACATCACTTAGGACTTTAAAAAGCACTTTAGAAGAGTTTCCAATCTGGCAAATTTGACTAGTAATATAGATTTTTTTTAGCAGTTTTGATACTCCGGTGCTATTTAGTAAGTTCTCTTTTGTATGCCTTTCTGTCGCAGGGATTGTTAGTCAAACGCCGTCTCTCCTTTTTACATAGTGACTTTTCTTGTCTCAACTCTGGGGTGTACCAAAGTGCATGAGTCCTGTATGTATTATTAGAATGTGTTTTAAGAGGAGCAATCCTGTCAGAGGCAGAGTATAAAGCCTTATATTAGTCTGCTAAGGTGTGATTTATAACTTGGTCCTTTGAGGTTACTGAAAAGTCGCATTTTTCAGCAAGTGTCAGGAGAGAAGCGCTGCCATTGACGTGAGACTTTCTTTTGCTCAGATCTTGATTTCTCAAACCTCTCAGCTTTTGCTATCTGAAAGTAGATTAGTGAGTGGTCTGTCCACGTCGAGGGCAGGGAGGGAGTCTACAAGTCAGTGCATTAGAGGTGGTGAAGATTAAGTATAAAGTGTGACCCGCCAAGTGAGTAGGGCCTTCAATCTTTGTTGCATTCCTAATGTCTTTAAGTCAGATTAAAGGTGCGCTACTTCCATGTCTGAAAGATCTTCTCCATGATAATTAAAATCCCCAAGCAGGAGAAATTGTTGTGACGACAACACATAAGTCGCTAAGTATTCAGTCAGGTGGTGACTAAAATCTTTTTTTGGGCCAGGAGAGTACAGCACCCTTCCAACAGGCTTTAGAATTGAATTCCAATGTAAAGATACATAGTTCTATCCAGTCCACACTCAAGGAGTCTATAATAGAGACCTTGATTTTCGCACACTATTAACCTGTAACAGTCGACCATTTCTGCTAGATATCTGCTGCAAAAGATGGGCTGGTACCTATTAAAAAGTATCCTATTGCAGAGCCCATCTGTCCCTCGATATAATGCCCTTTGGGATGCCAATGAGACCCTTTATCTCCTTTACTTACTGCCCCCTGTAACGGCCATGGACCTTAAGAGGTAGATGTTTAGGATGACCGCTCTCAAATGTCTCAATTTTTAGTAAAAGGTCTCCAAAGTCTCTGTCCAGGAGGTGACATCTCAGCACTTTATGATAAAAGATGTCACCAGGGACACAAAACGCTCCTTTTTTCGATGTATGTGTGTACATGTATGGAGGGGTGGCCTATAGGACATATGACCTTGTGAGCAGAGGACTGAGTTCCAAAGGTCCTCCTTACAGCTTTTAATCCCCATTTTTTAAATACAATTGGATTTGCCTGGCGTGTTTTCAATTCTGGTAAAACTTGTAACTGGGCACTGCTCCCCAGGTGAACCTGCTCCTCCCAACCCTTAAGGAGTTCTTGTACCTTCCGCAATGGTGGAAGCTTGTTGGGTACTCTTACGTCAGCAGATAGATCCCACGCCTTTAAACCAACCCATTTTAAACTCGGTTTCAGTTCTTAACTATGGGCCAACTTTCTCAGTGGTTAAAGATAGCAGATACATTATTACAATTGTATCCAGTATGCTGTGGCTATTTGCCCTAGTTTCTCAGCAGATCTGTGGATTTGCGGCTAAAAACATGTCTAATATCTCAACAGTTCAAAAGCCATTGCTCGCTCCTGAATTGGTATTCCAGTCCCAAAAGAGGAGATTTCCGTATGACAGATGAAACAAGTGCCATAGTCAGAGTTCTAGCATCGATGGTCAACAGCAGAGGTACACCAGACACCATACTGGGGAAGAATAGTTAGAGCCTCAACTAATATCCAAAATCAATATTTGAATACTTGAACTATTGGTGCTGGGAATTAATTTAGCATCCAATCTAGGTCTCATTCGACACTGACCTTTAGGAGTCTTTATCTGGAAACCAGCTGATTGCGCTTGGAATTTTTTAACTCGGGGTACTGTTTTCTACTGGCATTGGTATTTTGGGCAGAGTCTATTGCACTTTTAAACCATCATTTCCCCAGACCTATCTGTTCCACACAGATGTTTCAAACTGTTCTGTAAGCAGGTAGCCCAGCCTTTACCAATAGGAGACTCAAGAACACAGGATGGAAAGCATCATGAAATATTTTAAGAACTTTTCGCTGTTTAAGTCATCAGGATCATGGCAATAATTACTTTCCTCAATGAGATATCATGCTCTTGAGGCAGTACCCACACCTTTCGCTCTAATTCAGTCCTGCTGGAATTAAACCTGTTGGAGCACAAGGGTTCAAAGGGTACTTACTAGGGAGTTTGGGTGAGTTAGTGTGAGGAAGCACCTGAATGATCATGGCCACAAAGGTCGAATAATCAGCCCTTATAAGATCTTTCAAAGTTTTTATGGCTCGACTCGTGTTCTAGGTCTTAGAGGGCTAGCTAGACCCTTGGCTCGTCTTTTACTTGGCTCTCCTATTAATTTGCTGACTTGCCTACCTCTATGCAGAACTACCTGGAGTTCCTCTACCTTTTGGGTGAATTCTTTGAAAATTGCAGTGTAAAATACACCATTTGGCCGCATTGTTTTCAGAATTCCTTCTGGTGGAGCAGCCTCATTCACTTGCTCAGTTCATTTGGGATACAGTTCAAAAGTGGAAGTGGTTTAATTTTCCGGCTACACCCCTGGCCGCATTTTATTGTCCACTTAGGGCAACAAATGCAAAAAAAAACATCTGATGGACGTAATGCTGAACAATGTCATTCATTCACCCCCAGTACAGAGATCTGGGCCTAAATCCATCTTTTTTTGCACACCATGCCATTCCAGTTTAGACCCAGCCGTATGCAAATCAGCCTTGACTCAGCTGACGGTCTGCGTGTACTGACCTTTGGCTGGCATTGTGTGTGGACCTGCACTTGGCTACTGGTGTGGGTGGACTCGCGCTTAATGACGGTGTGTGTAGATTGGTGCTTGCCTGGTGGTGTGCGTGCAGTGGTACTTGGCTGGCGGTGTACGTGGACTGGTGCTTGGCTGGCTGTGTGCATGGATGGTGCTTGGCTGCAGGGCCGGACTGGCCGTACCAGGCACCGGGCGTTTCCCCAGTGGCCGGAGGGGTGGGGCCCGGTTTTCTGGCCGTGGGTGTCGGTTTTGTCACTGGGGGCCTGTTTTGCAGCAGTGCTGCAATATCAGCCCCCAGTAACAAAAGCGGTAGCAGTGCTTTTTACTAGCACACCCCTCCCCTCCCAGGGCTGGTCGAGCAGCAAACTGGAGTTTGACTGAAGGTCTGCGTGTACTGACCTTTGGCTGGCATTTTGCTGGCCTTGTGTGTGGACCTGCACTTGGCTAATGGTGAGGGTGGACTCGCGCTTAATGACGGTGTGTGTAGATTGGTGCTTGCCTGGTGGTGTGTGTGGAGTGGTACTTGGCTGGCGGTGTACGTGGACTGGTGCTTGGCTGGCTGTGTGCATGGATGGTGCTCGGCTGCAGGGCCGGACTGGCCGTAGCAGGCACCGGGCTTTTCCCCAGTGGCCGGAGGGGTGGGGCCCGGTTTTCAGGCCGTGGTTGCCGGTTTTGTCACTGGGGGCCTGTTTTGCAGCAGTGCTGCAATATCAGACCCCAGTAGCAAAAGCAGTAGCAGTGCTTTTTACTAGCACACCCCTCCCCTCCCAGGGCTGGTCGAGCAGCAATCTGCCAGGGCTGGTTGCTGTTACTAGTCCGACCTGCTTGGCTGGCGGAGTGCGGGGATGGCGCTTGGCTGGCGTAGTGCATGGGTGGCACTTGGCTGGCGGTGTGCATGGATAGTGCTTGGCTGACTGTTTGCATGGATGGCATTTGGCTTGCGGTGTACGTGGATGGCGCTTGACTGGCGGTGTACATGGCTGGCGCTTGGCTCGCGGTGTGGGTGGATGGCGCTTGGCTGGCGGTGTGCATGGATGGCGCTTGGCTGGTGGTGTGCGTGGATGGTGGTATGCGTGTACTGACTCTTGGCTGGTGGTGTGGCTTGCATGGATCCCCCAGCGTTTTCTTACCCAGAATCTCCGGCAAACCTCGAATTTACTTACAAAGTCACATTTTCCTCACATTTCTGAGTGGGTAAGTTGTAGGATCACCGCGTAGGCACAAATTCCCTACTATCCAGCATTCCCCTTGGTCTCCCTAAAAAAATAATACCTCACTTGTGTGGGTGCCCAAAGTAGCGTCAGCCTAAAAACGTATAAACAAACTGCCCTTTTGGACCCGCTTTGGGCCCCCCTCAATCTCTACACGTTTTTGGCCCTTCCATGTTATAGGCACTTGGCCCATCCACACAAGTAAGGTATCATTTTTATCGGGAGACTGAGGGGAACGCTGAGTGGTAGGAAATTTGTGCCAACAACTTTCCCACACAGATATTCAAGGAAAATGTGACTTTTTAGCTAAATTTGAGGTTTGCAGCCGATTCTTGGAAAGAAAATGTTGGGGGTTAACGCAAGCCACACCTACCTGGACTCCCACAGGTGTCTAGTTTTCAGAAATATCTGGGTTTTTTAGGTTCCCCTAGATGTCTGCAAACCCGGGACCAAAAACACAGGTGCTCTCATATCTATCACAAAACTACCTGAATTTTCAAGGGGGTCACCTGCGTTTTTGGTCCTGGGCTCAGCGACCATCTAGGCAAACCTACCAAACCCACACATTTCTGAAAACTAGACAGCTGGGGGAGTCCAGGGAGGTATGTTTGATAGGTTTCCCTAGATGGCCGCCGAGCGCGGGGCCAAAATCCCAAGTGAGCCCCTTTGCAAAACCAGGTCGTTTTGTGCTAGGTGATTTTGATGTCTCCACAATATGTTTTGGGCTCTTCCCTGCCAAGGGCACTTGGCCCACCCACACAAGTGAGGTACCATTTTTATTGGGAGACTTTGGAGAATGCGGGGTGGGTGGAAGTTTATGGACCCACGCAGATTCCAGAATTTTCCATCACAGAAATGTGAGGAAAATGTGTTATTTATTTTTACAAAGTTTAAGGTTTGCATGGGATTCTGGGTAACAGAACCTTGTGGGAGCCACACAAGTCACCCCATCCTGGATTTTTCTGGGTGTCTAGTTTTCAAAAATGTATAGGTTTGCTAGGTTTCTGTAGGTGCCGGCAGAGCTAGGGTTCAAAATCAACAGCTAGGCACTTTGCAAAAAAAGGGTCAGTTTTCTCTGTAAAAATGTGGTGTGTCCACGTTGCGTTTTGGGCCATTTCCTGTTGCGGACACTAGGCCTACTCACACAAGTGAGGTACCATTTGTATTGGGAGACTTTGGAGAATTTGGGGTGGGTGGAAGTTTGTGGATCCACTCAGATTCCAGAACTTTCCATCACAGAAATGTGAGGAAAATGTGGTTATTTTTACAAAGTTTGAGGTTTGCAAGTGATTCTAGGTAACAGAACCCAGTGAGAGCCACACAAGTCACCCCCACCTGAATTTCCCTGGATGTCTAGTTTTAAAAATGTATAGGTTTGCTAGGTTTTCTTAGGTGCCGGCAGAGCTAGGGTTTAAAATCTACAGCTAGGCACTTTTCAAAAAATGGGTCAGATTTCACAGTAAAAATGTAATGTGTCCACGTTGCGCTTTGGGCCGTTTCATGTTGCCGGCACTAGGCCTACCCACACAAGTGAGGTACCATTTTTATCGGGAGACTTAGGGGAACACAGAATTGTAGAGCAACTGTTATTACCTATTGACTTTCAATGCATTTCTGCCTTCCAAATGTAAGACAATATGTAAAAAAGAAGTCACTTTGAAAAATGTCCTATAATTCACATGCTAGTATGGGTAACCACAATTTAGGAGATGTGCAAATAGATACTGCTGCTAAACTCTATATTTTGTTCCCATGTCGGAAATACATAGGTGTCCTTGATACCTATTTTTCACTCTTTATATTTTACCAAATGAACTGCTATATACCCGGTACACAATGAAAAACCATTGCAAGATGCAGCTCAGTTATTGGCTCTGGGTTCCTCGGGTTCTTGGTGAACCTACAAGTCCTATATATCCCCACAATCAGAAGGGTCCAGTGGACCTAACGGTATATTGCTTTAAAAAATCTGTCATACTTAGAAGAAGTTACAGGTGAAAACGTTGGCACAAATGGCTGTTTTTTTCAACTCGTTTTCAATTTTTCTTATTTTCAACTGTTTCTATAAAAAAAAACTTGAAGGATCTACACAAATGACCCCTTGCTGAATTTAAAATGTTGTCTACTTTTCAGAAATGTATAGCTTTCCGGGATCCATTATTGCTTTCACACCCATTTCTACCATTAACTGGAAGGAGGTTGAAAGCACAAAAAGTAGCAAAAATAGGCTATGTCCCAGTACAATGCCAAAACTGTGTAAAAAAGTTTGGTTTTCTGACAAATGTCTGCCTGCCCCTGAAAGCTGGGAAGATGGTGATTTCAGCACCACAAACCCTTTGTTGATACCATTAGCAGAGAAAAAACAAGGCGCTTTGTTCTGCAGTACATTTTCCTCATTTGAAAAAAAAAAGAAATTAGCTGCATTTTGGCAGATTTCTGGGTCCCCTCTGGGGGAATCCACAAACACTGGGTACATTAAAATCCCCATGAGGTTGGAGGAAAAGGACGCAAATATGACATGGATTCCTTATGGTGACAAAAAGTTACAGGGGCCTAAGCTCGAACTATCCCTAATAGCCAAAAAAAGGCTTAGCACAGGGGGGGAGGCCTAGCAGCAAAAGGGTTAAGGAACCCACAGGCTGTTGAGTCCACACTAAGAACAAGTATTGGCAAAGGCAATAGATGAGGCTTTCATTTTGAGTCTTGATTAAAACATCTTAAAAAAGCACGCTGCAGTAAAAACACAAAAAAGTGATGTATAATATTCTGTCATACACTGCACTGTAAGTGCCCCATAAGCAGTGAGATGCTTCACCAAACAGACCGTAGCATAAAGAGAGAATAATACTACTTTGGGGAGGGGCCAAAGCCCACTCTGTGCCTATGTTGAAGAATTGGTAGCAGTATGTTAGCTGTGCTGTGAAGCCTGACCTAAAAATATCAGGACAGCAAGAGTCAATCAGGTGCTTGAAGACACAGCCTCTCAAAAGTTTGTTCCCTGCACCATCCCCTCCTGCCATAAGAGGCACTGGGAACTCCAGCAATTTTGCATTAAGGTTAAGTTTTTTTATATTTCTTGTTTGGCAGCTTTGATGGCAGAGCAATGCCCATCAGGGCCACGTTCTAGCAAGTTACTATTACCTACCCCCGCTTTCCTTGCCACAGTCCTAAACATAATGAGCTCTGCTACCGCTGATACAGAATTTATCACCCAACAAAATTAAAAATTACTACGTAGGAAACAGTGCTGTAGTCCGCTTCTTTGACTCCATCCTGACAAAAGACAAGGAAGTAAAACTGCTTGACCCACCAGCACTTCCTTTTTTTTCCTTCTGTAAGCATTGGAGTTTCCTGCACATTTCAGGTAAGTGGAAGGTCCGATGCAGCGACCTATAATTCTTTTTTAAAACTTCTTGTACGGGCTCCTGATGCAGTGCTTCAGCAGGCATCTATATCCCAATTTGTTTTTTTGGTCATAGCATTCTCTGTGAACCCGCTTTAGAAGTTCTAAGTGGACGCATATTATTGTGATGGCCATATAAATGTGCTTAAGCCATTGATGAATTTATTTTAAAAAAATTGTGCCAGGGCTGAAAGTATTTATCATTCTCTTAAAGCCGAGATTAAAACAGGACATTAACCCTGATGAACCACAGGAAGACACCAACGGATGTTATATTCAGGGTCCCCATTTTGAAGTGTTGTAGCATGTCAGAAAGAATCTTTCATTCCTGGATTATTCTTCCGATGTTAATGAAGATTATTTCTTCCAGCAGTAACACCAGAGAGAACCTGAAAATCTGCCTTTGCACAATACAATATGCAATTAGAAATGAGGTAAAAAGACCTAATTTCTCAGCATTTATAATGTGATGATATCCTCTTCTGGGCTTCAATGAAAAATGTCCACCCAATATGAAGATCGACACCTTGATAGCAGGTTTGTCATCTCAAGATTTCATAATATCTAAGAAGGCTGTGCCTGCCAATCCTGTGGATAAAAAAAGAAGTGGCTTAAAACGCACCTATGCTGCCTCAAATTTGGGGTGCATGTGTTTATTGGGAGTGATAGAGTAGGGCAATAATTGCAACTCTATTTTGTCCTTAATGGAGCAAAATGTTCGCTTTTGGCTTACATTTCTTATGATGCTTTAAATCCAACGACTGCAACCTCTGGATCAGCAACTGCAGCCCAAGCCACAAATCTCTTACTACATGTATTCCAATCTCCATCAAGAATCTTTTTGGTCCAAAGTCTGTGGATATGTTCAAAACGTCAGCAGAAGACCAAAATGTGGTGACTCCTGGTAACCAGCATTTATAGGATGAGGGTTCAATTCTCAAAGAGCTTTTGGTCTATCATTTTCCAGAAGACTCTGAGACCAGACCTTTCGAGGTATGGGTTGTGGCTGAGGTGCTCCTACTGCCTTTGATTCACCCAGGAAATATTCTGGCTTCTCTGGACCTATGGAATATGGATGCATCCATCCATATTCCACAACCAAATTCTCTACAGTTTTGTGTGAACAAACACTGTTTCAACCTTGCCATACTTCCACTCAGACTATCGACAGCTCCTTGGGTAGTTACCAAATTTTGGGCACATTGGTGAGGGTACTACATGCAAAGGGAATTAGTCTATTCCTTACCTAGATGACTGGTTAAGCTATTCATTTAATTTGTTCAAGCCTTCTGCGAGATGTGCCAACTAATTCAGAACTACAGATGGTTTGTGAATTACAAAAAGTCCAATATTTATTATCTCACAAAATACAGTTTATTGATGCATTATTCAGGACAGACTTAGGCCAACAAGCCTTTTTGACCAAACGAGGAAGGACAAACGGGTTCAAGATCTTTCAATGCTTCTGCAGAAAGATCAACCCCCACCATTACCATTACCAGGGATGCAAGTTTCAAGGGTTGAGGTGCTATTCTAGGAGATCTTAAGGTTCAGGGTCTCTCATCCTGAGTAACGAGCCATAGATCATCGAATCTTTGAAGCCCTCTTAAATATTGCCTGCATTTTCAGGGTCAGGTAGTGTGTGTGACAACCAGGTTGCTCGCTCTTTTATGAACCATCAGGGCAGTCCTTGGAATCCCTTCCTGGTAGCCCTGGCCCTGAAGATATGTTTATGGACGGAGGAGCAAACTCTGTATCTGATGGCAGTTTATATGCTGGGGATGGAGAATAAGCCTGATTGAGCAGGAAATTTCCTTAGTCAGGTTTGATGAGGCTATCTCCTCTCTTTTTTCAGGACAATGTGCCTTTTTTCTGTCCTCATTAGATTGATATGTTTGCATTGGAAGACAGTGCCCTTCTTTTGAGATTTTGTTGTCTGGTTCCTTGAAACAAGGCATGTGAAATAGATGCTTTGTCGATCCTTTGGCCCCAAGAGCTTCTTTATGCTTTCCCTTGTTTCACTTAATCCGCAGAATTCTATGGAGGTTTTAGGAGGAGAGGGGTGAGATTTTGATTGTTCTTCATTGGCCCAGGTGTCAGAGGTTTCCATACCTGGTACAACTAGCTTGCTGTCCACCTTGGATATTCCCTCTCGATCCATCTCCACTTTTGTTTTATGTTCTATCACAATCAACTCTCATCCGCCTGCATTTGGGGGTTTGGCTATTAAAGATTCAGCCTCACAGGCTGGAGGTTGTTCATCAGAGGTCAGGTCACCCAATGCATTCAGTAGTTCAGGAGACAAGGTATGCTGAAGGTTTTCAGTAGGCACTGAGAACATTTTCATAAATGGTACAAAGACAAGGATCAACTAGCCTCTTCTTGTAACCCAACTTTAACGCTTGACCTTTTTTGTATGATGGTATCCTTTTAGGGGTAGTTGTGCCAACCCTGGGGAGCTGATGGGCTGCAACTAAGGCTTTCAGGGTCGAACAGATTGCTTCTACAGATGATTTAGCCTCTAGACCTTTAAAAAGCTTCCTTTTGAAAAATCCAGTATTTCACTCTCTGATCCCTTCCTGGAATCTAATTTTTGTCTTTCAGGCCTTACACAAACTCTCCCCTGAACCTCATCAAGCAGAAGAGCTCAAATTCCTTTCAGCAAAAGTCAATTTTTTAATGGCCATTTGCTCGGCTCAAAGAGTTTGTGAATTTGTTGCTCTTTTATGTGAAGAGCCATTTTGGAGATTTTTCCAGATGGAGTTGTTCTTCGTCCTTCCACTCTTTCCTTCTGAAACTCCCCTCTGTTTTTCCATTGTTCCCAAGATCTGGTCTTCCCATCTTTTCATCCTGGACCATCTTCTGACTTAGAAAACGGATTGCAGTTTCTGGATATTAGACAAGCCTTATCTGTCTACTTAGATAGGACCTCGAGTTTCCATAAAACACATTTCTTACTTGTGACCGTTGGGGTATCTTCCTTAGAAGATACTTGCAATGCTGCCACTTGGGCCCCTCCTTACAACTTTGTCACGCTATCACTTACAGGTGGGCAGAGGGTGCTCTCCTGATTTTGTAAATCATTTCTTGATTGCTCTTGACTCATAGATGCTCCTTCATTAAGTTTTTGTGTTCCTTTCCTTATTAAACTCTCCATACGTACGTTGTAGCATTTGGAGTTTATGTATGCTGTGACAACTGCTATGATCACTTTCCTTCTCTTGGGTATAGCGCAGTCTGTTTAGGACGGTGGCCTGCAAGAGGGGGCGAGGAGGTAACGGGCCGGTCACTTACCGGTAATCTTCATTACTCTGAATTTTAGTCTACCTCTTTCACAGTCTCAACATTTCCCACCGCACCCACCCTGCTGGTTGTGCCAGATTTTCTGGAAATAAAGGTAAACTTGGTATAATGAGGAACTGTTGGTGGGGTCAAGCTGTTTTACTGCCTGACTTTCTGTCCGGGGTGGAGCCAAGGAAGCGGAGTACAACGCTGTTTCCTACATAGGATTTTAAAAATATTCTCGGATGATAAATTCTGCACCAGCTGTAGCACAGCCCATTATGTTTAGGACTGGGCGGTGAACTCCGCTCCGTTTGCGGAGTTTGCGGAGTTTTCCGCACTTCGCGATTCGCGGAGCATGCAAAGTTCTGAAAAACTTGCAGAGCAGAGTGTTTTCCTCGCTCACGTTTGTCAACATTAAGTTGGCGAGCACGAGCAAGGAAAATCCAATGCTAGACCACCTCCCAGCGATATTTCTTAATGCGGGCAGTCGCGGATGGTCGCGAACTCTCGCGATGAGAAACCATCCGTTCATGTTTAGAAAGCTTCCGCTCGAGTAAAAACTCTACTCAAGCAGCCCAAAGAAGCAGTGCCCTCTTGCACTGTGCATGGTGCCGTTCGTGCTGATTTTCCAGTGCGGGACAAACACCCGGCGCAAAGAATCAGCACAAATGGTGCAACCTAATGCACTCCGCCGCTTTTGGAACTCCGCGTAGCGCAGGGGAGTTTTTTGGTCACTACGCGGAACTCCACAAACTCCGCCCAGGCCTAATTATATTTAGTATTGTCGCGAGGAAGACTTGAACTCAGGTGATGAAGATTACCAGTAGGTAACTGGGTCATTACTGAACCTTTGATGACAGTTGAATAGAGTGGGAGACAAGCTGCACTTGTCGAAGGCCACATAAATCGTCAAAGTCTGACTCGAACTCCGGGCCTCTTGCTGTCACCACTGCTGGTCCGTCGTGCTTCAGCTGACAGCAGTGAGAGGTGCAAGCAGTCTGTGTTATGTTAATAGCTTTGCTGACAGGCCTTCGCTCACTTCATTAAACTTCTTAGATGGTGTCAGTTTAGAGCGATGTGCGGATGTGGTCTGTGGGCACGATCCTGAGATCAGATTCTGCATAGCACTGGTGTTCCAGCTTCTTCAATCAAAAGAACTCTCAGTAGAGGGTGTTTAATTTCCCCCCTCAGGCTTGTTTTTTTCCTTGCTCGACCTTTTCGTAATGTATTGTACTTTTCCTAATCCCACGTTCCCTCTTACTTAACCATAACTGATGCAGAAAATGATCAAAGAGCCAATTTACTGTACATTAACAAACTGCTTTAGGAAGCTTGTTGGAAAAGTTGGTGGTTAGATTTGTTATCGAGTGTCAGACAAGGCTTCTTTCTTTCTGTAACAGCATCTTCTCCGCTCCCCTGCGGTAGCCCGTTTGGGGTGGGGGCGCTGTTCCTCTGGTGCAGTCGAGGGCTACTGCAGGTGGGCATTCGGAGAGCATCACAGGGCCAGCCTGTGTTCATATAGCACCCTGGGCGAAAGCGTGTTGCACCCTTCCTGGTCAACTGCTGCAAGCTGGAGGTGAGGGACCGCTTGGGAAAAAGAAGAAGGGGCAGAAATGGAAATCCAGGGAGTAAAGGAAGAGGCCAATAAAAGAATTCTAGTGAGTCTAGAAGACAATGAACAGGAGGAAGCAATCTGGAATTGTACCCATGTAAAGCAAGGCGCCCTGTTCCTGGGCCCAGCTCGCCATTGCCTAAAGCCAGCAGTGGTCACTATGTACAGCCTTGCTGCGCCTTACAAAAACCTTTCATCCCAGACCCAAGAGGGCTCCCTTTATGTTTGCTGCCCTTTTGGTCACAGAGATGTGAGGTCTACTATGGAGTGTAACTCTAAATCCGAGCAGTGGAAAAGATAAGAAAGCTGTCTGACATCAGAGGGCGGCTTGTCTGATGGCAGAGCCTGACAACGTAGAATGGAGCTGTAGTCTAGAGGCTAAACTGTCCATTATAGATCCGGGCAGGCCTCTGTCTAGCCTAGACTAACACACTGGACTAAGTTATGACCGAGAGGCTGGATAAAAGCTTGTGGTTCGGCCTTCTCACTGTTTTGAATTGGGAGATCTTAGAGTGCTGGCATAAAGGGCTGCAGTCGGTGTGGGTTTCTATGCCAAGAGCGGTGGCAGAAGGCAATAATGTTGATGTAAATGTGAAGGAGATGGGTTCCACGTTCTAGATTTACTCTGGAACCCCTGGCCAATGTCTCTTTTTGTCTGCATGAAAGTGTGGAGGGGAGGAAAAAGCGTTACCCAATTACGCATTACTGTTCCAATGAAGCATGACTCCGAAGAATAACAGATTCCCGATCCAAAGTTTAGTACGTTTATTACAAAGGCAAGAACAGTTGGACATACAAACATCTCAAGACTAGGGTGTAAAAGTACATCGGAACTAATACAAATCCAAACCTACGGGTGAAGTTAAGACAGTGCAGCATGCACAGAATAACTAATTCCAGAATCAGGACACAGAAAATGACAGCTCCAATATCGAGAGTCCCTTTCATTGAAGATTCGTAGGTAAAAAGCATTAGTCTGTCGCTACAAGACCACTAACGTGACATCCCTACTTAGTATTTCCCCAAGGCAAGTTCGGTAAAGGTGTCAGCATATGAAGGCTTCCCAAGAAGGCTACTCACGTTAAATGGGTCAAGTAACATAAAGCTACAAAGCTCGTTCTAAAATGTTCTCTTTCTCATGGCAAGGCAGAAGTTCCTGGACTCTGTCCCTAGATCCAGTAAACGAACCTGTAACAAAACCATCCCATAATGCTCTGTAACATCACCACATCCAAGCAAGCCACCTCCTCATAGGTAACTTTCCATGCAGCAGCGATGCTCCCAGGCCTTGGCTCGATGACCTTGATTCCCAGGCTCTCTCCGGTGAGAAAGAACACCGTTCCACATTATCAGCATCACCATATAATGTATCTTCACCTCCCTAAACCTAACTCCTAAAACAAAGACATTATTCTAACTAACAAGGATGAATTTCTTCCACCTGCAACAGAAATATGAGAAAGAACAAGTTCTGCAAACACATGAAATTTACTAGCAAATCTAACACGAGAGCCTCCAGGGTAAATACAACTTAGACCTACAGAATTTGGCCAACATAAGAAATGACACGTAATCTCATATAGCACATGTATAAATAAACATTATTACTGAGCACGCTCAGTTAGCACGTTACATAAACACATTAATGTGAGAATATTAGTTAACTGCACATGTGAGCCCTACACGTTAAGGTTTTCATCTAACTACATGTAATTGCAACGTTGTTTTATTCGCGTTTACACTGAAATATACCTAGCACTTCACTTTTCATGTTATTACATTGCACACTCTAATGACCCAATGTTAGCACAATAAAGGATTATATGGGACGCGAACTACTCATGATTATAATGCACCCCTACAAATGACAGAGCAAAATCTGCTGCGCTCTGTCAAATGTATGCTGCCAAAGCCCATATTCTTTATGTCTGAAAGCACTTACCACTCCATGGTGCGGAGCACTGTTGAATATTACAGATTTGCTACAGAGTATAGTGGCTTTTCCTGGTGTCTCCAGTTATCCTATTTTAGGTTACGAAGTTTGTTTATCCTGAGTGGATCATCACTGGTTACTGTTTAAGAGGGTATTTTTTTTATTTCTCTCCATCATCATCGAGTTAGTTGGGGGGTGGGGGGGTCCACTTCTCTTAACTCCGTTCTGCTTGTTTTTCCAGTTTTTCATCACCAACGAGTACATCTAAAATCTCATTTGGCGGTGATGGAGTGGGTTTAGAACTAGATGTTTAGACTCTACAGGGAACGTACAGTCATGCCGTGCTGGAGCACGTATTAACATTTGAAACTATTTACAAATTTGCTGCACAAGCTTTAAAGATGGGTTGTGGCTCATCATGACCGATCAGGCTCATAGGAAACAGGAAAAGACAGGATTGTCCCAGTTTTCTTTGAAATCATTTCCTGTCTCATATCCTCATGTCCCAGCAGTCTTTTAGTGGGGCGATTTTGTGAATCTGGGTACCACTGATTTAGCCTTTCATCCTTCCAGATTGATAAAAATTGACCCATTCCATATAGTGGCATGCTTAATACAAATGGTCGATTCAAAGAGGCCCCACTAGGTGTTTTAATTTGCCCTTTGGTGACACATCATGTTCCCTCCTTTCCCTCCTCATGTCACCTCTCCCTCATTCTTTTACCTCACAGCCTCCCCGTCTCTCTTTCTTCCTCTTTCCTTCCGCGCTCCTCTGCTCTCCTACAACACCCTGAAGTTCCCCTTAGTTGTTGTAAAGTGCAATGTCAAAAAACCCACGCAGCATTTTGACATTTTTCACAAGATCCCTCATGAGAGGGAAGAGTTGGTTCTGCGCCTTGCTTTCAAGTTCCGTCTAGAAACACCTCTACCTGCTCCGCCTGTGGTGTTTATTGGTAGCTGCTGGGATACGGTGGTTTGACACATTTTATGATTGTTTTTATCATTTAATCGCTTGGCTGCTTGATTTGGGACGCTGGCTTGCGCTTTTAACGGGCCACAGGGGCAGCGTAAACCAGCGCACTTTGGAAGCGGGATGGTGTGAGCCGTGATTACTCTCATATTTCAGCACACTGCTCTCTCTCACTGCTGTTTGTCATTCAACCGTTTCGATTATATGAGCTATTTGATCAGAGATTAACGCTGGTTTGTAGGAGGTCAGCCAGGTATTTGTTTTTGTGGAGGGCAGGTAGGTGTCGGGGCACATGTCTATTTGCCATTGTGCAAAAAGATCTGCTGACCGCTTTAGTTTAATCTGTAGCGTGATGGATATGCCCAGACGTGGGTCCCTTGCTCGCTGTGCCACTGGAGTCAAGCTAGCCTGGCTGATGAGGGGTGTTAGCCTGAAACCGTTCCCAGGATGCTTGTTTCCGGTCCAAGGAGGACCAGGCTTGGCAGTTTAGGCTGGACTGTTCCCATGAGGAGCAGGGTCAAGACTGATTTGCATATGGCTGGGTCCAAACTGGGGTGGCGTCTTGAGCAAAAGAACAATGAATTTAACCCAGATCTCTTGACTGGGGGTGATTTTTGATTCCTTCAGCATTCCGTCCATCATTTGTTGCCCAGCGATTTTCGCCCTAAGTGGGATGGGTATGCTCAGACTTGAGTCCCTTGCTCACTGTGGCAATGGATTCAAGCTAGCCTGGCTGATGAGGGGTGTTACCTGGGTAGGACCTGGCTTGGCTATTTGGGCTGGACTATTCCCATGAGGAGCAGGGTCAAGACTGATTTGCATATCGCCGGGTCCAAACTGGGGTGGCGTAGTGAGCAAAAGAACAATGGATTTAACCCAGCTCTCTTGACTGGGGGTGAATGTTTGATTCCTTCAGCATTCCGTCCATCATTTCTTGCCGCAACACTTTTTGACGTAAGTGGGATGGATATGCCCAGACGTGAGTATGCCGACATAAGTGGGATGGATATGCCCAGACATGGTTATGCCCAGACGTGGGTCCCTTGCTCGCTGTGCCAATGGATTCAAGCTAGCCTGGCTGATGAGGGTGGTTACCCTGAAACTGGTCCCAGGATGCTTGTTTATGGTCCAGGGAGGACCCAGCTTGCCACAGATATAAGTTGCTTATATCTGAGATCATTACACTTAAAACCTATAAGCCACCCCTAAGGCAGGCCTTTCAATCCAGAAGGCAGGGCGCTCGGTAATAAGTGTGAGGGTGCCCCTGGATGAGCAGGACACCCCTACAACCCTCGGAGTCCATTCGCCCGGGTAGTAAGTGCATCAGCCATTACGATATCTAGAGTGGCCATGCGTCAGTACGCGATGACTATCTCTAAACTGGCTATCACGAACCCTGTTGTGTTTGGTATCCTGTATAGCTCCTCCAGGAGGCCCTCAGTGCTCCTAGTACCAGTCTTCTAAACCCAGATAGCAAACTATGGCTGCTGCGGATCAGAGACATGATTCTGCCCTCCTGCTGCTGAGCCGAGCAGGGGATGGCTGGACAATAGGTTTCCTGTCACAGGGAGGTGTGACCACCTCCCAGGCAGGACTTAGTGTATTGGGACAGGGTGGGGGCGCTTGCATACTCCAGTTGGAACCAGTTCAAGGAGCCGTTGGCTCCAGCTCTGGTGCGAAACTGGACAAAGGACTTGGGAGTATCCTCCCCACTGTCCAGCCCCACCTGTGGGAGGGACCCCTGAATCGTCCCAACCCTTTCCTTAGGGTACTTAAGGGCTTACCTGTGGGCGGTTCCTTAGATTCGTCATGGGACAAGATACAGATCTGAAAACACTTCATCTTCAACCGTCTGGGCACTTTGGACTTCGTTGGACTTCGCTTTGGGAACCGAGACTGCATCTGGGAGAACTCCTCTTGCTCCTGGTCTCGTCATCCTGCCAGTCTTCTGTTTCGACTGTGCTCCATACAGGTTCTTCTCCAGGCCTGTGGACACCCAAGACACCGAATGAATCTCCCTTGGAGTGAAGGAGTCACTCCCCTGCATCTGCAGGCACCGCAACAAAGCTGACCAGTCTGCTGTTCCTGAGCTCCCACGGACTCTGAAAGGTTCAGCAACACAGGTGGTGGTTCTGTAACTCCCTCGAGGCCAGCATTGTCTTCACAGCAAGTTTGAAGCCAGTATCCCTCGTCGGAACCGCTGGAGCAGTACCCCGCTGCACCGCATTGACTTGCTGTTGCCAAGGCTTGTTGACTCTCTCCTCAAGAGATCTTCTGGCTCCAAGAAGCTCCAGCCTCAAGCATTTTCTGCAACCAAGATCTTTTGTCTCACCAAATACTCTGCACCGTGGGCCTTCATCATTTGTGAGCTGCTGGAGGTCCTCCTGCGACTCCTGTACCTCTGGCCTGTGGGTCCTCTCGAGAGTCTTCTTTGGCTCCAGTGGACTTCCCTGCTAGCTCGGGGCCTGCTCTGACTTACCTGTTCGTGGTGAGTCACTTGGACCTTGCCGGTCCTGACACTGCACCTTTATCGCATACTACGTTTGTTGCCATTACCAAGGCTTGTTTGTGCTTCCGACGGACACCGACCCCCTGGCTCTTGACATCCGACAAGGGACAGCTTGTGATTGGCTCCTGGTCTTCCACAGCATCACCTGGTCTGCACAGCTGCAGCTTCAATGGCACCGTCAACTCTCCAGCATCTCTGACATCGGTGGGCATTCATCTTCCATGCCTCCTGGTCACTCCTGAGTGGCATAGACTCTGTCCGCTCTTCTTGCCGGTACCTCTCATCTTGAATCCACCTTTGGATTCCACCGGACTCTTTCACCTTCTTCACCAGCAGCATCTTTTCTGAAGTCCTCCATTGTGGTCTACGGCGGTTTCCGACGTCACTATGCACCTATGCACCCAGTTTCCCTGCTGTAGGCATCCTGGTTCCTGGGGTATCCACGTGTGGGGTGACTCTCAAACCTTCCATCTTCCACTGGTTTTCTTCAGGGTCCTCTGGGAAAACTGCAACCGCGACTTTCCCATTGACTTGTATTGAGCAAGCGGTCGTGTTCCCACTCTGCACACAGCCTCCGTGGGTTTCCTAGATATTTACCTTGGGTGTTTCCTTGGGACCCCTGCTCTTCTACGTCTTCTGAGTCCAGTCTCGACTTAGGTTGTGGTTCACATTCCACTATTTTAGTACATGGTTTGGCCTCCCCTTGGAGACCACTGTGTATTTGTGCTACTTACGTGTTCTATTATCAAAGTATTGTGTGTATTGTTTTAAGATGCCGGGTCCTTACTCCAACGCGCCATAACTTGCATGCCTACGCTCTTGACCTTCAAATTGCCGTACAAGCGAGAAGGGAATATAGTAGTTCTCCCAACATATGTGCCCTACTTCACATCTCCTCTACCTGAAAGTACCTCGTGGTTGTAGTGGAACACTAGCCCTGACTGACCACGATTGTTGTAATTTGCTGCTGCCATCTGGATGCTCGAATGTATTTACCTTGTCTCTATATTTGTATCAGCTATGACCGCAATGTGACTTGTTTGTTACCTTTGTGTTACGCTTTAAAATGATAAATAATTTTTTTTTTTTTTAAGTATTGTGTTTATTGTGGTTATATCTCCGGGTAGGAGATATTGCAATGTGTTAGTGAGTGTTTATAGTGAATGCATATTTTTATAACTACACTGTGTGGTTCTTTTTCACTTAAACTACATCATAAGATTAAGTATTGGTAAAACAAGCTGCTTTACACTCCTTCTGGACTAAGCCTGAAGGCTGCTCTCCACAGCCACCACTTAGAGAGCTTTATAAGGTTGTCAAAGACCACTAAAATCACCATAAGGCTTGTCTGGATTAGTGCAGGGTGCTACACTTACATAAGTGAGCACCATATACTAAGCCAGCCTCCTACATACAGACAGTCAGTAGGGACGGTGATCCGAAATACGACAATCATGTCATCCGTATTTAACCTGACTACACTCAGAAGGTACAGTAATTGCGACAGTCCTTCACTGCGGTTAGGAGGCACTTGCGCTCCAAGGGGCTGTGTTTGATGCTGTTTCTTCCCAGCATACTTGAAGGTCCTGCTGGGGGGTCTGGCCATCTTCTTTGACTCACCAGATGAGGCATCATGGAACTGGATGGAGGTGCACCATGACACTGGTGCCACATCTGCTGCTGGACACCCATCGGATGGCTGGAGGCAGGAGATGCGGCCGCAGAACCGGGGACAGAGATCCCAGGGAGTGCAAGTTGATACACAGTCTGCAGGGAGAGTTGTGGTGAGACAGGATGGCACACTAGACATTGAAGGCCGCAATATTGAATGAGAGAAGGCAAGGGCCCTGGCGACTGAGGACCTGACTACCCCGTCCATGAGCTGACTTCCTAGCATGCCTCCTGGGACTGCCTGCAGGACGCCGCACACTCTGATACCTTGGGGCATGCAAGCATATTGAGGAGATCCTTGGGCGATTGACCAGAGACCGCTGGCTGCCCCCCTGCCCCCCGCATGTGCTGGGGGAGGGGTTTGTGGCCCCTCACCTCATACTTAAACTGTGCGCTGCGGACATTATGGGGAGAGCACAGAATGGCGAGTTGCAGGCCTTACCTCTGGGCCTGCTGCGACCCCCCCAGCTGTTGGTTTTTACTAACAATCACTGTGTCTTTCTTCTCTTTCTTCTCTCACCCACTCTTTTTTTGCTATTTTAAATTACCTTTGATTGTTAAACACACCGCACATTGCGGTCTTTGCAGGATTGTTGATGTGGCTGAAGCAGACACCGGGGTGATTCAGGGCACTTCAAACCCGGAACATACCCCCCATGTTGAGTGCAGAGGTGACACTTGCTGGCCATGTTTTCTTTGTAGGGGAGATGCCAATAGGGAGGCTCTAATTGTGCATGTACGTTTGGGGAGACACAGTTGGGTGTGATGAGTGTTTACCCAGGGGGTGAGTGGGGTGTTTGATAGTTTAATGGCGGCTGCATGCAGAGTGAATCAGAAGGGGGAGATCGGGGGCAGTGAGTGCGAAGAAGAGTGAGGCGTGTGAGGGGCTCCCTAGGCTCGACTGGAGAGGGGTCCGACAGTTGCATTACAGCACGACATGGCAGGCCCCATAAAAGTGATCACGTGGAACATGTGAGGTCTCAACACGTTCGTTAAGAGATACTGAACACACTCCTTACTCAGATGCCACAACATCTGCATTGCATTCCTACAGAAAACACATCTGCGAGATAGGGAGGCCCAGAAACTGGGAAAGAAATGGTGAGGTCAAATGTACTCTGCCACTTACTCAAGCTACGCAAGAGGCGTGGCTATCTGGAGGTCCGGTTACGGTTAACATATTGCAAGGCGGGTGTGGGGGGGTGATACGTCCTGGTCCAGGGGATGCTCAATGGCAGGAAGGACTGCTTGCTTAACGTGTATACCCCAAGCATAGAAGACGGGGACTTTTATGCCCTGGTCAGAACCCTGCACATGCCCTACATGGGTATGCCACTGTTGTGGGCGGGAGACTTTAATTGCATCCTTGAAGACACATGGATAGGCTATCCACCAAGGCAGGGGACTAAGCCCCAGATGACCGCTGCGCTGTGAGACACTATGACACACTTTGACTGTGTGGACATCTGAAGGGCCCAACACCCTGAATAAAAAGAATACTCTTGTCATACAGTGGTTCACAACCCCTATAGCAGACTGGATAGATCCCTCTTGACTGGGGGTGTGGCACAGGTGGTGGGTGAGACACAGAACCTGGTGCGTTATCAATCAGACAATACCCTGTTATTGCTGAACTGGGGGACGAGGACCTCTTGACCCGGGGTGCCCTTATGGAGACTCTGCCCAGACCTGTTACGAGATGCTGTGTTTCACCAGGGTCTGTGTGAGGCACTGGATGGGTACTTTGAAGTAAATTGGCAATTGGTGGGCTCTAGGGGCCAGGAATGAGATGTGTTAAAGGTGGTAACAAGAGGGGGATGCCTCTCTTGAATTGGTGGCTTCCATTGCTGATTAGAGTTGCAGCTGGTGGACGTTGAGAAATGCTTGGAAAGGCTACAGAGTGATGTCTTAGGGCGGGGCAGTGAGAGCAATCAGATGCTTACAGCGCAGAGGATGCTTCGGGGTAATTGGGATTGCCTAGATAAATGTACTAGATGGGAATACCGGCAGTATTTACACTGTGAGGGTGCTAGGCCGGGTCATTTGCTGGTCTGTTTGCTCAAAACGGAACCCCCCCCCCCCAGATCCTGAGTCTCACCACTCCGGACGGAGATGTGGCATGTACACAAGTGGCAATTAATGCACTGCTCCACAGGTATTTGGCAATTGTTTACAACCATGCTTCCCCCGCAGCCCTGGAGGAGTTCTCTGTCTTCCTGAATCAGGTTGAGGTGCCTTGACTGATGGAGGAACAATATGTGCAACTTGAAGTGGACCTGAATGGGGAGGAACTGGTGGAGGTTCTGGGGAGCACATGCCTAGATGCAAAGGACCGAGGCCAGATGGCCTCACGGTAGAGTGGTACCAGCAGTCCAGAGCACAATTACTTCCCAAATTGCTGGAGTCACTTTAGGAGGCAGTCTGCATGGGGGTCCTCCCACCTTCTATGCGGGAAGCACAGATTGTGGCGATCCCTAAGCCGGACAAGAACCCCACCGGCCCAGGGTCTTATCGTCCCTTATCAATGATCACCATTGACTGCAAAACCCTTTCGAAAGCTCTAGCTAGAAGGCTCTGTGGGGTGGCTCCGCACTTGGTGCATGAGTACCAATGTGGTTTCATACCTGGCAGAGGGACACACATGAACTTGAGGCGTTTATCCCATGTTATGCACTCAGTCAAGGGGACGGCAATGGAGGGAGTCCTTGTGGCTCTCGACATTGAAAATGCCTTCAACGCCCTGAGCTGAGAGTATCTCTGCAAGGTGCTGTGTTGAATGGGCTTCTGCCCGAGTGTCATGCGCTGGGTGCGGCTATTATATGAGGCACCAGTGACTAGGGTGCGTACCGGTGGTGTCGTCTCTAACCCCCTGCAGATAGTAAAAGTCACTAGGAAGGGATGCCCGCTTTCCCCATTGCTCTTCACCTTAGCCGCTGAGCCATTAGAAATATATCTTCGGACACACTTAGCTGCCCCGGCCACACCATGCATGTCATCTCCATGTAAGTGAACGACACACTCATGTATCTGCTTCGATCTGGTGTGGCTGTCTCTCTTCTCTTGCAGATGACGGCTAACTTCGGGGCTGTATCTGGCCTCCGGGTGAACACACAAAAGACCGTTGTGTTCCGGTTGGCAGCACTGTAGGGTGCAGTCAGAGACCTCTTGTCAGAGGTGGGGGCTCCTTGAGAGGTGACGGCTTTCCGTTACTTGGGAATCAGAGTAGCCCACACATTAGAGCGGCAGTAGGAGCTCAACATAGGGAGGGTGATGCACGGACTGCAGTCCTCAATTGCCTTTTGGAACACCCCCCCTCTTAATTACGGTCCGAGTGGCACTGATGAAAATGGTGCTACACCTACGGTGCCTTTATGCCTTCTAGAATACGTTTTGCACCATTCCTCACACTACTTTTGCAGCAGTTTGACCGCCTTCTGATCTTACTAGTGTGGGCAGGGAAAAGGTGTTGAGTGAGACTTGTGGTTCTGAAGCTGGACGTCGATAGAGGCGGGCTGGGAGATCGTGATTTGCAACTCTACTACCTAGCGGGTTACCTACAATATGCAGTACTTTGGTGCAAGGAGGTCTCAAACTGGGAGAAACGGCTACTGCGTGGACTGATTGAGGAATTGACCTTCCCCCTGAAACTTATTGGGGGAGGAGGGGACTCCGGGAACTGCCTGCACATTGTAAGAAAAGTGGTGGAGGGGTGAGAAGTAGCGACACTTTGTGTCCTAAGGCGACAACCTTATGCTAACCAGCTACCCATTTAGTGGCTGGGCCTGCTCCTGAAGCTTCACACAGTAATGGACATTGGCCAGTGAATGGAGGGGGATGCAGGTCCTTGGGGGATCTATACCAGGGAGACATTGCTTTGTGGAGGCCAGTGTCTACTTCTATCTTGCCCTGCGTCAATTCCTGCAGTATGCAAAAATCTTGCTCACAATCCGGGAGCTGTGGCCCAGTTTCTCGGAGGAGCCTCAAGAGTCTCAGATGCTGCGGCTCCCTGGACGTGGGATGCTGCAGGGGCATGATTTTGCATCTTAATATGGTGGTTAAGCTAGTCCGGCGCACTAACACTCTACGCGCATGCCAGCTGTGGGACGCTGACCTCAGTGACCCCCTGACAGAACGCAAATGGGACAGGGCATGCACCCAGGTCAGGGAGGTTGCAAGTAATGCGAGATTTAAACTGACACAGTTCCATTATATGCATCGCGCATACGTCACCCCCCAGGGACTACATAGAATTTTCCCGGCACAACACGGGGGATTCCCAAGATGTAACACTTGCCCAGCGACTTCCTGCACATTACCTGGGCTAGCCCCATTCTGGGGGATTATTGGAGAGGCATTTTGGCTGAGCTCGGGGGTATAATTGCCATTCACTTGGAGGCCACACCCAAACACTGCCTGTTTAACCTACTCCCGCCAACGCGGACTGGTGCAAAGAACTATCCCACTTCACATCCCTGGGATTACTCTTAGTGAGGCACCAAATAGCGATACACTGGATGGTACCTTTGCCACCCCACTTGCTAGGTGGAGGGGAGACCTGCAAGAGTGGGCCATAACTGAGGAGAAGCAACTACAAATGGTCAGAGCTGATGAGAATGCTGAACTTGACCTGGAGTGGTAGGAGGAGAGGGTTGACCAACTGGCTGAAGCTGTGTACAATAATGGGCCTCCAATGGTGACCCAAGATGGTTCTCCGGGGGTGGATACCTGAAAATAGCCTGATTGGCCTGCCAGGGCATGGTGGATGGAATGAGTGTACTGGAGAGAGAGAGAGAGAGAGAGAGAGAGAGGAGTGTGTCAGAAAGGGAATAGACAAGGCAGGTACGCGGGAGAGATCACATGTTACCCTAGTATTGTGCAGTGGGTCCCGCGACCCACCCGAAATGTGACAAAGGAGAGGGGGCAATCGGGCCTATGCTAGTGTATGATGAGACTGCTTCAAACGTCCCTCCCCCGCCAAAGGACCCTGAACTTCATTGACACAGCTGCCACTGTTTTTGTGTTTGTTTATATTTTTATTGTTCGCTGCCTTGAGTCTTTTTTTATTGATACCTACTGCAAATGTATGTGCTATTTGAACACTTTTCATTTTGCCTGGTATGAAACAAAATTTTTACTAAAGTCTTAAAAAAAATGTTCACTCTTGTGAGATGAGGTTTTGTAGTTGGTCCATGTTAAAAAGCAGACTTCAGTATCCAGCCCTGCTCTGAGAACAGCTTCTATATTGTGTACAAGAAGGGCACGAAGTTCCTCTAATTTATAAAGAGAGGGCGAGGAGATACTCCGGAGGGTTGGTCAACTGTGGCCCCACTCTGAAAAGAAAGGAAGGGGGAATCTCAAACGGAACTAGGCCTCACACACCTAGCAGCTAGGTGTCATGCTTCATCATATGAGCCTGCCTCGTCTGGTCGGCGCTGCAATACCTGACGGGCACCCAGTACGGGGCTCTTGGCGGGGATCTTCTGTTCCTGCCGGTGGGGCAGTGGGGTGAGAGGCCTAGTGTGTGTAGATGTGAAGGGAAAGGAAGGTGAGTTAAAACAGGTCAGTCAGTCCTAGCAGTCATTTATTCAGAAGGTAAACTGCCTGATTAAAAATATATATAGAGAGTGACAGTAAATATGAAGTAATGTATCTAGCTATCTGTGTCTTACTTCTGATGGATCGACATGCTTGCGTGCCAACAGTGTCAGAAGGATCTGGGCACTTCTTCAGGATCAAAACAAATGCTATCTACACAGCGTGGTAAAGTAATACTTACATACCACGTACTCAGGTCAATAACCTAAACTGTTGTCTACTAATTACTTGCAACAGCGTCCGGCGGTCAACTAGGACACCAATGTGGGTCCAGCGTTCAAGCGCATTCCGTTTTCGGCGGCAGGGTAGGTCGCAGGCGGAATGCACTTGAACGCTGGACTCACATTGGTGTCCTAGTTGACCGCCGGACGCTGTTGCAAGTAATTAGTAGACAACAGTTTAGGTTATTGACCTGAGTACGTGGTATGTAAGTATTACTTTACCACGCTGTGTAGATAGCATTTGTTTTGATCCTGAAGAAGTGCCCAGATCCTTCTGACACTGTTGGCACGAAACATGTCGATCCATCAAGAGTAAGACACAGATAGCTAGATACATTACTTCATATTTACTGTCACTCTATATATATATTTTTAATCAGGCAGTTTACCTTCTGAATAAATGACTGCTAGGACTGACTGACCTGTTTTAACTCACCTTCCTTTTCCCTTCACATCTACACACACTAGGCCTCTCACCCCCACTGCACCCACCGGCAGGAACAGAAGATCCCCGCCAAAGAGCCCCGTACTGGGTGCCCGTCAGGTATTGCAGTGCCGACCAGACGAGGGGCAGGCTCATATGATGAAGCATGACACCTGGCTTGCTAGGTGTGTGAGAGCCCTAGTTCCGTTTAGGGGATTCCCCCCTTCCTTTCTTTTCAGAGTGGGGCCACAGTTGACCAACCCCCTCCGGAGTATCTCCTCGCCCCTTCTCTTTATAAATTAGAGGAACTTCGTACCCTTCTTGTACACAGTACTAACTGGGGCATGTACGTTGGACCTCTTTAAACTTGCCCCTTTGTCCCCCCTTGTTGGAATAACAGCTCTATATTGCCATTTAAATATATTCCTGGAAAATATGGAATGATGCCATCAGTATGTTTCACTTAACAACAAATAACTACATAATTCACTTGCATTTGTTACATTGTTAAAATGATGTAATGCAACAATGTTGGAAGTAAAAAGTGTCAATGCTATTGTAAAGTTTATTAATATATTTGGTAACAGTGCCAAATGTACATATCCTGATTAATGCGTATGGATCAAACATTTTGAAACTGTAGATAAAACAAACTTTAGTTAATTCTTATATATGTGGTTGATTTTAAAAGCATTTGATACAGCCCATGTCATGGGACATACTCTTTTCTACTGCTCTCAGTCATTTATGTTCACCAATATCAGGACATCTACCAGTTGGTCAATCTGAATGTCGCAAATGCGCTGATAATTATAGCTAAGTCCTCCACATGTAAATGAGCTGCAAATTGCTTTTAGGAGGCAAAAAACAAAATCTTATCATTTTGGGCTACAATGGATCTGTTGATGAATGATTAATTTGAGCAAAAAGTGCAGCTATGGCTTTCTCCTTTATGTAAATAGCTGAAATGTAAATTTGAAGACGTAGAAAGTGCATGGGACACAATTCGTTCATATGGGTTTGTGGCAGTATCCTATGCAGATAACCCACAAATAGTGGTATCTATGTAATCAGATGTGGATGAGGTTGCCAGCAAATTCCAAAATTGTCTGGCTAACATTGTCATCTGGATTCAGGAAAACTGCTTGAAACTAAATTCAGAAAAGACAGAAGTGATCCTTTTTGTGCCGACACCTCCTTTTGGAACATGTTGTGGTGGCCAGCAAATCTTGGGTCTCTTCCCTGTCCTGTTCAGAAAGCAAAAAACTTGGGGGTTGCTATTTAACAAACAGTTAATTTTCTTGGATCAAATTGACCAGGTCACCTCCTCTTGCTTCCTTCCATCTTCTTAGAATTCTGGGGAAAGTACTTCTATTCATTCCGATGGAAATGCAGAAAATGGTGATGGTGGCCTTTGTATTATCCAGAATAGATTGTTGCATCGCGTTATACATCTTAGTATCCAGAAATGCTTGCTACTGAAGCTCCAATCCCATTAAAACGCAACTGCGAGTATGCTCTTGGGAATACCCAAATTTGCCTCTGTTTCCAAGAGCATTAGGTATCTCCACTTGCTGCCTGTCAGTGAAAGAATTAAATTCAGGGCTCTATGTATAGGCTGTGCATAGCAGTAGCCCGCTTATTTTCAAGAAACCTTTTCATGGCACGCACCCACCCGAAACCTGAGATCTGGCTCTACAAGACTTATTTCAGTCCAAAAAATAAAGAAGGCTAGATGGGGAGGAAAAAGTTTCTCCTTCCTAGCTCGTAAACGTTAGAACTCTATACCTTTGGTATTGAGATCTCAATCAAATCAGTCTTCCTTCAGAAAGCTATTAAAAACCTGGCTTTTCACTAACCACACAAAATACAGTCCCATGTTTTGCTTCTGGAATGTTAGCACCAAGACACCTCGGCATTCGCGCACTGGATACAAATTTTACTTACTCACTTATTCACTACAAAAGGTGATCCCTGCAGACAGAGAGCACTCTTGCAAATACTATGATTTGGATTTGTCCATTGAGGATAATGCAGGAAGGAGGCCTATGCAAGCTACCTCTGAAAGGAACCCACCACTTCTCTCTGGGTCCTATAGTATATATTTTTAGCTTTCTGTCACACACACATAAACTGCCTTTACCAACTCTAAGAAAAGAGCGACACATAGACCAAAATACCAAAGGCACAAATGTAGGGTTTAACCCCTTCGCTGCTAGGCCTTTTCCCCTCCTGTGCTAAGCCTTTTTTTGGCTATTTGGGGTAGTGCGCGCTTAGGCCCCTGTAACTTTTTGACCACATAAGGTATCCATGCCAAATTTGCGTCCTTTTTTCTAACATCATGGGGATTGTAAAGGTACCCAGGGTTTGTGGATTCCCCTGGAGGGGACCCAGAAATTAGTCAAAATACAGCTAAATTTTGTTTTTTTGGGGAAAAATGCGAAAAAAGGGCTACAGGGTCTTGATTTTTCCCTGCAAATGGCATCAAAAAAGGGGTTGTGGTGCTGAAATCACCATCTTCCCGGCTTTCAGGGACAAGCAGACTTTTGTCAGAAAACCAACTTTTTTTACATAGTTTTGGCATTTTTCTGGGACATAGCCTATTTTTGCTATTTTTTGTGCTTTCAACCTCCTTCCAGTTAATGGTAGAAATGGGTATGAAACCAATAATGGATCCTGGAAAGCCATACATTTCTGAAAAGTAGACAAAATTCTGAATAAAGCAAGGGGTCATTTGTGTAGATCCTTAAAGTTTTCCTTATAGAAACTAACAGTTAAATAAAGGAAAAATTGAAAATTAGTTGAAAAAAACAGCCATTTGTGTCAACGTTTTCACCTGTAACTTCTTCTAATTATGACAGCTATTTGAAGGCAATATACCGTTATATCCGCTGGACCTTTCTGGTTGTGGGGATATATAGGACTTGTAGGTTCACCAAGAACCTGACGAACCCAGAGCCAATAATTGAGCAGCATCTTGCAATGGTTTTTTATTATGTACCGGGTATATAGCAATTATTTTGGGAAAATGTATACATGGAAAAATTGTTATGAAAGACACCTATGTATTTCTGAAATGGGAACAAAATGTAGATTTTAGAAACAGTAGATATTTGCACATTTCCGAAATTGGGAGTACCCATACTAGCATGAGAATTATAGGTCATTTTTCAAAATGACTTATTTTTTACACTTTGTCTTTCATTTGGAAGGCAGAAATGCATCGAAAGTCAATAGGTAATAACAGTTGCTCTACAATTCTGTGTTACCCTAAGTCTCCCGATAAAAATGGTACCTCACTTGTGTGGGTAGCCCTTGTGCCCACAACAGGAAATGGCTCAAAATGCAACGTGGACGTACCACATTTTCACAATGAAAAATTACCCTTTTTTTGCAAACGTGCCTAGGTGTAGTTTTTGTACCCTAGCTCTGCCGGCACCTAGGGAAACCTAGCAAACCTATACATTTTTGAAAACTAGACACCCAGGGGAATCCAGGATGGGGTGACTTGACTGCCTCCCACCAGGTTCTGTTACCCAGAATCCCTTGCAAACATAAAAAATTGTCAAAAAACCACATTTCCCCCACATTTCTGTGGTGGAAAGTTCTGGAATCTGCGTGGATCCACAAATTTCTACCCACCCCGCGTTCCCCAAAGTGTTACGAGAAAAATGGTACCTCACTTGTGTGGGTCGGCCTAGTGCCTGCGACAGGAAACGGCGCAAAACGCAACGTGGTCACACCTCAATTTTGCAGTGAAAAATGACCCTTTTTTGGCAAAGTGCCTAGCTGTAGTTTTTGAACCATAGCTCTGCCGGCACCTAGGGAAACCTAGCAAACCTATACATTTTTGAAAACTAGACACCCAGGGGAATCCAGGATGGGGTGACTTGACTGCCTCCCACCAGGTTCTGTTTCCCAGAATCCCTTGCAAACATAAACAATTGTCAAAAAAAACACTTTTCCCCCACATTTCTGTGGTGGAAAGTTCTGGAATCTGCGTGGATCCACAAATTTCCACCCACCCCGCGTTCCCCAAAGTCTTACGAGAAAAATGGTACCTCACTTGTGTGGGTCAGCCTAGTGCCTGCAACAGGAAACTGCGCAAAACGCAACGTGGTCACACCTCAATTTCGCAGTGAAAAATGACCCTTTTTTGGCAAAGTGCCTAGCTGTAGTTTTGAACCCTAGCTCTGCCGGCACCTAGGGAAACCTAGCAAACCTATACATTTTTGAAAACTAGACACCCAGGGGAATCCAGGATGTGGTGACTGGACTGCCTCCCACCAGGTTCTGTTACCCAGAATCCCTTGCAAACCTAAAAATTGTCAAAAACCACATTTTCCCGACATTTCTGTGGTGGAAAGTTCTGGAATCTGCGTGGATCCACAAATTTCCACCCACCCCGCTGCTCCCCAAAGTCTTACGAGAAAAATGGTACCTCACTTGTGTGGGTCGGCCTAGTGCCTGCGACAGGAAACGGCGCAAAACGCAACGTGGTCACACCTCAATTTCGCAGTGAAAAATGACCCTTTTTTGCAAAGTGCCTAGCTGTAGTTTTTGAACCCTACCTCTGCCGGCACCTAGGGAAACCTAGCAAACCTATACTTTTTTGAAAACTAGACACCCAGGGGAATCCAGGATGGGGTGACTTGACTGCCTCCCACCAGGTTCTGTTACCCAGAATCCCTTGCAAACATAAAAATTGTCAAAAAACCACATTTTCCCCACATTTCTGTGGTGGAAAGTTCTGGAATCTGCGTGGATCCACAAATTTCCACCCACCCCGCGTTCCCCAAAGTCTTACGAGAAAAATGGTACCTCACTTGTGTGGGTCGGCCTAGTGCCTGCGACAGGAAACGGCGCAAAACGCAACGTGGTCACACCTCAATTTCGCAGTGAAAAATGACCCTTTTTGGCAAAGTGCCTAGCTGTAGTTTTTGAACCCTACCTCTGCCGGCACCTAGGGAAACCTAGCAAACCTATACATTTTTGAAAACTAGACACCCAGGGGAATCCAGGATGGGGTGACTGGACTGCCTCCCACCAGGTTCTGTTACCCAGAATCCCTTGCAAACATAAAAATTGTCAAAAAACACATTTTCCCCACATTTCTGTGGTGGAAAGTTCTGGAATCTGCGTGGATCCACAAATTTCCACCCACCCCGCGTTCCCAAAGTCTTACGAGAAAAATGGTACCTCACTTGTGTGGGCCGGCCTAGTGCCTGTGACAGGAAACGGCGCAAAACGCAACGTGGTCACACCTCAATTTCGCAGTGAAAAATGACCCTTTTTGGCAAAGTGCCTAGCTGTAGTTTGTGAACCCTAGCTCTGCCGGCACCTAGGGAAACGTACTAAACACACACATTTCTGAAAAGTAGACACCGGGGCTTCCAGGAGGTATGGCTTGCGTGATCCCAACGTTTCTTACCCAGAATCTCTGCAAACCTCAATTTTAGCTGAAAATCACTTTTTCACACATTTGTGTGGGAAGTGGCATCACTGGCCTCACACAATTTCCACACCCAGCGTTCCTCAGGTCTCCCGATAAAATGGTGCCTCACTTGTGTGGGAGGCCCAGTACCCGCGACAGGCAGGGCCCAAAACGCTTTTGATAGGCAATGTTGATGTTGCCTCAAAACGTTTTGTGTCCTTGCATGTCGCTGGTACTTGGGCCTCCCACACAAGTGAGGCACCATTTTTATCGGGAGACCTGGGGGAACGCTGGGTGGTAGGAAATTTGTGTGAGGCCAGTGATGCCACACTTTCCCACACAAAAATGTGTGAAAAAGTGATTTTTTCAGCTAAAATTGAGGTTTGCAGGGGATTCTGGGTAAGGAAACATTGGGGATCCACGCAAGCCATACCTCCCTGAAGCCCCCGGGTGTCTACTTTTCAGAAATGTGTGGGTTTGGTAGGTTTTCCTAGATGGCCGCCGAGCACAGGGCCAAAACCCAGGTGACTCCCTTGCAAAACCAGGTCGTTTTGTGAAAGGCCATTTTGAGGTCGCCTCAATACGTTGTGGGCCCTTGCCTGTCGCGGGTACTTGGGCCTCCCACACAAGTGAGGCACCATTTTTATCGGGAGACCTGGGGGAACGCTGGGTGGTAGGAAATTTGTGTGAGGCCAGTGATGCCACACTTTCCCACACAAAAATGTGTGAAAAAAGTGATTTTTTCAGCTAAAATTGAGGTTTGCAGGGGATTCTGGGTAAGGAAACGTTGGGGGATCCACGCAAGCCATACCTCCCTGGAAGCCCCCGGGTGTCTACTTTTCAGCAATGTGTGGGTTTGGTAGGTTTCCTAGATGGCCGCCGAGCACGGGGCCAAAACCCAGATGACTTCCTTGCAAAACCAGGTGGTTTTGTGAAAGGCCATTTTGAGGTCGCCTCAATACGTTGTGGGCCCTTGCCTGTCGCGGGTACTTGGGCCTCCCACACAAGTGAGGCACCATTTTTATCGGGGGAACGCTGGGTGGTAGGAAATTTGTGTGAGGCCAGTGATGCCACACTTTCCCACACAAAAATGTGTGAAAAAAGTGATTTTTTCAGCTAAAATTGAGGTTTGCAGGGATTCTGGGTAAGGAAACGTTGGGGGATCCACGCAAGCCATACCTCCCTGGAAGCCCCCGGGTGTCTACTTGTCAGAAATGTGTGGGTTTGGTAGGTTTCCCTAGATGGCCGCCGAGCACGGGGCCAAAAACCCAGATGACTCCTTGCAAAACCAGGTGGTTTTGTGAAAGGCCATTTTGAGGTCGCCTCAATACGTTGTGGGCCCTTGCCTGTCGCGGGTACTTGGGCCTCCCACACAAGTGAGGCACCATTTTTATCGGGAGACTTGGGGGAACGCTGGGTGGTAGGAAATTTGTGTGAGGCCAGTGATGCCACACTTTCCCACACAAAAATGTGTGAAAAAAGTGATTTTTTCAGCTAAAATTGAGGTTTGCAGGGGATTCTGGGTAAGGAAACGTTGGGGGATCCACGCAAGCCATACCTCCCTGGAAGCCCCCGGGTGACTACTTTTCAGAAATGTGTGGGTTTGGTAGGTTTCCCTAGATGGCCGCCGAGCACGGGGCCAAAACCCAGGTGACTCCCTTGCAAAACCAGGTGGTTTTGTGAAAGGCCATTTTGAGGTCGCCTCAATACGTTGTGGGCCCTTGCCTGTCGTGGGTACTTGGGCCTCCCACACAAGTGAGGCACCATTTTTATCGGGAGACCTGGGGAACGCTGGGTGGTAGGAAATTTGTGTGAGACCAGTGATGCCACACTTTCCCACACAAAAATGTGTGAAAAAAGTGATTTTTTCAGCTAAAATTGAGGTTTGCAGGGGATTCTGGGTAGGAAACGTTGGGGGATCCACGCAAGCCATACCTCCCTGGAAGCCCCCGGGTGTCTACTTTTCAGAAATATGTGGGTTTGGTAGGTTTCCTAGATGGCCGCCGAGCACGGGGCCAAAAACCCAGGTGACTCCCTTGCAAAACCAGGTGGTTTTGTGAAAGGCCATTTTGAGGTCGCCTCAATACGTTGTGGGCCCTTGCCTGTCGCGGGTACTTGGGCCTCCCACACAAGTGAGGCACCATTTTTATCGGGAGACCTGGGGGAACGCTGGGTGGTAGGAAATTTGTGTGAGGCCAGTGATGCCACACTTTCCCACACAAAAATGTGTGAAACAAGTGATTTTTTCAGCTAAAATTGAGGTTTGCAGGGGATTCTGGGTAAGGAAACGTTGGGGGATCCACGCAAACCATACCTCCCTGGAAGCCCCCGGGTGTCTACTTTTCAGAAATGTGTGGGTTTGGTAGGTTTCCCTAGATGGCCGCCGAGCACGGGGCCAAAAACCCAGGTGACTCCCTTGCAAAACCAGGTGGTTTTGTGAAAGGCCATTTTGAGGTCGCCTCAATACGTTGTGGGCCCTTGCCTGTCGCGGGTACTTGGGCCTCCCACACAAGTGAGGCACCATTTTTATCGGAAGACCTGGGGGAACGCTGGGTGGTAGGAAATTTGTGTGAGGCCAGTGATGCCACACTTTCCCACACAAAAATGTGTGAAAAAGTGATTTTTTCAGCTAAAATTGAGGTTTGCAGGGGATTATGGGTAAGGAAACGTTGGGGGATCCACGCAAGCCATACCTCCCTGGAAGCCCCCGGGTGTCTACTTTTCAGAAATGTGTGGGTTTGGTAGGTTTCCTATGTGGCCGCCGAGCCCCGGGCCAAAACCCAGGTGACCCCCCTTGCAAAACCAGGTCATTTTGAGATAATGTGTTCTTTATTTCTGCAGCGTGAAAATTTTGGCACAATATTGCAAGGAAAATGTGACAGACATTTTGAGGTTTGCAGGACATTGTGGGTACCATAACTTGTTGGGATCCACAAGAGAGATATCACCATGTACTCCCATGGGTGTTTCGCTTACGACAATATCTACAGTTGGTAGGTTATTCTTAGACGGAATGTACACCTTGGCAGACAGACTAAAAAGACAAAGATTACTGCACAGCCATCTATTCCTCAAGCACACACACATACTGGTTGGATTTGGCACGAGGGCAAGTGATGGTTCAGTATATACAATTTTATTAACAAGAGATTTCACAAAAATGAAATGCACTGTCAATAATTGAAAGGACAAAAACGGAACCAGTGACTCGCAGCTCGTGAGCTGTAAAGCCACGCCAAGGCCCCAACCGCTTTACAGGCCATTCACACACCTTTCATACGTGATACACACAAGACCATTCACACCCCCAGGCACGAAACAAACACATTACAACATTCACAAAAAGGGACAAGGTACACCCTGCTTGAGAAAGACAAAAAAAATATTACTGCACAGCCATCTAATCCTCAAGCACACACACACATACTGGTTGGATTTGGCACGAGGGTGAGTGATGGTTCAGTATATACAATTGTATTAACAAGTGATTTCACAAAAATGAAATGCACTGTTAATAATTGAAAGGACGAGAAACTGAACCATTGACTCACAGCTCGTGAGCTGTAAAGCCACGACAAGGCACCAACCTCTTTACAGGCCATTCATACACCTTTCATACGTGTGACAAATACAAAACCATTCACACCACCAGCCGCGGGCCCATCACATTACAACACTCACACCAGCAGACAGCGCCATTCAAGGGCCCATCACTTTCACACGCCCACATTCCTAACACAGCAACCACACAAGCTGATGGATTGCGTGAAGTGTCGCTCGGCTAGCAGTGTGTGTAGTGACCAGCAGCAAGTCACTACTCACACACTGCCAGCCGAGCGCCAGTCCACGCACACCGCCAGCCAAGCGCCACACCACGCACACCGCCAGCCAAGCGCCACTCCACGCACACCGCCAGCCTAGCGCCACTTCACGCACACCGCCAGCCAAGCGCCACTCCACGCACACCGCCAGCCAAGCGCCACCCACGCACACCGCCAGCCAAGCGCCACTCCACGCACACCGCCAGCCTAGCGCCACTCCACGCACACCGCCAGCCTAGCGCCACCCACGCACACCGCCAGCCTAGCGCCACTCCACGCACACCGCCAGCCTAGCGCCACTCCACGCACACCGCCAGCCAAGCGCCACTCCACGCACACCGCCAGCCTAGCGCCACCCACGCACACCGCCAGCCTAGCGCCACTCCACGCACACCGCCAGCCAAGCACCACCCACGCACACCGCCAGCCAAGAGCCACTCCCCGCACACCGCCAGCCAAGCGCCACTCCACGCACACCGCCAGCCAAGCACCAGCCTACACACACCACCATCACATTTAGGATTTTTTATACAAAAAGAAAACACAAACAAATTGCAAATAGATACAAATCTACTAACACAAAATCAGAAACTAAATACATTGCACTAATGCCAACCTTGAAACAGAACAACAATTCTTAAACATTACAGACCAGGCAGTTCACTTTACCACTCATGGTTGCTCCCAATAATTCTTTTGCTTGTGGTACGCTCTATAACAAGCAGGCACACACAGCCCAGGGTTAGAAGGACACTCAGGGCAGTACATACGAGTCTCCTTCCGTGTACCTCTTCGCCAACAGACTCTACATCTCCTAGTGGGAAAGTCTTTTGAGGGTGTAGGAGGAATGTGATCAGGAAAGTGGCGATCTTTCAATCGAGCCACATCCTCCACCACTCCAACTCTAGGAACACTTGCCTGTTCCACAACAACAAGGCTGCCTATGACAGACTCCTGAAACTGAACAAAAGTCAACTTTGACGCAGGAGAACACTCCTTGAACACAACAAAAGCATTGAAAGTTGCTAAATTGAAGAGATGGATGGCCAACTTCTTATACCAAATGTAAGACTTACGAATAGCAGTGTAAGGTTCCAACCGCTGATCTACTCTATCAACACCACCCATGTGCTTATTGTAGTCTAAAATGCACACAGGTTTGCGCACTTCAGCAATCTGACCCCAAACAGCCACAGGTGAAGTACTCTCATCATGGATGGTAGTCAGCATGTACACATCCCTCCTGTCCACAAATTTCACAGCTAGCAGTTCCTCACTCCGCAAGGCACTGCACTGTCCCCTCTGAAGTTTTTTGCAAACAAGCTCTTTTGGATAACCTTTACGGTTAGAGCGGATTGTGCCACAAGCAAAAGTGTCCACTTTGAACAATTCCTTAAACAATTGCACAGCAGTGTAGAAGTTATCAAGGTACAAATGGTGGCCTCTGTTAAACAGTCCTCTAGCAAGATCCCACACAATTTTCTCTGAAACTCCAAAAGTGGACGGACAACCAGGGGGGTCAATAGTGGAATCCCTACCAGTGTACACACGCAAATTAAAAACATATCCTGTCCTACTCTCAGACAACATATACAGCTTAATTCCATAGCGTGCCCTCTTGCTAGGAATGTACTGCCTAAAACCAAACGGCCCTTGAACAGGACCAAAGACTCATCAATAGATATTTCTTTCCCTGGAGTATAGATCTCTGAAAATCGATCTACAAAGTGATCAAGAACAGGCCGAATCTTAAAAAGACGGTCACATTCAGGGTGATCTCGTGGCAATGCCAAACCATTATCAACAAAATGCAGCATCCGAAGCAAAAGTAAATACCGATCACGAGTCATAAGTGCAGGAAATATGGCCGTTGCCATCAAGGGACTGGTAGGTAGACCAATATGAACCCATGGACGGCTTCCTTATCAAACCCATCAAAAAAGTCAAACCCAAAAACTTCTTCATCTCTTCCAGATTTGTGGGACTCCACCGGGTAGCTCTAGAATGGGGCCTAAGTCTGGCACTGTTGTCCCTCAAAAACTGTTCAGCATACAAATTAGTCTGCTCAACAATCTCACCCAAAAATACATCATCCATAAACAACTGAAAATACTGTATAGGCAAATAATGTTCACAATCCACTCTACACCCTGCATAACCACTAAAGGCAGGCAACACCGGCTGCACCATGTTTGGATCAACCCAGAGTCCAGCACTTCCAGTAGGAAGCCTAGCAGCCCCAGGCTGCAATCCAGATGCCTCTTGCACCATCGGCACAGTAGTATCCTCCTCTAAATCAGGCACTTCATCTGCACTGAGAGTACCTTCATCATCCGATGATTCCATGTGGAGAGAAAACTCACTGCCTGAATCTTCCCCTCCCTCCTCTCCCTCAGTCTCATAATCCTGCTCAGAGGAAGATTCAAGAAGCAAACCAACCACCTGCTGAGCAGCAATTCTACGGCTAGCCATAATGCTTACTAATAAAGGTTACTTGTCAAACAAGTCAACAACAACAAACCCTTTGTAAAAAAAAGAAATAAACAAAATGTAGCTTTATCACAAAGACCTATATACTCCAACACTATACCACTCACGTGACAGAAGCAGCTAGACTCACCACCACCTACTCTGCACAGACACAGTAAGGATCAACAATATCCCACTAAAAAGAAGAAGAAAAAAATTACACATAAGACAATGCAAAACATCGCAAAGAATTTCATGCTCTGAACACTAACAAATATGCTGCCATTATGACACCACTTACAAAAAAATTCATTCATGCATGACAATAATACTCATTTGGAGTACACACAACAAAAATATTTTTCTTACCAAATAAATGCAATTACGCAAAACTGCAGAACAACCACTGCCGAAACCGCAAACAGGAATCAAAAGCTTTACACTAGAATAAAAGGAGAAAAAAACATTACAATCACATATGCAAATAATGCACCAGTCCACACACAATCCACCAGCCAAGCTAAGGGGTAGGTGGGCCAAAGAGTATAAATAAAATATTCACCCCCGTAAAAGGGGAGCAACCCTTGCCCTTTTGGCCACTCCCCAACACAAAAATTTTAAAAACCCTGGTGTCTAGTGGCTTCTGCCCTCCTTGGGGGCAGATGGGCCTAAAAACATACTGCTATTCTACCACCCAAGGGGTCACTCTCCACAAATAAATGCCTGGTGGACTAGTGGGAAGATACCTTTATCTTCCGCACACGATCTCTCACTACTCAACTCTACTCTATTCACAACTGGATGTTAGCTCACCAACTCATTCTGAATCCCGCCAAAACTGAATTCCTCTCTACCTCTCTCTCACCTCCTCCTGTTCAATCTTGGATGGATCAGCTGAACCTACTCAACAACAAACCCATCATTGTCTACAGCGCTAAATACCTTGGTGTCATTCTTGACAAAAGACTCAACCTAATCTCCCACATCAACTCTATTGCTAAGAACGCACGTTACCAGTTGCGCCTTCTATGGGGGATCCGTCGGTTCTTCCCGGAGAAAGACTTAAAAACCTTAGTACAATCTCTGGTTCTCTCAAGACTGGATTATTGCAATTCTCTTCTGAAGGGCCTACCCAAATCCCACCTCTCCCTCTCAAATCCATCCTCCATTCAGCAGCTCGCTTCATTTCAGGGTCTAAACGAAGCGACCACGTCACTCCTATCCTGTCCTCTCTTCGATGGCTTCCGATCGAGGCAAGATCTATTTACAAAACTGCCTGCATCACACACAAAGCCTTACACACATCCTCCCCTCGTTACCTGGCGAATAAATTTAAATTGTCCGGTAGCTCGCAATGCGGAAAAGCTTCTGCTTGCGGACCCCCCCCCTCGTCAAAAGGGAAAGATCGATGGCGCAATCCGGTGAGAATCGCTTCCCCCATTGCTCCTTGCCACCTCCTCTACCCGGATCTTCAAAGCTGACCTCAAATCTCTTCTCTTCCAAACACACTATACTTTCACTCTCAGCCCCCTCTAGTTCGCTCTTCATTGTGTTCTGAGTGCCACTTATTGCAATATACCTCTATATCATGCACATGTGTGTGTGCCCGGAAGCTGTTTCAGCCCGGGCTGCCACACACGGGGGGGTGGTGTATGCTCTGCCAGCAACCTGCCAGGCCAGTGCACAATACTCGCCCGATTCAAGGCCAGGGCAGAGCACCAAAAGCATATGGCCCCCAAACTCTGACACCTTCGGGTAAAGTCTGCGCTATATAAAAACGCATTACATATTACAATGCCCTCAAAGGGGAGTGACCCTTGCCCAAGGGGCCACTCCCCACCGTTTCTCCCTGGTGGTCTAGTGGGCTACAATAGGAAAACTGCCTCGCCCCCAGGGGGCAGAACACCAAATACATATGGCCCCCAAAGGGGAGCGACCCTGCCCAAGGGGCCGCTCCCGAAACAGTATTTATACATTTAAAAAAAAAAAAAATTCCCTGGTGTCTAGTGGGCATTCCTGATGCACGATCGCATGATCGTGCAGCAGGAATGCACAAAAGAGGCATCGAGGGAAAGGAAAGGGTTCATGTAGTCCCCGAGCCAAAACTGACCTTATTCCCCGACGCGCTGGAAGCAAATGGCTTCCAGCGCGTCGGGAAACAGGGGAACCCTCAACGACGCCAGCGCGCTCGCGCGCTGACGTCATTGAAGGGGGGCGGGGGAGGCAGGGGAAGCCCTTCCCCTGCCTTCCCGAAAAAAAAACAACGATCGGATCCCCACGGGGGAGCGCCAGCGCTTCCCCGTGGGTGGGTCTTATGACGAGCTGGACTCGTCATGAGCACACGAGCACTGTGTGCCATGACGAGTCCAGCTCGTCATGAGCACCGAAGGGGTTAAAACTGGTTGGAACCAGGTACATTATATTTCTTAACCATCAGAGTCCAAGGGTCTGATGTACAAAGTGATAGCAAATTGCAAACCAGCAGCAAACTGGTTTGAGATACCTGACTCAGCACATTACGTGCTAAAACAAAAATTGCACAGCAAAGCGATGAGTAATAAACTACTATTTTATAACATTGAAATAGAAGTTTCTTAACAGTGATTACCAATTACTCAATCACTAATTCTGTGCACAATACATTCGCAAATTGTGAATGATTGCAAAAACTCAAATTGCATTCGTAAATTACCATTAAGTGGATGCAGGTGGTAAGCAGGCACAATGTATAAAAGGAGGTCCACATTGTAATGCAAACTTTCATAGAGGTCGCACTCTGTGTGCAGTGGCGAGGAGGATGCGTATACAAGCAACCCAGCAGAGGACAAGGAGGAAAAGAGAGCAGATATTTAGGGTGACTGGTATTTCAGTATTTAAGCTAGTATTTTCCGAATGTTTCATAGGCAAGATTCTGTTTTGAAAAGTATATATTTAAGCATATTGTGAGAAGAGATCAATTGATGCTACGTTCAATTGTGGCTGGAATTTGGTGAAGCATTCTGCTCACCATCTCACTTCTATTGGGTAGAGAAAATCTGACTTCTATAGTCCTTTTGTTCAGTTCTACTTGCATATTTGCTGTGTTTCTGCAGATGTTACTAGTTGGTGATGCCAGCCTTTCGACAGAGTGCCCTATGCCTTGAAGGCAGATTACATTGTACCTTTGTCTATGGCCGTTTACAACTAGGCAGCAGAAATGACTTGCCACAGTTTCTTAACTACTAAAATTAAATCAGACAGATTAGATCTGATAATCTCTTGTCCCTCAGACATGGTTTTGCAGTGCTCCCTCTAATCTCCTACTGAACTACCACATGAGCCTATGCTATATTTAGTTATATGTATGTGTGTAGCACCCAACTTACCTGGGAGGGTGTTCTGGTGCTGAAGCAGGAGCTGCATGGTCTGAGTTAAGGTCAATGTGGGGTGAAAAGCCAGAACTTGCGGAGTTCAAGTTATGATAAGGAGGCTACGATATACACGGGCGGGTCATTTCAACCTTTAGGAGTGAGGTAGGAGAAGGCATGACCGCTGAATCTGGTTCTGCATATGTGGAGGGGGGAGTGCACTATTAGGAGTCTGGCTGAGCGGAGGTGTCTGGTAGGTTTGTTGACGTTTATGGGGTTGTTGAGGTACGTGGGGCCAATTCTGTGTAAGGCTTTGTATGTGTGTGTGTGAGGGGTTTGAAGAGTTGTTGTTTATGGATTGGGAGCCAACTGACCTATTTGAGGTGTGGGGCGATGTGAATGCGGTTGGGAGGTTAGGGTGAGTCTGGCTGCTAAGTGTTGTATAGTCTGGAGTCTTCTGGTCAGTTGATCACTGAGACCAGCATAGAGTGTTTTGCCATAGTCCAGCTTGTTGGTGATGAGTGCTTGGGTGACAGGTCTGTGAGTGTTGGGGGGGAGCCATTTGAAGATATTCTTGAGCATCTTGAGTGTGTGGAAGGAGGAGATGGAAGCTGCCTACACTTGACCGGTCTGGTGAGTTTATTGTCTATTATTATTGCAAGGTTCTTTGCATGGGTTTCTGTGAGGGGTGTCTGTCTGGGTTCGGTAGGCCATCATATGGAGCCCCATAGTGATGTGTCTTTGCTGAAGATTACTAATTCCGTCTTGTCTGTGTTGAACTTGAGGCTGTTGGTTTTGATTCATCTTGCGAATTCAGTCATGTAGTTAGAAAAATTTGTTTGGGTGTTTGCCATCTTGTCAGATACAGAATGTAAGAGCTGGGTGTCGTTAGCATAGGATAAGATGTTGATTCTCTGGGCACAGATGGTGATGGCATGTGGGATCCTGTATGCGTTGAACAGAGAGGGGCTGAGTTAGGATCCTTTTGGAACTCTGCAGATGAGGATGATGGTGTCAGAGGTGAAGGGGCCAGGCTGACCGACTGGATGTGGAATGTCAAGAAGGATCAAATCCAGAAAAGTGTGGGATCTTTGATGCCAGTTTCATGCAGTCATTGGATACAGATGGGATGGAAGAAGGCTTTGGAAAGATCCAGAAGAATGAGGGCTGTGGTATCACCTCTTTCAATAACCATCCAAATGTTGTCCGTGGTTTCAATTAAGGAATTGTTTGTACTGTGGTTGGGCCTTAATCTGGTTTGAGCAGTTTCGAGGAGGGCGCTGTTAATGTGGTGGGTGGCTAGGCATTTATTTATCATCTTTTCCATAATTTTTGCCAGGTAGGGTAGCATGGAGATAGACCGATAGTTGGCTAGCAACTTTGGGTCTGCTGAGGGTTTCTTGGGCAGGGTAGGGGAGTATTGTGGTGTGTTTCCAGGTGTCCGGGAAGGTAGCTGTGATGATGGAGTCGTTCAGGATTGGGATGAGTGCTCTGTTGATGATTTCCAGTCCTTTGATGAAGAAGGGGTCTGAGGGTGCTCCAGAGCGAATGGACTGCATGGTAGCAGTAGTTTCTTGAGTGGTGATGGTGGGTCACGTGGTCAGGGTGGTCCTCTGGATGTTGTTACAGATGGTCAGGAGGGATGCAAGGGTGGAAGTGACATGTGGGGCTCGAAGCTTTCATAGATGCTGGTGATCTTGTCCCTTGTTAGAAATGGGGGTCTCTAGTTGGCAAGGGTTTGCACCTTTGTCCAAATAGGGACCCTTCTTCCTAGTCCGGATAACGGAGTTACACTCCTAAAATAACCCCTGCTCACCCCCTTGGTAGCTTGGCACAAGCAGTCAGGCTTATCTTAGAGGCAGTGTGTAAAGCATTTGCACATAACCAACAGTAATACAGTGTAAGCACTACAAAAGGACACCACACCAGTTTAGAAAAATATCCAATAATTTTATATACTTAAGACAAGACCAAAAACAATAAAAATCCACAATACAGTACTTAAAAATCTTCAGTTATCAAAATATGATTTAAAAACAGTTCCTTGATGTCGATAGCTCCGTTCGGGGCTATCACGGCGTCGTGAGCAAACAAATCCAGACAGTTCTGGCTGACCGCGGCGTCGCGGGCCAGCTACGGTGTCGGGAAGACCTGCAAACAGTACCTTTTAGAAATGCAGGGCATCGGCAACCTCTTGTTGAGCTCCCGAAAGCACGGCGTCCGCAGGCGTCGGTTCCGGAGGTCGGTGCAGGAGTCTTCGGGGCCCTCGAAGTCACCCGCGTTGCAGATCGAACTCCTCTCTGTTGAAGTCAGGAGCCCTGGCGTCGGCAGGCGTCGGGTGCTGCGGTGCGAAGTGCGGCGTGCGGTGCCCTCAGGTCGCGGTGCGAGCAGCGGCTCGGTGGCAGCATCAGGTGGCGTCGTCGGTGAGACCAGGGTCGCGGTGCGAAGTTAATGCCGTGCTCGTCGCGGTGCTGGCAGGTCACGGTGCAAGCAGCGGCGGCGTCGTTGCTGAAGCACTGTTGTCGGCTGCCGAACTGGAGTCGATGGCGCCGGTGTCGGTAGGCCAAGGCTGCGGTGCGGGATGAGGGCGGTGCGTCGTGTAACTTTACGAGCGGTGCCCTCGAACCACGGTGCAAGCAGCGGCGTCGATCTCGGCGTGGAGCGTCGGGGATACCACGGCGTCGTCGTGAAGCGAGGCGGTGCGGAGTGCGGTGCCCACAGGTCGCGGTGCGAGCAGCGGCTCGGGGGCGGCGTCAGCAGGCGGTGTCGGTGAGACCAGGGTCGCGTTGCGGCGTTGCGGCGGTGCCCTCTGTGGTGCCTTCAGGACACGGAGTCAGCAGCGGCGTCGTAGACGGTGTCGGGTTGCTTTTTCTTCTGTTGCAGCACAAAACACACAGACCCCAGTGCTGAGGGAAGAAGAGCTTGAAGTCTTTGCTGTTCCTGAGACTTCTTGAACAGGGGGCAGGCTCTACCTCAAGCCCTTGGAGAAACTCACAAAAGTAGATTGCAGAAAGTCCAGTCCAGTCCTTTCACTGCCCAAGACAGAAGCAGCCACTGCAGGCCAACACAGCAAAGCACACAGCAAAGTGGTAGTTCCTCCTCACAGCTTCTCCAGCTCTTCTTCTTGGCAGTCTTCTTGGTCCAAAAGAGTTCTAAAATTCGGGGGTCTGGGCCCCAATATTTATATCCCAAAATCCTTTGATCTCTTAGGCAGAGAGTGTCTGTGCTTAGCCAGAACCAGTTCTACCTTCTCTGGTGTGGCTTCCTGGCAGGAGGTGGAGATGGCATTGTCAGAGGCAGACCAGGCCCATTCAGGTGCAAGGAAATCTCCTCCCCCTACTCTAAATGCAGCCCAGGTCTATTCAGCCCTTTCCTGACCCACCTAGACTATCCGGAGCCACCCCTGCTCCCCAGCCCTCTGTCATCCAAAGCCCAGACAGTCAATCCACATTCCAGCAGAGGCACACTGGATGACTGAGCAAGAAAATACCTACTTTCTAAAAGTGGTATTTTCAAACACAGAATGTAAGAATCACCTTCACTAAAAGATGCATCTTTAGATTCTGAGTTCAGGCATACTAAACTTTATTTTCCTACCTAATTCCCCGGGCCAGTTATGTTTATAAGATGTTATAAACAAACTCCCCATTCTGTCCTATGGGGAACAGGTAGCCTTGCAATAGTAAAAAACGAAATTGGCAGTAATTCACTATCAGGACATGCCACACACACAGGGGTACCTTGGGCCTACCTTAGGGGTGGCTGACATGTAAGAAAAGGGAAGGTTAGGGCCTGGTAAGTGGGTGCACTTGCCAAGTCGACATGGCAGTACCAGACTGCACACAGGCTCTGCAATGGCAGGCCAGAGTCACATTTACGGACTGTTTGTGTGGGTGGCACAATCCAGTGCTGCAGCCCACCAACAGCATTTGATTTACAGGCCCTGGCACACGCAGTGCACTTTACTAGGGACTGACCCATAAATGAAATGGGCCAATCATGGAAACACCAATCCATAACACATTTTACCACAGGAGCACTTGCACTTTACCACTGATCAGCAGTGAGAAAAGTGCACAGAAACACTATGCCAGCAAAAACAGAGTCTAAACCGGGAGGTCAGAAAGGAAAAACTCAGTGGGAAACACGTCAAAAGATGCCACGTCTAACACATGTCCCCTCCAGCTGAAAGTAGGGAGAACTACCCACCCCCCTAGGAGTTCTCTTCACTAAGGCGGAAGAACCTGGACAGACCATCTGCATTGGTATGTTCTGTGCCAGGACGATGTTAAATCAAACGTGCTGAGGAACTTGGCAGCTCCCAACCGATCAATGAGCTCATCAGCTCTGGGGATGGGGTGCACGTTAGTCCTGGTGACGGCATTGAGCCCACGGTAGTCCACACAAAACCGCAGTTCTTTAGTGGCACCGGGTGCAGCAGCCTTTGGGACCAAGACCACTGGGCTGGCCCAAGGACTGTTGGAAGGATCGATCACCCCTAACGCCAACATCTTAGAGACCTCCTCTTTAATGCTGGCCTTGACCCGGTCAGTCAACCTGTAAATCTTGTGCTTCACAGGAGGGCTGTCACCGGTGTCCACGTCATGTGCACACCAGTGAATAACACCTGGGGTCAGGGAGAACAGTGGGTCAAACTACCCCAACAACTGGTGACAGTCGCTCTGCTGCTCTGGGGTCAGTGTAGGGGAGAGGATCACACCTTCCACTGACCCGTCGTGCTCCTTGGTAGACAGGAGGTCAAGGAGAGGTTCACTCTCCTCTTCCACCCCATCATCTGTCGCCAAGAGCATTCTCACTTCGGACCTCTCGAAGTGGGGCTTGAGGCGGTTCACGTGGAGGACCCTCAAAGGGTTCCTTGGAGTCTGCAAATCCACCAGGTAGGTGACATCACTTTTGGGCTCCACCACCTCAAACGGTCCAGTCCACTTGTCCTGCAAGGCACAAGGTTCCACTGGGGCCATGACCCACACTTTCTGCCCAGGTTGAAATTCGACCAGAGTGGCATTCTGGTCATACCACTTCTTCATTTCTTCCTGGCTTGCTTCTAGGTTCACCTGAGCGAGTTTCCTGAAGCGGGCAGTTTGGTTTCTGAAGGCCAGCATGTAACTAAACACATCCTGGGGAGTTTTCCTGGGAGCTGCCTCCCAGCCTTCCTTTACCAAACTCAGAGGTCCCCTCACAGGGTGACCATACAGAAGCTCAAAGGGACTGAACCCAAGAGATTTCTGTGGCACCTCCCTGTACCCAAAGAGAAGGCATGGCAAGAGGACGTCCCACTTATGCCTCATGGGTTCTGTTAGACCCTTAATCATGCCCTTCAAGGTCTGGTTGAATCTCTCCACCAGACCGTTACCTTGTGGGTGGTAAGGGGTGGTGAACTTGTAGGTTACACCACACTCCTTCCACAGGGATGTCATATACTTGGATATGAAATTGGTGCCCCTGTCAGAAACCACCTCTCTGGGGACCCCCACGCGGGAAAAGATCCCCATCAACTCCCGGCCCACCACTGGTGCCGTCGTTGTCCTGAGAGGGATTGCCTCCGGGTACCGGGTGGCGTGGTCCACCAAGACCAGGATGTACCTGTTGCCCATGGCTGTCTTGGGATCCAGTGGCCCAACAATGTCCATCCCTACCCTTTCAAAGGGTGTTCCAACAACTGGAAAAGGTTGGAGAGGAGCTTTGACTTTCCTCCCACTCTTACCACTTGCCTGGCAAGTTTGGCAAGACCTGCAATGTCCATCTGACTGCCTTCGCATTTGGGGCCAGAAGAAGTGGGTGACAAGCCTGTCAAAGGTCTTGTCCTGCCACAAATGTCCTGCCAAAGGCACGTCATGGGCCAGACCCAGTAGGAAGGTCCTGAAGCGCTGGGGTACCAGCAGCACACGGGCTGACCCAGGCTCAGAGACCATTCTCCCAGTAGATCCAATGTGATCCGGACTGATCACCAGCTGCCTGGTCTGCAGCCTGCCGCCGCAGACCCTCTAGAGAAGGGCACTCTTTCTGCTCCTTGCAGAATTCCTCCCTGGTGGGACCCCCTTCTTGCTACCAATGGGTCAGATCAGAGATGTCCCCCAGTTCAGCTACCTGCTCCCCTGTAGGCACCGGGGCGTCCCCCTCGAGGTCTGCCTCCTCCCGGTCCGTGGGAGCGTTAGGGGCCGGTTTCCCGCGCCCCTTGCCCTTTCTCTTGGCAGGGACTTGGGCCACTGTTTCAGGCTCCAAGTCCTCTTGATCACCCTTTCTGGCCGCCATTGACCGAGTGGACACGCATGCCCACTCTGGCAACCCAAGCATCTCCAAGTGAGACCTGAGCGCAACATCCTTCCATAAGGACTGCTCCAGGTCGTTACCTAGCAGACAATCTACAGGCATGGAAGGGCTCACAACCACCCTCAAGGGACATGAGACCCCCCCCCCACTCGAAGGGAACCTGCGCCACCATACACTGGCGCTCTGAATTGTCCACAGCAATTACTTGGTGGAATGCCCCTGGGACAACCTGCTTCTCAGAGACCAGGTGACACCGGACTGAGGTCACACTGGCTCCAGTATCGCTGAGAGCCTCTACCCTTTTCCCATTGATGGTCACCCAAGTGCTGTATTTCTTTGTGTTAGGGGCACCTGTTTTCCTGGGACCTTCTCTCTGTCCCCTAGTGAGACGAGGGTCATTTCTGCGGGATCCCCACCCTCCTGTGGGTACTCCTCCTCCCCAAGCGCTACACTAGCCAACACCTTGACCTGCCCACCAGTGGGTGGCTGTGCCCCCTTAGGGCACTTGGGGTCCCCCTTCATGTGACCCACCTGGTCACATGCAAAACACTTGCAGGGCCGGTCTCAGAAGGCTTCCCTGAAGAGACCCCTTGTTTCTTATCTCCAGGGGGATGGGAACCTTTACCCTGGGTGTTAGTTTGGGGCCCTTTAGAGAACTCCTGTCCTTTACCCTTGTCCCCCCCACTTTTCTGCTGGGGACCCTGCCCACCTTTGGCTGAGTCTCCCCCAAACGCTTTCTTGTGTACCCGGGTACTCACCCAGCAGTCCGCCTCCATAGCAAGCTTCCTGGGGTCAGTTAGCTTACTATCAACCAAGTGCTGGCGCAGATCTGCAAAACATAGACTAGACAAGTGCTCCCATGCAATCAAATTGTAGAGCCCCTGATAATCTGTCACATTACTGCCCTTCACCCAGTCATCCAGTGACCTGCAGAATGAATCTACACATTCCAACCAAGTGTTGGCATCAGACTTTTTACTGGACCTAAACTGATCCCTGTACTTTTCAGGAGTGAGTCCATACTTAGTGAGGAGAGCGTCCTTCATGTCAGCGTAGGTGAGGTTCTGCCCCTTACCCAAAGCTATCAGGGTATCCCTTGCTTCCTCTGGAAAGAGAGGCCATAACCCTGCCTCCCAATTCCTTTCAGGGACCCCATTCATGTGAATGGACGACTCGTACCCTTGAAACCACCTCTGAATGCCATCACCTTTCTTGTACTCTTTGCCTACATTCTTGGGGATGTGCACAATTCTATCTGCCTGCACTGAGGAATTGCTGCCACCATCCGTGCTGGATTTGCTCCTCAATTCCAGCTCCTTGAGCTCACGCTCATGGTCTAACACCATCCTTTGTGCCTCCATCTTGAGCCTCTCAAGCTCTATCTCGTGCCTCCTAGCTTCCCTTCTGTCCTCCAGCTCCTCTGGGGACAAACCACTGCTACCTGGCCTGAAGGGACCCCCCCTCCCAACAACACATCTTCCCTAGGAGTGGGCTCCTCCGCCCCCCCCTAAGATCTCCAGACTGCTCGCTGGCATGTCTGGCTGCTACCCAGGCCCTCATCGCCTTTTGTAGCTCCTCCTTCCTGGTGAGGCCTCTGACTTGGACTTTTAGGTTTTTACAAATAGCTTTCAGCTCCTTGACGCTGTAGGCTTCCAACCTTTCCTCCTCAAAAGCTACCTCCAAGGAGGCAAGTGATGATGCTGCTGTGTCAGGCATGATGCAGTAGGAAGTTGAGGTACCAAAAAGATAGGATCACAAAAATAGCCCTTTCCTGACCCACCTAGACTATCCGGAGCCACCCCTGCTCCCCAGCCCTCTGTCATCCAAAACCCAGTCATTCCACATTCCAGCAGAGGCACACTGGATGACTGAGCAAGAAAATACCTACTTTCTAAAAGTGGTATTTTCAAACACAGAATGTAAAAATCACCTTCACTAAAAGATGCATCTTTAGATTCTGAGTTCAGGCATACTAAACTTTATTTTACTACCTAATTCCCCAGGCCTGTTATGTTTATAAGATGTTATAAACAAACTCCCCATTCCGTCCTGTGGGGAACAGGTAGCCTTGCAATAGTGAAAAACGAAATTGGCAGTAATTCACTATCAGCACATGCCACACACACCAGGGCTTGTCCTTCCTTTCACATACACTGCACCCTGCCCACAGGGGTACCTTGGGCCTACCTTAGGGGTGGCTGACATGTAAGAAAAAGGAAGGTTAGGGCCTGGCATGTGGGTGCACTTGCCAAGTCGACATGGCAGTACCAGACTGCACACAGGCTCTGCAATGGCAGGCCAGAGTCACATTTACGGACTGTTTGTGGGGGTGGCACAATCCAGTGCTGCAGCCCACCTACAGCATTTGATTTACAGGCCCTGGCACACGCAGTGCACTTTACTAGGGACTGACACATAAATCAAATAGGCCAATCATGGAAACACCAATCCATTACACATTTTACCACAGGAGCACTTGCACTTTACCACTGATCAGCAGTGAGAAAAGTGCGCAGAAACACTATGCCAGCAAAAACAGAGTCAAAACCGGGAGGTCAGAAAGCAAAAACTCACGGGAAACACGTCAAAAGATGCCAAGTCTAACTTCCCTGAAGAATAGGGACAGCTGGGTGCAGAGTCCTGAAGGAGGGTTATGCTGAAGGAGTTTGCTGCCAGAGAGGTTAAGACTTTCACTATGGCAAATATTTCCATGGCGCTGTTGCTGTTCCTTTTGCTATGGTCAGTGAGTGTGAGGCATTTGGTGGATCTTATTTGCTAATGGTAGCATCTGAAGGAGGATTTGTAGGTGCCCTTGTTAGTGTTGTTCTGACTTTGCCTACATCTGCATTCAAGTTGCTTGCAGTGGCATTTGGTGATCCTGAACACTTCTGTGCACCAGCTTGCTTGCTATCTGGCTCTTGTGGCTTTGTTGACTTTGAGAGGAGCCAAGGTATCTACATGAGCGGTGATCAGGCTTTGAAGTTGGAGATCGATTCTTTTGTTAAATCATACGCATAGATTTCTTCAAACTGGAACTGTTAAGCAGCAGGAGTACCTAATGGTGCCTAAGTTGACATTTGGCAGACATCTTGCTTCGAGTGACTGCTCTTTATGGGTAATAACTGGTATTTATTTATGTTATTTATGAATATTTATAGATACTGCATTACTAATGTGAAGAGTCTCTTGCCTTGAGCTGACAGAAGGAAATGCAGCAAGTCATTCAGGCCACTATAACCGCGTTTTAAGAATTTTACATACCCTCAGCAAATTGGATTCTGTTCGAAGCGATAAAGGCAGACAGCTGCCGTCCCAGCTCCTTGATCTGAACGTAGGTGCTACAAATGTCACAGAGGAGATCTCAACTAGCGCTGAGGGTGTATCTTTCGATCTTGTGAGAGAGGGATAACGCATAGATCATAGAGACCTTTGTGAATGTTTTAGGTTGTTTTGAACAGGATGTGTTGGCTGACAGGCAGGCAGTGCAGCTGATTTCAATAGGGATTGACATGTTTGAACTTTTTAAGATTTAACAAATGCCTGACTCTGGCATTCTGGAGTTTCTGGATACAAGAAAAAAGAAAACCTTGCTTAAAAGGGAGTTGTAGTTTATGTGCATTCAAAACCTAAAATATAATTTTCTATGTTCTTTCTGCATGTCGTCTCACCATTGTTCTAGGTATTGCACTATTTTTAAGGGTCATCGAATCGTAAGTTGGTCCTGAGAAATGGGTCACAAACAACAAAGGACCTGTTCCCACGGTGACTGTATTTACTCAGAGCCCATCCTTTCCATTGTAATCAATCATCATGGTATTATGGATCAACGGATAACCTTATACCGTCTGTGTTGGGGGGACCTGGATCACCACTCTATTATAAAAGCACTGTTGTGTTAATTCGTTTAAGTCTCCCACGGTCAAACCCACCCACTAGTGTGATATGACCAAGCTCAAATATAACAATAAGTAAGACTTATGGTTATATGTTCTTACCTATGTCCATTTGTTATACATCAACATTTAGGCTTCTAAGAATGGCTGCCCCGGCTCAGGTAAGGCTTGAATTTGGCCTCGTAAAACATTTATTTGCAAAGCAGGGCTCATTTATTAAATTATGACACAAGTTGTCACCCTAAGTGGGATAGGTATGCGGAGACATTGGTCCCGTGCATAGTGTCACTGGAACCAAGCTATACCTGGCTGATGAGCCCTAACTAGAGCAAAACCGGTCCTGGGTTGCTTGTATTCCAGTTCAGTGAGGACCTGGCCTAGCAGTTTGGGCATGACTGTTTCCATCGGAGCAGGGTAAAGACTGATTTGCATATGGCTAACTGAAATAGCATGGTGTGCAAAATAACAATGGACTGGGATACGGCCGGGTAAGTGGCTGAGATTAATTCAAGCATTCCATCCATCACTATTTGTATATTTTAGCCTACTTTAGAGTGGCACAGTTGCGTGTCATTGTCAACTGGTCCTTGAGGAGATGGACAAACATTGGCCACATATGCACAAAGTGGTGATAGGGTATTATCTCTGGGATTTGTTTTGGAAACCAAAAGAAGATAGTCGTGCAATACATAGTTAAGCACACCCACAAAGACCACTCTCACAATATGAAACAAAGTGAATGGTAAATCTCACTTGGCTACCTTTCCCTCTCCTCACACACCCATACACTACAACCCCATGCTTACACCAGCTCATGAACCTGGCCCTTTTGATGAATAGAAAAAGAGTAATCGCTTCATCATATCCAATATGTTCCAGTGTTCAGAAATCCTATCACTTGAATCTCGTAAAAAGAAGTTTCACTTAAGTGAAACAGAGAGATTTCCTTATTTGCAAATACTCCATTAGTGTAATCCACCCACAAATAAAACAAGCTGCTGCTAGGAACCTTACCTCGATTAGGAAATTTGTGCAACTAGAGGGGAGTCGAAGGGTCACGTCAACTACATTTATGGCCTTTTAATATATGCATTGTCACAACCCAGCCATTCATATGCCTTTTTGGAATAGAATTTTGGGGGGTAACAATATTCGTTGGACAATAAGCCCGCTATGATGAGATGCTCAAACATTTTCCCATTCCATGGCAGGTCAAGAAGCCCACTACAAGGTTATATTTGACTGGTATCTTTATCCGTATAAACTTGTGAAATTCCACCCATGTGACTAGCCCCTTATGTTGGAGAGGCTGTGGTATGCTGTGGGCACATTTGGTGGGACTACCTACACATTAAAACATTCTGGACTTAAAACACCAAACTTTTTCTGATCACTTAATAACGTGGAACAGCCTAGAGGCCGCTAAAACCACACTAGCAGCTTGTTGGAAGAAAGTAGAAACTCTGCCAATATGATTGTGTTTATCAAACTGTGGAACACACTGGCAATGGAAAGGCTCTCATATGTAATAAATGATATATGACTGTTAATGATCCTTTATAAGGTAAATTGATTTGGGAATGTTCGGAGTGAGGGTCGTTTTCTTGTGTCGCAATGATAAAGAATTGTTGCTTATGAAGTATATTCCGCAAGCTACAATACTGCTTCTAGTGGATTTGTGATCACAATTGGCTATATTACTTTATTAAATCTTAACAAAAACAGCTTGATACAAAATGTGATTTACACAATATTTCTAACTTTTATGCAATTTACCATCCGCTCTGAGCAGGAGGAACTTTTCTGTGATAATTGCACCCTTTTTAGGTCGAAGTCTACCAGACAGCACAGCTATCTGGTTTATAAAAGTCATCTTCAGGACATTCGGTAAGCTTCCCTGGAAATAATGTTAATGTTAATGTTAGTGTCTTGGCGCTGAACTGGAACGTAAACCCTGAGAAGGTTGGAAGGGGGAGCTTAGTTTAGAAATAATCAAGTTTTACATTCCACTGATTGCTTACCATTGGCTTTGTGGTTCGTAACTCACATTTGTTTGCTTTCTATTTGCTGACTTTATTTGATTAAGGCTGTCCAGCTTGAATTCATCCCTTCCGTTGTGCATAGCCTGTTTACAAGGGCCCCTTGTATTGTTCCACCAGTGCTACTTTCTGCAAACAGGCCTTTAAATCTTGTCCTTGTGTTGTCAGATTTGATGTGCATTCAGAGACAGAGGTCAAATCTCAGGCTCTGTCTTCCTAGCGAGCGTGGTGTTTACTTTTCTTTCTCTGACTTCAAAGTGAGAGGATTTATGTGACAATCATGCTGGCTACTGGGGGTGTGCTGGAGGAAGGCTGCACAATGTTCTTTTTTCTAGCACACAATAAAATGTAAATGTCTGTAAGTGAGCTTTGCAGATATTTCAGAATATATCTGAATTAGGAAAGGACAAATTGCGCACATTTTTGGGTAATTCTGAAGTGTGGTGTAAACAAAAATCTAATCTACTATGGACCACTGCACTCTACGTGACTGTAATCTACACTGTACTACTCCACTCTACCCTGCAACATTTCACACCATCTCACTCTACTCTCACACAATCTACTCTATGGCACTGCACTCTACCCAACTCTACTCCACTCCGCACCACTCCACTCTATGCCACTCCACTCTATGCCACTCCACACTGCACAACTCTACACTAGACCACTGCGCTCTAGGCTACTGCAATCTACGCTGCACCACTGAACTCTATGCCACTCTACTCTGCACCACTCTACTCCACTCCGCTCTACACCACTCTTCTCCACTCAGCATCACTCCACTCTACGCCACTACACACTATGCCACTGCACACTACGCCACACTATTCTATGCAACTCTACTCTACGTCACTGCATTCTACAGCAATGCACTATACACCTCTTTACTCAAACCCAGTGCACTCTACCCCACTGTACACTACCCCAGTCTACTCTGCACCACTGTACTCTATGCCACTATATTCTACTCTGCAACACTCTACACCATTTCACTCTACGACACTCCACTCTGACACTCTATTCTACGATACTCCACTCTGATTCTCTACTCCATTAAAATCTACTCTACTCTGACACTCTATGCCTCTCCACTCTAGGCCTCTACAATCTATGCCCCTCCACTCTACGCATTCCCACTCTACACCCCTCCACTCCACTCTAAGCCACTTCATTCTATGACACTTTACTCTAGCTCTGCGCTACGCTACTCCACTCTGACACTTTACTCCACTCTATGCCACTCTACGAAACTTTACTCTACTCTATGCCCCTCCACTCTATGCCACTCCACAACACTCTACTGTGTGCCACTCTGGCACTCTACTCTACAATGCTCTACACAACTTCCTCTATGCCACTCCATTCCACTCTACTCCACTTCATTACTCCGCTCGATGCCATGCCACTCTCCCACACTATGCCACTCCACTCTACGGCACTCTAAGATACTCCACTCTACGGCACTCAACCCCACTCTATGCCATTCCACTTTACTACACTACAGTACTCTATGCCACTCCACTCTTTGACAATCTACTCCGCTCTACACCACTCTACTCAACAACACTCTACTCCACTCTACGCAACTCCCTGTACTCCATTGCACACTACTTTACTCCACTCTGCACTGCTCTATGCCATCCCACTCTGACACACAATGCCACTCCACTCTACGCCACTCTGACATGCTACTCCATTCCACGCTACTCAACGCTACAAAACTCTACTCCACTCTATGCCCTTCCACTCTGACACTCGAATCCTGCCACAACACTCTACACCTCTCCATGACATTCCACTTCACTTCACTCCATGCCACTCTACGACAATCCACTCTACTCTACTCTAAGCTACTCCACAACACTCTACGCCTCTCCACTATACTCCACACCACTCAACGTTATGCCACTAACTTTTAGCCATGCTGAACAGTATCCACACTGGTGTATAACATGGCTAAAACACATTGGCAAAGCATAGGTGAGACCTATTGGCTTTGTTAATGCTTGTTTTAAACTGAAACAGCCACATGTATTTGAAAGCTTACTTCTGTCCCTGGATTTACCATATGTGGTTTTTCTTGGGGTGGTTAAAGTAGAGGCAGATTTGTTCCGGATGCAATATTTGTAAATGGAGAAAAATGATTTGGAATAGCCTGCAGTTACCACACCCGGTGTGTCCGTGTGTGTTAAGTCTGGGTCGGATTGAGACAAAAAATAAGTCCGGACACCAAAATAAAAGCTGTCCCCATTACAGTTTTCACCTTGTAAAGACATACTTTTTAGGTTTTATAGGGAGCGGGAGACTGTGTGCATTTATGTTTGCTGCAGGCAATATTTGTGGTAATTTCAGGGAAATTAACAATAAAAAGCCTGCCCACCAGACCATAAAACAGGCCTACAAACAGCCCTAAAAACCGACCCTCAACCTCATCTATAAGACCAGTCCTTCGGCTACCACCTGCCTCTGCTGAGTATAGTGCTACCTGGGATTTTACCACCCATTGTTAAACTAGTAATTGCCTGAAGTGGTATTACTGCTGAAAGCATGTGCCAAAATCTCCCGAGGCTAGAGGCCTGCACTGGTTTGAATCAAAGATTTGGAAATAGGTCCGGCGAATGTTGTACTGAAGACCCGGTCTCACGTCCTCTCCAGCCGCATGCCCCCTCAGACTCCATTGACTCCTCTGTTTGATGGATAGTGTGAGGATCTTGGTGGGGTATGGGGTGGCTGTCAAACCATGAGTCAATCAAAAGGACATCAGAATATAACAAACAGGGTAAAGGTGCAGTGGAACATCAATAAAGCAAAGTGCTTTGATCCCCAAGGACCAAACATACGCCTACTTTAATTTGGCATACGTAAAATATTTTTTCTTCAGCCCTTGCTCGAAGTGAAAGGAAGGGGTGGGTGTATTACTAGGCTTTCATATGACCCTGTGGCATGTTTTGCACTTATTGAACTTGATCATGACCCGTCCTATCGGAAAAATAAATCAAAATATTTTTGATGCAAGTAATCAGGGCAGCATAACACTTAAGATTTACCTATCTGTCTAAGAATCCGCGTCCTACAGTGAATATGTTTACAACAGTTTCAGCATGCCGGTGAAACAGCGGCTCCCATGCATATTATCACTTGCATTGCCTAAGGACAAATAATAATATCAAAGCACTCTGACATTTAAACAAAGAGGTGTGCGCGTGTGTGGTACTCAGGCAGCCAGCAGTCGATGGTGTTGATTACAGCATTTTGTAGCAAGACTTGAAAAATTATCCAACACACAAATCTTTTCACATTAGACTGAATTGGGTGTTGAGAGCCATTCATTTCAAGAGCATTGTAGACAAAAAAATATGGAAAGGGATATGGAAAAGCAAACAGCCGATTGAGCCTCCACTTGTGCCCTGACTCCCAGACGATTGCAAAATAAGTATTGATTTGTGAATCTTTAGGGATCCCTCATTTTCAGCCCATCTAACCCACAGCTCTGTGCTGTGTGGCCTGTGGGTCTTCTCTGCAAGGATCAGAAGGAAGTCTCTTAGGACACATGTTCATCAATTCCAAACTATGCTTCCAACACCTTCTGCTACAACATGCCTTAACACATTCTACACCTGGCCTGCCACAGACCAGCGTCAATCCTGTCTGGACTGTGGCAATTTACTCTCATTTGATCTTCACAAACATCTCCTTTTCAGGCTGCAGGTTGTTGAAAGGGCAACTTCCCAGTTTCTTACTGGACCTAGGTGCAACAACGAAGGAAACACAGTCTTTAAAGTACTGGCCATGATGTTTAAAGCCCTTCTTGGGGCTGCCCCAGCATTCCTTTCGATGAAATTGAGGTGCAATGTGCTATCCTGTGTCTAAAGGTCTTTGAATACGTCCTCACCTGGTTGTAACCATTACTTGCTGTGATAAAATGGCAGTACAGTCACTTCAAATTCCAGTGCCTGTATACTGGAATTCTTTTCTTTTATCCTCTCATCTTTGCATTTATTCGTTTTTAAATGCTGCTAGAAGCCTGAATCATTTTGACATTGACATGTAGGCCCTCTTTCTCCCTCTTCAGTCTTATCAGTATCAACGGCTCCGCATTCCCCAGTTAACACTCTGTTCTATCAGTTGCACTATTTACATAACCTCAAAGCTTCCCCAAAACACATCAAGGCCTGGGTCACATTGACTGCAACAACACCGAGTGCTCTGTCATCTGTAATGGCTGACCTGCCAAGCACAGAGCAACAGCTCATACGACGATGGCAGCACCAACACCAGGTGCTCATTTACGGGCAGTTATCTCCACCTGACCTGAAGCACCACCAGGCACACTTCGCAGTCAGTACAAATAAATGACTAATTTTGCCAGAGCATCTAAGCTCTCAGGAATGGTCTTAAAAGACCCAGATGTAACTAGCCGTCAGGATTACAGGGCCTTCATCTGTGCTGAACTGCCTGGCTCCTTAGTGTGTCACTGTGAAGTATGAGGTCTTAGAAGGTCTTGCTGCTTAACCTGTCCTTTTAGTATAGCTCAGGAGTCTCCAACCATTTCTGTAATAAGAGCCACTTATGTTCAATGTAAATAATCTTGAGCTACTAATATTATTAGTGTTATAATAGTGACCATATATAACAAGATTACACTAGTGGCCACCCCATGCAAGATTATCAGCAGTGATCACTTCAGTTTGTCAGGCATGGTTGCCAGCAGTAGTGTAAAAAAAGCTTTCCCAATGTGCAATGCCTCTTCGTGGGTAATACACACCAGTGATACATGTAATACTCATGGCACCAAAGTAATAGTATTTGTAATAAGTCTCCGCAAAGTCACCTGATTTATCACTCAAATATCAGCTTTAAATATATTTTGGAAATTCAGCCATATTTCTCCAAACATCACTGTATGACAATGCTTTATTTGAGCCAGTGGTTTCCTGTGCTCAGCACTGGCACTTAATTGTCAACACCGGCTCTTGTGAAAGTCTGCCACACCGTGGTGCTGTCTGGCTAATTTAGAGATGACCACAAAAATAGTTAATTACAAATTCAATATACATTACAAATGACTATTACCTGCCGCCCAAGCCATTCTTATAGCTTTAGGGGCCTGAAATAATCTGAACTGTCACACTTGTAGGAGTCTGATGGTTAGTAGTGTGTTGTTGCTGTCATTGGCAGCATGGCAAGGATAATGTATGGTGCAAGCTACAGTGGCCTCCTGATGAGTGCCCGGGCACTTATTTTTTCACAAATTAAGCACTGCCGTAGGAGTTCTGAAAATACAGACATTTTTGACTCCTGGAGTACATGCGTTTACGTTTTGTATACATCAATTCAACTAAGCACAAGCTTCTAATTTAGTAGGCTGGCCTGCATACAGAGAGCTACTTATAGGTAGGGAGAAAGCTGCTAGCAGCTCATGAGCTACTTGCTGGAGAAGCCTGGTATAGACTTTTCTTGATTTCTTTAAACAGGGCCATCAGGTATCTTCTCCTTTTCCTACTCTTGTTGTGTACATCTGCTGCCCTCATCGCCATCCTCCCACTCAGTAGCATGAGCAATGCGATCATAAGTGTAATAAATGATAGGTTGTTGGATATACTCCCCTTGTTCTCTTATGGTTTGCACAGTCCTTGCAAAGACATCCTCCAGGTGCAACAATTGCATTCTGCAGGTTTTTGAAGACATACATTATTTTTTTTTTTTAAACAATCTTTATTCGGTTTTTGGTACAAGATAGAAAAGCCATCTAAGTATCTGCCTTTTGTTAGGCCTAACACCGTTGGTGTGGTATTCCCACAAACTTTTTGCCTTCACTTCCTTATGTTACTGAACTCGTTTTTGTTTGCATTAGGACTCTGTGCTCTTTACCCCTGCTAACCAGTGCTAACATGTTTGTGCTCTCTCATTAAAACGTGCTAAAATTGGCCTGCATCTAGTTGGCATTTTACATTTACTTATAAGTCCCTAGTAAATGGTACTAGATGTGCCCTGGGCCTGTAAATTAAATGCAGCAGCACTCATTGTGCCACCCACTAAAGTAGCCTTTCAAAACATGTCGCAGGCTTGCCACTGCACCCTGTAGTGCTGTTTTGAACTGCCATTGCAACCTAACAAAATACAACTTTTGCCAGGCCTAAGCCTTCCTTTTTAATACTTATAAGTTACCCCTAAAATAGGCCCTAAAGGCTCATGGGGCAGGGTGCATGGTATTTAAACATGAGGGCGTATGTGTTTTAGTTTTACATGACCTAACTGTGAAAAACTCCTAAAGTCGGTTGTCACTGTTGTAGTGCCTATCTCTCCCATAGACTAACACTGGGTTACCTTATTACACTTAATAGGTGCCAACTACAGTTTGGGACCAGATAGAGACATGATGTTTGCTCTCAATTGTATTTTAAAGTCCCTTTAATGGTAAAGTCAGATTTTAATTTACTAGTCTGAAAATGCCACTATTAGAAACAGTGCTTAATTTGAGCTGGTGGTTTCCAGTGCTTAGCACCGGCACTTAATCATCAACACCAATGCTTTACATGAGTGCCAGTTAAGGACTCATTAATTTATGGGGAAATTAAGTGATTTGCCCAGAATCACAGCATGTTGTGCCGACGCCAAGACTCGAACCTGATTTCCCAGCTCCAAAGTCGGCAGCTCTGGCCATTACGCCACATCCTCTCCACTTTCATGGTTAGTGGTTGGTTCTGTTTTAGGCAGCGCTAACAGGAGAAATGGACTGGTGTAAGCTGCCTCCTGACGAGAGCCCCGGCACTTAGTGTTTTACAAATTAACCACTTATTAGAAAGCTGTTTTTTTCTGCTCATACAAAATGTCTCTTATGACTGTGAAAGGCTCTGCTGTTAGACAGTGAGAAAAAGGAAGCCTAGGTGTCGGGAGAGAGGGTCTTTCTGACAGGATTGCTGTGGAGGAGCTGTACCCTGCCCTTATTACATTTCAAAGGACCCTGCCTACAGCACACACAAAGAAACCTGACACAGTGCCTTCCCTTGACTTTGTCACCCTAGACAGTTTACTGCCAGGACGAGGGGAAGGGGGGATTTGTCAGGGAATTACCCCACACAAAAGTTGGCACCAAGTATAAAAATAGGACCTTCGGAACCACTCATCAGAACACTTCTGGACCTGTGGAAGATTCAGAAGAAGGACTGCCCTGATGCTTGAATGACTGTCTTGCTGTCTAAAGAAAAAAGATTGGACATGCTTGGTTTGATCCTAGGCTACCTAGAGTGACTCCAAGGGTCAGTTATATGACCTCCTGTGTGAGCTAGAGGAATACATCAAGTTCGAGACTTTCCGGAGCCCTGCTGCTGGCCTCTGCTTAAGTGAGTCCTGCTCCCCAAGAGGTGTTCCCAGGTCCTGAACTCTTGGCTGGCATGAGTATGAACTGCTGTAGAAAAGGTGAAGTTATAGAGGTTTTGAGCTTCTCATGAATGTGAAGTGACCTCTTTGCACCGAGATTTGACTGCCCGCTATGATTGCCGACGTGAAGCTCCAGCGGAACCTGTTCTTCGTGCCGACAGCGACCGTTTGCAAAGATCAACCATAGTGAAGCTCCAGCGGCAAATGGCTCTTTGCGGTACAGCAACGACCGTCCATGATGATCTAATTGCTCCTCGTGCCAAAAGCATCCTCCTCGCGGCTCCCTTCAATGCAAATGGAACTCTTTTTGCCAGACCTGAGAAGGAAACTGTTCAGCGGGACCCGTGCTCCATAGCGGTTGGCCTGAACTTGTGACTTTCCCCTGGTCTTGTGCAACCAGATAAACAAGAGTGGTGCTTTGTGCTTCTTGGCGCTATTTCCACCCAAAAACTTTAAAAATGTATTTCCCTGGTTCTACTTATTGAATTTTGTTCATTTTGGTGTGATTTTAATTAATAAAATTTACACTATGTTTCTACATTGGTTTGAGTTTTTTTCTTGTGTTGTGTTTTCACTTCATTACTGTTTGTGTGCTGCATAAATTACTTTGCACAATGCCTCTAAGTTAAGCCAGACTGATTATGTGCCAAGCTACCAGAGGGTTAAGCACAGGTTTATTTAGTGACTTTTGTGGTTCACCCTGAAACGGATTCTTTTTATTATTTGAGTGGGGCTTCCACCTCTCTTAGCTAACAGCCCAGTTTCTTACACCTTCCTTGTTCATTACCACTGTGATTTGCTGACACGTAAACTCCGCCTTGACTCAGATCAGTGATCCTCCTGCGTAATCAAAGTAATTAGTGTAAAAGATTAGATTCAGTCCTTTTGGAGCTTCGCCCCTTCTAACGACGTAATGTGGGATTCTTGAAGTAATTCTATGTGGACCCCACTCCATTTAAGCAGTGAATAGATTTTGTAGCATTTGTTTTGAGAGTGCGTCCCCCTAATATTCCATGTGATGAGGTAGAGAATTATTGGATGTTTCATAGGAGAAAGCAGGTGCTTCCCGTGCCATGTTATCATGCTAGATAGCACACTGAGATGTGCCATAGACTATTTCAGTGAGCTCAGTAACAGCTAAAGGGTGTGTCTGCAGATTTGACGTTTCCTCGGCTGAACAAACCAGAGCAGTAACACTAATAATGGGGACAGAAGACAAACAGGAAGCTTCCCAAACCAGCTCATGGCCAGTGCAATGCAGTGTGTAGCGCTCTAGGCCTCTGCTCTTTATTGGTTACCAGCGTTGTCTCCAGTATCCCTGTGCACCGTGGACAAGCGCGTTTGCTAGAAAGACCCACTGTAATATGTGGTGCCAGGTCCTGCAGCATAACATGACGCCAAAGTCTAACGTTTGCTGTGCTGCAAGTAGGGTAAAGTTATCAAATCAGGAATAGTAGCGATAACAATAAATCTGAGCCAATGAACTTTACCAAGTGGCTAACAAGTGGTGTTTCTGATTTACAGTTTATATAAACATTCTCTAAGTGGTCCACTGCATAGTCTGTAAGACAAGGGGCAGCTACCATCTGGAACTCACATCGGCACAGAAATCCAAAGAATACTTATAGAAGGTTATCTGTTGTCTCTGGGGGTCAATGTGGGGAGAGTTGCAGAATCCATGTCGGACGATCGCAATGAAGAGTTCTCATCCTCACTTGACAAATGTGAGGTGGCTGGAAAATTGTTTCTGTGGAATTCCTGAGAATTGTTGCCCCAACTTGCCCCAACTGCCTGTTGCCTTCAGCTTCTTTCTTTGTCTGCGTCACTGTTCGGAGACAACTTAATACTGATTTCAACTTAGGTTTCTTGTGCCTGCGCTTTGTTCACATTCGGTCAGAAGGCCATGACTTATGGATAGCTCATTCTAGGTGGCGAGAAAAGGAACAGAAGAATATATCAATATACCAGGCTTGTTATCTGAACCCGGCAGACCTTCCGTGGGGACTACTCGAGACTGCAGAATGAGCAGCAAGACCACCTGGAAGGGCGACCCTTAGCAGAGATGGGGATCAGTTTAGCTGGAGCTTGACATTGTGCCTCAAGTTACTAGGTACTGGTCACCCAAAAATCGCTGATTAACGGGCCCATTCATCAAAACAAGGCCACAGCATGTTAGCTAGTTAACTCAGCCTAATGACGCCCTAATGTGCTGTGGACTCTGTTCTGTGGGGTGGGGGGGTAGCAGTCCAAAATATGTGTTCAGGTTGTAGTTTTTTGCACATTCTCCTTTTATACGGTGACAGGGTATTCAATTGATGCTTATTAAGCAGAATCCTGTTAGCTGATCTAGGGCAGCAATTAGTCAGTGAGTCACCACCAATTATAAAGTTGCCCAGCCTTGCAGGAGAGGGTCTCAGTGCGCTGAAATAGCACTACAGGTCTTTGCAAGCTTTGTTTAGGTCAGTTTGCTCGCATTTCATGCCCGTGGAAATCTTGCAGATCGTGGTGGGTGGGCAGAGTTTGCCTTTCAGCCAATCACAATGGTAATCCCCCACCTCACCCCTGTGCCAGATGATGTACCTGCAGTGTGTTGTCTATCTCTCCCAGTGGTCTCCACAGGGTCGATTTTGCGACCCCGAGGCCTGCTAAGATTCATTAAGTGTGTCTCAAAGGGGTAGAACACAGGTTGCGTTGAGGGGAGGACCAGCGGCGCCGCTACACAACCTTTCCACAGTGAACTATCTTCCAGCTCTACCGAGTAGGATCAGCCCTAGCAGCAATCCTCAAGGCACCCTGCCATGCTGCAGCTTGTCCCACAGTTCTGGACGCCCCCCTCAATCTGCAGGGCTCTGTTGCTGGGCCGTGATCAGAATTTTGCCATGCAATTCACCAGGCCCCTGCTCCACAAAAGCACCAACGCCAGGGTCCCAAAGTATGTAGCACAGTCTAAAGGATGTCATATGCCATGCCACAATCCATAGGCGACTGCCAGAGTATAGAGAGCATGATGCAGATGGATCCACCAAACGGCAATGTGCATCCTCCATCTTGGCTGTCTTAGCCACGCCTCCCAATGAAATTCCTAATTTAAGAGGCTTTTGTGAGCAATTTGAATTTTTTCAATAGTGATTGTGTTGTTTTGCAGTGTGAATTCATTTACTTTTCAGCTAATATTTGTAAAGCATTCACAAACGCTTATCTATGTTGCTGTAAGCATTTGACACCTAGAGATACATTGCATACAGTGTACTATATAGTGTCTACTACATCAACATTTGAGATAGTTCTGATGTAGGAATATGCTTTTTGTACACTTGCCCTGCTTTAGTACATCTTCAATTAGCTTCTTAAATGAGAGATCCTGTGCAGAAGGTATCTGATAGGTCTGTAGTCCCTGAGGTCTTTCTGTTTTTGGGTGCCTCTCCACTGTTAAACAGTGTCATTCATTCTTGGACCTGTGAGTGAGTGTTTTTGTAGAGAGGACATTATGAACTGGAGTGCTTCAAGGCGTTTTCAATCTTTTGTTTTCAGGATGAGCTTAGCTGTTGTGACAGTTGATTGAAAAAGCTTGGGACTCAGAACTTTCACAGCACTGCACAATTCCTCAAACCTTAATCCTGTGTCGGAGATAAAGAATATTATTTAGAATCCAGGCTCAGTCATTCCTTGTATTTTCTGTGGAGTTTGCTGATCCCAGTGCGTTGCCACATTTCTGGAGGACTTTCTTCTTCGATAGGTTGGATTTCCATTATTTCATACGTTTGCCTTTGGTGATGCAAGGGGAGCTCATACGTCATTCATCTAGTGGCCAGCCTACACAGGCTGCAGATTCCTCAGTACCACAGGATGTGCCTGCAGGACTTACTGCTGGCATGTTTCTACTTTGACTGCTGCATGTCAGGGAGGGCTGGTTTAAGCTCAGAATCCTGGCAGATGGGCAGATACTTTACATGGGATACACTGTAGCCTTCAAATCCAGTAGCATGCACGGCTACCAGCAGCAGTATATTGACAGGTAACAGTGAACCTTGCTGGGTGGAGGTTGTGTTCACCTCTGCGCATGACAGAAAGAGCTAACAAGAACAGCACTATGGAATGGTAAATTCAGTGCTTAATTTCAGCTGGTGTTTGCAGGTGGAGCCCACCGGCACTCATTTTTGGGGACCAGAACTTATTTTTACTCAGCAGACTTTGAACCAGAGCAAGAGAGTGAGAAACACAAAAGAGGGAAAGGAGGAGTGTAGGAAGGTGGAGTATTATGTGGTGATGCTGGCTAGGCCTCACCATGCAATACTCTCACAATACTCCAAAGATGGTCCTTGGATTCACAATAATAAACCCTTAGCTCAGTCCTTGTAGTTTGGCAAAGAACAGCAAGGCTTTACTAGAGGAACAGGTGTTCAGCATTTCAGAGTATCAACATGGACGGTAAGTAATTGACACAACCCGAAAGAAATCCGACACCAATTTATAAAAAGAAAGCAGATTTTTATATAATTTTAGACACCAAAACAAAGTAAATCAGATAAGTAAAACTGGAGTTATGGATTTTAGAAGCAATATTAAATCAGTGCAAAACAGTACTGCAAAACTTTATCATTGTGGTCAGTTGGAAAGAGCACCATTGACAATCGGTCACTTGCAGGTCGAGTTGTGTGCAGCCCAAGGAGGGTAAAGGTTATGCGGGTCCCAGGACCAAGCCACAACAGTCAGTTTGATTTTACCTGGTTTAAGAAGCCCAGGTGTAGAGTTGTCCTGGCTGTCCTTGGTGCTGAAGCGGGAGAGCTGGTTTTACCGCTTAGACAGGCAACCAACAAGCCTTCGCAGGGGTAAGCTCAGTTGAGCATTATTTCAACGTCCATAGATCCAGGGAAACACAGTAGGAGCCTGAGACTTCGAGGAGGTCAGGACTAAATTTCCCACAATGCACTGGACCATCTACTTCTGGATGATCCCTTGGAGAGCGCGAATGTCAGCAATTCTTTGGTTCTGGTAGGTTGTTTTTAACTGTGGTGTGCAGGAGACTAGTGCCACAAATCCAGGGGAGTCTGGTGATGCCTTTGTTTCTCAAAAGGGTCCCTCTGTCTGGGGGAACTGAGCTTTGGCCCAGGACGAGTCACAGTCGTGCAGTTCCAGGAAGTTTGCCACAGATTATCACGTCTTTAGTTTCTGATGCTTCTGTTGTCACAGACTCGATCTCTTCTTGTGTCTTTTGTTACAAGTCAGATCAGAACTGAGGTTTTGGTGCCAGGGGTAGCTTGTAAATCCTAGATTTAGGGGCGTTAGGAGTGTGGGTGCAAGTGGCCAATGGGCTACTAGTCTCAGTGGCCAATCCGCCCCTGAGGTGACCACAACCGGTGGTGTAGGTAACCTTTTCTAACCAGACCCTCTATTATACGAAATTTAAAAATGGCAAAAGCCTTCCTTAGCTGTACAGACCAGGTAGGCCCACCCTAGAAATGTGACTTGCCTTCTGGGGGTGTACACCTCCTGAATACCTAATTTTCCCACCTGCCTGGGTGCAAATGTGCATGGGGACAAGGGATGGGTTGTTTCCTCCTTTGGGATGCAGCCTGGTTGCATAGCGATGGCGGTGCAGCCTTTGAAGCTCACCCCGCGATGTCACACTTCACTAGCCATCCTGTCAGGGAGGGAGGTGTGACCTACTTCCTGTCCAGGCCATTGTTTCTGACTCCTGGGAGGGTTCACACCTCCTGGTGGCAGGGGGTCATATTCTTGTCTTGGCGGCAGCAGCTACGGGCTGGCAGCCAGAGCACAGGCAAGGGTTGGGCAACCTCTAAGGTAGCTACCTGAGTGCAGGCCACATTATCCTCGACACAAGATTTGGAATGAAGAATGAGGCACATTGTTTGATATCAAACACAACATATTTAAGCGGTACCATAATGGACCTGTGCACCATTGATCACCTATAATGGCCTTTAATGGTAAAGGCCACAATAGGGACATATATGCTTGCACTTATGTGTCCACACCTTTAATATAATGCACCCTGCCTCCTGTGCTCAGGAGGCCTTTTTTAGGGGTGACTGGCATGTATTAAAAATAGTGCATTGACTTTGCCTCACATGGTGAGGGCAAAGTCGAGTTCGAGCAGTTTGCACTGCTCCTGAGGTCTGCAATGGCAAGCCAGCTGTCAGTAGATTGCATACGTCTCTCAGGATGGCACAAACGGTGCTTCAGGCCCTGGTGACCCCTTTAACACCCATGCCCTGGGTACTACTGGTACCATATACTAGGAGCTTATAAGGGGGTTAAAGTCCTTGCCAATTGGGGTTACCAATTCACACATATCCATTTTAAGGAGAGAGCACTGGCACTGGGGCCTGGGCAGCAGGCTCTAGTGCGCTTTCAGAGTCGTAACCATCAGCATTGGAGCAAAAAGTGGGTGAGGGGGTGAGCATACAAAAAGGGCACTTTCCTATAAGGAGGACCAGAAAGATTGACATACAGTGACAAATGACTAGTGCAGGGATGAAAAAGAACCTACAAGTGCGAGATAATAAGGCAGGGAGCGTCTGTGGTGGATTAAAGAGGCATCAGGTGAAATCAAGACTACTAAGTCTTTGTTCATGGCACCGCGGGCTTCTGAACCAAACATTGGGCTCAACACATATTCTTTTACAAATGAAGCACTGGGTGAATGGTTCATTCCAGCATTACGTTGCAAGCTCCAGGATTTATGTCTTTGCCTTGCTCTTCACCAATTTGTAATTTCACTTCTTTCCGTTATCTGGTGATTTTGTTTCGTTGCTTTGGCATTTAGTATCCGTTGGGCTTAAGAGGTCAATGGTTTTTTTTGTAATGGGTTGCCTCTCCACCAGATTTTCTCAGTGCTGGACACCTCTCTGTTGGTGCTTGCCAGTTTTCTGATTCCTTTGTTTTTTGCTAAGTTTTTCTTTGGTCGCCCTCAATTCTATCAGTTCATCTGAAGACAGTGTGGTGGCTTCAGGGAAGAGCCACCAATTTCACCCTTTAATTTTGGAACAGGTAAGGGGCAGGACCAGCCATTTAGAAACAAAATGAAAATATTATAATGCTTGCCATTTTTATGGAGCACACCACAAACCGAATTGTCTTATGCACAATAAATGTTATTGCACAGCTTAGTAATGCCAATTTGTGTAGAACTCAGGAAGTCGGAAGGATGAGCGTGTGTGCTAAACCTAATTTATAAACAAATATCTCAAGTCAAAGTAGTGCAGTATGTTCTCCCCAAACTCCTATTCAGGAGATGCAGCTTTCAACTGTTTTTAAAGTAAATAGTAATGCAAGTATGTGCTCTGTAAACCTACGAATTATTTTTTTCCCCCTTAAGGGTCCTGCATTGAAACCTGACACTCTTTTCAGACGTGTCCTCCTGCAGCAAACCGCAAAATGATAATGAATTTGAACTGTGTTGACCTGGTTCGTATCTGAAATAGAAATCTTATCATTGCAGAGTATCTGCCTCCACACCAAGCAATACCAACAGTAGAAACAGACCAGCAATACAAGCAGCGCAAACAGAATCAACAGTACGAACAATGCAAGCAGTACACCCGATGCAAAGAGGCCAACAATGCAGGCAATACAGAAACTCGAACAGTGCCATCAATTCGAACAGTAGAACAAAATGAGCAGTAGATACAGCACGCCATCCTGCTACCGTTTTATCTCCTCTGCACATTATTGGCTTTCCAAAACGGATGTAATAAGAGAATCAAAGTTCAACTTATAATTATGTCAGCACTAGCGGAACTGCCGCCACAGTACTTAGCTCGTAAAATGAGACCAGTCAGACGCACATTAATTTTTTTCTAATTGCCATCATAAAATGCGAACGTTTCGCACGGATTTGCAAAGACGGCTTCTTTAATATCGCCGTTCGATTTAGGCGCGGTGACATTAGGCAAAACGTTGCCCTTTCTGAAGGCGCTACCCTTTCATGGGTCTGTCATGATTCATTGTTCAGGAAGACTCGCAAATGTCAGATAACGCAGAGAGCCGTCAAGGGGCTCCTACGAGGACTGGACACCCCGAGGCGGGAGGCCTGGTTTTGTCGTGGGCTGGCCTCGGTGTTTGTGGGCTGTGTTGGTCATAGCCAATTAATCAAAAGAATATGGTCGCCAGCGCTAATACTGTCCTACCAGGTTTCCTCTAAACGAGATATCTGTGATGCAATGGATACAAATGTGTAACTGCGTCGATGCCTTTTAAGTGCCAGGAGAGGTGAGTGAATGCACAGCCTCGCCGCGTTGGTTTGAAAGGTCTTCAGATGCCCCTTCTCTTTTCTCTGGACACACCCCGTTGCCCAGCACGTCAGTGGAGTAACACGGGTCTGTGTGCCAACATTTGGGTGTTTGCGGGCGCTGCCTAACGCGTTGGACTTTGAAATCTAAAGATAAATCAGTGTTTAATTATTTAGAAATAATAGGGAACAAAAGAGTGAACATGGCTAGGAGGATGCCTTTGTGCAGGGAGTCCTTTAACGTTCATGTTGCTTGAGGCCAGTGGCGGGTTGTACTTTTAGCAGGGAGGGGGGCGGTTGGGGCACAAACGCACACATAAACACTCTCACACTCATGCATTCACACACGAATGGATACACACACATCCATTGACAGCACTCACTACCTAATATTCATGCACACGCACCAAACATTAAAAAATAAAATCATACTTACCTGCACAGCTCTGCCTCGGAGATCCCAGGAGGGCTGGGACTGCTGCCTTCCCCCATTGGCTGACCTTATGCCAGCCAGTGAGGGAAGTCAGCAGTCCCTCACTTGTCACAGAGTGGGATGGGATCCATGAGACTGCTGACACCACCCCATTCTGTGACGAGATATCAGTGATTGACAATCGGCCCTGCGCACTTCAGGGCTTAGAACTGAAGCGCCAAGGTCCGCGGTAATTAGTGACACTCCCCCACGTCATGAGGGGCCTTGAGGCATTTTGCCAGGCTGAAGATGTCATGCCCACAGGGGCCGTAACTTCTTTAGCCGGGCAAAGGTCAGCTCAGGTAGCTAGGAGCCTGGGCATTTAGCATATGTCTAGCTCTTGACTGCCTGACCTGAAAATAAAGAGTGTCTGTCAGGCTAACCTTTGCTCAGCCTGAGAGACATTCTTTATAGTGGCCAAAAGGTTAGGGACGTGGTCTCTCAACCCTTCAGGATGGGCTGCGGCTGCTTGAATTGATGGGTTTTTTCAGCGACAGTGGTTTAGCTTAAAAAAAGTCTTGTTTTTTTCAATTCATTAAAATCTATGCAAACAAAAGCAAAGAACTGAGAATATGACCCCTCTTTAAAATAAAAGTAGCACATTTTGGCTGCAAGTAGACTGAACTGGATTTGTTTTGTGTCCCTACTCTAATGCAACCAGAAGTAGCAAGGGTGCGTTTGCAGCTATCGAGGTACAATTATGCTTAAATATGGTGCCATGTATTAGGTTTGGCAACCCTGTTCATCCCGATTGATGCCTTATCATGTGAGCATCCCATCTCCCTACAAGGTTTACAGGCTGACTACTCACTGCTAGTGGCCTGGCTCACTTTGCCAGGAGTTCATGGCTTAGTGATTTTTCGTTTTCAGCGTCAGTGGTGCTTGAGAAAAGTGTTGAATCATACAGGCAACTCAATTTTGCCTGTAACCAAACATAGCACTATCATTCATCCAAACTCCAGTGCCTGTGGATGCAGGACCTATATGGTACAGTCAATGTGAAAATGTACAGCCTTGTGGTTTTTATGCTAAAAATTACAGAAATAATGCTAACTGTCATGTGAGCATGGCAGCTATCTTTTGGGTCACTGTTAGATTTGGGGGTCTCTAGTTGGCAGAGGTAGGTACCTTTGTCCAAATAGGGACCCTTGAGTCTAGTCAGGGAAAGTAGGTACACTCCCGAAATAACCCCTGCTCACCCTCTTGGTAGCTTGGCACGAGCAGACAGGCTTAGTTCAGAGGCAGTGTGTAAAGCATTTGTGAACACATACAGTAATCAAGTGACAACACTACAAATGGACACCACACAGGTTATATATTTATAAAAATAGGTATACTTTATATAGATTTATCACAAGACCATAAACGACAAAAATAATCCACAATACTGTTAAGAATGCTTAGTTCTGATCAAAAAGGCTTAATTCAAGGTTCTGTGCGAGTCGGTAGCCTCCTCCGGCTACGGCGATGTTGAGAACAAACAGAGTCTAACAAATCCAGCTGACCGCGTCGAGACGGGCCAACACAGCGTAGACAGACTCGGTCACAGTACCTTTACTTGAAGCGGCAGGCACGGGCGTGCGAGCCGGATGGCTGTTCGTCGCGGTCGCGATGCAAAAATGGAAGCGTTGCAGGACGCGTTGTCCCTCGATGCGGTGCAGGCAGCGGCTCGTTGACGTCGTCGAGACGGAGTCGGTGAGACCAGGGCCGTGCGTTGCAGGGCGAGACGGTGCTTCGATGCGGTGCTGGCAGGTTGCGGTGCGGCGACGGAGCCGGATTCAGGAGCTGGCGTCAATCAGTCCGGACAGCGGTGCGAGTCGGGCGGTGCGTCGCAAAGCGTGCGAGCGGTGCCCAACTCCGGTGCGGTCACAGGACTCGAACTCAGCAGCAGTGACCGTGTCGGTCGGACCAGTTCGATTCGGCGTAGCGAAGCGTTGCAGGACGCGTTGTCCCTCGATGCGGTGCAGGCAGCGGCTCGTTGACGGAGTCGGTGAGACCAGGGCCGTGCGTTGCAGGGCGAGACGGTGCCTCGATGCGGTGCTTACAGGACACCGAGTCGGTCGTGAGAGTCGGTCACAGCTCCCTACCTCTGTAGCCACTGAAACAGAGTTTCCAGCAGCAATTCACAAAGGGGGTGAAGTCCAATGGTCCTGGGACTTCGGTCAGGGGGCAAGCTCTCTTCCAAGCCCTTGGAGATCCTTCACAAGTTGATGAAAGTCACAGCAAAGCAAAAGTTCCTTTCTCCTTTCTTTGGCAGTCAGGCAAACTACTGCAGGCCAATCCCCCAAGCAGCACTTCAGGCTTAGGGATAGTCTCTCCTCAGTTTCTTCTTGGTTCCGCTCCTCAGCAAAGGTTTCGTCTTGTTCCCAAAAGTGATCTAAACTTCCTGGGGTCTGGGTGCCCCTCTTATACCCTGATTCTCTTTGTTCTCTGGAGGCAGAGAGGCCTCTGCCTAGTCCAAAACCAGTTCTGGTTAGTTCTGGAGCACTTTGTTTTTCTGACTCCTTCTTTCCTTTCAGAATGTGGGGCAGAGTGCTCAGCCGCCCGGCAGGAGGTGGAGCCAGCATTGTGGAAGGCAGGCACAGCCCTATTCAGACCCAGGTGCAACTCCTCCCTCCACTCTGGATGCAGATCTTTCTATTCAGCCCTGCGCTGACTCACCCTGTCTCCTGTAGCCACCCCCAGCCCCTGTCACTCAATCTCCAGACAAGGAATACACAACCTAGCAGAGGCAGGCTTGGATAGTTAGGCAAGAAAATACCCACTTTCTAAAAGTGGTATTTTCAAACACAGAATGTTAAAACCAACTTCACTAAAAGATGTATGTTATCATCCTGAGTTCAGGCATACTAAATTCGTTTTTCTACCATGTTCCCTGGGTCAGTTCTGACTATAAGGTGTAATAGTCAGTCTGCCCATTCTGGCCTATGGGGAGCAGGTAGCCTTGCAATAGTGAAAAACGAAAATGGCTGTAATTCACTATTAGGACATGCCACACACACCAGGGCATGTCCTACCTTATACTTACAATGCACCCTGCCCTAGGGCCTACTTTAGGGGTGACCAACATGCAGTAAAGGGAAGGTTTAGGGACTGGTAAGTGGGTGTACTCACCAAGTCGACATGGCAGCCCTAGGCTGCACACAGGCTCTGCGATGGCAGGCCTGAGACACATTTTTCAAGCCGCTTCTGTGGGTGGCTCAACTCGTGCTGCAAGCCCACCAACGGCATTGGATTTACAAGCCCTGGGCACACTGAGTGCACGGTACTAGGGACTGACAAGTAAACCAATCATCCAATCATGGAGTCACTAATACATATATCAATTGACGATAGGGAACACTTGCACTTTAGAACTGATTAGCAGCGGCAAAGTGCCCATGAGCATCTAGTCCAGCAAAAACATATCGGTAACAGTGGAGGCATTACGAAAAAATGGAAGGGAGACCCACGCCAAGGATGCCAGGTCTAACACGTGTCCCCTCCAGCTGAAATGTGGGGAGAACTATCCTACCCCTAGGGAGTTCTCATCGCTAAGGCGGAAAAATCTGGACAGACCATCAGCATTGGCGTGTTCTGTACCAGGGCGGTGTTCCACCGTAAAGTCCATCCCCTGTAGGGAAATGGACCACCTCAACAGCTTTGGATTCTCACCCCTCATCTGCATCAACCATCTGAGGGGCCGGTGGTCTGTCTGAACCCGGAAGTGAGTCCCAAACAGGTATGGTCTCAGCTTCTTCAGTGCCCAGACCACAGCAAATGCCTCACGCTCGATAGCACTCCATCTCTGTTCCCGGGGAAGTAACCTCCTACTGATGAAGGCTACAGGTTGGTCTAGGCCCTCCTCATTGATCTGTGATAGAACAGCCCCTACACCATGCTCTGAAGCGTCGGTCTGAACAATGAACTCATTGGAGAAGTTGGGTGCCTGGAGCACAGGCGCCGTGCACATGGCAGTCTTCAAGGTGTCAAAAGCTTTTTGACAGGCGTCAGTCCAAATCACTTTCCTGGGCTGCTTCTTGGAAGTCAGCTCTGTCAAGGGGGCAACAATGCTGCCATACCCCTTGACGAATCTCCGGTAATACCCGGTGAGTCCTAGGAAGGCTCTCACCTCTGTCTGGGTCTTGGGGGGCTCCCAAGCCAGAATGGTATCAATTTTCGGTTGGAGGGGCGCCACCTGGCCGCTCCCAACCTGGTGTCCCAAGTACACTACAGAACCTTGCCCAATCTGGCACTTACTCGCCTTGATTGTGAGGCCTGCTCTCCGCAGCGCCATCAACACTTCCCAGAGGTGACGCAGATGTTCTTCCCAACTGGAACTGAACACTGCGATGTCATCCAGGTAGGCGGCACTGAAATCCTCCAGTCCAACCAACACCTGGTTGACCAACCTCTGAAAGGTGGCAGGGGCATTCTTCATCCCAAATGGCATCACCCGGAACTGGTAGTGCCCATCTGGTGTGGAGAATGCTGACCTCTCTTTGCCCCATCAGTCAAGGCGATCTGCCAGTACCCAGACGTTAAGTCAAACGTGCTGAGGTACCGCGCAGCCCCTAACCGATCTATGAGCTCATCAGCTCGGGGGATGGGGTGGGCGTCAGTCCTGGTGACGGAATTGAGTCCCCTGTAGTCCACACAGAACCGGAGTTCTGGGGTGGCACCAGGCGCGGCAGCCTTTGGAACCAAGACCACTGGGCTGGCCCAAGGGCTGTTAGAGGACTCAATCACCCCTAGCGCAAACATCTTGGAGACCTCCTCCTTGATGCAGGCTCTGACCCTGTCAGTCACCCTGTAAGCCTTGTGCTTCACAGGAAGACTGTCCCCAGTGTCCACATCATGGACGCACCAATGAGTGACACTGGGAACCAGGGAGAACAGGTCAGGGAACTGTCCCAACAGTTGGCGACAGTCACCCTGCTGCTCAGGTGTCAGGGAGGTAGAGAGGTTTACTCCCTCCACTGATCCATCTTGCTCTCGGGCTGACAGGAGGTCAGGAAGAGGCTCGGTCTCCTCCTCCATTCCATCATCTGTAGCTAAGAGCATGCCCACTTGGGACCTCTCCAAGTGGGGCTTCAGGCGGTTCACATGCAGGACCCGCAAGGGGTTCCTGGGAGACTGCAAGTCCACCAAATAGGTAACTGGACTCTTGCGCTCCACCACCGTAAAAGGGCCGGTCCACCTGTCCTGGAGCGCACAAGGCTCCACAGGGGCCATGACCCACACTTTCTGACCAGGCTAAAGCTCTACCAGAGTGGCATTCTGGTCGTACCACCGCTTCATCTCCTCCTGGCTGGCTTCCAGATTTGCCTCAGCAAGTTCTCTGAAACGCCTAGTCTGGTTCCTGAAGGCCAGCATGTAACTGTATACCTCCTGGGGAGGTTTCCTAGGAGATTGCTCCCAGCCTTCCTTGACCAAACTCAGAGGTCCTCGCACCGGGTGTCCATAGAGGAGCTCAAAGGGACTGAACCCTAGAGACTTCTGTGGCACCTCCCGGTATGCAAACAACAGGCATGGTAAGAGGACGTCCCATTTACGCCTCATGGGTTCTTCCAGACCCATAATCATGCCCTTGAGGGTCCGGTTGAATCTCTCAACCAGCCCATTTCCTTGAGGGTGGTAAGGAGTGGTGAACTTGTAAGTTACACCGCACTCCTGCCACAGGGACTTCATGTACTTGGACACGAAGTTGGTACCTCTGTCAGACACCACCTCTTGAGGGAATCCCACACGTGAGAAAATTCCCATCAGTGCCCGTCCCACCACGGGGGCCGTCACTGTCCTCAGAGGGATGGCTTCAGGGTACCGGGTGGCATGGTCCACCAAGACCAGGATAAACCTGTTGCCCATGGCTGTCTTGGGGTCCAGTGGCCCCACAATATCAATACCCACCCGTTCAAAGCGGGTGCTGACCACAGGGAATGGCTGGAGAGGAGCCTTGTGCTTCCTCCCACTCTTTCCACTTGCCTGGCAAGTCTGGCATGTCCTGCAGTGAGTGGCGGCACTCCTGCGCATCTGGGGCCAATAGAAATGGGTAACAAGCCTGTCAAAGGTCTTGTCCTGCCCCAGATGTCCTGCTAATGGTACATCATGAGCCAACCCCAGTAGGAAGGCTCTGAAGCGCTGGGGTACCACCAGCACACGGGCTGACCCAGGCTCAGCAACCTTAGGCTCTGAATACAGGAGACCATTCTCCCAGTAAACCCAATGTGATCCAGACTGAACACCTGCTGCCTGGTCTGTGGCCTGTTGCCTCAGACCCACGAGAGAAGGGCATGTGTTCTGCTCCTCGCAGAACTCTTCCCTGGAGGGTCCTCCTTCTTGCTGCCAATGGGTCAGCTCAGGTAGGTCCCCCAGTTCAGCTACATGTTCTCCTGTAGGCTCCAGGGCATCCCCCTCAGGGTCTGCCTCCTCCTGGACCGTGGGAACTTCGGGGGCCGGTTTCCCGCGCCCCCTGCCTCCTCTCTCTCCGGCAGGCACCTGGGCCTCCCTCTCAGGCTCCAGGTCCTCTTGAACACCTTTAGCTGCCATTGACCGGGTGGTCACACATGCCCAATCAGGCAAGCCCAACATTTCTAAATGCGCACTCCGCTCCACCTTAGCCCAAGGTGAGCTCTCCAAATCGTTCCCTAACAAACAGTCAACAGGCATGGCTGGCCTCACAGCTACTTGAAGAGTACCCGAGACCCCCCACTCAAAGGGAACCTGAGCCACCTTGCAGTGACTCTCTGTGTTGTCAGCGGCAACAACCGGATAGAATGCATCAGGGATAACCTGCTCCTTAGACACCAGGTGACACTTGACAGCTGTCACACTGGCTCCTGTGTCTCTCAGAGCCTCCACCCTATGGCCATTGATGGTCACCCACTGCCTGTATTTCTTAGTGTTCTCAGGCAGCGGGGTCCTAGGGACCATCTCAGAGTCTCCTAATGAGACAAGGGAAAACACTGTGGGATCCCCCCACCTTGGGCACTCCAACTCCTCCCCCAGGGCTACACTAGCCAACTGCCGGGGACTGCACTGGTGGTTGCTGGTTTTCCATGCAAAGGGCAACGAGGATCGTTTGCCTTGTGGCCAGGGGCGCCACACTTGTAACATACCAGTGGTCCTTGGTGAACAGGGGGGCCTGTCAGTGCCACTGGCTTCTTCTCAGGGGAGGCTGGGAACCTTTCCCTTGGTTCCCTTGGGGTCTACTTTGGGGCCCTTTATGGAACTCCTTCTGTTTACCCTTGTCCCCCCACTCTTCTGCTGGGGACCCTGCCCACCCTTGGCGGAGTCTCCCACGTGACCCTTGTGGACCCGGGTACTCACCCAGCGGTCCGCCTCCTCAGCAAGCTGCTTAGGGTTAGTCAGCTTACTATCAATCAGGTGCTGGCGTAGCTCAGGAAAACAATTACCGGACAAGTGCTCCCAGGCAATCAAATCAAAGAGCGCCTGAAAATCAGTCGCTTTGCTACCCTTTACCCAACCATCCAAGGCTCTGCAAAAGAAGGTCACATATTCAACCCAGGTACTGCTTTCAATCTTACTACAGTTCCTGAACCTTTGCCTATAAAGCTCAGGGGTCAAACCATACCTAGTCATTAAGGCATCCTTCATGTGGCTGTACGAATTATAGACTTCAGAGGGCAAATCCAACAAGGTATCCCGCCCTTCACTGAGGAACCGTCCCCACAACCCCGCTCCCCAATCCTTCTCAGGGACCCGGTGGGAAGACATGGCTACCTCATAGGCTTTGAACCACTGCCCTATGTCATCATTTTTAAAAATTCCTTAACCACATCTTTTGGAATATACACCCTAGCTTCAACAGGCATAGGCGGTACACTGCCACCAGAGGGAGTAATCTCTAAGCTCTTGGCCTTCAATTCCAACTCCCTCAAAACTTTCTCATGTTCAAACTGCATTTTCTTTTCCTCTAGGGCTAATTTCCTAGTTTGCATTTCGAATTCTAACTGCCCATTCAGCTTGAGCTTAGTCAGCTCCATTTCGTGCATCCTACTCTCTTTCCTGTCCTCCAACTCCTCTGGAGACAGTCCTCTGGCAGAAACACTGCTACCTACTGGGGAAGGTGGTCTTCTAGCCCCTAGACCCAATAGCCCCTCCAGCTGCCCTTCTGCATTCTCAGCCCCTCCACAGGGGCACTCCTTGATTCGACCCAGGCCCTCAGCGCCTTTTGGAGGTCCTCCTTCCTGGAGATCCCGGTCATGGACACTTTAAACTTTTTGCAGAATTGCCTGAGCTGCTTGAGGGTGTAGCATTCTAGCCTCTCTTCTTCCCAATCACACTCAACAGAGGCTACTGATGCTGGTTTCTCCATAGTGACTGAATTTGGCATTTGCAAAAATAGGAAATCCCAGAAAAAATGCTATAAAAGTATGTGGTTGCGTTTTGGTCTGCACTCACTAAGTAGTGTTCACCAATCACTGTACATGAGTCACAAATGCAAGTCCAGAATCCCACCGCTGCCACCAATGTTAGATTTGGGGGTCTCTAGTTGGCAGAGGTAGGTACCTTTGTCCAAATAGGGACCCTTGAGTCTAGTCAGGGAAAGTAGGTACACTCCCGAAATAACCCCTGCTCACCCTCTTGGTAGCTTGGCACGAGCAGACAGGCTTAGTTCAGAGGCAGTGTGTAAAGCATTTGTGAACACATACAGTAATCAAGTGACAACACTACAAATGGACACCACACAGGTTATATATTTATAAAAATAGGTATACTTTATATAGATTTATCACAAGACCATAAACGACAAAAATAATCCACAATACTGTTAAGAATGCTTAGTTCTGATCAAAAAGGCTTAATTCAAGGTTCTGTGTGAGTCGGTAGCCTCCTCCGGCTACGGCGATGTTGAGAACAAACAGAGTCTAACAAATCCAGCTGACCGCGTCGAGACGGGCCAACACAGCGTAGACAGACTCGGTCACAGTACCTTTTACTTGAAGCGGCAGGCACGGGCGTGCGAGCCGGATGGCTGTTCGTCGCGGTCGCGATGCAAAAATGGAAGCGTTGCAGGACGCGTTGTCCCTCGATGCGGGGCAGGCAGCGGCTCGTTGACGTCGTCGAGACGGAGTCGGTGAGACCAGGGCCGTGCGTTGCAGGGCGAGACGGTGCTTCGATGCGGTGCTGGCAGGTTGCGGTGCGGCGACGGAGCCGGATTCAGGAGCTGGCGTCGATCAGTCCGGACAGCGGTGCGAGTCGGGCGGTGCGTCGCAAAGCGTGCGAGCGGTGCCCAACTCCGGTGCGGTCACAGGACTCGAACTCAGCAGCAGTGACCGTGTCGGTCGGACCAGTTCGATTCGGCGTAGCGAAGCGTTGCAGGACGCGTTGTCCCTCGATGCGGTGCAGGCAGCGGCTCGTTGACGGAGTCGGTGAGACCAGGGCCGTGCGTTGCAGGCCGAGACGGTGCCTCGATGCGGTGCTTACAGGACACCGAGTCGGTCGTGAGAGTCGGTCACAGCTCCCTACCTCTGTAGCCACTGAAACAGAGTTTCCAGCAGCAATTCACAAAGGGGGTGAAGTCCAATGGTCCTGGGACTTCGGTCAGGGGGCAAGCTCTCTTCCAAGCCCTTGGAGATCCTTCACAAGTTGATGAAAGTCACAGCAAAGCAAAAGTTCCTTTCTCCTTTCTTTGGCAGTCAGGCAAACCACTGCAGGCCAATCCCCCAAGCAGCACTTCAGGCTTAGGGATAGTCTCTCCTCAGTTTCTTCTTGGTTCCGCTCCTCAGCAAAGGTTTCGTCTTGTTCCCAAAAGTGATCTAAACTTCCTGGGGTCTGGGTGCCCCTCTTATACCCTGATTCTCTTTGTTCTCTGGAGGCAGAGAGGCCTCTGCCTAGTCCAAAACCAGTTCTGGAGCACTTTGTTTTTCTGACTCCTTCTTTCCTTTCAGAATGTGGGGCAGAGTGCTCAGCCGCCCGGCAGGAGGTGGAGCCAGCATTGTGGAAGGCAGGCACAGCCCTATTCAGACCCAGGTGCAACTCCTTCCTCCACTCTGGATGCAGATCTTTCTATTCAGCCCTGCGCTGACTCACCCTGTCTCCTGTAGCCACCCCCAGCCCCTGTCACTCAATCTCCAGACAAGGAATACACAACCTAGCAGAGGCAGGCTTGGATAGTTAGGCAAGAAAATACCCACTTTCTAAAAGTGGTATTTTCAAACACAGAATGTTAAAACCAACTTCACTAAAAGATGTATTTTATCATCCTGAGTTCAGGCATACTAAATTCGTTTTTCTACCATGTTCCCTGGGTCAGTTCTGACTATAAGGTGTAATAGTCAGTCTGCCCATTCTGGCCTATGGGGAGCAGGTAGCCTTGCAATAGTGAAAAACGAAAATGGCTGTAATTCACTATTAGGACATGCCACACACACCAGGGCATGTCCTACCTTATACTTACAATGCACCCTGCCCTAGGGCCTACTTTAGGGGTGACCAACATGCAGTAAAGGGAAGGTTTAGGGACTGGTAAGTGGGTGTACTCACCAAGTCGACATGGCAGCCCTAGGCTGCACACAGGCTCTGCGATGGCAGGCCTGAGACACATTTTTCAAGCCGCTTCTGTGGGTGGCACAACTAGTGCTGCAAGCCCACCAACGGCATTGGATTTACAAGCCCTGGGCACACTGAGTGCACGGTACTAGGGACTGACAAGTAAACCAATCATCCAATCATGGAGTCACTAATACATATATCAATTGACGATAGGGAGCACTTGCACTTTGGAACTGATTAGCAGCGGCAAAGTGCCCATGAGCATCTAGTCCAGCAAAAACATATCGATAACAGTGGAGGCATTACGAAAAAATGGAAGGGAGACCCACGCCAAGGATGCCAGGTCTAACAGTCACCTTGGTAAAAACCACAGTTGACCACATTCTAAAGCTTTACATCAGCTTTGCACATGTTGGTTGTGCCCGCTCAGCCTTTGACCTTGACTAGTCGTAAATCACTCTTGGATTCAGCAATTTTTGTGTTGCTTGATCTGGACTAATGCTCAAACATTATTTGGATTCTCTTTTTCTGTGAGAATTGACTTACTGCATCTTCAACTGGAAACTTGCATTGTTTGAGAGTAGTGCTTCTTGACTGTTCCTCCACCATGTGCATTTGAGGACCGCTTGGTAGGTTTCGCCTCAGACAGCGCATGCGCTGTAGTTTACTAGATATTTTTTTAGCTTATAGGGGGTTTAGAGCTCACCCATTGCTTTCCATTGGTTGGCTTCATCTTCATTCTCATTTCCTGGCTTCTCTTTGGTCAGCGTGTGCTGGCGTCGCCTCCTCTTCGTGTGTTTGTCTCTCAACTGGAACTTGGCCCAAGTACTGCCTTATACCACTGTGTGTCCTTCCACTGCTTGTGCTTTTAGTTGCTTGCCACGTCCTCATTGCTTGCCATCATCGTTGCTTGTCATGTTGTCATTGCTTGCCCTGCCCCCTCCCATGGTGTTGCTGTTGTCTATTAAATAGAGAAATCGAAGTTCTCTATTTACTTCTAGAAATTATTAGCTGGTCTTCTAAAACTGCCCCCATTGTGATGCTTTATCCTCCACAAAAGAGGCCTAATGTACCTGGGCTGACGCACCACTGACATGTACCATATGTGACGTCACACATATTGTACAAAGTGCTATAAAGCACATCCAAATAAACAGTATGAGAACTTCATTCCTGACACCTAAGGGGTCATATCAGTGTGGGCATGGGGGAACTGAAGCAGCAAGGCCCGTGCTGATGCACGCTTGTCTGTGGCTGCCTGGCTCTTGCTAGCCACCTGCATTGAAAACGGGAGTGTGGGCGGGCGGGAGGGGCAGGAGGGGCGAGAAGGCACGGACAGCGGGAGTGCGGTCAGTGGGGGTATGGGGTGCGAGAAGGCACGGACAACAGGAGTGTGGGGGAGGGGGAAGAAGGCATGGGCAACTGGAGTGCGGGCGGGAGGGGTGCGAGAAGGCACCGACAACGGGAGTGCGGGCAGGGGGAGAAGGCAAGGACAACGGGAGTGCGGGCGGGGGAGGGGGAAAAATAGTGCTCTAAATAACACGTGCCGTACAGTGTAACCCTCGAAGTAAAGGGGCCAATAGCCAGGGGAGGGTACAAATGACAACATGGCCATAATAAGGCGGGACTAACAAGCCTCATAATCAATCAGAAGACAGAATTTACGAAGGACAAAGACAGAAGCCAATGAAAAATATGGGCGGAGAGTGAGGTCAGCTTGTCTCCCATACTCTACTACTGCCGCTAAAGCTCGACCTAAAAAGTGCATTGTCCATGTCATATTACTTTTTGTTTTACTTTCAGCTGTGCTGCTATACAACATGGGTAAAACAAATGGATAAAGCCAATAGATCACTCATAAGCATGACCTATTGGCTTTTCCAATGCTTGTTGATATTGATATTTGTACATGGTGATCCTAACTTTGATGCAGTGGAGCACTGTGCATGGTTAAAGGATGCTTGAGGATCCCTTACATAGCAAGAGTGGGGACAGCATAGGACAGTTTTCTGTAAGCCTTTTAGTGCACTACATGGTCCAAGGAGTGTAGTTACATTTTAATGGTGTAAAAGGGGTGCTTCATGAAGAGATTTTTTCATTTTTTGCATTCTAAAGCGCAGTAGTGTAGGCACCAGCCTGGTAAACAGTGACATGGATATATAGGCCCATGGAGTCTCAGGTGAGATCGCTTGTGGCCTGTTTCTTTTTCTTGTCTGTGTTTCTTGAAATTAAGCTAGTAATATTCTGGCTTGGTGGGAGCAGGGGCGTAGCTAGGCCTTAGGCTGCCCGTGGCGGCCCCTGCGTTTGCCGCCCTCGGCAAAATGATTGAAGAGCGGGGGTGGGGGGGGATTGGTAGCAGCCGATTCTTGCGGCCGCAACGGCCGCAGGTAAGAGCGGGGGGAAGGGGGGCCGGCTGCCGCCCCAAAACTCGTGCCGCCTGGGGCGGTCCGCCCCCATCGCCCCCCCCCTAGCTACGCCACTGGGTGGGAGTACTATGGTTGAATTTTTTTTAATCCGTGTATGAGTTAGAACTTGTCATGGAAAACTCCTTTCCATGAGTCAAGTGTCCAGCCAGAGATACTGACATGGATGGATGGCCATCTAAAGACCAGGGCTTGAACTGTGGTTCAGAAGTCTGTTTCACGTAAGCATATGTTTCTTTGTCTTAGGAGTTACAGCTGATTCCACACTGTCTTAGTTTCTTGGCAACATGTGTCTTTGAAGGAAATGTTGCTATGGATAAAGAAAAAAGGCAATTTCAAACGAGAGTTAGAAAGTAAGCCTTCTAGATTACTGTTAGCGAGGTAGCCCTCACTATGGGCTTATTAGTCTCTATTTGTTGTGGATTGTGCTTTGGGAAGACAGTAGATATCCAAATATAGTCCTCCTTCTCTGTACTCGGTGCTAGACATTGAGTGGTTCACTATTTTGCACCCTGGAGTATTGTCTTCCTGGGCTCAGCGATAATATAATATTTGCTGCTCAACTCATAGTCCAGTGTTTCTGTGCTTTTCTCATGAGTTCAATGTACTTAAAATTCGTATTAGAGGTAGTTTCTCCATTACTTCATTAGTATTTTGTCTGCTTAGTGTTTACATGCAATTGCCTAATTATTGATGGTTGTCTTTTAAGGCACTGGGTTGCTGTTTTTGTCGCACGCATTACACAATCTCAGGTGGATGTCTTGCTCAGCTTTTCTTTCTCAGTATGCAGGGGAGTGCCTTCTGAGAGTTTAATTGGCTCTATCCATGTAGAATACTTCTTCAGTGACATGCTCATGGTTATAATGAGAATAGAATTCTCTAAACTTTCATGCTCCAATTAGCTTTTTAGGGTTTCCAACTCTGGCTAAGAATTGTGAACTCAATGCAGTCACTTTGAAGAATTTCCATTCATCTGCTTCACTTCACGATGGACTGGAATGCGGCCTGTGCGATTTCCAGTGGCTGAAATTAATTCAAGCATACATACATCCATCCGCGGTCCGTGCAGGTAACAGCGGTGGGGCGGTGGAGCCGGGTAAGGGGGTATTTCGAGGGACGATGCAGAGGGAAAATTAAATAAATAATTAATTTTCCCTCAGCATCGTCCCTCGAAATCCCCCCTTAAACGGCCCACCGCTGTTACCTGCATGGACCGCAGCTGCATACATCATCTTGTTGTTGCTGCAGTTGACTCTCTAACTGCGAACGGTATGCCCAGATATGGGTCAATGTGCCATAGAGCACAAGCTATATCTAACTGATGAGACCCAAGTAGTTTGAAACAGGTTGGGGTTGCTTGTGGTCCCTTCTGAAGGGGGCTTGCCTGGAAGTTCGGGATGGAGTGTTGCATGAGGAGCAGGGTCGGTAATGATTTGTACAAGACAAAACTTTGTCTATAGTGGCATGGTGGGCGTAAAATGATGGACTGCCATACAGCCTGAGCAATTGTCAGGGGCTGATATTACTTCAAGCACTCCATTCATCATCTTGTTGCTGTTGCAGTAGATGCCCTAATTGCAACTGGTATTCCCAAATGTGTGTCCTGTGCTTACTGTGAGACCTAAGTAGGTTGAAACAGGTCTAGGGATGCTTGTGGTCCATTTGGGGCGGAGCTCGTCTGAAAGTTGGGGACGGAGTGTTCCCATGAGGAGCAGGGTTGGTACTGATATGTACAAGGCGGGCCTTTGTCTAGAGTAGCATTGTGGGCGAAAAACAATGGATTAGAAAGCGGCTTTAGTGATTGCCAGTGGCTGAGATTAATCCAAGCATTCCATCTATCACCTTGTTGTTGTTGCACTTTTCATCCATAACAATGTCAGGCTGCTCTACATTGTTTTCAGAAGAGGCTGCTTCCCAAAGAGTACATTCTTTTATTGCTCTAACCGATTGTGTTTAGCTCACTGCAGAATACCGGCCCACAAAGCACAAACAAGAATACCACTTTCAACATCTTTCAAAAACTTCTGTCTTTGATATGTTTTGGGGGGGTTAGGTCCAGAAAAAGTAAAATTGTATGTTGTTTGTATTGCATGTCTAGATTTCCTTCGAGTTAGCTGCATTAGGATTTATTTTCTCTCTGTCATTGACATGGATGATGGCATCCATCTTAATTGTTTTGTTTGTTGTCTATCTTGCATGTTTAGATCCCACAGCATTTATAAATGTTTATAGGATTTTCCTTCAAGCTTAGCTCAGCTATCCGTAGAACAAGGAGGTAATGTAACCAAGTAGCTCATGTACCTCAGCCAAATGGAACACCCATTATTCATATTTTTTGTTTACCTCTGCTTTTTCAGATACTCGGTTTATTTTGTTCAGATCCATTTATCTTTGTATCATATTTGGATGCATGTGTCATTTGCATTACTCAAACCTAGCTAAAAGACATTGGAGGGCTGTACAGGGTCAAAGGCAAAGGTTCACTCAAGGAGTGATTGGGGGTAGCTGTTACTGTGTTCTGAAGTAGTGTTTTTTAAAGAGTTATTTAAAGATATATCTCTTCTGGTCTTTTATAAATTGAAGCAGATTAGGGTCAATGCTGATCAGTGGCAGCTGCCACTGAGTAGCACGGGTGGGGCGGGGGATTGAAAAAAAATTAAAATGTGACTTAACTTGCTGTCGGACGTCTGAAGCAGAAAGCACAAGCTCCCCTTAGCCAATCACATTGCTGCAATGTTGTGATTGGTCTGAGCAGTGCGGATTGGCGCTCAGACGGGGACTGGGAGCCGGTGCATGTTCCTCACCAGGCTGTGTAATGCAGCCTGGTGGGGATCATGCAAAGTGTGCAGGACTGTTTGGCCGGCCCCAGATGGCCGGCCAAACCATCATGTTCACTTAAGTGCCCACCATTCCTTCCCTTGCTGGCTGTGACGACAGCCAAGCCCCGCCCCCCGTAAAGCTGCACAACTAAGGGGAAATAAAATGATAATAACAGAGCGTTATTATCATTTTATTTTTCCTTTTTTTCACTGCAAAAAATGCTGTGGGGCTGCGCTCCTCCGCCTTAGCGGAGGAGCCACCACTGATGCTGATGCACATTGCGATGTTGTTCCAGAGACATGGTGCAGTTTTACTATGCTGTTCTCCCAGCATTGGCTTCCTGTTAGTTTCTCTCTCTGCTCCTGGAGGACGTGCAGGCTATGAACCAGTGCATGGTCGCTTTGCTTTAAGGTAGTTTGCCAATAAGCGAGCTTTCTTGTTTGCATTGTGCATCTTTGCAGCTTGTGAAGAGTACCCTATAACCTGCCTTCGGGCTTTGGAGTCTGGTAATTAAATTTCAAAGTCTTGAACTGGGCTAGAGTTTAATTTAACTCGCAGATAGATGATTAACCTGAAGGTGTTCATGATTTTGTTTCCACTTTTGATTGCTTTTTGATTATTGGGATTTTGAATTTATTTTGTGTACATCGATACTAGTCGAGGTTACCAAGGGTACCAATTCATTTGAGACTCCTTCCATGAATGTACATTGAAGTAATGTTCTAGCTTTTTTCATTTTTGTCAATATTAACGGGGTCGTCGAACATCTTTTCAGTCATAGGCCAACAGTTTGATTATTGCATGGACCCTTGCATGTCCACAGTGAGACAAGCACATCCATGGTATGATGTGTGTGGGTTCTGTTGAGGACTCCTCAGTTCGGCCGCTCAGTCAGTACATAGTCTAGTTTGGAGTTGCTCTGGTCAGGTAGTGATTTTCCACACTTCTTCTACAACTACACGTTTGTGCATCGAATGTAGTTTTGAGGGACTATGGGGCATTAATATTATTTGTCTTTCTAAAATTGTGTGTTTCTGCAAGTCAAAAGCACTATCTACAATATGCCTAGAATTTGGAGGGGTTATAAGTAGCTTCTCATTTATCTCTTTCCAGTGCCTATATTGTAATAGAATGAGTGCCGGTGCTCATAGCTCTGTTCAGAGGCCCACGACCATCCTGTCACGTGTCGGCGCACTGTATATCAAAGCTGCGTAGTCTTGAGTTCACCCGAGGCCTCCATAATCCACTATCAGACACTGCTGTCTGTTTTCTCCCTTTGTGACCGTTTTTCCTTCTTTCCCCTTTGTGTGTTTTTCTCTCTCATGCTCTCAGGAAATTTCCAATGAGGAAAAATAAGTGCCAGTCCCCAAAAATGAGTGCTGATGGTCCCCACTGACACGACCATCTCAAATTAAGCACCTTCTCTTTCCAAAACGAGTGAATGTTTTGTCGGAGCAATGTCAATCAAATGTATTTGCTGCTGCGTTAAGAAAGTAGTCTTATTCCACTGACCTTTATTTTCACATTTTTAGGAAACCGCTTTAATGTGATGGTCATTCCTGTTAAACATGTTCATGTATGTGAGGTGTGTACCTTGCCAGGGTAGAGCGGGCACAAACTGCAGACCATTGTTGATCTTTGGGATTACAATCTGTGACAGAACATATGGAGAGGAAATGAGCTGTAAACTAAGTGACCAAAACCACAAGCACAGCCATAACCCATGTTCATTACCATGGGATAACCATATTCAATTGATCAAATGAGTGGAAAGGGTGTCTTGGCATCCAGTATATAAGTCCTTTAGACTAGGATGATTTGTCATACAATTGTGCTGTGTACAGTATAGTAACTCTTGAAGAGAATCCAAGCAAGAACCGAAAGCCAATATAGAAGAAGGTGCTCAAAGGTCAAACATGTGCTCTACACAGGAATACATGCTGGCACATTCTGGTTCGAATGTAGGCTGGTCAAAGAACAGTAAGGCAGACGGTGACCCATGTAGAGAGTGTTTAGAAAATCAGTTTTAAGTAGACTAATAGCCATGACAGCAGTGAGCTTTCCACACGGGGTCAAGTGTAGCGAAATGTAGTACCCTGAAAACATTGATGAGGATTCCACCAAAATGTGGCTCAGAGACCGAGCCACCTGAAATTTGAAATAGAGCTTCCTGGTAGTTTTTACTGGGATATGACAGGCTTCAAGCTCCTGTGTTCAAACAGTTTGGCTCCACAGGTTTACCTTGCCACAGATGACTATGACCTCTGTCCAGCCAGTAGTCATTACAGCTGTCTGTAGATCCTCATCTACAGGAAGGCTAATCTAGGAGTCATCACATTACATGTAAAAATCACAGCTACACTATTAGAAGAGGTGTGTCAGTGGCTCGACATTGAGGAATCCTCTGGCATCATGCCAGCCAGAAGCTGAGGTTCAGAAGGAGAGTGGTCACAATTTGGATGCATTAAACAAAATAGCTCACCCACGCCATTCCGGAATGACACCACACAGCCAATTATTGCCTACGCTGATGACACCCAGCTCCTGTTCACATGGGGGGAAAATGAGGGCTCCATCTCCTCCGCAAAAAATTGTTTGTCCACAGTCTTTTACTGGCTGGCCTCTGCTCAACTTAAGTGTATTGAAGAGAAGTCAGAAATACTCCTTTATGGAAAGTTTCCCCCTCAGTTCAGAGAAACGCTCTGGCCATCTGAGTTCGCTATGCCAGCCTCTACGGGGAAACCCGCTAAGAATCTGGGGGTTTGGTTTGAGGAGAACCTTTTGTTCTCAACTCAGATCAAGAAGCTTGCCGGTAATTGTTTTGGGCTACTTAAAACCCTCAGGAAATTTCTTCCACTTCTCCCGAGGGCTGCTAAAGAAACGGTCACCCGTGCCCTTATCTTATCCCGGTTAGACTATGCTAATGCCCTGTATGCTGCCATCCCTGGCTATCTGCTTAGTAAGCTACAGGTAGTTCAAAATGCTGCGGCCAGGCTTCTCCTCAACATCCCAATTAGAAGCAGCGTGAGACAACATCTACTCACACTACACTGGCTTCCCGTTGCAGAACGGGTCAAATTCAAATCCTTAGTCATTGCACATCGCGCCCTTCATGGCTCAGGCCCTATCTATTTACGAAAGCGGTTCTCTTTTTATACTCCTTCAAGACAACTGCGCTCCACTTCACAACTCCTAGCCCAGGTTCCCCGATTCAAACGGCAGAGTATGGGTGGCAGCTCCATTGCCTTGAAAGCTGCCCTGGCCTGGAATTCATTGCCCTTTACTCTTCTTGGCATTCAGGACCCCACTCTTTTCAAGAAAAACCTGAAAACATTTCTTTTTGTCTAAACGGACTCCCCCTACTCCTCACGGTTCGCGCCGGGACACTCTTCGGACTATCTGTGCACGCTATAAATATAAATAGCATAACATAACAGTGTTCTTAAAGTGTTTCAACAAGATGGTGGTGTTGCTTGCTTTACCAGCCACCATACTAAGATGATCAGGGACTGCCAAAAGAACAGCCTTGTGCTCCCTATGAAGCGAAAACCAAAAATCCAACTTCTAAATCTTCAACATGGTCATTTATCACCAAATAAAAGTCTGGATGAAATTACGGCCTTGGGCATCTTGGTGCCAGCTGAAAATAGGAAAAAGCGAAAGAGTTAGGTAGTTTACCCAGATCTAATCATGACTTCTTCAATAAAGATAATGCTGTGGCAAGCTTGAAAGTGCGGGGAACTGCCCCTAAAGTTAGAGGGGTTTTCAAACTGGGCAAAAGAAATTGTTCCACATTCATTAAAACCTGTGAAAGACTTGGAGAGGAGAAGGTTCTGCTCAAGGGGAGGACCCGATTTCACCATGGCAGTAGTGGAGCGTAGTTGGTCTTGGTCAAGGATAGAGAAATTAATGAAGCTGGAATAAGATGCAGGGGGAGTGGTCACAATAGCAGGAGATGTGAAGAGCTACTATTACCTGTGATGTTCCATGTCTTTCACAATCAGGCAGGGGATTGAAGAAATCTTGTGGAAGACAAAGGCACATCCTACTGCACTTTCCCATGACAGATCAAAACACCTACTTTATTGAAAGGTTGCATTAGAAACACCATCCACATTGCCTAGTAATCTCTTAATTATGTCACTTATAGGCTGGTGATGGCAGATAAAACCTCCTACCCTGTGAAATACTACTGGTAGCATAAGTTAGTGCAAATATTTTAAGAGAGTTAATAGGTAAACTGGCACATTTTGTTAAAAGTGAAATTGCAGTGTAATTAAATAGTACTCGGACATAGTTGAGTCTGCGGATTCATTATCAACAAAATTATTAAAAGACATGTACATGAAGATAAGGCTATAAAATCAGATTATGCATGGTTTTTCAGTAGACCTCGTCTGCATCCTCTTGATTTGAAAATAGTTTTGAGCTCTTGAAAGTAATCAACGAAGTAAAGTATATCTTGCCTCTTCCTTATTTTTGGTCAGATTTTTAGTGCACATTCATTTTCTGAACCTTCGCTCTCGCAAATACCTGGATAAATGTGATCTTCTTTCTTTCTCAAATCGACTGAGGGTATTTTCTGGAATTATCGTGAAGACGGGTGAAATTGGAAAGGTTTTGTGGCTGTCAGTACTTTGATGTTCTTCTTGGCAGTTATTTTGTTATCTAGTTGGCAGGACAGGTTGCTCCGTGTGTTTTACCAGTGGCTTTATTGTTCAGTTCTGAAGTAAGAGTGCTTGGAAGCCTTGATGCCCCAACCTGAGCTCTTACCTCACCCTTGCCATTCTTGTTTACACCTGCCTGACGTTGTGCAGTTGATCGTTTGAAACAGCCATTGCTTTTCAATGAGTATGTTTATCCGAAGCTCAGAAACTGACCAATAAAAAGGGTAACCTCTTACATTTAAAATATGGATTTTCATTTGTTACCAAATCCATTAATTACTTTTTTTCATAGGAGAGTGCCATTTTACTGCAGATTTCAATTAATTTTGTAATATCATCAGCCAGTGTTAACCAATTCCGTCGCACTCATTTTTTATCATCGATGTAACATTGACCTCTGCAACAAAGTTTGTTATCCAGGAAACATTAAGATGTCAAAGGTTCGGTGAAGTTGGTAGCAGAAGCTTTAATAGCTTGTTTGTCAGGCCCGTTTGGTCCCAAACATTGTCTACGGCAGCTGGTCCTATTGGTACTCTTCAGGTAAGCAATAGCTCAGTTCCAAAAACAGTGTTTGTTCATATTTGACAAATCGCCCTTCTTCCATCGTATTTGCACAGTCTGACAATGTTATTTTAAAGTTCAGAATTTCAAAGGGAAGATGTGGTTTTAGCTCACCAAGTGCATGCATTTTTATACGTAATGGGAAGTGCCTTTTCAGGATTAGGATATCACATCAGACATTATGTGTTTAATAAACTATCATAACTGGAAATAAAAAGAACGGGTTATGTATGGAGCAGCTAAAGATGTAGGGAAAAGGTGGGACGAGAGAGAAGGGATAAGGTTGAAGAGACAGGATCGCAAGTTAACGGCTACGGATAATGTAGACTAGCTTGCAATAAAAGTGGACAATTTGTGAAGAGTTCTGTCTCCTTTGATATGTAATTCCAGATGGGTCAGAATCAGGTTCTTGATATGCCTTTCTAGCGTTTTACAGGCAGTGACCTGATAAGATATCTTGTGAATTCCAAACAGGTTAGTCCCTAACTGACATAGAAACAAGGAGGTTTGTGAGTGGTGTGGCCATAAACCGAAGGAAACGCTGGAATTGAGTAGGTGGTTTTCAGTTGATCACTGTGTCTTCCCTCATGACATTGGGCTAAGTGTTATTGCACACCCAACACAAACGAGGCTACCTCCACCCACCAAACTCCTCCTCCTTCTCCAGTTGCCTCTCCTTGCCCAAGGTCTTTGGTTGTCTTGGCCACTCGCAGTTTAAGAAACCACCCCTCTCTTCACCTGTGCCCACATTCACATTAACCTCCCAACTTTCATTCTACCAATATTGCCCATAGACATTCCAGCATCTTTTTCTCTTTGCCTGCCTCCTCACTCCACTGAGGCTGAACAGCCATTGACCCATCACCATTAAATAGTGCCGAGTACTCACCCAGTCTTCCTCTGCTTAGAGAATGTCTTGTTACTCTGTAACAAAATAACCGTCATCCATGAGCACTTAACTGCCATCACTGAAATCTAGATGTACACCACAGACATCACTCCACTTCCTGCTGTCTACACAGGCTATGCCACCATTACACACACATACACCGTTCTGAAATTGTGGAATAGGTCTCTTACTTAACAAGTCTTTTACCTCCATGCAGTCCCAGCCCTGGGCATTATATTATGCCCCTCTCACTTGCGCACATTGGCATCACTATTAAGATTACTCATGGTTGCAATATATAGTCACTCAGGAGCCATCATCTTATTCTTAGACGATTTTGACAAAATCCTGATCTAGATGCTATATCACATCTTCCATTTTCAGGTCCCGCCTACCAGACATCTCAAGCAGTCTGTTTGTGAAAGGCCTATTGTCAGCTTACAATGGGGTTTGAGCATACCATTGGTTGGCTTTATCATCACTATTATTTGCTTGCTTTTTATTAGATGGCTTGCCCTGTCCATCCTGTGTGCGTCCCTCACCTGGAGCACTGCGACTTTACTTGCATTCTTCCTCTTTTCAATTTTAGGGAAATACTTTTTCCAGCATGTGTTTTCCAGCCAGTTTCTGGCCTGTGCTTCTCGTCCTCATCCCCACTGCTCTCCCTCCCCATGTCCTTCTCCCCCCCATATTACTCTCTCTTTCCTATGTGCTTCTTTCTCCCAGCTCCATGTTGGTCTCTCTCGCCTGTGTGAGTCTCTGCCTCTCCGCCCCTACTTCATGTTACACTCTCTCACCCATGCCCTGTGTTTCTGCCCTCACACTCCCTGTTGCTTTCCCCACCTACACCCTCCATGTTGCTTTCCCCCACTATACATTGTGTTGTTTTCCCCAGGCATGCCCTTCGGGTTTCTTTTCCCCACCTGCAGCCTCCTTGTTGCTTCCCCCCACCCTCATTGTTGATTCCCTCCACTTGCTGTCAAAGAAAAACACTTTTTCACTTTTTTTCCATTTACTGATCCAACTTGGACCGGTAAATAAAATGGAAAAAAGCACCTGCGTCATTGTCATTTTGTAGACCCACACATGCATCATAGTGCATTTTTTCCTCTTTAGCCATACTGCACAGGATTATTTGCAAATATTCGCTAGCTTAGCTCCAGTAGGCTTTCTTTCCTTTCTTGTCTTAGCTTCTCCGTGGAGCATGGACTAAGTATTTGTATTTTCCCTCCTTTTTGTAATGCACGATTTTTTTAAATAGTATAAGCGTTTCAGATTTATTCATGGACATACAATGTACTTTCCTACTTTTCACACAGGCATACAGCTTCTTATTTATGTTGCTTTCATCCTATCTGCAGTCTATATTGATGCTTTAGTTACTTCCACCCACAACTGTACTACTGTACTCTGCGTTACTCTACTTTATGCCACTCCACTCTACATTACTCTACATCACTCCACTCTGCACCACTCCACTCTACACTATAGCACTCAGTGCTACTCCACTGTATGCCACTCCGCTCTACTCTTCGCCACTCCACGCTACGCCCCGGCTCTCCATTCTGCGCCCCTCTACTCTTTTCACTCTACTCTGCCACTTTACTCTACTCCGTGCCACCCCACAATACTCTACGCCACTCTACAGCATTCTACTCTATTCTATGGCACTCTTCTCTGTGCCACTCTGCTCCATGCCACTCTACTCTGTACCACTCTAATCGATGCTACGCCACTACACAGTACTCTACTCCATCCCTATCTACACCACTCCATTCTATGCCACTCCACTTTATGCTACTGCACTCTATTATACCCCACTCTACTCTACACCACTCCACTCTACTCCACTATACTACATGACTGTATACTCCACAACACGCTACTCTGCGACACCCTAATCTACTCCACATCACACCACTCTACACCACCCCACTCCACAACACTCTACTCCATGCCACTCTACTCCACAACACTCTATTCCACTCGATGCCACTCTACTACACTGCAGTCTACATCACTCTACTCCATGCTACACCACTCTACTCCACTCTGATCCACTCTATGCCACTCTACTCTACGCCAACCCACTCAACTCCACTGTGTGCCACTCCATGCCGCTCCACTTTACGCCACTCCTCTTTACTCCACACTACTCTACTCCACCCCTCTCTTTGCCACCCCCATTTTGCCACCTCACTCATTGCCACTCTTTTCTATGCCACTCCACTTCACTGTACGCCACTCTACTCTATGCCACTCCACTCTACACACTCTACTCTACTCCAGTCTGCTCTACTCTATGCCACTCTACTCTACACACCTTCACTTCACTCTACTCTATGCCACTCCACAGAGTGCTACTCTATGCCACTCTACACTGTGCCACTTCACTCCACTCTACTTCACGTCACTCTACACTACTGTACCTCATGCCACTCTACTGCACTCCACCTCACTTTTTGCCACCCCACTCAATGCCACTCTACGCCACTTTGTTCTATTCTACTTCATCCTACGCCACTCTATTCTGTGTCACTCTGATCAGCTCTATGCCACTCTACTAAATGCCACTCCACTCTGCGCCCCGCCACTCTACTCTATTCCACACAGTGCCACTCCACTCTAAAGCACCCTATTCTGCACCACTCTACACCGCTCTACTCTAATCTAAACTACTCTATGCCATTCTACACTATGCCACTGTACTCTCTGGCACTCTACTCCACTCTATGCCACTCTTCTCCACTCTATGCCACTCTACACCACTCTATTCCACACCACTCTACCCAACTCTACTCCATTCCAGTCTACTCTTTAACTCTACTCTATATCACTCTACTCTATATTACTCTACGTCACTCTAATCTACTCCACTACATTCTCCTCTACATCACTCCATTCTAATCTGTTACTCTATACCACTCCACTCTACGCCAGCTTATGCCACTCTACTCTGTGCCATAATACTCTGCCATTCCACTCTATGCCAATCCACTCTACACACCTCTGCGCTATGTCACTCCTCTCTATCCTACATCTACCTTACACTACTCTATCCTACTCCACTACACGTCACTCTATGCCATTCTACTCTACGCCACTCTACTCCAGTCACTCTGTGCCACCCCACTTCACTATGTGGCAGTCTACTTTCATCCATTCTACTCCACGCCACTCTATTCCATGTCACTCTACTCCACTCCATCCCACTCTACACCACTTTACTCTACGCCTCTCTGTGTCACCCTACTCCGGTCTATGCCACTCTACTCTATGCCACTCCACTCCTCTATACTCAACAGCATAGGATTAAACTCTATGCCCCGCCACTCCATTCTACGCCCCCTACTCCTTCCACTCTACTCTGCCAATCCATTCTACTCCAAGTCACTCCACAGTACTCTATGCCACTCTAAGCCATTCCCCTCTATTCAATGGCACTCTACGGCACTCTTGCCACTCTACTCCATGCCACTCTAATCTATGCTTCGCCACTCCGCTCCTGTCCACTCCACACGAATATACTCCACCCCTCTGAGTGCCACGCCACTCTACCCCACTCCACTTTATGCCACTGCACTCTAACCACTCTATTCTACACCACTCTGCTCTATGCCACTCAACTCAATGCCACTATACTTCATGACACTCTACTTTACGACACTCTAATCTACTCCACACCACAACACTCTACTCTACACCACCCCACTTCACTCCACTCCACTCCACCCCACGCCACTCTACTCTACTCCACTGCAGTCTACTCCACCCCACACAACTCCACTTTATGCCTCTTCATTCTACACCACTCCACTCTACAGCACTCTACTCCATGTTACACCATTCCATTTACTGTGTCACTCTATTCCTCCCCACTCTATGCCACTCTACTCTACTCCACACTATGCCACTCAACTTCACGCCACTCCACACCACTCCACTCCACACTATGCCATTCCACTTAACGCAACTCCACACTACTCTACTCCAGCCCTCTCTTTGCCACCTCATTCTATGCCACTGTATTCTATGGCTCACCACTGCATTCTACTCCACTCTACTGTACACCACTCCAATCCATGCACTCGACTCCATTCTGCTCTCATCTATGCCACTCTACTCTACACTAGTTCAATCTACTCTACGCCACAACACTCCACACAGTGCTACTCTATGCCACTCTACGAACCATCACTTAACTCCACTATAGTCCACGTAACTATACCTTATTCTACTCTATGCCATTCCACTCTACACCTCTTTACTCCATGGCACTCTATTCCACTCCAACCCACTTTTTACATCCCCACTCTATGCCACCTTATTCTATTCTACTGTATTCTACTCCATTTTATTCTACTTCACTTTATTCTACCTCCTTTTACTCAACTCTAAGCCACTCCACTCTATGCCACTCCACTCCACTCTATGCCACTCCACTCTACATCATTCCACTCTATGCCACTGTACTCTGCGCTACTCCACTCCACTCTAAACCACTCTATTCTGCACCACTCTCCATCACTCTACTCTAAACTACTCTATACCATTCTACACTATGCCACTCTACTCTCCGCTACTCTGCTTCACTCTATGCCACTCTAATCTTCACCACTCTATTCTGTACTACTCTCCCTCACTCTATTCTATTCGTCTACTCTATCACTCCACTCTGCTCTGCATCACTCTACTCTGTCACTCTGCTCTACTTTATGCCACTCCAATCTGCTCTGTCACTCTACTCTATGCCAGTCAATGCACTCTACTTTATGCCACTCCACTACACTCACCTCTACTCTGTCACTCCACTCCACTCAATCCTATGCCACTCTATCCTACACTGCTCTACCTTGCACCACTGTATCCTACTCCACTCCACACCACTCAATCCTACACCACTCTACCTAACACCACTCTATCCTACTCCACACCTCTACACCATACTACTCTATGCCACTCTGTTCTACTCCACTCCATCTCACTCAATGCCACTTCACTCTACGGCTCTCTACGCCACCTTACTCCAGTCTGTGCCACTCTACTCTATGCCACTCCCCTATACTCTACACCATATTTTTTAAACTTTTGACTTTTGGGGACCCCCACTAAATCATTACTGACCCCATCCTAAGCTTCGTCGATGATTTGAACCGACAAACAATTGACAGAAAATGCAGAAAAAGGCATTCATCAAACAAATTTACAAATGATGACCCATTCTATTTAATTCACTAACACGTATAAATTAAAAAAATCAAAATGTTAATTTTATTAGAAAGGTTGGAGACTTTCTAAATACCATTGAGGCTAGTCATTGGCCATACTACTTCTGTTTGATGCACCTGCACTGCTTCCACAAATCAATCTGAGGATACTCATTTAATTTTTAGCCTCCAATTGCAAAATTCTTCACATTTACAATATGTTTTAAAATGTTCAATTGTACATTTACCTTCTTTATTTACATACACTTTGTTAATATTATTTAATTTTTTAAGTAGTCGCGGACCCCCTGAGGAGGCTCTGCAGACCCCCAGAGGTCCCGGGACCACAGGTTCGGAACCACTGCTCTACGCCATTGGATGCCACTCTACACCACTCCACTCCAATCTCCTCCACTCTATGCCATTCTACTCTGCACAACTCTACACGACTCTACCATACTCCCTCCACTCTACTCAACTGTACATCACTCCACTTACCTCTACAACACCCCACTCTTTTCCACTCCAGTCTACACTACTGCACTCTGACACTCTACTCTATGCCACTCTATTCTCTGTCACTCTACGCCATGCCACTCCACTCTATGCCACTGTACACCACTATACTCCCCTCTACATCAGACTACTCTTTGCCACTTTACTTAACCGCACTCTACTCAACTCCTTCCCACTCTGCCAACGCACTCTTTGCCACCCCACTCTATGCTACTCTACGCCACTCTATTCAACACATTGCCATTCTACCCTACACCACTCTACCCTATGCCACTCTATTCTATTCCACTCTACTCTATACCACTCTACTCTATGCCACTGTACAACACTCCACTATATGCCACTCTACTGTATGCCACTTTGCTCAATGCATCTCTAGGCCACTCTACCCTATACCACTGTACCCTAAGCGACTCCACTCTACACCACTTCACTCTACACCACTCGGCTCTATGCTACTCTACTCCACTGTACTCTGCACCACTCTCCTCTATGCCACTCTACTCTAAGCCATGCCACTAACTTTTAGTCATGCGGAACAGCAGCAGCGCTGCTATACAGTATGGCTAAAAGAAATTGGCAAAGGTGATAGTTCTCACATAGGAGAGACCCACTGGATTTGCCAATGCTGGTTTTAAATAGCGCACATTGTATCAATAATTATGAATACCTCTGATCGCCTTAAGATGTGCAGTGGCTGCTCTGCCAAAGGGGAGTATAGTATTTAAGTTCCAATGAAGACTAACAGAGCATTCCAAAGTTGTGGGTCGGGCACAGCGCCGGCATTTTCCTTTTCATTCAACATCATACATATATAACATGACCTTGGCGATCTGAGAAGAGGAAAGAAAGAAAAAAAAAATCTGTGGCAACCTATTTTCTTTCTCTGCAGTTCGCATTTGGATGATAGATTGTGTTCAGGGCAACATCGAACCTTAACCTCTTTTTGTGTAGCTGAGATGTACTGAATAATGTAAGTGGGAGAGGAGTTACAAGGGGGGTCTTTGTAAAGCTTTGCCTGTCTGGGATGCAGCCTCATCGGTTATGGTTTTGTATTACAGGAGCCTTGAGAGTTGTTGTCGTGATGCTAGAAGTGTTGCAAGAGCAGAAGCGTACACTATAGAAGCTGTGCAACGCTTTGCAGAAGTAGTGCAGTCCCAGTGGTGAAGACAAAATTAAAAGGTGTAGGGAATGAATACAAAAAGGTGTAATTGTAGTATTGAAGCAAGGAGACCGAGTAAAAGCTACGGTGTTGCGTTTGCAAGAATTGGTAAACAGGATGAGACTGAATGTCCTTATCTTCATTCAACTTGCATCTCTGTAGTCTTAACCTCTTGTTACATGGGTTTTTTGCAACACTACAAAGTCCTAAGTCCCCTTGCAACCAGTGTCCTGTGCGTTTTATGTTCCCCTGCCTTTCGTAGTAAATTAAGGTGATGTCTAGCGCTTGGTATCAAGATACTTTAAGGCACGGACCAAAAAAAAAAAAAAAGGTTCTGCTCCAAAAATGTGCTACAATTAAGCAAAATGAAAACAGACTCGGTACTGGGGGAAGAAAGATGGCAGATTGACTCCGCTTCAGAGGAAGCCTCCCATAGCTCTCCCCGTGGACCTCGATGCTCCTAGTGATCCCCCCTCACGAATTACATTCTGGGGAAACCTACTACTTTACGCCAATGGCGAGGGGGGCTCAGTCTCAGTTTAGGAAATAAGCATGCCCCATCGCACTTCGCTCTCAGTAAGGCGATAAGTTACGTTACGGCTCTTGCTATACCTGCGGATACCTGGAAATTGGCGGCTTGATGTGCCGGATCGGGTCATTAAGCGCACGGAGCCACTTTCTTGCAAGTCGAGCAGTTCAGTGGTTTTCGCAGCTGCCGCTGCTCTCTGATCCTTGGAACACCACTTCGGCCCTCGACGGTGACTGGACTCTGACTGCGGCACCCGCTACAGGAATGGCACCACAGCGTATTGCAGCCTCAAAGGGACGCGGCCGTGCGGAGCCGCTTCCCGCATCAGGAAACGGGACTTCTGCCCCGGGGGGGGGGGGGGGCATGCTGAGGCTGATGTCAGTGGGGCTGAGGACCCGGTGGCTCCTAACTCCAGCTCCCAGTTGGGAAAACCGATTCTTCGGCTGCTACGCTCTGGTAAGGCAACAGGCTTGCTCCGGTCCTGTGGCTCAGAGACCTCCATTCCGGGTCTTGAGATGGCAGAGGTACTGATTTCGGCTGTTCAGGAGGGCTGGGGGGAGATGGAAAGCTCTCTAGCCTGTCCTGCTATAGGATTACCATCTTTGGCCCTAGACCAGCAAGTGGGCAGCAGGCAGGGCACGAGTCGGGGGTCCACGCGGGTGGACGGCGTCCCCCCACTTCTTTCACAGGGGGGATGCCGTCCACCCTGCCAAGAAGTTGGGCCCCACTAAAAAAAGATGCTGAATTCGTCCCGGTGTAATTTCCAAACACCGGGACACACTCAGCAGCGCCTGCACGTTGTTGTCTGCTTTCGATCACAACAACGTGCAGGCGGGGACGGGGCTCTCTTATTTCTGACTCCTGCTGGGATACTCGGCCATAACAAAGGCCGAGTCTCAGGGGTCATCAAGCCTCCTTTTGTTTGAGTCTCCTGGCTGGCAGCAGTCAGGAGCCTCACACCGGATGCAAATGCAGCAGAGGGGAAACAAAGGCTCGCACCTTGTTAGCACTTCACACATACTTAGGAGAGGCAGCTTTTCACTTTGGTCAGTCCCTGTTTAGGAGATTTGCATGCACTGTAAGAACGTCAGATGTGTTGATCTTTCCCAGTATTTGCACTAAATAAATTGCATTTATATACGCTTATTACCCTCGAGGAGGCGTTGTAATAATTTAAATATCACTATTTCTTTTAAAGCACTATGGCTAGAGAAAGCTTAACGCTGACAAAAGGTAACATTGCTTTATATGTAGTGTACAAAAGTGTGAATCTTCTGCCTAAATCAGGAGGGTTTGCAAGTATACTCGAAATGTACTCATGATACACCTGCTAAACATATATGTGAGGGCTTAAGATCTGATGTCACTTCTTGTGATGCCAGTTCCTGTGATGTCACGCGCTGTGATGTCACGCGCCGCGATGTCACGCACCGTGATGTCACACGCTGCGATGCCACTTGCATACTGATTAACTAGGTTAGTCCCCCCACTTCTTTTTTTAGGACTTGTGCCCTGGCAGCAGGACAAATGGCTCTTGCGTATCGGCTATAACGAATATGGATAATAGTGTGGCAAAAGATATCACTCTGGGTAATGCGGCCTGCTGTGATCTTAAAGCTGGTTCTCCCGGCCCCTCTGGCTTGTCTTTACTAGGTACCAACACACTTGGTGTACCTTCACAAAATCCGCCGCAGGCACAAATGCATATGCAACCCTGTATGAGCAGTCAGGGTCTGGATGATGGTAATCCCTGAATTGATGCTACATCCGAACTAGGGTCTCAGCAACAGTCTAGCCCAGGAACTGCTGACTTTCGGATTGATACTGCTCCAGGTACCGGCCACTCTGACTCTATCCATTCTAATACAGACACACAGACTTGTCTTCAGGCGGAGCCCATCGCTCAGCATTCGAAAATAACTGACCAGTCCAGTGAGGCGACAGAGCCTAGCACCTCAAAAATCTGTACCCCAGCGGGGGGAAAGGCGCTAAGGTGAAAGGTCCTAAAACTACTAGAACAGCCAAGGGAGGCAAGGGCCGTGGCGGAGTTAAACCTCAAGTTACCGCCGCACTGGGACGACTCAAGGAATCTGCTTTAAGTAGTAACAAGTCTGGTCCTGGCATCAGTCCCCTACGTAAATGGGTGGCCTCGAAGGGGGATGTTAAAGCTATCATCTCACAACTGTCTAATTCTGGCAATATGGAGTCTGCTGCAGCTGAAGCTGAAGATTTGACACTACTACCTCATTCCTACTCTAATCCTGTCGCTCCGCTAATTCAGTTGGACAATTCGGATGGGCATTTAGGCAGAGCTAATAGCGGATAATAAGGGGGGAGACAACTGAATTGAGTTTATGGAGTTTAGTTAATGCCTGATTTAAAATATATGTGTTGGAACGTCGCGGGCTGAACCAGGCCAGAAAGCACCGATTAGTTGGGGAGGAACTCCGGGTGTTCAAACCCCATATATTGGGCCTTACTGAGACTCACCTTGCGTGCAAGGATAGATTTCAGCTAAAACAACTTGGCTTCGAAACACTTGTTTGTACATCACAGGCGATCTCTATTCGAGGGGTCGCATATTGAAATCTAGGAACCTTAAAGTGACAGTCCTACGTACACTAGCCGATCCTAAGGGGAGATGGGCAATAGCTCAGCTATTGACCTCGGGGCGTAAGACCACGATTTGTGTGGTATACGGCCCCAATACTGATTGTCCCGACGTTTTTTATTATTTAAGTTCAGAACTACTGGAGTTGGCCGGGGATCTGATAGTTATGGGGGACTTCAACTGGATCATTGATAATAAGATTGACACTACTAACACTAAAACTCGGGCTAGAATGGTTAGGACTAGGGCTGCCATTCTTGATCTCCTTCACATACATCAACTGGATGACGCCTGGAGGAGACTGAGTCCAACACTCCCAGGTTATACATACTATTCATCCCCACATAAACAGTACTCTCGAATTGACATGATTTTTACTAATAGAACTCTGTTGGAAAAGGCACTTGTAGAGGCTTGTCCCAAAATTACATCCGACCATAATCCAGTGATGCTAACTCTGCAGAATCAGCTGGGGGATAGAGAACCTCTCTGGTCTTTTTCATTTCCTAGACATTTACTCAGCAATTTAGATTTTCAGGTATATATTCGAAGAACACTTGTGGAATACTTCGAAAATAATAGGGGCACTGGTTCTACTTCAACGGTATGGGACTGTATGAAGGCTTATGTTAGAGGGGCCACTCTCCAATACATTTTAGCACAGAACCGGCGTGTTATCCGGGAGGCAGAGCAGTAACATAGGGTCTATCTAGATTTGGAATGACAGCACGCAAGAGCTATCGCAGTAAGGGACGCAGCGGAACAGTTGATATACCTTCAGCTTCCAGAAGTAAGAGCCATGCTGAACAGAGGGCTAATTGATAAAGTCTCCACCAAATACCACAAGTATAAAACTATGCAATATGAGTACGGAGAGAGGGTTAGCCGTTTACTAGGTACTCAGATCACTGACCCGAGGTCCAGATCTTATGTTAAACTGATAAAAGGGGGAGACGGTCTGTCTTATACTCGACCACTGGATATAGTCGAACATTTTAGACTATTCTATGCCAATTTATATGGTGAGGCAGCTCCTTTTAATAAACACAATGCCCTAAATTACATACAGGGGATGGTATTACCGACTCTCGACCCTTTGGAGTCCGCATGTATGCAGAAGGTCATGCAGCTGGGTGAGGTTGAGGACGTGATTAGCTCTTTACCCTCAGGTAAGGCGGTCGGTGAAGACACTATTCCGCTCGAATTTTACAAAATCTTTAAGGACATTTTGGCACCTGTCTTCACTCAATTGCTTATTAACGTCATTAACGGGGCGGACGCCCCTGCATCTTGGAGTATTACTAACATCGTGGTATTCCCTAAAAAGGGGAAACCAGTAGATGAAAGGGGCTCTTACCACCCTATTTCATTAATTAATGCTGATGCTAAAACTTTCTCCAAAATTCTAGCCTTGCGTTTGGCTCCTTCTATTCACCAACTAGTATCGGAGCAACAGCACGGCTTTGTCCCAGGTAGAGATACGACGGCTCACATTAACACAGCCATCGCCGCTTTTGACATCTATGGTCAATTAGACCAACATATAGAGATGGTGAGGCTTGCCGCGGCAAAGGCTTTCGACCGAGTTGCCTGGGAAGCACTATGGCTTACTATGTCATCATTTGGCCTCGGTCTTAGGTATATTTCTGCGGTCCGGAAATTGTACAATAACCCGGTGGCAGCAGTTAAGCTGAACGGTCTCTCCTCAGCCCACTTCGCAGTTCAAAGGGGTATGCGGCAGGGTTGTCCGTTATCCCCATTACTGTTTGCCCTTTATATTGAGCCTTTTATAAGGCATTTGCTGCAAAACGTAAGGATTGCTCCAGTATGTCTTAGTGGGCTAGAATTAAAATTATCTGCATATGCGGACGACATTGCCCTCTTTTCTTCCAATCCTGTCGACGCTATGGTAGAAATTACACGAGAGGCACAGTGCTTTGGCTCCTTCTCCGGCTATAAATTAAACTTGACTAAGACTCAGACAATTGTAAATTTTCAACCTGCCCGAATCATTAGGGGTTACAAGAACGGCTACTCATTTGGGAGTTCGTCTCAGTAGTCAAGTGGATGAGGTGGTTTCCTTGAATTATGAGCCACTGCTGAAAACAGTCTTGGCGAAATTACGCAGTTGGCATCGACTCCCCCTCAGTATATACGGAAGATGCAATATAGTTAAAATTAATATTCTCCCCAAATTCCTATATCTTTATCGCAAAATACCTCTGAGGGTTCCATGGTCTTTTTTCAAGCGCTTAGATAGTGCTACAGGTAGTTTTATATGGGATACAAACGCGCACGGAGGGCTCTTCGATATATTAAATTATCTTACAAACAAGGGGGTTTCAAGCTCCCAGATTTCAAACTTTACTTTTGGGCTGCATTTGCAGGTCGGATCCTAAGTTTGCTCAGTGGGCCTGATACCAGCACTGCTTGGTTATCATATCAGTTAGCCTGCGGACCAGTCACTGGGTTTATGTTGTATAAGACTTCTGACCCAAACTACTTTAAGCGGGTCAGGTTCAAGATAATTAGAGACATTACTAGGATTTGGCAGGACATTTGCAAGGAATACTCCCTGCCTGTGCTGCACCAGTATACGGTGTTGTGGGGCAATCCGGTGTTGCCCAACATATTCCATGACTATATCGGAAGATGCTGGCAGCACAAGGGCATTAAACAACTTGGACAGTTATATGACGGACAGGGATTTCGATCTTTTTCAGCCCTGAAAGATGAGTTTGGGCTTTCACAGAGTACATTTTTTAAATTTCTGCAAGTACGGGACTACTTCCTACGGGGCCATAGGATATCAGAAATGGCAAGTCCCTCTGAAATATTATCAGTATTATTTTTGACCTCCGGCCGAGGAACTATCGGTACAATTTATAAGAAATTTCTTGCAGCTGTTAGCGATGATAGTTCGCAGATAGCTGCAAAATTAAGCCGGATTTTTCAAACCGACCTAACAGGCGAGGAAATACAGGCTTCATTGGACACTTTAGATGTAGCTGTAGCTTCTGTTAATTTAAAACTTCAACAACATCGGACAGTTTTCATGTTGTATTACACACCTGAGCTCATCTCTAAATGGGCTACGTCCCAATTTTCGGCCAAATTATTCTGCCCAAAATGCCAAGTCTTTGCTGCAGATTTAAGACACATGCTTGTTATTTGCCCAAGGCTGAACACATTCTGGATAAATGTATCTTCCATACTTACACTACTTTATGGTCATAGTGTTCAACTTACTGAGAGGGAAATAATCTTGGGGGCCATACGTGACATGGTCAGTCACAAGAGATTATTAACTTCAATTGTTATAGCATGTGCCCGCTTATGTATAGCCCGAGCTTGGATTAACAGTACGAGCCCAAGTGCTAATGAAGTCTGGGCCTTACTCAGACGAGTGTACGAAATGGAACTTGCCTTAGCCAAGGCCAGAGGCCCACGATCTTGGTTAAAATTTAAAAGGGTCTGGGCTAGCCTCCAATGGGATTAATGTATTATTGTTTTTTTGTATTTTTGGTAGCTTTGGCATTTTTTTCCCTCTGCTCCAATTCCACAATTGTTTTGTTGACTCTTGTATTCCCATTGACCCTTTTTTTTGCTTTATTATACTTACGGATATATTGCATATTACTTGACTCGGATTTTGTTTGCACTTTTAGTTATACATGCTACTTATGTTTTGTCTTTTTCTTATGGTTTCTTCATTTCTGTATTGTGTTATACTTATGGCTAAATAAATAAAAAAAAGATTATAACTCTTTACAAGCACACCACTATGTCTTGGTTGGCTCACGCAAAAGGGGATCTTGCTATTTTACTAGGCAAATGTATTAACTGGAATTGTATCCATATTGTTAGTAATTTAAATACCCTGAAGGCACCAAAAATAGACAATTAACTTAGTTTATCTTCATCTAATGACCAGCTGTTGTTTAATGTATAGGTTCACCCAAGTAATTGTTTTGATTCCATTTTTAATGATACCTTGGCTGCAATTTTAAATGTAATAAATATTCACCACAAAATAACAAAAAAAAAAAAACATTTAAGCAAAATAAAGCGAATCCAATAAGGTTAAGACAGACAAGGAGATGAGTTGTTATACAAGTGCAGTCTGAGTTCAAAAATGGCAGAGATCGGTGCTTTTGATGTCGAAAGTCCATAGGCGGGACAAAGAGAAGGAAGTATGGCTCCTTTGAGACTGCGGAGGATAGTGATCTTCCCCTGCGATATCCCCACCGGCCCTAGACCTGACATGAATACTAGAAGCCCAGTGCTGATCCCTCTGGCGGCCCAGGCAACTGTGGATCGGGCGTGTGTTTTCAGAGTCCTGGCGCATAGGATTCTAATATGCAACGTCCATTAACCCCTGTGGATTACACTGGACAAGACTGCTGCATCTGATTTGCCCTGTGTTGCACGCAGTGAGGGTTTCCTGCCCCTCTTTCTCCCGGCGCGGCGGGGGTCAGTCTCTGGCATGCACCTCTTCCTTTGCTAGCTGGTGCCACACAACGGGGCCTGTGATTAGTGTTGACTCTTCCATGCCTCATACATTGCTGGGAAGATAATCTTTTGGAGCTCCGACCGGGCCTCATAGAGTGACTCATGCTGTGCACTTGATCGGACCTTGCCGCCACTGGGATCATTACCGTTGGGCTTGCTGTGGTGTCCCACACTATGGTGTAATAACGGGCTACGGACAAACAAATCATACGGAACTTGCTAACATATTGTCAATGGCTGGGACACACAGACCTGATTCCCATTCAATTGGTGTCTACCTGCGGCGAGAGACATGGGTAAAGGATATAAAACGCAGTCAAAACTTCAGTTTGAACAGCGCAAATTATCCAGGTACAGAGACGAGGACCATAACCCCACAATGGCGGAGCAGGATGAGGACCCTGCGGCACCTGATGGGGACATACAGCAAATACTGGGGGCGATGCAGCGGAGCCTGTCGTCCATAGATGGCAAGATAGACTCTTTGGCTTATTGCATGGATCGAATGTCTGAGAGGGTTGACAAGCACGCCGAAAGGCTAGATATGGCGGAGCGCAGGATCTCAGAAGCCGAAGACGCCCAAACTGAAATGGGGTCAGCACAAAAACAAATGGCGAAGGTATTGGCAGTAATGAAGGACAAGGCTGAAGATCTCGAAGCACGCTCATGGTGCAACAACGTGCGTATACTAGGACTGGCAGAGTCCACAGCTACTGGTAACATGGAAACTTTTGTGGAACAACTGCTGGTGCAACTACTGGGCCGTGAAACTTTCTCTGAGGTCTTTGTCGTCGAGCGGGCACACTGCAAATTGGGCCCTAGACCTCGTCCGGGCGCAGACCCTCACCCTCTGATTGCTAAAATATTGAACTATAGGGACAGGGATGCTGCATTGAGGCGTGCAAGAGATTTGAAAGTGCTCAAATATGAAGGTTCAGAATTGTCCCTTTTCCCGGACTTCACTCCTCACGTTCAAGAGTCACGTAAGAAGTTCGGACCTGCGAAGCGCAAATTAAGGGAACTTCAATTGGAATACGCGATGCTTTACACGGCACGGCTCCGGGTAAATTTCGTCGGCAAATCTAAAATATATGCTGACCCCAGCCAGTTGCAGCAGGACCTCAAAAAGTACAACGCAGAAAAGTCGAGTAAGTCTACACGGATACCGTCAGCGGAGAGAGATGTCCCATCAGGGGACGCTGAGCAAGAGAGCCTACCGGGATCGTGTACACCTGCTTCGTAAGTGTATCAGGGGTACCGGACTATGCTAAACGTATCTTGGACACACTTTACTCTGTATCATCTGTGTCGTAGACGCATTCTGTAATCACATTGTTATGTACAGTTTTTTGCATAACCACTACATAGTGGTGCGGTATAGCTATCCAGATGCCTAGATGGCAACATTGAGGGTGGGCAGCCGTAGGCTATCTAGTAACGCCACAGGTCTGGCTGCGACCGCCTTCGTGTGTATTACACCTGGGTACTCTTTGTAGGGGAATTGTTTTACGGGGGTGGATAGTTCTCAGGGTGGCTGGAAGGTTAGCTGGGGGGTTCTACAACTACCATGTCTCTTTCTTTTGATATGGTGTGGGTGGGAGTTGGGGAGTTACTTCTATGCAACACTCTGCATTTTTCCTGCTGACACAAACAGAGTAACCACTGTGAAATGCTATGTTGCATGTATATGGTATTATACGTCGGTTTGGATAAGTAAGATTACACATGTCGCAGCTCCTTAAGAACCATGCTGCTATTTGATTTCTGTCCTGGAATGTCAGAGGTCTTACCGACTAAAGTAAAATACGCAAAGTGGTGGCATATTTGTCTAGACACAATATAGATGTTGCTATTCTGCAAGAAACGCACCTTACCCCACCAAAAACTGGGTTATTATCTCAAAGAAGAATAAAGGGAATGTGTGTTGCATCTGGGTTTACTTCGCACACTAGGGGGGTGCTCATTTGGGTCCGTAGAAACTCAGGCATACAGATACAGGCCATGGAGGCTGATGCAGGCGGCAGGTATGTTTTAGCAAAGTGTCGCAAAGAGAACTTCAGCGTCCTGCTGGTGGGGGTCTATGGGCCCAACTATGACGACCCCCAATTTTATCACACCTTGCACTGCAAGATAATGAGGCAATCCCATATGTCTATACTTTGGGGTGGTGACTTCAATTGCGTTCAGAACCCTGAATTAGATAGGTCGAAAGGAGCTCCTAGACCTCCATCGCGCGCTGCTAGATCTATAGCCAGTATTGCCGAGACTGAGGGGTTGCGGGATGTCTGGCGTCATCAGGCCCCTCTAGGTAGGGAGTACACGCACTACTCAACAGTTCATGATATCCATACCAGGATAGACTATTGGTACGCTTCCAGTACGTTACTTTCCTCAATACAAGACTGCTCACACATGGCACGTACCCTGTCAGACCATTCCCCTGTACTCCTACAGATAGGGCTGTCAGACTCGCACATCAAAAAGCAAGCTTGGCATTTTCCTCAATACTCTTTATTAGATACAGTTTTTCGTACAGAGCTTGGCACGGCGATTGATGATTTCTTCATTACAAACCTGGGCAGCATCTCGACTATGGGTTCCATATGGGAAGCTTTCAAACTCTACATAAGGGGAATTATGATATCTAAACATGCAGGGGTTCTCAAATCCATTCGCACCCAATTACGTAAAGTTGAAAATACACTTAAGACACTGGAAGGTAAACTCCAAGAAACAGGCGACCCGCAGACACCTGCACAAATTAGAACACAAATTAACGAATATAACGAACTAGCAGAAACTGAAGTTAAACATTTAGGGAAATATGCTGTGGCCAGGACCTACTTGGAGGGAGACAGACTTAGCGCTACCTTGGCGGTGACAGTTAGACCTCCTAGAGGCGATAGCTACATCACAAGAGTTTACAATGCTAACAATGAGCTGGTGGACAGCACACCGGATATCTTGGAGGCTTTTGCCGACTACTATACAGGTCTGTATGCCTCCAAGGGGGCCATTGCCTCCGAATCGGACGAGGAATACCTAGCTCATATAGCAATGATATGGTTGGAAAATAGTGATAGGGAAAGACTTATAGGCCCCCTGAGACCCACAGAAATAATAGCCGCATTAAAAGAAACGCCTAACGAAAAAGCCCCTGGCGCAGATGGACTGACAGTCGCTTTCTACAAGGCGAACCAAGATAAATTAATTCCCCATATTGTTAATTTATTTGAAGAGATGACCAAAATGGGCAAAATACCACCTTCTATAAGGGAAGCTACTTTAGTTACCCTACTCAAGCCCGGGAAGCCTCCCGAACATTGCTCTTCCTACAGACCTTTATCATTGCTCAAAACAGATACCAAATTGTTTGCAAAGGTGTTGGCAAACAGGTTGGCCCCCCTGTTACCCAAGTTAGTGAGGCCAGAGCAGATGGGGTTTGTCCCTGGACGGTCATTAACCAGTAATTTGCCCACCCTATTCGGAACCATAGCTCGAATCCATCCACAGGTTAAAGCAGCAGCGCTATTTATAGATATTGAGAAAGCGTTCGACTCGGTAGAATGGAGGTTTTTATATGCAGTCCTACGTAGGGTGGGAGTCGGGGACATTTTTCTGAAGCTAGTGGAGGTTTTATATGCGCAACCGGTGGCGCAGGTCAGGATCAAAGGGACGCTATCTCGGCCAATAGAAATAACTTGGGGCACAAGGCAGGGGTGCCCTCTTTCTCGTAATGAAACAATGTTGCCTGTGCGAACTCGTGGCTCAGTAATCTGATCTTGGGTTCAATAAAGTTCTATTGTGGTATTGTGTGCATCCACGCCTGGTGTCTGGTCCCTGGACACCGAATGCAAAACTGTGTACAAGACTGTGAGAGGAGCACCTTCTCGCTGGCGGGAGCACAACTTGAGCAACAGAAAATTGCTTTCCTCTGGTTTAAATCAAATGTTATGCACTCAATAATCCTGTTCAATAATGATGAATCTTCATTGTTTTCATGAAGCGTTTATTCTTGAAATTCATTCCTAATTCATAGGAAATGGTGATAAGTCGATTCCATAACCATTGTATCATCTTGTGTTCACAACCCAATGCATTTCGGGTCGATATCACAACGCTTCATCAGGGGTCCTGATACGGGTTCTACAAGTCAAAAGCACAAGAATTTGGACACTATATCGTCCCAGAACTAATCACATTTCTAATGGTATACATGATGTGGCGTGATAGTGCAAGAATCCAAAACGTTACGAGAAAGTGGTGCCCGTGGTTACGTGCCTGTGTGCAGTACAACATTCGTATAAGCGCATGGTTAAGTACCGTGCTGCAAGTGCGAACTCTGTGAGCCAAAAACTAAAAACGAATTAAAAATCATAAGTGTCGTGAACAAAGAAACTTAAAAAATGTGATGCCGTGCAGTAAAGAGGAAAACAAGTACCCTTCGAACTCCCAAGTATGCTTAGCAAACCGAAAGCTGCCATGAAACCATCTGGCTTCCATATCGATTTACTAGCCGGTAGCTGCTCAATCCAACGTGAACGTGGCCTAAACTGTGTGCGGAAAAAGTGCGATCATCAACATGCATCAAGGTAGTTAAAAATTGGCATAAAGAAACGGACTGACGGCTTACCAGATAAACATCAGTTCTTCTCCCGAACCGTTAAAGGAAGTGTTCATCCCAGGAAGTGACGTGTGGCTAAATGCGTTCAAGACGCATAATGCTTAAAGCGGTAGCATCAGTCAAATGTCAACAATTGAAGTCGAGTGCGGGGAAAACGGGTGAATAGTGCTGCATGCATGTGTTCCATAAGGGAACATCTCATAACAAATAAAGATCCCAAAGGTGTTGATAAAGTGAATCCATAAAGTGGAAACGGAGTCTAAAAATGACCAAATCACGCGCGCTAACAACATAACGTCCTGTCCTGTCACTTGAGTGGAGAGGTGTGGTGCAGCGGCTAGGGCAGCTGACTTTGGAGCACAGGGCTCACGGTTCGATCCCCGGCTCCGGCGGCAGCTCAGCTCAGCACCATGTGACTCAGGGCAATAGCCCACTTAATTTCCACGACGGCCCCCAGCGCCTTGAGACCCGTAACGGGTGAGTAGTTCGCGCTTTACAAATACAGATTTTTTTTACTATTCTACTGTGATAGAGAAGTGTCCACTTCTATACTGTGTAAAGCAATAAAAAAATTTTTTTTAACATTCCACATCTATACGTGTAACGCCTACTACAATAGCCACAGTACTGCTAGTGCTAAAATTATAAACAAAAATACACTGAAAATGTAAGAAAATGATAAAAAAAAAATTATGAAAAATTGAATTGAGAAACACAAATCAAAATGTACACTGTGATCACATAAAACAACTGAACTCAAGTCTGTCATTTAACCCTGTCGGTTGCATCGAATGTAATTTCTTAGTCCAAAAGAATTCAGCCCTTGCTAACATTTTTTGAGGGTCAGTTCCAGGTTTGGGTCTCGCTGCTTCCAAGATAGTAAACTGTAGTTGGGAAATATTGTGTCTCGCCTCCAGCCAATGCATGGCTACAGTAGATGTGGTTGATTGTGTACGAATGCTGCTTTTATGCTCTCCAACACGAATTTTTACTTTTCTTTCAGTTCTGCCTACGTATATTTTGCCACATGGGCATTTGAGAGCATAAATGACATTGGTGGTGTTACATGTACTGGAATGACACAGTTTGATTTTAGTACCTTTCGTTGGGTATGTAAACGAGTTGCCGACCATCACGTTGTTGCAATGTATACAATTCATACATTTTTGCATCCCTTTGTGATCTATCTTTTCAGATTCCTTTGTTTGTTTAATGGCCAATAGTTCTTTTAGATTATGGGAGCGTTGCATGGCAAAGATAGGACGTTGCGGAAACAGTTCTTTAAAATCCGGCTCCGTTTGAATGATCTTCCAATGTTTCATGATAATGGATTTTATGGCCTTGGCCTGAATAGAATGTTTCAGCACACATATTATAGAGTCAGACCGTTTGGGTAAACTACCACGTAACAAGGATTCCCTCGAAAGTTCAGAAACACGTTTAATGGCCGTTTCAGTAATGGTTTTAGGGTAGCCTCGTTGGTGATACTTTTGGGCAAATTTTTCAATGGTAGTTTCGGCTAAAATTGGATCTGAAGTCTGACAAATTGAGAGTATGGAAGATGTTGCTTCAGTGTGTCTTGATGGAAACTCTTAAAATGCAACGCATTGTTCCTATCCGTAGTTTTGGTGAATACACTTGTTTGTATTTTTCCAGTACTTATTTGAATTCATGACATCAAGAAAAGCAATTTGATGGCGATCAGTTTGATACGTAAACTTAATGTGATCGTGACTTTGGTTGAGTGTACTAATGTTCTGTTGTAATTTCATAACATCACCCTTCCAGACGATAAGAATCAATATAGCGTCTGTATAAAACTAGATCTTAAGTCCATTCTTGATTGGTCAAAACATGTTCATATTCAAATTTAGCCATGAAAATATTGGCGTATAAAGGGGCCCCCACAAAGCCCATGGAAGTTCCGTGATTTTGAGCATAGTATTCTCCCTGCCACTCAAAATAGCTATGGTACAGCGCGTATTCTAATAGCTCCATAAGTAGCACTTTCTCTGCTCCGATGTCTTCTTGCTGTAACAAAGCCCATTCAGTAGCTTCCAATCCATCTGCATGAGGAATCGAGGTATATAACGCTGTTACGTCAATAGTGCAGAGATGCCAATTCTGTATTTCGGAAGTATCCAGATCGTTGAGTAGGTTCAGCAGGGATGTGGAATCCTTCAGGTAAGTTTGCCAGTTTTGCACTATGGGCTGAAGGAAATAATCCAAATATCTTCCTATGGGTTCAGATAATGAACCACAGGCCGAGACAATAGGACGGAAAGGTGGTTTTTCCACGTTTTTATGAATTTTAGGGAGCATGTAGATTTTGGGGCGTCTAGGATGAACTGTGTATAAAAAATTCATGGTGTTGGTATTAATCCAACGCATTTCCAATGCGTGATTCAGAATCTTTGATAGAGTTTGTTGGTAGGCTCCAGTGGGATCATTTTCCAGTTTGGTAGAAGTGTGGAGATCGTTTATGTGGGCCATTAAGCTTTGTTCATAGAATTCGGTGTCTAAAACCACCAACGCTCCTCCTTTATCAGCTTTGAGAAAGGTGAGATCCTTATTGTTAGCAAGCTGTTTCAATGTGCTCCATTCTTTAGCAGTCAAATGAATGCATTTGTTGCTTCGGTAATCAATCCTATTGATATCCGCTTTATTGAGTCTTTCAAAGGTATCAATGGATTTGTGCGATATCGGTGCACAAAACGAGCTTTTGGGTTTAAATTCTCGTGCATCAGATGCTGAAGAAACGGTGGAAGATGTTTCAATAGTGCTGAAGAAATGTTTCAAACGTAGAATTCTGGTGAACTTAAACAAAGCAATTTCGATCTCTGCCACATTGGTTCTGTATGCTGGTACGTAAGAGGTTCCTTTGTTTAAAACCGCTATTTGAGCGCGGGATAATGTAACTTTAGAGATGTTTATCACTAGGTTGTCTTGGTTTTGCTCCTCAGAAGTCTGTCGGACTCTAGATCTATTCCTCTTGCCCCTCCTTGTTTTGCCAGGTTTTTGTCCGGTGGTTGGTTGGACGCTGGACTGATGGATAAAAAATTCACCTTAGATGTTTGCGGACCTCCTGTGGCAGATTCGACAGAAATTTCACCATTTCTGGAAACCGGTGCTCTATTCCGGGCTACGTCTGATTCAGATGCCACGCTCTCTTGTGATGATCCAGATGTAGGTTGTTTTTCTTTGCCACTTACGTTGGTTGTATATCTCCGCCCAGGTGTAGACCTCATCGAGCTTATAGTCTATGGTGTCTCTGCAAAATTTCTTTATTTTTCGGTCATGGATCTCCTTAGCGTAATGCTCAAGCTGAGTGTTTAAATCTTGGAGAAGACTATCCCAGTTTTTAGGGGTTTTAGTGGATAACTCTTCTTTGATGGTGTTAATTTCTTCTTCCAATGATTTAAGAATCTGTGAAAGTTCTTCTACGATCAACAGAATCAGGTCCAACAAGCATTTGTTCAAAATTTGATACCATCTTTCCATAAATAGCTTATTGGTTTTGCATAGCATGGGTCTTAGAGCTATGCGTAATCCCCTGGGAATTCTTTTAGTCTTATGGTATTGTATAAGTGTTGTTGCATGAAGCCTTTGGTTGATTTCTTTTTTGCTCAAGTATTCAAGTTGTTTAAGTAGCTGTGTGACAGAACATATGTTGGGACTGTAGTGCCTAGCCTCCTGTACTAAGCCATAAATTTCCGTTGCAGCTTCTGCTGAGATGGCTAAAGTGTCCGCTTTATTGGTAGTTAAAAGGGCAATTTCTTCAAAAGACATTTTGGTTGTGTGGTGCGCACCAGGAAGAGCAGTGGACCTGATCAATCAGTAATGAAACAATGTTGCCTGTGGGCACTCGTGGCTCAGTAATCTGTTCTTGGGTTCAATAAAGTTCTATCGTGATATTGTGTGCATCCACGCCTGGTGTCTGGTCCCTGGACACCTAATGCAAAACTGTGTACAAGACTGTGATAGGAGCACCTTCTCACTGGCGGGAGCACAACTTGAGCAACAGAAAATTGCTTTCCTCCGGTTTAAATCAAATGTTATGCACTCAATAATCCTGTTCAATAATGATGAATCTTCATTGTTTTCATGAAGCGTTTATTCTTGAAATTCATTCCTAATTCATAGGAAATGGTGATAAGTCGATTCCATAACCATTGTATCATCTTGTGTTCACAACCCAATGCATTTCGGGTCGATATCAGGAATCTGAAAAGATAGATCATAAAGGGATGCAAAAATGTATGAATTGTATACATTGCAACAACGTGATGGTCGGCAACTCGTTTACACACCCAACGAAAGGTACTAAAATCAAACTGTGTCATTCCAGTACATGTAACACCACCAATGTCATTTATGCTCTCAAATGCCCATGTGACAAAATATACATAGGCAGAACTGAAAGAAAAGTAAAAATTTGTGTTGGAGAGCATAAAAGCAGCATTTGTACACAATCAACCAAATCTACTGTAGCCATGCATTGGCTGGAGGCGAGACACAATATTTCCCAACTACAGTTCACTGTCTTGGAAGCAGTGAGACCCAAACCTGGAACTGACCCTCAAAAAATGTTGGCAAGGGCTGAATTCTTTTGGACTAAGAAATTACATTCGATGCAACCGACAGGGTTAAATGACAGACTTGAGTTCAGTTGTTTTATGTGATCACAGTGTACATTTTGATTTGTGTTTCTCAATTCAATTTTTTTTTCATTTTTTCCATCATTTTCTTACATTTTCAGTGTATTTTTGTTTATAATTTTAGCACTAGCAGTACTGTGGCTATTGTAGTAGGCGTTACACGTATAGATGTGGATTGTTAAAAGAATTTTTTAATTGCTTTACACAGTATAGGAGTGGACACTTCTCCTCTATCACAGTAGTATAGTGACAGAACGTTATGTTGTTAGCGCGCGTGATTTGGTCATTTTTAGATTTTGTTTCCACTTTATGGCTTCACTTTATCAACACCTTTGGGATCTTTATTTGTTATGAGATGTTCCCTTATGGAACACATGCATGCAGCACTATTCACCCGTTTTCCCCGCACTCGACTTCAATTGTTGACATTTGACTGATGCTACCGCTTTAAGCATTATGCGTCTTGAATGCATTTAGCCACACGTCACTTCCTGGGATGAACACTCCCTTTAACGGTTCGGGAGATGAACCGATGTTTATCTGGTAAGCCGTCAGTCCGTTTCTTTATGCCGATTTTTAACTACCTTGATGCATGTTGATGATCGCAATTTTTCCGCACACAGTTTAGGCCACGTTCACGTTGGATTGAGCAGCTACCGGCTAGTAAATCGATATGGAAGCCAGATGGTTTCATGGCAGCTTTCGGTTTGCTAAGCATACTTGGGAGTTCGAAGGGTACTTGTTTTCCTCTTTACTGCACGGCATCACATTTTTAAAGTTTCTTTGGATTGTTCACGACACTGACGATTTTTAAGGCGTTTTTAGTTTTTGGCTCACAGAGTTCGCGCTTGCAGCACGGTACTTAACCACGCGCTTATACGAATGTTGTACTGCACACAGGCACGTAACCACGGGCACCACTTTCTTGTAACGTTTTGGATTCTTGCACTATCACGCCACATCATGTATACCATTAGAAATGTGATTAGTTCTGGGACAATATAGTGTCCAAACTCTTGTGCTTTTGCCTTGTAGAACCCGTATCAGGGCCCCTGATGAAGGGTCGTGATATCGACCCGAAATGCATTGGGTTGTGAACACAAGATGATACAATGGTTATGGAATCGACTTATCACCATTTCCTATGCATTAGGAATGAATTTCAAGAATAAACGCTTCATGAAAACAATGAAGATTCATCATTATTGAACAGGATTATTGAGTGCATAACATTTGATTTAAACCGGAGGAAAGCAATTTTCTGTTGCTCAGGTTGTGGTCCCGCCAGTGAGAAGGTGCTCCTCTCACAGTCTTGTGCCCTCTTTCTCCCCTTCTGTATGCCTTGTTGGCAGAGCCACTAGCGTGCACAATGCGTGAATATCATGCATACCATGGTATCTGGTCCCTGAACTATAACCTTACTATTGCTGCATACGCGGACGATACTTTTATTATATATTCGTAACCCGGAGCAAAACCTGGTTCCAATGCTGCAAGAGGTGGAGCGTTTTGGTCAACATTTAGGGCTATACATCAGTTGGCATAAGTCTAGAATTTTCCCGTTAACCGCTGTCACTACCCCAGTGCAGGCCACCTACCCCTTGGAATGGACTACAGACCCGGTAAGGTACTTGGGCATAAAAATACACACTGATCCGGAGGTTGCACTGTCTGAGAATTACGGATGTGCGTTACAAAGATTATCAGAGGTCATTGATAAATGGGTCAAGCTCCGGCTGTCGCTGGTAGGTCGTGTCGCCCTGGCGAAAATGGTGGTGCTTCCTCGGTTTTTATTTTTCTTCGCAAATATACCCATTAGTCTGCCCCAGTCCTTTTTCCGCAGTTTGCGTACACTGCTGACATGCCTAGTTTGGGCTGGTAGGCAGCCTCGTGTGAAGTGGCACACCCTAATAAAGCCATACTCGGAAGGCGGGTTAAATGCCCCCCGATATGGACAGATATTATAGAGCTGCGCAGACGCTGCAGGCACATGTCTGGATACATGGCCCTAATAATTTGCTGCATCACCGCATAGAGTATAATATGGTTTCCCCTGTCCCAGTGCCAAAGCAGTTGACCGGTGCTTCGCGGAATACACCGCGCATGATAGACCCTGTGAATTGCACTGGATTTCAGTTATCCAAGATAGCTATCAAGCAACAGCTAAGTTTAATATACTCTCCCAAGTTGCCTGTGCAATGGTGTGATTGGTTTCCACTCAGTGATGATGGAGCAACGATGCAAACTCTTGCTAAGCTGGACATAACGCACATGGGAGACATGTTTCAAGAAGGAATTATTAAAACATGGGATCAGGTAGCCTCACAGGTTGGGGGGGTTACTGCACTTATCGCTTTTCAGTATTACAGCGTCCGTAGGGCACTGCACGCGTTGTTGGGCCTAGCTGTGCAAGAACAGCAAGAAATGAAACCACTGACATACTTGCTGCAAGCTAAATCTCCACAACGTGGTATTACAATACTTTATACACTTTTCAAAGAGCAGGATGCGCAGGTTAAACTGAAATTTCAACTGGAATGAGAGGAAGGACTTGTGATAGAAATTACAATGACGCAGTGGTCTTGGTGCTTCAGTAACATTAAATCGATCTCACAGAATGGTCGGCACAGACTGCTTCATTTTAAATACCTCCATAGAACCTATTATATGCCAGCGCGGCTATTTAGATACGGGCTGAGGGAGGATGATAGATGCGTGAGATGCGCTGCAACAGATGCTCACTTTACACACTTAGCGTGGGAGTGTCCAGGAATATGTGCATTTTGGGGGGAGGTATTCACTGTCCTGTCTAAAATGCTGGATCAGGTACTGCCGGAATCCCCCCTGGTTGCTCTATTGGGGTTTGATAAAAATATACCAAAAGACGTGCGTAGACTGGCCGCCATTGGTTTACTTCTGGCCAAGCGCAGGGTTGCAATGAGGTGGATGCGGGGTCCTTTGCCTACTATAACGGAATGCGTTGATGCCTGTTAAATGCACACCTAAAGATATTTGGGGACCATTTCGGCAATATCTACTGGAAAAAGCTGTAGAGGATGAAGCCCAAGCAGAACATGCTCGTACTTGGGTGGGTTGAGCAATGTGCCGATGTGAGGATCACATGTGATATTGGTTGTCTATACTACACCAGATTATTTACGCATTTAGTAATATATTAATGTTTCCGGGAAGCATAGTAATCCCTATTGTCGTTATGCTGTTGGATTGTAGACTATGTGTAACAAATGACATGCTAATTCTATTTTACTGTCGCACTGTTTACTGTTCGTGCTATAGCAACTGCACGGTGTATATTCCGAAATTACTGCTGTAATGTTTTTCTTGCTCTTTTCTTTCTGAAAAATCATAAATAAAAAGTTTTAAAAAAAACTTGTGTGACAGTCACTTTTGCTTAAATAGTGTTGTAACTGTGCAAGGAAGGAAAGGTGACATACATTATGCTGAAAAGTGACCTTACTATTCTGAGGGGTCTTACGAATGTGTGTTGTGTTTAACCTACAGGCCCGCGGGATACTTGGTATTATGATACACAGCTGCGTTAACTCCTACTGTCGCACACTATGCTAATGTTTATCCTACAGCCATACAATAAGGCTGCAGATTAAGAGGTCAGTACAACACTTCCCTATGGGGAACAGATGCATTTTCTATGATACAGCTGTAACCCTGTGTGTTCCATCCTGAAATGTTTGTGGACCGGAAGCATAAGAAGGGGTTGAGGGAGTTGAAGAGACAGAGCTGCCTTTCCATCTTCTTAGGAAAAGGGTGACTGCTGCTGGAAGGATGAAGGTTTAGCTTTTTAAGGAAGCAAAATAGAGATAGTCAGACCTGGTCAGTTGAGTTCCCATTGCTGGAATGAATGGCCCCGGTGTCCGGGACCAGCTACAGTTTATTAACCTGAAACGTCACCAGAAATCTGATAAGATTTTTCCACATTTGGTCATATTTGGAAAACGTGACATTGAGCTCAGTTTATGAAACTCTGTCAAGAATTTCCCCTTCCTTGACAAGGAGTGCTAGGTGAGAAATATCAAGTGTGCAAGTGTATTTTTGTTGAAGTGGTGCATAGCAAAGGAGCATCATTTCAAGTGCCTGTGACTCACAGAAGACATCATAAGTTATGAGTAGCTTGGAGAAAGATTGGCATTGAGTAGGGACTCTGTGGACTCCAATAGGTGTGGGAGAGACACAGTAGGCCTGATGAAATAGTTCTGCATCCCATCTCCAACTTCAATTATGATCATCTCCAGACATGACCACTGCAGCTTCCTCCTCAGTGGCATTCCCAACTGCTCTCTCTATCCTTTGAAAGCAACCCTGTTCTCCTCTACTTGTGTTATTGTAAGTACATTTTAAAATAAATGTAACCTCATATCGTGTTGAAACCATTCTACATCACTTTTTCAGTTTCGGGAGAGTTAGCTTGCCTCGGCTCTACCTATCTGGGGTGGACTACTCAGCGTCCAAAGTAAAACCATTTGATAAAACCAAACACTTTTGCTCATGTATTTTCACTTGCAGCCGTAAGAATTTGGAACTCTTCTTCAGGATTTGATTCTCACCTAACCATCTTTCAGATGTTTGTTGAAATTTGACCTGGAACTTCTATTGTGAAATCTCCTGCAAGTTGATTCCAGCATATCTTACTTTACATCAATGTTATCTTCACTTGCTTTCCTCTTCTTTCCTAATTGTAGTTATATTCCTGCTGTTGCCACTTTTAATGTTTCATTATAGAGTATAAACTTTATAATCCTCAAACGAAGTCAATAAGCAGACGGACTAGTGAGTCACTGGTTTCCTGCATCAAACCTGCCCTACCATGCTGTGAACTGAGGTGAGCCCTTGCTTGAGCATCTTTTTTAATTTGTATCAAAGATTTGTCAGTGTTAACATTGGCAGAATGTGTCTGGTTACTGATAATTAAATCCCATATTTACACTATTTGGCACCAGTATTCAGTGTGCGGGTCAGACAGTAGAGAGCTGCAGCTCCATGTGAAAGGATTTTATTTGCTGTGCAGTCGCGGCCGGCATTACACGCGGGTAGGGGTGCGGGGGGTCGCGCGGGGTGGTTTAATTTAAAATAAAAAAATTTAAAAAGTTAACTTACCTTCGCCGGCCTGGTCCAACGTCGTCTCTGCTCCCCTCCTGCTCTCCTGCCTCCGGAACAGGAAGCAGGCAGCCTCCCTCCCCTCCCCTAAGCCAATCACAACACTGCAATTGCAGCATTGTGATTGGTCAGGACGCCAACCAGCTAGGCGCCTATGGAGAGACCATTTTCTCCATGTAGGCTGCATGCACCCTACATGGAGGAAAGGCAGTGTGTGCATGACTGGTTTGGTCGGCCCCAGAGGGCCGACCAAACAGTCAGCGCCCTCAGAAGTGGGCAAGCCACCCCTCCCCTGCCCTGAAGCAGCCCCGCCCACCCGCCCGCCCCCAACCAAACACTTCTGCTTTCTCGCAGTGCGAGAAGCAGAAACATAAAATGGTAGTTTTACCATTTTATGTTTCTGCTTCTCGCACTGCGAGGAAGCAGTGGGGCGACTCTCCTCCGCCCTAGTGGAGGAGCCGCCCCCGTTGCTGTGTTCATGGTAGTGAACAGAAGACAATGTTTCATAAAAGGCAATGTATGAAAACAATCTCCCTTCAATACCCCTGTTATGTTTGCCTTCACAAAGTGCTAAAAAATCATTGAGAGTGAAAAAAAGATTGCCTTAGCATTTTACGTGTAAAGTCTGAATTCACAAAGATTAAGCAATAAAATAGGGTAGTACAAGTCAGCGGAATTCTGTGTGTCGCCCGAGCTGAATCAATCCGGCGTTTTCTGTGGGTATTTAGCCCTGGGATACCTTTTGGTCGTGAAGTATTCCCATCGCTGAGGAGGGGCGGAAATAATTCTGAACGTGCCAACGAATTGAGAACTTAGCCAAAAACCCCATAGGAAAAAGGAAAGGACAGGGCATAATTTGGGGGGCATTTTAATAATGTTAAGAGACAAAGCAACATTTTGTGTTTGAAATCATAGTCTCCAGGGGTCAACTTCTCTTGTGCTGGCCAGCACGACTATCACTGTGACTTGAGATTTAGGCATTCCAAAATTATATCCTGACAGCTTATCTAATGGATGATTAGTCACTGTCTTGCCGAATATTGATGGCAGGGATTCCAGAAGTACCAGCTGTCCTGTAATTTTTTCCCAGTGGTGAGGTATGCCTGCTGTAGTAGAACATGTATTACCCATTTAGTAAACAAAGCCTAGCAGATTAGTTCTAACGTGCAAGACCTACTTTCTGTGTCAATACATAATAATTCGATTCTTGTTGAATTGTATTGACGCTATTCCTTTTGCTCTCCAAACATGTGACTACACAGAAAATAGCAAGTAGACACTGCTTTGTAGTTTGCAAGATTTTCCATGGAGGAAATCGAGACATTTACATTTGAGGACAGTGGGACATTCATGTAGTAATGCTTACCCACCAAGTAGACCAATGTAAAGCAGAGTTGGATATGACCCTACGTTCTTCAGTGACATGGACTACAGTTTCAGGCCGGGGTCGATTCAAACTATTTACTTTGTATGCCCTGTGAAAAACTGAATAGTTCCTTGGAAATTCGGCGTAGGTAGCATAGCAATAATCAACCTGCAGTTTCAACTAACTACACAGGGCCAACCCCCTGTCTATATCACAAAGGGTTACCACGTCTATCAAAAGCTGCAGCTGTCCAAAACAAGTCTTAACTGTATTCATCGCTTGGGGTCTGCCTTCGTAGGAACACTCAGGTATTTCTCCACACACTGAAGAGTAGATTTCTTGAAAGAAAACAGTCAAACAGCTTCTTTTATAAATTCTGAACTCCCAAACTAGCTCCCTTACAATAGAGTGACTTTGGTCGTGAAATCATTGAACTTGATCAGCTGGATCTCATTCAGCCCTTGGTGCCACAGAGATAACTCCCTAGCCATGATATACAACCCAGCACCACACATTCATACATTTGTCTCTCATTGGCATATAAATAATTTGTTAACCCATATCGTTCACTGACTGCTGCAAAAAAGGGTGGGCTCAAATAGTAAATAAAATACCGGCCGCGAGGAGGAGCCTTGTGCTACCCCACAAATCTGATGAGAGTCCACCCAGAAATAGGACAAATCTTCAGTTGCTAGCAGTTTTGTCAGTAATGAAGCAAACGACCATACTTCCTAGATGCTTATCTTCTAGGCCAAATTCCTTATCTACTTCCAAACAGATCGGATTGGCCATCTCGTCAAGAAACACCTTGTCAGAGACTGACGTCCTAGCTGCAAAGTCCCACTTGGGGAGTTCCACCCATGTTTATGCCTCTCTCTCAAGTAGCCATGCACTCGTTCTCCCACTCCCTTCTCTGTCCATTCCCTATTCCTCATAATTTCCGAACCTCTCCCAAATCCAACCCTACCTATCTCCAAATAATCTTACTCCTTGCACTTTTGTGTTAAACTTCATTCTTGTGCAGAGGTCTGTTGATAGGTTTGGGCTATAAAAATGTCATCTGTGCATACATGCATAGGCATCAATCCATTTGAAAAATGACAGCACCCTGCAATATCTCGCATCTCTAACTGACACTCTGACAGGGTGTGTGAAGCTCCACAATCCGCTGCCGTGGCCGAGAAACCCCCTCAGCTATTTCATTTGCAATTCTGTAGCAATGTGATGCAGCGCAAAGCTTTTCATTTATACTCAATCAATCTACTCTCTGGGCCCATGACAAACAGTACAACTTACTTTAGATCCTCCGATGTATCTTTTATGTGAGTTAACAGGGACTTGGATATCAAGAGAACATGTGGCAAAATCTTACGAGGACCTGGAATTAAAAAATGCCAATTGTAAGCCAACAAGAAACAACCTTCAATACATGTTATCAATAACTCTACGACAAGAAATTCCACTCTAAGAATGACTCAAATACAAGGACATTTCTCAAGTATGTCTTTTATCTTTGCCTCAATTTGAATGGTCAAGAAACATAAATAACATGTAAGTTTTGCTCATCGAATTAATTTAGTACAATTAGTCACACAATGTCATACAGATTCAGAAAATAGACAGTTTGTTGATCACCTAGAGGATAAGAAAGAGAGAGAACATAGGAAAATCGAGTTCAGCATTTAGGTCATACAAACCAATTATGCAGAATTGAAGCAGATGGAGTCTCAGGATTGAGTCCTTAACTCTCCAGCTGAAGAGTTATACCTGCTCACTTTACCAGTCGGCAAAGAGCAGGTGAGTCAGTTTTGATAGTTCAGTTCAAAGGATTTGGCATAAAGGGGAATCAAAGTTCAGTCCGACAGCATGCCAGGCAAGGAAATTGAAAATGATAGCCAGCCCCGACTCCTCCTCCTAGGGGGCAATTATACTTTCAAAAGTTCTCGGGTTTACGCCCAAAAAATGTTACTTCCATCGTACGTTATGTTTTCCATTGGTTGTCCACAGTCGGCTGCTCATCGTGTGATGAATACCTCACTAAAAAATCCAGAAGCATTAAGTAATCCTTTTGCTAAATCATCAATTTCAACGACTTTATAATTTTCATCCTGTCCACGGAAGGAAAGAAATTCACTTGTTCACTGTCTGTCTGTTCCCAGACGCTCTCTCTGGGTTTTCAATTGTATTGTTACATTTCTGTCAAAAAATGTTGCTAAATCAGAAAGGGATCTATTGGTATTAAGCATGGAAAAGAAACTCTAAGGAAAAGTTCTCATAGCGTCTGAAATGACTACTTCAGCTAGATTCTGCTTTCTAATCGAGGAAAGGAAGCATTCGAGGCCTACACGAAACTTGTTGAATCATTTAGCATAAAACACACGTTAATACGTTTAATTCAGTTTTTCTTAGTGAACACTACTCATTACATTTCATTTATTAATTCTTTATTTCGGTGTGCTTACACCATAAAAGAATGACCACATATAATACAAACATTATTAAGCTGATTAAAAGTTTTAAAAAAGGGATAAAAACCACCAGTGGTTAAAATACAATTAGGGCTAAAAAACATAAAATATAATCAAGTGACATAAGCCATAATTACGCTTTAAGATAGTTCATCCTGGCCCACCACATGGAATTTAAAAAACGAGATACAGCATAAGTTATGTGCAGGTCAGTGCTATGTTTTAGGAGCCTAAAAGCTTCTCTACAGTGTGTTGTGCCGAGGTTTCTGCAAAGCTGAATCAACCCTCTATGCCTAATTATGTGGTAGCCCTTGCAGAAGAAAAATACGTGTAGTTCTGACTCCTCGGCCTCACCACAGGCAGGACACCCCAATGTGGACCCACGGGACCATTTGTTAGTATATGATCTCAAGGGAAGGCAGCCATGCCGGAACTGCATATACAGTTTCCTAGCTGATGCCGGGCGAACTTCATCAAGGCATGGCTCGATCTTATACATATCCTTTATATCCACAAATTTTGAAGTGAGAGAACCAATGGAGGAATCTGATTTGAGTTTATGCAGTTTACCTTCCCTGTAGCTGATGATAATTAATTTACGCAGAGTACTCACACAAGCTATTTCTGGATTTTCCCACAGCTCAAACCTGTCCGGGATCGGAAGCTTTCTTTAATATAAGAGAACCATGGCATCTTGCCTATGTCGGGACACCTAAGGACTTCTAGGAGCTCAGATCTAAATTCGACCAATTCCGGAGTCACCCAGAGGCGGCGCCAGTATAGTAAAGGTCTGCATCCTGATTCCTCTGCAACTGGTCTCACACCGAGATCCATACGAAGTGGAACCAAGGGGGTACTCACGGGCAGGTTAATCAACTGCCTTATGAAGTTATTCTCTGTTTTGGTAATCAAGCTATGGTGAAGATGCCCCCATAATTCTGCACCATATAGGGCTGCACTCCTTAGCTGAGTTTTATAAATCTCCACAGCGGGACTTAATGGCTTGTGAGATGACATCCTATAAAACTTAGCCAAGCCACCAGTGGACTGCGACAGTTTGAGGTTTGACTTAGCTATTTGGGGTCCCCAAGCCATATTTTTGTTTAGTGTAACTCCCAAATAGTCAAACGTGGTTACCCTCTCAAGAGCAATTCCGTTCATACATGGGCCAGAACGGGTAGATTTTTGGGGTTAAAGACCATAAATTTTGTTTTTATCAAGGTTAATTTCCAATGCCTGGTCCTGCAGAACAAACAAAACCCATCCAGGATTCTCTGGATTCCCATGGGGGATTTAGATAGGAGTAGGGTGTCGTCAGCAAAAATCAAGGCTGGTATCTGCTTATGCGCTAATTTGGGTGCATCAATGTCCTTGAGTTTACACAAGGCACCTACCAGACCATTGATGTAAATGCAAAACAAGGTGGGAGCAAGTACACATCCCTATCTTACCCCTCTTTCAATGGGAATAGGCTGAGACAATTCCCCTTTTTTCCCGAAACGAATTTGGGCAAAATTACCAGTATGGAGTCTTTTCAATATGTCTAAGAGGTATTGCGGTAACCCTAGTTCGCTCAGTAACCCCACAATGCATCTCTAGGGACCAGGTCAAAAGCACTCTTAAGATCCACAAAGACCAGGTACAGGCTACCCCCTTCAAGATGTACAGCTTTCCAATAAAGGAGTTGTAGCCTGAAAACCTGGTCTATAGTGGAGGTCTTTGCTCTAAACCCGGCCTGCAATGGGGTCATAATGTTATGCTCCTCCAGCCAGGCTTGCAGCCGGTCTACAATAATAGCAAATACCTTTTGAGAAACGTCAATCAGACTTATAGGTCTGTAGTTGGTTGGTATTGTGGGAGACCCCTTTTTATATATAGGGAGGATTTCCGCTCCAAGCCACGTTGCAGGTAAGGCCATTCCCTGAAGGATGGCGTTAAAGACCACCCACAGATAGGGGCACCAAATCTTGGATTCAGCCCGGTAGAGGTCCCCTGGGATCTTGTCCAGGCCAGCAGCCTTCCCGGGCACTATCCTTTTTACGGCTGTAATGACTTCACTCAGGGTGATCTCTGAGATGGGTATGTCTGCAGTAAAAGGTGGCATATTTTCTAAGGACAAACTATTAGCCCCCGTGACGCGTGGAGCATAAAGGGCCAGGAAATGCTCTTCCCAGCAACTAGCGTCGATGTTAGGCTCAATGGCCACTTTTCCAGAGCTGCTACCAGTGGAAATAATGGACCAGAATTTCTTCATGTCCTTGGCCTCCAGGGCCTTTTTCAAACTGACCCATTTGTCCGCTTCCCAGTCCTTTTTGCAGTCGCAATGGTGGATTTATAAAGTGACCTTGCATTCTTTACTCTGGTCGTACATTTGGAACTAATGGCCTCCAACAACGCCTTTTTGGCCAGCCGACAATGATCATTAAACCAAGTCAATGAGTGCTTCTTTCCACGTCCCCTTGTACATAATGGCCAAAATACCTCCCCTAACTTGCAAGTAGTAGATTCATTGATCTTTGCAACTTCTATGGGGTTTAGTATGTTGCTACCATTTTTCACGAACTCAGACATGGCCTCAAGATTAGGTATGACTGCTTCAAATAGGGAAGCCAACTTATTAGGCATTTTTTCCAGCCACTCCCACCTAACTTTTCGCCTGTCATTAGTTAAAATTGGGGGGTGGTCACTGGGAGATTCCTGCACTAGTTGAGCTCCTGGCATTGGGACAGCAAGTTCTAATAGTAAAGCGTTATGGTCGGTGTCAAGGCGAGGCTTAATGATAAAATCCTTAACCAACCCCCACAGCCTGGTTTCGACAAGGAGATAATCTAAAATGGAGGGATGCCCAACTCTATTATATATAAAACTCCCTGAAGAATCTGAGCTAAAGCGACCATTACAGGCTCGCAAGGAATACTTCAGGGTGAGTGCTTTTATTTGGAGAGCCAGGGATGTCCATGCTCTGATCGGAAGGATATTAGTGTCCGGGATGGCCCAAAGCTCATCCTCCTCTGTGTCAGGGGAATCTATTAGTTCTGCCATGGGTTCAAATTGGCAATTCAGGTCGCCCCCCAGAACCACTAGCGCGTTATTCACGCAGCCAGATAACAAGCCGTCTAATTGGTCTATGGTTGCTGATTCTTGGCCTGACCTTACCGGCCTTGAGTAGATGTTAATTATAGCTATATTAAACTCTGGCGAGAAGTACAATAATAAGCACAGGATGTCCGGGGAGTTGTACGACACCGGGGTGATTGTGCACCCTAGATGACAGCCAACCCACGTACTAAGTCCTCCTGACGGTTTACCCCGACCCTTAGATACAGCAGGTACAAAAAAAGAGGCAAAACCCAAACGAGTTAATTCCTCAGTTGCCCAAGTTTCCTGGAACATGCAAATGTCACAGGAATCCACAAGCTCCCCCCAATCGGGGCAATCTAATTTACTCTTAAGGCCAGCCACGTTCCAGGACAAGATCTTAATGTGATATAAGGCACTAGAATTGGCTGGAACAGACAAAATCCTGGAGCAACTTTTAGGGTCCTTTATTGTAACCACCCTGACTGGGTTACCTGTTGGATCTAAGGGATCAGGATGGCTATTGCTAACATGAGTATAAGAGAGAGAGGTAGGGCATAAATCCGGTAAAACTGAAAAGGAGTGAAGAATAGGGATTGACGGAGGAAAGTCTGCAGGCGGTTTGGTGCAAACGTCAAAGCCACTGTGGCCAGTATCCGGGTTTAGGATTGGTACGGAGACTATGGGACTACATGCCCTGCTTTTTCATTTAAGGTCCCTATCCCATGAGTGTTCGCACATACCATTCAACCTAAAATCACGCTCCCCCTTAAGTCAATCTACTTCAAGTGCCCCAAATCTATTTACCAGGGGCAGATTAAGGTATGTGGTCTTGTCTGTACAACACCCTGCCTCATCGATATTGAATTCTGTTGCCAATCATTAAAGCCAGCTCTACAATTAGCCCTTGTGTCATGAGGGTTTGCTGGCATATGAAAATAGGTGAGGGGGAAGAGTCTAATGGCAGTGCCTACAGTAGATGGAAATTGTCTCTGATATAAGAGATTTTGTACAATGCGTGTGTCTCTGAAATTAATTATGACACAATCCCCAGCAGCTTTAGGTCTATTACCCAGCCAAGCTACCCTGCGTGTCATAAGTATATTATTAGCATTGGCATAATCAAAACGACAATGTCTAACTAGCCAATGCAGACATTTGTTTTGTAACTCATATTGTGTTTCCTTCTGCCCATCTTTGATACCAGGGACGCCTACTAGGACGGTTACAAATGGGATTGATGCTGGAGGGAGGTTAATTAAAGGTAGACCCTCCCCCACCCCATTCAGATTGATAGGCCCAGCTATTTCAGCTCTGCTTTTTATAGGGACCAAGGGTTTTGGTGACTTGGCGCCCGGGTTTAAATCAGTCGCTCTGCGGACGCCAACCATTGCCGGGTTAGTAGATGTGGGCCCAATTATTGCACTGGGCCCATCAATCAGATGTTCAGTTCTCAAATAGGTGGGGCCCTCAGTCCCTAGTCGATGGCGGTGAATTCCCAACGGTACTGGAACATAATTTAGATAGTTTGTCCAGACGAGCATGAACGTGAGCAAGTTCTTCTCTAACAATGGCCCTTATATGACCCTGAAAAATTTCCATCATGGGAGCCGCCCATGTCGGTAATGGTGCTGCCGTTGTTTTTGTTTGGTTGGACTGCCCCTCAGAATCAGCCTGTTCAGAGGCAATAACTGATAGCTCTGGTGATCCATCGTTCAACTTCTTCCGCTTGGTCCCGACTTTAGTAGACCTTACGGGCTGCTTACTGTTACCGGGCTTGTCTGTACCTCTAGTAACACCCCTCCTCCTAGTTACAACTTTGGCTATTGTTCTGGTTTCTCCATCTAATGAGTGGTTCGTGGTGGATATGTCAGGGGTTTGATCCTGATCACTATGAGATATAGGGGAGACCGTAGCTTGGGTAACTGGATGGAGGTCCGGTGTGAGTGACAGTCTGCGTTCTGTGAGCTCAATCTCTGTGGCCACCACTCCTATAGCCCTTTGAAGCATTCTGTCTATAGAAGTTTGAGGTATAGGAGGGGGAATAGGCAGTGGTGGTGCATGGCAGGTGGCTGTTGTCGTGCGCTTCCCCATTTCTATTAAGTTGGATAGCCCAGTGCACAGGCGTCCCGGAAGGTTGGGCACTCAGTAGCTGACCTTTGTCTGCCTAAGGCCTAGAATGACACAGTTTAAGATTGAACAACAATTGCAGGAAGGAATAGAGCACTAGGACAACCAAAAAATGAGTCAACGGGTAGAATTTACAGATAATCCTGGGAGTCTGCGCAGGTCGACTTGTGGCGTTCCGCCGTAATGGATGCTATTAATCCAGGACATGGTAAAGCATCGACAGGTGATGTGGTAAGGACCCAGATGACAACCAGGAGAGGGGGCCCAGACCAGACTCGGCACGGACGGCAGAACGGGCTTCCCGCGCTGCGGGAGCCCGCGAGTCAATTTGTTGGCGCCTCCGGGTGCGTTGGATGACGCTCGCGGCAACCGGCTGCTCGGAGTTCTGGGACAGGAGGTCCCTGTGACAGCAGCAGGCACGGACGGCAGAACGGGCTTCCCGCGCTGCGGGAGCCCGCGGGTCAATTTGTTGGCGCCTCCGGGCGCGTTGGATGACGCTCGCGGCAACCGGCCGCTCGGAGTTCTGGGACAGGAGGTCCCTGTGACAGCAGCAGGCACGGACGGCAGAACGGGCTTCCCGCGCTGCGGGAGCCCGCGGGTCAATTTGTTGGCGCCTCCGGGCACGTTGGATGACGCTCGCGGCAACCGGCCGCTCGGAGTTCTGGGACAGGAGGTCCCTGTGACAGCAGCAGGCACGGACGGCAGAACTACTCATTACAGTTTCCCCCATAAGCTACATGTCAATTTTAGGTACTACTAAAAAAAACATTTCACACATTTTTATTTCTTCAAGCAGATTACTATGCATCATTCTTGTTACTTCACATTTATTTGTGCATGTTACTAGGATAAAACAACAAATCTTATAACTGTTGAGCATTTTAAACTAAGCATAACTAAGCATTTTTAATCATCTTCAAGCGTTTCATTATGTAAGTCTTCTTTTAACTTATCACGTTAGATAATCAGCAGCACGTTTTCTAGGTTATCCATGTTTAGATGCTTAATCACGTGATTACATTTCATAAACCAATAGATGTTTTCTCTGTCTTTAATAATTTGTTTTCACTTTTCAAGTTTACAGAAAACTTCTGCGTGCTTTTTCGATGCAGCGAAAGATCTCACGTTTCTCGTCATTATTTATTTGCACATTTATTAATGTTAGTATCAAAAATTTCAATTAATAAGGAGACTTGATAGAGGAAAATCGTCTTTAATCTTTTACGCTCCTTCAAATGGATTCATTGGTAATTCTGGACACTCATGGTGGTTGTCTGTGACATTTACCATGCTTGTTAATTATAATTACCAGGATATTGTTGAGCCGAATGAATGGGCGATTATTTTACACTGAATAACCTGGAAGTTACTACTGGAGGCAGGATCATTAAGCCGGGATTGAAATGCGGTGGCTGCAGTGCCCTTAAAACATGCTACATCAGTCCTGCTTTTAGCCAAAAACAGAAATGAAGTGGTGAAATTTATATAACGTTTCATAATCATCATAATTAGAACCCAAAACACCTACCAATGGTGTACCAGAAATTATTTTGCGTACCCTTTTTTCAATAATATCAAATACTGATTCATAACATACTATCATCAACCAAAGGTTCCAGCTACAACGTCAAATATGCGAACCTTGGAAGTAATATTTATATATGTTTTCAACCTCCGAGAACTTATGATTCAGTATTTTTAAGTGCTCATTACAAATTTGGGGTAACCCTTGATTTTTCTTATGACCGGATTCATTGGCTGAATCAAGATTGCAGTTTATATTAGAAAATCTGCACCTTTGGGTTTTTCATCAGATACATATCGCCTGTAAAAGCCGGCTGAATTTGTCAGGTGAAAAGATGCCCAGAATGAGGGGATCACTTAGAGAAATCAGTCCGCAACCGATGATTTCTTAGGTAATTCCTAAATCTATGGGTCAAAATCTGCAATGACGTAATGCCATAGCAACCGGTAATTCCTGTACCCGACGGTATCTGTAATTCTGTATGCTATAATGACACATGGGTTTTACTGGCAGAATTTGTAAAAATACCCTTAATTTGCTTACAGCACTAAAAACACTTCTCATCAGCTAAGATGCACTCCAGGTCATAGCACTAATGGACCCCTGATCATGTCGCAGTTGGTATAGTCACATAAATAGTCTCGGAATAGACTGCAGAAAATAACTCGTCCACCTGCCTTTTTTTGCAAACTTAAATAACGTCTAACAGTTTGAGGCTGCTGGGGGGCCTGGAAAAGATCACATGCATTTTTTATACTGTAATTTAAAAAATATTACTGATAGCTCTGCCCCTTCTATAGCTTCAAATAAAGAAATTATCTGGAAATACTCTAAAGATGAGCAGGTCCAGGATAGTTACCATCTTCCTGAATCCCTTTTCAAATGTAATGAGCATCCCAAGAATATCTCACTTTGTAGAAAATGGGTCAGTGTGTTAGCATCACTGGCCTACCTTCACCAAGGACCACAGTGCATTGTACCATGGGCATGTCCTCATCTGGTAGGTCTACCTTACCTAACCCTTCCACCTTTAGGCTAGACTGTCAGTTGGGTTCACTTATTGAAGTTCTGGTGTGGAGGATTTTTACTCTGGGAGAAACTAGGAGGAAACAAGATGTTTCTAATCCTGATTTTAAGGAAAAGTTCACATGTGCAATAAAAAGGGTTCATGGGGAATGATGCACCTAGACTACACATGGCAACATGTGATTTTGTAAACAATACTCAGACATATACGTTCCTCACCTGTTTGACCAGTGGTATTATTATTTCTCAAGGTCTTGAAGCACATGTAATTTATTCAAGAATATTCGTAAAGTTTTAAAAATACACATTTAATGGACTATGCAAATACCCCTGATAAAGGCCTCAAATTCTTTCCCTGTTTTGACAACTTTACATTGTTTTCAAAGAATCCGTGAATCCGTTTGTAAATTTCTACCTTGAACCCTATATTCATAAAGCATTACACTGTTCCACTTATGGACCTCTTGTAATTGCATGACTTGCATGACTAGCCAAGCATTATAACTCCTAGGGAGTGATTTGATAATGTCCTAAGCAACATTATCACACTATTGAACCGATGGATTGTTCTCTTAATTAATCACCAGTAATGATCATTATGAGAGGAAGCATCATGTTCAGAGAGGCATTATGTAAATTGTTTGTCAGGTAAACCTTATATATTTTGCTTTTCAAGTGTGTCAAACTGAGAGGTACATGAGGCGTTCCTGGGAGATACAACTTTGTCCTGAAAACAAGTGGGCCTACTTAATAAGTGCACACTTTTTTTCAGGATAGTTAGTTGCACAATTATTATTGTGGGCTTTTAGTACAATTTTCACCTCCCAGAAATATTTTCTCAATCCTTACACCACCAACGTTAAAGTCGATATTGTTGACTCCATTACTTTTGCAGAGTTGCAGTGTGTGCATTGCGTCCATCTTGAAGAACAGAAATATATCTCTCTTCTGTGATCTATATCCAACCTGGTGGCCTGTTTGCGGTGTTTACCCTTCATTTGCTCGCTAGATTACCTTGCTTATCGCTAACTGCATCAGTGCACATCTCTCTGAATTACCAGCTTAACCATTGCACCCAAGGCAGCGTCTGCTCTGCTCCCATAATGTCTCTGCTGCAACATATTCACTATTAAATTTACTATTCCCAAAAATGTAATTACTTTGCAGTTAATTTTTTATTCTATGTGAAATCATATTCCGTTTACAAATTGTGTCAAAATCACGTTACTTTGGAAGTAATCAAAGCATTTTCTTTACTCTGAAGAGAGGCATTTGTTTCTGTTTTTCTATTTTAGGTCACATTCGTGGCACAGATTTTCGCGCCAGACTATTTTTTAAAAAAAACAAATCAAACATAATATACATGCTTAGAGGAGCTTTTTGCTCAGTAGACTTCATCCATTTGCCTGTTGAATTGCGGTACACATTTTACTCCAGTCCACCAGGATGGCGCAGTGGGTCAGCACACTTTGCCCATTGGCTCCATTCACATTGAGCGTCTGCACAAAGATTGTGTGCATTGTTCACATCTGCTTAAAAGCAGTTTCTTTCTTTTCAGTCACAAAGCTCTTTCAAAGTGTGCTATGATTTTTGTATAATGTCTTTAATAACCAGCTATTTATTTTGCTTGCACATCAGGTGCCTAGTTAGATGGTTATTTAAGTCCTGTCTCCTTTTCAATGTTGCTGTTAGGAGGTGTTTTTGTGACATTGTAGCTGCCTGCAATTTGAGTGCGTATGCGGGATGAATTACTCTTGTTGCCTTCTTATCAAGTAATAATAAAATGCATATCCCCACAGAAAGGCTTGTTTTCTTAAATATCGATAATAAAACTGCTATATCAGTGAATGTTTTCTTTTTCTTTTTAAATGCTTATTTCAAGCGTATAATGGGCACATATATGTGCCGGTCTGTTTTCTTTTCTTTATATGCTTGCAATATAAAAAAATGGAGGAAAAAAACTTATGCCAAGGCCAGACCAATTGGCTTTACCAGTTCTTATTTTATTTAGAAATGGTGGCGGGAGTGAATAAACTGGGAAGAAGGACTACATATTCTGTCATGTCACCATTGTCGGGGCAGAACACAGCATGTGGTTCATGAGAGGAGCTAAATTATATTGGTGGTGTATCCCTTGAGGCCAAACAGAGACCTCAAACCACATGCCTCAAGGAACAGCATCCATAGTCACACTTGACCCTGCTCAGTTCATTGATTCCGTTATCCTGGGCACTACTGTAATTGGATTTAACAGGGCATTGAATGCAATCATTATCTATAATGGCTTTAATGATCTGAAAATTAATGTAGCAAAAGCAAAATGTATATGGAAATAAGGAACCCATATATTTGGAGACTCGGATCGAAAAACTTTATTGTGTATGTACGTAAAATTATCTTGTTGTCTGGTAGGGAAGTAGCTCAGGACCAAGAGCACAATAGCAAGCACGAAAAACGAAATCTGCTCAGATGTAGTATATACTTACAAAATTATACATAAAACTGCATAGCCCTTCACTGTTACCAGTCCTTAAAGTGATCACAGCTAAATGTGTATCCTTGCTTTTATATGTAGCTCTTACCTTTGGAATAAACTGTGTGATACTCCAGAGAACCTCGCACCAAGTCTCTCTAAATATGACTGCCCTTCTCCCATCTATCCTGTTGCTAGAGAAAAAGGACATCCATTATCTAGTTCTCTAGGACACTTTAATAGCATTCCAGTGTCATGTATGACCCCCAAAATAACCCTTTCTAGACTCTTCCATCCTCTATCCCTCCTTGGATCACCCCAAACCTCCTTTTACCACTATGATCTCCCAAACAACCCTTTCTAAATTCTTCTCTTATGTATCCCTCCTTTGGCTCATCCCAAAACTCATTTTACTACTGTGATCTCCCTGATCCATTTCTAGAGAGTCTTCCCTCCTCCTCCATCTCTCCTTTCACTCTTCCCAAAACTCATCTTACTACCACGATCTCCCAATAAACACTTTCTAGACTCTCCCCACTTCCATCCCTCTATTATCCTTTTCAATCCAACTAACAGACTCACATGTCCATCGCTCACATTAACCCAAATTTCCCTATACTAATCCAACACTAATCCTTTTGGGTTCCGGAGTAGCGTGCCTCGCCAGGGGTAGTAAGCCCTATATAAATACAATAACAGTTACAATCTACAAATTGTCCTGAGCTGAGAGTGACTGGTACCTTCAGCCAAAGTGTGCGGAAGCCTTGAAGTTAGCCCTTTGTCAGGTGGGCTACAGACTGACCTGACAGTGTGGCTCAGCAAGTATGGAATAAATAGTGTCACCCACCACTCTCTGGCCACTCTACAGAAAATTAAGGTGATTGCCAGAACCTCTATGATACTTTTTATGTTTAGAGAGCCAGCAGTTGGCAGAGCCAAGACTGAAGGAGCCCATATAAGGAGAAGCAATGAAAAGGATTGCCTGAACATATGTTTACCCCAGTGTCCTGGGCCATGGTGGGCGACCAGACCCTTGATTGCTGGCTGGAGGGCAGCTGAAAGTGAGCTTGAAGTAGGATAGGGATGGAGTGCACTCCTCGTCATACACCTCCACCATCAAACCTGCACTTCCCATCACCAGACACACCTGTCATCTCGATCTCCAACCAGCCAACAGCAGAGCATCAGAACTGACACTCTAGTGGGGCTGCACTTCAGAAGCGGCAGCTCCTTGCTTTCAGAGACCACAGACTTAAGACTCAGTCACAGCAGCAGCACAGAAAGTTCCTTCCGACATTTTTTCTTAAGCGCTATCTTACTGTGATTGGATTCTGACAAGATGATTATGAAACAGCAGCAGAGAATTCTGGGAGAACACCCACTTTGATGTCCAGTTATTTGACTCCCCCACAATTCCAAAGTTCATTAGCTCAATTCCTTTCCAATGGCCATGATAGTGGATTGTTCTTCCCATGCTTTGGAAGCACTGCATGAGGGATGATGCCTTAGGACGGAACTCATGAACCAGAAATCAGATCGCACTAGATTATTTCCCAAAACTTCACAGAGTATTACTATTTTAAGGGTTATGTTCCCTAATGATTTTCGCCAGATTTTGATTTTAAGTAAGAACTGTATGTTTGTGTGGCATAGTAGTTGTCACAATTACCCCATTTGCGACAAAACTCCACAAAAGCACCCATTTTGCACTGTGCAGACTTTTGCCTCCGCACTAAAGAATCTGGCCGCATTCATCTACCTTTGAAGGCCCTGTATTGGGCTCCTTTTTAGACACTGCTCATATTTCAAGTGTATGAGTAGAGGGATGCACGGGTTCGCACCAGCATATGTGGCATTGGCGTTCCATCCAGCCATCTAGGTGCCTTCAGTAGAGCCCAAATATATGCATTTGCAAGGTTCTACTCTATCGAAGGTCCTCCAACTCGGTCTATGACTGTAAACAAGCGTTTCAGAATAGCAGGAAAGGGTTAAAAGCATATTTTTCTACTAAGCGTCTGTGCTAGTAGCTGCATATGTAAACCCTGATCTTTGATCGTTGAATTGATACTACGTCATCTGTAAAGTACTTGTTTTCAGGTAATGCACTCTGAAGGGCAGAAAAGATGGCCCATCTAAGGTGTCATGGGACTTAAACCACGTAAGGAAAATGGCTGTTCCTGTCTGGCTGGTCGGTATTCAACTTTAGTCATAATGGGAGTGCAGTAGCACCAGGGCTCAAAGTCTGCGTGAACCCGTAATTGTGGCTACCTTTTAATAGGGGAGGGTAGGTGTGCCTGCGGTGAGCTCTCCTCTGTCCTGTGCCAATGCGAGGACTCTTGCTGTGGGGCTGGAGAGTGACCTGTGTTTACCTTTCGTAGAGCGCATCGTTCATCAACAAAGTGTGTCAGTTTTTAGTAAAGAGGTTGCAGAGAACTTAAAAATACCTGATGACATCAGTGGTTGCCTCAGCATCTCCACCCACCACAGCCTGTGCAGCGACTTAGTGCCAAAGAAGCGGCTTCTGGTTCACTGGAACAGGTTGGATGAGTCCTCTTGGGAGACATAAGGCTGGGGGCTGTCCCACCCCACGTCCCCACGTGGCTTTGTTGACATATGGCCACTCATGCAAGCAGATGCCACCACTACCCTGACTTGTGCATTATGTACGTTTGTGGAAAATGCATCATGCCCGCCCACAAGGCCTTAATTCATAGCCGAGCACACAAACAGACACAGCGCCTATTTATTTACTTATTTTTACGTGCACCGAAGACTCACTTGCTCTCTGAGTCCCCTTTGTGACTTGTTTACCAGGATGTGTCCAGCTCCAGGCTGAGCGCTCGAGGACAGTAAACAGATGCAGTCACTGTATGGCTAGAGGGAAAACTTTTGCAAGACGCACAAATATTGTGAAAGGAGAGAGAAGTATCCTTGTATTACACGCACTATTCTCCAAATCATATATACGCGCTCCAGGCTTACACGGGTTAAATGCTGCACAGACAGTACTCTGCCAAAGATCACAGGGTGTGGCCAGCAGCTTATCCAGGACTTGCTCAAAGCATCGCAACCACAATAACGGGGTCTTTTGTTCACTAGGACTCCCGTATTACACTCTCAATCTAAAGCTTATAAACGCATTGAGGCAGCGTTATTTACTTTTATAGGGTATTTTCGTATGGAGTGTTTACAATCTTAGTTTGTGTGATAAGGACAGTTTACTTGAGCGAAGGGACTTTGGCAATATTCTTTTATTTGTTTGTAATATAGTAGATAATCTTACCGAAACACTACGCGCAGCAGCCTTCTATCGATCAATTTCACTCCAGAATTGATTTAGAAGATGCTGGCACGCAATCTCATTGAGAAACACCCACTTATACCACTTCTTGAGATTCTTAGCAAGAGGGGGTTCATTTTCCGAGGGAGGGCAAGGCAGGTGTAAACGTTACTTTGTCACCAAAGACAGATGCAACTCAAAAATCTTTAGCAATCACAGGGCCGTTTCACCATACTTGAGCCTTGTCAGTGCTGCAGGTGATAATGAAGGTGTGGCTTCTGGCTTCTTTGGACGATCACTGCTCAGAGGTTTGCCTAAAAAGCTGTTTAGAAAAGGTGCGATCGAAGAGGGGGCTTCTGATGCTTCGGGCCGTCATGACAAACCAGTTACAGGGCCCGGCTGGCTTGCGAATAACAAGTTTGGGAGTCACAATTTAGTGGAACCGTTTGCAAAATTCAACAAATATATTGAGGCAGTAGAGTGGGCTAGTTTCAAATACAGAGGTGGCAAGGCATGCATACAGTTGATAATAAAGCCTTTTCTATTCATTGGAAGTATTGTAATGTTAAGATAGTCTGGGAACCCTCGGGCCCTGGAAGGATGGGATGAGCACATGAGTTTCAGGTTTTGGATCTAAAAATGTTAAAGGTATTTGGCCAAGTAGGTTATTGTTTCAGCCGTAGCCATAAATAAAAAACATAAGTACAATATTTATGATAAAAAATATAAACCAAAGACATTTAAAAATCAGAAGACTAAAATACACAAAAACAATCAAGTAATAAAATTCACATATTCACACATGTAAAAGAAATCTTATTAAAACGCATGAAATTTATCGTGCAAAACATCTTTCCTTCTGCAATCTCTATGCCTTCTTCACCAATAACCAGGCAGACATAAAATGAGGGACTGATGTAAAGGTCTTAGCTACATCTGTCCGATAGCAGTGTTGTAGTGCATCAAAATAAGATCTAATGTTGTAGCTCTTAAATAGAGAGAGGATTCATTTTCAACTTAATTCATGAGTTTTAGTGCAAAAGAGCATACAGTGTTGTGTGTTGTCATTACCTCCCTGTATACAGTCACAAAAACATTGCCTGAAAGTTGCATGTCCCACCTTGCTCTGTAATCTCTTGTCGGGAAGGTCCATAATCTACATTTTTTTATGTTGGGAACAACATGATTCCATATGCAACTGGTATCGATAAGTCACACTCGCAGGTTATTTGTATTCTGACCTGTATCAAATGTATATAACTAATATGCCTCCTTCACAAACCTAATACTATCAGGCCCAATAAGAGCCGGGTTATCACATAAATATCTAAGACCCATATCTGTAAGCAGGCTCCTCACATGCTTTGACCAACTAATAGCGCCTTTTAAGGAAATCACTTCTAATTAAGATCTCAAATACAAATGAACAAGTACTTACTATTAAGTCAAATCCTTTACAGTACTGAGCAGAGGTCAATGATGTCTGTGATAGGTTTTATACCCAAATCCAGGGAGAGGACTAAAGGCGTGCCAGTCTTAGAGCATAAAAACTTATTTTCTATTACCTGTAGTTCTTTAGATTTTTCATATCCCCAAATATTTCCACCATACAGTGCTGCCACAACTACCTTGTAGAATTACGCCTAGTGGTTGGTTGGCTTCCAACTTTATTTGCAAGAATGTTTAAGAATGACTGCAGGTTTCTCAATGTCTAATTGCCAGCTAAGGTTTTGGTGAAAATGAATTCCAAAGTGATTGATGCAAACCCACTCTCTCAAGCGGCAGTTCATCTCCAGAAAATGAACTTCTGAGAGTCAAAGCAGGTTTCATAAGCATGACATTTGTCTTCAAGACAGTAATCGTCAGTTCCTTTGCTCAACAAAAACGAACACATTTATGCATTGAAATAATCTCAGTTAGGGATATTAAAACCACATCATCTGAATGCAGTAATATTGGGAAGTTAGTGTCAAGCAATTTTGAGACTTCAATATTTAATTCCCCTAAGTATGCACCAACATCATTCACAAATAAGTAAATAAAAGTGGGGCAAATACAGAATTTTACTGCATCACTGATATTATTTCGAAAGGTATCACTGCATTCTCCCATTGGCCCATAACAGACAGGAGCCGCTGTTGCAGTATGGAGGCCCTTTATGGATGAAAGTAGAGACTGCTCGATTCCCATTTGCTGCAACACAGTCCAAAGCTTGGGTCTGTCATTAAAATCAAAAGCTGCTATTAAATCTATAAAAGACAAATAGAGGGAAGTTTTCTTGAGGAAATACTTCTCACATATAACATATAATTGAAATGCTTGGTCCACAGTCAGCCCCCCCTTCCTTTTCAGAACGTGGCTTGAACATTTGTAAGAATATAACCAAACCTTGTAGCTGATTGAGGATCACCTGTCCTAAAATATTCCCGGCTCCATCCAGCAAAGAAACAGGTCTATATATTGCTGGATCCCGGGGCTTGTTTTGTGTGTAATGGAATTATAATACCTACCACTAAGATGGAGAAATGGAATTTAGTGCGAATGCAGCTTTGTAGATCTTGGTCTAGATCTATGCCCAAAAATTGTGATCTGAATCTGTCTGGACCAAATCAGGACCAGGTGCTTTATTGGCCTTCTCGGCATTGATGGCCCTCAATACCTCCGGAAATAATGCAACCAAATTATCACATGGTCTTGTTCTGTCTCCTTATGTGGATTAGTTCTTATGACAGCTAGCTTGACTGTGTCGCAGTTTTTAAAATACCGTTTTTGAAAGTGGGATACCCGCGTGTTTGTTCTGATGTGGGGCTTTGTCTTTCCTCTAGCTCTTTATATCTGGAGACTACCACTTCCCTCGATCGTTTGGCATATTTTCCATTAGTAGGATCGTGTAGTTCACCCCATAACCTGGTTCGGGCATTTAAATGTTTACTCAATAATAATTATTAAAAAATGACTCCTTAATTCTCAAAAGTGGGAATCGGTATTGGCTGTTAATTGCCTATTTCTCAGAACAGGAGCTAGTTCCTATTTTTCCCCGGCATTCCATATCAAACCCTTCTGAGGTATAACACCTGCACTTTCCCATAGATTGTATTGTGGCTGACCATACATCTACAACTCTGTCAACCACTGTCATAAAGGAATCTAGGACTGCCCTTTTCTCACCTTGCTTTGCTTTTAGTCGTGCTTCACTATTGTCATAAAAGTTTTCCATAAGGATGGAGTATCACTTTAATATTTCTCTGAATTCTGTATTTGTAGTTGGTAACATATTTGATAGGTAATTAAACATAATGTCATTTGAATCTTTAGCTACAAAATAGAGAGTTGAGAATTTGGCCATTGATGGACTGTGATCGCTTTCTGGTCTTTTTATTATTTTATTGTCAATTATTATTTTGCAGACCTCTGTTAATCATAATGTAATCTATTAAACTTTCCTTTTTCGGGAGCGGAAAGTATAATCGGCTGGTCAATCGGCTGTACGGCCTGTCAGAAAATGTAATCAATTTTTTAACAACAGCATCCTAAAACCTTTCCCTCTCGCCAAATTTCTTTTTGTCAACATTATTGGTTCAGGGACCCCCCAGCTTTCATGCTCCTGGGATATTAAGGTTTCCGCACAACAATAACGCGAAGCAATCTTGCTGTTTGTTATTGTCCTTCAGCATCTTCACAACATATACAAGGGCTGTAATCATCTTAAATCGTTAAAATGGCGACCCGGAAGAATATAAACATTCATGATGTACACTATCTCTTTTTGTGCTGGAAGTGGGTCAACCAAATATGTAAAGTGTTAAATAGGGCGTTAGAAACAGGTAGCTGCTTCATATGATAGTCCCGCCTCATTGGTTGACCTTTAGTAATTTTTCTAACAGAAATGCAAAATTCTGTACACTCATTTAGATTAGCCTTTGTTAAAGCCCACGTCACCTGGAAGCACCAAATATCCGCCTTGGTGCTTCCAAGGCGGCTGGCATCTATGCCCAAGATGCTATTAATGATTTGTCATATTTTTGCATTTCTTGCATTGTCTATCTGAATAATAATCATTAGAATGACCTGCGCCATATGATTTCTTAGAGGGTTGTTTTCATATTCTGAATTCTATGCTATTGAACCCAGGCCTACTATCCTATTTCTGGCAATCCTGTGGAGATGCGAACTCTTGGTCAACAGAAGCCATGTCATGACATCAACGCCCAATACTCAAAGGTGAGCCATATTATCAAATATGAATTTGTGGATACCGTGAGAATAGAACCCCACTTCCATTTTTTGTGTGCAATATTTCCCGTGTGTCCCTCCTGTGCATTGTGTTCTACTCCTTATATCTACAGTAGTTGTTATCATCCAGGGTGGTACGGCATAGAAGAAATTGAGCTGCTGCAATCTATTCAACTGTTTAGGTGGTTGTTCTTCAGGGAACAAGTTTATAAAGTCTAAAGTAAATTAATCAAATTTGCTCAACTGGTGGAATTATTCCAGTAGAAACTTTTCAGCTCCCAATGGTGAAAGAAGCTGCTAGCGGGATGAGAGGCAGATCCCCTATGGCTAGATGAATAGTCTGCTGACTTTTGACCACCAGTTTGCAAAGTGGGACGATTTTCTTTGATGTGTTGATGCTCACTTTTATTTGATGATTTAAATGGCTGTTTTCTAACACGGGATTTACGTATTTTCCACTTTTTCTTCTGTTTTTTTGGGGGGGAATTGTGCATTCTGCCTGATTTACGTGCAGGCCGTTGTCACATGTTCTTTTTCCCTGTCGTGCACATATGAGGTTGGGGCGGGTCCTGCAGATTGTTCGGTTTCAGTAATTTGAGTGGATCTTACAGACTCAGTCTTTGATGTCTCATAGACCGGTCACACCCGTTTTCTATAAATTCATCTTTAATAAAATAAACAACATCCGGTTCCCCTTCTTCTTTCCCTTCTTTTTATTTTTGTTTTTCTTTCTTTTCTTGGGGAACATTTTAGAGCTCTTTGAGGCATCGGTATTGACATTAGAGCCTGCTTCATTGGCCACATCTTTTGCCTTTTCAGTGCTTAGTCCTATGTCTTCATGCAAAAAGAACAATTGATGGACAGAATGCAGAACAATGTCAAACATTCACCCTAGTACAGAGATCTGGGCCTAAACCCATCGTTTTTTTGCTCACCATGCCATTCCAGTTTGGACCCAGCCATATGCAAATCAGTCTTGACCCTGCACCCAATGGGAACAGTCCAGCTCGAACTGCCAGGCCAGGTCCTTCCTGGACTGGAAACAAGCATCCTAGGACCGGTTTCGGGCTTTCAGCCCTCATCAGCCAGGATAGCTTGACTCCAGTGGCATGGAGAGCACGGGACCCACGTCTGGGCATACCCGTCCCACTCGGGGTGACGAATGCAAAAAGAACAATTGATGGACAGAATGCAGAACAATGTCATACATTCACCCCAGTACAGAGATCTGGGCCTAAATCCATCGTTTTTTTGTTCACCATGCCATTCCAGTTTGGACCCAGCCATATGCAAATCAGTCTTGACCCTGCACCCAATGGGAACAGTCCAGCCCCAACTGCCAGGCCAGGTCCTCCCTGGACTGGAAACAAGCATCCTAGGACCGGTTTCGGGCTTTCAGCCCACATCAGCCAGGATAGCTTGACTCTAGTGGCATGGAGAGCACGGGACCCACGTCTGGGCATACCCGTTCCACTCGGGGTGACGAATGCAAAAAGAACAATTGATGGACAGAATGCAGAACAATGTCATACATTCACCCCAGTACAGAGATCTGGGCCTAAATCCATCGTTTTTTTGCTCACCATGCCATTCCAGTTTGGACCCAGCCATATGCAAATCAGTGTTGACCCTGCACCCAATGGGAACAGTCCAGCCCCAACTGCCAGGCCAGGTCCTCCCTGGACTGGTAACAAGCATCCTATGACCGATTTCAGGCTTTCAGACCTCATCAGCCAGGATAGCTTGACTCCAGTGGCATGGAGAGCACGGGACCCACGTCTGGGCATACCCGTCCCACTCGGTGTGACGAATGCTCACTTTTATTTGATGATTTAAATGGCTGTTTTCTAACACGGGATTTACGTATTTTCCACTTTTTCTTCTGTTTTTTGGGGGGGAATTGTGCATTCTGCCTGATTTACGTGCAGGCCGTTGTCACATGTTCTTTTTCCCTGTCATGCACATATGAGGTTGAGGCGGGTCCTGCAGATTGTTCGGTATCAGTAACTTGAGTAGATCTTACAGACTCAGTCTTTGATGTCTCATAGACCGGTCACACCCGTTTTCTATAAATTCATCTTTAATAAAAAATAAACGACATCCGGTTCCCCTTCTTCTTTCCCTTCTTTTTACTTTTGTTTTTCTTTCTTTTCTTGGGGAACATTTTAGAGCTCTTTGAGGCATCGGTATTGACATTAGAGCGTGCTTCATTGGCCACATCTTTTGCCTTTTCAGTGCTTAGTCCTATGTCTTGTCCTTGACTTTTAACTATCTCACCATGCTTAATATTAGTTTCTGCATTCTTTCTATGGCAATTACTATAAGGTCAGTGATCCGGGTATGCATCGCTAAAAGAAGTGCTATATGGGCTTCAGGTATGAGAGGTGAAAAACATGTCTGAGTAACTACATTAGCTGCTTTTACTGTCTGTACCGGATTTGAAGAATCATTTTAGATTGTATTATTATTTTTGGGCGTAAATTGGGTTAAAGCTTATCCTAGTACCATCAGCAATGCTGAAATATGGCCAGTTTCAGCTACGGATTTTCCCAAGAGAGACCATATAGAACTCGGTATTCTTTGAGGTGCTTCCATAGTTTCTGAGATCACAATATCCTGATCTGCCAGAAGGTATGGTGCATCCGCCCTGTCTTTATTTCTTGTTAGAATGTGAAGGAAATCACAGTCTGCCAGAATCGAGCGTGAGATTTTCATAAACTCAGCTACTTCTCTTTGAGTATGCTCTGGAGCTGGCCCTTCTGATGTTTTAGTGATATGAGCCTCAACCATAGACAGGCTTGGAACATCAAAAAGTGTATAATCATACACAAATAAGGGACTCACTATAGGAGAAGTGTCACTATATTCAAATGTAAGATTATTAGAGTTGTATCCACCGAGTTTGTTTCAAATTTGAGTTCATCAAGGGGGTGGTGCGCCTATTTGCCTTTTCATACCAGCTTTTCTGATCTATGGCAGATGCAGCTGTACCCGTCATCGTCAATTCTCCCAGGGACGAAGGGATGCACTAGGCGCAGTCAGTAATGAGCTTCGATTTGTTTGCACTTGTATCTGATATCATGCTTGCCATATCCAATTTCCTTCTTGTTACCATTTGGGTCTGTTGCCTGTTGAGACTTGCTTTAGATGCTCACCTAGGTAGGGCGTTTGTCAGCTTTTTATAATTTCTTGATGATATTTTGGGTATTGAAACCCTGCAGCATAATTTATAAATTGTTATTGTTCGGCAAACAAGTGTTATGAATAAATGTACAAATAATACTCAGTACCACACTGGGTAGATCTGGATAGCTGAGAGGCTTTAGCGCTCTGTGGTACTAAACTGGCCCTACTAGATGTGTAGGAGAAAGTTGTTGTAAATGTGTTTTAGGCATGCTGTGCACACACCCAATACCAGCATGCCTCAAGAAGGAGCAATGCACACAAACAAGAATGCGCTACAAATAATATCACAGTTAATAAAACTGCTAAGGGTAGAGCATCGAAATATCAGAATTTATAGGAAAGTGTAGAAAACTGCCAGCAAGAAAGAGTGTAATAATTAGGTATGATAATTAGGAGCACAGACCTAGAGGGAGAAACGGGGAAGCAGCAGTAACTGTGACAATCGCATCCAAAGTTCAGTGCTAGGAGTTGCATGTGCAAAACAATAAAAACAGGAATAGGTCTCACTTAGACCATGTTCCCCTATAGAGGTCTTCCCAGCTCCTTCACCTTAAACAGCGGCACACAAAAATGAACTCTCACCACTTTTAGTGGCTAGGAACAAATGGGTAGGAATGGATGACCAGGAACAGGAAGGTACAGTGCCGCAACTCAACACATTTGGCAGAGCCACAAGCCACGCTGGGTGCTGCAATACCATCTGTTACGAGCTGGTTGCGGAAAAAATTCCTTCCTGCTGATGCTCATCAGTCACCTGTGCCACCACACTTGGGTCCTGATGTACTAAGAACTGGTTGTAAAATACTGGTCGCAATTTGTGACCAATATTTTTTAAACCAGTATTGTAGTTTGAGAACCAACCTACTAATAAGTCAGTTCGCAAATTATCGATTCCTAGTGTGTTGTCACAATTCGACATACCTCATGAACATTAATGAGCTTGGTTGCAAATTGTGACCCAATAGTAATAGCAACCATCACAATGATGGCGGCCTGCTGGGGTGAGCACATCACCATGTCTGTGATTGCTTTAAAATAAAGCATTTTTTTAAAAATGCAATCTGTTTCCCTTAAAGGAAAACAGGATGCATTATTTAAAAAAAGCAAAAGAAATGAAAAGTGAAAATTAAATTTTTTAAGAGTAGGCAGTGGTCCATAGAACCACTGCACTCTCTTTAAAAATGTTCTGGCCAACATTCACAAAGCGAAAGGAGTCCCTTGGGGACCCATTCCCGTTTGTGAATGGCTTACCACCTCCTTTGAGGAGGTGGGAAAAGATTACTGTTTTCAGACCGGAATTTGGTCGCAAAACATTAATACATACCTGTTAGAAGGTGGTTCTGACACTATGGGCCGACCGGATTTTTCGCTTTTTGAGCACCTATGTGTTGAGTTGTTACTGTGGGAAAGCCTCATAAATTGGGACTCATCCACAGTGAACTCATGATGAAAGAGACTGCATGTGGATTTTACTGGTGTCCCCCTAGCTTGACTAGGCCACTGCGCAGCAGCTGGAGTAAGGGGCACCGGACTGGTTACATGCAGACACCTGTGTACATGCGTGTGCACACGTGTAGGGGCTGCGCAGGGGAGATTCTGGGCGTGCGCAGTCCAGAAGCAGCTACAAAGTGAATGGTGTGGCAGGACTTATGCAGAATTGGGTGGTGACACAGAATAGGCCTTACACGCTAGGAAGGAACATGCCAGGGAAAGTCAGTGTGCTTTACTGTGTTTTTCACTTCATTATTCCCCTATGGGGATGTGGAGCCCATGTGCTAGATTAACTTCCATAAGGCCTACAGATTCCAGACACGCACTAAAGTCCACTGTAGCGGATGTGAAAAGGAGTATTCTGCAGAGTCCCAAGTCATATTTGTACTGCTTTTGGGTCATCCAGAAATGTCATATTTCTCTGAGTCCCTGGCTGGGGTCTGGCCCTGGCAGGTTAGATTAATGACCTTTCTTCCCAGAGCGAAGATCTTCCCTCCAAGGAGAGAAGATAGGTGGGGCTACAGGCTAATCCATCAGCAGCTGTCGCTGGGTGCCAGGCACCAAGCTGAACCAAGGTGAAGGCAGCACTGGGGAAAGGGTCTTGTTTTAGAGACCATGTGGCCAGAGACCCTGGACGACGCCATTTTGAACAAACCCAGAGGCTGGACAAGGAGGAGGGAGCAGGGGCAGGGAAGTGATGTGTCGCTGTTTGATAGAACAAACAGAGACTTCCTGCCAGCCCCCTACTCAACTTTTAAAAACCACTGGAAGAGGAAGAGAGCTCTCTCTGGGGTGTGGTCTGCAGAGGCGGAAGGTGCTGGAGCCTGGCGCAATGGGCAGTTGGAAGGAGGAACCCCCTGACTGTCCCCCAGGGCCCTGCCAGCACCAGAAGAGGAGCCCAGGACCAGCGCGCAGAAGCAGAGGCCTCTGCGCAGGGAGAAGAGAGGCCAAGGAGGGGAGACAGGCGAAAGGCTGGCGCAGGGAGCCAGGGAAGACAGCTCCCTGCCGAATCCCCCTTCTCAGAGACCCCGAGGGCGAAGGAAAGTGTTCCCAGTGGCTGGGGCTGGCCGCCAGGAGCGAAAGGACACGAAAATGGGGCAGATCGGTTCCCCAGGGGCCGAGCTATGGCCCCCAGAAGGTGAGCGACCTTTGACCCCCCCCACAAAGGGGAGGTCGGGGGCCCGGGAGCCCATCCCCGGGCCCCGAAGCAAAGCTGGGGAGCGCCGTCGCGCTCCCCGTGAAGATTGTGCCCTCCGGGGTGCCAGGAGCCCACCCTGGCCCACGGCTAAGAAAAGGAAGGCGGGGGAGCGCCGTCGCGCCCCCCGCGAAAATGATCCCAGGGGGCCCGGGAGTCCATCCCCGGGCCCCAAAGCAAAGTCGGGGAGCGCCGTCGCGCTCCCCGTGAAAATGCCCCGTGGGCAGTGAAGGGAGGTGCGAGCGCCGTCGCGCTGCCCCGCCCGCGAAGATGCTGGGGCCCGGGATCCCAACTCCGGGCCCCGCCGAAGCCGGGGTGCGCCGTCGTGCTACCCGGGAAGCTGAGGAATGGGGTGCCAGGAACCCACCCTGGCCCCCGACAAGAAGGCGGAAGTCGGGGGGGGCGCCGTCGCGTCCCGTCCGTGAAGGCGGTCCAGAGGCCCGGGACCCCATCTCCGGGCCCGCAGAGGAGGAAGACAAGTCGGGGAGCGCCATCGCGCTCCCCATGAAGAGGCCCGAAGCAGGAGTGGAGTCGCCTCGCGTCTGCCCGCAGGAGCGGGCAGACAAGAAGACTCTGTCAGCTCCCGCGGCCGCACGCGAGTGTGCGGGCCGGGCGGGGAGCCGGCGGGGGCAGCCGGGGGTGGGCTCCCCGAGCTGCCCTCCATCAAAGCGAGGATGTGGGGGTCCCGGGTGGGACCGGGCCCCCACCCAAACAGAGATGGTGGCTCGAGGGGTCCCGGGTGGGACCGGGACCCCGGAGAAGAAAGGAGGGGCCCGGGCCCCTGAAAATTGGCAAGGCGGCCGGGGGTGGGCTCCCCGCGCCGCAAGACTCACCTGGGGGTCCGGGTGGGACCGGGCCCCCCACCAGAGAAGGGATGCGGCGCAAAGCGCCAGATCGGTCGCGGCTCTCCCCGGCGCAGCGGGAGAGCCGCTCATCCAATATGCATACAAAGGAGCACGAAGCGCCCCATAATGCCTTGCCAGGCATTTGGAAATCTGCCGTTTTTGTGCCTGGTGGCCCCCAGAGGAGGGGGTCACCCTCAAGAGTGAAAAAGGGTGTTGGGGGAGCTGCTGGAGAAGCGCAGTCTCCCCCCAGCACGAAGTTAAGTCCCACCCTAAGTTTCCTAGGGATTTGGAAAGGATAACCCCTCAAGGGCTCAACCTGCTTTTATACACCTTCTAGGCTGGAACTTTTGTTCTACAGCTGAGGGTGTATTGCGAAGTACTTCATGAAGTGAAGGGCTGAGTTGGGGATGTCTGGAGAAGGGCATCCCCTGGAGGTGAAGAGGTGTAATTGCACCAGAACTGCATTTACTAACGGTTATTCCTTTTTAGAGGGACTGAAGGTCACATATGTAATGTGAAGTACCTGTGTAAGGTGATGTCATAAGCAAAGTGGGTTATGTTGCCAGACACTTCTGCTAGGGTGTCTGGCTGGATATGCATAATCCTGTGATTTCATCTGTGATGCCTTTAGGGGCTGTAATTGCAACGCATTTTAATGTCCAACAAATGTGCTGAGTACTGTCATTCTAAAGTGTGCGTAAACATGTATTTTTGCTGCTGCGCTTAAGTGAGGAACAACCCAGACTGTTAGCCCTGAATATGTAGGGGTGCATACTGTATGGTCAATATAAGATGCTCAGTCAGGGTTATGTGTCACTAGGGCAGGTGAACCTATTTTTAATGCGTGTTGAGGTAATGGGGTGGGCCGCCACTGGGATGGTGCCAGTGCGCAGGGCCCTCGCTCCAGGTTATGCTCAACACACTGCATTAGGGGGCAAGATAATGTGCATACATGGGAGTGGTGGTACTAGACCCCACCCCCCCTTTTTGGGAGGGGTGGAGATGTTACGCAATGTCACAAAGTAATTCCAACAGCTTATGTATATTTGTAAATTGGTGCATAGTATTGAGTAGTGTGTGTGTTTAATAAATGTACTCTTACTTTTATAAAGCAAAGTACAGACTGGACAATCAATTATTGAGTGTTATTTCTGCGCCCCTGCAAATGGCGATTACTAGCCCACACCAGCTCCCTTGAGTTAAGGCTCACACTGCTCTGCAACGCTACCCTCTGAGAGTCAGGCGCTACAATTGGGTGTTTGGTTCCCAGTGAAGGACAAATGTAGTCATGTTATTTGTGCAGGCCTCACAAATACTGCCTCGTTTTCCAACAATGCAAAACACACAAGATGATGGACGGAATGCTGCACATTGGCAAACATTCACCCCCAGTCACAGATCTGGGTTTAATCCATCGTTATTTTGCTTCACCACGCCACCCCAGTTCAGACATAGCCATATGCAAATCAGTCTTGACCCTGTGCCTCATGGGAACAGTCCAGACCGAACTGCCAAGCCATGTCTTCCCTGGACCGGAATCAAGCATCCTAGGACCGGTTTCAGGCTATCAGCCTTCGTCAGCCAGGATAGCTTGACTCCAGTGGCGTAGTGAGCACGGGACCCACGTCTGGGCATACCCTTCCCACTTAGGGCGAAATGCAAAACACACAAGATGATGGACGGAATGCTGCACATTGGCAAACATTCACCCCCAGTCACAGATCTGGGTTTAATCCATCGTTATTTTGCTTCACCACGCCACCCCAGTTCAGACATAGCCATATGCAAATCAGTCTCGACCCTGTGCCTCAAGTCAAGCTATCCTGGCTGATGAAGGCTGATAGCCTGAAACCGGTCCTAGGATGCTTGATTCCGGTCCAGGGAAGACAAGGCTTGGCAGTTCGGTCTGGACTGTTCCCATGAGGCACAGGGTCAAGACTGATTTGCATATGGCTATGTCTGAACTGGGGTGGCGTGGTGAAGCAAAATAACGATGGATTAAACCCAGATCTGTGACTGGGGGTGAATGTTTGCCAATGTGCAGCATTCCGTCCATCATCTTGTGTGTTTTGCATTTCGCCCTAAGTGGGAAGGGTATGCCCAGACGTGGGTCCCGTGCTCACTACGCCACTGGAGTCAAGCTATCCTGGCTGATGAAGGCTGATAGCCTGAAACCGGTCCTAGGATGCTTGATTCCGGTCCAGGGAAGACAAGGCTTGGCAGTTCGGTCTGGACTGTTCCCATGAGGCACAGGGTCAAGACTGATTTGCATATGGCTATGTCTTAACTGGGGTGGCGTGGTGAAGCAAAATAACGATGGATTAAACCCAGATCTGTGACTGGGGGTGAATGTTTGCCAATGTGCAGCATTCCGTCCATCATCTTGTGTGTTTCGTTTTCCAACAATACCACTACTATTTGGGATTTGGAAGGGACATCCTAAACATGGCCCTTCCGATTGCCAAATCAGTATTGGGTCACAAACCCAAATTGCGATTCAGTAACTTGGTACCAAATCTCAATTTGAGGTTGGTACATAAGAAAAGGCATTTTTGCGATTGCCATTTCTGACTTCACAAATGCTTGTGCATTTGACCCCTTGTCCGGTATTCACCTCACTCTGCTCACCATATAGAGTGTGGACACAGTCAGCAAAGGACGAGAGCTCAATGGCAGGCTCTGGTGTGGCCTGTTGCAAGAAGCGGGAAGCTAGACCCCAACTAACAAAGCGGACTCATCAGCGGCAGCTACAGTGGCAACCAGAGCAGCAATAGTGGTGCACTCATGGTAAGCAACAAGACAGTGGAGCAGAGCAGAGCAACCATGAGCACGCCAAGCACTTTGGTGCCCTGACTTGCCCTACAGCTATCCAGGAGGAGGCATTTGTCATCCTCACTGGTGTTGAGAGGTTTAAGTGAAAAGCAAGTTAATCCTTTGGCCTGGGTTTAGGGCCAGAAATGTGCCGGAGCATCTTTACGGGATGTTCGCTTCACTGGGTTTACCATGTGACACGATTCCCAAAGAGGAAGTTGTCCAGCATGTTAATTGTGTGCGCCCATTGATACCTACTGCCCCGAATCACAATTAGAAGAGAACGCCCCTTCCTAATTGCGATCAGGATGGGTTGGGTTGGTAAACCCATTTTGCGAGTCGGGAATCGTTTTCTAATTTGCAAAATCGGTTTAGTGCAAACAAAACACCATTTTCCGGTGGCAAACTCTGTGATTTAACAAAGTAGCTCTGTACATCAGGCTCGTAGATGTACCGAAACCAATACTTTCACTTTCAGAAAAAAGCTAACACCTTTTAAAAAAAAATAATAATCTGCTGCAAGCCAATCTTTAAATTTAGCATACTTTGATGTGATTTCCTATACATGTCCTCGATTATCCATTTATTGCCTGTTACACAGTGTACGCCAACAAGATCCGCTGATGCTGCTGCTACTCATGTCAAACATGCAGAGGCATGCAAGGCTTTAGTGTGCATTGCTCTCAGTCTGGCCTCCATTGCCGTAACTCATTTATTTGTTGTGTTTTATAAAGCGTGAACTAAGCCCAAAGAGCATGTTTGTGTACATACACATTTAAGAGTAACCACAAAAAACAATAATCTTTAGAAAAAAGAAGTTTATAAACCACTAAACTGAAAACGGAACACATAGCTAACCCTAATACGACTTAAGCACATGACTGAAAAGGAGATGTAAACAAATAGGTCTTTGACCTTTCAAAAATCTAAATAATTACTGCTTTCAGTGACCTGTAACTGGCAGTGCTTTCCAGACAGAATTTACCAAACTAATGGAAAATTTACTTGGAGTTTTTACTTTTACAGATTTTTCAACAAGAGTGTGGCCCTGCTTTTTTTAGCCTCACTGAGATAAACAGAAAAATAGGTGGAATGACCGAATTAAATGCAGCTGCTGTTATTTACTCTTGTCTGCGTTGTAGTCCATTTATTAATAATTTTTTCATTATTGAGGCGCCATCAAGCGAGCCTCATGATATGCAAATTAGCCTTTGTCATGCTCGTGTGGAAAGACTCTAGTCTGAGCAGCTAGGCCACATCCATTATAAATAGGCCTGGGCAGAGTTTGCGGAGTTCCGCTATGCGCGAAGTGACCAAAGAACTCTGCCCCGCTATGTGGAGTTCCGAAAGCAGTGCATTAGGTCGTGCCAATCACATTGATTTTTAGCGCCGGTGTTTATTCCATGCTGGAAAATCATTGCGAACGGCACACCATGCGCAGCCCAAGAGGGCGCTGCTTCTTTCTGCCACTCGAGTAGATATTTTACTCGAGCGGCAGCTTCCTCAATGTGAATGGGAGGTTTCTCAACACGAGCGGTAACTGCCATCCATGAGCGCCCGTGTTGAGAAATCTCGCCAGGAGGTGGTCTGGAGTAAGATTTTCCTCGCTCGCACTCACCAACTAAACGGTGGCGAGCATAAGCGAAGGAAAAACTGCTCCGTGGAGTTTTTTGGAATGCCGCGCACTGCGCAGAGTTAGAAAAACTCCATAAACTCTGTGAGCGGACTGGAATTTCACCCCCAGGCCTTATTATGAATACGAATACAGGTAACCTCAGACCCGTTTTATCCTTGTTGGGCCTTATCACTGGAGTGCAGCTTCAGACCTACATCACAGCGAACACTGCACACATATTCAGGCCTGCATTTGCATTTAGAGTATCTCAGTGAGAATTTTAAAAAGTGTGTGTTGAATGCTTGAATTAAGCGTTTGATAATCACAATCCAGTCCTTATTTTTTGCTTACTGTGCCACTACAAATAGGGACAAACTAAATGCAAACTATCTTTGGTCATACTCCAGTAGGAATAGTCCAGCCTGAACCGCGAGGCAGGATCTCCCCTGAATTGGATCATATGCCATCTCAGCCTGGTGTCAACCTTATTTTACCTCAGTTTGCATCCTATTACACAGCAAGTATGTGATCCACACCTGGGCATACTTTTTGCAGTTATGAAATCTCATTTAAAAAAGCTCAAATGAATTGGAGGGTACATTTCATATGGTTGGCCCTACACAGTAATGGCACAGGTAAGATAAAATGATGGAATGAAACGAAACCCAGAATGTCTGCCAGTGGCTGAGATTAATTTGCACATTCCACCCATTATATTTTGTGCTGCCTAAGTGAGTTTCTATGTATTGAAGACGTGTCCTCAGATACGGCTCCTGGGTTTGCTGTGCCATGTGAAGCAAACAGCACTTTACTGATAAGGTCCAAACAAGTCTGAAACCAGTCTAGAGGTTTATGTGTTCCTCTTCAGAAGGACAATACCTAGCAGTTTGGGCTAGACTGATGCAGATTTGAGTATGGTTGGTCTCTGTCTATAATTGTAAAGAAAGCAAAAACTGATGAAATAGGATGCAGCCCAAAGTGATTGCCAGTGACTGATATTAAACAGCTTTCCACATATCACTTTATGTTCTGCTTTCTGTCACCATACTCCTTTCAAAGATGATCAGGTTGTCAACATGTTGTGTTAGCATGTCAAACTTTTAATCCTAGCAGCTGAACAATCTATCTTCAATTTGCTCCCAGAGGTAGCATTATAGACTGTATTGACCGAACCACTGCATCAATGTGTACAGCCAAGGCAGGAGTTCAGCCCTGTTGGGTATGTTCTTTAGACCATGGGTAAACTGGTATGTGGCACCAAAGATACAGAGAAGTATATCCTTCTCCAGGGTTTAGCTTAAGGCCATACTGGGCCATGCCCTACTGAATTACTTTTTGTTTGTTTCCCGGCCATTGCTAGCCATAGGCGTCCGCAGACATTTTTTTGGATTAAAAAATGTCTCAGATTGCGCTGCCGGTATTATACCAGCAGCGCAATCTTGAAAATGTTTTAAAAGGAAAGTGAAAAATCCAAGGGGGCAAGTGCCCCTCTTGCCCCTTCCTGCAGACGCCCATGTTACCAACTGATAAGAGATGACATTCGAAGATAAATGATTGTGCTCTGATAAATAGAGATGCCTTGCTGATAAACCATGCCAATCTGATAAACCAGATGCCCCAGCCGTTTTGTGCTCAAATTGTAAAGATTGCTTTCAAGAATGGAATCCTGAATGGGAATGGATAAGATCTCACTATTTTCACGCCCCATATTCTATTCTACCAGTGACATACGAGCAATTGAAAGAACCCTACCATATTCCCAAATTGGCACATTTGATTTCTGTGTCAGAATCAGGATTAAGTGTATCAAAGACTTAGCAAAGATTATGCCTGTCCAGAAACTAGACAACCTGAACCTTTTGCACATATTTCACAAAAATGCTCTACATAATTCAAAAGAATACATTGCATTTTTAGAAACTTTACACTTCTCAATGTTTCTACAAACAGAGGAGCTTATGCCATTGTTGCAGTGTTATAAATTGCATTGTTACAAAATCCATAATGAACAAATGTAGTTCTACATAACGTAAATGGAGATTTCCACCTGTGCTATGTAGAAATAGGTACAGAAAAGAATAAGGAAACAGGCATCACCTGAGGGGAAATATTACACACCTGACAAGCATTAGTACTGAGAGCATTTAATCAGAGCCCACACCCTGGGACCTGTACTCTTCCCTTTGTGCTGAGAAATGTTCTTGAGCCAGACATAAGCTACAATTGTGTTGCATGTGTGTTTGGGACATGGAAGGAGTTATAATCTTTAAGTATGAATAGAGTGTAATTAGTCATGTTTTTAACAATCCACATTTCCAAGTATGTACATCTGTTATGTTTACACGTTTACAGTGTGATTTGTATCGATGTCTGCAATGTCTAAAGTTATCTCTCAGTTTTTCAATTTATTTATTTTTGGTTTTTTAAAACTTTTTTAACCATTTCTGCAGTGTCATATTTATAGGTGTTTACAATGTCTAAAATGATATGATCATTTATTTTCTGTAAATTTTTGTTTTATGTGTAGGTCTTTGTGCTGGTAGTTTTATTTCCTTCATCGTTTTCTATGTGATTAGGTCGAGCCTAGCGCAGCGCGCATGCGCTGCTCTAGGTGAGGGCCTCTTGAAATCACTTCAGACTTCCCAGAGACTTCTCCGTGTGGGTTGGACTCCTCCCACACATTCCATTGGCCTTTGCGTGTGGCTTTCAAAAATGAAAGCACGCAATTGGCCAAAGGCGGGTGCATGTCCCACCTTTTCTGTAAATGTTCACTCCCACGGCCTACAGCTGTCGGGAGCGAGCAGCGGCGCGCAGGGTGCCATCTATTGTGTATCATGTTACAAATTAGCGGGGCCTAGGCCGGGCACGGGGTCCGCTCTGCGCCGGAGGGGCTGACCGTGTGGGGCATTCTAATGCAATTATTAGCCCGGATTAGAGAATGAGCGGGTACCTGCCTCCCTCGGCGGGTGACCCTGTTGCCCCTTCCACCGCAGATGTTTCTTTCGCGCCCTTGGCCCCACAGTAGGTGTTGCGTGTTGTGATCTTGGCCCAGTCCTGTGAGCCAGCCCTGAGTGCCCGCACCAAGCCTTACTCAGCCCACAATGTTTACTGACTCTGTCTCTTGTGCAGAATTGGTCCTGTGCAGAAAAATCCAGGCATCAAAGAATATGATTGATCTTCGAGGGAGGACCTAAAGTGTCCGCTCCCTTCGAGTAGATCTCTCCCTCGAAGATGTCACAATAGGCTGCACCAGGTGAGTGATATCCCGATAGACCTCAGCTGCTGTGAGCCACGACTCATCCAGTGACACATTCACAACAGGTTCAAGCGTGTTCCTTGTGTCACAGTTAATGCAACAGGCGTCCTCGGTTAATGGTGTCACGGTTCGAGAGGCTGGTGTCGCGATAGGATTAATCCAGTTAATGGTGTCACACATATCGCTAGGGCCGTCCTGGTATCAGCAAGTGACGGACACTCCTCGGCTGTCCTGGTCAGTCCGTTAATGATGCGAGATTGTTGAAAGGGCGCATTGTTTCTCTATACAATGGGCGCCTCTGATAGCGCAGCCCAGCGCCCAGACTCCGACGGGAGGGTACGTGCTTCCAGGCACTAGAGGCATCTAACACGCTGACTGCAGAGGCCCACGGATAGGCCTGGGCCGTTTATCTGCTGCTGGGAGGAGCACGGCCGCTGCTGTCAGTGTGGCCTTTGTGTGACCAAGTTTACTTTTTAACACAGTTACACTACCCCGTAGGTAGGCGGGACAGGGAACAGTGCACCACCCGCTGCACCAAGCGCCGGGGGCGGGGTCACTTTTTGTGCATAGTGGGGGCAAGGTGCATCAGTGACCCGAGATGAGCTCCAAAGGCAGGCGATACACGTCTGTGATTGTTGAATATGCGTTGCCGCTTGTGGTGCTGGAGAAGCCCCCCCCCCCCGATTAACGGTATATGAAATTCGGTCCATTGTTTCCTTATTTTAAAAAATTAAACTCGGAAAAAAACTTTTACATGTGTTGAATGCAGTTTTCGCTTTTTATAAACTGACGAGACAACTTCTGGTTGCATGCGTAAATCCGTCCAACTGGTGTGTAGCCAAGTCAAAGAATGCATTGCATTTTCTTGTAATTACTCTCAGCACAGAGAGTATGTGTAGACACTAAACAAAGAGGAGCTCCCGAGTGAGATAGTCAAGCAATGATCACGTTTCAGTCTCAGATAAATAGCAATCTGAAACCCCCCTTTATGAAAGCAGCATTACGCCACTTTCCCCGATCACTCAATAACACTGGCAGGAACTCTTCTTTTTTGTTGGCAGTTTTATATAGCGCCAACTCGATCCAAAGGTATTGGCGTGCTCTACAGGAGCACAGTTACATTACACATTCAGTATTGGTAGGCAGGGGAGAGTGAGTGATTTGCCCAGAAGAATCACTGGATGTTGAGCTAATGCCGAGACACGAACCAAGTCGGCAGCTCTGGCCGTTACGCCACAACCTCTGCACCTGGAAAATTATATATTATTCAGCTGCTGAATGTGTACATGAAGCTACAGTGCACTCGCTCACGTTTCAAGCATTCTTATAACACAAGCATTGGCAATGCAATAGGTCTCGCAATTGCGAGATTTTGACCTATTGGCATTGTAAATGACAATGCCTTTTATTTATGTGTTTAAAAAACAACACATAATTAAAAAGCATTGTCATTTACAATACCAATAGGTCAAAGTTTCTAAAATGCGAGACTTTGTAGGAGCCACTTAGGGAGTTATTATATATAAAATGAATAACGCCAAAATGGGAACCCACTCCCCCAGTTCCAAAGTCCTCCTCTAATGCTATTATGCTACTCCATCTCTCACAAACAAACTGCTTTTTTGTGAGTTGTGTCCCTTTCCCTGATTTAGCTACCCTCCCTCCATATGCCCACCCTTAACCCCTTCCTCCCTTTTGTTTCCTTGCACGACCCAACCGTGTACTCAACGCAGTGCAAGTAAAAGCAAAAAAAAACAGGGAACTGCTTTAATTCTCTACAGGAAGTGACGGAGGGGCATTTGTTACACATGCAATTTTTGGAGAGGTTGTTTTTGGGAAAACAATAAAAAAAAGAATTATTCACTCAATCCCCCTTTCTCCTCACGTCCTGCAAAACGAAATTCAAGTCGGGCGACTGGGGGTGGTCTTCTTACATGGACGTGCTGATTACCTTTCCCAACTGAGCGTCGGTACAGCCCAAAACCAAAACAAAATATTGTTTTTTTCAGTGTGGCTCTTTGGGGACTGCTCTAAGAGTACTCCACGGCTGCCTGGCCCTGGGGCTCCCTCCCTCCCTCTTCACTTTGCTGCTCCAGCCTGGCACGGCCTGAAGTGAAATGCGGCACTACCTGCTGCCTTTGTTCTTTTTCATGTACCTATCTATAGAGGTGTCAATGGAGCTCCCTGGTGGGAGAAGGCAGCTCTTTTGTGCCCACCTCTGTCTTAGAAACACCTGGAATCTGTATTTTTTTGTGTTCTTTTTGGAATGATTTTGTATTTTTGCTTACAAGGACTCACTTTGGCAAGCTTCCCTAAGCTGCCCCTACACCACTGCAAGCTACCCGACACTGCTCCCAATGACGCGAGCTTTCTCATGTTCCTCACTTCTGCGAGCTTCCCTTGGCTTCCCCTACACAACTGCAAGCTACCCGACACTGCTCCTAATGTCACGAGCTTCCACAGGTTCCAATTTTGGATTGATATAACCTTACACATATTCAGAAATTAAGCTATAATGAATCATCCAGGATAATGTGCTGCAACGCTACACACTTATAAGGTCCCAAAGGCGAGACCTAATGGCTATGCCAATGCTTGTTTCCCTAGCAATTGCTGCGAGGGATCACATGTGGTGAGTGGCTTACTACAAGGGTTGGATGGAATTGGTTTGAGCCTGCTTGGGCTGAACAGTTGAGCCTCTACAAGGATGCGGCAGGCAGCAAGTCTTTCGGCACCAAACTAGGCACCTCTTAGTGTGCTGCCAAGTGGCCCATGAGCTGGCAGTAGACCGGATTGACAAACAATGCGGCACTACTTGAGTTAGTCCCAATAGTGGTGGCATTCACATTGTGGCGAGAACAGCTGGCAAACAGACAGGTAACGTTTTGGTCAGATAACCACGTGTGGGCCAAGCAATAAACCTAGGGGCGGCTTGCTGCCTAAAAGTGCTAGGGCTGCTGCAGCACCTAGTGGGTTACCAACTTAAGAGCAACATAGCGATAAAAGCCAGGCATGTGTCAGGATGTGACAATTCAATTGCTGACGCGCTCTCTCGCTTTCAGTGGGAGAGGTACCACCAACTCGTGCCATGGGCGGACAAGAGGATGACAACACTACCAACTGACATATGGGACGAGGTGGACCTGACCTAGCAGTACTCATTGACAGGACCTGGTCCGCAGAGACCACGACCACGTATACTAAGTGTTTGGAACAATTCAGAAGGGCGACAGGGGAGGGGGGGAAGATGCGAGAACTCACACCAGCTTCAAGGTGGAAGAATTTTACAATGGGCCATCAGGCAGGGCAAGTCCCGAGCATGGCACATTTACACCTGAGCGCCATAGCATACCACGCAAAGATATACAGGGGGGTGGACCCGACAAACACATTTTACTGCCGCGCAGCAATAAAGGGCTGAAGCCGCATGCAATCCAAAAATTGCGGCTCCAGATTACCAAGTGAATTTGAGAGGCTGAAAGAGGTCTTACGGACTTTACTGGGTATATGTAGATCCATGGGGGGGGGGCACTTGTTCAAAGCAGCTTTCACCATGGCATTCTTGGTGGCATTCAGGGTGAGTAAGCTGGTGGCACCATCAAGGGCAAACCCAGGCTCGACGTGCATACGGGTAGAGGACCTACATGTCGGGGACAACACTTGGTACTGTACCTGGGAAGGTCAAACACCGACCAGGAAGGAAGAGGAAAGCACACAAGACTACAGTGCCTCGCAGCAAGTGAACACTGCCCGGTATGCTTAACCCGCAGCTACATGCAAGTCAGAGCGGGTGGCGCTTCCCCCCCAGTCATACACGAGGATGGAAACTACCTCAGCAGGTTCCAATTCTCCGTAGTATTGCACCAAACCCTGGCAAGGTCAGGCCTCACACCAGCATGCTTCAGTTCTTACAATCCGCATCGGGGCAGCCACCACCGCAGCGGCGCACAGCTTGGCGGACGACGGGATCAGGCGCATAGGGAGGTGGAAATGGTCAGCATTTAGGTCATACATTAGGACATTATCACACTAACGCCGGGTTGTGTCTCTTACCGCAGGGGACGGAGCTAAAGAACAGACAGTGTAGATAGTAAGACATTCCTACATCACAAGGGCCCAGCGGTGGGCTGGTGCCAGGAGGCTGTATGGCGGCTTATGGCTGTGCAACACCAAGGTTACATGGCTGGGCAAGCCAGGCATGAGGTGGGTCAAGCTCACCCCTGTGGTGCGAGATGCACAACGAGCGCATAGGAACCCTGACGCTGTAGTAATTCATCTTGGGAGCAACGTTTTTGCGGCAATGTGGCGTAAAGCGCTGCCAGAAGCCATCAGGGCGGACCTGACAACTATATCACGGCTGGTGCGCCAAGCAGACATAGTTTGGTCGGAAATCATAGCGAGATACGAATTGCAGGGGCAGTGAACTACGGAGTGGTTGAGAGATCTAGGCGGAAATGAAACATATCAATGAGCAAGTTCTGCCAAGGCATGGGTTCGGAATGCATGAGGCATGGCCTCATCAACCTAAAAAGGTTGGGTTAATATGCAGGTGACAAGGTACACCTGTCTGGCATAGGAATCGTCAAGTTCCTCTTGGCCATCGCGTGGGCGTTGGAACTTATGAGTTTCTCATAGTGTTGTGGGGAGCTGTCCGAGGTCGGTAAACCTCTACCAGCGTGGCGGGGAGCCACAAAGTATAGCAGTAAATATCTTGACACAAGGACATAAAAGGACAATTGCCCAAACAAGGTCCTTGGGCTGCCTCATGGCAGGGACACTTGAGAGCAAACAAAAAGGGTAAGAAATGGTCAGCGCTGGGTGGACATGGCACTTGGACCCCAGGCATGGCCACAGGGCCATGAACGCCAGACATTCGGTAGCAAGGGAAGACTTGAAGCCGTGACCAGTTCTATCAAGTAATGATTTATGACACCCATCAAAGAGACTTATGATTTGAAGGATTATGCATGACAGATGATGCAAGATATGTAGATTGCTAGGTTTATTAATATGCAATAAAGATAAGATTACACTGTGGACCAGTATGAACTGTACGTGTTACACAAATGCAATGTAAACAAGAGCTGAGCATATTAATGATCGATGCCATATTGATGAACTATGTACCAGCTGATGATGTAAATAAACTGTGGCTGTTCTAACACCACAGAGGTCTTGGTGTCCATGAATGATGGAAAAGGTGACCGGCGGGAGGGCCAGTGGGGGGGGGGGGGGAGTTATCATGCATGGAGGAGTTACAAGGTTGCTGACTGGGCACTGCGCATCTAAAACGGCTGAAGCAGTGAGAGAGGAGGCCTGCACATGATGTGCCTGGGCAGTGAAGAGAGGGCAGGCACCTGTTGGCACGCGCGGTGAGAGTTGGGAGATAGATTCTGCTAGTGGCTCAGGATTGTGCTGTGGGGTAAATACCGGGCTTTTACGTTTAGCTGCATGTGATCTGAACTTGCGCCAGTCACCCCTGCACTGCACGCTTACAATATTATTAACATATAGTTAAAAGGCAAATGTTATTCAATGCACACTACTGTCGCTTAGCCTGTTTCGGAGCTATGGGGAGTGCAAAACACTCCAGCATAGCGCCGTATAGACATGGGTGGCAGGGTATGTGAAATAGCAGATGATGCTGGGGTGCAAGATGCTTACAGACTTTTTTGGATAACGTAGAGCAAAATATGTAAAGCACAGACTGCAAACAGAACCTATTCCTGGAACGCTGGAATTTTAGCAATCAGTGAAATCCAGGCCGAGTGAAATAATGCGATAATGTGATACGCACAGGAAAACAATTTGGTGATTTGGTGGAAGGAGATACCTAGGCAGATCTTTTGGATGGGAAGTTGCCACATACACTCGAAACCACACCTCCTCCACACTTGTTAGATATTTACAATAGTTTTCCCTGTTCCTAAAATGTTCTGTGTTCCTCTGCATAAGAATGCAATATAAAGGAGGCATTTGTGAAAATTATGCGTGAACCTCTTTATTCCTTTTTTACATAATCATTTGTTTTTGGTGTACTACTTAAAACCCCAGTTGTGGCTGTTTCTAAGTACTGTAATTAACCTACTTTATTAATATGTACTCTTACATCAACCTTTCAAGGCTGAAGCGCTGAGTTGACCCTGCTGGGACTCTAAATTGTAGCCTCAAAGTCGCAGAAGATGTTCGCAGCGAGTGACTAACCTATAGGATTTGGCGTTGCTATCAGAGTTGAGGAAGTGGGAAGGGGAAGTGGGCAGCCAAGTTCGAGTCCTGTCGTGGGCTGAACATCCTTTGATTCTGGGCAAATCACGTAATCCCCCCCATGCCTATAAAAATGAATCAGCCCTTGTGTAATGTAACAGGTGCACTTGTAAAGTGCTTCAATGCCTTTGGGACGAGTTTGCGCTATATAAAACTGCAAAACAGAAAAAAGCCGCCTTGTCACCATTACTGTCACCTTTGCAGCACACCACACCTTTGCAACCCACCCCTGACTCGTCAAAGTGTGATAGACACATAATGAGGTACCAACTCCAAATAAAAGGAATATATGGGATCAGAATTTTTAACGTAATGAAATAATGTGTCGACGTGATGTAGTGCACTCTCTGTTACTCATTTTTACAGTTCATTGAGAGCATGGCGGATTATGGTTGGGGGTCATAGGACAATTATATCCTAATTGTCCATTTTTGTAAATTAATTTTAACCATACACAAACATCCGTTACTAAAGGGAAACCGAGGTTGGTTTGTGGTATTTGTATCTTTTAGGTACCCCGGCTAGGATAAATATTAAAAGTGCTCCCTGAGATATAGTTGAGCCCATTGTGGTTTTTAGGCACCATGTTTAGACTCGAAGATGAAGCGTGCCACTACTAGAGCGGGTGAGGGTCTACCAAAGAAATAGGCAAATTTTCCTTTGTCTTTCACTAGGCACGCTTCTTTTGAGGAGTGATTGTGGACATTAGGCAGGCGAGGCCATCTGGCTGCGCGCAGTGCATTCGAGTATGGACCGGGGTGAGACTGAAACCCAATAGTTTTGGAGTTTTGCTTCTTTGTTTGACGATTTGCACCTACAAAAGATCGGTCTCTTGTGAAGTACCAGCACCATGCAGGCCAGGGGCTTGCAGTGTTTTTCGAACATGACAGTTTTTTAAGTTTTATGTTTCATTCCAAGCTCAGTAAATACTAGTGGAGACTGTCTGTGGATGCTACAATAGAAGCTTTTCAGGTGAAGAGCTGGATTTGGGAACAGAACATGCATGTTTGTGCTACCGCAGTGCCCGTCCCTAAATAATCCACAATCCACAAATACAGAGGTGCACTGAGCCAAGGGGAACCATGCCAAAACCCTGAAAAGCCGTAGTCTCAAAGCCACCATCATAGAGGGGCACAGCTAATCTCACGCCATACATAACCGAAACCCTACAGGCATTGCATAGCCACCAGCTTAATTATAGAAAATTGAGAGATTTGAGTGAAAAGCCAAGTTTTCCATTACATGTAGCAGTCTGTGCACCTGCACTTCCTACCTCAAATAAATACCAGTTTGTTAGACAATTGGGAGACTTGAGTCAATCACATACCACCACCACCAGCACCCTACCAACATGTTAACACCACCACCTCCTACTGCCACCACAATCCTACTGCCACCACCCTACCGCCACCACCATGTTACCGCCACCCTATCACCACCACTTTTTGACTACCACCACCACTTTTTGACGACCACCACCACCTTTTGACTACCACCACCACCCTAATCACCATAACTACCACCCTAACCACCACCACTCTACCCTAACCACCACCAACAACAGCCTAGACACCACTACCTTTTTTGGAATTTATGAATCCTTCTAGGATAAGTAAAAAAAAAGAAAAAAAAAGCCCCACGCATTCTGTAGCCACGTGCATGCGTTGTGCACTTTCCCAAAAAATTACATGGTTGCTGCGGCTGTGGCATAACACCTTTTTTTCATGCTGCACAGCATTGCTAAAAACTATTGACAAAGCCAACAGCTTCCAGCGGCCAGACCTATTGGCTTTGCCAATGCTTGCTGTATTTGCATGTCCCTTCCTATTCCCCTCATTAGTTTTCAATTTACTCCTCCCACTTTGTGTCACCATTTTCCTGCCACTATTTCTTGGCATACATAGGCACCTAAAATGTAGAATTATGAATGGGTTTGAATGCTACCCAGAATGATTGCCAGTGATAAGACTAATTGCAAGCATTTCTCCCATCACCTTTTATATGTTTGATCTAACATCCTAAGTAGCAAGGGTATGCCCAGATGGACGTGGATCCCTTGCTCACTGTGCCACCCGACTGAAGAGCCCCAGTCAGAACAAAATTGGTCTTCGATTGTTTGTGTTCCAGAACTTGGAAGAATTGGCCTGGCAGTTCGGGCTGGGCTGTTCCCACTGGAGCAGGATCAAAACGTATTTGCATATGGCTAGGTCTGTGTTTGTAATGCTGATGCTGTCAGGTTTCAAAATGTAATAATGTACATACATGAAACACACATAATGTACATACCTACAACTTTCCACAGTGTTGTGTGAACACAGCATAATATCAACAAATCACCATAATGCTAAAAGTTTCTAACTTTTAACAAAGCTCCTTAAAATGTGCACATTTTCTCTCAGTTTCTCTCTATGTCTAGAGGCGTATGGCAGTGTCAGTGTTCTGTTAAGTAAAAAGGAGCATGTGAGGTTTCGGGTCAGCCTTCATTGAGTAAAGAGGATGGTGTGCCAAGTTTTAGCAAGCAGTTGGACACTTCTTCTGCCAAATCTGGCTTAATCTGATCATGGATGTACAACGGAACAATGCATGCCTTTACCACGCATGCGCCTTTACTACGCAGTATTTACAACATATTGCCTTTACCAAGCAAGTCTTTACCATGCACACCTTTACAGTGAAATGGTAAGTATGTATCAGGTAAGTGAAAACCATATATAGATATAGATATATATATATAAGATCTATCTATCTCTATATATGGTTATATAGATAGATACACCTATATATATGACCTACTGGCGTTCGCCAGTAGGTTGTTATAGTTAGGACCTAGTTTTCTTATGAAAGGCATTTTTTGACTTGCCTAGAAACTTTGGCGTCGTTTGAGCAGTCTTCATGAAATTTTCCCCAAAAAGTGTCAAAGTAGGTTCTGCTTGTCATGGAAAGTTTGTTGGTGATCCGTGCTGTGGGGAACAAGAAATCGGGGTGCGAAAAAAAAGGTGCGTTTGTAATGTTAATTCCTATAGGAACGCATTGTCGAACCTACAGCCCGAACCGCTGGACGGACTTACACCAAATTTGGCAGAAATGGTAATGTTGTTACGCAGATTGTGCTTTTTGTTATTTGGTGCAAATCCGTCCAGTAGTTTTTGGGAAATTTAGGCTGCAAATTATAGATATATTTCTGGCAACGGATATTTTGGGACGGTTTCGCGATTAATCACGCATGCACGTGCCACAGGAATACTATGATTGGCTGGACGCAACCTGAACAGAAAGTTGTGGCTGCCATTTTATCATACGGGAACGGTTGCCAGGGCTGAAAATTTGTGTGAAAGCCCGTTTATGGAGTCTGGGTGGATATACTCTGACCCCATGTTTGAGAAATGGGTGTGTTGGTGACACAAGTTATGTGTCTAAAATTGATTGTTTTAATAGCGCACGATATTCGCGATGAAGACGTGACTGCCAGCGCAGCACCCCGGGTACCATCGTGGCGACATCGCAAATATTTAAAAAAAAAAAAATATATATATATATATATATATATGTTGATTAAACCTGCATCGCAGGTATCACCACAGCACAGCAGGTACGGACCACTTGTTCCTTTCCGATGTTAAAAAAGCAATACCAGGAAACGTCAGGTTACAGCTCCATAGCTTTTATTTAATGCTACACCAAAATCGTGTGGACAAGTGTCCGCCCCAGACGCGTTTCGATCGCAAAGCGATCTTGATCACCTGACGCGCTTGTGACGGGCTACCATTTTATTTGAAAGTGCAACTAATCAGTTTCAAACAACAATTAAATAGACATAGAAAAAATACTTAAATAAGTCATGTTCATTAAAAACACCTGCACCAAAAAATGAAAATTTACATGTCTTGTAGGCATATGAGTATCGCGAGTTTCGTCAATCAGTATTTCAAACAAATATTCCATATGAACAATATCAAGTTGATGCTGTTAATATATAAGGTATTAAACATTAAAAGCCTCATAAAAATCATTAAGTTTCTTATTATTGCCGAATAACAAATTACAAACCACATCAAAACCGGCACAGTATGCTATCCCTAATGTCAACATCAAAGACCCAAGGGGTCCCTAATGTTACCCCATTGCAAATGTGAAAAAGTGGAGTAAAGTGGAACAATGGAATATAAATGAAACAAAAATCCGGGGCAAGTGCCCACAGAACAGCTATCAATCCTTAGCGGCTATTCTCCATACTTCCACCATGGCATATATGTTATCACACTAGTTGACACAGGGATAAGATGAATAAAGTGCAAGTGCATATTAAAACCATTACATAAACCGATTGTAGTTTGTTGGCTATATACCTGGCATTTATTATTCATTGGCTTTAAACCTCTCTATATGGCTGATTCACTACAATACTCGCCGATGTGACTCACTACCATATCACATCATAGATTAGTGCATGGTGATATAAAAAAGTACAAAGTGAAAAATGAATAAAAAAAAACACTCCAAAAGATGACACTGGAGCAGAGAACTATAATTCTTTGTATGTGTCGCCCCTACTCTGAGAATAGTATGAGATCATTTAGCGTTCTGGATAATGATTGTGCGGGTTCTGCTGACATGAGTATGGCCCAATTATTCAAGCATTGTGCAACTAATGTAAACATAGAGGATTTTTCTAAAACAGCATCTAAAAGCAGTAACTCAGAACTCTTTGGCTTAGTGCTACTATAGAAAATTGTATAGGTCCTCGCTAGTATTCAACCCGTTAGGGATACGGGTATCGAGCATCAATATAAATGAGGACTCAAGTTGCCTCAACTTTTTCTCCCTGTTGCCGCCCCGAAAATAGGCGGGAACTGCTCCTATTACAGAATAGGTCAGGTCACCCATATTGTTTTTATCGTACGGCTTTAAAATGCCGTGCCACAGGATAACTCTCATCTGAATTGACTATGGCACGTAAGTGTTGTAAAATTCGCTGGAACACCGGAAGTTTGGTGCTGCCAATATATTTCAAATGGCAAGTGCACTCTAATTGGTAAACTGAAAAGTCCTTTCTACAGGTATAGTGGTCTTTAATCTGTATAGGACTATCACTGAAAGCAGTATAATATTCAGACAGATTGAGGCCAAACTTGCATGCCCTGCATGACAAACACTTAAAAAAGCCAGATTTGGATAACCAATTAGTTTTCATAACCACCTCGGGACTTGGAAGAACTTGGAAGACTTGGCCTGGCAGTTCGGGCTGGGCTGTTCCCACTGGAGCAGGATCAAAACGTATTTGCATATGGCTAGGTCTGTGTTTGTAATGCTGATGCTGTCAGGTTTCAAAATGTAATAATGTACATACATGAAACACACATAATGTACATACCTACAACTTTCCACAGTGTTGTGTGAACACAGCATAATATCAACAAATCACCATAATGCTAAAAGTTTCTAACTTTTAACAAAGCTCCTTAAAATGTGCACATTTTCTCTCAGTTTCTCTCTCTGTCTAGAGGCGTATGGCAGTGTCAGTGTTCTGTTAAGTAAAAAGGAGCATGTGAGGTTTCGGGTCAGCCTTCATTGAGTAAAGAGGATGGTGTGCCAAGTTTTAGCAAGCAGTTGGACACTTCTTCTGCCAAATCTGGCTTAATCTGATCATGGATGTACAACGGGACAATGCATGCCTTTACCACGCATGCGCCTTTACTACGCAGTATTTACAACATATTTATATATATATATATATATATGTATATATATATATATATATATATATATATATATATATATATATATATCCACACAAATCCAATGCCGAGGAGTATAGAAAAACACTGGAGCCGCGGCCACTATTCAAAGACGTGTTTAATGCAACACTAGGTCCCGACGCGTTTCGGAGTTGCGTCACTCCTTTCTCACGGGCAAAGCTTAGTGCATCATTAGTTTCTTTTAAAGCAGCAAGTGCTCATATTCGTGCCAAACAACATAAAAGACATACTGGTTTTTGTCATTTAGGTCAATAAAGTTGTACATGTTGATATACACGGTATTGGCGAAATGCAGATAAATAAAAACATTACTAAATGGATATCCTTGACGATACATGTAAGTGAAATGTATATAACAAATATACGGATATCACAACTCAGGATTTGACCAAATAATTGCTGCATGCACGCACTGACAGGTCTGCGTCTTTCGATATATCACTATCAGGATACAAGTAGTGTATGAATAGCATGTGTTCTCTCTGTGATTGGTTGCCCACTGGGGCTGTATTTTTGATTACACTGATGTTTATTTAATTTTATGTATTTTGACAGCTTGGAGCTGAATTATCAATATTTTCAGTTAAGATCGGTCAAATGAATGACATTGCTTAAATTCACTGCAGTGTTTCACGCTACCATGCGGACGCAATAGTGCGTAGATGCAGTAAAAACTGATCTCAGTACCAGATTGTATCAACACTGCTCAATTCATGGCAGTGTACCACAGGGTATTATATAGTTGTGTCAGTGCGTGCATGCAGCAATTATTTGGTCAAATCCTGAGTTGTGATATCCGTATATTTGTTATATACATTTCACTTACATGTATCGTCAAGGATATCCATTTAGTAATGTTTTTATTTATCTGCATTTCGCCAATACCGTGTATATCAACATGTACAACTTTATTGACCTAAATGACAAAACCAGTATGTCTTTTATGTTGTTTGGCACTGAATATGAGCACTTGCTGCTTTAAAAGAAACTAATGATGCACTAAGCTTTGCCCGTGAGAAAGGAGTGACGCAACTCCGAAACGCGTCGGGACCTAGTGTTGCATTAAACACGTCTTTGAATAGTGGCCGCGGCTCCAGTGTTTTTCTATACTCCTCGGCATTGGATTTGTGTGGATATAAGGGGTTGGCTTCCCCTGCCGTGTTGCCCGCCGTGGATAAGAGGCTTGGGTTTAGCCGAACTACGTTGTGGATATATATATATATATATATATATATATATATATATATATATATATATATATATACACACAAACACAACCTTGCTGGTCACTGTCACACATTCATGTACGCACTCACAAACTCACTCAGGCACTTATACACCCATTCACATACCCACTCATACACTTATACATCCAGTCACATACCCACTCAGAAACATATGCACTCACTCACATACCCATTCAGGTACTTATGCACCCACTTAGAGACTCACTTGGAGAGTGACACACCCATGTATAGACCCACTCAGAGACTCATGCACCTACTTAGAGACTCAGTCATAGACTCATGCATACAGTTTCATACCTACTTAGAGACTCTTACACCCACTCACAGAACCACCTTGGCACTCATACACCCATTCACAGACCAATAAAGATACTAATGCACCCACTTACAGACTCACTCGGAAACTCACACACCCACTTACAGACCCACTAACACACTCATGTATGTACTCACAGACCCACTGAGACACTCATAATCCCACTTACAGATCCACTCAAACACTCATACACCCACTCACACACCCATACATTCACTCTCACACTCAGTCACAGACTCTCAGAGACCTATGGACTCAGTCACTCACTGATACACTCAGAAAGCCACACACCCACTCACAAACTCACTCAGATATACACACACCCACTCACTCTCCCACTCAAGGCTCATGCATCCACTCACAGACCCACCCAGACTCTCACCCTTCCAGTCACAGACCTACAGAGACACTCATGCATGCACCCATTCACTCACCCTCTCACAGACTTATACTCTCACTCACAGACCCATTGAAACACTTGTACACCCACTCACAAAGTCACTCAGACCCTCACACACCCATACATCACTCACACACCCTCTCACAGACCCACTCAGAGAAGTATGCACCCACTCACAGAACTACTCGGACACTCACACTTCCAGTCATAGACCCATTGAGAGACTCATATACTTAGTCACAGACGTACTCAGACACTCATGCACCCACTCACTGACCAACCCAGACACCCACTTAGATACTCATGTATCCACTCACAGATCCAGTCAGACAGTTATATACTTGCTTACAAGTGCACAAAGGCACTCATGCGCCTACTCACAGATTGACTGAGAGTCATGCAACAAATCACAGACCCATTGAAACACTGATGCACCCACTCATAGATGCACTGAGACAGTCACACAGTTTGTTACAGAAGCATTGATAGGCTGATGCACGGTGTTACAGATTCACTGAAATAGTTATACTGTGAATGAGACTTACTGATATAGTGATGCATACAGTTATAGATTACACTGAAAAAGTTATGCACTGTGTTATAGAGATATTAAGGGAATTGTACATGCTATTATACAGGTATTTAGATAGTAATGTGTTTAGTCTGTTGGTTATAATCCATTTTGCAGTTATAAGTTTTGAATGTGGCGGTGGCTATTAAATGTCTGTATTTGTTTTGTCATTTCGCAACGTATTCGCGGTGATCGCTGCTACCCATATCACAGCGATTCCCGATGTCACCGGAAAATCGGTTTAAATGGTTGTTTTCATACAAACTCCCTACAAAAATATGACTTTAAACAGTACTATAATAAACCCCTAGTGTCTAAAATACTGTAAAATGTCTGCAGATATGTGTTTTGCACCGCCTAAAAAAGGCGTGATCGTCGCGGTTACCGGAGTCATCGCGACTCTCTGTGTAATCACGAAAACAGGAAGTAGGGTTCAAACACAGTTTTTAAAAAAGTTACTACAAAAATGTATGTACAAACATGTTCTTTAAGTTAGTAATGTGTGTATTGTAATAGAATACATTTTTTAAGTTAAAATTTTGGAATGTGGTGGTGGTCATTGAATGTCTACTTTTGTTTTGCGATTTCGCGACATGATCGCGAGCATCGCGATGTCGTCGCGAATATAAAAAATCTAAAGAAAAAAAAACTATGCTTGGTAATCCACTGAAGAAAATACAAGCTTATAAAAATACACCTTACAGAGCCATTTTAGATAGAAAATACAATTAAAAAACCATAAAATGTAATTAAAAAATCATAGGTTACATTGACGTTATAGTTGGGAAATAGAATTTGAAAAACCTTAGAAATTCAGTGAAAAAAAAAGGTCACAGGGACGTAATAGTTAGGAAATAGAATTAAAAAAACCTTAGAAAGTCACTGAAATAACCAAAGGTTACAGAGACGTTATGTATTTTTAAAGGAGAAATAATTCAGTGCATTTCACTCCTGTGAAACTTTAACGTTGTGGTCAACGGTAAATGGATTATGACAATCGGTTAGTTACAAGTCAAGTTTAGTGGAATCCGCTGAGGGTGAAGGTGAGGTGGGTTTCAGGACCAGGCTCGGACAGTCAGTTGTTTTTTACCTGGCTCGTAGGGCCCGGGTGCAGAGTTGTCCTGGCTGTCTGTGGTGCTGACGCAGGAGCCACAGGATGCTGGTTTTACTGCTTAGATGGTGCTGGTGAGGAAGGGGGTGCAAAACCTTAACAACGGGGCTATAGAGGCGTCAGGTTGAAGATGCTGCATGGTTCCCTCAAGGCACAGTATCGAACAAAGGTACTGCTAGCCCGACTGGCCACCAAAAACGTTGGTAGGGGCAAGCTAAGCCTTCAATCACTTTGACGTCCTGGAGTCCGGGGAAAAATGGTAGCTGTCTGAAACTTGCTGGAGGTCAGGACTACATTTCCCACAATGTACTAGACCATTTACTTTTGGACGATTCTCTCGGCGGGTCCGATGGCCAATGATACTTTGGATCCAGGTGCGGAACTTGCTTGCAGGCTACCGGGGACTAGTACCGCTAGTCCAAGGGAGTTCTGGAGTTGCCTTTGGCTTGTAGAGGTGTTTCTCTTTCCTTTGGAGCTGGTCTCCGGTCCAGGATGAGTCGCAAGCCTGCAGTTGCAGGGTGGTTGCCACAGGTGCAGTCTTTGGTGCCTTTTGTTTATGTAGGTCCTGAAGTCACAGACTTGGGTCTCTTGTTCTTTGTCTTTTTGTTGCAAGTCAATTAAGTCTGAGGTTCTGGTGCCAGGGGAGCCCCTTAAATCCTAGATTTAGGGGTGTTAGAGGTGTGGGAGCTAGTAGCCAATGGGCTACTAGCCCCAGCGGTTAATCCGCTCCTGGGGTGACCCCTTCCTGGGGAGTGTGGCACCTTTTCTACCCAGAAGCCTCTATTTTGCCGCTTTAAAAAATGGCAGAACCCTTGTTTGACTGTACAGACCAGGTAGCCCACCTAAGGGGGTGTGGCTGGCCTTCTGGGGATGTACACCTCCAGACTATAAAATGTCCCCGAATGCGCATGTTGCAAATGTGCGTGGGGCAGGGGGTTGACTTTTTCCTCCTCTAGGGGAGGAGGCCTGATTGCACATCAAAGGCTGTGGGAACTATGTAGCTCTCTGCCTTGATGAGCCACTTCACTAGCCATCCTATAAGGGAGTGAGGTAACACCTCCTGCCCAGGCATGCCTTTGTTTCCAACTCCTAGGAGTGTTCACACCTCCTAGCAGAGGGTCAGAATCCTGTCTTGGCGGCAGCAGCTGGAGGCTGTCAGCCAGGACACAGGAAAGGCTGGGCAACCAGGTGGGCAACCTCTAAGGTAGCCACCTGGGTGCATGTCACATTGAATGGGAAAAAGTTGGTTTGCTGAGAAAAGTTGTTTGATACCAAACATGACACTTTTCAGTGGGACAATAATGGAGCTGGCAACCTGGGGGTGCCTGGGTGCCAGCCCATGTTATCCTATGGCCCCCTGAACGCTTATAGTAGCCCTTAATGGAAGGAGGCTACTATAGGAACACATAAGCTTGCACTTATGTATCCATACATTTCATATAATGCATCCTCCCTCCGTGGCTAAGGAGACCTACCTTAGAGGTGACTGACATGTATTTAAAATAGTGCTGTGGCTTTACCTTTCATGATAAGGGCAAAGTCGAGTTTGAGCAGTTTACACTTCTCCTGCAGTCTGCAATGGCAGGCCTGCTGTCATCTCTTTACTTGGGTCACTCGGGGTGGCACAATCAGTGCGTCAGGCCCTGGTGACCCCTTTAACTCCCATACCCTGGGTACCACTGGTAGCACTTACTAGGGACTTATAAGAGGGTTTAAGTCCTTGCCAATTGGGATTACTAATTCACATGCATCATATTTTAGGGAGCAAGCACTGGCACTGGGGCCTGGTTAGCAAGTGCCATTGCAAGACTTGGCCTTGCAAAAAACCATCAGCACTGGATAAAAACCATACAAAAAGCGCACTTTCCTACAGAAAATTAGAGAGCTGGCACAGTCTCTGAGTGCAAAACATTCTTTTTTTGCAGTTTTACACTTTTACTTCACTACTCAGTGGTTAAGACAGCTTTGATAATTCTGAACTCTGGATTTGGTCATTTTCAGGCAAAGCTCAAATAGAGCACAAACTTTGCTAGAGCAAAGGACTTTTCACTTCAGGTTGTCTCTGGTCTGGAAACTATGCAGGCCACCTAGCTCTCAAGAATGAGGGCGGTGTTCTTTTCTTTCAATAGCTTTATTGAGCACCCAACGTGTTACACCCTAGACAAAGACACTGTTGAGCACCACACACTCAATACTTTCGTCTGTCTTCTCACTCCCCCCCCTCCCCCTTATTAACAAGCTAGCCTCGCCTGCTCTAGTAAGAGAGTGTGGGCAGGTACACTTAGGAGCAACATATAGCCCTTCTCCACAGATCCCCCTCAGGCCTGCCAGGGCATAATAATCCAGAATGCCATGGCAAGGCCAATCCAGATTGCTGTCAAAAAAAGGTGCAGTAGAACTCCTCATGACCCAAGATCCGGCCCACCTGCGCTAATGTTTGCTAAGCCTTGTATTTGACCATTGGGTCGAAATTTGAGGCTAGACCAAAGACACTGTTTTGGAGCATGGTAGGAAGGAAGACTGCCCACTAGCCCACCACCCGAAGAACATGCCCATCGTAACCTATCCTTTCCAACTTCCCTACTACATTGTTAGATGAATATTGTGGTCGCACGGCTACGTGCTTTATGATAAAAGCACGTAACAATTTAACCCGCACTGTTGTGGTCTAATTAGGTAGTTTTAAACTGCAGGGGGGGGGGGGACCAAGAATGAGGCCATTCTCTAGTTTATTTTGGGTCCGTAGACAGAAGAGCACGGATCTATAGAGCATAAAAGGCAAACAGAAAATGGCATAATGCCAAATGAAAAGCCACACCATAGACACAACAAAATAACCTAAGCAACCGAATAAACAACACTGGAAAAACATTAGAGGGAGTACTTCCTTGCCTCTCCCCTTATTTCATTGCACCTTTGATCTCTTCTCTGCAATAATTTAATATTATGAACTACATGACAAAATATACATTTAAGCATTTTTTAGCGCTATTTATTCTGAAACCTGAGAGGAATCTAAAATATTCCTTTTTTGACTTTAGGGTATGGTATAAAAAGTCAGTGAAAGTTAATAAGGCCAGCAAACAGGGAATCGGTTTTTCGCTTTTCTAAAGTAAATGCTAAGTGGTTTTTCCAAAAACATTTTTTCCTGAAGGTCACCCTTCGGGTTGGGTGGCTTTAATGAACTTCAGGTTTTAATCTTGTCTTTCTGCTGCTGTTAGACGCTCTTCTTTTACAGTCCCTGGGTGCCACTTCCTGCAGCCCGCGCTCATGCCATCCAGGCCTGTGTGTGTCAGGCCGCGTAATGGCAGGATCGAGCAGCTTAAGGTGCACACATAGCTAAATGACCTTTAGAAAGTGTCGAAAACACACTTCCGCAGCCTGGCCTTTTAATATATTCAAATCCCAGTGTTGCTGGGGTCGTCATGTCTTTTCTCCCCTGTTCATTCTCTGGGATGTTTTATGGGTTTAGAAACTAATTAGAAATCTGCACTCTGCGCAAAATGTGTAATTGCTGCATTTTGCTATTGTTAGATTTTACTGTGTATTTATTTACTTTTATATACTGATGTTTCCGCCAGTCATTTCAATTCCATGAAGAGCATCTTAATATTTGCATTTCAAATAGAACATGTGGACACTCCCTCTTTGCATAAACTCCACTGTCCACGGTAGAGACTGTAGGTAGGGGTGACACTCAGCCCTGCTGCACACGCTACACTAGTCCAGGGTCTGTACTGCATATGACGTGAACACTCAGACCCTCTATAGAGCTTACCTGGTCTAAGGTGTGCACACTATGTGATGGGAGCGCTCCTCAGGCACACCAGGGCAAACCCTATGTGACCGAAAAGGGCCTTCTTCCTACACTGTAGCGACGGAAACACTCAGCTGCCCTAGTACAGAGCCTGCTCTATACCAGGACAGCCAGGGTACATCATGTATGTGATGGGGACACTCTGCACTTCGGCACATCCTCTGGTGTACCAGGGCAGAATGTGTGCTGTATGTGATGGGGACACTCTGCCCTTCGAGATAGCCTGTGCTGTAGCACTGCTGCACCAGACAGATAATGGATGTGATGGGGACACTGCCCTTCGGCACATCCTCTGGTGTACCAGGGCAGAATGTGTGCTGTATGTGATGGGGACACTCTGCCCTTCGAGATAGCCTGTGCTGTAGCACTGCTGCACCAGACAGATAATGGATGTGATGGGGACACTGCCCTTCGGCACATCCTCTGGTGTACCAGGGAAGAATGTGTGCTGTATGTGATGGGGACACTCTGCCCTTCGAGATAGCCTGTGCTGTAGCACTGCTGCACCAGACAGAGAATGGATGTGATGGGGACACTGCCCTTCGGCACATCCTCTGGTGTACCAGGGCAGAATGTGTGCTGTATGTGATGGGGACACTCTGCCCTTCTAGATAGCCTGTGCTGTAGCACTGCTGCACCAGACAGAAAATGGATGTGATGGGGACACTGCCCTTCGGCACATCCTCTGGTGTACCAGGGCAGAATGTGTGCTGTATGTGATGGGGACACTCTGCCCTTCGAGATAGCCTGTGCTGTAGCACTGCTGCACCAGACAGATAATGGATGTGATGGGGACACTGCCCTTCGGCACATCCTCTGGTGTACCAGGGCAGAATGTGTGCTGTATGTGATGGGGACACTCTGCCCTTCGAGATAGCCTGTGCTGTAGCACTGCTGCACCAGACAGATAATGGATGTGATGGGGACACTGCCCTTCGGCACATCCTCTGGTGTACCAGGGCAGAATGTGTGCTGTATGTGATGGGGAAACTCTGCCCTTCGAGTTAGCCTGTGCTGTAGCACTGCTGCACCAGACTTATAATGGATGTGATGGGGACACTGCCCTTCGGCACATCCTCTTGTGTACCAGGGCAGAATGTGTGCTGTATGTGATGGGGACACTCTGCCCTTCGAGATAGCCTGTGCTGTAGCACTGCTGCACCAGACAGATAATGGATGTGATGGGGACACTGCCCTTCGGCACATCCTCTGGTGTACCAGGGCAGAATGTGTGCTGTATGTGATGGGGACACTCTGCCCTTCGAGATAGCCTGTGCTGTAGCACTGCTGCACCAGACAGATAATGGATGTGATGGGGACACTGCCCTTCGGCACATCCTCTGGTGTACCAGGGCAGAATGTGTGCTGTATGTGATGGGGACACTCTGCCCTTCAAGATAGCCTGTGCTGTAGCAATGCTGCACCAGACAGATAATGGATGTGATGGGGACACTGCCCTTCGGCACATCCTCTGGTGTACCAGGGCAGAATGTGTGCTGTATGTGATGGGGACACTCTGCCCTTCGAAATAGCCTGTGCTGTAGCAATGCTGCACCAGACAGATAATGGATGTGATGGGGACACTGCCCTTCGGCACATCCTCTGGTGTACCAGGGCAGAATGTGTGCTGTATGTGATGGGGACACTCTGCCCTTCGAAATAGCCTGTGCTGTACACTGCTGTACCAGACAGATAATGGATGTGATGGGGACACTGCCCTTCGGCACATTCTCTGGTGTACCAGGGCAGAATGTGTGCTGTATGTGATGGGGACACTCTGCCCTTCTAGATAGCCTGTGCTGTAGCACTGCTGCACCAGACAGATAATGGATGTGATGGGGACACTGCCCTTCGGCACATCCTCTGGTGTACCAGGGCAGAATGTGTGCTGTATGTGATGGGGACACTCTGCCCTTCTAGATAGCCTGTGCTGTAGCACTGCTGCACCAGACAGATAATGGATGTGATGGGGACACTGCCCTTCGGCACATCCTTTGGTGTACCAGGGCAGAATGTGTGCTGTATGTGATGGGGACACTCTGCCCTTCTAGATAGCCTGTGCTGTAGCACAGCTGCACCAGACAGATAATGGATGTGATGGGGACACTGCCCTTCGGCACATCCTCTGGTGTACCAGGGCAGAATGTGTGCTGTATGTGATGGGGACACTCTGCCCTTCGAGATAGCCTTTGCTGTAGCACTGTTGCACCAGACAGATAATGGATGTGATGGGGACACTGCCCTTCGGCACATCCTCTGGTGTACCAGGGCAGAATGTGTGCTGTATGTGATGGGGACACACTGCCCTTCGAGATAGCCTGTGCTGTAACACTGCTGCACCAGACAGATAATGGATGTGATGGGGACACTGCCCTTCGGCACATCCTCTGGTGTACCAGGGCAGAATGTGTGCTGTATGTGATGGGGACACTCTGCCCTTCGAAATAGCCTGTGCTGTAGCACTGCTGTACCAGACAGATAATGGATGTGATGGGGACACTGCCCTTCGGCACATCCTCTGGTGTACCAGGGCAGAATGTGTGCTGTATGTGATGGGGACACTCTGCCCTTCTAGAAAGCCTGTGCTGTAGCACTGCTGCACCAGACAGATAATGGATGTGATGGGGACACTGCCCTTCGGCACATCCTCTGGTGTACCAGGGCAGAATGTGTGCTGTATGTGATGGGGACACTCTGCCCTTCGGCACATCCTCCGGTGTACTGATTTCACGGTAATGATGAATACCGATGTATGGATGCATACCGGCTGCAGATGAGAGATTCTCTGACACGTTTGTCTAACTTCTAACACTCTGGTTATTAGAACATAACTCTGAGGAGAGAGGAGTGAGAGACCCCTGCTGGTTCTTCCGTTCGCAGAAAAACTAACAATTACCATTTGGGGCTTAAGGGAGCTGCCGAGTTTGACCCCAATAATTTTAATGGCAATACAACAGAGGGTTGTGGTTATTTGTTATTATGATTGGTACCGTTGTCAGCTTGGTGGAACATCTAAACTGTTGTTGGATGTGTGCGTAATGTTCTATCTAATGTGTTCTATTAGATGGTACATATTGTTTTCCTGACACAGGTGCTGTTATGTGCACAGTGACCCATTATATCTGCAAGTTTATACACTAATATATGCAACCTGTACATTGTGCACTTCTGTTTGTACATGGGATGATGTGTCTCAGGTGTGCTGTTGGGTTGCATCTGTGTGTGTGTCTGTATGCACACGTGTGCACAGTTTCTCGGTGGCAAGAGTTTGGTTATCTCTATAAGAAAGGGTACCCCAACTATACTTTTAGACTCAGGAGGAGGAGCATGTAACAACAACAAATAATAAATCCTCCCTCTTATCCTCTAGTGCTTCAATTCTTGCATCACATTGCAAGATTTATGACACATAATACAGTATATCATTTCATATCATTTGTTTATTCTTTTTCACATTCCTTTTTCAATATTTTTGCTTCCATCTCAAATCAATAAATATTCAATAAATGTTTTTATATCAAAATCACTACACAATAATCATCATCATAAAGTGCTCCAACCCCTTGATCCATTCATTCACACATCCATATTCACTCATTACAATAATTAAAAACAGTGGGTCCCAGACAACTTCTGCAATCCCAAAGCGTAGTGTACATCAAATTTGTCAGTTCTTTATACACTGCTGGGTTGGTATCTGGTGAGCCTAAAAGTGGTTGACATGTTTCGGTGGTTACTGTTCCCATATGACTACCTTCATCAGAACCAACCTCCAATAGAGGTGAATAGCAGCATGGTTCAGTGCTGTCCTCACCTACAATGCATTGAAATTAATAATTCAGATTTTTGTCATAGATCACTACCAATAGATAATCTCAGATTTAAAAAGTGAATATACTCTACCACAGAAAAAGAAAAAGGATTGCCATATTGTTCTCCTATGCAGTCAAACAGTGCAGGGGATTAAAGTAGTTAACTTATTTCCAAGTGCACTCTTGCTAAACCTCTATTGTGCACTTTAACTCAAGGACTTGTATACACCTCATTTGTTGTCATTTGTTTTACAACAATGTGGACACTGTTGGTCACACCACGGTTGGACAACAGCGTGTTCTATATGACCAAGTCAGACACCTCTCTGCAACACATCACCAATTGGTGTATCCTTGGGTGTTGGCTACTCAAGCAAGGCTAATGCACGTTTATCACAATTATCTTTTTTCATACCTTTCACCATTTGATTTGTATCTTATTATGCCAGTTCCTTACAGCAAATATCACTATACATGTCACCGTGTCTGGTTATCTCCTGTAAGGTTTACATATATTGTGTAAACATATTGCTTTGTTATCTCAGAAGAACATAATCACTGTAGGTGAGGCCCATTTATCCAGATGGTGACCTGAGAGGCCGAATCCTTACACTAATCACATTGTGGTATTGATGAAAAACACTGTGTAGGGGCCTTTTAGTGCCATGCTTGTTCCATAGTACCACCCAGTGGAGAGCACTCTCTATGTCTCCTAACATGGCTAGAATCCTTTACCTATGGCTACTATCATCCTCACAGAATCCGTCTGTGCAGATGCCATATAGGTCAGTTAATTGGGGAGTTATCTACGGGCCCTTCCCGGGCCAAGAGTCGCGTTGCCACTAGTGTGGCATCTTGTAGACAGCAGAGACAGTTCACTATTCTGGCATGCATCATTGTACCTTGTACTGTTTCTTAACCTTTTGCTTATTTGAGGCTCATCCGCTGAGAAACACTGGCACAAACAATATAATGTAAAAAATATATATTTTACACACAAACATATACAAATTGAAGAATTTCACAACTCTGGATATCTGCTCTCTTAAAAGGGATAACAAAAAATCAATGCTTGATCTGCCTAATTTTTTCCCTTGTGTCAGAACCCCATTCAGAGGGCCATGGGTCAAGCAGTAACTACTGCGCCCAACCATAGTGGTTGTGGCCTTTTATTTCTGATTTCCTGAGGCCAGGCCTATTATGGGTCCTGAGTAACTGGGCCAAGCTCTACCCCTTCAGCGCTTGACTCTCAGTGGTAGCGTGAGTCGAACAGTCCAAGGCTACTTGGGGTGGAGGTAGATGCAAGGTGTACAGAGACTCAAAACACGCTCAGCATCCCCAATAAATGAATGGCCAGCCAGATACTTGCTTTCATGAAAAAATTAATATTTATATATGTACACAAAATGAAATACTGGACATGTTAGACCTGGCATCCTTGGCGTGGTTTTCCCTGACTTTTTGCCTCTACCTCCTGTGTTTTTGATGCTGTGCTGGATTTCGTTTTTGCTGGCTTAGATGCTTTGGGCACTTTGCCACTGCTGATCAGTGTCAAAGTGCAAGTGCTCCCTGTGTAAATTGATATTGTGATTGGTTCTCCCTAATTGGCATACTTGTTTTACCAGTAGGTCCCTAGTAAAGTGCACTAAGTGTGCCAGGGCAGGTAAATCAAATGCTACTTGTTGGCTTGCAGCACTGATTGTGCCACCCACATGAGTAGCCCTGAAAAGATGTCTCAGGCCTGCCACCGCAGTGCCTGCGCGCAGTTTGTTAACTGCCATGTCGACCTGGCCAGTGCACCCACTTGCCAGACCTTACCCTTCCCTTTTCTTACACATAGGACACCCCTATGGTAAGCCCAAGGTACCCCCTTGGGCAGGGTGCAGAGTATGTGAAAGGTAGGACATGTACTAGTGTGTGTAACATGTCCTGATAGTGAAATACTGTCAATTTCGTTTTTTCACTATTGAAAGGCTATCTTGCCAATAGGACAGAATGGGGAATGATTTGTAACATTTTACAAGCATATCTTCCCATAGGAGTAAGATGAGAAAATGGAGTTTGGTATCCCTGAACTCAGAATTTAATAACACATCTTTTAGTAAAGATGGTTTTTAAATTGTGTGTTTGAAAATACCACTTTTAGAAAGTGGCTATTTTCTTGTTCAACCTTCCTTCCTGTGTGCCTCTGCCTTTTTGTGGATTGACTGTCTGGCTTTGGAGTGACAGGGGCTGGGGTGGCTCCAGGAGTCTGGATGAGTCAGCACTAGGCTGAATAGGCCTGATCTGCATTTGGAGTGGTGGGAGGAGTAGCACCTGTACCTGAATAGGGCTGTGCCTGCCTTCCACAATGCTGGCTCCACCCCCCTGTGGTGTGTCTGGGCCCAAGGCCCACACTAACAAAGGAAGTTGTAGTGCACTGGCAGAGTGCCTCCAGAACTGGTTTGAACTGCGCTCAGAGCCCCTTGCACAAAGAGAAAAAAGACATTTTGGGGTATAAGTATCAGACCCAAAACCACAGACTTTTAGATCATTCCTGGAATTCAAGAGGAACCTTTGCCAAGGAGAAGAGCTGGAGAGACTGAGGAGAAGTACTGCCGCTGCTGTGTGTCTGGGGTTGGCCTGCAGTTGCTGTTTCTGCCAAGGAAAGGAGAAGGACTTTGCTATGTGCTGTGTCCCCTGCTTGAAGGAGATCTCCAAGGGCCTGAAGTGAGCTGGCCTCCTGTTCAGAAGTCTCAGGGACACAAAGACTTCACCCCCAGCTCCCCTGAACTCTGCTGTTGTGAGTTCTGACCTGCCTTGAGGTGCCTGTGCCAGTTTTGGGCCTCTGGAGGTTGTTGCTGCTGCTTGGGAGCTGGAAAAGAGAAGAAACCCAAAGAACTACAGAAATCGATGCATCGCTCTTCTTCAATCAATCAATCACGGCATTTATAGAGCGCGCTACTCACCCGGGAGGGTCTCAAGGCGCTGGGGGAGGGGGTAAGTTACTGCTCGAACAGCCAGGTCTTGAGCTGCTTCCTGAAGGAGAGATGGTCCTGGGTTCGCCGAAGGTGAGTGGGGAGGGAGTTCCAGGTCTTGGCTGCCAGGTAGGAGAAGGATCTTCCTCCGGCGGTGGTTCTGCGGATGCGTGGTACGGTGGCGAGGGCGTGGCTGGTTGATCGTAGCTGGCGTGTGGGCGTGTAGAAGGTCACGCGGTCGTTGAGGTACTTTGGGCCCAGGTCGTGGAGGGCCTTGTGTGCGTGGGTGAGGAGTCTGAACGTGATTCTCTTGCTGACGGGGAGCCAGTGCAGGTCTTTCAGGTGTCCGGTGATGTGGCTGTGTCGGGGGATGTCCAGGATGAGTCGTGCGGAGGCGTTCTGGATGCGCTGGAGTCTTTTTGAAGTTTGGCTGTGGTTCCGGCGTAGAGGGTGTTCCCATAGTCCAGTCGGCTGGTGACGAGTGCCTGGGTGACGGTCTTCCTGGTTTCAGTGGGGATCCATCTGAAGATCTTGCGGAGCATGCGCAGGGTGTTGAAGCATGAAGATGAGACGGCGTTGACTTGTCTGGTCATCGACAGGGAGGAGTCCAGGATGAAGCCCAGGTTGCGTGCGTGGTCCGTTGGCTTGGGCGCGGTGCCCAGGGCCGGGGGCCACCAGGAGTCGTCCCAGGCGGAGGGTGATGAGCCCAGGATGAGGACTTCCGTCTTGTCTGAGTTCAGTTTAAGGCGGCTGTTCCTCATCCAGTCGGCGACATCTCTCATCCCGTCGTGTAGGTTGGCTCTGGCGGTGGTGGGGTCGTTGGTGAGGGAGAGGATCAGCTGGGTGTCGTCGGCGTAGGAGATGATGTTGAGGTTGTGTTGGCGTGCGATGGCTGCGAGGGGCTCATGTAGACGTTGAAGAGGGTTGGGCTGAGTGAAGATCCTTGTGGAACGCCGCAGATGACTTCGGTGGCTTCGGATCTGAACGGGGGAGGCGGACTCTCTGGGTTCTACCGGCGAGGAACGAGATGATCCATTCCAGTGCTTTCTCTCGGATTCCGATGTTGCTGAGGCGCTTCACTAGGGTGCGGTGGCAGACGGTGTCGAACGCCGCGGAGAGGTCCAAGAGGATGAGGGCAGCTGTTTCCCCGTTGTCGGTTAGGGTTCTGATGTCGTCGGTGGCTGCGATAAGGGCGGTCTCGGTGCTGTGGTTGGCCCGAAACCCGGACTGCGAGGGGTCGAGGGATCCATTCGTCTCGAGGAAGGCGGCAAGCTGTCTGTTGGCGGTCTTCTCGATGACTTTGGCCGGAAACGGAAGGAGCGAGATGGGACGGTAGTTCTTGAGGTCGGTGGGGTCCGCCGTTGGTTTCTTCAGGAGGGCGGTAAGCTCGGCGTGCTTCCAGCTCTCCGGGAAGGTGGCGGTGTGGAAGGAGGAGTTGATGATGTCCCGGAGATGGGGTGCGATGGTGGCGTCGGCTTTGTTGAAGACGTGGTGTGGGCAGGGGTCGGTTGGTGATCCGGAGTGGATGGAGTTCATCGTGCGGGTGGTGTCTTCGGTGCTGATCGGGGTCCAGTTGCAGAGGGTGGTGGTGGCGGGCGTTGGTTCGGCGGTAGGGTGCGTGGTTTGTGCGTCGAAGCTGTTATGTATGTCGGTGATCTTGCGGTGGAAGAACGCGGAGAGTGAGTTGCAGAGGTCTTGCGAGGGGGTGATGTCGTTGTTTCCGGCGCTGGGGTTGGAGAACTCTTTGACGATGCTGAAAAGTTCCTTGCTGTCATGGGCGTTGTTGTCCAGTCGTTCTTTGAGTGCCGACTTCTTGGTGGCACGGATCAGCTGGTGGTGTTTGCGGGTGGCGTGTTTGAGGGCGGTCCTGTTGTCTGTGGTCTGGTCGAGTCGCCAGGTTTTCTCGAGAGTGCGGCAGTTCTTCTTGGATTCCTTGAGTTCGTTGGTGAACCAAGGGGTTTTCTTGCTTCCGGGTCTGCTGGGAGGGTTTTTAGTGGTGCGAGGTCGTTGGCGCAGGCGGTCAGCCACTTGGCGAGGTTGCTGGCTGCTTCGTTTGGGTCCGTTGTGTTGGTGGGTGTGTTCTGGCTGAGGGAGGCGGTGAGCTGCTCGGTGGTGATCTTGCTCCAGCTCCGGCGGGGAGCCTGTTGCGGGTGGTGGTGGGTCGCAGTCTTTCTGAAGCTGAAGTGGACGCAGCTGTGGTCGGTCCAGTGGAGTCCGGTGGCGTGGCTGAAGGAGATGTGCTTGCTGGACGAGAAGACGGGGTCAAGCGTGTGGCCGGCGTAGTGGGTGGGCGTGTTCACCAGTTGCTTGAGTCCGAGGTTGGCGAGGTTGTCCAGCAGGGCGGTGGTGTTTCTGTCGTTGTTGTTCTCCAGGTGGAAGTTGAGGTCCCCTAGGAGGATGTAGTCGGCGGAGGGCATGGCGTGCGGGCTGATGAAGTCTGCGATGTCTTCGCTGAATAGTGTGCGTGGTCCCGGGGGTCTGTAGATGAGGGTGCCTCGGAGGGTGGTCTTGGGGTCAGTGTGTATCTGGAAGTGTAGGTGTTCGGCGGCGGTGAAGGTCTCGTCGGAGTTAGTCGAGATGCGGATGGTGCTCTTGTGTACGATGGCGATGCCTCCTCCCGTCTGGTTGACGCGGTCCCTCCGGGTGATCTTGTATCCGTCCGGGATGGCTATGGCGATGTCGGGCGATGTCGGGCTCTTCTTCCAACTGTTTCCCCGACGCATCTTCAAGGCGCAAGAAGAATTTCTCTGCATCGCCGTGCCGCTGCGAAAGCCGTCGCAGCGCCTGTCGTTGCGGCAAGAATCGATGAATCGAGGGATCGCGGCTGAAGAGGACCGACGCAGCGCCGCGCAACGCCGCCGCATCGATCGCCGATGCATTCCCAAGATCCACGCATCGTACCTGTGCGACACACTTCCCTGACGCATCATCTGCGGACCGGAACCGGCACGAAGAATCGACGCATCACTCCCCCTACAGACCGGAATTGACGCAACCCTTCCTCTGCGTGCAGCGGGACTGTCGCATCGCCTCCTCAGGTTCTCAGGAGTGTCGCATCTCTTTGTTTTCGGACGCTGCTGCTGTTTGGTTGGTGAACTTTGACACAACTACAGGTACTTTGGTGAAAAGTCACGCATCCATAGATTTCTATGGTACAAGTTCTTGCAACCTTTTGAAAGTCATATTTTTAACTGTGTATGTTGGATTTTTGTCGTTTTGGTCTTGTTTAGTTTAGATAAAGATATTTTATTTTTCTAAACTGGTGTGGTGTCCATTTGTGGTGTTTTCACTGTGTTACTGTCAGTGTTGGTATAAATACTTTACACATTGCCTTTGGAATAAGCCTGTCTGCTCGTGCCAAGCTACCAAGGGGGTGAGCAGGGGTTATCTAAAGTGTGTATCCCCCTTACCCTGACTAGAAGCAAGGGTCCCTATTTGGACAAAGGTACCTACCTCTGCCAACTAGAGACCCCCATTTCTAACATTCGTGGTCAGCGGTGAGGATTTGAACCTGTATTTGTACTTGACCCACAGTGATTGGTGTACATCACTAGTTTAGTGCAGACCACTACGCAACCACATACTGTGTTTTGTTTTTGGTTCTATTTTTGAGTGACCCCTAAAGTATCCACGCATCATGTCTCAGAAGGGTAAACCAGCCAGTGAGATGGCAGAATTGGAGTTTGATATTGAAATGTTGCATTCCTACAAAGTAGATCAGCTCAAACTATTTTGCTAGGATGTGGGATGTCCCATGAGGAGCAGCTCCAGGAAGGATGAGCTGCAGAAGGCCTTGAGGGCCTGGTGGGAAGCCAAAGAGGCTGGGGAGACAGGTGATGCCGAGGTGGATGAGGATGCACAAAGGGATGGTTTCAGGTCACAGGATCTGCCTGTGTCAAGAGCAGCCTCCAGGGCTGTCAGCGTCCATTCTGCTGGAAGTCTTTCCCCAGAGGAGCGGGAGGAGAACCAAAGTGTCAGAGAGCATGAGCTGGAGGTCATGAGGCTCCAGGCCAAGGTGGAGGAGAGCAAGAATGCTCGTGCCTTGGAAGAAAAGAAATTGCTTTTGGCTCATGAGTTGAGCATGAGGAAACTGGACATTAAGGCCAAACAAGTGAAGTTCAGTTCAAATGGTGGCAGCGCACAGCCAGTGCAAGGGGGTAAGGTGTACATACCCAAGGATTTAGTGCAGAATGACCAGAAGGGTGATGATATTTATGCATGGTTTACGGCATATGAGATAGCCTTAAGGATGAATGAGGTTGGGGGCATGGCTTGCTGAGCCGCGAAATGGCCGCTGTGTAGGCGAGCTCCGCCGGCCGAGAATAATAATCCTACATTTATACATCTGACTGGTGAGCACACACGAGAGCGACCCGGTGCACTAGGGAGAGCGTGGTGTGAGGATTCCAGCGACCCCACACTGGACGACCTCTGTAACCGGGGGACGAAGCGGTGAGCCCTGAACCGCAACAGCGCTGGGAGATCGGAGGATGGAGCACACGCGAGGCGGACTGTCGCAGAGCTCGAGACCGCGGCGTGGAGGCCGCGGAAGGCCGCGTAGAATCTGCGGTGAAATTTGGCGGACTTGAGCGGAAAGCGGAGGGTCCCTGAAAACGGGGGACGAAAACAACTGCTGTGCGAAATCGAGGTGGGGACCGAAGAAGCCCTGAATTGAAGGCAGCGAATACATGGCAGCTCGGCCCTGAGGAGGGATATGTAACTCGGGACTCTACACTCACCCCGGCTGTTGAATTGAAGCACGGAGGCAAGATCTGGGCTCTGGGGATTGGCGGTAGGCAATACTTGCGGACAGAAAGCCTACATTACGTAATGCCCGGCGTATGAGTGCGGAACAGTGGGGACTGGGCTTGCGGACATAGTCGCTGACATCGGGGGAATAGAAGACGGCGTGCGCACGAGGCGGACTGCGGCCATACTCGAGACCGCGGCACGGAGGCCGTGCTGATCCTAGGTGAGCACCGGTGTGAAGCCGGAGGCCCGCATTGGGGTTGCTCGGCTGAAGTGGGCCGCTGATTGACTGCGGAGCTGGTAGACTGCGGGGGGGTGTGCGGCTGGTCTGCGCGGTCCCACGCAGCTAGCACAGATAAGTGCTGATCCTGTGGGGTTGAGTAACCTCCGCAGCAAGGAGAACAAGCGGCGAACAAATACCCTACGAGAACGGGCGGGCGCGTCTGCCCCGCTGCAGCGGAGTGGCCTATACACCGAGTGGAGAGCGTGGAGAGATTGGGCAACTCGCCGGGTGGCCGGTACTGACCCCGTGGAAGTGGATGCTGCAGAGCCATATTGGGGAAAAGTCCAGCTGCCGGCCCAGATCTGTGGAGAAATACAACAGGCAAGTCTGTATGAGTCCCTGATAGATTGGTTGACGCCCGGAGGTGCTGTGCATGGCTTGGGAGCGATCCGCCAGGCCACACCTGAGGACTACAAGTACTAACCCCGAACAGCCTCGGAGAGAGGGATGACCTGTGGGGGCTGGTCTCAGGGCCACAGGCACTGGTGAAAAAGGTAGCCACAAAAGTCGACAACTATACCTACTGCTGAGGAGCCTAACGGATAGCGGGTGTTTCCGGAAGACCGCAGGTCACGCTGCGACGGACGGACAGGAGTCCACACAGCTCAAACATGGGAAAACAAGATGCCAAACAGCCGAAGATATCATTCGACCAAAGGAGGACCACGAGGAATATGGAACAGGACCCAGAAGCGGGGACGGAGCGACCACTGGACCACCAGTCGGAAGATCAGGGGGAAGACCTGCGCACCCTTATGCTAGAAATGAGATCAAGTCTCCGTAATATAGACACTAAGCTAGACACGCTGACCTCGCAGTTGGACGCTGTAAAGACACAGGTGGGGACACATGAAACACGGCTAGATGTGCTAGAGAACCGCGCCACTGAATTTCATGAATTTCAAACGGAGACAAAGGAGCAGCTCCTTCATATGGATAAGGTGCTTGGGATAATCAGAGCAAAGAACGAAGATTTGGAGGCCCGGTCCCGCCGAAACAACCTCCGAATCACAGGCGTACCGGAGACAACAGCCATCGTTAAGATGGAAACGTACATAGCGGATTTGCTCCACGAATTGTTTGACCCTCATCTCTCCACGGTCTTCGCTGTGGAAAGGGTGCATCGGGCGTTGGGCCCCAGACCCCCAGTGGGAGCCCCTCCCAGACCGATATTGGCAAAAATCCTGAATTATCAAGACCGAGACGCGGTCCTGCGGCTGGCCCGTAGCAAAGGCACCATCACCTTTGGAGGTAACACGCTTTCATTCTACCCTGACTTCACCCCTGCGGTGCAGGCCGCGAGGCGGGAGTTCCTCCAGGCGAAGCGGCTGCTCCTGCAGGCGCAGATCCCATATGCCCTCCTGTACCCAGCGAAACTCAAGGTCAGCTATGATGGGACTGTCCATTTTTTCACGGACGCAAAATCGGCTCTCAAGTTCGCCAAGCATGTCGGCGGGAAGGCAGCTAAGAAAAAGCCAGTGGAGGCAGCTACAGAACATACGAGACTAAGCGACGACGACTGAATAATCCCCAGGATTGTGGTGCCCCTGTTGCAAGATTGCACAAACTCCAAGTGGAGGGATTGCAAGTATTCAAATTGGTCGCTGGGTGGAAGGAAAGGAGCTATAGGTGCTGTTGTAGTAAATGCGGGGGGTTTGTTGTTGGGAGGCGCGACCCTAATGGGATGAAATATACAGGGTAGCTGTACGGTCTGTGGTAGCGGCAAGCTGTTCCTAATTTTTACAACCTTGCGCGCTGTTGGGCGGGACCGCTCGCTGGCGGCATGCCCTGGTGGGCTGGGCACCTAACCTCTCAGATCACGAGACTGCAATGTGAGTCACCGTTCATAGTTACTCTCGGCCACCCTGAGAAATCGGGGAGTGTGCCGGCATAATTGCGCCCCCATGGGAGAATTCCCACTAGTTATTGGAAATGTTGGTTTGTTTGGGACGGGTACTCTACAACCTGATTGGGGGGTTGAAGTGGGTGGTGGGTGGGGGGGGGAAATGTTTTAATGTTTACCAGACAAGTGCCTTTACTGATGCATGTGACGAAAGCCGTACAGTTGCTAGTGTTCCTGTGCCTCGCTTCCCCAACCCCGTTAAGCTGTGGAAATAAGTATTCCCTATGACCACCCTCAATTTTCTCACCTGGAATATCCGAGGGATAAATGATGGTAGAAAAGCTAGGTTAATCCATACCTATCTAATTAGGCATCATGTAGATGTATGTATGCTACAGGAGACACATCTGAGGCTACACCCGTCCCCTAGATTACGTCATGGAAGATGGGCGACGACCTACTCGTCAGTCTATTCCAATTATGCAAGAGGGGTGGCGGTTCTGATAAGACGGGGGCTAGATTGGAAAGAAATTTTGGTACAACTAGATCCCGAAGGGAGGTATGCCATAATACACGGGTGTCTGGGCGGGAACGAAGTGGTTCTGGTGGCTATATATGGTCCAAACTCTGATTCCCCTGAGTTTTTCAAACTGTCTGGGCTAAAGTGAAAGCTGCAAATTGCGATACTGTCATTTGGGGAGGAGACTTCAACGCAATCCTGGATGACGAATTGGATAGGAAAGGGCGTCCAGGTCATTGCACCCACTGGCAAGTGAGGCGCTGGGGGCTATCTTAGCGGATGGAGATTTGGTGGACATTTGGAGGCACCTTCACCCCGGGGTCAGGGAGGGCACATGCATTACAGAATATCATAAAGCTTGGTCCCGGTTGGATTACTGGATAGTGTCCAGAGATGTAGTTACTTGGACGAGGGAGGCGGTGCACTGCCCTAGATCATTGTCGGATCATGCGCCATGCCTTCTACGGCTAGATTGGCCTAACTCCATGCAGCGAGTACACACCTGGCGGCTGCCGCAGAACGCACTCCTGGATGAAGCTTTTAAAGAAGAAATTAGAAAAGATATAGTAGATTATTTTACCTTAAATACAGGCTCGGTGAATTCAGAGGCCACCTTGTGGGAGGCCTTTAAAACTGTGGTGAGAGGGAATTGCATAGCAAGGCAGGCAGGAGTGCTTAAAGCCATAAGGGGGACATTAGCGCAGATCGAAAAGCAATTAAAAGAGCTTGAGGCGCGGTTTTATGCCACTGGGGATCCGACCGCCTTGGCGACAATAAAAGAAAAATTGTTGGATTTTGAAGAGGAGGCGTGTAGAGAGGTAAAGTTTCTGGGGAAGCATGCTCAGGCAAGGAGGTATGGAGAGGGAGACAGACCTGGGAGAACGCTGGCGGCTATGCTCCGCCCCCCGCGTAACACCGCATTCGTCACAACCCTCAAAACCGCAGATGGTCCACAAGTTAGAGGACAGAGGGCTATTCTGGAGAAATTCTCTGGATTTTACCACAGCTATATGCTAGTTCACAAACTTCCGCACCTGAGGGGTTGCTGCCATTCTTAGACTCCCTGGAATTGTTATGGTTGAGTAAGGGGCACAGAGAATACTTGGACTCCCCTTTTACGGTGGAAGATATAGCTAGGGTTATAAAAAGCCTGCCATTAAACAAGGCCCCGGGCTCGGATGGGCTAACTACGGCCTTTTACAAAACATATGTTGTCGAGCTGGCGCCTAGACTATTCGAGGTATATGTGGAGGCTCTAGAGTCGGGGGTTTTACCACCATCCATGCGAGAGGCGATAATAGTCACTCTTTTAAAACCAGGGAAGCCTGAGGATGAGCTGGACTCATACCGTCCACTCTCCCTCATAAACGTAGACGTGAAAATACTGGCGAAATTGATTGCCAATAGGCTACAGCCTCTCCTCCCGCTGGTGGCTCGACCGGACCAGTCGGGTTTTATTCCAGGTAGGTCCTCGTCGCAAAACCTAAGAACCTTGTTTTCGGTGTTACATTATCTCCACCCTGACGTACAGGCGGCAGCAGTTTTTTTAGATGCCACAAAGGCGTTCGATACGCTGGAATGGCATTATCTTTTCACAATCTTGGGCCGCATGGGGTTCAGCCCACTCTTCATAAATCTGGTTCAGCTGCTGTACACGCAACCTATGGCACGGGTGCGGGTGCACGGACTCCTCTCGGAGCCTTTTAAAATATCGCGTGGGACGAGACAGGGATGCCCTCTGTCGCCGTTGCTATTTGCGGTAGCGATGGAGCCCCTGGCGGCTCGGATAAGACAGCATCACACCGCCAAGGGGATCGGCTTTAGTGCACGAAGTCTTTTGATATCCTTATATGCGGATGACGTCACGCTTTATATAACCGACCGGCGCGTAATCTGGATCCCATATTGAGAGAATTTATCAAGTTTGGGGGCCTTTCGGGTATCTCGATAAATTGGACAAAATCTGTTATATTTCCGTTGACGGATACCACGGTGCAGGTGGCGTCGGAGTTCCCACTTAAATGGGCGACAGAGCCTGTGAAATATCTGGGTATCTGGATCAGTAGGGATATGCAAGAGTTGTGGAGACTAAACTACGGATGTGCAATGTCATGGCTTGAAGGGAAGGTTACTGCTTGGGCGAGACTTCCGCTCTCACTGGCTGGAAGGATAGCCCTGATTAAAATGGTGGTGTTGCCGAAATTTTTATACCTATTTGTCAACGTACCAATTATACTCACACAAGCCTTTTTCAGGACCCTGCGATCGCTGCTGATCTCATTGACCTGGGCGGGGGACAGGCCAGAGTCTCCTGGGAGTTGCTAACGCTTCCTCTGCGTCAAGGGGGTTTGGGAGCACCGGACATGCAGCTATACGCATGGAGCGCACAAGCCCAATTTTTACATTATTGGGTGCACCCAACTCCATTTCAGCCACATGTGGCCGTGGAGGCGGAGGTGGCTAAGCCTCTGCCATTGCGTGTCGCATTATATGGGACATACAAGCGCCCGAGGGAGGGTGTGGACACAGTGGAAACTATGCGCTGGGCCTGGCATAAATTACGGATGAGAGCGGGCGAATCCATGCTATATGCCCCGTCTATTTCCCTGGCCAGCAACCCGATGCTATTCCCCGCCGGAGACGGGCTTGGAACAGATCTGGCGCGCAAAATGAAGTTGGCGACATTTGAAGATTTATACCCCGAAGGGTTGTTCCGATCGGCCACAGAGGCTGTGGAGGACCGCCCGGTGGCTTTTGCCGAAGTATTTGCATACCATAAACTTAAATTGGCATGCCGGTCACTGCACGAAACATTCCAGAGTGCCCCACCGACACTGGCAGCTCTTGAAAATTTACTTGCAGTTGCTTCCCCACGCAAGCTTATCACTAGAATCTACAACCAAATGCAGACGTCGGTTCCGGTATTGCAGCCCTATGCGCTGTTGGCATGGAACGAAGAGCTTCAGGTCTCAATGTCGGAGGAACAATGGCTGTACTGCTGCAGCCAGCTATTAGCGCTGTCCCCCAATTACAGACTCCGGCTTGTCCACTTTAAATTCCTACATAGATTCTACAGAACGCCCACTCGGTTACATCATATAGGTCTAAAAGAAGATAAAAACTGCTGGCGCTGCGGCATGGCACCTGCTGGGTTCATGCATGTCGCATGGAGCTGCTCACGACTGGGGAAGTATTGGAATGCTGTCTTTACCATTATAAAACAAATCACTGGAATAGAAGTAGATCCAGATCCTATGCTGGGGCTGCTGGGTTATGTAAAGAATACTACGGTGAAATATAGGAAACTACACGCCATGCTCTTACTCTACGCTAAACGGCGAGTAGCCATTCATTGGGGTAGTAGGAGGGTCCCATCAAAAGACGACTGGCTGAAGGATGTCACGTTCGGGCACTCACAACTGACTACGTATTGGGAGCTGATGCCTTCTGCATCGCGACCAAGGGACATCTGGGAGCCATTTGTGATATGGGCCAGAGAACGACAAGACCGAGCAGCGACTACGCCATAGCGGAGGTGACGGGGAGGAACACTAAGTGGGATGATGTTGGACAATATTCAGAAGGGGTCGCTTAAGGAGAGGGAGGAGTATACTGGGCACAGGAGTAGAGACGAAACTGGGGGGTACAATGTGTTGTAGGATGCTTTAAATGACTCTCCATCCAAGAGTATGGTAGGGAATACTGATGTTGAGAGCTGGGAATGGTTGGGGGAGGGGAGGGAGACTACAGGCACATGACATAAGCTAAAATAAAGTCATCATGCCATGTAAATGATGTATTACAAATGGAATGTTGGGCACACTGTCTGGCCCTGTTGAATAAAGTTCTGTTTGTTGTGAAATGCCAATAAACAAATTAAAAAAAAAAAAGGATGAATGAGGTTCCTGAGAAGCATTAGGGGCGGGCCTGTGGAAACACTTTGAGGCCTCTGGGAGGGACACCCTACCACCTTTAGAGCAGGCGGGTACCCTGACCTATGCCCACATGAAGGAGGCTTTATGCCTCAGGTATGGGCTCACCCCAGAGCAGTACAGAGAGAAGTTTAGGAACTTCAAGAAGCTTGATTCAAGTACTTGGGTTGAATGTGTGAACATGTATACGCGTGCACTGGAAGGTTGGATAAAGGGCAGCAAGGTAACTGATTACCAGGGGTTGTGTAACTTAATCAGTTGGGAGCACTTGAGTAGTCTGTGTGTTCCAGAGCTGCACCAGCATCTTTTGGATAGTAAGCTAACTGATCCCAGGGAGCTTGCTAAGGAGGCGGACCGCTGGACCAGCACCAGGGTCCACAAGGGGATTGTTGGTAACCCAGCCAAGGGTGGGCAGGGTCCTCAGCAGAAGAGTGGGGGGGACAAGGGTAACCAAAAGGAGTTCTCTAAAGGGCCCCAAAACAGTTCCCAGGGTAAGGAGTCCCAGCCACCCCAAGCCTAAGGTGTCCTGGCACCCTAAGTGCAGGCACGACAACCGGGGTCCCCCCAAGTGTTATTCAAGTGGTCAGGTGGGCCACATTGCCAGAGATCCCAAGTGCCCCAACGCACCCCCAGCACCCACTGGTGCTCCGTCACCGGGGATAGTGAGTGTAGCGCTGGCGGAGGAATTGGTTCCTAGTAAAGGGTTCCTAGCAAGCAGTTATAACCCTTGTCTCATTAGGAGACAAAGAAATGGTCCAGGAATCCTACCTGCCTGAGAACACTAAAAAATACAGGCAGTGGGTGACCATTAATGGGAGGAGGGTGGAGACTCTGAGAGACACAGGAGCCAGTGTGACATCTGTCAGGTGTTAATGGGTGTCTGAAGAGCAGGTTATTCCCAATGTACTTCACCCTGTAGATGCAGCAGACAACTCTGAGCACTTATGTAAGGTGGCGCTAGTTCCCTTTGAGTGGAGGGGGGTCTCAGGTTCCTTGAAGGTCGTTGTTAGTCCATCCATGCCTGTAGACTGTCTGCTTGGAAATGACCTGGAGAGTTCTCCATGGAGGGAGTTGGAACACCAGGCTCATTTGGAGATGTTGGGTCTGCCTGAGTGAGTTTGTGTGACCACTCGGTCAATGGGGTAATCAAGAGGACCTGGAGCCTGAAACAGTGGCCCAGGTGCCTGCCAGGAAGAGGAAGGACAGGGGGCGCGGGAAACCAGCCCCCGAAGTTCCCACGGTCCAGGAGGAGGCGGAACCTGAGGGGGATGCCCTGGAACCTACAGGGGAACAAGTGGCCGAACTGGGAGATCTGCCTGAGCTGACCCATTGGCAGCTGGGAGGGGGTCCCTCCAGGGAGGAATTCTGCATGGCACAGATGGAGTGCCCTACTCTTGTTGGTCTGTGACAGCAGGCTGCAGACCAGGCAGCAGGTGATCAGTCCGGATCACATCTGATTTACTGGGAGGATGGTTTGCTATATAGTGAGCCTAAGGTCGCTGAGCCCGGTGCAGCCCGTGTGCTGGTGGTACCCGAGCGCTTCAGGACCTTCCTACTGGGTCTGGCTCATGACGTGCCTCTAGCAGGACATTTGGGATGCGACAAGACCCTCCAAAGGCTTGTCACCCACTTCTATTGGCCCCAAATGAGAAGGCATGTTGGTACGCATTGTAGGTCTTGTCAGACTTGCCAGGCAAGTGGCAGGAGTGGAAGGAAGTGTAAGGCTCCCCTCCAACCCTTTCCTGTGGTGAGCACCCCTTTTGAGCGGGTGGGAATTGACATCGTGGGGCCACTGGAACCCAAGACAGCCTTAGGTAACAAGTTTATCTTGGTCTTGGTGGACCATGCCACCCGGTACCCGGAAGCTGAACCTCTCCGGACAATCACAGCCCCCGTGGTGGGCCGTGCATTGATGGGGATCTTTTCCCGTGTGGGGTTCCCCAGAGAGGTGGTCTCTGACCGTGGTACAAACTTCATTTCGAAGTACATGACATCTTTGTGGGAGGAGTGTGGTGTGACTTACAAGTTCACCACTCCTTACCATCCTCAAGGGAATGGGTTGGTTGAGAGGTTCAACCGAACCCTGAAAGGCATGATCAAGCGTCTTGCAGAACCCATGAGACGGAATTGGGACGTCTTTTTGCCATGCCTGTTGTTTGCATACAGGGAGGTACCGCAGAAGTCCTTGGGGTTCAGTCCCTTTGAACTGCTATACGGGCAACCTGTGAGAGGACCTCTGAGTCTGGTAAAGGAGGGTTGGGAGAGAACTCCTAGTAAGACCCCCCAGGATGTGTTCAGCTATGTGCTGGCTTTCAGAAACAAGACTCACCGCTTCAGGAAACTCGCTCAGGCGAACCTGGAAGCTAGCCACTCTGGTCGAATTTCAGCCTGGCCAGAAACTGTGGGTGATGGCACCAGTGGAGCCTTGTGCGCTACAAGACAAGTGGACTGGTCCATATGAGGTGGTGGGGCGCAAGAGTGAGGGGACCTATCTGGTTGGCTCGCAGACTCCTAGGAACCCTTTAAGGGTACTACACGTGAACACTTTGAGAGGTCTGAGGTAACGATGCTCCTTGCAACAGATGATGGAGTGGAGGAGGAGAGTGAGTCTCTTCCTGACCTCCTGTCAGGGAAGGAACATGATGGGTCAGTGGATGGGGTAAACCTCTCTCCTACCCTGACCCCAGAGCAGCAGAGGTACTTTCACCAATTGCTGGGACAGTTCGCCTCTCTGTTCTCCCTGACACTAGGTGTCACCAATTGGTGCGTCCATGATGTGGACACTGGGGACAGTCCCCCTGTGAAGCAGAAGTTTTACAGGGTAGCTGACAAAGTCAAGGCCAGCATCAAGGAAGAAGTTTCCAAGATGTTGGCGCTAGGAGTGATAGAGCCCTCAAGCAGCCCCTGGGCTAACCCAGTGGTCTTAGTGCCAAAAGCTGCTGCACCCGGTGCCACTCCAGAACTTCGGTTCTGTGTGGACTACCGTGGGCTCAATGCAGTCACCAAGACGGACGCACCCCCCATCCCCAGAGCTGATGAGCTCGTGGATCAGTTAGGAGCTGCCCAGTACCTCAGGACATTCGATTTGACGTCTGGGTACTGGCGGATTGCCTTGACCGAGGGGGCCAAAGAGAGGTCAGTGTTTTCAACACCAGTGGGGCACTACCAGTTCCGAGTTATGCCCTTTGGGGTGAAAAATGCCCCTGCCACCTTCCAGAGACTGGTCAACCCGGTACTGTCCGGGCTGGAGGAATTCAGCGCCGCTTATCTGGATGACATTGCTGTGCTCAGCTCCAGTTGGGAGGAACATTTGCAACACCTATGCGAAGTGTTGAAGGCTCTGCAAAGGGCAGGCCTCATATCAAGGCAAGTAAGTGCCAGAGAGGGCAGGGATCTGTGGTGTACTTGGGACACCAGGTAGGGAGCGGCCAGGTGGCGCCCCTACAAGCGAAGATTGACACAATTCTGGCTTGGGAGCCCCCCAAGACCCAGACAGAGGTGAGAGCCTTTCTAGGTCTCACCGGGTACTACAGAGAGTTTGTCAAGGGATATGGCACCATTGTTGCCCCCTTGACAGAGCTGACTTCAAGGAAGCAGCCCAGGAAGGTGATCTGGACTGATGCCTGCCAGACCGCTTTTGATGCCCTGAAATCTGCCCGTGCTTAAGGCACCTGACTTCTCCAAAGAATTTGTTGTGCAGACAGATGCTTCAGAGCATGGTGTGGGAGCAGTACTCTCACAATTGAACGATGAGGGCTTGGACCAACCTGTAGCTTTCATAAGTATGAGGCTACTTCCCAGGGAACAGAGGTGGAGTGCAATTGAAAGGGAAGCTTTTGCTGTGGTCTGGGCGCTGAAGAAGCTAAGGCCCTACTTGTTTGGGACTCACTTCCGGGTTCAGACAGACCACAGGCCCCTCAGATGGTTGATGCAGATGAGGGGTGAGAATCCCAAACTGTTGAGGTGGTCCATCTCCCTACAGGGAATGGACTTTACGGTGGAACATCGCCCTGGTACAGAACACGCCCATGCTGATGGTCTGTCCAGATAGTTCCGCCTTCGTGATGAGAACTCCCAAGAGGGTGGGTAGTTCTCCCCACTTTTCAGCTGGAGGGGACACGTGTTAGACCTGGCATCCTTGGCGTGGTTTTCCCTGACTTTTTGCCTCTACCTCCTGTGTTTTTGATGCTGTGCTGGATTTTGTTTTTGCTGGCTTAGATGCTTTGGGCACTTTGCCACTGCTGATCAGTGTTAAAGTGCAAGTGCTCTCTGTGTAAATTGATATTGTGATTGGTTCTCCCTGATTGGCATACTTGTTTTACCAGTAGGTCCCTAGTAAAGTGCACTAAGTGTGCCAGGGCAGGTAAATCAAATGCTATTCGTGGGCTTGCAGCACTGATTGTGCCACCCACATGAGTAGCCCTGAAAAGATGTCTCAGGCCTGCCACCGTAGTTCCTGCGCGCAGTTTGTTAACTGCCATGTCGACCTGGCCAGTGCACCCACTTGCCAGACCTTACCCTTCCCTTTTCTTACACACAGGACACCCCTATGGTAGGCCCAAGGTACCCCCCTGGGCAGGGTGCAGTGTATGTGAAAGTTAGGACATGTACTGGTGTGTGTAACATGTCCTGATAGTGAAATACTGCCAATTTCGTTTTTCACTATTGAAAGGCTATCTTGCCAATAGGACATAATGGGGAATGCTTTGTAACACTTTACAAGCATATCTTCCCATAGGAGTAAGATAAGAAAATCGAGTTTGGTATCCTTGAACTCAGAATTTAATAACACATTTTTTAGTAAAGATGGTTTTTAAATTGCGTGTTTGAAAATACCACTTTTAGAAAGTGGCTATTTTCTTGTTCAACCTTCCTGTGTGCCTCTGCCTGTTTGTGGATTGACTGTCTGGCTTTGGAGTGACCGGGGCTGGGGTGGCTCCAGGAGTCTGGATGAGTCAGCACTAGGCTGAATTGGCCTGATCTGCATTTGGAGTGGTGGGAGGAGTAGCACCTGTACCTGAATAGGGCTGTGCCTGCCTTCCACAATGCTGGCTCCGCCCCCCTGTGGTGTGTCTGGGACCAAGGCCCACACTAACAAAGGAAGTTGTAGTGCACTGGCAGAGTGCCCCCAGAACTGGTTTGAACTGGGCTCAGAGCCCCTTGCACAAAGAAAACAAAGACATTTTGGGGGTATAAGTATCAGACCCAAAACCACAGACCTTTAGATCATTCCTGGAATTCAAGAGGAACCTTTGCCAAGGAGAAGAGCTGGAGAGACTGAGGAGAAGTACTGCCCTTGCTGTGTGTCTGGGGTTGGCCTGTAGTTGCTGTTTCTGCCAAGGCAAGGAGAAGGACTTTGCTGTGTGCTGTGTCCCCTGCTTGAAGGAGATCTCCAAGGGCCTGAAGTGAGCTGGCCTCCTGTTCAGAAGTCTCGGGGACACAAAGACTTCACCCCCAGCTCCCTTGAACTCTGCTGTTGTGAGTTCTGACCTGCCTTGAGGTGCCTGTGCCAGTTTTGAGCCTCTGGAGGTTGTTGCTGCTGTTTGGGAGCTGGAAGGGAGAAGAAACCCAAAGAACTACAGAAATTGACGCATCGCTCTTCTTGCAACTGTTTTCCGGATGCATCTTCACGGCGCGAGAAGAATTTCCCCGCATCGCCGTGCCGCTGCGAAAGCCGTCGCAGCGCCTGTCGTCGCGGCAAGAATCAACGCATCGAGGGATCGCGGCTGAAGAGGACCGACGCAACGTCGCGCAACGCCGCCGCATCGATCTCCGACGCATCCCGAAGATCCATGCATCGTACCTGTGCGGCACGCTTCCCCGACGCATCATCTGCGGATCGGAACCGGCACGAAGAATCGACGCATCACTCCCCCTACAGACCGGAATCGGCGCAACCATTCCTCTGCGTGCAGCGGGACTGTCGCATCGCCTCCTCAGGGTCTCAGGAGTGTCGCATCTCTTTGTTTTCCGACGCTGCGGCTGTTTGGCTTGGTGAACTTTGACACAACTACAGGTCCTCTGGTGAAAAGTCACGCATCCATAGATTTCTATGGTACAAGTTCTTGAAACCTTTTGAAAGTCATATTTTTAACTGTGTATGTTGGATTTTTGTTGTTTTGGTCTTGTTTAGTTTAGATAAAGATATTTTATTTTTCTAAACTGGTGTGGTATCCATTTGTGGTGTTTTCACTGTGTTACTGTGAGTGTTGGTACAAATACTTTACACATTGCCTTTGGGATAAGCCTGTCTGCTCGTGCCAAGCTACCAAGGGGGTGAGCAGGGGTTATCTAAAGTGTGTATCCCCCTTACACTGACTAGAAGCAAGGGTCCCTATTTGAACAAAGGTACACCTACCTCTGCCAACTAGAGACCCCCATTTCTAACAGCACACAACAGATAATGCACACAGTCATCGTAAGACTGGAACTCTAGTGTTGTTTGGGCCCTTACAATTAGGACGGTGGTTATTCCCCATTTACGTGAAGCAATCATTCATGTTAGGCCCCGCTAAAAAGTGCAAGTCTCTGAAGCTCCATGATGGCTTCTTAAAAGTCAAAGTGTCCCAGCGCAGTAGTTCTTTTAGTCAGAGCAAGATAGACCAGCAGTCTGTCTTACCAGCTTTCACTTGGAACTGCGGTTCAGCAGGGCTGGGCATGCGCCAGCATCCCAGCGGTGAGCAGAAGACTGGATGCTGCAGCAAGATGGCAGGCAACCACTGCGCTCCTCCAATAGTGCAACAAGTCTTCCTGATTCTGACGGCCAGCCTTGGGTGCTCCTGGGCTTTGGTGATGGAATTGGTACTCTTCTCCTGTGGGCCACAACCTGCTACACTGCTCTAGCACATGCTGCTCCAATGCAACAGCCCTCCTTCCTAGCAAAGAGGTTCGCAAACAGTGGCCTCTGGGCAAGAGCCTGCTTCTTAGCACATCGCTGTACCAGGGTGACACCCTTATCTGCACCGTGGCCCCCACCTGGCAATGGGCGTCTCAATAGCACACAAAAGGCGGCTGCCCCTTTGGCTCTCAAAACTGCATGGGCAACGACCATCTACTTACCACATCAGTGTACCAGGGTGACGCCCCTTATCTTCATTGTGGCCCCCACCTCGCAGCATGGGTTGCAAGCAGCTGCACTCGTGTGGACAGCTCGATCGGTGCAACAATCCTCAATACGAACCCAGAATCAGACAATCTGCTTCAGTGATCGGCTTGACAAGACCCCCACTACACCTCACTCCCTTCAGGCACTCTCCTCCTCCTCCTCCTCACAGGTTTCTCTGGTCTTCGAAGGCAGGCAGGTGCTAGTGGTCCAGGCTCCTGGGTGAAGTCCCCTCACCCAACTGGGAGACGGGCAGATTCCAGTCCCCAGTCCTGGTCACAACAGGCAGAAGATGTGCTGAGCATCTCCACACTGAAGTACAGCTCCAGATTGACGATTTTGTGAAGCTCAAACTCCCCTTTTTATAATCAATTTCTAGACACAGATGCGATTTAGTGTCTGAGTCTTTGAAGTTTGTAATGTAGGGGTTGACCCCTTTGAAGTATCCACTGCTGTGTCCTTTCCTTTTTTTTTTTTTGATGTCCTTATATCACTGAGCAAACACTTACTTCAGGCACAGACCCATTCGAGAAACCGACCAGACTCCTAGTGCCAGTGATTGTCACTGCCATAGAGACGGGCTACCAAGACCCGAAACATGTTGGTCCCCTGGTGTAATCATAAGATGCTTAGGTTAACGGACCTGTATTTTCTTCCCATCTCAAAAAGCTATCCCAAGTAGCTTCAGCTCCTTTATATTTGGTTCCCGTATATAGTTTGCAAGTCTGATGGACAGCTTTTAGCCATGTCTCCATGGAGAGGGTAAGGGATTAAGCCAATTTTTACAGATTTTCCCTTCTGGAAAGATCAGCAAATAGAACAGAACAGATCACTGGAGTAAAATCCAGAGAGTTGTAGGTTACAGTATCGACCCCAGATAAAACCAGTATAGGGTTGACTAGTATTGAAACTCCAAAGATCCCTGCCACGGCCTTGCTCACCTTATCCCAAAAAACCGAGAGTAAGACACAAGAAAAGAACACATGTGCATCGTCTGCTTCAAGACAGCCGCACCTTCTTCACCCAAGGTCTTTTTTGGGCAAATCTCGCAATCTTTTGGGGAGTCCAAAAATTCCTATTAAGCATGAAAAAATTATTCCTTTTCAACTTGGACGGCCTGATAACTTGATATAAAAGCTTGAGAGATACATTCCACAAAAATGTCAGGTCAGCCCTCTGCATCCTGCCTCCCCAGATCAAAGAGGGGGTGCTGCAACTTATTCTCCTCGCCACCCACCAACATTCAGTACCATGTTGAAACTTCTTTTTTTATAGTTCATGTGTCCTGTAGCCTTGTCTTGAACTCAAAGGGGCCTTCAATTTCTAGTTTTTTACTGATATACCATGAAAACACTTGTACATATTTAAATCTTGAAAGCCGCCCCTCAGTTTTGCTTATCAATGTCTCACAAGGTAAAAAACCCTGTACAGTAAGAAGGTCCCCCACACTGTTATACCTGCATCCCTCAGTGCTATCTGACAGACACTCCAGAGTACCTGGGGAATCCCATATGGGGGAATAATCAGAATAATATTGAATGCCCAGGGTCTTCCTGATTTTAAACCAAAGCCTAAGAGCAGCCTTTAGGACTTTCAGTCTGACTCTTTAAAAGTATTTAGGGTCTCCGAACTTATATAGCAGGCCATAAGTTCCTAGGTCCTTGGTCATTGTCAATAACAACTGGCCACACGTTTTACTATCTGAGGTTCCCAGCAATATTCTATAGTTTTTTAACTGAAAAGTTCCACAATATCTCCTTAGGTCAGGGAATGCTAAGCCTCCTTTCTCTAGTTCATGCCTCAATTTCTTCCACGCCAGTCTAACTGCTCCTGCAGCCCATATGAAAATTATTTCCCCCTGAATTTTTGCAATTATTGTTTCAGGGAAAGACAGTGGGATACAGTCAAAAAGGTATGTCAGCTTAGGTAAAATGGTCATTTTGATTAAGTTTACCCGCTCGTATATGGTGAATGGGAGATTTCTCCACTTAGTAAGCAGCATGTCGACTTCTCTAACGACCCTCCGTAAATTATGAGCCGGTATTGCTTTCAAAAGATGGACTATGGATATACCCAAATACTTAAACTTTGACTAAATACTCCTCCTCAGATCTACTCTATTCCAACACATGATGTCGGATTTATCTTTATTAATGGAGTTACCTGAAAAGGCCCTAAACTCTTCTGCTAATTCCTCTACTCTGAGGATAGTCATGTCGGGATCTGCTGTATAGATAATCACATCATCAGCATATAAGGCTATCTTAATGCTGAAAGCCTGTGATACAAACAGGAGTACTTGCTGATATCCCCTGAGCATTTGGATGAATGGCTCCGAAGAGATGTCAAAAAGATGGGGAGAGAGAGGTCAACACTGCCTGGTGCCTCTAAAGATGCTGATGCTCCATTGTATTAAAGTGTGTCCACTATGTGCAGGAGGTTTGGGGGTGAGAGTGGAGGTAAGGAGGCGAGCACATTAAATATCACCTTTTTCTTTTTTCTACACCTTTAGTATAGCATCCGTATGGCATTTAATAATGCCTGAAAGTAATGGGAGGATTTTCCAAGGGAGGGGTAAGGGTTGGGCACAGTGTGGGCAGCAGTGGGAGAAAATTCAAAAAAATCTTTTACTCCCCCTAGTCACCGTTTCTCTATCTGAAGCAAGGATAATATGGCCTATAGATAATATCATCTGAAACTGTAGCCAGGGTATGAGTTCGGGATCAAGGGTTGGATTCAATTGGGATGGGTAGAGAACTAAGACTTCTTACATTGAATGTTAATGGGCTCAGGTCTAGGGGGAGACAGAATACAGTGCTACAATGGCTGGAAGATCACTTAGCCGACATAATGATTTTACAAGAGATCCACCTGACCTAATTAGAGAGTAGGGCCTTTTTTTCAAATCAGAAGTGAATGGGGCAGTTTGCTGTTTCAGACCACGACAAATACTCCAAGGAGGTTGCAATCCTTGTAAGAAAAGGGGTAGGAGCGCACTTGGTAGGTTCTAGAACTGATTCCACAGGAAGATGGGTGGTAGGGCATATGAGGTGCTCTAACTATAGCTTTTTGTGTTCCGTGTTCTATGGTCCGAATTCAGATGACCCATCCCATCTCTAGACTTTGGAGAGGAATCTATGAGAGGCCCCAATGCTAATTATCCTGGGGGGTTCAACACTCTGTTGAATATTAATCTTGATAGATCCAGCAGGAGGGACTGCATTAATACACCTAAGATCAGGCAGGCCCTGAAAAGTATGCTTCAGGATATGGGTCTGGTAGATGTGTTGCAACATCAAATGGGAAAGCAGAGAGGATACACATATCATAGTAAAAATTATGGGCACTTTTCTAGGTTAGATTATGTCTTTATCAATAATACTATGGTGGAAGGAGTCGGGGAGATGAAACATCTCCCAGAACATATATCCGATCATTCTGCAGTGATGGGCGAGTAGAACTACCTGCCACTAGTGGGTGTCCTAGATAAACAGTTAATAGTGCCCTCCTCTTGGATATAGGAATCAGGCAGACCTTAGAGAAGATATGTCAGAATTTATTTCTTGATAATATAGGGTCTGACTGCGGCTCTGCGGAGTCAGGCATCCTATGAAAACATGGTGGGTACAGAAGAGTTCGACTCTTTGGATCAAGAGATCTACTATTCCTGAAGAAAGGAACAAGGGAGCAAGAGGGAACTGGGCTGTCTCGGGGTGTACCCTCCCAAACGTAACTTAACTGAACAACAGAGCAACCATGAAAACACTATAGGAGTCCCAGAAGGAAATTCTCCTTATTCTAGGGAGAGCTAAAGGCATGTCCACATGTGTCTATATGTGTCCCAGAGGACCCTGGAATCACAAAACAATTGTAAGGCGAGCCCTTATACACCTACATGTGTGTTTTACAGTGGCACCAAAACACATGCATGCAGTGATGTGGCCTCTGGCATTTTGCTGCATCTAAATGTTAGTTTTGTTTTGTGTATATGTTCATTTTATTTTTACATTTTGCAGGACTGCACAATTCAAGAACTCAATACTAGGATGCTGGTATATTTTGTACTACACTACATGAATGCAAATGGTGCGATAGATATGTGTTGTATGAATGGTTACTAATTGAAATAGTAGGGATCCTGGTCTTGATGAGAGCTGGGGATTCCTGTTGAGACCGCACAAATGGCTGAAAAATGTCGACTGAAATAATGCTGCAGGAATAACACTGCTAGGCATCCGCACTATACTCTGCTGCTCACTCTCTATTTTATCTCTAATGCCCTCCGTGAATAAAGTATTATAATGTATTATCGTTGGTTTGCAGCCCTGAGAGTTTAGGCAGAAACACTGCATCCCACAGCACTCTCATACAAAGTACTGCCTGGAATCAAGGAGCCCGTTAATCACCATAATCATTTCTGATGGATGAGGCAGCCCTAAGGTGAAGCATGACACCTAGGTTGGTCTGTGAGAGCTTGCCTTGCAATCTTTTGTAATTCCAGTGTCCTCTGGGAAGCTTACACTCGAATTTCCTTTCTGGGACTTCTATAGCTTTGCTGATAATGCTCTGTTGTCAGTTAAGTTATGCTGGAACCTTGACCACAAACAAAGTTAGCTGTTGTACATGGCAAGAAATTCTAAATAAGAATAATTGCTGAAGGATATCTGAACTGGACCTCTAGCAATTTGTGTGAGAGTTCTCTGTTTGAAACTAGGTCTGTAGGCAAGTAACACAGTGAGCACATGACCCACATCTGGGCATACCCATGCCACTTAGGACGGTACATATGGCTAGGCCCAAACTGAAGTGTCATGGTGAGCAAAGGAACGATGGGTTGAGTGCTACCCCAAGCTATTGCCGGTGGTTAGACTTATTGCTAGCAGCCTCGCCTCCCATCACCTTTTGTGTGTTTCATGTACCGCCCTGAGTGGCAAGGTAGGCCCAGATATGGGTGCCATGCTCACTCTATCACTAGAACCAAGCTGTACCTGGCTGATGAGCCCATAACTTGGGCAAAAGCTGTCCTGGGTTGCTTGTGTTCCAGTTCAGGGAGGACCTGGATTGACAGTTCAGGCTTGATTGCTCCCATGAGGAGCAGGATCAAGACTGAGATTCATATGGCTAGGTCCAAACTGAGGTGGCAAGGTGAGCAAAATAATGATGGGTTGCAGTGCTACCCAAACTATTGCCAGTGGTTAGACTTATTGCAAGCAGCCTTCCATCACCTTTTGTGTGCTTTCTGTCAAATGGCCCTTAACCCTTTACACCCTGTCATATTCCCAAAGGTACATACCAAAATTCCTTTGAGTTACACACTTACTGTGAAGAGTTAAGTCTTCATGCTCTGATCAAAGGCAGGGTTGTTCATAAGTCAGGAAGGGGAGGAACCAACTACTGTGCTTAGAGCCAATGGGCTGTTGCTCGGGTCCCCTCAGAACAAGGCCTTCTGCCATGTTAGGTAGTTAATACTTAAATAATACTTCTTGGTGTCACTCATAAACTTCCAAAAATGGTATCTTAAAAATTAAATAGGCCTAGTGTGGTATCTTCCTGAATGGTGCTTTCCCTTTTTATTCCTTTTCCCCATCCCCTTTCCTTTGTTGTTATTGCTTTGGCCAGAGCACCCATTGCCTGTGGGGTCTGTTGATGCAATTGGAATGTTGATGCCACGGCGTTCTACCGTGAGCTCCCCTGAGGCACCTGAGACAGGCAGTTGATTAATTGACAACTGTAAGCCCGGTGAGCCACCTTTAAAATTGGAAGAAAGTATTCCAAAATAATGCTGTAGTGTGTGGTCCAAAGTTAGGGTTTGAGAGGAAGGTAGCCTTACTACAGCATTATCTAGGAGCAGAGGGGCAAGAGATATTGGAGCACGTACCTGAGCTGGGTGCGTATGAGGAAAGGGGACTCAATGAGTATGAAAATAATGTAAGAAAACTAGACAACCATTTTTTACCCACAGTCAGCACTATAATGGAAGGTTATCATTTCAGGAAGAGGGGTCAGAAAGAAGACAAGACTGTAAAGGAGTTTGTGTCAGATCTAAGGAAGCTGGCTGCAACATGCAAGTTTGGGGCAACATGTGAGGAGCGTATAAAGGATCAGTTTCTGCTTACATGCGAGATTGAAAGAATAAGAGAAGATTTGTAGCTAAAAGATGATCCACCATTGGGGGAGGTCTTGATAGTGGGCAAACAAGTTGAACACATGATACATTGTGTGAAAGAATGAAAACAAGATGGGGAGGAGAAGCCCAAAGTGAGCGAAATCACCAAATATGAGTGAGGTGTTAGTAGTCAAAGGTACTAAGGTGAAGCCCAAGGAATACAAAAGTGGAGTGGCCTTTAGAGGCAGTTGCTAACACATGGCCAACAACAAGGATTGTCCTACTTTGAGAGTAACTTGCAATAAGTGTGGGGAAAAGGGTCATTTCAGGATTTGTTGCAGAAGTATCCTATATACCAGAAAGTATCCCCGAGGTAATGTAACTCAAGTGTGTGATGAAATCATTTTAAAGGTTAAGGAATGAGTCCTAAAAAATCCTGAGGGTATCATAAAAATTGAGGGCCATAATGTAGAAGCAATATTTGACTCATGCTCAAAGTTGACAATAATTGCTGAGAAAATGTTTGAAACAATGTTTAAAGCTCAGAAGAAATGATACAAAATGGACATCAAACCAGGAGTGTATGGTGGGTAACCCACACAGAATAAGGAGTACCTTTGGGGAAGTATAGCTTATAAGGATAGATTCACTGTCACTAAAGTGTATATGTCACAAAAGCGGAAAAATATTCTTGGATGGCCTATGCAAATGGATCTTGGAATAAATCTCAACTTATTTTCCCTGTAGGCTGTGCGCGCAGCATTGCTACTTCCAACGCCCAAACTCTCAAAGAGCACACTCATCTATTCCCAGGTTTCATAGAGATAAAAGGGTGGTGTGAAAACTCCTCTTTTCTCTTTTCCTGGCAGGTGCACCAGGAGGCCCAGCAAATGCATAAATGACAAAAGGGAGCTGTCTCTTTGATTTAAGATTGGAGTGTTTTATGAGGCCGGCTGGCATTAGTGTGTCAAGCGGTTTTACAATGCAATGAGAGGGTGTGTATGTGGAATACTGCCAGAGCTGCTGACTTTGGAACTGGGAAAACAGGTTACAGTCTCGATGGTCAGGTAAAGTACTCCAATACTTTACGTGCTTGCTACATAAAAATAAACAACAAAGTGAGCAAGAGGAACAAACCAGGCAACAGCTTCTGTAATAGAGAACCAATCCCCCATGTGGATGTGTTGTCAGATAGTCTAGAAACTAACAGGACCTGCACAGTGCTGCAAAAGAGATCCTCCTTTGCTCAGCATGACACCGAGCACTTTCAACTTTGAGACAACACTACACATTCCGCTCTGCAGGAATAGACCTGGTGGGGGGGCAAATCACACATGGAGGCAGAGGCCCAAGACCAGGCACAGTAACCACCCCGATGGAACCAGTGAAGACCCCCTCCACCAAAAGGAGCTGCAGTGCCAGCAGCTTTCCACTTGGGGAATGTAATGTGCCATATAGTCCCTTGAGGGAGCTGGCGGCTCCCTCAAGGGACTATATTGCCTGTTGTGCTATGAGCAGACTGAATAACTATTTCATCGCCATTAGCAGGGCTGGACTGGCTGTAACAGGCACCAGCAGGGCCGCACTGGCCGTAGCGGGCACCGGGCGTTTCCCCGGTGGGCCGCCACGGTGGGGGCCAGTTTTGGGCCCCTGGGGGGCTGTTTTTGGCACTGGGGGCTGGTTTTGCAGCATAGCTGCAATATCAGCCCCCTGTAACAAAATCGGCCGAAACCTGCCCTAGCAAACAGTACGGCTGCACCTCCCCCCCCTCCTCCAACGGGGGCCGGCCAAGCAGTTTGCCAGTTCCCAGTCCGGCCTTGGGCACCAGGCATTTTCCCGGTGGGCCAGAAGGGTGGGGGTGGGGTTGGGGGGGGGGAGGGGGTTTGGAGCAGCGGAGGGTGTTTTTTTGTTACTGAGGGCCGGTTTTGCAGCAGTGCTGCAATATAGGTCCCTTGTAACAAAATAACAAAAGCAGCAGCAGTGTTTCCCACCAGCACCCTTGGTGAAAGTCAGAATAGATCTCTGCAGCCTGCTGGATGAACAGCAGCTTCTTGTCCTCATGGATGCATGCTCCAAAATCCTGTGGTTTAAACTGTACAGTCCTTGGCAGTCAGACCTAAATTTGAAAAGATCTTTATGGCCTATGGCTTCCCAGTCTGCGTCCGGGCGAACAATGGTTCACCCCTTAATAGACTAGACTTTTGCAAATGCATGCAAGGACGGCACATTCAGCATCAGCAGTTATCGCAACAGTGGCCACATCCCAGCAGTAGGTACATCGCTTTGAATAAGACATTATGCATAGCTGTGGACTGCGGTGAAAACATTGAATGGGCACTCCACAATTTTCTGCATACCTATAGAAATACCCCTCATTGCATGGCCAAGTGCTCACCAGCAGCTGTGTTGTTTGGGATGGTTCCACTGGAACTCACCCCAGCGGCTTCGGGATGGAACCCACAGGAGATTGATCACAATCACAGCCAAGGAAGATGGCGATCCAACTACCACAAGGAAATGCATGGACATGGACTATGACATTCGCATTGGCAAATGAGTGCTGGTCAAAGATCAGAATTCCATTAGCAAAACTCAGCTGATGTGTAAGCAATCACAGTGGACAGTCAGTAACAAAAAGGGGACATGGATCTCTCTTGAAAGAGGAAGCAAAACGATCACTCAAAATGAGTCAGTGTTCAAGAAAATCCCATCAGATAGATACTTCTCAAGAGGAAAAGAGGAAATGGCAGCATAGTGTGGGACAATGGAGAATTTGCAGATGCAGGAGATTTGCAAACTAACTCAGACCCAAGAACGAAAACCCGACAGACGTCTCCCACAGCCGCAGGAGCTGATTATGGAACACCACGAGCTCCCGCAGCCTGACCAGCAGATATGCCTCCAAGAAAATCCACGACTCTCCACGAAACCTCTGAGACTTTCTGTGTTACTGAAAGTAGTTAGGAACATCTATTCTTGTTTGTTTTTTTGATTGTCAGTATGGTGCAACACAGAACAAGGCACACACAGTGACCGTCGTGGTCAATGTTACTGCTAAATAAAAGGGAGCTGGGCACGCTGGGCTTGCACTGTTAGTTCATTATTCCAACTCTGCCCTACAACACATTCCCAGGGAGGACCATGTGTGAGAAATGCTCTCGTACTGATCCCATACTGTTTTTTTTCCTCCATTTTTTGTTGAATGTATGCGCTAAGTGAATATTGGTGACTGTTGTTCTTGGCAGTACTCCTGTTGTGTTATTTACTACGGTGAAACACAAAGCAGTTCATGAAAAAAAATTCATGATAATAGTGGCGGGTGCTTGTTGTTTGATTCTGTTTAAGAGTCTTCAATTTGATAGATACAGCTGTCAGGTCTCAAGCCGCAGAAGTTGCCACTTGATCTGTCAAAATGTATTTTTGCTATGCCAAGCCAGGTGAGGAAGCGCCCATTCCCAATCAATCTAAGGCCAGGTGGCTTTTATCCTGCAATAAGGCTATGCTATGTGAAATTACACCACCTCCAAGAATCATAACACCTGGGCTTTCCTCCTCTGCACCTTCCTTTTGTATGCAGATGCTGCTCATAATTTTGCTGCTCATAATTTTGCGGCTATGGTTGACAAAAAAGTTCATGATTCAAAAACGGGAAAGAAAAAGTTAGTTACTTGTAATGCTAGTTCTCCATCTTTGATGTCTTCATCCTATTCACAATCAACCTCCACCCTCGCCTCTCTTCTCTAATCTCTCCTGAAGGTAGAGGCGTGGCTGTTCTCTTTCACTAGGTTTAAACTGTACCAGAGAGGTGATCTAGCCTACTGCTTTGAGGGTGTCTCCTGGATGTCTTCCTCAAAGGGGCTGCGTTGAAACTCTCCAGCGTTTCCTCTGCCTGTGTGTTTTTAATTTGTAATTGAACAAGCTGTTTTACATCTTTATATAATTGTTCACTGTTCTTGGATTCCCTTCGGCCTACGAGGCTCCCATAGGATGAATATGGAGAACGTCTATTTCAGGAAAGGAACCTTTCCCCCTTTACCCATACTGTGGGCCTGATGGAAGCAATGATGGTGACTGCTCAGCACACATGTTTTTACCATTTTTGTTTTCTGCAGGTGGAGTGGGTCCAGCAGCAGGAAGTGAAGAGAAGAGTGAAGAGGCACAACCGAGCTGATCCCAATGTTATTTACTTCAATGACCCCATCTGGTCTAGCATGTGGTACATGGTAAGTATAAGACCAGACATTTACCTGTTCTTCTTCTAATGGGATTTCAGACCTGCAGCTTTCATGTTGTAATCCGCGGCCTTACACACCTTAAGGGTCAGTTGCACAATATAGTGACATTCCCTCCACCCATGATGTAAATGCCCAAGTGCCAGTACTAATCACTCAGTCAGGATACTGTACAGCTATACAAAGGCATTTGGTCCAGGTTAGGCCCTCCGGAATGTTGGGATTACCACCCCAATATTCTGTGCTGCAAGGCCCCCATTACATTCCTGATTGGAAGTATGGCATGGCTAACTCAGCTTTGCATCTTTTTTAGGTCAATAAGACTTGTATCACTGACTGCAGTGATTTTAAGCAACATTCGCTATCTGCTGTCTGAGTCTTTGACAAGTTATCCGTGTATTTCCTGTTCTGTGGAATTAATGGTATAAATAGAAATGTGGTAGACATTTGCAGCCCTCTCCCTAAGCCCAAAAAGACTAACGGTTCGATTTATAGAAATACAGAAATGGACATATTATATCCACTGTGAAGCTATCCCTTATCCCTAGGGGTGGGCGGAATTTGCGTAGTCGCGGTACGCAAAGCTCCGCGAAACGGTAAAAAATCTCCGCGAGCACGCAAAAGTTCTGCGAACACGTGGAATTGCTTGTTCCGCCCGTTTGCGATGCTTTTTTCCTGTTCGCGAACGCTGTTTGCGTGCTCGGGGAGAAATATCTCGCGAACACGCATTTTGAAAGTGCGAACAAGCAAAAAACTCCGCGAAGCCGCGGATCGCGGAATTTTTGGCAATTCCGCATTCTCCGCGGAACGCGAAGTTACCCAAATTCCGCAAATTCCGCGAGCGGAACGGAATTTACCGCCCAGGCCTACTTATCCAAAGCAAAGTTCACCCAAGCCCCCTGTTGACGCTTTGCTCCAGTAAATTCAAAGGGCTGAAGTGCAGGACTGGGGCCATATGAGTCTCAAAGGATGGGGGCCCTAGAGTGCATAATAAAGAAAACCTTCGCAGGACAAACTTAAAAGTCAAACCATAAATGTTTATTCAAAGTTTAGAATTACAGAAGGCAAAAGTGGTTACTTAGTCATATCCAAACCAACACCAATAATGTATAAGAATAAAGCCTTTGCAAGCGGTCATAAATCAAAGAACACTCTGACAGAGAATTTGTGATATTTTTCCTTGCTTCCATATTGAGCATGTCCCTAAGTATAAATCGAATAACAAACTGTTATAGAGTCTACCATTGTAGAAGCGAGGAAAAGATCTGGCACACATCCCAGAAAAGCGCATTTTATAGTTTCAAAGGAGTGAAAGAAAATGCTCTAGCATAGCAGAGGTGGTATCAGAGAACTGTATTAACAAAGATGCATCACATAAACCAATCAGCATCGCAGAAATTGTGTTACATAAAACAGTTTACTTTTGATACTGCCTACATTTTTAATATTTAATTATTCCCTTTACCTCGCATACAAGGAAATTACATTACACTACACAAGCAAACTCAACAATAAACCATTTTATGTATGAATAGAAAACAGTCATGGCTCATGCAGCAACAGCCTTGACTATTGCAACATGGCGAGAACATTTCCTCCTAAGGCACACTGATAGGTACAGAACAGAATAGCCAACAGTGTGAAATGAATCTCGTTTTGACTATTTTATAAAAAGGAAAAACACGGAAGAATATACATTAATATCGTGTAAATTTAAAACCCACGTTTCTTCAGCAAAATTAAAATCGATGTCAGCGCAAAGAGGGCCCATAAATCAGTTTTGGGGCATAGTTTTTCTAACTTAAAGACACGTAAAGAAACATTATTTTCAAATTAATAAAACTCTTGGACACCTCTCACAGTATTGCCATGTCTAGTTGTATGTGGGTTTTGCCGGAGTTGATGTCTTCTTTAGTTCTTCAGCATGAAGTATTCTGTTGTCAAGAAGTATGTCTACCACCTTCATGCCTGCTCTCACACTGCATTTCCAAAGAAACAGTGGCAACGGTAACCCCCCGCTTTCACAGATTAAGCGGGGGTGGTATTGACACTACTAATTATGTTTTAGCCTGTTCTGCCCGCAGCTTTGCAGAAAAAAGCTCTTAAAAAACACAAAGTAAGAGAAAACCCTAATAGAGGTCAGGAATCTGAAAGCCAATCGTAGTAAAGGAGGCCCAAATAGTGAAGTGATGTGAGAAAGAGCAGGAAAGAGTGTGCAGAGGCGTAGCTTCCATCTGTGCAGCAGGTGCAGTGATACCTTGGCGCAGAAGCTTGAGGGGCCCACTGAACCCTAATTATTGCTGTATGTTATAGTTTAAATACCAGCTGGGGCTAATTTTCTTACTGGCACTAGGGTCCAGGATACACTGACTATTCTCGGGGGCTTTCTTCACTTGGGCATCCTCGTTCCCTCAAGAGTGAAGGGCCCGCAGGAGCGAGCACTTTGATTGGCTGGCCGCAACATGAAAGAAAATGTGGCGGCAGCCGCATCCATTAAAGAACTGTCGGGACTTAATACCCTGTACTAAAATTGAAAAAAAGCAATGGAAGGGTAGGGGTATCCTGTCACCTGAGCCTTTGGGCGATGGGACCCAGAGGAGCCACCCTGGGGCCAAAATGTTTTTATTTTTTTATTTGTGATCACATGGTACTTCAGCGGGATTGTGGTAAAATGAAACAACAAAATGGCAACTATCATAGTTTTAGTGTTTAAATGGCACACTCCCAGGTCCCAGGGGTCAAAATGTATCATTATTTGGAGAGGGGGGGAGTGTGTGGATTCCCCCTCTCTGAGCTGATTACAGCCCCAGGGACCCCATCTGTGGGGCCTGACATATTAGTAAAAGGGGAGGAGGAGCCTGGCTCTCCTTCCCAACCCTCTAAGAGGAGGACCCTATTCCCCTGGCCGAAGTAATAAGGGGAGGGAGGCATGCAGCCCACCTCCTAGTGCCTCAATAAGGCTCTGGGAGCCCCATTCCCTGGGGCTGAATAACAAACAAAGGGGAGATTGGGCATGGGACCACCCTTCCTGAGCCACTCTAGGGCCCCGGGGACCCCATCCCCTTGACAAATTTATTTTAAAAGGGGAGGATGACCGCACGCTCCCCTCCTCATGTAGATATCGACCCCGGGGACCACATTCCCTGGGAAATTAAACTATACAGTGTCCCTGGGACGCTGTGGTTCCCTGCCCAGAAGAGTGTGGGCATACACTGCCAGCACTCTCCTGGAAAGGGAACTCAACTTTGCTCCTGCCTGGGCAGGAATAGTTAGAAAATGCTGCTCCCGCCCAGACTAGAGCAAAAGAAAGGTGCTGGCTTCTGCCAGCACCCAGTATGGTGCTGAATGGGGGGCTGGCTGGGGCTGTGGCGGCACTGGAACTCCCCCTTTGGCCTGAACAGTACCAGCAGTGTGAGTGCCCCTGGTGGGCACTGGAGCACTCACCAGAAATTTAAAAAAAGGGCCGGCACCCTCTAGTAGCGCCTGCTCGGGCTGTGTGGGGCCTTGGACCCCCCAATTGTGGCCCACTAAAAAAGTGGAGCTGTGGGTGCACTGTATGGTCTTTATACATGACTCAATAAAAAGCAAAACTACAGAAACACATCAGGGAAAAGGAAATACTCTTACAGGCCAGGGAAACTAACAATGCAACACGAAGTAAATGAATGAAATGTAAACAGGGACTTCATTACTGCCTTGAATTACAGTAACCCCTTCGCTGCTAGGCCTCACCCCCCCCTGTGCTAAGCCTTTTTTTGTCTTTTTGGGGTAGTTTGTGCTTAGGCCCCTGTAACTTTTTGACCACATAAGGTATCCACGCCAAATTTGCGTCCTTTTCTTCCAACATAATGGGGATTTTAAAGGTACCCAGAGTTTGTTGATTCCCCTGGAGGGGACCCAGAAATTAGCCAAAATACAGCAAATAATTTTTTGGGGGGGGGAATGGGAAAAAAGTGCTGCAGAAGAAAGCGCCTGTTTTTTTCCCTGCAAACGATATCAACAAAGGGTTTGTGGTGCTGAAATCACCATCTTCCCAGCTTTCAGGGACTGACAGACTTTTGTCAGAAAACCAAAATCTTTTACACAGTTTTGGCATTTTACTGGGACATAGCCTATTTTTGCAATTTTTTGTGCTTTCAACCTCCTTCCAGTTAATGGTAGAAATGGATAGGAAAGCAATAATGGATCCTGGAAAGCTATACATTTCAGAAAAGTAGACAACATTCTGAATTTAGCAAAGGGTCATTTGTGTAGATCCTTCAAGGTTTCTTTATAGAAACTAACAGCTGAAAATAGGAAAAATAGAAAATGAGTTGAAAAAAACAGCCATTTGTGCCAACATTTTCACCTGTAACTTCTACTAAGTATGACAGATTTTTAAAAGCAATATACCGTTACATCCGCTGGACCCTCTTGGTTGTGGGGATACATAGGACTTGTAGGTTCACCAAGAACCCGAAGAACCCAGAGCCAATAACTGTGAGCAGCGTCTTGCAATGGTTTTTTATTGTGTACCGGGTCAATACCAATTTATTTGGGAAAATAAAAACAGTAAAAAATCGGTATGAAAGACACCTATGTATTTCCGAAAAGGGAACAAAATATAGAGTTTAGAAGCAGCAGCTATTTGCACATCTCCGAAATTGTGGGTACCCATACTAGCATGTGAATTATAGGACATTTTTCAAAGTGACTTCTTTTTTACACATTGTCTTACATTTGGAAGGCAGAAATGCATCGAAAGTCAATAGGTAATAACAGTTGCACTACAATTCTGTGTTCCTCTAAGTCTCCAGATAAAAATGGTACCTCACTTGTGTGGGTAGGCCTAGTGCCCGCGACATGAAATGGCCCAAAATGCAACGTGGACACTCCACATTTTTACAGTGAAAACAGACCTTTTTTTTGCAGAGTGCCTAGCTTTGGATTTTGAACCCTAGCTCAGCCGGCACCTAGGGAAACCTAGCAAACCTATACATTTTATGAAAACTAGACACCCAGAGGAATCTAGGATGGGGTGACTTGAGTGGCTCTCACCAGGTTTTGTTACCCAGAATCCCTTGCAAACCTCAAACTTTGTAAAAAGAAACACATTTTCCTCACATTTCTGTGATGGAAAGTTCTGGAATCTCCGTGGATCCACAAAATTCCTCCCACCCCACATTCCCCAAAGTCTCCCGATAAAAATCGTACCTCACTCGTGTGGGGGGGGGCCAAGTGCCCACGGCAGGAAAGGGCCCAAAACATATTGTGGAGACATCACAATTACCTATCACAAAACGACCTGGTTTTGCAAGGGGGGTCACCAGGGTTTTTGGCCCCGGGCTCGGCAGCCATCTAGGGAAACCTACCAAACCCACACATTTCTGAAAACTAGACACCTGGGGGAGTCCAGGGTGGTATGGCTTGCGTGAATCCCCCAATGTTTTCCTACCCAGAATCCCCTGCAAACCTCAAATTTAACTGAAAAAAATAAAAAAATTCTCAAATTTCTGTGTGGGAAAATTGTGGGATCACCGGGCTGACACAAATTTCCTACCACCCAGCGTTCCCCCAGGTCTCCCGATAAAAATGGTACCTCACTCGTGTGGGTGAGCCAAGTACCCGCGACAGGCAAGGGCCCAAAACGTACTGAGGAGACATCAAAATTACCTATCACAAAACAACCGGGTTTTGCAAGGGGGGGTCACTGGAGTTTTTGGCCCCGGGTTCGGCGGCCATCTAGGGAAACTACCAAACCCACACATTTATAAAAACTAGACACCCGGGGTAGTCCAGTGAGGTATGGCTTGCCTGGATCCCCAAACGTTTTCCTACCAAGAATCCCCTGCAGACCTCAAATATAACTGAAAAAACCACATTTTCCACATATTTTTGTGTGGGATCACCATGCCGGCACAAATGTCTTGCCCCACAGCGTTCCCCTCAGTCTCCCGAGTAAAATGATACCTCACTTGTGTGGGTGTCCAATGCAGAAAGGGCTATAAATGTTTTTTTTTTTAAATGTAGCACTTAGAATTCGCTGTGCTATACCCTTAATCCCTATGTTTTCGGCTCTTCCCAGTCACAGGCCCTTACCCCACCCACACAAGTGAGGTATCATTGTACTCAGGAGACTGAGGGAAATGCTGTGTGGTAGGACATTTGTGCCGGCACGGTTATTTCACACACAAATATGTGGAAAATGTGTTTATTTCAGCTACATTTGAGGTTTGCAGGGGATTCTGGGTAGGAAAACGTTGGGGGGTCCACGCAAGCCATACCTCGCTGGACTCCCCCGGGTGTGTAGTTTTCAGAAATGTGTGGGTTTGGTAGTTTCCCAAGATGGCCGCCGAGCCTGGGGCCAAAAACCCAGGTGACCCCCCTTGCAAAACCAGGTTGTTTTGTGATAGCTAATTTTGATGTCTCCTCAATACATTTTGGGCCCTTGCCTATCGCGGGTACTTGGCCCACCCACGCGAGTGAGGTACCATTTTTATCGGGAGACCCGGGGGTAATTCTGGATGGTAGGAAAATTGTGGTTTTTCTGATACCAGAATATTATTCTCACAGTAATGCAAGAAAAATGCCTGACTATAGTCACTTTTTGAGGTTTGCATGGCATTGTGAGTAAAAAAACTTTTTGGGATCCATGAGAGGCACACCACCCAGCACTCCCCATTTTTTTGGGTTTACGGAAATATCTAAAGTTGGTAAATTTTCCCTAGAGACAGACTACACCTTAGCACAGAAAGACAGATGAGACAAATATGACTGCCTATCCATCTGTTCCTCAAGTACACACACATACTGGTTGAATTTGGCACGAGGGTGACTGAAAGGTTCAAAATGTATATTTTACTAACAAGAGATTTCACAAAAAGGAAATGCACTGTTAATAATTAAAAGGTTAAAAACCTGAACCAATGACTCACAGCTCGTGAGCTGTAAAGCCACGACAAGGCACCAACCTCTTTACAGGCCATTCACATACCTTTCATACTTGACACACACTTTCACACCACCAGCTGCGGCCCCAGCACATTACAACACTCACATCAACAGACAATGTGGAGACAATGTACACCCTGGCAGAGAGAGACAGAAAAGAGAAATATTACTTCAAAACAAACAATTCCTTAAGTACACACACATTCTGGTTGGATTTGGCACGAGGGTGAGTGAAGGTTCAGCGCGTAAAATTCTATTAACAAGAGATTTCTCAAAAAGGAAATGCACTGTTAATAATTAAAAGGTTAAAACCCTGAACCAATGACTCACAGCTGGTGAGCTGTAAAGCCACGGCAAGGCACCAACCTCTTTACAGGCCATTCACACACCTTTCATACGTGACACACGACCATTCACACCGCCAGCCGCAAGCCCAGCACATTATAACATTCACATCAACAGACAGTGCCATTCAAAGGCCCATCACTTTCATATGCCCACATGACTGACACAGCAATCCCACCGGCTGGTGGTTGATATAGAGTGTGCAGTGGCGTTTGGCTAGCAGAGTGTGTAATGACCAGCAGCAAGTCACTACTCACACAGCCAAGTGCCAGCTCACAAACACCGCTAGCCAAGCGCCAGCCCACGCACACCGCCAGCCAAGCGCCAGCCCACGCACACCGCCAGCCAAGCGCCAGTCCATGCACACCACCAGCCAAGCACCAGTCCATGCACACCGCCAGCCAGGCGCCAGCCCATGCACACCACCAGCCAAGCGCCAGTCCACGCACACTGTCAATTTTATTTTTTAACAAGATAGAAAACACATACCAATTGGAACTAGATACAAAACTATAACTACAAACACAACAGTGGTAACTAAAGACATCATTCTAATGCCAACCGTGAAACCGTAAACAACAAATAAAAAACCATACAGACCAGGCAGTACACTTTTAGACTCACGGTTGCTCCCAAAATCTCTTTTGAGTGTGATACAATCTGAAACATGTGGGCACACACAGCCTAGGATTAGAAGGACAATCGGCACAGTGCATACAACTCTCCTTCTGCCTCCTCTTCGCAAACAGACTCTACATCTCTTACAGGAATTGAGTTTTTTGGGCGTGGGAGGAATTAAATCGGGAAAGTGGGGATCTTTCAATCTAGCCACATCCTCCACCACTCCAACTCTAGGAACACTTGCCTGTTCCACTACAACAAGGCTGCCTATCACACACTCCTGAAACTGAACAAAAGTCATCTTTGACGCTGGAGAACACTCCTTGAACACAACAAAAGCATTAAAAGTTGCTAAATTAAAAAGATGGATGGCCAACTTCTTATACCAAATGCAAGCCTTACGAATAGCAGTGTAAGGTTCCAACCTCTGATCTACTCTATCAATGCCACCCATGTGCTTATTGTAGTCTACAATGCACACAGGTTTGCACACTTCAGCAACCTGACCCCAAACAGCCACAGGTGAAGTACTTTCATCATGGATGGTAGTCAGCATGTACACATCCCTCCTGTCCACAAATTTCACAGCTAGCAGTTCATCGTTACGCAAGGCACTGCCCTGTCCCCTCGGAAGCTTTTTGCAAACAAGCTCTTTTGGGTAACCTTTACGGTTAGAGCGGATTGTGCCACAAGCAAGACTGTCCACTTTGAACAATTCCTTAAACAATTGCACAGCAATGTAGAAGTTATCTAGGTACAAATGGTGACCTTTATTAAAAAAGTCCTCTTGCAAGTTCCCACAGAATTTTCTCTGAAACTCCTAAAGTGGACGGACAACCAGGGAGGACAATAGTGGAATCCCTACCAGTGTACACCCGGAAATTATAGACATATCCTGTCCTACTCTCAGACAACATATACATTTTAATTCCATAACGTGCCCTCTTGCTAGGAATGTAGTGTCTAAAAACCAAACAACCCTTGAACAGGACCAAAGACTCATCAATAGCTATTTCTTTCCCTGGAGTATAGATCTCTGAAAATCGATCTAAAGTGATCAAGAACAGGCCGAATCTTAAAAAGACAGTCACAGTCAGGGTGATCTTGTGGCAACGCTGAAGCATTATCAACAAAATGCAGCATCCGAAGCACAAGTAAATACCGATCACGACTCATAATTGCAGGAAATATGGCCGTTGCCATCAATGGACTGGTAGACCAATATGAAGCCATGGACAGCTTCCTTATCAAGCCCATCAAAAAAGTAAAACCCAAAAACTTCTTCATCTCATCCAAATTTGTGGGAGTCCACCGGCTAGCTCTAGAGTGGGGCCTAAGTCTGTCACTGTTGTCCCTCAAATACTGTTCAGCATACAAATTAGTCTGCTCAACAATCTCAGCCAAAAATACATAATCCATAAACAACTGAAAAAACTGTATAGGCAAAAAATGTTCACAATTCACTCTACACCCTGCATCACCACTAAAGGCAGGCAACACCGGCTGCACCATGTTTGGATCAACCCAGAGTCCAGCACTTCCAATGGGAAGCCTTTCAGCCCCAGACTGCAAATCCAGATGCCTCTTGCTGCACCATCGACACATCAGTGTCCTCCTCTAAAACAGGCAATTCATCCGCACTGAGAGTAGCTTCACCCGCACTGAGAGTAGCTTCATCATCAGATAATTCCTCATGGACAGAAAACTCACTGCCAGAATCTTGCACCTCCTCCTCTCCCTCAGACGCACTGTCAGTCTCATAATCATGGTCAGAGGAAGTTTCAAAATGCATACCAACCACCTGCTGAGCAGTAATTCTGCAGCTATCCATAATCCTTACTAACAAAGGTAACTTGTCAAACAAGTCAACAACAACAAACACTTTGTAGAATAAGTAATAAACAAAATGTGGCTTTATCACAAAGACCTATATACTCCAAAACTATACCACTCACTTGTCAGAAGCAGATAGACTCACCACCACCTACTCTGCACAGACACAGCAAGGACCAACAATATCCCACTAAAAAAGAAAAAGAAAAGAAAATTACACATAAGACAACGCAAAAGACATCGCAAAAATTTCACGCTCAAAACACAAACTAAATATGCTGCTTTTATGACACCACTTTTTTCACTCATGCATGACAATAATACTCATTTGTAGTAAACACAACAAAAAATGTTTTTCTTACCAAATAAATGCAACTACGCAAACCTGCAGATCAACCACTGCGGAAACCGCAAACAAGATCAAAAAGCTTTGCACTAGAATAAAAAGGAGAAATAAAACATTACAATCACATATGCAAATAATGAACCAGTCCACACACAATCTACCAGCCAAGCTCGGGGTAGGTGAGCCTAAAAGCACAAGGCCGATCTGCCCCCAAGGGGGGCAGAAACAGCCAAAATATTCACCCCCGTAAAAGGGGAGCGGCATTTGCCCAAGGAGCCGCTCCCCAACAACATTTTTTTTAAAACCTGGTGTCTAATGGCTTCTGCCCCCCTTGGGGACAGATGGGCCTGAAAACATATGGTCTATCTGCCCCCAAGGGGGGCAGAAACGGCCACAATATTCACCCCCATAAAGGGGAGTAACCCTGGCCCAAGGGGCGCTCCCCACAAACATTTATATAAAAATAATAAATCCCTGGTGGCCTATTGGGCCAACTAAAATATTTTTGGGCCAATCTGCCCTCCCAGGGGTGCAGAAACAGCCACACAAAATGCCCCTCAAAGGGGAGTGACCCTTGCCTGAGGGGCCGCTCCCCACAAACATTTATATTAAAAAAGTTAATCCCTGGTGGCTCAGTGGGCCATCTAAAATATTTTTGGGCCGATCTGCCCTCCCCAGGGGCGCAGAAACGGCCACATAAAGTGCCCCTCAAAGGGGAGCGACTCTTGCGCAAGGGGCCGTTCCCCACAAACATTTATATAAAAAAAAATCCCTGGTGGCCTACTCGGCCATCTGAAATCATTTTGGGCTGATCTGCCCCCCCGCCCCCAGGGGGCAGCAACGGCCACACAAAATGCCCCCCAAAGGGGAGCGACCCTTGCCCAAGGGGCCGCTCCCCACATGCATTACATATATTAAAAAAAACAAAAACAAAAAAAATCCCAGGTGGCCTAGTGGGCCATCTAAAATTATTTTGGACCGATCTGCCACCCCTAGGGGGGCAGAAACGGGCAAACAAAATGTCCCCCAAAGGGGAGCGACCTTTGCCCAAGGTGCCGCTCCCCGCATGCATTAGTAACATAAAATAAAATGAAAAGAAAACAAATCCCTGGTGGCCTAGTGGGCCATCTAAAATTACTTTGGGCCGATCTGCCCCCCCAGGGGTGCAGAAACAGCCAAACAAAATGTCCCCCAAAGGGGAGCGACCCTTGCCCAAGAAGCCACTCTCCGCATGCATTACAAATTAAAAAAAATAAACTAAAATAAAATAATCCCTGGTGTCTAGTGGGCATTCCTGCTGCACGATCGCTCGATCGTGCAGCAGGAATGCTCAAAGAGACATCGGAGGAAAGGAAAACCCTTTCCTTTCCCCTGATGCCTCTTTGATTACAAAATCCCCCCTCTCCGGAGAGAAACTCATCTCCGCTGTCCTGGATGCGGTGGAAGCAAATGGCTTCCACCGCGTCCAGTTTCATCTAATGATGTAGACGAGCATACGCGGCCACTCGCATTGAGAAATTTGACCACCCGCATTGAGAAATCTCGCCAGGAGATTGATTTCCCTCGTTCATGCTTGCCAACTTGACGTTGATGATCGCGAACAAGGAAAAATCTCGCCTGGAGGTGGATTTTCCTCGCTCGTGCTCGCCAACTTAACGTTGATTAACACGAGCGAGGAGTTTTACGGAACTCCGCGAGCTCCGCGTAACGCGGAGTGTGGAAAACTCCACAAGCGGAGTTCACCGCCCAGACTTACTTTTAACCATGCATTTTTATGAATCTAGGTTGCCCCTTTCGTCTCCAACTCTCAGTGCAGAGAAGGGCTTGTCTCCAAAAGGACCATGGCCAAAGAAGCCTAAAAAGGAATCTGTTCCAAAAAGGCGTGGCCTATTTAATTAATTGTGTGGCTTAAAACATCTGAAGTAGAATCTTGCTCCTAAAGCGTGCCACTTGAAACGTATTTCCCCCATGTTAGTTTTCTTCAGTTGGATATTGATAGATTACAGAGAAATGAATGTGCCCCTAAATCAATTCAGACCTATTGACTTTGCCAGTGCTTATTAGCAATATCAATAAATGAATAACTCGAATGATAATGTTGTGAATAATTAGAATTGAAAATGTATCAATTCTGAAAATATGAGACTGTGAATTAAACATTAATAAGTTCTGTGGAAGGGGTAGCTTTAGAGTGAATTATTTACTTCAGTTCTTTCTTCTGTACTGTTTTCCTTTGCATTCTCTCATTTTGCCATACACCTCTTTCTCCCTGCATCTTTCTGAAATCCCCCATCTGCATATCTTACACATCATCTCCTTCATCACGCTTTTCACTCTTCACCATGCCCTCGCACACGAACGCAATCAGTCTCTCTCCTCCACTATAAACACAGAATTTTCTTTTCCTTTGGCACAGTCCTTATTTTCATACTGGTACTTCCATCCCCCACTTTCACACTCACATGAAGATTGTTCTGCAGAAAGGCCTTTGATTGGATGAGCATATAGTCTGCCTACCTTTTTGACCTAGAGTCATCTGTTTCATGAAGAAAACTACAGAGGCACAACATCTATCAAATACAAACACTGTTAGCGGATGCAAGATACCTAAAATGAAAACAGGGATTGCACCGCTGACATGTATTACTTCAGGAGTTATTACAGTAATCGACAAGTGTTTTAGGGAGCAAAATTAATGACGTGAACATATAGCCTGGCACACACCAGTTTCACAGTAGATGAGCGTTTCTCTTAGGGCAAAAAGGCCCCTAGGGTAATTGTGTTGCAGGAAGCCTCAACAAGTGCCTCCTGCTCCCATCACAGTCAGTCCTATGACATCCCTGGCCCTCTTGCCCACTGGATTTGCCTGCCCTGCTGCGCACTAAGAGAAAGACAAGTTTTCAAGCCACTCGTCTTTTTTTATTTAATGGCGAGCTATTGCAGCGGTCATGATCGTTCTCCTGGTGTTTAATGCCGTGAGGTATCCCTCACAGGCTCTAGGCTCAGGGGAGAGTAAGGTGCGCGAGCATGTACGCACCTTGATCAGTGGTGGCTGGCATCTACGGGGAGAGGGGGTGGGTGCGTGTGCGCAGAAAAAAATAATTAAAAAAATAAACAGGAGCGCAAATAAAATTAAAATATATTAAAAAAACACTTACCTCACGGCAAGACCTTCTCGCTACGGATCTCGTCGGGACTGTAATGCAGGCCCCAGCAACTCCCTTGACCAATGCTGGTGCTGCTCTCACCAGCATGAGAGCAGCACCCTGATTGGAGTGAGTGGTGCTCCACTGCGCTCTGGAGGCCTGCACTTGCTCTAACCCGGCTGTCAAAGGCACATGCACACTTTGAAAAGTGCACATAAAGCCCACCCTCCTCCCTGCTGCTGCTCTCACTAAGCCCTGCCCCTTCCTGACTCTCAGTTCCGGACAGGAGGCTGAAAAATAAAATGGTAATGAATTGCCATTTTATTTTTCATCTCAGAGTTTGGGGGCATTTAAGTGGGGCGACGCTCCTTCACTCCAAAGGAGGAGCGGCACCTGACCTTGCTGGTAACATAGCTCCAAACAAACAGTGTGTGCTTTAAGCGCACCCCGAGTTGGCACCCAGTGCTGTGGCACCGCTACACTTCCCTAAAATCGGTCCTGTAGACATATGTAAGTACCCAGGAGAATGACAATTGCGCGTGCTATTTGTTTTCGTCTTTATCTAAGAGCAATATGATTTTCTGCATGTAGAATCCTCTTTGTCTGCACCCCTAAAGTTTTCTGGATTTTCCTGCTACATTTCCATCCTGGATACAAATTTAATCTTTTCCTTGACAGTAGAAATTGTCAAAAAGTATCAGTGGTGGAAATGGGCTTTGCAAATATTTGGAAAAAATAACAAACATGCAAGTTTATAGGTCTTTCTAAGGCATCACCACCCTGCATCATCCATTCCATCGCACTGGGACCATACTGCTGTAATATGTGAGAATAAGTCTCGTCATGAATATCATTTCAAGCTTTGTGATTGCACAACATGAAGCAACACTTCAAAAACAAGTCTTTTGTGTTCCTCAGTTCAATTTAGGTGTGCAAATGGCTTTGTGAAATGAACTTCTGTGCCATCATCTTGAAAGACAACAAACTACAGCCTTCCCTGATGTAAAAAGTAATCCTAAATGTGTCTGTTTCTTTGACTGCGCACGTAGTTCAAACCATTTGACGCGATAATTCATCTAATTGTTTCATGGTGTGCAGCAATGTTTCCCCTCCAGTCATGTGGACCAATAACTTCTACTTTCAAAACATCAAGCTCTCTGTTTCAGTGTAACCCTGCACAGTCATTGCACTTTGTTGGTCCAACACTTTTATTCATTCTTCACTTTGTAATTAATTTTCCACTGACCTTTTCAACAAAACTTTCATAAATTATATATCCATTTAAGTATTTAATTATTTTTCAATCTCTTCAATTTATCAAAACACTGGTTTCTAGTGTTCAAACTCTGGACTGTTTTAATAACAATCAAATTATCAATACATTTCAAACCTGATTTGGTTCCTTTTCAGGAAGTAAATCAATCCTTTGAAATGTATTATTCCATTGATGTAACTACAAAGAAAGCACAAAATATACTATGATAGAAAGTTGCAGCAGACAAATCACAGACCATTAGGTATGACATCACTTTTATCCTCCCACCTGAAGTGTTGTTCTTGCTTTCCTTAACATGCTAAATATATTCCAGAGTCAGCAGACCACCATGTCTTGTATGGCATTTAAATAAAGTACGTTTTTAGGTCTCGCCTAGGCAGCGCTTGCGCTGTCTCGTTGAGACATGCAGTATACACTCTCCGCCCATCTTTTTCATTGGCTTGTGTCTTAAATGCTGCCTTCCGATTGGTTGTAGGCTTGTTAGTCCCTCCTTATGATGGACATGTCTTCATTTGTGTCCTTCCACGGCTATTGGCCCCTTTACTGCACAGACTACTTTCTTCCTGTACCTCCCCTCCTCCCTCCACGCTTCTCTCCCACACGCAGGCCGCCGTACCCAAGCATACGTCATCGCCACAGCGCTTCCTGTGCCTCCCCCCTCCCTTCGCGCTTCTCTCCAGTGTCACATCTTTTCCTTGTTTTAGAACCACGCAGGCCACCGTACCCAGGCATACGTCATCGCCACGGCGCTGTGATTGGGCCGTTTCAATAGTCGCAGGCTACTTGAATTCAGAATACAGCTGCCCTGCATAGGAAGAAGGAGAAAGTGCAGGAGCAGCTAAAAGTAGCGATCGAAGCCGGAGGAGTTCGCGCGCATAGAACACCGACACAAGCATTGAGCAGTGCACCGAAATGCAGCGAGCCGGCTGCAGGGGAGCCCCGCACTGATCCCAGGCTCACGCTGCTCCAGGGGGTGGCTACTCTGCACTACCGTCATGCACAGCACCTGATCCTCCAAAACCTACGATTAAACATTAATTACGACCTTCAATTATTCTTTTCTCTGCCTCTAGTGTTAATCTAACAATTGTGGGAATAGGTCCTACCTCAAGATGGCCGTCCCGTTACTTTTGGGTTTCGAACATTCGTGTCCTTTGTTTGTTTTTAGTGAAGGTTTCTTGGGTGTCAGTGAGCAGGGCGCGTGCTGGGTGGCGTGCGTGTGACGTTTCCTGGCAGAGTTGGGCTCAGCTGTTTGCGCTATGCCAAAGTGCCGGTGTCTCTGTTGCGGGGGCCGCAGACAAAGTCCCACAAAGGCCACAGAGTTCCAGAAGTTTTCATAAATCCGCTGGCGGAGCACACTTTGCTCTGCCTGCATCAAAGCTTCGTCGCCTCAGAGCCGCATTATTTGTGTCCAGTAGCGGGTAGTGAACTGATCGGGTCCCTCCCCATGGGCCATCACCGCGCAGAGCATGGAGGGGGTGGGGGTTGTAGCTGCCCTTTGCGAGGTTCCGCAATATCGCCCCTTTTTTCGCCCCCTTCTGCACTTTTGCCCTACAAATCTGCCCCCGTTCCCTTTCCTGCCAGCCCCAACCTGCCCTGCCAGGCTCCCTGCACCATTGTTCCAGATTACTCTCCTCCTGCACTGACCCCTTCAGAGCCCTCCTCTACTGCCCGTCCAGACCTCCTCTTTAGGAGCTCCCTTTTGCACTGCCGTCCTAGCCTCCACCCCCGCTGAAGGTGCAAGCAATAGAGGAATGACGGGTCCAGATTAATAACCGGGGCTAGTCTAGAAGTATGCTGAAAAGGATCAGGAGGTAAGGGCTCAGGTCTTTCATTTTTTGCAGCTATAAAGGTACTCTCCATTACTAATCAATTTCATCTAAAGCGCTTCAACCTCTCGCCAAGAGTAGTAGGCGCTATAAAATGTATACTGTGTTGACAAAGGATTTTCTCTTTCGTTGTCGAAACACCATTGAGTGCTCGCAGTCAGCCCTGCAACCGCCCACCAAGAGATTTCAAGAGCAGGTTTATAATAATTTATGCCAAGCAAAGGGACGGAATGCAGTGAGAATGGAAGTTAACTTGATGTGTGTAACTTGTATAGCGCACATCAAACGTGCATTTCTCTCGCCGATTAATAATCGTTTTCAACGTGCATGTTAGTGGTACACTTGTAACCTGCGCTCCTTCTGCCGTATGAACTCAACCCCCTGAACTGTTTTATCAGTGGGGAATGTGAGTGTGCTTTACAAATCGAAAGACGGAGTAAAACTGTTATAAATATTTTTTTTAAAGACAATTTTTATTCGTCAAATTACACAGATAATGCGGTACTCTGCACACCAGAGCCAACCGCCCAATCAAACAACAACAAGGAAGTGATTCCACTGGATTTGACATTTGCTAGGTATATAGGAGCATATATGCATAACTAAAGATAACGTACCCCAACTCCCCCCCACCCTTGCCCCTCCCCCCCCCCCCCCGGGATCACATCAGGTCTTCACAGTCCGGCTCATGCGGCTTTCCAAGCAGAGCGTCCCTGTTTACAGGCTCCCCACAGAAGGCTCCTTCCAAGTTCAGCATCACTGTGGGAAATTATGCCGGGAGGGAATCCTCAGATACTGGTACTGGTTCCAGCCATAGGCCCCGATAGTCTGCCCATCTTTTCCATATCTTATAGTGTTTACGTGGACAGCCCCTGGCAACAAATATAGGTTTCTCCAGCCCCATGCAGAAGTCTAGGCCATTCTTCCAAGCTGTGACCGAAGGGGGCCGTGGAGCCTTCCATGCCCTGGCGATATCCCTTTGGCCAGGGTAAAACCCAGGAGCATCAAATGCCTTTTGCATATATTTCCCCCCACTCCCTCCACAATGTGCAATAGAGCCAAGCGCGGTGTACGGGGGAGCTCCCATCCCAACACTTCAGCCAGACAATCAAATACCCCCCTCCAGAACCGGTCTAGGGACAGACAATCCCATATTGTATGTAGCAGTGTGCCCTCCTCTCGATTACACCACAGGCACACAGGGGAAGCTATCAGCCCTGCCTTCCATAATCGCGCTCGCGTGTAGTAGACCCTATGCAGGAATTTGAATTGGACCAATCGGAAGCGTACTGCTATGGCCGCCCCCCGTGGGGACGCCAGGGCCTCGTTCCAGTCCTCCTCGTCCATAGGACCTACGTCCCTCTCCCAATCCCCCTTGAGCTTCTGAAGGGTGGGGGAGCAGTGGGTAACCAGCGACTGATAGATCTGAGAAATCTTGCACTCCTTGAGATCTCCCATAAAAACTTTGGCCTCGATGGGACTAAACTCGGGCAGGGACTCTAAGCCCTCCAGACTAGGGGTCAGGGCGTGTCTAAGTTGGAGATAGCGATAAAACTGAGCCCTTGGCATGAGAAATTCCCTCTGCAAGTCCTGAAAGGATTTGAGCGTCAGCCCCCTCATAATATCCCCTAGAGTCGAGATGCCAATATTGTCCCATCCTCGGAAGCCCTGCAATGCCACCAACTGCGGCAGCCGCCCATTGTTCCACAGGGGGGTTTCCCGGGTCAATGTGCCCCACCATCCCGCGCGGCGGAGTGCCTGTCGCCAGATCCGGAATACCACTCCCGTGGCCGACGGCAGGGAGCCCCGCAGCTGCGCCGAGTAAAGGATCGTGTGTACAGAGGAGTGCCCCATAAGGTACCTTTCCAGCGCGTATGCTGGGTCCGCCCTATCGCCATACCACCACTCATTGAGAACCAGCAGGTGCGATGCTTGGTATTAAGAGAGGACATCCGCGGACGCCAGCCCCCCGCAGTAGGTGGATAGGAAGCACGTCCGAATCGCCACCCGCACCTTGCCCCCCTCCCATAGGAACTGCCCCAGCGCTGCGTTAACCTGTCGAAACCACCGGGGCGGGATCTGGTACGGGTGGTTCTGCAACTGGTAGAGGAGCCGAGGAAGCACCACCATCTTGAAGATGGCCGATCGACCAAATATTGACAGTGGCATTCGAGACCAAGACTTGATGTCTGCCCGTATTCATTCCCAGACCAGGGCTAGGTTGCGTTCCCAGGAAACTGTGGGGATATCCGATATAAACACCCCAAGATACTTCAGCCCTCCCACTGCCAGCTGGATCGAGGACGCCCACTCCCCAACCTTCGTTGAAGCACCTATCGGCCACAGTGTGGACTTGCGCGGATTCATATATAGCCCTGTCGTTTCCCCAAAGATCTGCATGATGCGCAGCAACCGCGGACCCGTCCTATCGATGGCTGTAAGAAAGAATAGAACGTCGTCCGCATATAAGGCAATCCTATCGGACAGCCCCGAGGCCCACTCAAATCCCTGTACTTGTGCGTCTAGGCGCACCCAGGCTGCCAGTGGCTCCATGGCCAGGGCAAATTGGTACGGGGGCAGGGGGCAGCCCTGTCGCGTGCCCCGCTGGATAGGGAATGGAGACGAGCACGCTCCAGCCACCCGTACGGAGGCCGTCAGATCCGTATAGAGCAGGGTGAGATATGAAAGGAAGCGCGGACCAAGATTAAGGCGCCGTAGTAGGGCAAAGAGATAGGTCCAACTGAGGGAGTCAAACGCCCTATCCATGTCTGCCAATAAGAGCGCGGCAGGTACCCCAAGTCGGCTCACTGACGCCACCGCCACATGAGCCCGCCTGATGTTATGTCTGGTCACCCTCCGAGGCATGAAACTGGCCTGGTCCATATGGACCAGAGTGGTAATATGTGGCAGGAGGCGATTGGCCAGGGCCTTCGCTAATATCTTGGCCTCCACATTAAGGAGGGAGATAGGGCGATAGGACGCATGTTGTTCTGGGGGCCTGCCCCGTTTGTGGAACACTACCACCTCCGCGTGCCGCCAATCCGGGGGAAGGGAGCCCCGCTCTCGGGCCTCCTCCACCGCCCGCCGATAGTGCGGGCCCAGCTGCAAAGAATAGTGTTTGTAGAATTCACAGGGGAATCCGCTGGGCCCGGGCGCCTTCCCGGAATTAAGCTCTCCCAGGGCCCCACACAACTCCTCGTCTGTCAAGGGTAAGTCTAGTTGGTCGCGTACCTCATCGGTTAGGGCTTGAGGCGGGAGATCATTGATGAATCTCTCAATATCCGCCGCAGAGACGCATTCACTGGGGGTATATAGCTCGGTGTAATACTGGGCAAAGCTGTCAGCCAAAGCCATGGGGTCCACGAGAATTTTGCCTGTCGGCCCCAGGACACCTGGCGGGACCAGAGGGCAGGACATCCCCTGGCACAGCCGATGCAGCATCTTACAAGATTTGTCCCCCCATTGATATATCCTGCTGCGCGTTGCCAACCAGGCCTGTCGGGCCTCATCCAACAGCAGCGCGGCATAGCTCTGCTGTTCCAACAATAGCTGACGCCGTACTTGACCGCCACCTGCCTCCCGTCCCTGCCGCTCGAGAGCCTCTATATTTGCTTCTTGCTGTATGATCTCAGCCCTATGCTCCCTACGCGCTGCCGCACACCAGGAGATGTCCGCCCCCCTCATAGTGGGTTTCAGTGCTTCCCACAATATCCCGGGACTAGCGACTGATCCCTCATTTTCCTCTAGGTAGTGGGTAAGGGCATCCCGCATGTGTGACCTATAAGCCTCATTCTGTAAGTGCCATACCGAAAGACTCCATCTAAAGTGTTGCCGCCCCCGCCCCACCCGGATCGTGAGGGCCACCAGGGAATGATCCGAGAGCCCCCGCGGGAGAATCGCCGCCCCCACCACCCTGCTAACTGCCTCCCGAGGGACAAATATGTAGTCGAGCCTGGAGTAGGAGTCGTGCACAGCCGATAGATATGTATACTCCCGATCCGATCTGTGTAGATATCTCCATGTGTCCACCCATCCCAGTCCCGTCACTAAGGAGGAAAGTCTTGTGGAGTGATTCCCCCCCAGCGTCCTCCCTCCCTCCAACGATCCCTGGTTAGGTCCATAACATCATTCCAATCCCCGCCCACAACAGAGAGGATATCTGGCATGTCCGTCCAGAGAGCCATCAGCTTCTCCACCAGCGCCCATTGTAGTGGGGGCGGGGCGTAGACACTACCCAGCACTATGGGATCTTCCCCAATCTTGCCCTGGATGAATATATATCGCCCCTGTGTATCCGCCCAGTGTCTGCCGTGTGTGTAGGGGATTCTGCGATGGATCAAGATGGCTACCCCCGCGAGCCTCTCACAAAGCCCGAGTGGAAGACCTGTTGGTAGCCATATCGCTGCAGGCACGGGGCCTTCGTGCCCAGAAGATGCGTCTCCTGCAATAGAAGGATATCCGCTCCCGCCCGCTTGGCCTACTGTAGAATAGCCCCACGCTTGATTTTGTCTAGAGCCCCGCGCACGTTCCAGCTGACAATGCGAAGGGAACTTAGCGATGCCGGGCTCATGCCAGGGGTGCTAGTCATCTGAGCTCGTTTCAGTAATTGTAAACCAAGGTGGTATGCAGTTCCTGTTGTGAGCGGCAGGTTGTTGTGTATGTTTTGAGAGTATACACAATGGTGTACAATCAAAAGGCAGGAGAATGATTTCCTCCTTTCGGAAAAAGACCCTCACACACCCAGCCAGCTAGGTGTCATGCTTCATCATCGGGTCTGCTCCTTATCGGGTCGGCGCTGCAATACCCGATCGGCACCCGTGATGGGGCCTTCCTGGCGGAGATCTTTATTCCTTATGCCGTAGGGTGTAGTGCGCGTGAGGGCCCTTGATCAGTGTAGGTGTAGTGGTTTGAAGGGGTGTGGCAGAGTGAGGGGTAGGACAACCGCTGATCCATTGGACATCAGTATGACACTACACCTTTAGTGTCTACACCTGCCGGTACACGTTGCCGCGCATAATTGACCCAATTAGGGCTATGTTGTAGATCTACAGGTACCACTTTTTAGGGTGCTGTATGGGTGGTCATGACTTCTCTTTACGTAGTTCGGACCACCACCAGAAAGTGTAGGTAGATCTCACTTTGGTCCTGAGGAATTGCCGTCAAATGATAAGAGGCAAGAAACATGTTGACCCATAAAATATAGACGTATAACCCCGCAACCTTAGAGCAGGCATACGCGTTTTTTCATTTTTAACCAGGGTAGTGACCATATTTCATTAAAATTGTTTTGAGTGGATCACTATCTCCTATTTTAATTCACACCCCTTCAAACCACTACACCTACACTGATCAAGGGCCCTCACGCGCACTACACCCTACGGCATAAGGAATAAAGATCTCCGCCAGGAAGGCCCCATCACGGGTGCCGATCGGGTATTGCAGCGCCGACCCGATAAGGAGCAGACCCGATGATGAAGCATGACACCTAGCTGGCTGGGTGTGTGAGGGTCTTTTTCCGAAAGGAGGAAATCATTCTCCTGCCTTTTGATTGTACACCATTGTGTATACTCTCAAAACATACACAACAACCTGCCGCTCACAACAGGAACTGCATACCACCTTGGTTTACACGTAGTCACGGGCCTGTATGCTGGACCTATATTAAAAGGCCCTAGGTTCCCCTTCTTTGGGAATAAAACTCGTTTCAGTAATGGCACACCAAGGAGATCCGCGCCCATGCCGGCACCCAACACCACGAACTATGAGTAGAAGTGTGATCCCAACCCGTAAACAAACCCCCCCCCAACAAACCCCCCACCCTATACCTCAGAAACCTTGAAGCATCTGTCGCGGCGAGGTATGCCGACACCCCCAACGGGAGGATGCCGACCCCTCGACCAATGGATCCCCAACTTACAGCCCATAACACTTAGGGCCCGCGGCCCGCCAGGGATACCCTAGTGGGGGTCTCGGCCCGTATCACTTATTCTCCCTTTTGTAATTTACAAATGAGGTCCCTGTCCGCCCTCACGGGCCCTTCTTGCGGTCCCCCACAGCCGGCTGTGTCCCAGTTACATCCGTCTGGGAAGCCACCCCACAGGATTGTGAGCGGCGCCTGGACCGTGAACTCCTGACTCCTGTACGTTTCCAACGTGGTCCTTTCCTGCTGGCCTCACTCAAGGAGGAGTCAGACTCCCTCCCGGATTCTCTCCCAGGCGGCGTGCGTACTCCTATCCGCACTGTCTCGTCGGTCCACTTGAATACCTCCTCTGGTGTATCGAAGAAATGAGTGCGAGACTGAAAGATCACCCGTAGGCGGGCTGGATACAAGAGCGCATACTGAAGCTTAAGCTCTCGCAAACGGGCCTTCGCGGCCTGGAACGATTGCCTCTGTTGCTGGACCATCCGCGTGTAGTCCGGGAAGATGAGGACACGAGTGTTTTCAAATAGCAGGGGTTCCTTAAGCCTAGCTTGCTTCAGTATCAGATCCCGATCGATATAGTTCAGCATTTTGGCGATGACTGGTCGCGGGCGGGCCCCAGCCGGTGGCTTCTGCATGAGTGCCCGGTGGGCCCTCTCCACCACAAAGCACCGCGACAGGGCCTCGGGGGGGAGCCAGCTCTCGAGCCACTGCGTGAGGAAGAGCTCCATACTGCCACCCTCGCAGCCCTCCGGGAAACCAACGAAGCGAAGGTTGTTGCGACGGGCGCGTCCCTCTGCATCCTCCACCCGCAGCGCCAACCCCCTCTGGGTAGCCTCCATGGCAGCCACCTTTGTCTTTAGGATTGTGACATCGTCTTCGACTCCAGCTATTCGGGTCTCGGCTTCTGTTATGCGCAACACCGCGTTGCGCAGGTCCTGCCGCAGGAGCGCTACATCCGATCCTACGGCCCCTATCTTTGAGTCCAGCATATCTCGGGACTGAGTAATGGCCGCCATAAGCGCCGCATTGTCAGGCATCGGACCCTGCTGGCCCCCAGTCGCACCCGGACCAGTAAATTTGTCTATGGGGCCCTGTTTCGGCGCGCTGCTGCTGCCCTTGTCTCGCGTCATGTTATCCTCTAGGCGCCCCGCTTGAGTTCCCGAGGTACACAATGTGCGGCCTCCTCCCGGTGGCTGTGTCGCTCCCCGACTGGCCCCCCCGCGGCCCGATCCAGCCGCCGAGCCGAATGGTATGTAGAGAGGCCCCGGGGCCAGGGCCACGTATTCCCCTCGAGGCCCGTGCACCACTGTAATTCAGGTGCGAGGGGGCCCCCCAGTTGCCAGGCAAGAATGCAGGCCCCCAACTGCACTGGGCTCCGCCACCCCAGATGCCAGGCTCGTGGCTGGCAACCCTCCTTTGGGCCCTGCCACCCCTCACCAACGTCCGGGCACCAGGAGCACCTCCGCGGTCCGATTGACCGCTGAAACGGAGTGCCCAAACGCTCCAGGGGCCGGGAGGGGGGGGTGGAAGAAGCAGCCCCTCGATCCAGAGCGCCCGTCACCCTGGGGCCCGGAGTCCACCAGCGACCACGCTCGTGCGTCCCCACTCCCCGCGGGCCGATCGCACCGCCAAACCCCCGCAGATGGACCAAGACAGGAGGGGGGGGGGAGAGATTTCGGCGGGGACCGCCTGTCACAGAATTGCCGCTGGCCCAGACAAACGGACAAACGGGGGAAGCCGCTGACCCACTTATGCCGCCAATGATGCTCGGGCCGCGCACTCAGCTCGCAGGCCCCCACTCCTTACCTCCGCGGCCCGAAAACGGCCGCCCAGTCGTCCCGCCCACCGCCGGCAGAGGCACAATGCCCGGTCCTGTGCAGGCGCTCGAGCCAGGCACGTCGTCGTCTCTTCCTCCGGCCCACCACAGGGCCGCTGCCCAGGAGGTCCGCGCCTCACGCCGCCGCAGGCAGCACTTGAGCTCCCGGTCTCCCACGGGTGCACTAGGCCGCGTCCCGGGATGGCCTCGGCCCGCTGCAGCTCCCGCTGTGTCACCGCCAGCCACAAATAAACGGCACCAAATGTCGCCCACAGTCACAGGCACCTCCGGAGGGTGCAGATCTATTTAGAGAACAGGATAAATCGACGGATAAATGGCGGGCTGGACGGAGCTCACTCAGCACACGTCCGCCATGCTGGCTTGCCAAGCCACGCCCCCCTGTTATAAATATTTTTAAATCCTAAGAGAGCTGTGTATGCCACCTCCTTTATTCAATATATAAATATAATAATATTGCCCTTTTTAGTTTTTCAAAAAACATATATCTGCGGTATTACCGTGGAAGGTTACTATTTAGTTTGTGACCTAGCGTTGCAATGCCAATCGGTCTCGCTATTGGGATCTTATATGTATTTAGCTATGCAGCACATTAGCGGAGGGGGAGCGTGACACTCTGCATTTTAGCTAATGTCTGCGGAGGGCTTCTGCTGCCTCAAAAAGCGCCTTCTTTATTGATACGCACTTACCCTGACTTCTAGTGCGAAAGTGATTCAGCACCCACGCTAATGTGCTGCATAGCTAAATACATATAAGATCCTAATGGCGAGACCGATTGGCATTGCCAATGCTTGATTTAAATGCAGTTCCTTTTTCTTTAAGGAAACAGGTCTACAAGTAAGAAAAAAATGTACTTTAAAAAAAAAAAATAAGAGTTTGAGTTGGCAGAGAAAGAAGCAAAGGCAACATGAGTAGTGGGTAAATCAGAAGTGGAATTGGGTTGCTTCACCACAAGGGAAATAGAAGACTGAATGTGGTTACTTCACCGGTAGTTCCACAGCAAATCCTCAACAGTTTGTTTCTAAACTGATGAAGTCCAATGAAGAAAAATACAATGGCTAACTATCTTTGCCAAGCTAAACTTATTGCACAAAAGCAGACTGTAGAAGTCCCACAGAAATCCAGGAGTGATTGCATCAACACGTGACAGTCCTTCATTCTACCAAATAGAGGTAGCAGGAGCATGACTGAATAGTGTAGGGAATTTCCTGCACAAGATTGACAAGCACTGGTTTCTGGCCGTTTCCTTTTTAAAGGAGATCACACTATACCAGATTGTGGAAAGCCAGAAGTGATGTTAGTGTCTCGATCCCGATATCTGTTCGCAGTTGGGATCATAAGAAACAAAATGGGACTGAAACTGTGATACTGTATTGAACAATGTGTTTTATTGGGAAAGCAATTTGAACCATATGAAACCAATTGTTATTTTAATTGTAACATACAGAGTTTTAGTTAATTTTAAGTATGCATATAATATTGGGACGTACCAAAATACTTAGTGATGAGTTTACATGGTTTTATCTTGTAACTGATGATGATTTTTAACTAGAATATCATATTTATTCCTACATGAATTTTGCTCTATATCAAACAAGTGTCTAACACATGTGTACAGTACTGTTGTGTATAGGTAACTGGAAAATTGTTTGGTTGTTTGTGCGAAACTTTTATGGCCTTCGGCCGAAATAAAGTATTTAAACGAATGATGTAAGTGTGCCTTCAGGCATTACATTACCTCAAAAGTGCATTTAACTAATCTGACATGAAGTAGGATTCAATCAAATTAGTTGATAATGTTTTCTATTTAATGATTTACCATGACTGTCTAATGTCACTGGGAGTGGTCTTTAAGCCAAAATGGCTCGTTATATAGATGTGAAATAAAATTGCAGATTCTCCTAGACAGTTGTAAAGGAAAGACCTGATTTTATTAAAGACAATAGAGGTGAGTATTATGCAGCCTCCTTTTATACTGTTTATTTTATGCAGTACTTAAACGCACTACAGTATGAGCAATCCTGAAATCCCAGCAGCAAGTGACACAAAACACAACCAATTAAACACAGCACTAATCCCCACATATCTTCCTCTTTTCTTGATGCTTCTTTTAAGATGTCTTTTTAAAGTCTGCGTAAAGTGGAAAAGTCAAAACAACAGACGAAACCCAGGAAAAGCTACAGTAAGTCATCCTGGTCCTCCTTCTTGTGGAACAAAACCCCAGATTTTAGCTAGTTTCTCTCCTCTAGTCCACTTTGTATCCAATACCACAGGTTGCTGCCTGTTTGACTGCCCAAGAAATTAGAGATAACCTAAAGACAGACATTAACAACCATTCTCCGGGTGGGTAAACTACAGTGGTGGGATAATACTCACCTCTGTTGTTGCTAATAAAATCAAGACTTTCATTCACAAGAATCTGTAGCACAAGATCAGATGCTCATATGATGCATGTTCAAAGCATATCATCTACTGTCAGTGCTGCATGGTCAACAAGTTTACAATAAAATGTTTAAAAGTTGTTACTATAGACTAATCTGCAGCTCTCAAGATGTCATCTAAGTCATGCACCTTGGAAGCCATAGTCCACTTGGCTGTATAAGCCCCAAATTGTCCTGTATGAATGCCTGCCAAGAACATTGCCTCCTTTACCCATCTACACAATATTGTTGTGGTACTGGGGCAAAAGATGTCCTTAAAGCTATCTATAGCTGAGGCTCAGAAGTCCTCACCTCTTTTATTATGTGAATATACTTATTGAAGTACCTCACTACACAGAGTTTTGGGTGTGTAAGGAAACTTGGAAATTCCACATATGTTAACACTTTCTTAGCCCTCCTTGTAATACGAAAATGAACACCCACTGGTGTAAGTTGCACAGACGAAACATCCAGTGCCTTGACATCTGACACCCTCCTAAAGCAAACTAAACTTAAGAGTTGCCAACTTAGCAAATATCAACTTTACTGATAGATGCTCATTCACCCAAGATTCCAACAAATGTAACACGAGGTTGACATCCAACATAGAGTTATATCATGACTTAGGAGTTTTCATGTAACATCCCTTTCAGTAATTTGCATACCAATTGGTGTTTCCCAACTTGTTTCCCATCACGCTTCTGGTGTCCTGCTTATACTGCAGATCAATGTCAATTAAGGGTTCAGAAAAGAATTTAGCCACACCTCCAAGGATGCTTAAATATTCAGCACTCCCACAACATCTGCTGAAATGGGATCCATACTCCTTTCTATGCACCAGCCATTACATACTTCCTAAGCCGCCCTGTAAGCTTTGCCAGTGCCCATGGCCCATGAGGCATTGATGTAGCCTGAGGCTGCATTCCAAAGTCCTGGCATAATTGAGACCACCCTGAAAAGTTCCATGGCACAAGATTCAACTTGCCCTCCAATACTAGATTGTAAATCTGCCCAAAGGGATTCCTCAAGATTTGTGGAAAGACTGGCAACTGAGTTGGACAATCTACTGAAAGTTCCAACATAGTGGAATACCAAGGTTGGCTCCTCTTCAATGGTGTCACCATCAGCACCCGTGCTGATTGCCAGCATGTTTGGACTAGACCCTTGGAGATCATGGCAAAGGTCAGGAATGCATCATGCATTTTCTCCAAATCAAAGTATCTGTTTCCAAGGCCTCTGGATCTGGCCTCCAACTGTAAAACTTCACCCGCTGAGCTGTCAGTCTGGACACAAAAACAACTATATCAAAAGGTCCCCACGCTTCCTCTTAGGTCTTCAACACTTGACAATCTAAACTCCATTTGATACTGTTGTGCACATTTCTTGAGTACCAGCCACCACTATGTTGGTTGACCATGGCAGATAACCAGCAATATTTCTCGTTTGAGACAAAACTCTCACAGAGCCTTTTCTAAGGCTGCTAATGGTTTCAACCTTCCCCTCCCCCAACTTGTTGATGTGTCTGACTGCAGTCAGACTGTCCATACAAAGGAGGACTGCAAATGTTTCTCAGACTTTGGATTGAAAAGGTGCCTGCAAGAAGTTCTAAAGAGTTTATGTGCATAGAGAACTCCTTCCTGCACCATCTTCCTCCAGTCTAAAAGTTGCTACACCTTGCACCCCATCCCAATAGCCTCACTTCTGATTCTAATACAAGATCTGAGTAACTATGGAAAATTAGTCACCCGTTCTGGGTGCTTGCACAACAACAGTTTTGCCCTTGCTTCTGTGTCCAATGCAACCATTTGTCAATAACCCAGACCTCTTTACAGATGTCTTTACAGATGTCTAGAGTGTACTGTAATAAAGCAGTCCTGGAAATATTGCTTGGATGTGTGAAGACAGTAGACCTACCAACCTTGCCAAATGTCTCAAAGAAATGTGTATTTAGGCCAACACTCCTTTTAATTCTTTCTTGATAGTTTTTAACTTTTTCAATAGCGTCAACACTCTTCTTTCTGAATCCACCAGAAACCCCCAAATTCCATTTTTTCCATGTTTATTATAAACCCCAGTCCTTAAATAAATAAAATAAAATAAATCCAAGATTTGTAAAGCGTGGCAAATCACCTGTGAGTGTCTCAAGGCGCTGAATTGTAGGCATGGTGAGATTAAGTGATTTGCCCAGAATCACAAGATGTTGATGCTGAGACGCGAACCTGGTTCCCACCAGCTCCTAAGTTCCCAGCTCAGGCCGTTACGCCACATCCTCTCCCCTTTGAATGAGTTCTTCCACCTCCTGAACCTGATCTAACAAGATTTTCCTGATTCAAGAAAATCATGTCATCAAAATAACCTAGCATCCTCAGTCCCTGGGATCTGAGAAGTTTCAACAGTCTGGTGAAATGCCAAGATGCTGAAGATAGACCGAATGGAAGGGTCTTGAACCTGTACATTCGCCCTTGCCAAAGAACTGTGAATGATGGGCACTGCGAAATATGCATCTCAAAAATCTAATTGCACCATCTAATCCCCTGGAAGTAGGATATCCCTTAAGCAAACTACAGTTTCCATTTTAATTGGTGGTAAAGCACAACATGATTTAGACCTCTCAAGTTTATCATTGGCCTGAACTTCTTGTGTTTCTTTTGGGCCAGATAAATATTGCTGATAGAACCTCAGAGATGTCTGGAGCAGTGCTCTATTGCTCTTTTTTATAAGAAGCTTCTCTATTTCTGCAGATATCAAGTCCACCCCTTCTTGAGAGAACCTATTGGGATTGGCATTCTGTCATAAAAGTCTATATGAAAGCCTTTCACTGTCTGACAAACACTTGGATCTTTGGAAATACTTTCCTGCCCCCAACCTTTGCAAAAGGAAGAGAGCGGACTCTTACCTTGTGTTCCCCCTCCCCTTGTTTGTCTGCCAAAGTATCCAAAGCCAAAGCGTCTGCCCCCTCTCATCTGCAGAAAGAATACATCTTGCTGTACTTGAACTGGTGGTGGTTGCAGTAGGGTCTGAATGGTAATGACCATGCAACCATGCGACCCCTGTATTCACTGGCCCTAGGGGAAACTTGTCCAAAAACTCTCATCAATGAAGAGTGGACTTTATCTGAAGAGGAAAAAGTCTGAATGTAGCACCCGCTTTCTTTTATACATTCACCCCCAAAAAGGAGCCTTTGGAATTCAATGAACCCTCAAAGTCAGCCAACTCCCCAAATTGTGGGTCTATTCTAAATAATAAACCCTTCCTCCTTTCATAGGAAAGGCCAGCATTAGTGTTCCCTAGTAAACAAATAGCCCTCTGGGTCTGCTTAGATGTAACCTCTGGGTTTAAGGCTTCCTCCTTAGTCTTTGCCTGTTCTTCTGAACATAATATTCTAGCTAACGAACCCATTACCTCCAACAGCTTATCCTGACAGGAATCCCAGGCTTTGTCACCCCTTTCCTACAATACTTACCCCTTTGACTCAAGAAAGTGATAATGTTTGCATCAATCATTGAGATTAACACATTTTATCAGAGATGGCAGGTCTGGGACCCTCTGCCCTCATCATGGCTCTATTAGCCCTATCCACCAGCATTTCATTCTGTTTTTTATGTAGCCATCCACAAATGATGGAGGGAACCACTCCGCAGAGATTGGATGTTGTAAAAGAGTGAGATTTCCATCTGAATCCAAAATAACCTCCTGAGCTTTACCTTTTTTATTCATATTAGGAGTATCGTCTCCTTCATAGCATGTAGAATCTTAGTATAAATCATCAGTTCACAAATCATCTATGTCATCATACAGTCTTTTGTAATGACACCATCTGAACCCATGAGAGTGTCATAACAATTGGACCCAGGGTCCGAATCTAACTTGTGCAATTGAACCACCACCAATAATCTCATGTTCCGGACTATCTTGCACTGCCAGGTGCTTACTTTTTGACATTTTCTTCCCCTCCATAAGCATGGTTAGAGAACTACTTATGGCAGTTGCCACTGAATTGCCTATATCATAGGCCACATTTTTAAAAGAGGAAAATACTGCCTTTGTAATGGAGTTTGAAATGGAATGATCCAGAAACTCACGTAGGTTTCTTCTCTTAAATATTTCCTCCTACTTTTCTTCAATATTCTCTAAGTGGTCTTTGCCGCTTTTGCCCTCCATAATGACCTGTTGCTCAATATCCCGGAGGAATATGAATACATTTGCTATCAGATTTAAAGATTTGCCCTGTGGAACATGTGTTAAAGGAAGAACTACTGGACTCCTGGGAAAACATCTGGAGGTCCTGTTTAAAATCATTGCATCCAGATGGACTGAACGTCCATGACAACGCCACCAAGAGATCTCAGGACTTCATTGATTCCACATTCCAAATGGAATCTTTACTCATGATACTTTTTGAAAATTCAAATCCAGCAGTGACAGCTGTGCAGCCACTGTGCATACAAACTTTTACCACCTGAAGAAAGCAGAGGCGAAACGTTGTAGTGGAAATATATTTTAATATATTTTTGTTCTTTGGTGAGTCAATCTGTTTTGAGTTACTATTTTCTTGGAGATTTCTTTTTTTTTTGCCGTAAACTTTTTTAAAAATTCGTTTTTTGCCCGAAAAACTACTGAGCGGATTTACACAAAATCACAAAAAGCACTCTTTCCGGACCAAGATCTAGCTTTCTGCCAAATTTAGTGTAATTCCATTCTGCAGTCTTACGGTATCCCCGTCCAATTTTCCTATGAAAAAATGAATGGGTAAAACACGAAAGAGCTGAGGTGGATGAAACGTTTTTGGGGACGTTTAGTGAAGATTCGTCAAATGGCACCAAAGCTATAAGCAAACCAATAAATGACCTAACTAGAACTACACAGTGGCGACCACCACGGGGCTGGGAGGGGAGGAGGGGGGAGGGGGGGGGGGGGTGTGTGTGTGTGTGTGTGTGTGTGTGTGTGTGTGTGTGTGTGTGTGTGTGTGTGTGTGTGTGTGTGTGTGTGTGTGTGTGTGTGTGTGTGTGTGTGTGGCGGGATGGTAATTCAAACCCAATTTTGTTCTTTAAAATAGCGCACTTAAGCACTGACCTATGAAAAGAAAGACACTATAGTCTCATACTGTTGCTTAGTACATGAGTAATAACCACATAGAGTATAATTAAAACAGCACTTAACCATGTTACTAGCAGCGAGAATAAAATAAAAACTTTTAACAGAATTAGAATGTTCCTAGCAGCCTACTACCCTAAAGCTACTTCTGTGGGTTGCACTATGAGAGCATGGAATAGCTAACTTGCCTCTAGAGTTTCTTGGGGCACAGCACACTGCATATTTATTCACAGCGGATCATCTGTGGTTATCACACTTCAGCTGGGAAAGAGTATTCCCTCTGAAGGAAAACACAGGATCAGCTCCTCTCATCTCTGTATTAACTCTTGCCATAAGAGTGGATGGTATGCCAGTCTGGCAGGACCTCTCATGATAACCTGGTGTGAAGGCCTCACAAATTTAGTGTCAAACCTAGCGGTTTATATAGGATTGACCACTGACTTTTAGCCTACATTAGGGAACTTTTCAATAATCTGAGATATAACCATTCTACAGCAGCATGATGAAAATACGTCACCTCGGACTACATATTTAACTTACACGTCTTCTGTCAAACCCTGAAACGTAGATATTGCGTAGCTTGTACCAGACTTCCTGTTGTTATTGCAAAGTCATTGTTTAGATGGAAATACGCTTTCTCAAGTTCTGCAAAAGATAATGACATGCTGAATGTGCTCAAAATGTAGTCTGACTTTAGGGGTTTACGATAGTCACTTTCTGGAAGAAATTGTTTGACTTTCTCTAGTAAAAAGAGCTTTTATCAGGCCATCTTTGTTTTTTTGGCAATGTGTTCCTCGAGAGAGAGTTTGGCATCCAGAGTGAATCCAAGTAAATTGGCATTCGGTGAAATTTGGGGTTCGAAGCCATGAAGGTTCATGTCATTGAGCCAGGTTTGTACTGTATCTTCTTTATTGTTCTTGGCAAATATAACAGGAATTCTGTCTTGGCTGTGTTGAGTTTCAGGTAGATGCTGGACATTCATGTCTGGATGATGCGCAAATAGTGTTTGACTCGGATGTTTGAAGCAGAGGAGACCTTGAAGAAGAGTTGTGTATCATCTGCATAATCTGAATCTTGGTGTTGCTCTCTGTGAGTAGAGGACCAAGTGAGTCCATGTAAGGGTTCAAGATGACAGAAGACAGTTTGGAGCCCTGGGAGATTCCGCAGGTGATAGGGAACTTTTGTGGCCTGGAAGTGCCCATGTGATCAAACTGGTGTCTCTTGGAAAGGTGGGAGGAGAACTGGTGAAGGACATTGCTGATGAATCCCATTTTCTGTCCTCCCTTTCTCCTCTACTCTCCCTGTACTTGTCTCCCCTTCCCAGAAGAGTAAACACAGAGCCAGACAGGCAACATGTTTAAACAGTTCTTAACATTGGCAGCATCTAAATTATCTGCAGCTAGTACTGCAAAGTATACAAAAAAGTGATGAATGGAATGCTTAAATTAATCTCAGTCACTGCTAATTACTCTGGGCCACATCCCAGTTCATTGTTATTTTGCACACCATTCCATCTCAGTTTGGACCCAGCCAAATGCAAATCAGTCGTGACCCTTCTCCAATCGGAACAGTCCAGCCAAAGTCCCAAGTCAGGTCTTGCCTGAACTGAATCACAAGAAACCCAGGACTGATTTTGCACTACTTAGGGCTCATTAGCCAAGTATAGCTTGGTTCCAGTGACACAGTGTGCACGGGACCCATGTCAGGGCATAACTGTTCCACTTTGGGTGACACACCAAAGAATACAAAAAAGCGATGGCTAGAATACTTGAACTAATCTCAGCCACTAGTAATTACTCGGGCCACATCCCAATCCATTGTTTATTTGCACACCATGCCACCTCAGTTTGGAGCCAGCTATATGCAAATCAGTCTTGACCCCGCTCCAGTGGGAACACTCCAGTCCAAACTGCCAAGTCATGTCCTCCCCAGTGCTTAATTTGAGCCGGTGCTTTTCGGTGCTGAGCACCGGCACTTAATTGGTTTCCGGTGCTCGCCACCGGCACCTAATTGTCAACACCACACTTAGGGCAGTCTGCCACAAGGTGGCGCTGCTCATGTAATTTAGAGATGAGCAGTATAAAAGTTGTTTAGGAAAACAATATACATTAAAAAATTGCTCATACCTGCCTCCCCAGCCATTCCTTTAGCTTTGGGGACCTGGAATAATCTGAACTGTCGCGTTTACATGCGAGAGAGATGGTTAGTAGTTGTTTTGGCAGCGATGGCAAGGGCAATGGGTGGTGCAAGCTGCAGTGGTCTCCTGGTCAGAGCCCTGGCACTTAATATTTTACAAATTAAGCACTGGTCCTCCCTGAACCGGAATCCTAGCAACCCAGGAACTTTTTCACCCTACTTAGGGTCCATCAGTAGTTTGCAGCAGGTACAGGGCAGACTGGGCCCCTGCCAACTTCTGGGCTCCGGTGCTACTTCACCAGATGCACTGCGTTAGCTAAGCCGTTGTTAGTACAGGATTTACACAAAGCCTTGAACAATTGTTATTACTGCTCCAACACCATGGTATTCATTTATTTTCAAGGGTGAATGGGGGAGTGGTTTTGCCTGGGCAATAGCCTGTTGCTCAGGTCCGAGAACCATTGTAATGCCTCTATTCTCAACTTTTTGTCTGACGTAATATACTAGCCACTACTTTGGTAATCACAACAAGAATATCAATATTCTATTTCTGTATTATGCTTGAAATATTTAAACATTGATTTTTCTCTTTAAAAGATATTTCGTCAATAACTGTGATTTTTGGAGGTTGAGCATGTTTCATTTTATTTTTTATTTTCTCACGGGCGCCCTCAGCATTGCGGCGATAGGACCGCGCGCTGTAGGTCGGAGATGAACATTGCAGCGGCTTGGGAAAGAGGTTACACTGGCAAAAACGTGGTGGTGACCATTCTGGACGACGGGGTGGAGAAGAACCATCCGGATCTTATGCAGAACTACGTAAGTAAAGCTGCGGACTTTAATTTGTTCGTTTTCTTTCACAAAACATGCCCGAAATTATTAGGTTATTTATAGATTAAAAAGGGGCAAACGTGAACAACCACGAGAGGAAAAAGCAAACAGAAAAAGAGAGACTGCAGTATAGCCAGGAAACTGATGAACTCTGGGGAAAAGTGAGAGGTGTGTTTAAGTGAGGTCAGCACGATACTGTACTCAATAAGCGATCTATGGCTGATCAGACACGCTGCCTAAATAAATGAGGCTGCATACATGGGCACCTGTGGAGCACATATGAATACAAAAGTGTCACTAAGGGTTTGAGGCGCAAACCCCTTCTCTATATTTTAGCCTAGCAGGAATAGGTAGAATCTGGCCCTTTTAAAGATTGTGTAGTTGCTACTCAGGTTGTTAACTTTGGTTGTTCTTATACTTCTTTCCTTGCTGATGACATCTACTTGTCCAGCAGTAGGTAATAACATGTTTCATGGGTTCAGCCAATCAGTACAACAATATGCTATACTAACAAACTAAATAAAATAATTATAAGACCCTACTGACCTAATGCCAATGGATGTGGCAAAACAAATCTAGTCACTCAATACATTCTCCTGTTTTATCACTCTGAGATTTCTCACACACCATACACATTACTTATTTCTTTTCTTACTTCATTGTCAGTCTGGGATGCATTCTGGAACATCTGAATTTCTCTTCAGCTTCTTCTTCTAATTAAGTCTCTCTCATTTATTCCCAATTTCTACTAATGCTCACCTTTCTCTCATTATACTCTTGAATAAATTCCCGCTCCACCTCACTCAATTTACACATGTTTGTTTTTAGTCCTGTTAGATTTTAGATTATAACACATTATTAGTCTTAAATGATTAGAAATAGATTTCACATCTTCAGACTCAGCCGAGCTTCCAAGGAGGCATTGTAGGCCATAACAATAAGGTGCTAGAAATTCCTAAACCACAAAAACGTTAACAAAACAATTGCAATATAACAAATAGGTCAAAGGAAACTGCAAGACTGTTACCCTCTTTAAAATAGAAGAAATGTGCAAAAGTAACAATTGCTAACTTACATAAAACTAATATACTGGGACAATTAATTTGAGCAAATGTAAATTCACCTAGTCACCTATTTCTGTGTGTTAATTTGCTACTCTATTCTATGTAGTGGTTATCTATCTATTCTCATTTGCAGGTTAATCATATTCAGCTGGTGAAGCTAGACACAACAGTAAGCCAACTAGAAATATTATCATAACCATTGAAACTATTATTAAAATAGAGCAGCATTTTTGCTTGCTAATTGCCATATTTCTTCTAAGAAAAATATTAACCAAAACAAAATAAAAAAGACAAAATCCTGCCCCTAACCCTAAGGTGCAAATTAAAAAACATCCAGAAACTTCAAGTTTTTAAGTTAAGTTCATTGACTCAGTTCATATATTATAAGTTCAAGGAAACCCTTTTGTCTTCGTCTTCGTCTGGATAACTAATGTATAAAACAAAATAGTTTCTAACTAAGCATACTGTGCAAGCCAAATGGAAAACTGCACAATCTCAAAAAGAAATTCAGTAACAAAAATTCAGTTCAGGAAATCATTTAATATTGATCTTTTTCAATGTTCATTTATCATAGTTCACAGTGGTTCTTCAAAGATGAACAGGCAACTTGCCAGATCATAGATTTCTAGATCATTATCTTCTGATTCTATAATCATCATAGAAGATCGTTTAGGAGCAGCATACCTTCTTTTAGGCACTCTCACTCTTGTTGATCTATTGACTGCTGGCTGTTCACTTTTACTGTAGTCAAAGTTGTGTTCTCCTTGATATCGGTCTTCTCTAATTGTCTTTTGTGTTTCTGTTTTCTGGATTATAAAACAAAAGGAGTGAGACCCTCAACAAGCCAAGAGGACAGAGTCGCAGAGACAAAAACTCAAAACACTCCCCAAGCAAGAAACCAGTTCAAAAGTGCAAGAAATAAGCTAGATAAACATGCAACTGTGCAAAGATGGATACATAAAACATCAACATACAAATATATATTATTTTTTTTTATTTATAGTCCATAAATATTTCCTAAGAGACAAAGGACAAAACAGTACATGTACATATTTGTGTTCCAGAATAAAATTCAATATAAAATTGCATCAAAATGTATCCCACCACTTTTCATAATGCATCATAAGATCATGAATTCATATTCTTTACATTCAGCAATCAAACGTGATGGATTTCAAAGTGTTTGTTGAACGAAACGCGCTGGCTGGACTGAATAATTTGGGAAAAGACATCTGATTGGACTTCTTTACCTGGTGCACTTCCATATGCTTCATTAACCACAGCACCGAGACCGCCCTCCTAGCCGCCACGGACGACATCCGTACCTTCCTGGACCAGGGCCACACAGCAGCCCTCATCCTACTAGACCTCTCTGCAGCCTTCAACACCGTCTCCCACCGCCCACTAACCGCCAAACTCCACGACAACGGCATCTGGGGAACTGCCCTCGACTGGATTCGCTCCTTCCTCACCGGCCGAACCCAAAGAATCAGACTCCCACCCTTCTTCTCCGAACCCACAGATATCAGCTGCTGAGTACCCCAAGGATCCTCACTCAGCCCCACGCTCTTCAACATCTACATGGCCCCTCTCGCCACCATTGTCAGAAAACATGGACTCAGCATAGTATCCTACGCCGACGACACCTAGCTCATCCTCTCCCTCACCAACGAACCCGACATCACCAGACACAGCTTCCAGAAAGGTATGAAAGACGTCGCCTCCTGGATGAGCAACAGCTGCCTTAAGCTCAACTCAGAGAAAACGGAAGTCCTCGTCCTCGGATCCACCCCCTCTGCATGGGACAACACCTGGTGGCTCACCTCCCTCGGCAACCTCCCACACCCACAGACCACGCTCACAACCTCGGCATCATACTCGACCCCTCCCTCACCATGCACCGACAGATAAACGCCGTATCCTCCACATGCTTCAACACCCTCCGCAAGTCTTTCAAATGGATCCCCCCCGAATCCAGAAGGATCGTCACCCACACACTGATCCAGCGCGACTAATATAAATTCTTCTCCTTTGGACATAACATCCAGGTAAAATCACTCTTTAACAACTACACCATATGACGGTGGGGCCCATAACACCGCATAGACATTCACTCACTCAAATATTCCCTGGGTCACATCCACTTTCACCAAGGAGAAGGATTAAACTGCTGGAGGAACAGAATACCTTGTTAACATTTAACAGAAATTTACCTTAAGCATTAGGCATAATCAGTTTTAATCCTATCAGTTCCAAACATCAAGGTATTCTGCTTTTTGGTCGATGGACCAACTAGTAGGATAAGTTGATGGTGATTAAGGCCAGCTCAATCACATTTAGAACCTTCCTAATCATTACACTTAATATTGAGCTAAAGAACCACAGACTCGTTATTTTAATTAGAAATAGATTTTATCTAAATTCAGTTTGCATGAGTGAGATTCTTAGTTTATTAATCACTTTATTACACTTCAATAGCATATGAAAAATACATTTTTAGAAAAGATTAAATGCATACCCTTTTGTTGCGGTTTAGGAAAATTCACCAAAAGCAGATCACAGCGTTGAACTCCCAAAACTGACTGACTGTCCCTCTAACAGCCTCCTCGACGGACCTCCCTTACAGGTTTTCCCGCATCGGTCTCGTTCCTTTCCCCGTCAAGTTTTTAAAGTTCAGAAAAAGATTTCTCCAAAGAAAAAGCGGCTTATAGAAAATGGCAGCAGCTTCATCAGTATCACGTTCAATGTCCAAAAATTATGTAGGAAAAAGCGCTCCTCCTACTTAAGAGCAGGTCCTCTTATACCCTACTACTAGCTTACTTAAAAAAAAGTTGCAATCTTTGGGGGCCAGAATCACGCTAATTGGTCCATTGGAGGGGTGGCTAGAATCACCTCATTGTCCTCCTTGTTCAAACCGGTTCTAAAATTGTTTAAGGATGATATTTTCACACGACCTTTGGGTAATAGCAGTCCAATTGACAGTTCGCTAAATGTTTCATTTTTTTGTTATTCACTTTAAAACAGTCCATTGTTAATTCATTGAGGCTCATCCCATGTTTCTCACGGATGGATGCTGAGTCTTTTCTTGGTAGTCTCCTCGTGTCAGGTCGGCATGACCTTGACTCCTCTCACTCTGGGCTCACTCGGTAACCACGTGACTTTAGCTCTGTGGCTTTCTTCCGCTTAGAGGCCATCTTTGTGTCAGCGCATGACCTCATCTGCCTCGGCAGCCATTTTCGCAGCATGGCCTAGCAGGCCAAAACGAACTATCATAGGAACAAACACAATCATAATTAAAATAAAGAAAATAAGCCTTTCTGTTTCCCTCCCGTCATTCTAAGTACCCAGGTTAGGTGTTACCTAGCAGAAGCGACATTTAAAGCCATGTTTTACTTACCATCCGCATTCTTTGCCACAATACAATTTTACTACATAGCACAAATCATGCGATTTTGCTCTAATTAGTACGCAAATTACTATATTAACTATTATTTTACTTTACCATTAAAAATAAGTTAGTTTGCACATAAATAGCGATTACCACCCACTTATGTAAATGTTTACAAAAAGTGCAGATTGTTGATTAATATTGCAAACAATTAATATCGTTAAATTATTATCCCTATTATGGGGTGTTACAAATTTGTTTCATTTACCTTGCTCCATCAATCCATAACCAGCAGACTGGACTGCGGAAACGCCCCCTACGCCAGAATAAACAAATCTCTACTCCTCAAACTCCATACAATCCAGAACGCCGAAGCTAAACTTGTCCTCGGCATCCCATGACAACTCCACATCACCCAACACCTACGAAAACTCCACTGACTCCCCGTCGAAAAGAGAGTGACCTTCAAGCTCCTCACTCACGCCTACAAATCTCTCCACAACATCGGACCCCAATACCTCAGCGAAAGAATGTCCTTCTATGCACCCAAGAGAAGCCTCCGATCCGCAGACCTTGCCTTAGCAGAAATCCCACCATCCGCAGAACCAGAGCGGGGAGGGGGATCCTTCTCCTACATCGCAGCCAAGACCTGGAACGAACTCCCACTCAGCATCAGACAAACCCTCACTCTGCAAGCCTTCAGGAAGAGCCTCAAGACCTGGCTCTTTGGATGAGACGAAGCTGCACGTAACCCCCCCACCCAGCACCTAGAGACACTCGCGGGTGAGTAGTGCGCTTCACAAACGCCTGATTGATTGATTGGACCATCTATACTACGCTAGGGTGAAGTGGTTGTAGCCTGGTCGCTAGTACTTTGGCTACGATCTTTGCATTAGTATTGATTAGAGATAGTGGTCCATATGAGATTTGCAGTACTCCGGGGCTTTATCAGGTTTTAATAGTGCAATAATTAAGGCTTCCCTTAGAGAAGGGGTCATAGTCTGTTTAGCGTTTCTTCTTCGTATACCGCATAGAGGTTTAGTGCCAGAATGTCAGCAAACTCTTTGTAGAATCGCCAGTCAAGCCATCCATACCTGGAGCTTTACTGTTGGGCAGCAAGCTTATGGTATCTTTGACCTCATCAATCGTAATAAGCTGTACCAAATACTGCTATTGGCCAAGGGATAGCCACACTAGGGCCACATCATCCAGGTGTTCTTATATCTCCTCTGCTGAAGCAGAGTTTGAGGTATTGTATAGGCATGTGTAGAAGTCCATGAAGTTGGACAGAATGGCAGGCGTGTCATAGTGTTCTGTGCCCTCAGGAGTGGTTATTTTCACAATGTGTGTATGTGCTCAGGGTGCCTTCAGTTTGGCAGCCAGGCTGCGTCCTGTGTGCCCTCCCTCTCCAAATGCTCTTGCGACATGGCGCTTAGATAAGTGGCGTAGTTTCTGTGTTGATATGTCGTTAAAGTTTGTGATTTGCTCCCAAATGGCAGCAAGGGTAGCAGGGCAGGGATTAGCTTCATAATCACGATCAAGGGTTTGTAGTGTGTTTTCTATATTCTGTAACTGTGTGTATTGCTTTCAAAACGCATGTGTGTGAGCCAATACAAACGCCCCTGATTGTGACCTTAAGTGCCTCCCAAAGTGTATCTGCCCCATCCACAGAGCCAGTATTCTTGTCAAAGTATTCAATAATAGCCGACTGCAATCCCTCTCAGAACACTAGGTCCAGGAGTGCTGTCGCCTGAAACTTCCACGTGAATTGTGTGGGCATGAGTGGGAATTGAGACCACAACCTTCACCTGTGCTTGAACAGACAGTGTTCTGGGCAGTTGCTGCACATCCACAGCCCAAGCACACACATCTTGGTTACCAGCAATAATCTAGACGGGACAAAGACCCATGTACAGAGGAGGTGAACATGCCCTACTGTCTGGAGGGATTCTGTAGTCACCATAGCTCCACTATCCCATATTATTCCATTCCCTCTTGTATAATATTTGGCAGAGTGTTTACCATGTCAGCCTGTTGAAGCTGACTGGTCAAGCACAGGATCTAAATATGTGTTGAGGTCTCCACCTTATAGAATGGCTGTCGGTTTGACAGTGTGCAGTTGGCACCAAGGCATCGTTTATAAGTCGTGGATGTCTATGTTCGGCCCTTATGTTTTCACTAGAGTCACCAGGGTGCCACAAAGCCTGCATTGTGCAATTACATATCGGCCCTGCTCATCCACTTCGGAATGAGTGACTGTAAATGATATCCCTTTTTCAAAATCATTACACCTCTGGAGTAGGAAGAGACTCTTATAAGCCGCTCAGCGGGCACCTATAGTGAGCTCTGTTTGGCGTCTTAAGTGCGTCTCTTGAAGGAGTGCAACTTGTATATTGTGTCTGTCTAAGTATGAGAGTACCTGTCAGGTTTTACAGGGGTTATTAAGTCCCGAAACATTCCAGGTCAGGAGAGATGTGTGTCCATGGGTGAGGGCCATTCTAATGTCCTATTGATAATAGTTGTACTGTAGGTCATTTCGAGTGATATTCGATACATCGTAGGACAACATGCAGTAGCACAGTAATGGCAACATAAACAAAGAACAGTTAAACCCGCCCACCCACCCACTTCAGCATCCAATCATGCCAAAGGCATTCCAGCAACCTAAAAGAAAAAGAATCGTAAATGAAAACATGAAGTATTACATCTCAGCAATTATCCTTTTACCACTCAGTGAGAACATGGGGGGCGCTCCCTCATAGGGGTTGCCAGAGTCCCAGTTCCCCTACAGATGTCCGGAGGTGGCCGGGAGATATAGCAGGGTACCCGCTAGTTAATCATGCAGAGAGTCAAGGGCATGGTGCACTGCGGAGACAGAATCTACATCTACACCAAAGGCCCGCACAGTGTAAGCTAAGACAAACCAGTAGTTCAAGGGCCATATTTAACAAAATACAGTTTTGCGATTCTCAAATTGCGATTTTCTGCGAATCGCAATTTGAGAATCGTAAATGCAATGTATGTGGGATTTGCAAATAATTTTGCGAATCCACATATTCCTTATTTGTGAATGCAAATTGAGATTCACAAATAAGGAATACCTTCCCATTCATTCCTATGGGCTAGGAGGCCCATAGGAATGAATGGGAAGACATTCTCAATTTGCGATTCCCAATTGGAGAATCGCAAATTGAGAATGCAATTTCAAGGGTGCCAGGGTGTCAAAAGGACACCCTGTTGCACCCCTGAAATGTGCATGTGTGCACATGTGGCACACATACATGCCCTAAGGGCATGTATGCGTGCCACATGGCACTTTAAAAAATGCAAAAATTTGCATTTTTAAGTGAAATCGCAATTTACCACCAACTTGTATTCCTTGAATGCAATCGCAAAATTGGAAATTGCTAATTTTGTGATTCCCTATTTTGCGAGGGGATTTAAGTGTGCTACATTGCACACTGTTAATTTGCGATCGCAAACGCTGTAATTCTGCGAATTTCGGTGTTTGCGATCGCAAATTGGCTTCATACATATGGCCCCAAATGTCCCATATGTCTGTACAAAATCCATTGCCACTGTCCTCCATGTTCTCCTCAGACTGTTCACATTGCCTCAGGTGACTGTCTTAAGAAACTCCATAGCCCCTTGTGGGTCACAAATATTTTCTGAAGTGTGATCTGATACAGTCCAATAGTGCAAGGTCCCCTTGGGGACCGTAGAGAAGCAGTTGCCTTCATCCTCCATCTCAGTTTCAGTTTGATCATGTCATCGCAGGGTAATTGTCTTAATGAAATTCATTGCTGCCCCTGGGGTTGTGATTATTTTCTGAGCTCCATGATGGTCTATGCGTAAGCGTGCTGGGTAGAGCATGTTGTAGTGTATTTCAGCCTTCTGCAGCCTTTTTTAGACGGGCAGAAATTCTTTGCAGGCCACCTGCATTGTTGCCGTGACATCCGGGACGAAGGCTATGTTGTTGCCCTGGTAGGTGATTTCTTTCTTCTTCTGTGCCAGCTGGAGCACCGCATACCGGTCTCTGTAGTTTAGCAGCTTGGCTATAATTGGCCACGGCCTTGCCATGAGGGATCTGTGAGCTCTTTCCACCAACAGCAAGTGCAACAGATTTTTAGAGCCAAAGAGCGAGGCTAACTTAGTTTCTACATATTGCTCAATTTTGCCTGTGTTGATGGACTCAAAGATGCCAGTGATGCGTACGTTATTACGGCATGAACGCACCTCTAAATCTTCATTTTTTGCCTGCTTGACTGCAGGTACTCACTCATTGAAATCATCTTCTGCAGCAGAGATTTACTGTTCCGCTACAGTGATGTGTGCCGTCTGCTTGTCCAGCTTCGTTGACAGGTGGTCAATGTGTAGATTTAGCGTGTCAATTGTCCCATCAATTGACTGCAAGCTCTGTTATATGACATGACTCGAAGCATGGTCTCAAGCGAAGTCCCACCCTGAGGTGTCGTATCCTTTTTCTGATCCGACAAATCGCCTTGCGGGGGCTTAGCAGCGCACCTGGATTTAAAGGTGATGCATGTTTGGCTCCTGTCTGTCTTCCCCATTATTGCTTGTTGGCCTGTCTCAGTCCTGCACAGAAAAGGAAGCTCCCTGCCGCTGCACACGCGTGCTAGACTATAGCACTATCAATAGTTTGCAGTCAAATAATACTGCAGTTCAGACAATCACAGGGGCCAAGGGCAGGCCATATACTAGCGTGCACTGTAGTGGCAGTCACTCAGACTCATAGGACCAGGAACACCATCTCAGGGCCAAAATGTAGCAGTGGCAGCAGAGTGTATAGCTGGGACTAACGCTGCTCTAGGTCCGCTCCCCTGCCGTCTCACAGGCCCATGCAATCCCCTCTCTAGGTTCCGCAGTGCCTTACCCCGGCCTCCGATTGCCACTGGCTCATCTTAGTGAAAGCCTCACAGTCCCCAAGGAGTGCGACAACATCTGCTGCTTCAAGCCACATCGGAGCTTCCGACTCAGCCGCACCCCCCCAGGCGGGCGTTCCAGGCCCAGCGCGTCAGCCAGCCAAGAGCTTTAGCTCCACAGCAGCGCGATCGGCAGCACCGTCACAAGCCCCCGACTGGCACCTCTCACAATGGCGAGCAGCAGCGGTAGTCTGCCATCAGGAATACTTGCAGTGCCTCTTGAAGTTGCCCACCAGGCGCGTCTCACTTCGCAGCCACAGCTCTGCCCCAAGGTCCTTGGACTGCTGACTCCATGAGCTACATTCAGCTTATCCTTAATCAGTTCTCTCTGGGACAGCTGTAAGTGCGATTTGTGGGAATATTTCGACACAACTTTATGAAAAACATTTATTTGGTTTGGTTTGAAAGTGCACTGTACCAGGTGCAAGATACTTACCGCGTGCCTGAAACTGTCTGGGCTTCAGCAGTTGAAATCGATCATATGCTACGGTGCTCGAGAGATGGCGCGTGCCGCAGAAGCTCAAATCCAGAGTGCGCTAGGGAACGCGAGGCCATAAATTGTTTACATGCTATGGTGCTCGAGAGACAGCCCGTGCCATATTAGCTCTACTCCGAAACACGTCAGTGGGCGCAAGGCTATCCACTGCGTGGTGTACGTCTTCGACTGTTGTGGCAAATGAACAAGCATTGTCCAGTGGACTACAACAACACAGCTCAAGTCCTCTTCCAGTTGCCCCAACCCTCTACTTGTCACCATGGCACCCACTCAAGAATCACTGAATAGAATCTACAGGTCAGTGACCATTTAAAGAGGAAGTTACAACATAATCCAGTTGCCACTCCTTGTAATGCCGTGTTCTGCAATTGTTGTTGGCAATTCTTAGGAGCTTTTTTCTACCACTAGCTTTTTTCTCCTTCTCAGCAGTTTTCTTAGAGAGCACATTGTTATGTTATGTGTATTTGTGAAGCACACTGTGACTCGCAAGGGTATCCTGGTGCTTCACAGGTGTGTGTGCCTAACCCTGCCTATGATAGGTTGGTTACTAGGAAAGCCAGATCTTTAGCCAGTTGCAGAATTCAAGAAGTGAGGAGGAGGCTCTGATGTGGAGTGGGATTTTATTCAACACTTCAGGAGCAATCTAATAGAAAACCCGACCTCCTGATCTGGTTCTGAATATGCATGGGATGTGTGCAAGTAGGAGTCCTGCTGAGTGGAGATGTCTGGGTGGTTGGTGGAAGAAAATGCGACTGTTCAGGTAGGTAGGGCCTAAATTGTGTAGTGCCTTGAATGTGTGTGAGGAGAATTAATTTAGTGCATTTGTGTATCAGGAGCCAGTGTAGTTCCCTGAGGTGCTGTGTGAGGTGAGTTCTGAGTAGGAGGTTGAGGATGAGTCTGGCTGTCGAGTTCTGGATGGTTAGTAATCTTCTAGTGAGTTGCATGGTGATCCCGGCATACAGGGTGTTCCCATAGTCCAACCTGCTGGGGACTATGGCCTGAGTAACTGTTTTACTAGTGTTGCTTTTGAGCCATTTGATGCTATTCCTCAGCATCTTCAGGATGAAAAAGCAGGATGCAGTGACGGCGTTGACTTGTGCAATCATGCCCATTTTGCTTTTGATGGTTATTCTGAGGTTCCTGGCATGGAGTGTGGGTCCGAGTTTGGCCGGCCACCAGTTAAAGTCCCATTGTGAGGTGTTCTAGCAGAAGGTCAGTCCTTTTGACTTGTCTGTGTTGAGCTTGAGACAGGAGGCTTTCATCTTTCATCCAGTTAGTGACTTCTGTCAGGCTGTGGCGAACATGCTTCTCATGTTGGGGGTCTTGTCCAAGTATGGGTATAGTAGGAGGGAGATGGGTCTGTAGTTGGAAAGCATAGCTGGGTCAGCGGATGGTTTCTTGAGCGGGGCATGTTGTGGCATGTTTCTATGTGTCCAGGAATTTGGCTAAGTTGATGGAGGCATTGAGGATGGGTGTTAGTGCTTCACTGGTCGGTAGGAGTCCTTTTGTGAAGGCATCTTGGGGGCAAGGGTCACTTTCCAGCTTTGTGTGCAATTCCACTGGCTGGAAGGTGGTTTTGCACATACATACAAGTCAAGAAATTTCCAACCAAAAAGTTTCTCAGTGCGCCCAGTCTTAGGCTAAGGTTCTTAGTTTTAAATTTTATGGCTAGTGAGAGTAAAGAAGGGCAAAGATTTTGTAGGGTGACACAAAAGTAGCACTTGTCATTTTAGGTCGTAGAAAAATGGGTTCTCTTCTCTAGAGCAAAAATCAAAAATCCTGTATATAATTACAACAACTATGAATCTCTGAGCCTTACTCAGAATGTATCGTTTTTTGAGCTTGGTATTAATCCTTTCAATAGTTTTTGTGATATTTTCCTTGCAAAACTGTGCTGGTTGGTTACGAACTGTTAATTATTTTATAATTGTGGTCCATTATGTAACAGAAAGAAAGCAGCTGTTCAGAGCTGTACAGTTTGCTCCATTACCTTTTACCCAATAGATCATTCATAACAAAAGCCTTGCTTTGGGGTAATTATAAAGTCTAAATTTCTCACCATAAACTAAAGAGGAACTTTGACATTATAATTAAGCATCTCCCTTACAGAGAGTTCAAATGCAGCTGTGCCCACTTCAATATCAGATTGCACTAATACTACAAAATACAACAGCAAGCAAGCACTTTGACACACTGATGTTTTTGCCAATACTTGTTTTTAATCTGTCGAGTTAAATAGTTATAAAATATCTGAGCAACATGTTGTGTAGATTGTGATCATTTTCCAATCACTAAGTAATGAAATATTTTCCAGGACCCCCTTGCAAGTTATGATGTGAATGGGAATGACCAGGACCCCACTCCTCGCTATGATGCCAGCAACGAGAACAAGTATGTCACCAGCATGATTTATTAATGACCTTTTTCATGATTATATAGGAAACAAGATCATATTGAAAAATTCATTTACGTTCAGCTGTCTGTTTCTAGTAAGTGCGTTACACGGAAAGCTATGAGTTTACATTTCATTGGAGAGGGGCTTTTATCTTTGCACATTTACATTTTTTTCACTTAAAGCAAAATGATGGCCTTACCAGATAGATAAATGTCTGATGACAAATGTGGGGACCATAAACGTAATGTCCGTTGGCTTTCAAGGTGAGAAGTAGGCATGGCTACAACCAGAGGCACCTTAACTACCTTTCAAGGACTAATGTTGCGCCATGCTTTTTGAGAATTTACCCTCAACAATCAATCAATCAATGCATTTGTACAGCGTGCTACTTACCCGTGAGGGTCTCAAGGCGCTGGGGGGGGGGGGGGGTGCTGCTACTGCTCGAACAGCCAGGTCTTGAGGAGTCTCCTGAAGGTCAGCAGGTCCTGGGTCTGCCGCAGGTGGATGGGGAGGGCGTTCCATGTCTTGGCGGTGAGGTGGGAGAATGATCTGCCACCGGCGGTCGCTCGTTGGATGCGGGGGATGGTGGCGAGGGCGAGGTCAGTGGAGCGAAGCTGGCGGCTCGGGGTGTAGAAGGTGAGTCGTTCGTTGAGGTATGCTGGTCCGGTCTTGTGGAGTGCTTTGTGAGCGTGGGTGAGGAGCTTGAAGGCGATCCTCTTGTTGACGGGGAGCCAGTGCAGGTCTCTCAGGTGGGGTGTGATGTGGCTGTGGCGGGGGATGTCGAGGATGAGGCGTGCAGAGGCGTTCTGTATGCGTTGTAGTCGTTTCTGGAGTTTGGCCGAGGTTCCCGCGTAGAGGGCGTTGCCGTAGTCCAGTCTGCTGCTGACAAGGTCCTGGGTGACCGTCCTTCTGGTTCCGGTGGGGATCCATCTGTAGATCTTGCGGAGCATGCGGAGGGTGTTGAAGCAGGAGGAGGAGACGGCGTTGACTTGCTGGGTCATTGACAGCGATGAGTCCAGGATGAAACCCAGGTTGCGTGCATGGTCGGTGGGCTTCGGTGCAGCTCCCAGCGCGGCCGGCCACCAGGAGTCGTCCCAGGCGGAGGGGGTGGAGCCAAGGATGAGGACCTCCATCTTGTCCGAGTTCAGTTTCAGGCGGCTGTTCTTCATCCATTCGGCGACGGTCTTCATTCCTTCGTGGAGATTGGTTTTGTCGGTGGTGAGGGCTTTGGTGAGGGAGAGGATCAGCTGTGTATCCGCGGCGTATGAGATGATGTTGAGGTTGTGCGATCGGACGATGTTGGCGAGCGGTGCCATGTAGACGTTGAAGAGTGTTGGGCTGAGGGACGATCCTTGGGGTACGCCGCAGATGATCTTGGTGTCTTTAGATCGGAATGGAGGGAGGCGGACACTCTGGGTTCTGCCGGTGAGGAAGGAGGTGGTCCAGTCCAAGTCTTTGTCGCGGATCCCTGCGTAGTGGAGGCGTGTGCGAAGGGTGTGGTGGCAGACGGTGTCGAAGGCGGCCGAAAGGTCCAGGAGGATGAGGGCCGCGGTTTCTCCGTTGTCCAGCAGGGTCCTGATGTCGTCGGTGGCGGCGATGAGGGCTGTTTCGGTGCTGTGGTTGCTGCGGAATCCGGATTGGGACGGGTCTAGGATGTTGTTCTCTTCGAGGAAGGAGGTCAGTTGCCTGTTGACAATCTTCTCGATGACTTTCGCCAGGAACGGGAGTAGGGAGATGGGCTGGAAGTTCTTGAGGTCCTTCGGGTCTGCCTTGGGTTTCTTGAGTAAGGCGTTGATCTCGGCGTGCTTCCAGCTCTCCGAGAAGGTGGCGGTCTCGAAGGAGTTGTTGATGATCTTGCGGGGATGGGGTGCGATGGTGGAGCTTGCTTTGTTGAAGATGTGGTGTGGGCAGGGGTCTGACGGTGAGCCGGAGTGGATGGTGTTCATGATTTTGATGGTGTCGTCGTCGTTGACGTGGGTCCAGGAGAGCAGGGGGTCGGTGTGGCTGGGGGCGGTGAGTCTGAGGTGTAGGTGGCTGTCGGGGGGCCTGGTTGTTGAAGCTGTCGTGGATGTCTGCGATCTTGCGGTGGAAGAAGGTGGCTAGGGAGTCGCAGAGGTCTTGTGATGGCAGGATGTCGTTGGAGTTGGAGCTGGGGTTGGAGAGTTCCTTCACGATGTTGAAGAGCTCTTTGCTGTTGTGTGTGTTGTTCTCGATGCGTTCCTTGAAGGAGGTCCTTTTGGCAGTTCGGATGAGTTGGTGGTGTCTGCGAATGGCGCTCTTGTGGGCTGCATTGCTGTCCGGCGTCTGTTCGAGGTGCCACTTCTTCTCGAGCCTTCGGCAGGTCTGCTTGGATGCCTGGAGGTCGGCGGTGAACCAGATGGCTTTTCTGTCAGTGCGCCTGTTTGAGGGTTTCTTGATCGGGGCGAGAGTGTTGGCGCAGTCGTCGATCCATTGCCTGAGGTTGCGGGCGGCAGTGTCGGTGTCGGCGGTGTCGGTTGGTGGGTTTCTGGCGAGGGTGGTGATAAGCTGGTCTTCGGTGATTTTGCTCCAGCTGCAGCGGGGGGCCTGTTGTGTGTGGTGGTGCGTGGTGGGTTTCTCGTAGGTGAAGTGGATGCAGCGGTGGTCGGTCCAGTGGAGTTCGGTGGTGTGGCTGAAGGTGTCGTGGTTGCTGGCGGAGAAGATGGGGTCGAGCGTGTGTCCGGCGGCGTGGGTGGGAGTCGTGACGAGCTGTTTGAGTCCGAGGTTGTCGAGCAGGGTGGTGGAGTTGCTGTCGTTGGTGTTCTCGAGGTGGAAGTTCAGGTCTCCGAGGAGGATGTAGTCTGTGGATGCAAGGGCGTGCGTGCTGATGAAGTCGGTGATGGAGTCGCTGAACTGCGGCCGAGGTCCGGGGGGTCTGTAGATGAGTGTTCCTCTGAGGGTGGTGTTGGGGTTGATGTGGATCTGGAAGTGCAGGTGTTCGGCGGCGCTGAGGGTGTCGTCGGTGCTGGTCGAGATTCTGAGGGTATTTCTGTGGACGATGGCGATTCCTCCTCCTGCTCCGTTGGTGCGGTCTCTGCGGGTGATTTTGTAGCCGTCCGGGATGGCTATGGCGATGTCGGGTGCCGAGGAGGGGTTCATCCAGGTTTCCGTCAGGAAGGCGACGTCCGGGGAGGAGTCGTCGAGTAGGTCCCAGAGTTCGATGGCGTGCTTGCGGGCGGAGCGGGTGTTGAGTAGTAGGCATCTGAGGTGGTTGCGTCCTACCCCGGTGGGCGAGGTGGCGGCTTGGAGGCTGGTGGAGCTGCAGCTCCGGCAGGAGAAGGGTCCTTGGGTGCGCTTCGAGGTGGCCCGGAAGCAGGTGTAGGATCGGCCGGCGTTGAGTGCGTGGAGGGTGCTGGCGTCGTAGTGGCGACTGGTGTCGTGGCTTGCACGGGGGCCAGGGGATCTGGCTCTGGGTGCGGTCCAGGCGCGGACGGGCTTGCCTTTGGCGCGCCAGCGGCGTGCCCGCTGCATGCGGCCGCACAGCGGCCGCCATAAGAAGGGGAGGTGGGAGGAAGGAGCAGCTGGGAGGCGGGAGCGGAGCGAATGAGCGAGCGAGGGGGCGGGGCCGCAGGGGACGCAGCGGCGGGAATGGAGAAGGCTAGGAAGGGAAAACGGGCGGAAAACGGAATACAAATGGAGTACAACAGCAGGGGCAGACTACATACAGTATAATAGAACAATAGAGCAGAATAAAAACAGAATGAAAAACAGTGCAATACACGACCGATTACAATAAAATAGCAGACAAGAAATACATGCAAAACGGGACAGAGCGGGCAGACAGATACTTACGGCTCCCCACTGGCCACCAGGGATGAGGCGCAGGCGGGAGCGGGTGGAGGAGGGCCTCGAACTCGCAGCAACAGCGAGGTCAGGATGCAGGGACACGGGCACAACAGGTGGAGCTGTGCGGCGTGGGGAGCGACCTGCCTCATCATACAAGGCATAACTTTGGAGAGCCATGTGGATCTGGAACTTACTGTCACTGCTTTTGCAACATCAGGTTTTTATCAATGATTTGTGACCATAGTTGCAGTGGCAAACCATTGAGAGTTACAGGCACCTCAAAAGAGGTGGTAACCCATTTGCAAAGGGGAAGCTGTCCCCATTACCTTCCCCTTTGGCATTCGTATTGGGTGGCCTCATGGGACAAGGCAGTCCCTGCACCAATACCTGCATACCCCGATGTCATCCCAAACGAAGCACTTTTTTTTTAAGTAGCACCTATTTCTTTAAGGAACACAGTCTGCTTTAGAGAATTGATTTAATTAGGAAATGCGAACGCAGAGTTGGTAGTATGCATTCCCTTTCAGGCAACCATCCCAGCTTTTGTTGCCAGACACAGGGGGTCACAAATAGTGACATGTCTTATTAATTTTATTAAGGATATTGTTCTGCCACCCCTGTGACTGATCAATTTGTAACCCTCCTTAGTTATTAGTACATTGGTAGCATTGCAAAATGGTAAGCAGGTCGAAACGAGCTGGTAATCAATTTGCACTTGCTATTTCGACCATCCGCATTGTACATCAGGCCCTACATCAATTATTACAAGAGAATGTTCCCAGTGGAGTTATTTTCATTGGAAAAGGTGCAGAATAGATTTGAATACATTAACCATGTTGTGCTCATTGCTTTAATTGTTAATTTAGTACATCCCTGAGATTATTTTGTTGCACTGGTTACCTCTTATTAAAGCACGATCCCTTTCGGGAGGTTGTTTTTTGATTCTTTAATCAAAAAGTGTCCAGATTTTGCCCCTCTGTTCCTTAAGAGCAGCGCTAACAAAACTTTTCACACCAGCCCAGCAATGCACTAACTAAGCACAGCGAGCAGTCCCACTTGTGTGGTTTGTAGCAGATATTGCACCCACCCCTAAATATATTGTTTTAAAGAAAAAAATTACCAGACTGTACATTTTACTGGACTTTTTTTTTACAAATGTATTTAGCTAAATAGCCATATTCCTTATTTCTAGCCCTATACTTCACAGTCTTTTATACTATCCATGAGCAATATTTATCCGTTGCAAAGTAACTTGTTCATACTCTTTCATCCTCTATTCTCAGACTGCCTCTCTCTTGCTCTCTTTCGCTCGCTCTCTTCTTGTTTCTTTCTCTCTTTTCTCTAGTACCTTTTTACAGTATTCACTTTTTAGGTCGAGCCTCGAGTAGCGCGCAAGCGCTGCTAGGCGAAGACTTTAAGTAAGGGGGTTTCAGAAGCAGTCCAAACGCTCGTGCGTCGTGGCTGGCCTTTTTGGGATGGTTACGCGCGGCAGACATGTGTTTCCAATTATCGTGCCCAGACGCGGGCGCGATAATTGTAAACACATGCCGGCAAAAGGCCATGACGCACGAGCGTCTGGTCAGCTGAGCAGGCTGCCGCGCTCGCTCGCCCTCGCCCCCGCTCCTCTCGTCCCCGCTCCTCTCGTCCCCGCTCCTCTCGTCCCCATGTGCTCTTCTTGTTCCTTTTTGTCAAACACACTAGCTTTCCAGCACTCCGCAGCTTTCAGTGCTCTGGCGTCGTCTTTCTTGTTTCCATGGAGTTAGCATATGGCTCAAAACAACAACGCTCTCCGACTGATACACCATATAGCATTGCTTGCGCCGTTTCCGGGACAGCACAGTCCCAGCTGTGGGGAAGTGAGTGGACCCCAGGCGGGAGCTCTGAGGCATGCGTCCGTGTGACACGAGGGTTTATTTTTGTCGGTGCTGAGATGGATTTTCCTTGGTAAAGGGACTCGTTTACCTCTGATATCTAACGTTTTTGCACTTATCAGTGCTGGTCTCCTCAAGATTCATTGGCAAGCCAGATATAAGAACAAGCATTGGCAACACCAATAGGTCTCGCCTACGTGAGAGCTCTGGGCTTTGTCAATGTCTTTCATCCACTTTGCACAGCTGTGCAGCAAGCCTAAAGTTACCCTAACGGCTAGAGCGGTCAGCCTAGAAGCTGGGTTACCGGTTTGGAGAATCGGCAGGGACGCTCAACAGCCTGTGATTTTGGGCAAATCACTTAATCTCCCCCTGTCTAACAAAAATCTCCTGCTGCCTAACAAAAAAGAATGTGTCCGTATGTAAGGCAACTGGTGCTCATGTAAAGCGCTCTGTCCAATACCTTCGGGTCGAGTTCGCGCTATTTAAAACTGACGTGGCCAGCACTGACCGTGTCATAACGTTTTTAATCTAGCGTTACAGAAGGGGGCAAGTAAGTAGGGATGGGGCAAGCAATCGGGACTCGGGAAGATGCTAAGAGGAACCGAGCAAGCGCCAGTGGGGCAAGCTACAACGCAGGAGTTTATGTAAAATAAAGTATACATCTTTTCAACAGTCCTTGATAGTGGTGCACTTCATCAACCCGCTTTGATTGATCTGTGCACAGCTTGTTCTCTATGTAGGCTGCATGATGCAGCCTACATAGAGAAAATGGCTCGGCTGGGGCGCTCTCCGCTGTGCCTCACAGCGTTGTGATTGGCGAAGGGGAGGGAGGGAGACTGCCCTGATGACGAGAGCTGCAGGATTTCGAAAACGCAGGAAGGCGGGAGTCGGACGGCCCATCCAGAAGCTGAGGTGGCGCGGGACGGTAAGTTTTATTTTATTTATTTTTTAATTAAACCCCTCCAGCCTCCCCCTCATCGCCCCCCGCGATGACCCCATTTCCACCGCCCCCCCCCACCCGCCCGTCATGCCAGCCAAGAGAGAACGGGAGAGGGAAAGAGAAGAGGGGGGCGCTTTTTGCAAGGCAGTCGTCCTCTGTTCAATTCCTCTGCCAATAGGTGTGCATTGAAAATGTTATGAAATGGGCCCGCTGTGATCACCGTTAGACCCCCTCCCAGCCCAGAATCCTTTTATCGCTGTCTGGCATGGCGTCCGTCTTTCAAAAGAAACGTCTTCCTAAGGTCACCCTGGCTCTCAGGACGCATTGATGCCTGCAAACGGGATACCGGGCCAGCCCTAAGTTTGTTCAAATTAATTACGGACTGTTTCGCACTATCCAAGCCTTCCTTCCTAGTGGCAAGATATCGGGTGCCACCTCAGTTCGAGATCTAGAATCGTTTACTGCTACTACCAAAGAAGTGCACGCTTTACAAATCTTTTCAGATTTGCGTTAGAAAAGTTTTATAGGAACTCAGTTCATATAAATCTTTTCTATCACAAACGTGAAAAGATTTGTAAAACGTAATTGAGTGCGACTGTGTGCACTTCTTTTGGAAGTGGCAGTAATCGCTTCTAGAAGTTTCCAACAGCTATGGTCAAAAATAGACGGTGGCGTGACAAGGCTCGGCAGACTGATAAAGTGCTGCAAATAATTTTGCTAGGGCGCCTATGGTCGCCTTTTCAGTGTAAAGAGGAGCAAGGCTGATACAGGAGTGGGAGGTAGCGTGGTGAGGATTGGTGAATTGGAAGTGGCTGATGAGGCCTGTGACCCTTGGCAGGGAGGGCAGCAAAGCATGAGTGGGTAGAATCAAATGTATGTTTGTAAAGGCAGAGACTTGTGTGTCTGTTTGGGTTCAGTTATTTCCCGGACATCTGTGGCCACCTCTGGGTGTCTATACTGTAAATGCATAGAAGGGCTCATGCATCTGAACGGGTGTGAGGGCTGGGGTAGAATCAGCCACAACCTGGCCTGCAAACGTCACTCCTTCGTTGTTCTCAGTGATCCCACACATATTGTCCCATCGCAAGCACTAGAGAAGCCCCATATAGATGTATACTTGCAGTATGACTGATGGTGCCCCAGCCCTCTCGGCGATCTCTCTTTCGGATTCTCATCTGTTTGTGAGCCTTACAAGCGGCACGCTCCGCCCCAGTGCTCCTTCCAGAAACATCAGCCTCCCCTGGCCACAGGCTGTCTTCCTCAGCCCGCCTTGCCTCAGAGACTGAAGGCATTTGTGGGAACCTGCATCTTTCCCTAGATCAGTGCCCAGTTGTGTCAGGGGCGGGGAAGCTGCTTCAGCTATTTTACTGCAGCTCCGAGGAGGGAGGCAGCTAACACCAGGCTCTCCAAGTGCTGGAAATAATTTTTCTAGGGCCGCCTTTTCAGTGTTAAGAGGAGCGAGGCTGATATGACAGCGCAGAGTAAGACAACAATATCATTGTTGTCCGGTATAATGAAGTGATCCTGGGTTTGTAGTTCCCTGCTTTTCTGGTCTTTGACACTACAGGTATTTGGCATGATAGGCACAGGCTAAGAGGAATTATAATAGAATGTAGTGTAAGGAAGTCTAAGTAATACATTAAAAACTGCTGGGGTTCGAAGAAAGTTTAGTATAGTGTTTGTTATTGATGCCTTTGCAGAAGAGATGCTGTCTGGCCTGGTTTATCTCATACCGAGCAGAAGGTTTTTAGGGATGCTGAGGAGATAGTGGAGGTGCTGGAACAATTTTCAGAGTGGCGGTGCGGTCATCAATGTTGCGTGACCGACTGAAGTCATAGGGATTGTGAAAACCTTCTTGCTTTCTCAAATTTGTTTGAAAATGCACCTTTTGCCCACTCTTTTTTCAAAATTTTCTCTAGGGGGGGGAGAACCCACTCCCCCTTCTTATGCCGGTTGGGCTCGCTCGCTAGCCACAAGGCACTCATCCCAAACCTTTACGCCTCACCACTTTCAAATGCCACCAGCCGCCACTGCTAACATCCACCTAGCAATCTAAACGTTACTGGCGCCACCTACATTAACATACGAAACTGGATAAAAGAACGCAACAATTCACAAGATCAAACAACTGACATCTAAACAGAACAAGCATTGGCATAGCCAATAGGTCTCGCTTTGGGACCTTATAAGTATTTAGTTATGCAGCACAATCGCTAAACACTTATAAGATCCCAAACGCGAGACCTATTGGCTATGCCAATGCTTGTTTGTTTTACTCACTCTACTCTTCGTTCCCTCTCCTTTGAGGACCACAGCAATAAGTGCTGAACTAATTAACATACTCAGTGCACAGTGATATCTAGTGAGGTCACGAGGTTACCATACACCTAAAAGGGAATGGATCTACTTTCCAGTTCAAGTCAACATAGAAACTGTGCTTGCTCTCTTTCTCTTTCTTTTTCTCTGTCTTTTAGTTCTGGTTGATCTAGTAAGAGGGCTTAAAACACTGAGATATGAGCCATTGATTCGCATCGTATCTTCCTGCTGAGGTATTAGTGTTTGCCATGGATGGTGTGTTTTTTCCTGAGAGATCGTTTGTAGCTCATTCTGCTGGGATGCTCCAGGAACTGGCACTCTCCCCATGTCCAGGAGCCGCTTTGGCATCCATGCTTCTGAACATGTTGTGGAACTTTGTGGTGGTTGATGCATCCCCAATCTTACAATGCAGCGATTAAAGCCAATTGCATCTTTGAGCACTGCCTTTGGAATATACCTATTTAGGAGGAGCTGCATAAAGAACAAGATGTTTATTCATTTCCCAAAACTCAATCCAACTAGACACTTCCCTTCCCTTTTTACCTCCTAACTTGGCGCAGGCGCCGTCGTTTCCTTGATTACTCTTCGTATTTCACTCTCTTTGGCATCTTCTCCTAAATCTGCGTGTTATATGATCAATTCTAAACTTAATTGCAAGTCACCGATTTCTGCTTTATAAACTTTTTCAGCTTTTTCTACTGAAAAAAGAGAACCAGTTTTCTCTCCCTCTAACGTTCGGTCAGCTATCCAAGCCCTAATTCTTTCTCACTTGGACCATGGGAATGTAGCGTTGGCTCACTTGCTGGTCTCCTCATGTATTACATTTGTTGGTGAGACTTTTGTCTGCTATATGGACGTTCAGACACCCTCCGTTGGCTCTTGTTCCTTCGCTCTAGTTGCCTCTTTACTTTTGTATGCTTTACATTGCTTGCTGCAGCATTTCAAGGTGCCTGTGCGCAGGCTGCCTGTAGATGTGTCTAAGAAGCCACAGATGAGAAGTTTGACTCTGAGCCAGGAGGCTGGTCATTCCCAGTTCTTCCCTACAATGTTGTCTCAAAGATTTTTGGCTGTAGCACTGAGGGGCCCTTTATATATATTTTCCCTAGTTTCTCTCTTGAGAAGTCTCCAGAAGTAAATTAAAACTATTTTTTAGAGTTGCATGCCCTCATCTCTGCCGTTTTTTTTAAATGTTATTGTTTATTGTCTTGTATTTCTATTTTTGTTCTTTTTAATAACATTTTAACGAATTACATTTTAATTTTTTATTCTGTGCCCCATTACCCTTCGTGGCTAAATGTATGCTACATCAAATGTTTTAAATGAATAATAAATGCAAATTATAAAATGGGACACAATAGATATTATTAAGGGACATGTTTATAAAATGAGCAACAGGGAGAGAAATGGGGCCATCCACCAAGAATTGAAGAAAATCTGCGCACTAACACACTCCACTCCCTCTCCTCACAAACCACATATGGTGAATGTGGGAGGGGGCTGTGGATGTCACATGCCTTGATCCTGGGATACAGTGGTAGCCGATGGCGAGTCCCAGTACCTCATCGCTAACCACAGGTTCATCCAGCATGAAGTTACAAAGGAGGCCTCCAAGCAAAGAGCAGCAGCCGATGGAAGCAGGAAAGGATGCCATGAGAGTGAGCAGGATTTTGGTCATCTTTGTGGCTGTGAAAGAACTTTGATGATTTTACTAAGATAACTCACTCATAGGGAAAATGATTGGACCAAGAGAACAGTAGACTTACGAATTTAATTCCAAATGTTATTTTTGTTGTTTTTAGGTTGTTCTGGTGCCTCTCGGTTTATACACTTGACCATGGTGCAAGGATGTTTCCTCTGCATTAACTCAAGATGCTTTCTGACTCCTATGATGCGGGTCAATTCTGCTGCATGGCCCCATAACATGTTGCATCATGGCCCCTTCCTGGCCGGCACACTCTAGTGCTCTGCTGCTTTATAGCTCACACAGCTACTTTCTGTCCCATTTACCATGGCGGTGGTGGTGTTTCACTGTCCACGTCTCATGGGGCCAATGTTTCTTACCGTGTCATACGACACAGTTGTGCTTCTTCTTGACTTACATAGGATGAGGCAATCCTGTTTCTTGCTCACATACAATGGAGGCTGTGCTATTGCTGGGCTATGTGACGTATTGTGTCGCTGTTTCTCCGCAACATTCCAATCATGATCTGTCCTGTTTCCTTCCCCACGTCTCATGATACTCCCTCCCATGTGGAACACCTACATAAAGTGGTGTTTCTTTCCACATTTGTCTGTTGACACCTCTCTGTTCCCGAAGGTTTGCGCATGGAGTTCATTCTTAGATTGAAGTTGTAAATTATTCGTATTCAAGTGTGCACAGACTCCACCATTCCTTTGCCAACATCTTTGTCATTTTATCTTTCAGACACGGCACACGCTGTGCGGGGGAAGTGGCAGCTTCGGCCAATAACTCACATTGCATAGTGGGCATTGCTTACAATGCCAGAATTGGAGGTAAGAGGCAAAAAGCAGGGGCTGGGGCAGAATTCTGGTGCCAGAGAAGTCTGTGGTAACCTGCTGGTAGCAATGAGTATGGTGAAAGGTCTGGAATATTCTGTATCATGGGTTGAAAACAGGATTTGAAGAACAGGTTCTTATATAATTCCCGAACTCCTGCTCTCTTAAGCTGCCTCTTCTCCAAATTCATATCATGAAACTCGTTTATATGCAATGAACATAAAGGGCCCGATTCACAGAACTAACTTAAGACAAAATCCTAAACTTACTACCATTTTGGTATTCACAGAAGGCACTTACTCATTTTGGTATTCACAGAAGGCACTTACTCATTTTGGTGTTCACAGAAGGCACTTACTCATTGATGAGTAAGTGCCTTCTGTGAATACCAAAATGAGTAAGTGCCTCAGAAGGCACTTACTCATTGATGAGTAAGTGCCTTCTGTGAATACCAAAATGAGTAAGTGCCTTCTGTGAATACCAAAATGAGTAAGTGCCTTCTGTGAATACCAAAATGGTAGTAAGTTTAGGATTTTGTCTTAAGTTAGTTCTGTGAATCGGGCCCATTAGACGCGAGTTTGACCGGTTTTAAAAATATATATATTTTTATCTCTATTTATCATTTTTAATATAGTATGCATACCACGCATATGGACAGTACGTACATTTCGCAAATATGACTGGAAAAGGAAAAAGATATTTGTACATGTATACAATGTAATGAAAATTCACAACAAGCAACATGGCCCGAACCCAACTGCGGGGGAAGGCCTGTAGACTGAGCTTGTGTGCAATGTTGATGAAGCATCAGAGGGCAGCAACGACCATAGTGGACCTAAAGGGGAAGTGTTCCTGGCACATTGCAGTGCATAGTGATGGTACCAGTGATATTAGTATATGTACAAAGCCCATATCCCCTTATATCAGTCTCTGTCAGTCGTGGTAGTGTGTAGAAGGTACGTGCCGAGAGGCTGCCAGATATCTCGGGGACGGGATGTTAGTGATTGCGTCTGGGCATATATCTCACTGGTCGTGTCGCAAAAGATATGGCTCTTAAGCCATTTTGCTATAGTTGGGTGGTGTGTATTTTCCCAGCACATGGCCACTTCACGTTTTGTGAGAAGGAGTGCAATGGCAACAAACCGTCTAGTTCCACTTGGGACGTCCCGCACATAGCATAACAGTGCTAGCAAGGGGTCGGGAGTCAGTGTAATGTCCACCATCTGGGAAATATGTGCAAAAATGTCGGTCCAGTAACTGAATATCCGAGGGCACAGCCAGGCCATATGCAGGAAATCTGCGTCGGAGGGATGGCATTTGGGACAGGTCGATGGGCGACTGGGGTCAATCCGGGCCTGGAGGGTAGGTGTCATGTATGTGCGTTGTAAAAATGTAAAATGTTGCAGTTTGTGTCTATGGTTAGGGGAGACCAGCTTGGTCTAAGCACAACAGTAATTCAATATGTCATCCGGCATGGGGCGCTGTAAGTCCTCCAACCAAGCCACCCGCAATCGACCACCCACAGTGGGCAATAGTTCTAGGGAAGTACGATATAGTTTGGAAACCAGGTGTTCACCTGTGTCATCCTCGATAAGGGCAGTGAGGGGAGGAAAGTCATCTGGGGCGATGGGATAGGTTAGAACGTGGGCCCTCCGGGCACTCTGCACACGATACATAACAAATCTGTCCAGCGGTTGATGTCGGTGAAGCGGGTATCCTCTGACCATGAGATAGCATGGCCCTCGGGGAATGGATCACCAGTGTTATGCAACGTAAATCTACTAAGCGTGCGCTTGACAGTGGGGTCAACCATCAGGGGAGCCAGAGATTGCCCGCGAGCGGGAGCGAAGGCAAATACAGGCGCTCCACCCCCAGGAACAGCTGCAATCTGCGCCATGCCCAGCAGGTGGTGGAGGGATGCTGAATGTCCCTAGGGTCCAGAGGAAGGTCAATGGGGAGAATGGTATTGAGGGGCGTGGAGCCCACAAGGTCTCTGTCGATCCGGCTATATGGGATTCTGCCATCTCGATGGTACAAATGGTGCGCATACTGGCACTGGGCTGCTAAGTAGTAAAGATGAAAATGGGGTACATCGAAGCCTCCCCGCGCATAAGGGAGTGTCAGCGCCCACCAGCCAACACATGGCCTGTGACCTGCTCAGACCAATCTCAGCAGCAGCCTTTGCAAAGTGGCAAGGAACGCATTGGAAAGAGGGATGGGTATGTTAAGAAACAGATAAAGACATCTAGGCAGTACAATATTTGTAATTATCGCGATAAGTCCCGCGTTTGAGAATGGCAAACTGATCCATGTTTCTATTTGCGATGTTAATTTGTCTGCAGCGGGACCGTAGTTAAGGCACAGAACCTGTTCCTTATCACAGTGGACATGGACACCCAAATATTTAACCGTGTCGGCGCACCAACGCAGTGGAAAGTCGCTGTGGAACTGCTGGGCAGTCTCAGTCAGTGGAAACAATTCAGACTTACTCCAGTTAATCTGAAGCCCCAAGTATAGCCCAAATTTCTGAATCTTCCACAACACTGGGCTTAGGTTCAAAGCAGGGTGCCGAAGGAAAAGCAGGATCTCATCCGCGTAGAGCGCTAGATGTGCTTCTCCTGCAGGTGCCGGATTAGCGGGTCTATTGCCACTATAAAGAGAAGCGGGGAGAATGGGCATCCCTGCCTTGTGCCGCTCGCCAGCGGGAATGGAGCAGTCAACGAGCCATTGGCACAGATATGGGACATTGGAGGGAAGTAGAGAAGTTGAATCAACGATATAAAGCTACGAGGGAGACCGAGCTTTCGCAGCGTTGCCCATAGAAAAGGCCACTCAAGGGTGTCAAACGCCTTCTCTGCGTCAAGCGAGGCCACAGCTTCCGGTCCCTCAGGAGAGATTCTGTTTACTACAGAGAACATTGTGCACAAGTTTATTGAAGTAGAGCGGTGGGGAACGAACCCTGATTGGAGTGGGGATATGAGGGTTTCAAGAAGAAGCAACAATATACCCCCAGAACTTTCACTAGTATGTTAGTATCAGAGTTCAGTAAGGACAATGGTCTGTAAGACAGGCAATATTGTGAGTCTTCGCTAGGTTTTAATAGCAGGACCACAATCACCTCACGTAGCGTGGAGGGGAGCTCTCCCTTTTCCAGGGACTCTGCATAAAGTTCCAGCAGCCGTGGGGCAAGCAAATGTTTGTAAGTCTTATAGAATGCTCACATAAGCTCATTGGAGCCAGGGGCCTTCGACCCATCCATGGAGTCAATTGCAGCTACTATCTCCTCCACCGAGATCGACTCGCTGAGGAACTGCTGCTGCGGGGAGGACAGCCAGACCATTGCGACCTCAGACAGATAGCTTGCCAGACCGCTACCCTCCTTCTCAAATCTAGAGGCATATAGCTGAGAATAATAGCGCAGCAGTTCCGCCAGGATCTCCCCACCCCCTCCGTGGACCACGTGCCATCCCCAAGAATGAGCTCTGATATATAGTTGCTCCCTCCTTGTGGGTAAAGCCGTTTCGCCAGGGTGCGGCCCGAGCGCTCACCCTCGCCGTATCGGCGGGCCGCGCATACTTTCCCAGGAATTGCACCTTGTGATCCGCAAGTTTTCAAAATTCCTCCATCGTCTCAGCTCAGGGCAGCAACCACTCATCCACTGACCCCCTGAGGCTGCATAATCCAACTTCCGAAGGGAAGCCTCCACGCGCTCCTAAGAGCACCGTATATCACGTAATATACCGCCATGTTTAGCGATCGCCATTCCGCGGATGCATGTCTTGAAGGCCTCCCAAAGGGTGGCCTGTGGAGCCACTGTGCCCTCATTCAAATCAAAGTACTCCGTAATGGTGGTACGAAGTTCCTCAAGAAAAGCCAAGTCCATGAGGGACTGACTGGGAAAGCACCACATTCTCAACGCGCCACTGGGGAGCGGGATGTTCAGGACCACGCGAACCAGAGTGTCATCTGATAAAGTGCGGTATTGGCACATCAACTCCCCGAGCCAAGGGAGGGCAGAAAGCGAGAGGAACCATTAGTCAAAACGTGACCAGGTGCCATGGGGGGGTGGAATAAAATGTGCAACGGGGAGCTGAGTATGTCGGTGGTGCCAGGCATCTATTAGGGAACTCGAGGCACAGGCATCCCGCAAAATGCATGTGGCCCGGGGCTTACCAGCCGGGGCCATCGCTGAGGAATCCAGGTCTGGATTGAGACATAAGTTGAAGTCGCCCCCTATTATAGTGTGGTCCGCATCAGTCCTGTCGAGGAGTGCCATCAGTGTGTGAAAAAACTCAGGAGAGTCCACGTTGGGTGCATAAACATTCAAGAGGAGCACCGACTGGGTTGCTAGGCTGCCAACTATGGCAACGTAGCTCCCTTCAGTGTCGGAGAAAGTGTCAGTGAGAGTAAAAGGGATTGAGCGGTGGATCAATATACAGACTCTGTGGGAATATGTATTGTATCTAGAGAAAAATCTGTGTGGGCCCCACGCCAAGGCAAAGGTCAAGAAGGTGCCCGGAGATAGACGAGTTTCCTGTAGAAAGGCAATTTTAACCCCAAGCCTGACCAAGTACTGTACTACTAACTTGCCTTTGCAGGGGTTGTTGATGCCTCTGATGTTCCAGGTCATAAGGTGTACCTCGAGGTCTCGGGTCATCATGCAGTCAGCCACAGTCATGTTCGAATATGCTTAGGTAAGCCCTTCTCGTTGCAATATCACAAACCTTCTCGTAAGGGGGTATGCATACAAAGACAAAAGAAAAACCCTGTAAATCAGGCAGGATTGCGCCGGCGAGCCCCCATGGTTGTTCTCGCGCTCCCTGGCCTGCCTCAGGCAGAACTCCTGGGCCTCCACAGGGGTGTCAAGCACATACGATTTTCCCTGGACTTCCACTTGCAGATGCGCCGGATAGAGCATGCCGTACCGTAGTCTCATCTCCTAGAGAGAAGCCTTCGCATTGAAGAACTTGCGGCAATCCTCCTGCACCATCAATGAAATTAAATGAAATGTAATGAGGCTTTTATAGAGTGATACCTATACCCGGAGGCTTCTAGGCGCTACCTTCAGAACGATGAAATTTATATAAGATTAGCTTGGACTCACTTTCTAAATAGCCAAGTCTTCAGACCCTTTCTGAAGTTTAACAGATTAGTTTCCTTTTTTAGAGTTGTTGGTAGGGAATTCCAAAGTCTAGTTGTAGTGTAAGTGAAATCTGGGTAGAAAGATATAATCGTGCCCTTCCACATTCACGTGCCATCTGAAGAGCGGTATCCCTGTCCCTGAAGTTGAGTAAGCATGCAACAATGGATCTGTGTCGCCCCCATGGGGGCCTAGGCCCCAGCAAACTATGTGAATGCTCCACCAAGAACGCAGTAGAAATGGCTTCACGTCCGAACAGCTCCACCAGCAGCTTTTCGACTAACAAATCCATTTTCCCGGTGGCTGTGGATTTCGCAATCCCAGTTATGCAACGGTTGTTGTGGCGCGACCGGGCTGCGAGATCTTCGTTCTTCAGAGCTACGGTCTTGAGTTGACGTTCAAGCTTCTCCAGTCACTTCAACACAGTTGCCATTCCATCCTTCAATGCCGAGACACGTTCCTCAGCTCCCTCGATCCGGGCCTGCTGGCGGTCGAGGCACTCAGCCACTCGATCCAACCTGCCTGATATAGCGTTGAATCGTGAATCCATGGCCCTAAACCCCACTCGGATCTCGGACATCAGGGCCTCCACGGTACCGGGTTGTGTACGCTCCAAGGATCCCCCCACAGCTCCCTCCATCTCACTCGGGCAACTCACTCCCTCTCGTCCCCTAGTGCGCTCAAACTGCAGTTTGCGCTGTTTTGGGTCTGCGCGGCCAATCTCGAACCCAGCCAGTCACACAGTAGTCGCCAGTGTCCGTAACCAGCACCCGCAGCGAATAGGCACTGTCACCAAGAGTGTGCTCTGTGACCGAATAGGCCACGCCAGGGGCACATGCAAGGGCAGCAGTCACCAACTCGGAGGGCGCAGTCACAGCAGTCAAGAGCTCCAGCACCAAAGAGTTTCACCCAGGCCCCAACATCCACTTCAGGCTAGGCCTAAACAGGGCGGCAAGGGCCCCACCAGGTCCGCCAGGACACGACACATGCCAATGTTGCAAGGGGGCCAATCCACTTCACCCAGAAGGGACAACTGCACTGCAACGGGATGGAGGCGGGGCAGGGCCAGGGCCCGCCATGCGCAAATACTGCAAGGGGGCCAATCCACTTCACCCCAAGGGGGGCAACCGCACTGCATTGGCACGGGGACAGGGCAGTGCGCCCAATGCCACAGGCCTGGGCCTCTGCCCCACTGCGGCCCAGGCCCGGGAGCGCCAATGCTCAACGCCCCACTGCGGGCCCCATCACTCCTCATCGGTTACTTCATGGTCCTCTGCCGGCCGAGGCCCCGCCGACCGCGGGAGCAGGACAGCAACAGCAGCAGGCAGCCGCCGGACCAAGCAGTACAGGCCGGCTCTGCCCACCTCCGCAGCTTTACAGCGCCAGCATTGGGTGTCTCTCCGGGGCCGCGGCGGACCGCCCCCTCCTGTGCAGCCCGCACCAACACGTGGCCCTCCACCTCACAGTGGCCAACAGCGTGGCCTGGGGCACAGCGCGAAGCCAGCAGCGTGACCCAGCAGGGCTTAGTAGCCCCGGCTTTAGGCTCACCGCTGCCCCTGTCACCGCCGGGCCTCCAAGGCGAAGCTAGGCCCGCCACCCGGCTCCCAGCAGAATCAGGCAAAGCATGCCCCAGACCCGGCAGCCCACGTCCAGCCTCGGTCACCCCTCCAGGTCACCATGGGCGCTCACCAGCTGGCTGGTGCCAATGTCTTGTGAGTAGTATCCTGATATATTGGGAAACGGCGTGTGGAGCTTCAGTGCCCTGCAGCCATCTTGGTCATTGGGCTGGCCATGCCCCCCTTGACCGGTTTCTTAGTCATAATTCATTGTTATAGCCCCCTTTCATTCTACTGACCTGGCAGTGTTGAAGCAGCTTTGATTGAATTTCTATTAAGGACCCTACTGTACCACTCCTGGACGCCCCAAGGCAGTTTACCCAGCTGAAATGCACTTACCCATTTACAGGTCTAGAGCAGCGAGAAAATTCTTAAAGTCTTCCGGTATGCACTTGGGTTTGGTGGTGGTAACAGAAAGCTGATTGGTCTTTTTTACCTTTTTTTTTTACAGTGGAACCAATCTGAACAGTTGCTTATGCAATGAGCCAGATCCTTCATCAAACCATCACTATTCAACAAGTGGCCATTGAGAATGATTTATATATTTTCAGTGACTCCCTCATTTAGTGTCCACCTTAGTAGTGCAGAATACTGAACAATGTGCTAAACATTTTATTGCAGGTGACCCACGCGGTGAGACTACAAGATTTTTCGTCGAGTGAAGGCTAAGCAGTATCTTCATCATTGTTTTGATGCTAAAACCATGCTTGAGTAAATAAATACTGTCTATGTGCAGAGATTTTTTTGCATATGCATGGTAGTACTGTGCATGCATAAAACTTGCTCCAGAGGCTACAGTGTGAGTTGAGAGTGTAGAAGCCACCTTCAGCTCCTCTCGAGTCTGCATCTTGTGACCTATTGCCAGGTTGCTTCCCCAGTAGATGTGTTGTGTTCCACCAGTCATTGCCACCATCAATCCCTCTCAGGGGCATAGGAGACCCCTGCCTCCTTGACACTGAAACTCAGGCTTTCAGGAGTCTACTGTGTGTACACGCTCTATATTCTATTTGATGAGGATACAATTGACAACCACACCATAACAGATTGTGGGCAAGACGGCGGGAGACTATTGCATATGAGATAAATGATTTTGCTCTGGTGACTAGGGATGCAGAGAACTGCAAGAAGAGGTGGGATCAACTTATGAAACACTTGAGGAATCTTACCAGCAGACACATCGAAATGCCATGCAGAGCCCCAAGAATGACTCCCTGACCTTGGGCAGCGGTGTTCCATTTTGTGATTAGCATTGCCTCACTGGTGCCAGTACAAGGTGTGGCAACCCAAACTGCTGGTATGGAACAAAAAAGTGAGTGTATTATGAGAACCTAGAATACATATAGGCATACAGTGTTGGATATATGTAAGCAGGCTCTTATGACAATCCTTGTTACATGAATGAATGAATGAAACGGGCTCTTGTATAGCGCATGGCTACCCAGAGGCATCCCAGCGCTGCGGAGGTGACTAGGAGGATTGGTGGAATCATGGAAATAGCCAAGTTTTCAGATGTTTCCGGAATGTCCGGTGGTTGACTTCCATGAATTGAAGGGCCTGTCATCCACACAGGAAACAGCCACATCCGGCAGTGTGCTGGACAGCAGCCAATCATCTACAAGCCATCCAGCCTAGAGCTATCCAGCAGGTTGCTGGCCAGCAAGGCACAAGTTGTCCATCTATATAGGACTCCACAACCCAGCAAGCAACCATTTGCTAGCAAGCCAACCTGAAAACCATCAGCCAGCCACCTGCCAGCAGCCAGGCCACCAGAAGCAAGCATGCTAGATTCCCGCCAACCAACACTCATGCCATACTTATCTATGGGATTCATGTTGCAACACTTCAGGCATGGAGCGATGCTTTATGCTCACTTGTATCCTGGGACCATCCCCCATGTGGATAGCACAGGTGTTTACGGTAACATGCCTGTGTTTGCTCCAACACCCCTCCCCTTCATACCCTATAACCCTGCATCTGTGAAGTCTGCAGCTGTCACCTCCCACTGATTCACCGTTGACTGCTACAGGGAGGTGAGGAACACCAGCAGTCAACATAGGACAAGGTATAAAAGGAGTGCAGGCATTGTGTAACATTAACTGAACCCTGCAGGATCTGGTATGTGATCAAAGAGCACACACGGGTGGGGGAGTAATGGCAAGGAATGTGGTTCAGGAGGCTTGCCATTACCCGCATTGCAACAAACCAATGATAACGCCGGATTCTTATCTTATTTTGGATCTATCTAAGAATCCTAGGCCGACTGGACCTTTGTTACCTGCTGAAAAGTGTAAAGGGGAGAGACAATACATTCACAATAAACTCCAGATTGGTTAATCTAGACTCGCGAAAAGATCACTGACTCCAGATTCAAATTTAGGGGTTTTATTACAAAGCCAAAAATAACTGAACATACAAGCACCTCATGACGAGGTTAAAGAAATACATGGGCACTAATACAAAATTCATCCTACGCACCAGTCTGATCCGGTGAAGCATAAAAAGAATGATCATCTCCAAGAATATTAAACAAGCAATGACTGCTCCAACATCTAAGTTAGTCTTCATTAGTTCCTGTGAAGAAATCCATTAATCTGTCCCTACACTATTACTACAGTGGCATCCCTACTTAGCATCTCCCAGGCAAGATCAAGAAAAGGTGTCAGCTCGTGAAGACTTTCTAGGAAGCACACTCACGTTGTAAGGGTCAGTAGCCAAAGCTACCAAGTTTGTTCTAAGTCTCCTTTCTGAGGATCGAATCCTCCTTCTACCTCTCCAACAGCTCTCTGCTAGCATCTGCCCTCATCTGCCTCTCTAACCCCCCGGGGCACTGTCCCTAATACAAAACCCAACTCTCGTAAAACACGCCTCTGACACGCCTCCTCTGGCCAGGCACCTTTCGTAGGTAATTTTCCATTGAAACCTGTACTTCTTCCATCAACGGTTGGGATGTCCTTGGGTCCCAGGCTTCCTTCAATTATCAGCATTCCAGGATACTCTGTTGCGACTCTCCTCCATACCTAACTCCTAAAACAAAAGGCGTCAGTCTAACTAACGAAGACGATGTCCTTGCACCTGCAACAGAAGCATTAGAACTGAACAACCTTGCACGCACACAATTTCGCTGACTACCTCTAAATGAGAGCTCGACCAGGGAAACTACATTTCAGGCCTACTAATTCAGCTAACATAAGAAATACGAATAGGCCTTTCATAACAGAACGTAAATGAGGCCTTCACACATCAAAAATTACACATTAATAAGCGTTACATTACAACCACTATAATTCATCACGATTAAACACAATTAATCATTTCTACATATGCGACTTTAATATGAAGCACGTTTAAATCTAATGCATCACATCACGTGAACTACTTCATTAAACATTTACAATGAATATTAAAAGTTACATAATTCCATCTAAATATCACTTTATCTCTCCTAACATAATCTTCTAACACTCCATATACACATTTCATTATGACTTCATGTTTCTAATAATCACTTATTAATATGACACACAAATACATTTATATACTTATATACGGGTGCGGACTATCCATGATTATGATGCACCCCTACAATTTTCAGAACATCATGACGCTCTATCAGTTCCCCCCTTTGATGACTAGTGTCATCACCAAAATCACAATTCCCTGGAGAAAGAACCGACCTAAACAGAGCTCGTAGCCATCCTTCCTTGTCGGAACTTCTCTAGATTCTTGATAATTCCGTAGTGACTGTCCTGCAGTCTAGCCATCCTTATCGCTTGCTCCCTAAGGGACCTTTCAACTTGGTTCGCCTTGTACCACTGGTAAGCTCTAGCAAATCCCCACAAGCAAACCGCACAAACCACAATAATAATGATGGGCTTCAGAATGTAACCAAGAATACCTTTTCCCAAACTCGCAAACCAATTTCCAACCCTGCCAAAACCTCTACCAACTTTTTCCCAAACACCTTCTTCAGTCAGATCCTGAATCTCATGATGGATCACAGTGATGTTACTTATATATTTCTCCAGATCTTTACTGTTATCTGGTATATAAGTACAGCACTCTTGAACCTTCAACATTTTACAGGCTCCGCCCTCTTTTGCCAACAAAACATCTAAAGCAAGACGATTCTACATCACCATCGTCCTTATCGACAACATCTCCCCATCAACAAGTAGTAGCGACTTTGCTGTATTCGTAGATAACTTATCCACGACAGTCGCCAGCTTCCTAATCTTCACATCATTCAAAATCACTCCCAAACTTGGTATTACCGCTCCAAAAATATCTCCAATCACTGCTCCTGCACTTGCATCTCTCCTTACTCTAGAATGCTTTTCACCTTCCAGAAGTTCTAGTTCCTCTGCGTGGTAAATCTTGGGGAAAATAATTCCCAAATAACAAGTACCGTACCAATTCGCAGGCAATCTCACATAAGCATTCTTTCCACACACATAATATACTGTTGGCACCACTTGTACCGGACCTTGCAAAAAGTTCTTAGCTGATTCTTCCATAGTGAAAACATGGTCACACGCACTCTGTCCCACATAGACCTTATCATAATAGGTCTGGATACACTTCACACACAGCTTCCCCTTCTGCACAAGATCCAATGCTATAGGGCCATAGCTCCCCTTTGCTCTGTGAGCCCTCTCCTCCTCCGTCCAATCTACTGGACTTTCCCCAGTGTTACGTGTTTGTGTTAACTGTCTATATCTATCTTCTACCTGATCTACAAATTTCTTTTCTACACCTGTTAGTGAGCAAGTCAGATTATGCCTATGGGCATATGCGGTATCTAACGTTGCAGTCGGAATGAAATACTTCCCAATCCTATCTTCCTGTTTGTAGTAATCATACTTGTTCAGGTGCTTGTAAGCTGGTACCTCTGAAAGGACTGCATCATAATTGGAAAAGAAGTACTCATAATGACCTCTTCCATAAAACATACTAAGCAACAAACTACACGAAATCCCATACGTCAGTGGAAGATGGTGATATTTAATACCCTCTTCCACTGAGGCAGGCAACTGCGTACACACATAACAATCTTTCGCATCCATCGCCTCAGCATACTCATATAGCAGCTTGGCATACGCATTAAGCTTAAAATCACCTCTAGACAAATCTACATGCAATCTACGACTATTTTGATCTAGCATAGCCCTTTTAGCTCCTATGGTGTCCTCTTTCTTGATTGAAGTACTAGGTGTAGGTGTCCCTTTCACCCCTACAACTTCTACCTCATGTGAAACAGAAAATTATACTATAATAACTATGAATACAGAAACTATCACTCCTACTATAAATGTGCCTATTATCCATTTGGACCTACGGTTCGGATTTCCAGCCTCCATTCTCATTGTCGGGTTGGTTTTCAGCAAACGAACAGTTGGAGTCCTTTCTCCACTACAGATGCTGTTTACCAGTTCAAACACCACTCCGGAAGTGCTGGAAATTCCCTTTACAGTACTTTTAGTTCTTTATTTACACAGTCCAAAAAGACTTCCTTAGCCCTCTTTCTTCTTCTTGGGAAAGTCCCTAAATTTCTTCTTCTTCCTCTCGGGCCTAGGTTACCTTCTTTTAAAGTTCTTATTTACAAGATATAGTTCATTCACAATCAACAATAAGTTCTGATCCAATCGCAGCTAGAACATAATGCAATATTTCGAGACGAACATCTACCAATTGGTGAGGTGGTGGTTCAAATCCAAACGTTGGGAAAACTAATCTGTGCAATATCAGGATTCGCACCTTGCTCAAAACTGGAGGTTTTGGAACCGTGATTGTCAACACCCCTTCGATTTCAAGTCCTGGAACTAACAGTCCCACATCGATTTTCAGTAGAGGATTCCTGCTGATCACTTTCACGGACCTCAGCCTTCCGGAACTCACTACTCCTGGCATCAGTTACTGCGTAAGTCCACTCCGGGGCAGCGTATCTCTGGCAAGGCACTCTTGTCCTTCTCGGGCCTCCCTGAGCTTGCTCTTCTTCACTCGCTTCCGACTCGGACGCCTCAGACACAGGGGCAAGATCTCTCTCAGGAGCCAGTCTCAGATTCAACCTTCTCTGTCTCTCAGGCCATGCTTCTTCTGCTCGTCTAGCCCTTCTGCTTTCCTCTTGATCACTCTGCACACCACTTCCTTCCGCTGAGTCTGACTCTGTACCACTTACAACATGACCTTCCTCCTCAGAGTCAATATCGGGGCTGTGTGTAGCGTAACCCTCCTCAGCTTGTTCTGGTGAGCAACCAGCTTCGTTAGCAACCCTCACAGCTTGGCTTGTCCCCTCTCGTGGCTCTGCCGCCACAGCTGGATTTTCATTCGTGAGAGGAGCTGTTTCTTCCAAGGGTGCTGAAACTCTGCGGGTGTGGGAGGCATGTACCCAGTTTGCCAATCCTCCGCACTTCACTGCTGTGTTCGTTACCAGTATTACTTGATAAGGGCCTCTCCACCGAGCATCCAGGCAGCTCTTCCTCACGTGCTTGCGGACAAGCACCCAATCACCCGGGCATAGGTCGTGGCACAGATCACTTGAAGCTGAAACAGCGGCAGCTTGCACCTGCTGAGACACAGAACGGACCACATCAGCTAGTCCCTTGCAGTAATCAAGGATTAAGTCATCAGTGATGTTTATCAAAGCGGTGGCTGGTACTGCTGGCAATCGCATTGCCCTCCCCATAAGTATTTCATGCGGAGATAGACCGGTCCTCCTATCTGGGACACTGCGAACACTCATCAACACTAAGGGCAATGCATCAGGCCACTTCAGGGATGTAGACGAACACACTTTTGCCATCCGTGCTTTCAAAGTTCCATTAATTTGCTCAACTATCCCAGAAGCCTCTGGTCGATAGCTACAATGGAGTCTCTGATCGACATTCAAAGCAGCGCAAAGCAACTTCATGAACTCGCTGTGGAAGTGTGTTCCTCTATCCGACTCCAACGAGGTTGGAAAACCGAACCTGGGAATCAACTCCCTCAATAGCAGCTTTGCTACTGTGAGGGTGTCACACCTTCGTGTTGGGTAAGCTTCCACCCACCGTGAAAAAACACACACCACCACTAAAATGTACCTCAATCCATTGCACTTAGGCATCTCAATAAAATCTAACTGCATTCTATTGAAAGGTCCCCCCGACCTCCCAATGTGACTTAATGTAACCACAGTTTTCTTTCCAGCATTCATCTGTTGACGAGTAACACACCTCTGGCACACTGCTTCAGCAACCGTACGAAACCGTGGATTGTACCATGTCTGTCTGAACACTCGCACCATCGCATCCCTCCCAAGGTGCACAGCACCATGAATTTGTCTCGCCATCGGGCTCAGTAGGTCATCTGGTAACACTGCTCGACCAACACTTGAAACCCAAATGTGAATTTCCCCTTTCTCACATCCTGATTTGATCCACATCTCCTCTTCCTGCTCTGAAACCTCTCCCTGCAGGCGCTTGAGTACCTCCCAAGTGTCTGCCATGGCTAGCATCATGCTGAGCTCGGTTCTTTCTTGGCTCTCTCCTGTGTAATCTCCAGTAAAAATGCATCCTTGTTCAGCACAGAAACGTGCAACTTCATCGGCGTACTTATTACCAAGAGAAACAAAATCAGTTCCCCTCCCGTGAGCTGCACACTTCACTACAGCGATTTCCTTGGGACACTGCAAAGCTTCCAACAATTGTCTCACATATTCTCCATTTCTAATGGGTGAACCAGACGATGTCATGTAACCCCTCTGAGACCATAGCTGTCCGAAATCATGAACCACACCGAACCCATACTGGCTGTCGGTGTAGATGGTGATTCGGATCCGATCAGCTGCCAAACAGGCACGAGTCAGGGCAATTATTTCGGCCACTTGTGCAGAGTATACTCCTTCTAAGCAAGCAGCTTCAACCACTCCAGTAATGGTACATACAGCAAACGCTGCTCTCAAATGACCCACATTGTCCCTTAAGCATGAACCATCGACAAAGAAAATTTCATCAGGATCAGACAGAGGTTCATCAACAATGTCAGGTCTCGGTTTGGTGCAAAGTTCAGTCACATCAAGACAGTCATGGTCTTCACAATCTTCATCGTCTGCATTTGGCAAAGGCATCAGTGTAGCCGGATTTAAAACAGAACACCTTTTCAGAGTCACATTCTCTGCTGCAATTATGGCTTGCTCGTAGCGTGTGAGTCCATTGTTTGTCAGGTGCTGTGTTTTAGTCCTTGTCATCAACAGTTCAACAGAATGCGGAACATGAACTATCAACGGGTGACCCATGACAATGCTTTCACATCTTTCAATGCTGACACCGGTTGCAGCAAAGGATTTGAGACATCCGGTCAACGCTGAAGCTACTGGATCTAAAGTAGCTGAGAAATAGGCAACTGGTCTACGGGCACCTCCATGGTTCTGAGCCAGAACTGACAATGCAGAACCTTCTCGCTCACAACAGAACAATGAAAAGGACTTGTTGTAGTCAGCCATCCCTAGAGCCGGAGCTCAGCACAGGCCCTCTCCCAGCTCCAGAAACGCCACCAAACAGTCATGGTCCCATGGTACCGGATCACTCACATCCTTGTCCGTCAGCCTTTGCAGAGGCTTCGCCTTCAGCGAGAAATTGGGAATCCATTGGCGGCAGTAACCAACCATTCCCAAGAACATTTGGACTTCCTTCTGAGTGGTAGGCACAGTCATATCCATGATCGCCTCAATTCGATCTGGTGACACCTTTCTCTTGCCTTTCTCGATTCGATGACCCAAGTACTGGACCTCACTCAGACAGTACTGCAACTTATTTGGAGACACCTTGTGTCTATTCTCTGCCAAATGATTCAGTAAGGCAATCGTGTCGACCCTGCAAGCATCCTCCGTTTCTGATGCAATAAGAAGGTCATCGATGTACTGCACGAGAACTGAGTTCTGCGGCAATACAAGACTCTCAAGGTTCTTTTTCAAGATCTGATTAAAGATCGACGGACTCTCTGTGTACCCTTGAGGAATACGACACCACGTTAACACACCGTCTTCCAGCCGGAAAGCAAATAAATATTGGCTCTCCTCGTGGAGGGGTATCGAAAAGAATGCTTGACACAAGTCAATCACAGTAAACCATTCAGCCTCACATGGAATCTGAAATAATATCACTGATGGATTCGGTACCACTGGACAACATGGAAAAACAATCGTGTTGACCTTCCGCAGGTCCTGCACGATTCTGAATTTCCCGCTTGGTTTCTGCAATCCCATAATGGGTGAGTTGCATGGACTGCCCATTATCTCCTTCAGGATCCCCTGTTTAATCATTGACTCGATTACAGGTTTAATCCCTGCGATCGTCTCTGGTGACAGATTATACTGGGGCGTTCTCGGGAGCTCGACATTCTGCTTAACCTGGATCTTAACTGGTTCTACACCCTTGATTAATCCAATCTCTTCTCCTGTGAAATCCCACACATCTAATGAAACAGAATCTCGTAAATCAAGTGGAAGCTCCTCCACTGTCAACACAGGATACATCTCTATGCACAAATGCTGATTTGCAACCTTAAAGGTGGCATCATCGTCCTTTGTCTGTACTTCCACTCCCTTAGGCGTGCAATAGATGGTACAATTCGACTTGCACAAAAGATCTCGCCCTAACAAGCAGACTGGACTTGAGTCACACACCACGAACTGGTGTCGATCTCGGAAGGTTCCTATTCTCACAGGAATCGGCTCAGTCAATGGGTTAGTCATCTTCTTATTCGCCACTCCTACAACTTGGATTGATTGTCCCGAGAGGGGTAGGTTGGGGACCACTGCAGATCTTACAGTAGAACGGGTAGCACCAGTATCAACCAAAAAGGTGGTAGGATGACCGTCAACATCTGCCTCTACAAACGGTCCCCTCTGGTCTACCTCTAAGACTGCCCCAAGAGTGCAGTCCTCCTCCCCCCTCAGGCACCGTCATTTCAACGGGTCTGAGCTGTACTCATCATATTCCTCAAAAAGGGGCATCTGCTGGTACGTTCGGGTTCCCTGCGGAATCCTCGGAGGTTGCGGAACTTGCACCTGCGGGCCTAATGTCCCCCCTTGCATGGATCTGGGTCTCGTTACCGTATTGACGACCTCGGGTACCTGCACTATCTCTGCCTCTTGTTGCACCTGGTTTGCTGGGTTTGATCTACACTCGCGTTTCCAATGCCCGATCTTGTGACAAAGGTGACACGCAGTGGTCTTTTTCAGTGTTGCCACATCCATCCCTGTCTTGGGGTCTACAGGTTTCCCCTTCACTTGACCCTGCACATTCTGTATCCCTCCTTGATTGTTTCCCTGTCTTCTCCCTAGCGTCCCTCCATTTGGCTGTGTCTGGTGTTCCCTGTCAGCGGTTTGCATTTGGACTAGCATCAGCTTATCCTTAAGCTTCCTATGTTTCGAGTCCACTTCATCGCTGCAGTACCTGGCATACCACAATATTTCGTCCACTGACTTGTTCTGCCAGCAGATCAGGTGTTGCTGAATCATGAAACTAACTTCTGGCCTCAGACCTAAGACGAACTTGGACACAAACTGTCCCATGTCTTTGGGGTCTAGGGTGTCTAACCCACTGTACTGCTTAAAGGCTTGTAAGAGCCTCTCGTAGTATTCATGTACAGACTCTTTCGGCTCCTGAACAGTTCGATCTATCTTGACCCAATCAATATCTTGTGGCGAGATTTTTGATTTCAGCCATGTAATTACCTGTTTGAACTTTTTCATAACAATAGGTGATGAATGAATGAATGAAATTATTTATAAAGCGCTACGTTCACTCCAAGGAGCCTCTTGGCGCTAGCAGAAAGTGATCAAGAAAATCGCAGGGAGAAGTCGAGAGGTTAATTATGAAGAGATGCATTAATAACGAGTATCATATAAGGGAGAACACGATGTTGTCAGGAACAGCAAAAATCCATGTTTTCAATAGTTTCCTGAAGAGACGTTCTGATTGAGCCAGTCTCAATTGGAGCGGCAAAATGTTCCAGGCTCTAGTTCCTAGAACAGCTATGGTTTTGCCTCCTTTTGTTTTCAAACGATAGCTAGGGACTGCTAGAAAGTTACCCGAAGATGACCGCAAAAGGCGTTGAGTGGTATAGGGGCGTATTCTGGACCCAAGATATGTCGGCCCTAATGCTTTTATTGCTTTATAGGTAATAGTTAAAACTTTAAACAGGATCCTTTTGTGGATTGGTAACCAATGCAGTCGTTGGAGTGCTGCCACTGAAGGGGATCCTCTGGGTAGCCTAAGCACCAACCTGGCCGCTGCATTCTGGACCACCTGTAACTTTTTTAAAACAGCCTTACTTACTCCTGCATACAGGCTGTTGCAGTAGTCCAAACGTGATGGAACCAGTGCCACAGCAACTGTCTTCCTAGCATTCATAGGGAGTAGATCCAGGAACTTTCTCAAGATTTTTATGGTATGAAAGCACATGCCTGCCACAGAAAGAGCTTGACTATGGAAAGATAGAGTGGAATCAAACTTAATCCCTAGGTTCCGTACTGTGTCTGCAATATTTGGAGGTGGAATCATATTTGCAGGCCACCATTGACTGGGCGTGAAGGGATTAGCTTTCCCGAACAGCATGATTTCCGTTTTTTGGCTGTTACATTTCAGATGATTGAGTTTCATCCAGTTCATAACTGCCGTTAGGCAGTGATAGAATTTTTCTTCTGCCGCAGTGGAATTTTTGTCAAGGGTAAGGATGATCTGTGTGTCGTCTGCGTATGTAATGGCTTCGACATCGAAGGAATCTATCAAGGCAAGCAGTGGGGTCATATAAAGATTGAATAATGTTGGGCTTAAGGAAGAGCCCTGTGGCACCCCTGAAAATAGCTGTTTTTCTGCAGACTTATTGCAGCCAAGGGTAATTATGTTACGTCTGTTTTCTAAAAAAGAAGAGAACCAGGCGAGCGCCTTATTAGTAACGCCACTGGTCGCAAGTCTATCTTGCAGAATATCGTGGGAGACCGTGTCAAACGCGGCCGATAAATCCAACAGAATCAGTACTGCATCCTTGCCCTGGTCTAGGGCCAGCTTTAACGTTTCCGTTGTGTGAAGCAGCACTGATTCCGTTGAATGGCCAGGTCTGAACCCGGATTGTTTAGGAAGTAGGATGTTTTCCTTCTGCAGAAAATCATTTAGTTGCTTATTGGCCAACTTCTCCACTAATTTACTTAGCCATGGTAACAGTGAGATTGGCCTGAGATTGGAGAGGGTGGTAGGGTCCACGAGTTTCTTTTTTTGAAGGGTTTTACCGCCGCAATCTTCCAATTATCTGGTACACTGGAGGATTCAAATGATGAGTTAATTATTTGATTTATGGTTGGATTAATAATGTCCACAAGAGCATGTAATACTCTAGGAGGACAGGGATCAAAAGGTGAACCAGATTTACAGGCAAGAATAGCTTTTCTTGATTGTTCAAGGCTAATTTCTTGAAAACAAGAGAATTCTCCTGTAGTCCCTGAGGATATAGGCTTATTGGCCAAGGGAATGATCTCAGTGAAATCTTTCCTCAAGTCAGTGATTTTATTCTCAAAGTATTCGGCTATTTTATCGCATTAACCTTGTGATGGTATGATTTCCTGATCTAATATTTTGGGTTTAATATAGGATTGCACGATGTTAAAAATAGTTTTTGATTTTCAGCTGCTTGATTAATTTGGTTGGAGTAGAATTACATTTTTTCCAATTTTATATGATGATGGTAGAGTCTAAGGGCTGCTTTAAAAGAGATAAGGTCCACTGATTCATAGCCTCGTCTCCAGATTCTTTCCAATTTCCTACATTGTCCTTGTAATTCCTTTAAACGGGGGGTAAACCAAGAAGCCTGTTTTTTATTAATCGGGCCTTTCCTGGGGCGAGCAATTGGGGCTAAGCTGTCTGCAAGGGATGTCATCCACTCATTGAATCTGTCGTTATCAATCGAGGGGATGCCCGTAAGGGTAGGTTTACCCTTTTCGGCCATTATTAGAAGCTCGGGATAGTTAAGCATACTATTCCACTTACGGCTCCCTGCGGGACTATATTGTCCCAGGGGGTTCCCTGCTTGAGTCTTCTTAAAATCAATTTTAAATGGGATGTATTTATGATCTAACCAAGTAATTGTTATAGGGTGCTCTGCAGATAAGCTGGTCATATTTGTGCAAATACCATCTAAGGTATGTCCGACATCATGTGTGGGGACCTCTATCAATTGTTTTAGTCCCATGGTACTGATGATTTCAGAAAAATGTCTTGTATTCTGGATATTTTGTGCTTCTAAGTGTATATTGAAATCTCCTAGGATGGTAAAGTTAGAGTATCTAATCACTAGGGAGCTGATGCTTTCCCCTAACGTGTCTAAAAATTTAAGGATAGGGCCCGGGGGTCTATAAAGCAATACTCCAGCAAACGTAGTGCTGCTGTCTAACTGGAAGTAGAAAGGGAAGCTCTCGGCTTCCTTAAGTTCTATAGCGTTAATTGTTGTTAGTTTCAAGTCTTGTTTATAAATTATTGCTAGGCCCCCTCCCCTTTGTCCAATTCTGTCATGTCTTGCCAGTGTGTATCCTTGTGGGAGAGCTTGTACAATGTCTGGGTTAGAGTACTCATTCATCCATGTTTCTGTGACGAATAGGCAATCTAAGTCCATTTTATTCAGAAGGTCATAGATGTGTAGGGCATTCTTAATTATTGATCTTGCATTAATTAAGCCGCATTGTAATCGTTTATTATAGGATTTATGCATTTCAACGGGGGCCAACCCAGGACTTCTACTGTGGTTGCCCAGGGTGGTTCTACACGTACAGCAAGTTAATGGGCCCTTCATGGTGTTTGTATGAAACTGGACTTTACAGTTATTAGCCTGTGTATTGAGCTCTATTAGTTCTTTGCTAGTATATTGTATTACTGAATGATGACCGACAGCATCTCTGGCCCTGGCCGCGTTCAGGACGCGGACGGGCGCAGACGGGCTTGCCTTAGGCGCGCCTTTGGCGCGCCAGCGGCGCGCCCTCTGCGCGTCCGGCGTAGCATGGGGTAGAAGTACTCTTCTGGAAGCCAACCACTAGTGCTGTGACCTGCAGTGGCTCACCGGAAGTGAGTAAATGTGCCTCGTTGGGACAGCGTTTCTCCGCTCAAACGGCACAAATTGCCGCAGCGGACCGGAAACGCTGTCCTTCAAAATGTACTGCATGCAAAGTGCAAAATTCCAGGTAAACACAATGATACTAAAAGGCCTATGGCCAGGTAAAACCAGCTAACAATTAAAATTAGTGCAATTTCGTTCCGTTCCCAACCTCCCTCTCCTGCGCTGTCAAGAGCTTTGTCCGCTGCGCGTCTGGCGTAGCATGGGGTAGAAGTACTCTTCCGGAAGCCAACCACTAGTGCTGTGACCCGCAGTGGCTCACCGGAAGTGAGTAAATGTGCCTCGTTGGGACAGCGTTTCTCCGCTCAAACGGCACAAATTGCCGTGGTGGACCGAAAACGCTGTCCTTCAAAAAGTACTGCGTGCAAAGTGTAAAATTCCAGGTAAACACAATGATACTAAAAGGCCTATGGCCAGGTAAAAACAGCTAACAATTAAAATTAGTGCAATTTCGTTCCGTTCCCAACCTCCCTCTCCTGCGCTGTCAAGAGCTTTGTCCGCTGCGCGTCCGGCGTAGCATGGGGTAGAAGTACTCTTCCGGAAGCCAACCACTAGTGCTGTGACCCGCAGTGGCTCACCGGAAGTGAGTAAATGTGCCTCGTTGGAACAGCGTTTCTCCGCTCAAACGGCACAAATTGCCGCGGCGGACCGGAAAAGCTGTCCTTCAAAAAGTACTGCGTGCAAAGTGCAAAATTCCAGGTAAACACAATGATACTAAAAGGCCTATGGCCAGGTAAAAACAGCTAACAATTAAAATTAGTGCAATTTCGTTCCGTTCCCAACCTCCCTCTCCTGCGCTGTCAAGAGCTTTGGACCATTGGTAACAGAATCCCTGTCTGGTTCAGAAGTCGGCCAATCAACTGCAACCTTACAAGCTGCCCACAAATCACTTGGTACTACGATATCAAACAACGTGTTCAAATCGACCCACAACACTTTCGAGATTCTGACAAAACGATCGACCTGCTTGTACCATTCAACAGGCTTCTCCCTCAGCCGAGGAAACTCATTTGTAAATGCAGCCAAATCACCTCTACTCCAAGGCACATGCACATACCCTCCATTCTGTACCTCCCGCAAGGGATAATTTTCCACCCCTATTGTTCCCCCTCCTGGAGGTGGTGTCTCTCCTACGCTCTTTTTGGTATTCTTCTTCTTGGACCATCTTTCCTCCCACTTGTCGAGCATGCTCCATGCACGTAACCCTATAATCAATTCTCGAATGTGAGCCTTCAACCCTATGACTCTCTTCTCCTCCAATTCCTGATCACTGTACTGTAATCTATGACTTCCCTGTAACATTTTCGTTTTGGACAGATCCACCTCATACCTTTTTGCCAACTCTGTCAATTTCTCGTGTGCTGACCGCGCCTTGCGAGTTACATCCTTTGCTACAAACAGTAACTCATCTGGCTCATAAAGCTCCACTCTTTCCAAAGGCAGGTTTCCACTAATAATCTCATCTACTTCAGCCTTCAACCTCACCACATCCAACATTTTTGCTCTTATAGCAACTTTTAGGGTCCCTCTACAAGATGCACCACTCGGTTCTTCATTCTCGCTGCTCTGATCTCCACATTGATTCCCTTCCTTTATATTCCTAAGGACTGGTCGGCTTCCTGAGTTTCCACGATCCCAATCTCCTGCCATCCTATCACTCTGGTTCCTCACTGGTGGTTCCCACATTCTTAAGTCAGATTTTGAATCGGCCAAAGACCTTGGCCTCGCCGTTCTTACTTCCACCGGTCTTCTAGAGGAGTCTGCAGTGGCTGGCAATGGCGTACTCGATTCTATGGGTCTCGGAAGGTGAGCTACCCCACTTACTATGCCGCCTCCAGAGCTAGTCCCTTGTCTTCCTGCTGTCTGTGTTAGACTTCCCTCACTTGCTTGATCTGGGTCATATACTGACACTATGGGGCCAATGGTGACCGGCACTGTAAGAGCATCCGGTAACCTTGTAACGCCTGTAACTCCATTAGTTTCAGAACCTGCTGGTGTCTGTGTCCTCATCCCTTCTGTTCTTGTTGAGATTCGCCCTACTACTCTCGCTCTAGGTTGAGTCTGCGAATCTCCAGTCCCCTCGGCTGGAGCTGATTTTCCCTCTTCTGAATCTGGGTTATATGGAGGTGGACTTTCTGATAGTAACCTATCTAACAGGCTGTCATCTGTATCACTATCGTCTTCCTCGCCCCACTTCTTCTGGGCCTCTCCTACTTTTATCATCAACGGGAATAGCCTAGCCCCTCAATAGTTTCCACCCTCCATCTTTTCTCCAGTGTGTCCCATCTCGCATCTTGAAATGCCCTGAATGACTTTTTCACCCTTTCCTGACTTCGTTCTCTTTTCCTGTCATGTGCTGCTCTCATCCATGCATGTAGCGCCTCGAACTGTGTCGGTCTAGGTAGAGGTCGCAATGAAGACATCACTGACTTCAACTGATGCAACACTTCCAACCTGAAAGTACCATAACGCGGAAAAGCCAGTTCTCCCTCTTTTTCAGTCATTTTATGCCAATTTTCAAGCCAAATTATAGTATGCAGTCCCACATTCGTAGCCATGTAATGGCCTGGGGTATCCTCCGGCGGGGCTTCTTCTCCTCCCCGAGGAACCACCCTTCTATCTCCTCTACACATGTCTCGTAAAACTTTAAAACATTTCATGATGAAATCACTTTCTTTTACACGCAGCGTTTCGTTTTACTTCCTGATGTTAATCCACCAATACCAGCGCGGCTTCACACCAACCGGCCTATCGCAGCGCAGCACCTCCCGACGTCACTCTTCCTCTGCATGCAGCAGTTCCCCTCCTTTTCAATTAGTCTCTCACACACTCACACGTCTCTTTCATACTCCGAAATAACTGTTTGTCCACCAAACGACCGAACAGTCACTTCTCTGACTGTCTGTCCACCAAACGACCGGACAGTCTCATACAATTGTCGACCTCAACTCTGGCAATCATCTGTCCGCGAAACGACCGGACAACTGCCTCTGACTATCTGCCCACGGACGGCCGGACAGTCATGTACTTAATCGATAGGATCCACTCGCTCAATGATCCACATACAGTAACCCACGACCTGTGTCGATTACTCACGCACTCACACACGCGTTTCTCTATCGCCGGTGGGTCAATCAACGACGTCTTATGACTCCCACAATCACTGGTCAGACAATTTCAACTATGGGTGTCTTCTACACCACAATCTCTTATCCCGGGATATCAGAATCAAATCTCATGGACCGCGCGCGCTCACAGTCCGAAACCACAATCTCTCGACTCTCACTCCAACTCCGCAAGACATCACACAACCAAAATAACACTGCAATCTAACAAACACACATCCCTGTTCATACTCACTCTCCCACGAACTGCTGCTTCTGCCGCACCGTCACTCTCTGCCGATTTCCATTGAACACCGCCGTCCTCCACTCACGATCCGCTGGATCACCATCACTCGGGCTCTATGGGGCTCAATGACTATCCTACTCTACTTCTCCCCTTACTACAGAGGTAACCATCCTACTCTGCTACCAACTGATAACGCCGGATTCTTATCTTATTTTGGATCTATCTAAGAATCCTATGCCGACTGGACCTTTGTTACCTGCTGAAAAGTGTAAAGGGGAGAAACAATACATTCACAATAAACTCCAGATTGGTCAATCTAGACTCGCGAAAAGATCACTGACTCTAGATTCAAATTTAGGGGTTTTATTACAAAGCCAAAAATAACTGAACATACAAGCACCTCATGACGAGGCTAAAGAAATACATGGGCACTAATACAAAATTCATCCTACGCACCAGTCTAATCCGGTGAAGCATAAAAATAATGATCATCTCCAAGAATATTAAACAATCAATGACTGCTCCAACATCTAAGTTAGACTTCATTAGTTCCTGTGAAGAAATCCATTAATCTGTCCCTACACTATCACTACAGTGGCATCCCTACTTAGCATTTCCCAGGCAAGATCAAGAAAAGGTGTCAGCTCGTGAAGACTTCCTAAGAAGCACACTCACGTTGTAAGGGTCAGTAGCCAAAGCTACCAAGTTTGTTCTAAGTCTCCTTTCTGAGGATCGAATCCTCCTTCTACCTCTCCAACAGCTCTCTGCTAGCATCTGCCCTCATCTGCCTCTCTAACCCCCCGGGGCACTGTCCCTAATACAAAACCCTACTCTCGTAAAACACGCCTCTGATATGGCTCCTCTGGCCAGGCACCTTTCGTAGGTAATTTTCCATCGAAACCTGTACTTCTTCCATCAACGGTTGGGATGTCCTTGGGTCCCAGGCTTCCTTCAATTATCTGCATTCCAGGATACTCTGTTGCGACTCTCCTCCATACCTAACTCCTAAAACAAAAGGCGTCAGTCTAACTAACGAAGATGATGTCCTTGCACCTGCAACAGAAGCATGAGAACTGAACAACCTTGCATGCACACAATTTCAGGCCTACAAATTCAGCTAACATAAGAAATACGAATAGGCCTTTCATAACAGAACGTAAATGAGGCCTTCACACATCAAAAATTACACATTAATAAGCGTTACATTACAACCACTATAATTCATCACGATTAAACACAATTAATCTTATCTACATATGCGACTTTAATATGAAGCACGTTTAAATCTAATGCATCACATCACGTGAACTACTTCATTAAACATTTACAATGAATATTAAAAGTTACATAATTCCATCTAAATATCACTTTATCTCTCCTAACATAATCTTCTAACACTCCATATACACATTTCATTATGACTTCACGTTTCTAATAATCACTTATTAATATGACACACAAATACATTTATATACTTACATACGGGTGCGGACTATCCATGATTATGATGCACCCCTACAATTTTCAGAACATCATGACGCTCTATCAACAACAATCATTTGGAGAACACATTTCAAACAATGTGCAGCATTGTACAAGACCTCTACTATGAGAACTAGCTCGGTCATCAAATATTATTTACACAGAGACTCTGCTATCCATTAGAAATAACATCCTTTTTAATGTGAATTTGTAACACTCTAACAGTGTGTAGAGTGTGTATTTTTTAAATAAAACAATGCAGTGCTGAATGACGAGTGCAAAGACAACATTAAAAATATATGCAAGATTAGTGCTCAAGGATTAAGGTAAAGAAAGAAGTCTTTCATTGCCAGTGATTTTCAAAGAAATATTTAATACCAATATCCATTGTAATCTGGCAAATATGGTTATATAGTTAAACCATGAAAAATCAACGTTTCGGCCTCTAAGACATATCTAGAGTGCCTTCATCAGGACAGGTACATTTTTCATATGAGGGTGACCCCCACGCTCCTTGGATATTTCAACTGATTGGGATCTACAGGAAGTCCAGAAGTTTTTAATAGCAATGGGCAAAAAGAACTTGAACTTGCGTTAAGCAAGAGTTCAAATGCAGCAGTAGGATTCAGAATGGCAAATTGATTATTTTGTGTTGGTTAGAGAGACCATCATTCAGTAAAAATATATAAATCCGTATTTGTAAAGCACGAACTACTCACCCTTACGGGTCTCAAGGCGCTGGGGGCCCAGAGTCACAAGGTGCTGAGCTGAGCTGCCGCCGGAGCCGGGGATCGAACCGTGAGCCCTGTGCTCCGAAGTCAGCTGCCCTGGCCGCTGCACCACACCTCTCCACCAGTAGAGAAACCCAGCAATAAGACTTGCAGAGGTTAGACGCTCGTCTTGTGCTATCACCGGCAAATGGCAGCACAGAATAGCATCGCGGGGACTTCATCTGCAACCCTGACAACACCCTTTGAATGTTGTGGGCAAGGAACTTCACCAGTGGCAATAGACTGTGCCAACGATAGCCCCTTCGCGGGTCTCAGTCTATCATCTTTCCTGGACAGAGGCTGTACAGTCAATCCCGAGGGGTGGTCTCAGCACATGTGGCAGGACTCTTGTTGTAACCCCCGACATCATCATGAAAAAGCATAATTGAAGAAGAAAAATGGTGCATTAGAAAGCAGGGTTTCACTTTTGGCATCATTTGCTTATACATTCAGAGCCATCACTGAGCTAACAGTGCGCATGCAAAAATGCATAGATGCACGCCATAAGCATAAGTAGTGTAAGCTATGTATTTATATTAGTTGATGCAGTTTGTTCAAAGAAGTAGGAAGTGCACTGTGCTTTGTAGATAATATAGGCGTGCGTCTAAAAGTAAAAATAAACATTAAAACACTTGAGCAATTGGATATTAACAGTGGACTGACTCATTTCATAGATATGTCGACTTGATACAGAGAAGGATGAAGGGAATTGTTTGATGGGACATGGTGGGGTAAAGCACTGATGGTATTAGGGGGTATACTGGCATTAGGCAAAGGGGTAGGACTATTTAATTGACTGTTCAGTTTCTTCAACCTCATTGTAATGTGCAAGTGGGAGTATGGGCTTATCAAGACTGTCTCTTTCATACCTGTATTGATCCTTCTTAAATAGGGCCACACAGAACCCAGTGTCAAAGTTGTGCAACATGTAGTGCATAAAGACAGTTGAACAGACCTACTGTGCAATACACAAGGGAACCACCACTTCTGCAAAGACTATGGAATCTGATTTCAGTAGGCAACGGGCACCATCAATTGCGCTTTTTTTAGGAATGAATGTGTACCACTCATTTCACCTCCAGGCCCTCTAAGTACTTCACGCAAAAGAATCCTGAAGACTATAGACATAGGAGATTTGTTTATTTATCATTTATGCATATTTTTTTTTAAAGCATGACTGTTGCTGAAAGGTGCACTAGCAGCCAGAAATCCTATCCCTTGGTGGTCAAAAAGAGGACTTAGCGGAAAAGATGAGTCCTTAGGACTCTTGAAAACAAAATGTAACCAGAGGTCTGGCAAACTGAACTGACAGGGAGTTCCAGAGGTGTGGGTCAAGGGCCCAGAAGGCTCTACACCCACAGACCAGTCTTTTAAAATGTGTCACCTTCAACAAGTGAAGGGCGCAGGAATGTGAATAGTTACAGAGTCATAAAGAAATATCGGACCAATATCGGATTACTTAGTGGAGAGCAGGGTCTTGTACAGACATGACGCCGTACTTGTGGAGTCCCCACTAATTATCATGTTTTACAGCCTCTGTATCTTCCCCACCGGAGTTTCAGAGAGGCCAAAATAAACTGCATTGTGGTAGCTGTGGTCTGATAGAATGGTTGCCCCCTATTATGTAAGCACACCTCTCCTGGAAATGAATAGTAGCATAGTTTTCAGCTGACGCTGGCAGCCGTAGGGCCAAACTTTATGAACCTCTGTGTCAAAAGCGAGATTTTGGTAAAAAATTATGCTTAGGGTTTTTTGGTCATAAAGACAGCGACTGGCAGATTCCAAGGGTGTCCGGCAAGAGCCCACTAGCCCAGGTATTCGAGTCTGATCTGACATTCACATCACTCAAATCGCAGATCAGTGTCCAATAAAAGCCATCCAACACTTGATAGCAATAAGGCACTCTTTCGGCCATCCCATGCAATTTGAAGACTGGAAAACTTCGGCAGCAACTGGGTGTCACCTGCAACTTAAACAACCATAGAGTTCTCAGAAAGGCTTTAGCAAACGATGAGAGCACTGAGCCCTGCATACACCGCTGGAGATGTTATGTTCAGCAGAATAAAGGGGACATGGGAGCCACAGCCAGGGTCTGACCTGTAAGGAAAGACGTCAGCCATCCAGCGCTGAATCATAACGTGGTTTGAACTACACAACCGAACAGAATATCATTATTGACCATATTGAACACTCCCATAATTCCAGAAACAGCAGATTTGCCTGATCACTCTGGTTCATAGTGCACCTGAGCTCATCCACGGTGTCCAGTGTAGCGTCTTCCCCAGTCCTGGAGCATGCAGATGAGGTACACCACGCAGGAGCTGTAGTTAAGCACTTTAACGCACCAGGTTGTTGCTGCCGTTCTCTTTCTGCTTTGTTTCAATAATCACTCTGTATTCGTGGCGTAGCGAAGCGTCTCCGTCGACCGCTTCACTGGCGATTTTGGCAGACTTTTTGAATGTGCTGCAATGACTTCACTTCCTCCTTTGGCCATGTATGGGCTGGAGCAGGGTTTTTAATCAACTTGTGTTGGTGGCAGATTGCTTTGCATCAATCTTGGGTACACGGGGCATGCACAAGCATTTTGCTGTACCATTACAAACTTTCAGGAAGAGCAGCCTTGTTTTCTTTGGGGCACATATCCCCTACTCGTCGCCAGATGTAGCATCTTCCTCAGCCCTGGAGCATGCATATGAAGCACGCCACACAGGAGCTGTAGTTAAACACTTCTTTTAATCCTAAGCATGCACTCATGCACTGCACATTACAGCATACTCTTTATTGGCCACAATCTTGACAACTCCCCACCTATTACGCAGTTCCTGACTAGAGTCCGCCTCAGAACCATGACGGTCCTAGTGCATATTGTCTCAGTATGCTACAGCCAGCAGAACCTTTTCAGTGCTGTGTGTGGCTTGAAAGCGTGTCAGATGAAGCAGATGGTGTAGATGTGGTGCAGGGTAAATTGGAGAGGCAATTCAACTCTTGCACCAGTGTGATAGTAGCCAGTCCTGATGCTTATATGGTAGGTGTATATATTAAAATTTAACTCAGACTCTTCAGGGCCTTCACCTTGACTATAACATGCAACTCTTTTAACCTGTTTCGTCCTGGTACAGTCCCCAGGGAGAGTGCCGTGGGTTGTCCCAGCTGCATGTTCATCTACAGCCGCCCGCCAACATGCAGGCACATCTGGTGGGAAGTGCTATCATTAAGACAGAGAGCTGGGTCAACTCATCTGGATGGGACAGGGTGTGGGGTTGCATAGTACTCTGTCAGCTTTGCACTTCAGCCCACCTGTGATCTTGCCTGCTTGGCGGTAGTGACAGTAGTGTTCTACTGCCAGCGGCGTGGCCACTCTGCTGCCTACCTCAGCCTGGCGGTGAACCCTGTCCCATGCCCCCATGTCCTTTAGGCGGCAGTGGAGGTTCTCTGGGTGTCAAATGAAGGAGAGAGGCAGTGGCCTGCCTCCCTGATATTAGTGGCATGTGTAACGAAACCTGATTCACCTCCTCCCAGGGGAATGTCCTTTGAAGGGCCCCTAACACTTTGCTGCCTCAGTGAAGTTCAGAATGCCGCAAAAGGGTTGAAAAGGCACTTTCATTTCTTTCTAGATTGTATGCAATAGCAATGGGTACAGTTTTACACCCTGTGTAATGACCGTGCCCCATCATATCCTGGAGTGTGATCATATCTCTGAACTGGGCACCACAAGTATCCTGTCGTATGAGATGCTCCAGGCTCCTAGAGTTTCTACCCGACTGGAGAGACTGGCAGAGCGGAGGTGTCTGAAAGGCCGGTGGAAGTTAATGTGACTGTTCAGGTTGGCAGGGCTGGTGTTGTGGAGAGCTTTGTAGGTGAGGAGTTTAAAATGTGCGCGCTTGTGTATCGGGAGACAGTGGAGTTCCCTAAGGTGTGGTGTGATGCGGGTGTGGTGTGATATGGGCACAGCATGGGAGGTTGAGGACTTGAGGTGCAATCTGCTGCGCCTTTATACAGTAGAGTGGAGTGTCATTGAGTGGAGTGGGATAGAGTGGCATAGAGTTGCATTGTGTGGAGTGGCATAGTCTGAAGTGGCTTAAACTGGAGTGGCGTAGAGTTGAGTGGCATAGAGTTGAGTGGCATAGAGTGGGGTGGTGTGGAGTGGAGTTGCGTATAGTGGAGTGGCGTTGAGTGGCATAGCGTACAGTGGAGGGGTGTAGAGTGCCATAGTGCGGCATTGTGTGGAGTTGAGTGGTAAAGAGTAGAGTGGAGTGGTATGGAGTAAAGTGGCATAGAGTGGAATGGCGTAGAGTGTCATTGTGTATCGTAGAGTGACGTGGAGTGGCATAGATTGAAGTGCCATAGAGTGGAGTGAAGTAGCATACAATAGTACTGTTGTGAGTGTAAGTAACTAAAGCGTCACTAGAGACAGCTGACAGAGTGACAGCAAGGTAAATAATCTGTATGCCTGTGTTAAAGGTAGAAAGCTCATTGCACGTCCAGGAATAATATCAAAACGCTTATTTAAAAAAAAAAACAGTGCGTTGCAAAAAGACAAGGAAGAACAAGGATGAGGAAGAACACATGTACTTGGTCCATTCTCCAAGGAGGAGCTGCCACAAGAAAAGAAGGGAAGCCTACTGGAGCTAAACAATAGAAAGATTGCAAAAGTGGCGTAGAGTTGAGTGACGTTGAGTACAGTGGCATTGAGTAGAGTGTAGTAGCGTAGAGTAAAGTGACGTAGAGTGACAGTGAGTAGAGTAGAGTGGAGTGGCTTAGAGTGCCGCAGAGTGCCATTGTGTGGAGTGCCGCAGAGTGGAGCGGAGTATAGTAGAGTGGAGTGGTGTGGAATGGGATAAACTAGAGTGGTGTAGAGTGCCATGGAGTGGTGTAGAGTGGCATAAAGTGGAGTAGCATGAAGAGAGTGGCGTAGAGTAGTACAGTTATGGATGTAAGTAACTAAAGTGTCAATAGAGACAGCAGATAGAGTGAAAGGAACATAAATAGGAAGCTGTATGCCCTTGTTAATAGTAGGAAAGCACATTGCATGTCCAGGAAAAATACCAACACACAAAAATAATATTGTTTTGCAAAGAGACAAGGAAGAGCACATACTTGGTCCATGCCGCACGGAGGAGCTAACACAAGACAGGAAGGTAAGCCTATGGGAGCAAAGAAATCGAAAGATTACAAATGAGTGACAACGAAATCAACAAATGGTATGCTGTGGGCAGGTTGTAAGCCCACTGAGTTGTAAGCAATAAGTTTTGCAGCACAGTGCATGCGCTGTGTAGGCAAGACCTAATTTTCAAATATTCTCCATTCCTAAGCTTTTTTTACTTTGAGTGTTTTTAAACATGCACATATTGTTTAGGTATTGTCCCTTTTTGCAATTATTTTATACATCTGCTGAGTGTCTTTCCCAAGAGACTGTAAATAGTTTCTGTCCTGCCCCTGTAGGGTTTCTGGCCTGCCTTCCACACTCCATTCTCTAGTTGCACTGAGTCTTGTTCCTTGGCTACCAATTTCATATCATTTGACCAACGCCACTCATTCGCATTCTGACTGAGTGTCTAGTACTGGGCCAAAGTCAGCACCCCTTGCTGTTCCAATAATGGGTTCTGCACAACGATGTGCAAAGGCACTGCACTTCATACAACTCTTCCAGTACACAGATACGTTTTAGGGCAAGATCAAAGTGACCAATTGCCCAGGGACACCACCTTCAAAAGGGCCACCTGGGAATGTGAACTTTCTCTCTATTAAACATCTGTCTATTCTATTTCTTCCCATAAACCTCTCTCCCTGTGTGTACCTCTGACTCTCTTCCCAGTATAATATCAAGGAATTTTGGGGTCCCAGGCAAGACATATTTTAACTGTGTTTTTGTGACCCTGTTAAAGTTAAACATATAAATTAATATTGTTTGGCATCATGCTGGCTTAAGTTAGCAGAAAATGAGTAATAAAAATCCAATTTGTTTCTTACAGGGAGCCCCAAAATATGTCTTGCCCAGGCCCCCAAATCTTTAACATTACACTGCTGTGCACCTCGGTCTTGTTTTGCAGCTATATACACATCAATAAGCAGGGAACAACAAATTACACCCATAAACACTTCTCGCTCCTCTTTTTTTTCACCTCTTTAAAGGCACTTCAATCTCTCACACTTAGGGCCTCAGATGCAATACCTTTGTTGTCCTTTACTGGATCCCATACAGCTCTTCCAGTGCATCTCACCCTCACCGAAGCCTATTGTACGGGTTTGTATAGTAAGACTCCATGCAACATTTTGCAGAGCAACTATGCAGGGCAGTTATGGTGTATGATTCTGCACACCAGCAGCATCCACCTCCATGGGGGGGAGGGGGTTGGGTTGTCCTTTAATGGAAAAAATTCAAGCTCTTGAGACATTATTAAGGGCCTTATTATGACATTGATGGTCCTTACACGGAGCACCACACCAGCGCTCCACGGGAGAACCACCAAAGCCCTACACACACCACCCTCCAGATTACAATTGTAATCCTTGGCGGGCGGGCATGCTGCGGCGGTGTCACAGCACTTCCTTTCAAAGGCTCATAGGAGAGCCTTACAAAGGCACCGCCGTGGGACTGCCGCAGTACGTTCCTGCACGGCATGGAATAGACCATGTTGTTCAGTCCATGCCTCGCAGGAACTTGGGGCTGCCAACATACAGGGGGCACAACATGTGCCCCCCTGCATGCATTCCCAGTCCCTGTAAGGGCCCACTGAGTTGCCTCACCACCATCCTTTCCATGGCAAATTATGGCAGTGAGGGCAACTCGTAATATGCTTGGCGGTGCAGCAGCAGCACCACCAGCATATTGCAGCCTCAGACCGCTACAATATTGCCCCGGGATCATCAATCTCCGGGAGCCGCAGAGGTCCAATGGCGGTTTGACCAGACCGCCATCGCAACTAGTGGTCCTATGGACCGCCGTTGTCGTAATAAGGCCCTAAGTGTGATTTCTGCGTTTTTAAGGTTACATATACTCTGCGCATAACCAACTGACCTTTTTGACTCTTTTAAATCGTAAAAATGGCCGGCTTGTTGATGGGCCTCACTATATATATATACCTTTCATACATTAACGACTCAGAATGGTTTTGCTTATAAAGACTATCACTGATGCCCCCGTCCTATCAACGGTCGAAGTGTACAAAAAAACGGTATGGCAACAGTGATCCTGAGCACAGTGAGGGCACGTGGGCAGGCGGGGTCAGACGCAGAACTAAAGAGAACAAAATGTTCGGAACTATATTGTTAGACTTCAATCTAGAGGTACTAGAATATAATGCACACATATTAAAGGAAAAACAAATACCAGTTAAACTAATCATTAGAGCGCAGGAGACCCCTTTCTTTCCTTTCAACTTGATACAACTCAAGATCATAAAACTTGCAGGAACGGTTATTGTTTAACAGAAAGTATGGGAACTATTTTAATAAAATTAAAAAAGCTTGGGAACTTTGTTCCCAATAGATCCCACCCACCTCAACCTCTGGATTTTGGAAGGCATCAAGGGCCAGAGTTTGCAGGGGAGAAATGGCACAAGGGTATGCTGGATGGGTGGATGAACGAACAAGAGAGGGGGGCAGTGGCATAACAAAACTTGAGGGGCCCCCTTCCAAAGTACATGGAGGGTGCCCCCTCCCACTGACCCAGTCAGGAGCTCTCAGGCCAGGGGCTCCCGTCCGTGCACAGTGCCAGTGGCCCCCCTGGAGCTCGCCCACCCACCGCAGTGCAGGGCTAATGTTATGCCACTGGATGGGGGAGACAGTGGCTGAGAGGAAGATAGGCACAGAACGGACACAGCTCAGAAGTGTGCTGATTGTGCTGCAATGAAAGTGTGCTTTTTTGTGTGCAACACGCGTGACCATCATGTGGAGGGTGGTATGTGGGGCATCGCAGCACACGGCAGTGCTCACTGAACCAGGGCCGGACTGGGAACCAAAACCGGCCCTGGCAAAGTGCTCGGCTGGCCCCCCGGGGTGTTGGGGGTGCGGCCGAGCACTTTGCCAGGGCCGGTTTCGGCCGATTTTGTTACAGGGCCGATTTTGCAGCTATGCTGCTAAAAACGTCCCTGTAACAAAACCGGCCCAGAGGGGCCCAAAATCGGCCCCCACCCTGGCGGCCCACCGGGGAAACGCCCGGTGCCCGCTGCGGCCAGTCCGGCACTGCACTGAACGCAACAGCCAGGTTACAGGTAAGCATCAGGGGCGGCTCCTCCACCAAGGTGGAGGAGCGTCGCCCCACTGCTTTTAGCAGTGCAAAGAAGGACAAATAAAATGATAATAACTTGACGTTATTATCATTTTTAGGTTGAGCCTAGCGCTGCGCGCATGCGCTGCTCTATGGGAGGCTTATTGTGAGCGTACAAAACTTCTCCGTGTGGGTCTCACTCCTCCCACACATTCGATTGGCCTTTGCGTGTGTCTTTCAAGAATGAAAGCACGCAAATGGTCAAAGGCGGGTGCATGTCCTACCTCTTCTTTAAATGTTCACTCCCACAGCTGCATTCCTCGTCGCGTTGTGGATCAGGTTACTAAATAAACATAGCGCGGTTGCTTTCACTTTCGCGGCCGCGCTTGTTTTTGCAGGTACGGTTTAGTTTCTTGTTCCTGGTGAAGTGTTGTCTTGTTCAGGGCTAGTGTGGTTTCTTATGCTGAGTTAGTGTGGCTTATTCAGGGTCAGTCAGGATTGTTTCTTGTTAAGGGTTAGTGTGGCTTCTTGTGGAGGGTTAACAGGGTTTCTTGAGCACTCCTAGTGTGGGTTACTTCTGCACAGCTAGTCTGACCACGAGCGACGCGAAGCTCTGAACTGCAAGCCACACAGATCTCTGCAGCGCGCGCTTAACCCACTGAGCTACCTCCTCGGGGTGAATCATTAGCGCCGTGTTGTCTGCCATGGTGGCGGTGCAGCTCCAGGTGTTTGGAGGGGGCAGGGACATGCGCACCCGCCGCCGCCCTTCTCTCCCCCCTCCACGGACACGCGAAGGCCGGCACTCTCGCCACTTCCCCGTCCTTGCCCTCAGCCGCTCTGGGGAAAGCGCTGCGATTCGATTGTCTGCAGTTATTTCCCTGGAAGCTAAAGCTGTGCAGCCGGAATGTAATAAGGGCAGGTAATAACTGTTCTGTCCCCTCAGCCCAGACTAATCTCCCGGCCTGCGCACGGTCACACATGGTGCCCGCGGGGGAGGGGGGCGTCCTCTCACATCTCTCTCCTCAGATTGCATGTCTGTGTATAATGGGAGCTGTGTGCTCTGCTCTGATGTGGACGGTGTGCGCTTTCCATTTGACTCGGTGAGCTGTGCACGCGCATGTGATAATGTGACAATACGTCAAGTGTGCACTCACACCGCCACAACGTGGAAATGTGTATTTACTTTGCTGTAATACGAAGTTAGTGTGTGTTTTTTTTGGGCCGTCACATGAAAAAACTCTCCCTTAAAAAGGCGGAAACTGCAGTCTGGAAGTCTCCTGTCCGCGCTGTGATAATATAATGTACTTTATCTGTGCGATAATACTGAAGACGTATTTTCTTTCTGTGGTGAGTTGAAAAGTGTGCTTACCCATTATAATTTCAAGGGTATTTTATTCCTTTGATAATGATGACAGCGTATATTATTAGTGCTATGTGGAAGTGGGCACTCTTTGTATGGTTATATAAGAACTAGGTTCAATTTCCCAGGGTACTGCTTCAAAACCCAGTTATTTCCTGCCCAGAAGCTTATTTCCTGAAGAAATCCCCCATATGCGCCCTGCTTCCTGGGCGACCTTCAACAAAATGGGAACACCTTGAAGGAACATTTATTTTTGGGATATTTGGGCTCAGAGAACAAAAACCCTGCTCTTATGAAGAAACACCTACATATTTCAAATAAAAACAATAAACAGCAGAAGCCATGGCATTATAAAACAAGTATTTCCAATGCAATAGGTCTCGCATTTACGCGAGTTTAAGCTATTGCATTGTAAATGACAATGCATTTTATTTATGTTTAAAAAACCAAAACATAAATAAAAGGCATTGTCATTTACAATGCCAATAGCTCAAACACGCATAAATGGGAGACCTGTTGCATTGCAAATGCTTGTTATTTGTTCCTGCTGCTTGGCAGCTTTGCAGGCGGGGCGGGGCTGCTCTGATCTTAGAGCAGGGGGAAGGAGTTGGTGGGCCCTCGTTAAGGTGCGCAATGACTGTTTGGCCGGCTCTCATGGGCCGGCCAAACAGTTATGCGCACTTTGCATGTTCTCCTCCCAGGCTGCATTACAGCCTGGGTGGAGAACATGCCCTGGCCCACAGTCCCTGGCTGAGCACCGAACCACGGTGCTCAGACCAATCACAATGCGGCATTGCAGCGTTGTGATTACTATGGGGAGCTTGGGAGCTCAGGACCTTCCTGCTTGCACAGAAGCAGGAAGAGGACAGAGGAGAGGCGGCGGTGGCCGGCCAGCCGGCAGATAAGTTAATTTTATTTCTTTTTTTAAACTCCCCCCTCGTCCCCCACCTCCCCCTCCCCCCTGGCTCACTGCTGCTTCTCGGGGACAGCAACCACTGGTAAGCATAGAGGTACACACATTCAGTACCACTGCACATAACTATTGCACAGGCTACCCCTGCACCAAGGAGACAACCAGGTGCCTAGACCCACATTCAGAGCATTGTTTCACTAAGAAACTGGGGCAAGCACACTAGCGCAGTGACCCTTAGGAGATACAGCCACGCAAATCAGGATATTAAATTACAGGGAGTGCTGAAGACGCCTAGCCTCTCTCCCCCATGTCCACGAGCTCAATCCCCCCAGCCCCTGCCTGATACCCAACAATGTTACCAGCAGCAACATCACTTACTGGTGCTGGGTTAGAGAAGTATAATCCCATGCAACTGGGATTAATGAAACAGTCCACGCTGATTTATGGTGCCCACTGTTCTGTTGTTTATAGTTAAACTTTAAAACCAGTCAACAGTAATAATTCATCAGTCTGAAGATCTATGCCATCTATTCCTGGTACAATGTATACTGTATATAGCACATTGTATTAGTCATATTCGATGTTCTATGAATTCATTTAAAAATTAACCCTTCAGCCATTTTTGGGTTTTGAGAAAAACTATAAATGAAAAAAGATTTTGTTATGAGATGATATGTCTGGGACAGTAGCACCCTTGGTTTTGCATTTGCATTCCTGGTTGGGAATCGCAAATTTAGAAATGCAAAACCATTCGTACCTATGGGCCTTTAGGCTTATAGGAATTAATGGTTTAGCATTTCCTAAATAGCAATTTCCTAATGGCAATTTCCTAATGGCGATTCCTACTCTGTAGGAATTGCTATTAGGAAATCTCTATTTTTGTACATTCCATTTTGCATTTCCTAAATAGCGATTTCTTATGATTTACTATTTAGGAAATGCAAACTGGAAGTTTCATACATCTGGCCCTAAGGGTTGTATGAAACACAGGCAGTATGGGTCTTGCAAACCCCTTCTGGACGTATTGATCTATAGATTTAAACACACTCCTTATTACCTTTACTCAACCAATGACACCAATTCGTACAACAATGGCAAAGGATCCCCAACCATGAATTAGTGATATTTCATCACGTTGCCTGCCTCTCGTCCAGTTCATCTCTTTTTAGACTTGAAGGCCCATGCAATTCGGGCCATCCCATCAGCACAAGAACATGGCTCCCTCGTGCACAGCATGAGAAAGGACCATGGTAGGGCTTTACTAAGTGGGGCCTTAGGTTTTTCTTGAAATCTGCACCTCCAAGCTATATCTGGTAGATAAAGGAGCCCGGCATATTCTACTTCTCCCCCAGCCTCTCTCCAAATTCATCTGCCAAAACTCCAGACATATCAATTATAACAGAAGATTCCATTGGGGCATCACAGGCTCCTGTCTCTCGTTTAGCTAGATATATGTAGTCACTCCCAAAACGTGCTTTAGAGTTTTGCAGACAGGGTATTCCACCACTCTTGTGGTGGTTTACCCTTTTCGCCAAACTGATGGTCCGCTTGTTCTATAGAGTCGAATAAACGATCATGGTTCTGCCAGTAGTGCCCTTCTGGCTCTACCAGTGGAAACTTATACACGGATGGACTTGGTGCTATCGGTGTTAATTCATCAGACTGTCTGCCCTATTTGGAGCCACAAGACGATCTGATGTGTTGTTTCTCTTCGGGACTGCCAGGAAAAGCCTGACAGTCCTTAACAGAAAAAAAGAAAAACTGACCCCATACCCTGGGAGGAAACTCCCAGGGTGGCAGGGTATTAGTATTTTGTTTTACAAAAACAAACTCACGCTTTCGGAGTTTGTTCTTACAAAGCAAAAATGTTTGCTGAGTTGCCGGGCGTAATATGACACAAAACTTATGGGCCACATGTCGTATGTTAGAAATTGCAAGTTCCGAATTGTGATTCCATCCGAATCACAATTAGGAAATTGCAATTTCAAATGTACGAAACTCTAATGAGTTTCATTTGCGAGTCACAGTGGGTTGCAAATTGACCTACCTCATTAATATTCATGCGGAAGGTCGCAATTTGCCACCCATCGTGAATCGCTAAAAACACAGAGATGGTGGCCTGCGGGGGCAACGATCTGTCATGTCTGTGTTTGCTCTTAAATAAAGCCACGTTTCTTTTTTAAATGCAGTCGGTTTTCCTTTAAGGAAAACGGGAGGGAGCGGCGTCACTAGGGTTGGTGTCACCCAGTGCGGTAACTCATGGTGTCACCCCCTCACGACTTACCCCATGACACCATCACATGGGGTGACACCTTTCCCAAATGAGACTATTTAGTAGGCATTTCAAAAAGAAAAATGAAACCTTTCATTTTAATTTTTTAAGAGTAGCTCTTAAAAAACTTTTTCTCAACCATTCACAAAGAGGAAGGGGTCCCCTGGGTTTCCCTTCCCGTTTGCGACTGGGCTACCACCTACCTGAAGTAGGTGGTAAAATGCAAATGTTTTGTGACCACATTTTGGTCGCAAAACATTTGTACATCGCACTGTGAGTAGCTGTTAGGAAGGGATTCCCTTAACATGCCCCTTCCTAATACCGAATCGCAAAACCCAAATTGCGATTTGGTTACAAGTTACTGAATTGCTATATGGCCCTTGTACATGCCAAATAGCCTTTTTGCATTCGTTAATGGACTGATTCTGCGAATCAGCCTGTTTATGACTGGCAAAAAGGGTTGTGCATGTGACCCTTAGTGCCTTCAGAGGAGCTGCTGTGGCCCCTCTGTTGACACATAGCTCTCCACCAGGCCGGTGGACCTCTTTAAATACAGCAGGTGGTAATGGACTTCACCACCCGAGCGAATGGTAGGCCACCTGCCAGACTATACATGACTCCCTAAGACATCTGCTTGCAGATAGGCCTACCCCAACCCCCACACTACTATCATGTGCAGAGACGCTCACAACATATGCATGGGGTTACAGTTGTGTCAGCTACTTTTGATTATTGCTTATCGACATATGCGTTTATCAGCCCGAGCTGCAATATCAGCTGCATGTAAAATAATATACATGTATGCAATGCCTTGCCAAGAGCCTGTGCCAACAGAAATGTGTAGATGCTTGCCTTGTGTATCCTCTAGTGTTACAGTGCCTTTTGCTCATTGTGGTGTGTGCCTATATGTTTAGTGTCTCACATGCACTTGTGGCTGTCTAGTATCTGTCATCCCTTTATCTACATGTCATGTTGCCAACCAACCTACAAGTGTGCTGTGAAGGGCCATGGTTTGCAGTTGCATTCTTCATCTATTCTAGATTCTTCATCTATTCTAGTGTGTTGGCTAAAGGCAGGTTCGGTGCCATTCTATAAGAGCTAGTGGCATAGTAGTGCATGAGTATAAGCAACTTCATAAGGGCGAAATGGCAGTACAGATGTTCACATTGGGCTACACGTCTTCTTTAGCGGAGCCAAGGTGGACAGTGCGCTGGCCACTGAGAACCAATATTTTATGACGATATGATGGCGACTACTATTAGGTGAAGTTAGTCTAGCCCCTGCCAACAAAGCCCCTCCTAGATGCAGATTGCTGTTGCTTCTCCTCCAAGCCCTGCTAACAAACGTGCCAGCCTCAGCAGGTTCTCTTGGAAGACCATGAAGTATGCTGCTTGCAACATCCATGATTCCTGTGAGTGGATGCTTAGCTGGCTATCATTTTCTGTGAAGTCATTTCCACATAAATCAAGAATAAATAAATCGGACCTGTGGACTGGGTCTGGATCTGCCTCGGATCTCCCACCTGCCTTTTGACCCCCTTCCCAACACTAAGACTGCGAGGCCGACAATCTCCGGTTAGTGGATTTCTCTGCGGCCTGCCCGCCAAAAACACGTTGGATCTTGGCCGCTCCCGCTGCGCTTGCCTTCGTTGTGCTCTGCGTTTACACCTCCCCCCACCTTCAGCAGGCCTCCACCGAAACCGACTTCACTAGGGGCATATCTTTGACGATGCGACGATCTCGCTCGTCATCGTCCGGACCTCCCGCGAGGCTCCGCTCGATCTCTCTGGATCTGCTCGGCTTCTACTTGGTTTTTGCTTTAGCGCAGTTTTTGCCCAGTTTCTATCTCTGATGTCCACTGACTTGAATCTGATTTTGCTACGCGGCCCGTTTGCACAACCGGCCGATTAGCTGCAGCGAGCTACCAGGCGCGAACGGCCACTCCACGATATTGATGGGTTAGTGCCAGTTCAGGGCATCATCTTCCACGATCTCGTAACCCCATGTCCTTAAAATGGCCCCCGCTCTTCTCAGTTTGAACCTGCTCCCCTTCCCTGCAACCCCAATCTTCCTAAAATGGCCGCCCCTGATCTTCTTGGAAACATCCGGATCCCATGTTAGCGCATTATCCCCGGAGTCCTCCCATCCCCCCTGAGCCCCAGCTATGCGCCAACATTATCATTATTATTTTTAACTTAACTGCCAGATCCCAGGTCACCGTATTTACCTGTAACACCAAATCCTTGTCATCTCTGTACCCTGCATTTTCTCCTATTCCATCCCTCTACCCTGCTTCCTCTCACCTCTATTGGCCGATACCTCAGCAACTATTAACCTGCATTACCTCATCTAATTCAACTGTTGGAATCCATGTCATCTCCCTTCTCTGCACTTTCTCCTGTGCGCCCTCTCTACCCTGCTGATACCTCAGCAATTATGAACATGCAACACCACATCTAACACAACTGTTGCAATCCATGCTATCTCCTTTCCCTGCATTTTCGCCTGTGCCATCACTCTACCCTGCTTTCCCTCTCCACTATTGGCTGAATGCTACGGTCTCCTACTGGCACAAGCCACCACTTACCTTCATAGTCTAAAAACTACATTTTAGAGGCCCTACTATTGCTATTACTGCTAGCACCGGTTCCATTAGTTTGACCGCAATTTAGAGACCCTCTTCGTTTAATAACTGCAACTTAGAGGCCCTACTATTGCTATTACTGCTGGTATTAGTACCATTAGTTTGATCGCATTTAAGTGGCAACCGCAAGGCCTACCCCCTCTAGCTTGATCGCATTTAAGAGGCAACCGCAAGGCCTACCCCCTCTTATGCATGCACCCCTCGCTCTTGCCAAAATGGATCCCAGACTAGAGGAGTTAGGCTCGAATAGCTACACAATTAAATACCCAACTCACCTCTCCAAAAACGCGACTAAATCCTTTAAACACAGGCTACTCAAGGCTAACCCCGAAATCCTTATATCTGTCCCCTATTTCTGCCAAAATAAAGGTGCTATTACTAGCAACCTGATATTTTACACTAAAAGAAGAGCGCAATGGAGAACGGCTCTACACTCTATACTCAAAATCGCCTCAGCAAAGAACTTTCCTCACGGTCTAAGACTCTAGGCTGTGTCGTCACCCACTTTTAGAGCAAATGCTACCATTTCCATCTATAACAATGGAACTATACTAATACAGGCCACAGATCGCAACCTGCGCATCTTCGATGACAGTTTCCCCCTCATTAAAAAATCGCTAGGCCTAAGCAATACCTCTAGGCACTCTAGAAACGCCCTTCCCCTATCTCCCTCTCAGGCCCACCAGGATCCCTCTCCAGGTGGCCACAACCTCCCGAGGACTGACGCACCTTCCTCGAGCAACGCCCACAGGGCCGCCCGGGCTCTACCAAACCTAGGCCCCCCCTGACTCACCCGCAGTGCCCAGACCAGAACTACCTCATGCCTGCATTGACGGGGCAATTGTTATACCCAGAACCGACCTCCCCATCCACACCTCCCCCACTCCCTCGATCACTAGTTCTAGCCAACATAATTCCATCTCCCCTAGATGACCCGCCCACTCTACACCAGGACTTCAGCTCCCACTAACACCCCCCCATCACCCAATCATCGTGCTCTCCCATCCGTCAGGAACTGATTTCTACCCCTGCTGTGGGGCACAACCTCCCGATGACTGACCCACCCTCCTCAAGCATAACGCACTGGGCCGCACGGGCTCTACCAAACCTAGGCGCCCCAGACTCACCAGCCATGATTTACCAACCTTCCTCGAGCAACACTCACAGGGCCGCACGGGCTATACCAAACATATGCGCCCCAGACTCACCCGCCGTGCCCCGACCAGAACTACCTCATGCCCGCATTGACGGGGCAACTGTTATTCCCAGATCCGAACTCCCCAACCACACCTCCCCCACTCCCACGATCACTAGCTCTACCCAATATATCTCCATCTCCCCACAGATGACTCGCCCACTCTACACCAGGACTTCAGCCCCCACTAACACCCCCCCAACACCCAATCAACGTGCTCTCCCATCCATCAGAGATGGATTTCTACCTCTGCTGTTGACTCCCCTCCCCTGCGTCCTCTGGCCTCGTACTTGCCCACGCTCTCCCCAGGGAACATCCCTCCTCCTCCCCTCAAGACCCACTGTCCACATCCGGACCCTGTTGCTAAGCTCTGGGTAATAAACCAGGAACTCCTAAATCTCAAAACCCTCATTCACAATCTCATTAATTCCACTGAGGAGCTGGCTCTCCATCTCTCCTCCAACAAGACCGCGCTCGAGATCCGGCATATTGGCCAACTCCACCTTACTCCCCCACCGCCGTCCACCTGTTTACTAAGTGCCCCCGGGCCGAAACCTCCAGCCCAGACCAGAATTACCACGCCCCACCCGAATCACCCTTCTAGACCCGTCATATCCAAAAATCAATTATCAGAAGCGGACATTCTCTCCCTCCTCTGAGCTTATAGCACCCCGCCCACACCTACCTCAGCCCCTCCTAGAACCTCACTAACCGCCCCTCTAAATGCCACTGGCTCGGCCCATCCCAAGCTAGGGAACTCGGGAACCATCCACAGCATCACCTCTAATCCTCATAGAGCGCCCAGACGCAACACCAATGCCCTAGACCTCAATAACCTCTCGCAGATCCCCACGTCACAACCCCTGATCCCTGACAACAAACCACACCTGAAATGCATGTTACTCAACTGTAGATCAGCGGTGAAACATGCCTCAGACCTTGCAGATCTCATCCTTGCTCAAGAACTTGACCTCCTTATCCTTACCGAAACTTGGCTTACTAACTCCTCTGGCCCCATCCTGGATATTCTTGTCCCCCCCAGCCACAACATTATCAGACTTGATCGAGATAAGAAAATGGGAGGGGGCATAGCTTGCATCTACCACAACTCCCTGTCTGCAAAACAATCCACCTCACCCAAACTCTCATCCTGTGAATATTTATGCATTGACATTACTATCACACATAGACCTCTATGCACCCTGCACATCTTCTACCACCCACCAGGAGACAACCTCCATCTCATTGAACAAACAATGGAAACCATCTCCTCCAGCCTTGGCCGTCACTGCCCCCAGATCTTCCTTGGAGACTTCAATCTCCATTGGAATGACCAGAACGATCAGGCGGTTAACACTCTTAAAAACTTCCTAACCGACCTCTCCCTGATTCAATTCTGTGACAGTCCCACCCACAACCTGGGCTCCACCCTTGATCTAATTATCTCCAACCCTAACACCATCCACCTCGATTCTATTTACCCCTGTGACTGGTCGGACCATCACTACATCAACTTCCGCATCCTTGAAAGCTGGAAACCCAAAAGTTCACAACCAATAAAACAAAAACAGTGGAAAAGGTCACTCCATAATACAAATGTGAATGAGCTCATATCGCTCTGTAACATCTCCCTACCACCGCCTAATAACATGACCGACATCCACGACCTCACTGAACACTATAATAACGCCATGATGTCTGCCCTAAATGCAACTGCCCCCCTCCAACTAAAAAGAATACCCATCAAAGATTCCAAACTATGGTTCAATGACAGCCTAAATGATGACAGACGCTGCTTGAGACTTGCAGAACGCGCCTGGAGATCCTCACCATCCATGGCCCGCCTAAAATCGCTAAGACTAAAAAGAAGCAGATACAACAAACTCATTAGAACCGTAAAAGAAACCTTCTTCAAAGACCAATTGGACAAAGCCAAAAATCGCCCGAAACGGCTCTTTCAGCTTATTAAGTCACAATCCAATAACACCTCTAGCCAATCTCTGCACGTCTCCTGCCCGCAACCAAACTGTGATGCGGTTGCAGACTTCTTCCTCAGTAAAGCGAGCAAGATCGAATCAGATCTTAAGTCTGCTCTAATTGAACTCACGCCCTCCCCTGACCCCACTTTACCCACGACACCAACCACACCGCCATGTCTCTCCCCCAAAAACAATGCCTCCTGGAATCAATTCACACCCCTCAAAACACAGCCATCCTCAACATACTCTCGACCCTGAAACCTTCTAACCACTTCAATGACCCCCTTCCCCCTAACTTCCTCAAAGAAATGTTAGGATCACTGGTCCCGCTTTGGTCCAAAATCATCAACGCCTCTCTTCTTCAAGGTGAAATGCCTGAAGGCGGGCCCTGTGCTCCCTATTCTCAAGAAACCCGCGGTGGACCCCGAAGACCTTAATAACTTCCGACCTATCACAAACATCACTACCCTCGCTAAACTCCTGGAAAAATGTGTTCATGTTCAATTGCACGATCACATTGAGCAATTCCAACTCCTTGACCAATTCCAATCAGGCTTCCGCACCGGCCACAGCACTGAAACGGCCATCACCCACATTGTTGATGACGCTCTTACTCTGCTTGACCAGAACAAAACATGCCTACTAATACTACTTGATCTCTCTTCTGCTTTTGACACGGTCAAACATGACAATCTACTTAACCTACTGGAATGCAGGATGGGGCTCTCAGGCACGGTCCTAAAATGGTTTGCCTCTTTCCTTACCAACAGAACGCAAAGAGTCGAATCCAAATCCAGCCCCTGCACGCTGGGTGTCCCCCAAGGTTCCTCACTCTCCCCCACGCTCTTTAACCTTTTCATTGAACCACTAACAGTAATCCTCAAAGCATCCAACATACAATATCACATGTATGCGGATGACACCCAACTGTACATGAAAATATCCTCCCCAGACGACATCAAGTCACTCAATGGAACCCTGCTCAAAACAATCAACTGGCTAACCACTAACCACCTCAAACTAAACGCCCTCAAAACGGAATTCCTACTCATCTCACCCTCTAAGCAAACCCCCACTGCTGTGAAATTTCTAAGTAACCTCACCGCTCTCAACTGTACACCACACATAATTGACTCCACGAAATCACTAGGAGTGGTGCTAGATAAGAACCTTAACATGCAAGGCCACATCAGAGCATCTACCAAAGGAGCGAACTTCCAACTACGCGTCCTCAGAAAACTCAAACCCTACCTTCCACAAGAGAACTTCAAATCGGCGGTGCAAGCATTGGTCATCTCACGACTAGAATATGGCAGTGCTACTTTATGCGGACTCCCAAAACTCATCCTAGCCCCCCTCAGAGCATCACTCAATGCGGCGACCAGACTCATCACTGGCTCCAAGAAAACCAACCACATCTCTCCTGACCTGAAATCGCTCAACTGGCTTCCATTTGAAGCAAGGATCCACTTAAAAATTGCTTGTATGACTCATAGAGCCCTACACTTCAATACACCACTCTATCTGAAAAACAAGCTAGAACTCTCTGGCGGCAACCGGCCCTCAAGGAGCACCAGCACACTGCTGCTTAAGCCAAAGAAATTTAAAAAACTAAAAACATACAATCGCTCATTCTCTGGCATTGCCCCGAGAATTTGGAATGCCTTACCAGCGGAAACAAGACTGATTCCCTCAACATTTGCCTTCAAAAGGAAAGTTAAGGCCCTCCTAATGTCCAATGCACTGATCTAGAACTTGTTCTCCTCCCTCGGTTCCGGTTTAGCTGCTTTTGCTACGACCTGGCATCTTTTACAACCCGCGGCGCCCTCCAATATAGCATTGTGTTCCTGTTGCATATTGCCTTTCCGGTTCCTATGTATTTGGTTTTGGTCACTATGTTCCTATTGCAAATTGCTTTGCTGATCCTGTTGTATTTGGTTTGGCTTTTCCCTCCTCCCGTCCACAGATATTTGCCTTGTCTTCCTCAACCCATATGTAAAGCGCTCTGATACCCGTCTGGGTCATGTTCGCGCTATACAAAACTTTTTAAATAAATAAATGTGAGTGTTTTATAACTCACTGTGGATACGCTATTACTGGATGTGTAGTAGCTGCCCATAGTGTTTCTACTGCAATTTTTAATTTCTGGTTGCAGATTTACCACTTGCAGTATTTCTGTCCTTACACTGCTTACCTTTACGTACATGGTGGTAACAATGCCGTAGTGCCCTAATCCCACATTTCAGGCATTGTTCTGACACTCAAAACAATGTTGCCAGGAGGCATCCCCCAGGGCCAGAAAATACTGACGTTCCTCTGACTTTGTAATAAAACTGTATTTCTTTACATTTGGCATAATAGTGCTTGCACCACATTAAAATTATGACTACACCCCAGAGATCTGAAATCCAGAACCCAAGCAACCAGCTGTTCGAGTTTACATCAGCCAACTTGATTACTTGGTTCAAATTTCTCCTTAGTATGGCACTATGCTGCTTCATGACAAAGAAAGTAAAAGATGTGCCTAGTCATCCCCTGTAAGGAACTGATTGGTTAAACGTATCAAGAATGGTTCACTTTTCCTATTTGGTGCTGTGGGGCAACTCATTCACTAGTGCCTTATTACTTGTGGATGTCTAGTTCAAGGCATCTGGACATGGGTTGCATGTAGCATAGGAAGTCAGAGAGCCATGTTATTATTCTGGTCCCATCTTCCCCCATTGTCTGGGGATGCCTTTAGCATCTAGTCTATGTGTGGTTGCCTACACAGCACTGACCTGGGACCTAGGGTTCAATATTACAAGGCTGCCTCATCAATCAGCAATGGCTAGGATCAAATGGGCAAGATCTGTGTGTATTTTATCACTTTCTTATGCTGAATGATTGGACCGATAGAGCATAGAGTTATCTTTAACCTGCTATGTGCAATTGCATAGGCTTTACCTCCCTATGAATCAAAAGGCTGCCTATGTTCACCGAGTCTGTGGTCTGAGATCGGACTGGGCAGGCGAAGAGCCTGAACCCATTGGACACCTTACAATGCTGTGTGGACCCGCCCATGACCTGGAGAGTGCCCGCCGTGACTTTGACATGTTCCTGGCCCTGACGTGTCTTGAGACCGGCAAGGAGCCTGCTGCAGGACCCAGAGCTTACGCCCAAATTTTGGCCACTGGAGTAGTGCCATTCTTGCTCCATGCTTTCGACTCAGATCGGACTGAAATTAAACAGTGAGTAGCAGTGCCATCACACAGCGCTCCCTGGGGACAGCACGAAATCCCCCACCCCTGCTAGCTGGAACTGCATGAGCCAAAGAACTGTGCCTCCCTGTGGGCAGCCTGGTGCTTCCTGACACCAGCATTGGGCTGTGCTGTACTTAACTCTGTCCGGCTGCCCTGTATCACCAATAGGCAAATCAAAACAAGATAAGGTACACATGGACAGAAAAATCTGCCTCCATAGCGGGACGAAGTGCTGAGTCACATGGAGTCCACGTTAGATATGCACACCAGTAAATTCACCACTATTCAATGGGCTATTAAGTACACCATATTGTCCCTAGAGGCAAAAATTGACTCACTGTCTCTAGATGTGAACCTCCTGAGACCAGATCATATGAAGTTGGCAGATAGAGTTGGCAGCACTGAATACTCATTCACATCTGTCCAGGAACTGCAGACACAACTAAAAGGCCTGCAGGAGGAGATGAAAGTGCTTAAGTTCAAGCTGAAGATGCTGAGGGACTGTTGAGGTGCAATAACTTGCGCATCATTGTGGTGCCAGAGAGAGAGGAAGAAGATAGCTCTGAGCTGTTTGTGGAATACTGGCTGTCCCATGAGGTGCTTCAGGGCAAGCCCTCAAACATTTTCTTGGGTGAGAGGGCCCACAGAGTGCTGGGCTGTCCACCTCTGCCAGGAGCACCACCCAGACCAATCATAGCACTCCTCTTTAACTACTGGAACAGAGACTTAATACTGCAGGTGGCCTGCTCCAAAGGGCCATGGCCCCTGAATGGACAAATGATAAACATCTACCCAGACTACACAAGTGAAAACCAATACCAATGCTCGAGCTACATGGAGCTAAAGAAGCATTTATGCACACTGGGTCTACAGTGTGCCCTGATGTACACTACCAAACTGCATGACATGGAGAACGGCAATTCCCTTTTTTTCCACACCCTGAGACGCCTGGGAAGGGCTACTGACGAAAGGGATCAGCAAGCCCCCAATGTTGGGGCCCTAGGCAGAAAACTGAAAGACAAGAGATCCTAGTTAGCGCCTCTCAGAGATCCCAGGGGTGTGCCATTATGGAGGAGGTGGCTGAAGTGAGAGCAAAGGTAGAAGCCAATGTCTTGTGACAACTATTAGCCCAGATCAATCACTATCACCGAACTGAGACTCAGCCAATTACATAGGAGACACATAGGCAGAACTCTCAGGACTGGACAGCCCTGAGGTCCGTCCGAGGTTTGCATCTCTGTCCAAAGGTGGCAGATGGCCTTGTTTAACTCCTGCCTAGGGGAATGCAATAAAGCTTGCATGTACATGCACAACATGGAGCCAGGAGGTAGCGGGAGGATGGGCTGTATGTTGGTACACTGGTCATGGTGGCAGACAATGGGGGCCTCAGAAATGGCCTGCGCCAGACCGAAACACTGGCCCTGCTGCGTAGCTCAGATCCATCTCACCGATGTATGACTGAAGGGACTCAATGTTTAAGTAGTTTTATCAATGGTTACAATGGTAGACGCCAGTTGAGGCTATTTATTTTGGGGTGAGAGTTCAGATTGTTTGTTTGTTTGTTTACCTTGCTCATCAGTACCTGGATAAGGCTACTAGGGGGAATTGGGACCTTTCACCTGTTCCTGGACCCTCGACCACCCAGGGCCTGAAAGCACGTGCCCCCCTAAGACTTGGTGGGACACCGGCTGTCCCCAAGGCTACACGCTTTAAATTGCATACCTGGATCGTCTGGGGGATGGTCACCCCCCGGAAGAGATATGGGATACACACTGAATTGAAGTACTGGCACATACATATTGCTTGTCTACCAGAGATACACATCGCTGGCCCTGAAATTTGAAAAGTAGCCAAAAGGTGGAGAGGTCAATTGTATGGAACCACATATTCACGTTTGTGAAAGGTGTGCTGGTGTGGATCCCTCCGGGGTCTCTTTTACTGTTCAGCACATGCAGATTGGGATGTATGACAGAACAACAATGGCATTTTTCATGAATGCCTTTACAATGACGCTAGAACCACAAGAGCGTCATTACAACAAAAGTCTTAACAGCGACATTTTTACGATGAGTATGCCTTTACCACGAATGCCTTTACAACGAAAATGTAAGAATTTTACAGGTAAGTATAAACCCTTTATATATATATATATATATATATATATATATAATATATATATAATGTGTGTATATATATACATACAATATATATATATAGATTGACAAAGGCTTCGCAGAAGCCGAAACGCGTCTCTTTGGTCTTGGGGTCGAGGGTGACCTGATACAATAAAAGAAGCCGTATACCGTCAACCTGAAGTCCTTGCCTTTATCATTTGGATTTTCCTGTTGAAGTTGGATGTTCTGTTTATATATATATATATATATATATATATATATATATATATATATATATATATATATATATATATATATATATATATATATATATATATTATATATCTACATACATTCGAAAGTCCCACCTCCCATTACCAAACTCAGGGAGGGTGCATCCGTATTAGCGAGGGTAGGGGTCTCGCTTGTTACACAACACCTGAAAAAAGTTCGGAGCACTCACAGGGTTTAAAATCCGTTTAATAGCAGCTGCAGACGTGTTTCGGCGTAATTGCCTTTCTCAAAGCTCAACCTGCTATCAGTGTGGTACAGGGCATTTGGTTCGTTGATATAGTCCATCAGCTTACTTCATTGGTGGATTCTCAGCCAGTGGGAAGGCTGCAACTCTTGTGGTGTGTGTGTGTGTGTGTGTATATATATATATATATGAAAATCCTCGCTTCCTTCAATCTCTCCTCCGAGACAAACGAGAGTGGACCCAGGTTCAGTGCATAATTTTGTAGTTTTTATTCACGCACAAACGATTCCGCCATAACGCGTTTCGGCAGTTGCCTGCCTTGATCACATATATGCATGTGTATATATATATGAGTAAGGGGTTCCAATCTACTAGTATCAGATACCAAAACACTTAAACTTCTCTATTCGTTGGCCACCAACACAGACATTGAGTCCAGATCCACTCAGGAAATCCTTCAAGAGACTGGCATCATCACAAGCAGTCCCGCGAGTAGTCCGTTCTGTCCAACTTCGACGTTTGTGCCTACCATGCCAAAAGACGCTATCGATGTATTTAGTGACATGTTCACAGAGGATCTGAAAACTCTAAATAGAGCTACAAAATCTAGACATCGACATATAAGGAATTTTGAATTACAATATAATAACCTCATGCACAAATTAAAGGACAATAAAAACCTCATTATAAACAAAGCGGACAAAGGAGGTAACATTGTCTTGTGGCCTAGAAATTTATATATGGATGAAGCTATGTTGCACCTGAATGATACAGAATGTTACAGGATGGCATCTTTTTTAGATCTCAAAAGGTAAAAGACAAAGTCTTTAAAGAACTGTTCCAGTGGAAGAGACGAGGTCTAATCAGCAAAAATGAATTTTTATTCCTTAAAAATGAACATCCAACTACACCTATATTATATTTTATTCCTAAGGTGCACAAGAATACTACCCCTACCCCTGGTAGACCAATCATTTCAGCACAAAAGAGCCTCTTAGAACCGATCTCAAAATTTGTTGACTATTTTCTACAGGAATCTGTTCTTAGTCTTCCTTCATTCATCAAAGACACTGGTGTCTTTCTAAACAAACTTAAAAATATCACTTGGGACAGTGAATATTTATTGATAGTTATGGACATAACTTCTTTATATACAAGTATCCGACACAGTGATGGTATTAATGCAGTTTCATATTTTTTGGGGCAACGTAACATATTGTTTCATGAACACATCAAAATGATTATTGATATGATTGAGATCTGCCTCAACAATAACTTTTTTTTGTTTAATAAACACGTTTACCATCAACTGCGTGGAGTGGCCATGGGGGCATGTTTCTCCCCCAGCTACGCATGTTTACATGTGGGCTGGTGGGAGGAACATGTCCTCAGGGGTCAACATAAAGTTAGTTACGATCAGCATGTCCAGTATTGGTGGAGATTTATTGATGGCGTGTGTCTAATTTGGAAGGACTCGAGAACATCAGCCATAGAATTTATAGACACCATCAATACCAATACTCTTAATCTAAATTTCACTGCTTCCATAAGTACCACCAGTGTAGAATTTTTGGATGTATTACTTTATATTGAGCAGGGACATCTCCAAACTAAACTACATAGAAAAGATACGGCAGGGAACTCTGTTCTCCATGCGAAAAGTTCCCATCCAAAACATCTTATCCGCAGTATTCCGTATGGGGAATATCTACGGATTTGCCGTATATGTAGTACAGACAAAGAATTAGGAATCTGTCAAAATGAAGCTACACTCAGATTTCTAGCGCAAGGTTATAATGATAAAGATTTGAGTTCAGCCCACGCCAAAGCTAACAGCCTGTCACGTGATCACTGTCTAGGTAACACTATCAGCCAGGCAGATGATAAAGTTATCAAAGATTCCCCTCATGAAGTTAGACTAATCACTACATACTGTAGACAACATAAACAGATCTGAAAAATTGTATATAAAAACTGGCCTATGTTTTAACTGATCTTACTCTATCACAGATTTTACCCCCTCAACCTTCATTGACTTTTAAACGGGCACCATCCATGAGGGATGTTTTAGTTAGGAACAGCCCAGAAGTTACTTCCACCAACACTTGGTTGTCACCGAGGTGTGGTTTTTTAAATGTAGCTCATGTCGGGCTTGCAGATTCTGGACCAACACGACAGAGTACATGACAGCTTTTAGTAACATACCTGTGAAAATACAAGATTATTATACCTGCCGCACAGATTTTGCTGTCTATGTACTCAGTTGTACTTGCGGTTTAAAGTATGTAGGGAGCACTAAGCTCCAGGTGCATGTCCACATACTCCAGCACCTGAGAGCCGCAGTCAATTCTGACCCTAATTACCCAGTAGCCAGGCTTTTGAAACTAGTTCACAATAACACCTTAAGTGACTTACAGTATTTTGTAATTGGGGCAGTTCCAAAATCCATTCGAGGGGGTGACAGAGAACGACAGTTGAGACAATTAGAATCCAAATTTATATTGCAACTCGATACTAAGATGCCAAATGGTCTGAACATGGGGAAAGATCTTTACAATTTCTTGTGATGATTCAGTCAAATTGTCGCTCTTTGTCTTTTACTGTGATAAAATAAGAAGTTCTTTAGTCCACACTTTGTAGTTTTAGTATAGTCCCTGTAATATCTCTAGATTTCTTTTCTCGTCATATTTTTTGATTTATTTATTGTTCATTCAATTATATTGTCACCATGGTTTGAATTTATGATGATATTTATGACTAAGTCGGGCACTTGCCTAGAATTTATGCTGCTTTGAGGATTGTTTACACAACTAAGGGTTTCCCCGGGGCGCCGGGAAAAATTTTAGTGGCATAAAAATAGTTTTTTTAAATCGTTTTGCACTAGCACGTGTTTGCACTTTCATGCCTGACAATGAAGCACTTCATGTGATTTGTGTATTTTAGATAGACAACATTGACCCTGTTTGCACATGAGTACTGGTTTACATTTGCTATTTGCACATTTTCCTTTTAACAAAAAAGGCATCGGTCTAGGTTTAATATTTATTATATATTACTATGATAGTTTTTAAATTACACTAAGGGGCCGATTCCGATCTCGGCCGGTAGGGCTCCGAATCGGATTCGGCATTACCGGATCCGATTCGGAGCCCTGTTTCCCGACCGAGTCGGACGTGCGTCCGGGCGAGCGAGTACGATGCGAGCGGACGCGAAATCGCCGACCGACTCGTTCGCGGGACCCAACCGCTCCGACCGACTCGCACGGACTCGACTTGCACCGTGCAATGGAGACGTTCCCCGGCCGGGTAAGTACGATGCGCGCCTCGAGCAGTCCGACCGACTCGCGCCGTCCGGCTCGAACGAGCAGTCGGAGCCGCACTTTGGGGGGTCTGTGTCGGACCCCCCTGTACGCCTAGCCACGCGAGTGCACACAGGGGGGAGCCATGGGTCCCCCCTACCTGTGCATGTACGGCGCGACCCGCTTCGACGCGAACCCGCTGTAGGGGGCGCCCTTGTTCGCCTCGCACCCATTGAGTCAATGGGAGCCCGCGTACGCGTTGTACGTCCGGCTCCCATTGACTTCAATGGGAGTCCGACCGAATCGAGTCCGATAGCATGCGAACGCATCGTACTCGTTCGGTCGGACTGCTAGGGTCCGATTCGGTCGGAAATCTCTCCGGGTCCGGCTCGGTCGGAGAGATTTCCGGCCTGAATCAGAATCGGCCCCTATGTATTTATTTTTAGACCAATGATTTTACAACATTATGTTCTGTAGTTATATGTATATCAAATTCCATTGTATTAATGATTCGTTTTTTATAATGGTTTTTAGATATTTATTAACATCATTATTACCAGTGTGAGCTTACAATTTAGAGTCTGTTGTCCATTTCAATGTGCCACGCAACATGAGCTCAATTGTTTTCAGGTGTGACTTCTTTTTTCACTATTTAAATGCCCTTTACTAAGTAGCGCGTCATGTGATCAAGACCGAGTGGGCACTGGCCAGGATTGACTAGTCGCCGTGTAGATGCCATTTGAATAAAGCACTGCATTCAAAATTGTTCCAGCGAGTGGTCCGTACCTGTTTTCCTTCGCCGGTGGATGGTGGGGATTAAACCAGGATTTGCTTCATATATATATATGTGTGTGTGTGTGTATATATATATATATATATATATATATATATATGTATATATATATATGTATATTTATATGTGTAATGGGTTTATACTTATAAAATACTTACATTTCCATTGTAAATGCATGCATGGTAAAGACATATGCGTGGTAGAAAAGTAACAGGTAAGTTATATATATATATTTATATTTATATCACCCTATTAACCCACAGTCTCCACAATCTCCAAACCCTTAAATATTACCCTTGCCATCCAAAAACCCATACCCACCCTTAACCCTAAAATCACCCGTGCCACCCCAAAACCCATATCCACACTAAGCCCTAAAATTACCCCTTCCACCCAAAAACCATACCCACTCTAAGGCCTAAAATTAACCTGGCCACCCAAAAACCCACACCCACCCTGAACCCGAAAAAGACCCTTGCTAACCATAAACCCCTACCCACCCTAAAAGGGGGCAGGGTAGAAACACCCTGACCCCCTAGGCCTAGGGCCAAAAAAAGCCTGGATCTGGATGAAAATGTTTTAAAAAAACAAAGCGATATTAATTGGCCCCCAGGTGGGCCAGGTACTGGGGATATTATTTTAATAAGGGAGGCGGGGTGCATGGACGCCCCTCCTAGGGCCTAATATTGCCACCTCCCCAGGGCTTTTTTAACAAAGACTGTGGGGGAGGCCCGTATGGCCTACCCTGCTGCCCCGGGACCACCACCTCCTCGCGCTTATATTTTTATAAATGGGGGGCCTCTTGGACCCCCTAAGCCATGGGAACTGCCACCTCTCCAGGGCTTTATTTTAATTTGATTCGAGGGGCTGCATGGACCCCCCCCCGCAGACCCGGGGGCCTTCCACCTCCTCAGGGCTTTAATTTAAAAAATGCAGGGGTCGAACCCCTTCTGTTACCTCCAGTAAGTCACAGTCAGCAGGATTGCTGAGAGAACCTGGAGGCCATGCCCCCTTTCTTCACCACTCTGCAAACGCGCCTCCTAGCATGCTGCTGGTTGGGCAATGAATTCCACTTTACTCCTGAGGGCCTCAGGACTGAAGTGGACTTCTTCCCCAAACTAGTATTGCACCAGGACGCACGTTTGCAGAGTGGTGGATAAAGGTGGCGTGGTCTCCGACAACCTCTTAGCAATCCAGCAGTGTGGGACTTACTGGAGGTATCAGGAGGGGTAGCTGGCCCCCAAGGACCCTCAAGAGCCAAGGGGACTTCATTCCCCAACTAGTAGTGCGCCAGTAGGTGTGTTTGCAGAGTGGTGGAGAAAGAGGGCGTGGCCTCTGACAACTTCTCAGCAATCCTGCTGTGTGGGACTTACTGGAGGTTTGGCACGAGTTATATAGTTCACTAACTATAACGGCTTAATTTCACTGGTTTTGTATAAGTGAAACCTGAGCCTGACTGTAATGTCCATGTAACATTTGGTTTTTTTCCCAGTGAATTTCTACGTTTTTTTTAATTCCATTTCCTAACTATAACCTCTCTGCAACTTTTATTTTTTTCAGTGAAAAAAAATATATCTATCTATACCACTATATCTATATATCTAGTATATCTATCTATATATATATATATATATATATATATATATATATATATATATATATATATATATATATATATATATATATATATTCACTGAAAAAAGCCAAAGGTTACAGGGACGTTAAAATTAGGCTCACATTTCACTTGTACAAAACCATAGTAATTCAGCAGTTATAGTTACCTAAGCTAAGTATAACTTACGCCCACGCAATGCATTGCTTATGACCTCACATGTTACATCACTCATGATATGGTCAGTGACATCACTGATGACATCTCAAATGACATCACTGATGACATCATCCAGTGATTGAGAGTGTTTTTAGAAGTCTGAGTTAAAAAAATATATACCAAGGTACCACAAAAGTTAAAGTAGTATAGTTTGTGTACTATTAATGAGTGATACTATTTCTAACATATATTATGTGAGTGGCTGTGTGACTGTTTGTGTCCATGTGTGAGTGGGTTTGCGAGTGGCTGTGTGGCAAGTAAGTGGATGTGTGAGTGCCTGTATTGGTCAATAAGTGGGTGTGTGAGTAGCTCTATGTGTGACTGAGTGGCTGGGTGAGTGGCTGTATTGGTGAGTGAGTAGGTGTGCGAGTGGGTGTATGGATGGGTGAATGGGTGTGTGAGTGGCTGTATGGGTGAATAAGTGGGTGTGTGAGTGGCTGTAGGGGTAAGTGAGTGACTGTGAGCGGTTGTATTGATGAGTAGGTGAGTGTGTGAGTAGCTGTATAGGTGAATGAGTGGTGTGTGAGTGTCTATATGGGTCTTATGGGTCTGTGAGTGGGTTTGTGAGCAGGGGTGGTGCTAGGGCGGTGCTGGCCACAGGGGGTGCAGTGTTTAATTTGGTTTTAAAAGCTCCTCCTGCCACGTTCCTTGCCTAGTCCGGCAATTTCCAGGCAACAATAAAAATGTCAAGATAACTCAGGTGATTAATGTTCTTCCTAGAAGAGAGGGTTAATATGCCTGCTACAAAGAACGTGTATCATGCAGATCACAAAGTGCATATAATGTAAATAGGTCAGTGGGTTACTGCTTTTCTAAGAGACATCCTTTGGTTACTTGCAGTTTATAAGTTCAAATCCTAAAATAGAACAGTGAATTATTAACTGTCATCAAAGAACTGCATGCACACTGCAAAGTATAGATTAAAGCATAGATTAATGTTGCAAAAAGGGTTCATTTGGGTAGAAATCGATTCTTATTTTTAAAGAGAACCCCCAACTATGGTGTTCCGCATTCTATTCTGAGTTTGTACTTCTCCAGACCAAGCACTCTTAAACTATACTGCCTACTAGTATGGATGACATGTCACTCCTACACCTTGTAGTCCTCTGGCTTATTTAACATTTCCTATATGCTGACTTACACACATATGATTGACTGTCTCTGTGTAATGTGTGTGTGATGCAAAGTGCTCTGACACCCTACACTGGTATGAGTGGCGCTATATAACTAATTAAATGCATCTGAAAGAGAGTGGTTATGGAGACTTGAGGGGCACTGTTAAAAGGTGGTTTTGAGGGAATCTGTGGTGAAAGTGGCCACCACCTCACCATGGATGGGGGTGGTGCCAACAAACATTATCACACCGTGCGCCACCAGTGTTAAAGCCAGCCCTGTGTGTGAGAGGCTGTATCAGTGGCTCAGTGGCTGCATGAGCAGCTCTAAAGGTGAGTGACTGGGTGTGTAAGTGGGTGGATGGGTGAGTGAGTGAGTGGCTGTTTGAGTGGATGTGCGAGTGGGTGTGTGAGTAGCTGTATTGCACAGTCAGTGTCTGTATTAGTGGCTGTATAGGCATGTGGGTACTTGTATGGATGTGTGAATGGGTATGTAAGTGGTTGTGTGGGTGTGTGAGTGGCTCTGTTGAGAGGCTGTATGGGTGAGTTACTGGGTGTGTAAGTTGCTGCATGGATGAATGAGTGGGAGTAGCTGTGTAGGTGAGTGAGTGGCTATGTGAGTGACTTTATGTGTGAGTGGGTGTGTGAGGAGGTATATGGGTAAGTGAGTGGCTGTGTGAGTGACTGTGTGTGTGAGTGAGTGGGTGTGTGAGTGGCTGTGGATGAGTAAGTGGGTGTGGGAGTGGTTGAATGGGCAGGTCAGTAGGTGTATGAGAGGTTGTGTGTGGGTGTGAGTGTGTGATGTAATGTGTGAGGTCATAAGCAATGCATTGCAGGGGTGTAAGTTATCGTTAGGTCAGGTAGCTATAACTGCTGAATTTCTATGGTTTTGTACTAGTGAAATGTGAGCCTAACTATAACGTCCCTGTAACCTTTGTTTTTTTCAGTGAATTTCTATGTTTTTTTTGCTAGTATTTCCTAGCTATAATGTCCCTGTAACCTTTGGTTTTTAGAGTGAATTTCTAAGGTTTTTGAAATTTTATCTCCCAATGGTAACCTATAACCTTTGAGAGTGAGTGTGTGAGTGAGTGCATGAGTGTCTCAGTAGGTCTGTGAGTGGGTGTGAGAGAGTCTGAGTGGGTCTGTCAGCAGGTGTGTGAGTCTCTGAGTAGGTCTGTGAGTGGGTTTGTGGGTCTGTGAGTGGGTGTGTGAGTCTCTGAGTGGGTCTATGAGTGGGTGCGTGAGTGCCTAAGTGGGTCTGTGAGTGAGTGCATGAGTTTCTGAGTGGGTCTGTGAGTGAGTACATGAGTCACTGAGTGGGTGCGTGAGACTGAGTGGATCTGTGAGTGGACGCGTGAGTCACAGAGATCTGTGAGTGTGTGTGTGGGTGTATAAGTAGGTCTGTGAGTAGGTGCATGAGTCAGTGAGTGGGTGTCTGAGTATCTCATTGGGCTTGTGAGTGGGTGCATGAGTCTGAGTGGTTCTGTGAGTGGGTGCATGAGTGTCTAAGTGGGTTTGTGAGTTGGTGCGTGAGTTTCTGAGTGGGTCTGTGAGTAGGTGCATGAGTCTCTGAGTGGGTGTATGAGTGGCTCATTGGGTCTGTTAGTGGGTGTGTGAGTCTCTGAGTGGTTATGTGAGTGGGTGTGTAAGCTCTATGTTTTGCCATCTTCTACTCTATTTTGCCTTTCCTGCTTGTTTCTGCCCTCTGGTTTGCCCTCTTCTGCTTTGTTTTGCCTTTCCAGTTCATTTTTCTACCCCCTGTTTTGCCTTTTCTGCTAGTTTTTCTGCCCTCTGTTTTGCCTCTTCTGCTCATTTTTTTGCCCTTTGTATTCCCTTTTCTTTATTTTTTTCCTCTAAAATGAGGGAGGGGGCTCCATAATTACAATGGGGGAGGGGGGCCGTGCACCCTCCATTTTCCTGGGTGGATGTTGGTTCCGGGGACCCCATCCCCCGGGGCCAGCCATGTTTCTCTGGGTGCCCTGGAGCCTACTCAGGGCATCCAGTCGACTACGGGACTGCTGGTGGAGCCTCAAGGCCCCCACATTCCCAGCAGGCTCCTTACCTCCTGCGGGAGCTGGCATTGCAATTGCACACAGGGAGCTGCTGGAAATGCAGCTCTCTCTGAGCAAGAGCCTGCAAGATGAAACCTCTGCTTCAAGTGTGCAGGAGCACTTGGCACAGCTCCCGCCTGCTGGAACTGAAGTGTTTGCTTTTGCTTGGCAGGAGTTGTCAGCTCCCGCCAAGCAGAAGCAAACAGCTATGTCCCGGGGTGGGCAACCCGGGACATAGTAGGAGCCGGCCCCCAGGGCCATTAATGGCTCCAGGAGTGGGACCCCCTCCATCTCTGTGCACGGGCCGGCTCTTGGGAGGTGGTGGTCCCCGAGGCCGTATATTCCCCCTCTTTAATGTTTATTTTAGCCCTGGGGAGGTGGTGCCCAGGGGGGTCCGTGCGGCCCCCCATATCACTTCAATATGTAGCCCCGGGGAGGAGGTAGTCCCCGGGGGGGTCCATGTGGCCCCCGCCTATTATTAAAATTAGCCCTGATTAAGTGGTGGTCCCTGGGGCATTTTTAAGCCCTTGGAGGGGGGGCCAATGCTCCCCCCACCATTTTAATTTAAAGACTGCATGCCCCAGTTACTTGGCTACAATGAAAACAAGCACAGGTGACCACGCCTATTTTTTAAATTTAATTCATGCCGATATATGCAAATATTTCACGAAAATCACTGTGAATTAAAACAAGAAAAGCTTTTTTGCCCTGCCGGGGTCCCTTTGGGAATCCAAGACCAAAGTTTGGTGGTCAGGGTATTCCTACCCTGCCCCCTTTTCTTTTTTTCATATTTTTTTTTGGGGGGGGGGGTTTCTGCTGAAGCCGAGTCCCAAGATGGCTGCCAACCCTTCCAGGATGAAGTATTGGCAGCCAATCAGAGCTCTGCAGATCTCTGCACAAGCTCATCATTATTTGCGAATTAGCCGCAATCGTAGATATACAAATTAGAATTTTCTTACATTTCTCAACAACTACTGAACCGATTCACACCAAAAGACTGAAAGGGTGAAACCTGCAAACTAAAAGCTACCTTTCTGCCAAATTCGGTGTAGTTCTGTCCAGCGATTCAGGCTGTAGTCATGTTCAAAACTCCTCTGGAAATTTATATGGAAAACACACTTTTTTTTAACCTTCCCTTTTCTCTGTCCCTGTTTGATGGATTACCACGAAACTTTGATTGGATTGCTGCCTGATCCACCGCAGCCTCATGGAAGTTCAATGAGAGTCCAGGTTTATTCAAATCCCGGGGTGTCCGGCTATTGAACTGAGCCCCAAAGGACATCATTGTGTTGGAAATGCTGCCTGCGGTACGGACAAGTGTTTGAGTTATGCAGAAACAGCTGGTAAAAATGACTTGCGCACGCTGGAGTGTATAATATGCTTGTTGCACAGTATCTAACTTTTTGTTAATATTTGGCTCCCGAGGGAGAATGAGAGCATCCCATTTATGATGGATTTGATGAGAGAGAACGCATAAGCGGTATACATGTCGTGACAACTATAAGTATACATGGACGGTTCTCCAAAATGCCTAATCAGGTTTCATGGTGATTATTGGATAGGTTTGCTTGAACGACAGTATTGTAATCTTGCATGAATGTTTATTCACATGTATCATGGTGGCCAAATAACATGGTAATTACCATCCTAACGGCAGTCCTCTCTCTTTGGTCGCCCTCCAATGGTGATACGTAAAATACCATTTAAAAACTGTGCAATTATGTCATGTTTGAATTGGATAAACATTGAGAAATGTGTAAGCTGAAACGCGTATGCTTTGCAACATTAAACAAATTCATCTAAGACTCCTGTGAGTGCCTATCTCCTTGGTAGTGTGAGTGCTTGATATATATGTATTTTGGTAAGTATTAAAGGTAAGTATTAAGTGTTTTTAATATATATATGTATATATATATATATATCTCCACAAACGCCCAGATTTAAGGCCGCACTCCGCATTCAGGTGGGTATCAAACCTTTTATTATTAAACATGCAGCTTCCCATCTCGTTCAGAGAAATCCTTGGCCTGACGCTGTTGAATCCTTCATGATTCTCATCAGAGGCCGACATCAGAAAACAAATCTTTGCTACCACACCCCTTTATGCACTAATTAATTGAGTGGCTTCCGGTGTGCCATCGTGATCGAGTTCATATTCACAGTGCATTATGGGGCGTGTGGTTCATTCTTGTAATTTTAAACACTCCAGTGCGTTCGTTTTTCTTGAGTCTAATAACTGGATACATTTAGCAGCCCTCCGGTGGGCCCCAGATAGAACTCTGCATGTTTGCAATCATGTCACCTTCAGCGCCCATACAAGGAGGAACAGTGCCCTCTTGCAGACCCTTGCTTTGCTTTTAAGGTAGTGCGTCGCCTCCACGGCCGGAACCGCCGTGATAAATGCCTCCTCAAAACGCCCAGATTTAAGGCCGCACTCCGCATTCAGGTGGGTATCAAACCTTTTATTATTAAACATGCAGCTTCCCATCTCGTTCAGAGAAATCCCTTGGCTTGACGCGTTTGAATCCTTCATGATTCTCATCAGAGGCCGACATCAGAAAACAAATCTTTGCTACCACACCCCTTTATGCACTAATTAATTGAGTGGCTTCCGGTGTGCCATCGCAATCGAGTTCATATTCACAGTGCATTATGGGGCGTGTGGTTCATTCTTGCAATTTTAAACACTCCAGTGCGTTCGTTTTTCTTGAGTCTAATAACGGGATACATTTAGCAGCCCTCCGGTGGGCCCCAGATAGAACTCTGCATGTTTGCAATCATGTCACCTTCAGCGCCCATACAAGGAGGAACAGTACCCTCTTGCAGACCCTTGCTTTGCTTTTAAGGTGGTGCGTCGCCTCCACGGCCGGAACCGCCGTGATAAATGCCTCCACAAAAAACGCCCAGATTTAAGGCCGCACTCCGCATTCAGGTGGGTATCAAACCTTTTTATTATTAAACATGCAGCTTCCCATCTCGTTCAGACAAATCCCTTGGCCTGACACGTTTCGAATCCTTCATGATTCTCATCAGAGGCCGACATCAGAAAACAAATCTTTGCTACCACACCCCCTTTATGCACTAATTAATTGAGTGGCTTCCGGTGTGCCATCGTGATCGAGTTCATATTCACAGTGCATTATGGGGCGTGTGGTTCATTCTTGCAATTTTAAACACTCCAGTGCGTTCGTTTTTCTTGAGTCTAATAACGGGATACATTTAGCAGCCCTCCGGTGGGCCCCAGATAGAACTCTGCATGTTTGCAATCATGTCACCTTCAGCGCCCATACAAGGAGGAACAGTACCCTCTTGCAGACCCTTGCTTTGCTTTTAAGGTGGTGCGTCGCCTCCACGGCCGGAACCGCCGTGATAAATGCCTACACAAAAACGCCCAGATTTAAGGCCGCACTCCGCATTCAGGTGGGTATCAAACCTTTTTATTATTAAACATGCAGCTTCCCATCTCGTTCAGAGAAATCCCTTGGCCTGACGCGTTTCGAATCCTTCATGATTCTCATCAGAGGCCGACATCAGAAAACAAATCTTTGCTACCACACCCCCTTTATGCACTAATTAATTGAGTGGCGCTGAAGGTGACATGATTGCAAACATGCAGAGTTCTATCTGGGGCCCACCGGAGGGCTGCTAAATGTATCCCGTTATTAGACTCAAGAAAAACGAACGCACTGGAGTGTTTAAAATTGCAAGAATGAACCACACGCCCCATAATGCACTGTGAATATGAACTCGATCACGATGGCACACCGGAAGCCACTCAATTAATTAGTGCATAAAGGGGGTGTGGTAGCAAAGATTTGTTTTCTGATGTCGGCCTCTGATGAGAATCATGAAGGATTCGAAACGCGTCAGGCCAAGGGATTTCTCTGAACGAGATGGGAAGCTGCATGTTTAATAATAAAAGGTTTGATACCCACCTGAATGCGGAGTGCGGCCTTAAATCTGGGCGTTTTTTGTGGAGGCATTTATCACGGCGGTTCCGGCCGTGGAGGCGACGCACCACCTTAAAAGCAAAGCAAGGGTCTGCAAGAGGGTACTGTTCCTCCTTGTATGGGCGCTGAAGGTGACATGATTGCAAACATGCAGAGTTCTATCTGGGGCCCACCGGAGGGCTGCTAAATGTATCCCGTTATTAGACTCAAGAAAAACGAACGCACTGGAGTGTTTAAAATTGCAAGAATGAACCACACGCCCCATAATGCACTGTGAATATGAACTCGATCACGATGGCACACCGGAAGCCACTCAATTAATTAGTGCATAAAGGGGGTGTGGTAGCAAAGATTTGTTTTCTGATGTCGGCCTCTGATGAGAATCATGAAGGATTCGAAACGCGTCAGGCCAAGGGATTTCTCTGAATGAGATGGGAAGCTGCATGTTTAATAATAAAAAGGTTTGATACCCACCTGAATGCGGAGTGCGGCCTTAAATCTGGGCGTTTTTGTGGAGGCATTTATCACGGCGGTTCCGGCCGTGGAGGCGACGCACCACCTTAAAAGCAAAGCAAGGGTCTGCAAGAGGGTACTGTTCCTCCTTGTATGGGCGCTGAAGGTGACATGATTGCAAACATGCAGAGTTCTATCTGGGGCCCACCGGAGGGCTGCTAAATGTATCCCGTTATTAGACTCAAGAAAACGAACGCACTGGAGTGTTTAAAATTGCAAGAATGAACCACACGCCCCATAATGCACTGTGAATATAAACTCGATCACGATGGCACACCGGAAGCCACTCAATTAATTAGTGCTTAAAGGGGGTGTGGTAGCAAAGATTTGTTTTCTGATGTCGGCCTCTGATGAGAATCATGAAGGATTCGAAACGCGTCAGGCCAAGGGATTTCTCTGAACGAGATGGGAAGCTGCATGTTTAATAATAAAAGGTTTGATACCCACCTGAATGCGGAGTGCGGCCTTAAATCTGGGCGTTTTTTGTGGAGGCATTTATCACGGCGGTTCCGGCCGTGGAGGCGACGCACCACCTTAAAAGCAAAGCAAGGGTCTGCAAGAGGGTACTGTTCCTCCTTGTATGGGCGCTGAAGGTGACATGATTGCAAACATGCAGAGTTCTATCTGGGGCCCACCGGAGGGCTGCTAAATGTATCCCGTTATTAGACTCAAGAAAAACGAACGCACTGGAGTGTTTAAAATTGCAAGAATGAACCACACGCCCCATAATGCACTGTGAATATAAACTCGATCACGATGGCACACCGGAAGCCACTCAATTAATTAGTGCTTAAAGGGGGTGTGGTAGCAAAGATTTGTTTTCTGATGTCGGCCTCTGATGAGAATCATGAAGGATTCGAAACGCGTCAGGCCAAGGGATTTCTCTGAACGAGATGGGAAGCTGCATGTTTAATAATAAAAAGGTTTGATACCCACCTGAATGCGGAGTGCGGCCTTAAATCTGGGCGTTTTTTGTGGAGGCATTTATCACGGCGGTTCCGGCCGTGGAGGCGACGCACCACCTTAAAAGCAAAGCAAGGGTCTGCAAGAGGGTACTGTTCCTCCTTGTATGGGCGCTGAAGGTGACATGATTGCAAACATGCAGAGTTCTATCTGGGGCCCACCGGAGGGCTGCTAAATGTATCCCGTTATTAGACTCAAGAAAAACGAACGCACTGGAGTGTTTAAAATTGCAAGAATGAACCACACGCCCCATAATGCACTGTGAATATGAACTCGATCACGATGGCACACCGGACGCCACTCAATTAATTAGTGCATAAAGGGGGTGTGGTAGCAAAGATTTGTTTTCTGATGTCGGCCTCTGATGAGAATCATGAAGGATTCGAAACGCGTCAGGCCAAGGGATTTCTCTGAACGAGATGGGAAGCTGCATGTTTAATAATAAAAAGGTTTGATACCCACCTGAATGCGGAGTGCGGCCTTAAATCTGGGCGTTTTTTGTGGAGGCATATATATATATATATGTGTGTATATATATATATAAACACTTAATTCTTACCTTTAATAGTTACCAAAATACTAACATTAACATGTGCTTTTCTTACCACGAGTATGCCTTTACCATCCACGCTTCTACAACGATAAAGGCATCCATGATAAAGGCATACTCATTGTAACAACTTTTGTTGTAAAGACAGTTGTTGGGGTAAAGACTGTTTCATTGTAAAGCCTTCGTTGTAAAGGCATTTGTTAAAAAAGACATAGTTGTAAACAATGTTTCCATGCAGATTGACCCGGAGGGCAGGCATGTGGTAGTATAAGACCTTCTAAACGGTGAACCTCTTTCGATCATTGCAATCTATGCCTCAAATATACAGCATTCTGAGTTCTTCAGCACCCTGGTCCCAATGTTGTTACATGACCTGCAGGTCCCCTGTGTCTGGTAGGAATTTCAGTTGTGTGGGTGACACAGCGACTGATCACTCAGTGCCCCCACTTCCTGGTGCTTCTTACTACAGGGTCTCACAGCTCTTTAGAGCCTGACTGCAAGCTATGCGATTGTTGGACATTTGAAATCGCATGCACCCCGAGCCCAGAATACATTTTACTCCCTGACCCACCAGCTACACACCAGATTTGATTATTGGCTCTGCAATGAGGCCACGTGGCCTTGGATGCTCAGTACATAGTACCTGGTGTGCACCTTATGTGACCATAAACCTTTGAAATTGACTGTGACCTGGGCAAGAGTAGAACAAGGTTTCCTACTTGGTGATTGAGAGCTGAGGCACTACTGGACGGCCTATTTGGTGATCAAATGGGCACACATATTGATCAATACTTTACTGGCAATAAAGTGTCTGCGATGGACGGCATGATTGAGTGGGATGCCTTCAAGGTTGTCATATGGGGGCACTGTATCAAGACCTCCTGGAGTGTGAGGCCCAGATGACTGGAAAGCCCTGCTTTGATTAACCAAATAATTTTTGGAGCTCAGGTTGCACCAGCAGGCTGAAGGGAACAAAGTAGGAAGGATGCTCACCAGGTTGCTGAAATCGGACGTTAAAAAAATTCCAATTGATGCCATCAGAGGCCCTGACTCTGTGGTGTTAATATGCATGACTCTATTTGTGAAACGTTTGTTGCTTACTATCAAACGCTATGTGCTGCAATGTAGGACACTCATCCCCACCCACCTGCATGAATGCATGGGTGGTATTCCCAACCCTAACGTAAGTCTGCTACAAGAACTGAAAGAACTGTTACAAATCATAGAGGTGCACGTCATCTCACAGAAGGCACAGAATAAGACGCCTGGAATGGCAGCGTTCTATATAACATACAGAGGGTTCCTGGCCAGTAAATTGCTGTCTATGTATCAGGCTGCACTGCGCAGGTGGGAACTCCCGCTGTTTATGAGGAAAGCACTGATAATTGTGTTACTTAAAAAAGGGAGGGATCCCTTAGATGTCAGTTCCTACCTACACCTAACCCTCCTGAATCAGGACTATAAAATCCCAAGTCGCATCCTAGTCATCAGGCTCCTGCCACTATTACTGACCGTGATCCACACGGACCAAAATGGATTCATCCCTGCCTGTAATACATTCTCGAATGTAAGAAAACTGTTTAGCTTGATTTACGCAGACTGAGTGGAAGGGGAGACAGCAGTAGCAGAGTCCATGGACATTGAAAAGGCCTTTGAGACACTGTCCTGTTCTTACCTTCAGATGTTGCTTGAGAGGCTGGTGCTAGGAGCGTTATTCCTGCGATGGGTCCAACTTTTGTACAGAAGACCACTGGCTTGAGAGTGAATTCAAGATTGCTCGTGCCATGCGGCAGGGGTGTCTCTCTCCCATCATATTCGTCTTGATGATGGAATCACCGGTGCACCCGCTGTGACAGAGAGGCCCGGAGTGGGGAATTCCATCAGCAGAGAGAGTGGCATGTGATCTCCTTATATGCAGATGATGCCCTTTTGTACCTCCACAGCCTGAGAATCTCTTTCTTTAATGCATGTGCTAGACAGATTCAGTGAATTCTCAGGGCTCAATATTAATTGGGCCACATCTTGTATAGTCAAGAAACATCAGACGCGGCAGAGGGCTGCTGTACCATGTTCCAGGCTGACATGGTAGGCCAACGCTTTTAAATCCCTAGGGGTGAACTTGCATCATGACGAAGAGAACCTGTTATGAGAAAATTTAGGAAAGGCGCTGGCAGGGACCAAACGGTGTTAGATTGTTTTACAGGGTTACTATTTTGTGCTCTAATTATGATGATTAATATTTTCCTTTGTACATGAATACACATATATATAGGCTGAGTTTATATAATTGGAATAGAAACACATTTCGTTTGAAGAGTAGAAGTGTATTTATTAAAGTGTTTTAGATGTGCCACATTTTCATGGAAAACTCCATTCTAGACATCACTGTCACTCACATCTGCTTAGCCCTCATGCAGAGTATCTCCCTAGGGCTCTGCAGAGCACAGTTAAGCTGGCGAGTAGTAGTTTGTTTCCACTGTTGTGATTATATTGCTTTCGATTAACTCTTCCCTGTTGTCTATGACTTGTAACATTGTCAAGGTATCTTCCTTTGCCCTCACTGAGGTCGCTAATCTATTCATGTGATGAAAAGACCTATTGTTTAAATGTTAATATTAGTTGGAACATCTCTGGATGAAATTAGCATAGAGGGCATTTTTCAGAAATGGGATGGTGATTATGTGTTAAGAAAAGGACGTGTATTATTCTTGTATTCTGATTTTCTAAAGAAATTATACTTTTGCTCACACCACAATAATCCTGCAATTTTTTTTCCATTTGTTATGCAAGAAATGTGTATAAGTGCCCCTTAATTTTGGGGGAAGCTAGAATTCTTGAGAGATTTTCCTGAGTTTTCCTACACTGCTAGGGAGGCTGCCCAACTTCTTTTTCATTTTGCTGCTCAACTGGGGCTTAGAATATTTTCTGATTGCATACTCTGTATAACGCTACACATGAGACACTTCACGGCAATTGACTCTGTATTGCTTATTTTGTAATAATACCCTTTAACTTTTATTGATCTGGAACTCAATTATTGAGTGGGTCCCATTACTTATTTGAACTGTTTTACTCTGCTAATTGATTCTTAGGGGGTGCCTTCACATTCAATTCAATCTGTGGGAAACCTGGATGAGCTACATTTTTGTGGCATTCGGATGTTTGGGGTGTCAAAAGTTTGGGGTTCTGTTTGGCTCCCCCAACAGTTAACTGCATTCTGGTGTGCTTTTCCACTATCCCCATCAGGTTGGGTGACTACAGCCAAAATGCTGATCCTCCCATGTTTGCTTTGTTTTCAGCCATCTCAGTGATGCTCAAATGGCCCTTCTTTGTAGAGCTACACACCATGCTCTCAGACATAATTTGGCGAGGGATGTGGAAAAGGACAGCACTCTACAAGACGCAACTTGCACTTGTAGAGGGTGGCTTGGGCACCCCAAACTATGAGTGGTACTATGCAGCAGCGCAGCTCCAGTGGCCCATGAAATGGGAGTGGGACCAGACGGGAAGACATTAGCACATGCATTAGGACATAACCGGATCCTTGAATGGCTGATCTACCCTGAGCAGAAGACTTTGGGGAATGTCCAGGCTTCACTGAGTTGCAAAGGCCTGCTGGGCTAAATATGTACATCCAAAAGGCGGCCCCAGCCTGTACGCTGCACAACTGCCCCAGTGGGTGCTACCAGAATTTAAGGAGACTTCAGCAGTGTTCGACAGACGACCGAGGACTCAGGCTGGCATCACTCAAGTGGGAGACATGTATGACCTGGGCCATTTATGTGCGTTCCCAAAAATGACTGAGATATTTGGTATAGGACTGGGCCAGTTCATGGCACACAATGCACTGACATTTAGGCTGCGCCTCCTGTGGGGCCATTTGGAGCGGTCCACAAACTTCATGTTGCAGTGCCTGTTGACACATGGCAGTGGGCATAAAGCTACTATAACCCTATACACCACCCTACAGTCACAGCTGTCATACCCCTGCGAGCATGTCAAGGATAAATAGTCACAGTTCCTTAACTGCGAGATTTCAGACAAACAGTGGGTTGCGACTAAGACCTACACCAAGCAGGTCTCTCGCAACTCCAGGTTCAAACTTATTCAGTTCAATTATTTGCATCAAACTTACCTTTCCCTGAAGTGCATTGGCCGCATGTTCCTGAACGCGCCCTCTCAGTGTTGTAGGTGCAGTGTATTCGAGGCACACTTCTATAACATGGTGTGAGAATGGCCGGAGATAGCGAAGTCCTGGTGAGCAGTACTATTGAAGTTGTCAGAACTGGTGGAAAAAGGCCTGTCCCTTGATCGTGGATTCCCATGTCCAAAAAGAAGAGAATGGAGTGCAGGATGGTCGACCTGGCCCTAATATTATACAAAAGTCAAATTGCTAAAGACCTGAAAAAGAGGTTGGGGCAGAGCAATCCACCATTCACAACGCTTGTCACCAGAGCGGGCAGGCAATGGGGATAACAGTGTGGGACGTATTTATCATTAAATTAGAGGTGGGATCTGATGATAGGCCACCTTGAGCGTAGTATCCTGGACTGCACTTGGAGGACCAGGCCTGCTCTCTCTATGTTCAGTGAAGTTACACATGGACGTCGCTATTGGAAGGAGGTAAAGCTGCAGATAGCGCTGTCAAGGCACCCTTTCCTCTTACACCGCTGTCACTCATGGCGGGGTCGCTGCTAAAGAATAGATCTGGTTCCCTGGTGGGATGAGGAGGTATTTTTTCACTTGTTGGAGGATCCCTAGACAGTTTGTCTTAGCCGATGCAGATCATCCGCAATGGCGGAATAGTACAGGTCACTTGTTAGTTTGCTAATTTATGTACCTTTCCACAATGTGTTTTTTTTCTCCCTCATCCTTAGGTCAAACAGTACAAGAGTAGCAGACATGGGCACCCTCCTAGAGCCCGCAGGGCCCATAACCGCACTGTATCAATACGCCGGTCCGGGTGGGGTGGGGGTGCTGCCTTGGGCTGTGGTGATGTTGATCATGGATGTGATTGTAATAAGTGGTTGCAAACTGAAATACCAATATAGAGTTATTTAAACAATTTAGAAAGTAGCTACACTGATTGTTTGGCATGTAGAGACAGACCATACAGTTTGGGTCATGCCTGTTAATGTGTATAGAAAAGCCCATTTTCATGTTTAGTTTCAGAAACTTAAACTTTTAGACATGAACTCAAGTCCAAACGTATTGGCTTTGCCAGTGCTTGTTTCTATTTGTATCTCTGCCTGCAGGACTTCAGTTCATTCCTGCTGCCTCTAGCGTCAGGTGGCGTTCCTGAATTGTACTTGGCAGACCTGCCTGAACTGGCACTGCCAGATGCCACGCACTTGTCTATTAGTCATCCAATGCCTGCCTCTGTGGCCGCTCTGCAGTGCTGCATTTTGGAGGAGTAGGCTTTTATATAAAAGCAGAAAACGATTAGATAACATGTCGCTAAGTATGTTTCTTGCTGGCTTGAGCCACAGTCAGAATGAGCATACTTTTGTGCAGTGCTCTTTAAGCATCCCCCGTGCAGTGCTAAACCTCCTCGAGCCTTAGTACATAGTGTAAAGAGAATTGGAACACGAAGTAACAAATGTGCATTTTTTCCTGATAAAGTTTTTGAAGTCATTAGGAAAACGGGACCATGTGGCGGAAACTACAACTTGTGTTTACGGTAACTCTGTCATACAACCACCCGCAGGCTGAAGAACCCGCGCCAATAAAACACACAAATGAAATGCATGTTTCACTTAGATTCAAGTGCACCACCCCACAGACTTTTGGGGTCATTCCCTTGTGGTGCATAACATCATAATGGTGGAATGTAAGCAGAGGAGTTGCTAGTGAACCTTAAATGTTATTCATTTAGTATTTATTCTAGGCAGGGGTGCATGGCCAGCATAGAGGTTCGGAAATATTTTGGAAAACACTAGTAAACATGACAGCCACATGTTTATTTATGCCATTAAACATCATCTCCTCAGTACCCGTATCCGTATAGAGACTCCGAGCCTCTTCTGCCTGCGTGAGAAGAATATGAAACAAGCAGTGGCAAAGCCAATAGGTCTCGCCTATGCAACAGCTGTTGGCTTTGGCAATGTGTTTTAGCCATTATGTGCACTAGTGTGGCTGCTTTTCAGCATGGCTAAAAGGTAATGGTGTTGAGTGGGGTATGGTAAATTATATTGGGTTAGAGTGGAATGGGGTAGAGTTGCTTGGGGTAGATTGGTGTAGAGTGGAGTGGGGTAGAGTTGGGTAGAATGGAGTGGGGTGGACTGGGGTAGTTTGGAGTGGGGTAAATTGGAGTAGGGGAGTTGGGTAGGTGAGCATGGTAGACTGGAGTGGGTAGATTGGGGTGGAGTATATTGGAATGGAGTAGATTAGAGTGAGATAGATAGGAATTGGGTAGATCGGGATAGATTGGGGTGGAGAGGAGTGGAATATATTGGGGTAGACTGGAGTGGAGTGGGATAGATTGGGGTAGTTTGGAGTGACATGGGGTAGACTAGAGTGGAGTCAGGTAGATTGGGTGGATTATAGTAGGGTGAAATAGAATGGAGTGCAGGTAGATTGGGGGAGTGGGGTAGATTGGAGTGATGTGGGGTAGATTGGGGTGGTATAGAGTGGGGTGGAGTGGGGTAGATTGGGGTAAAGTGGTGAAGCTTGGAGTGAGGGTGAGGTAGATTGAATTGGGGTAGATTGGGGTAGAGTGGAGTGGGATATATTGAGGTAGATTGAAGTTGAGTGGGGTAGATTGGGGAAGAGTGGAGTGCAGTGGATTGTGGTAGATTTTGGTTATGTGGGGTAGATTGGAGTGTAGTAGATTGGAGTGGGGTAGATTAGGGTGGAGTGGAATAGAGTGGAATCGGGTAGATTGGAGTGGGATAGATTGGGTGGATTATAGTAGGGTAGATTGGAGTGGGCAGGGTAGATTGGAGTGAGATAGGAGTGGGGTAATTTGGAGTAGGGTAGATTGGGGTATTTTGGGGTGGAGTAAGGTAGATTTGAGTTGGGTAGATTGGAGTGGACTTGTACAGAGTGGTGTGGCATAGATTGGGTTAGTGTGGGGTAGATTGGAGTAGAGTAGATTGGAGTAGAGTGAAATAGATTGGAGTGGGGTAGATTGGAGTGGGGCGGATTGGATGGTGTAGATTGGAGTGGAGTTGGATAGAGTGGTGTGGCATAGATTGGGTTAATGTGGGGTGGATTGGAGTGGAGTAGATTGGAGTAGAGTGAAATAGATTGGAGTGGGGTAGATTGGAGTGGGGCGGATTGGATGTTGTAGATTGGAGTACAGTAGTTTGTGGCGGAGTGGGATAGAGTGGATTGGAGTGGGGTGGATTGGATTGGGGTGGAGTGGGTCAGATTGGACTGGAGTGGGGTAGATTTGGGTGGCATGTGGTAGACTGGAGTGAAGTGGAGTGGGCTAGATTGGGTAGACATAGCTGCCAAGGTTTCAGATTGCTATATGTGACATTTTGATAATTTCAGTGTAATTATGAGTGACATTTCAATGACTATGAGTGACACTTTCTCGCAAGAACATCAAGCAATTTAGATGAGGGAAACATATAAATAATATCAGAAATTACACCCATTTGAGCAACGAGAAACTAAGAAGTCACTGAACTAAAGTGCACTGGCGGCAGGCCTCTAAACACTGAGCAGAGCAGAGTGAGACTGCTGGACTGTACAGTTCTCAGAGTCAGTACACTACAGGCATGGGGGCGGGGGGCAGGCAGCTCAGAATGATTGAAGCAGGATGTCAGGATGCAGAGCATCAATGTGGACTCCAGGGCCTTCTTGTCCCATGTAGGACCCGGCCTACAACAGAAGGATCATGTGAGGCCCCAACATGAACAACACAGATCTCATCCGTAATGGTCTCTAAACTGCAACAGTGGTGGACTCTTTTCTGTCACCTGTGCTTGAGTCTTGCCTGTTCAGTGCTGCAGTGCGGGAGTCAGACTCACTGTACAGGCATCACTCGCAATGGTAGCAGGCTCAGCACTCTGATCCAGGCTCTTCAGAGGAGTGGCGCAGGCAGTCGTGCTCCTGCAGTCGCAGTGAGCTGAGACCGTGACTGCAAGCCTTTTGAATCCTTTTGAAGAGAACTGTGGTGCAGTGCTGCCGGCATGGAGGGCAGCAGGTGATTGCCACAACTTTGCAAAATTGACTCTAACAGCCCTTGCACAGAAAAAGGTTTTATGCATTTTACTCCCTAATGCTATTTTATTAGAACACACCTCAGTTAATAGCACCGAAAGATCCAGCCGGAAGGCGGAAACCAGCGTGAAGTATTAGCCGTTGGAGAGTGCAGCAATGGGGAAACTGGCAGATGCACACATGGAGCAGCAGACTGACCCCATTCAACTACATAATTTAAACAAATAACAACAGCTCTCTCGGAGTAGGCAGTTAAAAATGTGCTCAGAAAACTACAGTACATAGCTTCTTGCAGCCATAAACTGTTGAGGCACAAGAACGTGCAGAGAAAGTGCGGTTTAATGCACTCCATTGACTCTACATATTATCCTAGGCACTTGGATGGTCTGACACTTACTTGCGAGGAGAGCCACAGCATTCCGGTTTACATGCCGACCGCCCGCCTCCTCAGAGTCTGCTTGCAATGACTCACTCCCTCAGCATGTCTAACGTGTGCCGCCCCCTGCATCAGACTCACTCAGGCTCAGTAGCAGGCGCAGCTCAGAGTGGAGCTGCACAGTGGGCTCCAGCGGCCGCCACTGTCATGAGGGTGGGTCTTGGGGTTATCGTTGATTATAATTTACCGCCGTGGGGCGGTGCGAGCAGCACTGCCACGCAGCCTAGCCAGCCTGCCAAACATTTAACTGCAGCTGCAGTAGGAGGAGGTGATGTCACGTCCTGTGGAACCTAATTAAGTCACTGACTGTGTCAAACCTGAGTCGGCTGCCTGGTGACGTCAATCAGTTTGCGTCAGAATGTAATGCTGCGCCGCAGCGGGAATCTCGATTCCTCCACTGATGCATTGTATCAGCCAGCGAGTTAGCAGCTACTAGCTCAGCCAGCCGGGAGCAGCGCGCATGCCATGGCATGCTGCCACTCCAGCTCTAGTTTAGTCATAGCAGCGTTGTAACAGCTTGACCAAAGGGGATGATGGACGGAGTGTTGAACATTGCAAGCACTCACCCCCTTGACAGCGGAGGCAGGAGCTATGCTGTGATGCGGACCACCACACTGAAATGCGTTAGGCTAATGCATGATGCATGGTACTTGGCAGGGCTGGGTGGAGTGGAACTGAGTGTGGTAGATTGGGGTAGATTGGAGTCGGTACATTGGAGTGGGGTAGAGTAGAGTGGGTAGATTGGAGTGGAGTTGGATAGATTGGAGTGGAGTTGAGATTGGAGTGGAATGAGATAGATTGGGCAACAGTGTAGTGCAGTGGGGTAGATTGGAGTGGAGTGTAGTGAGGTAGATTGGAGTGGAGTGGGATACATTGGAGTGGAGTGGGGGTAGATTGGGTGGATTAGAGTAGGGTAGATTGGAATAAAGGTGGGTAGACTGGAGTGGAGTAGATTGGAGTGGAATAGATTGAAGAGGGATGATTGGAGTGGGGTAGATTGGAGTGGAGTGGGGTAGAGTTGAGTAGGTTGGATTGGAGTGGGATAAAGTGGGGTGGAGTAGAGTGGGGTGGGGTGGAGTGGAGTTTAGTGGGGTAGATTGGGATAGATTTAAGTGGAGTAGATTGGGAAAGAGTGGAGTGGAATAGATTGGAGTTGGATAGATTAGCGTGGTAGATTGGAGTGAGATAGATTGGGGTGGGGTAGATTGGAGTACAGTAGATTGGGGTAGATTAGAGTGGGGTAGATCGGGGTAGATTGCAGTAGAGTGGAGTGGAATATATTGGGGTTGATTGGAGTGGAGTGGTTTAGATTGGACTGGTATGGAGTAGACTGGAGTGGAGTCAGGTAGATTGGGTGGATTATAGTAGGGTGGACTGGAATGGAGTTGGGGTAGATTGGGATAGAGTGTAGTGGGGTAGACTGGGGGAGTGAGGTAGATTGTAGTGATGTGGGATAGACTGGTGTGTGGTAGATTGGAGTGGAGTGGAGAACATTGGGGTGGCATGTGGTAGACTGGAGTGAAGTGGAGTGGGCTAGATTGGGTAGACATAGCTGCCAAGGTTTCAGATTGCTATATGTGACATTTTGATAATTTCAGTGTAATTATGAGTGACATTTCAATGACTATGAGTGACACTTTCTCGCAAGAACATCAAGCAATTTAGATGAGGGAAACATATAAATAATATCAGAAATTACACCCATTTGAGCAACGAGAAACTAAGAAGTCACTGAACTAAAGTGCACTGGCGGCAGGCCTCTAAACACTGAGCAGAGCAGAGTGAGACTGCTGGACTGTACAGTTCTCAGAGTCAGTACACTACAGGCATGGGGGGCGGGGGGCAGGCAGCTCAGAATGATTGAAGCAGGATGTCAGGATGCAGAGCATCAATGTGGACTCCAGGGCCTTCTTGTCCCATGTAGGACCCGGCCTACAACAGAAGGATCATGTGAGGCCCCAACATGAACAACACAGATCTCATCCGTAATGGTCTCTAAAATGCAACAGTGGTGGACTCTTTTCTGTCACCTGTGCTTGAGTCTTGCCTGTTCAGTGCTGCAGTGCGGGAGTCAGACTCACTGTACAGGCATCACTCGCAATGGTAGCAGGCTCAGCACTCTGATCCAGGCTCTTCAGAGGAGTGGCGCAGGCAGTCGTGCTCCTGCAGTCGCAGTGAGCTGAGACCGTGACTGCAAGCCTTTTGAATCCTTTTGAAGAGAACTGTGGTGCAGTGCTGCCGGCATGGAGGGCAGCAGGTGATTGCCACAACTTTGCAAAATTGACTCTAACAGCCCTTGCACAGAAAAAGGTTTTATGCATTTTACTCCCTAATGCTATTTTATTAGAACACACCTCAGTTAATAGCACCGAAAGATCCAGCCGGAAGGCGGAAACCAGCGTGAAGTATTAGCCGTTGGAGAGTGCAGCAATGGGGAAACTGGCAGATGCACACATGGAGCAGCAGACTGACCCCATTCAACTACATAATTTAAACAAATAACAACAGCTCTCTCGGAGTAGGCAGTTAAAAATGTGCTCAGAAAACTACAGTACATAGCTTCTTGCAGCCATAAACTGTTGAGGCACAAGAACGTGCAGAGAAAGTGCGGTTTAATGCACTCCATTGACTCTACATATTATCCTAGGCACTTGGATGGTCTGACACTTACTTGCGAGGAGAGCCACAGCATTCCGGTTTACATGCCGACCGCCCGCCTCCTCAGAGTCTGCTTGCAATGACTCACTCCCTCAGCATGTCTAACGTGTGCCGCCCCTGCATCAGACTCACTCAGGCTCAGTAGCAGGCGCAGCTCAGAGTGGAGCTGCACAGTGGGCTCCAGCGGCCGCCACTGTCATGAGGGTGGGTCTTGGGGTTATCGTTGATTATAATTTACCGCCGTGGGGCGGTGCGAGCAGCACTGCCACGCAGCCTAGCCAGCCTGCCAAACATTTAACTGCAGCTGCAGTAGGAGGAGGTGATGTCACGTCCTGTGGAACCTAATTAAGTCACTGACTGTGTCAAACCTGAGTCGGCTGCCTGGTGACGTCAATCAGTTTGCGTCAGAATGTAATGCTGCGCCGCAGCGGGAATCTCGATTCCTCCACTGATGCATTGTATCAGCCAGCGAGTTAGCAGCTACTAGCTCAGCCAGCCGGGAGCAGCGCGCATGCCATGGCATGCTGCCACTCCAGCTCTAGTTTAGTCATAGCAGCGTTGTAACAGCTTGACCAAAGGGGATGATGGACGGAGTGTTGAACATTGCAAGCACTCACCCCCTTGACAGCTGAGGCAGGAGCTATGCTGTGATGCGGACCACCACACTGAAATGCGTTAGGCTAATGCATGATGCATGGTACTTGGCAGGGCTGGGTGGAGTGGAACTGAGTGTGGTAGATTGGGGTAGATTGGAGTCGGTACATTGGAGTGGGGTAGAGTAGAGTGGGTAGATTGGAGTGGAGTTGGATAGATTGGAGTGGAGTTGAGATTGGAGTGGAATGAGATAGATTGGGCAACAGTGTAGTGCAGTGGGGTAGATTGGAGTGGAGTGTAGTGAGGTAGATTGGAGTGGAGTGGGATACATTGAAGTGGAGTGGGGGTAGATTGGGTGGATTAGAGTAGGGTAGATTGGAATAAAGGTGGGTAGACTGGAGTGGAGTAGATTGGAGTGGAATAGATTGAAGAGGGATGATTGGAGTGGGGTAGATTGGAGTGGAGTGGGGTAGAGTTGAGTAGGTTGGATTGGAGTGGGATAAAGTGGGGTGGAGTAGAGTGGGGTGGGGTGGAGTGGAGTTTAGTGGGGTAGATTGGGATAGATTTAAGTGGAGTAGATTGGGAAAGAGTGGAGTGGAATAGATTGGAGTTGGATAGATTAGCGTGGTAGATTGGAGTGAGATAGATTGGGGTGGGGTAGATTGGAGTACAGTAGATTGGGGTAGATTAGAGTGGGGTAGATCGGGGTAGATTGCAGTAGAGTGGAGTGGAATATATTGGGGTTGATTGGAGTGGAGTGGTTTAGATTGGACTGGTATGGAGTAGACTGGAGTGGAGTCAGGTAGATTGGGTGGATTATAGTAGGGTGGACTGGAATGGAGTTGGGGTAGATTGGGATAGAGTGTAGTGGGGTAGACTGGGGGAGTGAGGTAGATTGTAGTGATGTGGGATAGACTGGTGTGTGGTAGATTGGAGTGGAGTGGAGAACATTGGGGTAGAGTGGGGTAGATTGGAGTGAAATAGATTGGAGTGGGGTAAAGTAGTTTGGAATGGAGTAGATTGGGGTGGATTGGAGAGGGGTAGATTGAAGTGGGGGAGTGAGGTAGATTGAATTGGGGTAGATTAAGGGGAAGTGGAGTAGATTGGGGTGGAGTGGGGTTGAGTGGAATGGGGTAGACTGGAGTGGAATAGATTGGGTGGGTTATTGTACAGTAGATTGGAGTGGATAGGGGTAGATTGGAGTGAGATAGATAGAGTAGGGTAGATTGGGGTGGGGTAGAGTTGAATGGAGTGGACTGGGGTGGTATAGATTGGGTGGATTATGGTAGGGTAGATTGGAGTAAAGTGGGGTAGATTGGCGTCAGATAGATAGGAGTGGGGTAATTTGGAGTGGGGTAGATTGGGGTATATTGGAGTGGAATGAGGTAGACTGGAGTGGATTTGGATAGAGTGGTGTGGGTTAAATTGGGATGAGGTGTGGTAGATTGGAGTGGGGCAGATTGGGTTAGGGTGGAGTAGATTGGAGTAGGGTAGATTGGGGTGAGGCAGATTGGATGGTGTAGATTGGAGTACAGTAGTTTGGGGTGGAGTGGGATAGGGTAGATTGGAGTGCGGTGAATTGGAGTGAGCTGGGTTAGAGTGGACTGGAGTGGGGTAGATTTGGGTGGCATGTGGTCGATTGGAGTGGAGTTGGGTAGACTGGGTAGAGTGGAATGGAGTGTGGTAGATTGGGGTAGATTTGAGTTGGGTAGAGTGGAGTGGGGTAGATTGAAGTGGAGTGGAGTTGGATAGATTGGAAGGGAGTCGAGATTGGAGTGGAGTGAGATAGATTGGGGAACAATGGAGTGGAGTGGGGTAGATTGGAGTGGAGTGTAGTGGGGTAGATTGGAGTGGAGTGGGGCAGAGTGGAGTGGAGTGTGGGAGATTGGGTGGATTAGAGTAGGGTAGATTGGAATAAAGTGGGGTAGATTGGAGTGAGATAGATTGAAGAAGGATGATAGGAGTTGGGTAGACTGGAGTGGGTTGCATAGGAGTGGCGTAGAATAGGGTGGGGTAGATTGCAGTGGGTCGGAGTGGGGTAGATTTGAGTGGAGTAGATTGGAGTGGGGCAGGATAGATTGGGGAGGGGTAGATTTGAGTAGGTTAGATTGGGTTGGAGAGGGGTGGGTAGATTGGAGTGCGGTGGCATGGGGTGAAGAGGGTAAAATTGGAGTGGAGTGGAATAGATTTGAGTAGAGTGTGGTAGATTGGAGTGTGGTAGATTGGAGTGAAGTGGAATGGGGTAGATTTGGGTAGATTGGAGTGGAGTAGATTGTGTGGATTGGAGTGTGGTAGATTGGAGTGGAGTGAGGTAGATTGGAGGAGGTAGATTGTGGTAGAGTTGGGTAGACTGGATTGCAGTGGTGTAGATTAGAGTGGGGAGGAGTTGGATAGATTGCAGTGTAGTTTGGAGTGGAGTGGTGTAAATTGGAATGGAGTGGGGTAAATTGGACCGGGGATAGATTGGAGTGGAGTAGATTAGTGTCTGGTAGATTGGAGTGGAGAGGGTTGGAGTGGGGTACATTGGAGTGGGGTGGATTGGGGTAGATTGGAGTGGGGTAAATTGAAGCAGATTGGAGTTGTGTGGCGGAGTTGCTGCTGGACTTGCCTTTTCTTTGGTGGGAACATCAAGTCCCAGGCTGCACTGCCCCGTGAAGGAGGGGCCAAATACCGTGCACGCCGGCGCTATATAGCGCATTTACTCTTCCCACAGAGCGGGACGCCAGAGTTGGTGCTGCACTCATCTTTCTTTGATGTGGACATCAAGTCCCAGGCTGCACTACCCTGTGAAGGAGGGGCCAAACACCACCGTGCATGTCGGCACTATAGAGGGCATTAACTCTTCCCACAGCACGGGATATGGGCTTGCCGTGCCCAGGCACAGCCCGGGCTAAAGGTGGGCCTGTCCTGCGACAGGAAGAAGCAGGGCATGGCATCCCCCTAAGTTTTGGTTCAAAGGACTTGAGACTCTGGTAAGTGTATTGAACTAATCTGGCACTTAAAGCCCCCTTATAATCTGCATTTGATTTATAAAGCTTGAAGCCTAAAAGACCACGTACTGCAGCTCTGAAAGACTTGCAGGGGAACAGTCAATCTTTAAATGATTCGAATATAAAAGGCCTGAACTCTCTGTTTAGTGATTTTAAATCCTTTATAATTGATATAATTTCTGGCAAGTTTGATTCTATCTATGCTTGGATAGGGGAAATTGAGGCCAAATTGGGCAACTTGAACCTCACATCTTCGCTCCAGCTCCATCGTGAAGGGCAGCCTTCTGACTCATCTGCATCAGGATTGAGGGTGCCTTTACTAGCGCCTCCTATTGTCGATCTCCAGGCACCGAGCTCCGGGGCATGCCCTCCTGCTATTAATATTGGTCCTACCACTAACCCATCTGGCCCAAGTTCTGCAAAACAAATTACACTGCGTTCCTTACAAAGTATGTCCAGGGAAATCCAACCCCAAGCCGGGCAGCAAGCACTGTCCAGAGACTTAGGTCTGGTTCAGAATGGCCCGTAAGAAGAACAGTCGAAAGTCGGTGATACCACTTATTCTTTCACCCAACTTCCTCCTTATTGTCTGATAGTTAGCTTTAAAAGACCAATGGTGGTAAGGCCTCTTAAAGTTTTTGGGAAATCTACACCAGTTGCACGGTGGTATTCAAGTGGCACCCCTGGGTTATTTTTATAAACCTTTAAATAGGCTCAAGGTCTTTACTGCTGAGCCTACCTCCTGTCTTCTTAAACCCTTTGTCATTTATAACATCCCGACAAGAAGTACTTTTGATGCTTTGGTCACAATAGAAGACATTGATTGACGCCACTCAAAAGTGCCATTTGTATGGAAGGTCATGTACTCTTTGAGTTTGACCCAGGCCTCTTCCTCAATTACTGACTGTAGCACAAAGCGCACCAATAGTATCTATCAATATGTTCATGTTTCTAGCCTAAGTGGCTGTGTTCAGCCCCAGCGTACTGAATGCCCATTGGTAACTTCCCCAAATACGTACTCAGAGAGTACACTTAGTATTATCTCATGGAACATTGCCGGGGCTCGTACAAAAATGTTAAACCCAGATTGGTTAAAGTTAAGCAATATGAAATCCTTTGCTGTCAGGAAGCATGGTTAACATCTGATTTCCACATTGATGGGTTTTATGTGTGTTTTCAACCTTCACTTCTATCTTTGGCTGGCAGCGCCAGAGGAGGCCTTGCCAATATCTTCCCCGTAAAGGTACCAGACTTAAAAGCACGAAAATGTGGTCCTCTCCTCATTTTTTGGTCTCTCTTTTATTATATCCTGCGGATTTCAACGTTTTGTTAATCAATTTTTATTATAATGTCTTTAATTGCTCGACAAGGGTTATTATTGACCAATTGATCTAGTTCATAAGAGAGTTTTATAATCAAACTAAAAGCCCTGCCTATATTATTTAGGTTGGGGACTTCAACATCAGCACCTGTAAATTGTCTGGTACTCGCATGTGTGGCATGTGTAACAAGAATAATGTAAATGTAACTCACTTTACTCATTTTGTTAATGGGGATGCCTTAAATGAGTATTATTGATGTTTGATTTAGTGCTTGCCTGTGAGGCCCACAGTTCCAGTAATTCTACAGTCCCTACGTTTAAAGGAAATCATGCTGGTAGTATGATTGACCAACTTTTATTATCTTCCGATGGTCCTTGCTACTAGTTTAATGCTGCTTGTTCAGCAGCTCATAAAAGATTATTGATTGCATTGAAGAGTTGAAGAGTCAACCACGGGTAGCACATGATGTCAAGTTGGCCAGAAATAACTACCAAGAGATACTTGAGGCAAGGAAAAGGGAAATTAGGCTGAAAGCTTGGGAGTACCTCTAATTGGCCGGGGCTTTTTTAGGACACTTCTAAATTTTTGGAAGGAGATTAATATGCCTTTTTTTAAGGAATCTGATGCCCCAAATGCAACGTCTAATATTGAAGTAGATGCTTGGGTCTCTCATTTATCCAAGATCTTTTCCCCAGGGGAGCTTCCACCTGCACAGCGGACAACTGGGCCTCGGGCCACAATACCAGCGTGTGATTTTCAAAACCTAATCTACATGATGAAGTTATTACTGCAGTCACTAAATGTATCCTTGATGAGGCGCCAGGCCCAGATGGTGTCCCGGCAGACATTTTTAAGTCCAACATGTCCTTATGGGCCCCATTATTAACAAATGTATTCAGAGCGGTAAGTTGGGCCATATCCCCGATTCTTGGAGGACCGCCCTTTTGGTCCCAATATTTAAAAATGGGATAGGTCCCAACCAACATATTATAGACCAATCTCACTTATTGAAACAAGTGCATAACTTTTGGGCTGAGTTCTATTGTCCCGTCTTGAAAACTGGGCCTCATCAGACAAAGCTTATCTGATGTCCAGTTCGGTTTCAGATCTGGCCTGGGGATGAGATCAATGTTTATATCTCTACCTAATACTAGGGAAGTACACAAGGGCTAAAAATGAATCAATGCACTTGGCTTTTATAGATTTGTCAATTGCATTTGATCTTGTGAACTGCACTAAGCTGTGGGACCTATTGGGAGCGATGGGCATAGAGCATGATCTTTTAACCCTTATCCATCGTTAACATCAAGATCTGTCGGTGCAGGTCCGATATGGCCCCACGGGTGAATGCTCCCCTTATATTAAGTCCACATGAGGGGGGGGGGTGAGCCAGGGGTGCATTTTGGGCCTGTTCCTTTTTTACTGTTATAGATCAATGGGATAAATCAATTTTTGATAGAAAAGGGTATGGACGTTTAGTGCATGGGGAAAAAGCGGGCACCCGTTCTATTGTATGCGCACCACGTGGTGCTGATCGCTCACACAGCAAACAGGCTTCAGACTTTATTGGATCTATTCCTACAATTCATGAGGGACCTTGATCTTCAGGTTAATTCTACAAAGTCTTTCATAATGGCGTGTGGTCGCCGGAACACTAAGTCTAAGAATTTTAGTTTGGGGGTCATATTTTAGGAAAATTTAAAAAATGTAATTATTTAAGAACTCTTTTAAAAATTCTTTTAGTTGGGCGCATTTCTTAACCCTAAGGCTGCAACTTTTTAATAGTAACATTGAAGCTTTATTTAGATTCACCAGAAAACTGCAGAATAAATCAATACTAGAAATGTTGAGCCTTTACAGGACTAAGTGCACCTCGGTTGGTTTATATGGTGTTGGGCTGTGAGGTTTAAGCAAGGCTGGGATTTTTTAAACAGCTGAAAACAGTTTTGCTCATAGTCTGCTCTCTGTTCCAGGCAGCACAGCCACTTTAATTTGTCATGAAGAACTACGGCTGAGATACCTGGAAGACTTGATTGGCCTTGCTCCCCTATTTGGTTGATCACCTGGCATTAGATAAAGCTTCCCAGATACCATGGCTTTCTTACATAAAAATAACTTTAAGGTATTAGGACTTGGGGACCTGTTTGACAATCCCCTCTCGAGTGGACCTAAACATACATTGATTGTCAAACAATCTTACCTGAATCACTGTATAAATACTCGTGTGGAAGGGGCTCAGGCCATGGATTCTATTATTAAGTATGCTTGTGTTTCTACAACACGCAGCATTGAGCCCTATTTAAGGTGGATTGAGAATCCCACACATCGACACTGGTTAATTACACTAAGATTGGGTACTTTGCACTTTAAATTTACCTTTCCAGCCCCAGCGTTCAGGAAAGGCAAGCCCCTGCCATGTGGATGTGACGGGTTTTCTATACAGATCACTTGTCACTTTACCTTATTTTGCCCTTTATACACAGGCCGAGGTGCTCCTTTTTAGTACCAAGCTTACGTAAGTCAAACCTTAGAAACTATAAGGAGGGGTTAATATTTTTGCAATCCTTGGTCTCGAGGGATCTGTGCATTTCAATACTAAATTTTATCAAATGTGCCTTTTATATCCGGAAACAATACGGAACTTAATGTAATTTTTCAATAGATGCATTTTAATATACCTGAGTTGTTTCTAGTTTCTTTTTTATCAAGGCATTGGATGTTGAATTTTTATTTGTTGGGACTGATCACCCACGAATACTGAGCATGGATGGCCTTACGTTTTATCTTAGCTTTGCATTTTCCAATTATCTTCTGTATCTGATTTGACTAATCCCAATTAATAGAGCAGGGTTCATCTAGGTGAATTTGGGAAGTTTAGAATAAACTAATGCACTGATAGGAGCACATAGCGGAGCCAAAATGAGGTTTTTGTCCTCTTGTGTTTTGCTTTGTTTTTCTTTGAGCTCCACATTTATAGGCTATCTAATCTAATATTTTGTTTGTCACTTGTTGTATTGCAATAGAATCTATTCCTGCTCCAGGTAATTTCTAACATGCTTTCAGGTCATTTCTAACATGGTTTTAAATTGTTTTTGATTATAAAATGCCTTTGCTATTTTAAAATGTATTTCACGTTTTATATTCTTAGGCTGTTTGCATTTTATTACCTAGGAGGCTATGTTTTATAGGCTCATTTGAACCCTTTTTGCTCTTGCTTTAATTTATTACAAGGTCAACACAATCTGTAGAATTCCCAGTGAACTGCTGGATGACTACATTAATCGTTGAGCTGTGTTTGTGATCTTATGTTTTTACTTTTATGGCCTTTCAGCCAAATAAAGTTTATTGGTTGATTGAGTGGTGTAGACTGGGGTAAATTGGATCAGAGTTGGGTGGAATGCAGTAGATTGGGGTGGAGTGTGGTAGGCTGGGTTAGGTTGAGTGGAGCGGGGTGGATCAGATTGGAGTGTAGTAGATTCGGGTAGATTGGAGTGAAGTGTGGTAGACTGAGTTAGAGTGGGGTAGATTGAAGTGGGGTAATTCAATTGGGGTGGCGTAGATTGGGGTAGGGTGGGATGGGTAAATTGGAGTGGGGTGAGGTAGATTGGGTAGATAGGAGTGGGCAGGGATGTGGAATTCCTATAGCCCGACACCTAGGACATATTGTTTGGGGTCAAGGGCAACAAGTATTCATGTGTATTTTGTCCTTGGGACAAGTAGGCCCAACCCCCTGCAGCACAAACCCTTTGGCTGCCAGTTTGCAGTACCACATTATGTATCAGGGAAGGGCACTGTCTGTAGTTAAGGTAATATTTTTCTCCATATGGTAATGCTGTTCAAACTTGTATTTATGGTTCATTAATTGAAAGCCTTTATTATTAGGGTGAGCGCTCTAAGTAAATGTTGTAAGTTCTGACTGCACTACTGACAGCGGTTCCAGTATAAAAATGTGTACACACGTTTTCAAAGTTTAGCAATACGAGGCTATGTATAATTCTCCCAGAATGCTCTCTGATTTGATGCAAATATTTGCAGGAGTTTGAAAGCAAGATTGATGATTTTTTACTTTCAAAATAAAACGTTCATAAAAAGATGAAAGCAGGAAAAAAACATTTCGCTAAACTACTTTAAAATTTCAGGTACCATTTCTTTGCAGCATCATTTACTAACATGTGTTGATGTATGCAAGCATTTCCCAAAAACATTCATAACTGAAAATCAGTGTAACCAGTTTCAATAAGATTATGGGAAACAAAAAAACAAGCATTGGCAAAGCCACTAGGTCTGAAATTGGTGGTCAGCGTTTTAGTTTTGTCAACGTGTGACTTGTTTTGGCATGGTTTTTTGTAAAACCTTATTGGTGTGGGAGCTGCCGGGTCCTCACCATTATGACAAACATTGGCAAAAGCAAAAATAGTTTTTGGTCTCAAAAAGCACACACTGCCACAGTAGTTACTGGCACTAAACAAAACTACTTTGTGTGCCGATATGCTCCTTGTGAAAGAGCAGAATGCTGTAATTCACAGTGAAGCCAGCCGATACAAAGGGAGAGACAGAATTTTAATAAACACAAAAGACCAAATTAGGGGCCCAATTATTATAGAAAGTCTCAAAAGTGCACCCATGGTATATGTCCTTGCATTAAGTACAGCTATACGGCTTTCATGAATACCCAAGAATTTACAGAAGTAGGACAAGAAATAGTACTCCTAGAAAATATATTGTGCACTGCATTTTAGCGTGAGCAAATATGCATGTGTAGATTTGCTCATGCGAAAATCTGAGTGTTTTTTGAGAGGTCACTTTCCCTCCAACCACTTTTTTCCCAACTCTGGAAAAGGTTTACTTCTGCCATTGTCTGGAGTACATTTCCAACATTTCTCAGTATGGGAAAAGATTAGAGAAGAGTTGTTGAAAACCCTTAAAACATGCTAGTTAGTAGGTTGGCACAGACTCAAAAGGCATTCTAACCCTGGAACTATTGCTTACCACTACCTGCAACCCCAGTATGTAGATCTGCAGAAACATGGCAACGTAAGGGAATTGCAAGTATTCAAACACTACGATGGTATGAACCTTGGCATAATCAGAGAGGCTATAGCAGAGCTCTTATATAAAGAGATTACTGCCATAATTTGTAGCCGCACTACATGGCACCAATGGGACAAGTGGATTTTGTTGCAGGACAAGTAGATTTATGAAGCAACCTGCCCCATGGACAAGTAGATATTTTATTAAATTCCACACCCCTGAGTGGGGTAGATTGGGGTACATTTGAGTGGAGTGGGATAGAGTGGAGTGGGGTAGATTGGAGTTGGGTAGAGTGGAGTGGGGTAAGTGGTATGGAGTGGTGTAGATTGGAATGGCGTGTTGTGTCATGGAGTGAGTGGCGTAGATTGGAGTTGCATGTAGTCGATTGGCTTGTGTGTCGTGGAGTGTCTTAGAGTGGAGGGGCGTGGAATGAAGTGGCGTGGCATAGAGTGAAAGGGCATAGAGTGAAGTGACCTATTGTGGAGTATGCATGGTGTGGTAGTGCACTGCCATTACAGACAACACATTTTCAATTGAAATGACCATTACATGTGCACCGACATGCGGTTTTACTGCACACAAACGATAATGTGTGCAAATGTCATCACCTAGTGTATTGATGTGTATTGATCGTATTCAAGTATTTGTTTCCACCACACTTCAGAATCGCAAAAAAATGTGCTTCATTTGTATCAATTCTGATATATTCTGTAACATCAGCACAGTTCATTTTTTTGTGTGTGCTAGGAAAATAAAATCTTACACCCTCTCCTCTAACCAGATACTCAGCAGGATTGTCATATAAATTCTCTCACTTTGAAGTCAGGGAAAGGAAAGTAAACCTCAAGCTTCCTCGGAAGAGAGCACTTGGCATTTGATCTCTGTCTTTGAATGTGCAGCAGATGTGACAAGATAAAAACAAGATTTAAAGGCCTGTTTACAGAAAGCGAGTTCGTGGAAGAATACAGTAAACCAGTGGCAGGTGCCATTAACAAAGGGGGGTGGGGCTGGTGGAGGGAGAGAGCGCTCGGGGGTCATGTTAAAAATAATAAATAAAAATACCTACCTGATGCCGCCAGCCGCCTCCCACATCACGTCGCTCCTGCTGGCCTCTTCCTGGTCCCGGCAGCCCCAGGGACAGACTCCCAGACAATCCCCGTGCTGCAGAGCAACGCAGGGATTGGCCTGAGTGGGCAGGAAAGACGCTCTACTCAGGTCATGGAGTCTGTGGGATTTCTCCAGTCCAGCTGCTGGATGCAGCCGGGCTGGAGAAACCTAAGTGCCCATGTTTGTTTTGGTCGGACTGAAAAGGCCGGCCAAACACATATGCATACTTAGGGAGTGCACAAGCACTCCTCCTCCCACCTCCCATGCCCTCCATGCACAAGCAGGCTCAGAGCCGGCAAATGAAAAATAAAATGATGCTAGAGCATTTTTTCATTTGCTGGCTCTGCACCAGGCAGTGGGGCGACGCTCCACCGCCATAGCGGATGAGCCGCCACTTCAGTAAACCAGTATTTGGGCAATGAGAGGGCCGAACTCAAGCTGGACAGCCTAAAACATTTCAAGCCACCAAATAGAATGCTAGAAAAAGTGAGTTACAAACCACAAAGCCAGTGGTAAGCAACAGGCAGAATGAATTCCTAGGTCAGCTTTCTAAATGTCCTCAAAATGTCTTTAGCAAAGCAGACAGTAGCACCTGCATCTGGTAGGCTTTGACCTAAAAACATGCTGACCCTTTGAGGCCTTTTGTATTTCTTTTTACATGGTGCATAACTTTGACACTAGTTACCTTAGCACTCCTCACTACTGGTGGTCTACGAGGGCACACCGAGAGGAACAGAAGTCTTTCTACAAATCTTTAAAGAATGGTTGCCCCTGTGATATCTAATGCAAACTCTCCTTTTTGGTCCATGTGTGCCTCAATCCCATTTACTGGTATGCTCATGTGGCCTTCCACCAGGCTTGTGGGATGTCTGTATGATTGGATGAAGATCATGTAAGATATTTAAAAAATCAGAAATGTTATTGAATTGCTAAAGCTCCTTTCCCTACACCCCAGTATCTCTTAAGATGTTCCAGTGAGATGCTGTTTTGCTTAACAGCTGGATGCTTGTCATCATGCCTTTTCTGTGATACATCAGGATCGTTGGGTTCATAACTCATGTGGCTGGCTTCTTGTGATCATCAGGTTCCTCTTTCACTGGCTCACTGGTGATTTGCAGTACTTTTTGTCTTGTGGCCCCAGTCACTTTCTGTTGGCCTGCATCTACGCAAGTCATTTGACCCTCCAAACCAGACTTTCCCCATAAGATGTTTTTTTCTGCCAAGGATTTCTGATTTGCATGGAAAGAAAAGATGAGATGAGTATTTTTCCTTCCCATTTACCTGGCCTAAGGTGTCAGGAGATCTCTGCCTCATTGCGCCAGGTGTGTGACCTAAGGGGCATTAGACTTGTCTCCGACTAGAGGTAATTTTGGTGGCCATATACCAGACTCTAGTTTAGGAGTGGACTCTTTCACTTGCTGCCTTCAGTTAAAACATACTTTGATCTCGGCAAAAGTGCTGTCTGCTACCCTTCTCTGGGCTACAGCCTGGGGGGGCCTCCGATGTGTTACCACAGCTCTTGCATGATTTATCTCTAGCAACGAAGCCTCACTCTCTCAGAGTATGTGGACTTGATGCTTGAGGTTTCCTCTGTGGCCTTGCATCAGGATTTTCACTGGACTTCTTTTCATCAGGCTCCCAGTTAAGGGGCACTTAGAGATCTCTGGTCAGATTCACAGCAGAAAAGCCTTTTGAGTCTTGGCACAGGTTCCTTGGTACACGTCAGCATCATTCTCTCGCTTGAATACGCCGGGTATCTTTTCTGTGGCCTTCTAACCGATGCACCCTTGCCAGCTGGCACTAGAAGCAACTCCAGTGTGCCTTTAGTAGCCTATTATGAACCCCACATCCATGGGGCCATTAAGGTTCTAAACAATATACTTCCCAGAGATTACCTTAGGTCATTGGTTTAAAAATGAGCTTAAATCTGGCCATCAACTGGGTCTGTTGTGTCATTAGGCAAGGTGTCATTGTGATAGATCTATTGTCACCCCGATGGATCTATTGTCATTGTTTGGTTAGTTTTCAGTTTCCCGCCCAAGGTATGTGGTGTTCTGTGTTGTTGTGTAGCAGTGTCAGCTCCATTAAGATCTGAAGGTTGTCTGAGACCTTGAACAGGAATATGTGTGAATGGCCATGAATTAAAGGATTGATGAGGGGCGGGGGCAGCAGTGGAACCCCGGAGACAACAGAGTTTGACGAGAAGTGTTCACCAAACTGCTGAATGGTGTATCTGCTTGTCTTACTTAACAAATTGCATGAATCTTCCTTCATATTCTTTCCTTCGATAATTACCACCATAGGATATCAGAGCTAGTGTTGCGAACTGGTGACACTAACAGGAAAGGAAGAGTAGAAAGACATTTTGAAATGACCACATGACTAGTGCAGTCAATGAAATGAATCGCCCAATTATTTGAATAGATTTGCAGGATGATATGCACTTCTTGGTCATGTCTTCAGTCTTTTTTTTTTTTTTAAAGTGATTAAAAAACAGACAATAAGCTTCACATACAACACTATAACAATTGCAACAAGTACAAACCCAAGCACCATTCCTAGCTTGTTGGCGTGAACCAAACAATTTGGTGTTCCACTGGATATTTATTTTGAAACCATAAAAGATGAGGACAACACAGTAAAAAGTACAAGGATTGGCAAAGCCAATTGGTTTGATCTTGCTGTGATCCATGGTTTGGTGAGTGAGTGTTTAGATGAATAACTGATCCAGTGTATCCATATACAGTTGGGTGGTTGAGTGAATTGGATGACTGGCTACCTTGATTGGTGACTGCATTACTGGATGAGATGTGTAAGAACAGTGTGGGGGAGCAATGCTGTAGAAGGCACAGTTTATATGGTGGTACAGTAAATGGATGAGTGTACGGATGCAAGAGTGAGAGCATAGATAGTTGTACTATGTTCTGTTACTTGTTAGTGGGATTAGCAGAGAAGTAAAAAACTGGTCACAGGCTCAACCTCTAAGACTTCTATGCTGGTTCAAAGAACCAGTATATCTTACACTCTTGTAGAAGTCACAAGAATCCATCAGTCAGAAGGTATAATTTGAAAGCCTGGTGGCTGTGGAAGAATGACATCATTACTTATATTTCTAGCACATCACCCTGGAGGGCTAGCCCATGCAAAGTCTTTTTCTTCAAATATTGGAAAGATTATTTTGCAGATGACTTGGTTCTGAATGTCATTGACTAGTAATCTGTTAGGGGCTAGCCAATGGACTAATATAAAACGTAAGAAATAGTGTATCACTGCTTCCTTGATAGACTTTAATAGAGTATCAGGAAGCTTGTTTACAACCCTTTTTCTGAAAGCAATAGCCAAAAAAATGCCCCCATGAGGGCATTTTTGATATTAGATGGGTGAAAATATTTCTTGGAACAGGAGAGTTAAGAATGTTCTGGCCTTCCCATATTTTGCAATGATTCCGGCTGTTCGTCTTCATTTTGGCCTTTGGTCATGGGCCCTGCTTGCGAAACTTCAAATGTTATTGTTAATACAATTGCAACTGTGACTGTGTGAGTGTCGAACCGATGTCTAAAAGAGATTTTAAAGAGAAACTCTCCTGCGTTGATTAGTTTGAAAAAGAAACTAGCAACTATAGTGAAGTGAATACCTTTTCTGTCTTTTCCATCATGGGTTTCTACCTCAATTTGAACAAGCCTTGGCATAGCCAATAGGTCTCGCCTTTGGGACATTATAAGTGTTTAGCTATGCAGCACATTATCTTGGGTGCTGTGCCACCAGGGATTGGAGCGCTATACAATTTCTACACACTGGGTCATGCAGACAGCACAATGCGATGACAGACGAAGGCATGGAGGAAATGAATGGTGGGGGTAGGGAGAATGTTGATAGTAGGGGAGGACAACAACCTGTCCTGTTGTGTAGCTGTGAAGGTCGTACTCTAAAAACAGGCCACAGTTTGGAACAACGGAGGAGGTCTGGGAGGTGACTAACGAATAGGGCCCAGGAAGGGAAAATGGCAAGGAAACTCAGTGGCAGGGGTGCCCTGGGTATGAGCAATGCTGTGTCAAAGGACACATACAGAGCAAACACACAGAGCAAAAACGACAGTCCTGGAAGGGTTCAGAGAGGCCAGGGTTGTCTCACAGGTGAGGAAGAAAAAGCAAGAGGTGCAAAGAGGTGAAAGACCCACAGCTGGGTTCACTGTGGTGGGGAGAAACACAGTGTGGATAGCAAGGGAGGCATTAAAGGGGCGTGTTGTTGTGAAGACGGTGTTAGGTATACTGCAGAGTATGGCATTTACACAGAAAAGATAGCATTTGCCATTGGTTAATATGGAGAAAGAACAGGAGGAAGAGGGAAGTACTAGGTCCGGACATAGCTTGGCAAGATTTGAGGTTGACAAACATGTGGCGAGTTAGGTCAAGATGGAGATGTGTGAAGTATTGAGTGCTGCGCAGGATTCCACTGACAGGAGAGGTGGGCAACAGTGAGGACTGCACTTTTTAATGATTGCAGACAGAACCCGGGGTGTGTGCACAGAGCTGGTGTCTGCTGCTCAAGAGCTCCACGAGACAAGCAGCTGTGGACACTGGGAAATGCACTCTCGTGAATAAGGGTCATATACACACACAGGGAAGCAGAGACACAGGCATTATACAGGGAAGCAGGCATTCCCACACACAGAGGCACACTGATGCAGAGAAGCATAAACACACTGAGAAAGGGGAGTACATACAGACACATGGATTCAGGAAACACATACACAGAGGAGAGAAGCCCACACACACATTGGTACATGGAAGCACGAGCACATGCACAGTGATATAGGTAAGCATACACATGCACAATTTACAGAGAAGTGCAAACACACAAACATAGACACACTGATAAAGAGAAGCACACAAAAATGCACCAATACAGTTAGGCATGTGCCCACATAGGTACAGAGAAGCACAATCAATAATACATTCTACGTACGTATACACAGAAGCACACAAACACAGAAACATACAAACTAGATTACATTGAAGTACACATAAAAACAAATGCAAATACACATGGTCAGTGCCAGAAGCAAACACTTGTACACTTGTGCCAGCTCCCCCTGAGACAGTTCTCTTGTCCAGTTTGCCTGCAGTCTGCTACCCTTTGCTGCCTGTCTACCTACTGGCCTCTGTTTGTGCCTCCTCTGCTCGTTTCTTGCTCTGTTTTGCCTTTTCTGCTCGTTTTTCTGCCCTCTGTTTTGCCTTTCCCTGCTTGTTTTTGCTGCCCTCTGTTTTGCCCTTATCTGCTAATTTTTATGCCCTCTGTTTTGCTTTTTCTTGCTTGTTTTTCTGCCCTCTGTTTTGACTTTTCTGCTTGTTTTACTGCCCTTTGTTTTGCCATTTCTGCTTGTTTTTCTGTCCTCTATGTTGCCTTTTTCTGATCGTTTCTTCCCACCGTTTCCTCAAGACCTGGCTTTTCAAAGGAGACCTCACACCCCCGTGCCCAGATACCCACAGATATGACGGTGCCACGCTGATTGATTTATGAAAGCACACGTGCACAAACACACACAGACACACACACACTGCACCACGATTTCACCTCGGCTTGCTTACCACTCACCTATCCATCCACACAAACCCCTCTCTCTCCCTGCCTCTCTCACACATTCACACACACACGTGTGTTCTTATATTTGCCACTGTACAGCGCATCATACACATTACGGTGATATGAAAAACACAGACCAGTTAATTACAAATATGAAAAGTAGACCTGCGTTCACCAAGTATCAAAAGGAAGTATGTACCTCAAAAATTACTGGGCTTTAATCAACTTGCATAAACTTGGCAGAGGCCTAGGGAGGATTATCGTGTCTCTCACCGCAGAGCACACTGATGTCAGGCAGAACCCCACGTGGTCCTGCCTCATTGACAAAACAAGCCACATGCAACCCAGCAGAATGAGCTGGGGCTTTGATGTGCAAGACGTTGCTCTGGATATTTAATAAAATCTCGTTCAAGGAACAAAAGGGCAAATTCTGTCTCCAAGAGCGCTGGGGCGGTCCTGCTGCTCAAACAGAAGCAGCGCGTGCTGATCCAACAAAAGTCGCATGGGCTACAAAAGCACTAAAATACTTTGTTTACACACGCATACATGCAAGGATGGGACGTGGAGTCATTTGTACTTGATGCTGGTGTTTATTGTAATCCCAACCAAAGCCAGTAGAAGGGCAATGCTCCTCAAGCTCCCAACAGCCGGCCTCTCACCTACATTTCTAATGCCTCCAGCTGAGCACATTTCGCTCCCAAAGCACAGAAACACCACATTCCTAAAACACAAGCCGAGAAGAAAAACAAAAATAGTGTGCGGAAACTAGATTAAATCTACCGGAGAGAACGAGTACATGTAATAGGGCCAGTCTCCATGGGAGGGACCAAGTCCGCAAAGGAGGGACAAATACAACCAATGTACCAATGAAAAGCCAGCATTTCAGAACCGCACACAAAAGAACAAATAGAAATTGAAAGGGCATGCTCGAAGCCACCAGAGTAGATACAGCATGTCTTGAAGAGACAGCGCATGCGCTGCCTAGGCAAGACCTAAAAAAAAATTCTTAGCTAGGGCAGAAAGTCGTAGGGTTGACTTTGTTTCTATGAATATCAAACCGCAGATTGCCTTGACAACAAAATGTCTGTGTTCTCTTAATTGTGTTACGTATTTTGCTTACTTCCAAACCATTTATTGCAAGATGTAGAGCTTAGTATGAGACCAGTCCCCGGGAATTGGGAGTTAATGTCAGCAGTGAGCACAAACAATGGGAAATGTAATAGTTCTCTGAATTGCCTTTTCTTTGACTCATTTAACTTTTGACTTTGTGCTGTTTTTATCGTCTTGTCAGACGTATTTTTTTTAAAGTTTAGTTGGTTTTTACGGCTGCCAGCTATGGAGCTAGTTGGCAGAAAGAAACACTCTGACGTGGTGTATGCATTGGGGACATTTTAATGCATATTGAAAAGAACGTTTTATGTTTTTGTTTTATTATCATGTTTGTTTTAAGAGCTGCAGCTTTATGCAATAACACTGGGAATATAAAACATCAATAAAAATGTAGTCTTGACCGTGACATTTCTACAGGACAAAGTGCTTGATATTTTCCACCTTGGCAATATGTTCACACACGCGTGGTGGGCGAACATTTAAGTGGGAAAGAAATATGAAAATCTTCCCTGGTTTGCAGCTGTACTGCAGAGCAAAATCTAGGTTCACAATTCACGGATTTCAAGAAAGGGCAGATTGGGCATTAAGTTTTATGCATCACAAAAAGTGATGCAAGAAACTGAATACCGAATCCTTATGTCCCATCCCCGACTCCACTTGCCACTTCTAAAGGAGCTTTTTGATATGCGGATACTAAAACAAAGTAGAGATAAGCTACAGTGTCTTGCCCGAACAGAAACAACTGTTAATTGAAGCACTGTGGCTGGGTGGGGAGATAAAGATTTTGGAATTAAGTTTCATAAATGTTACTAAACTTAACGTCTAATTCTATGTTCCCCCCAGACTAATTTTTTTAGCTAGCAGTTTTCTCTCTTCGGACAGGAGACTGTAGCATTTGACTTTCTGTTTGACTGCATTTGAAAAGATCCCCTTCAGCAGCTGTTGAGGACGCCCAGCAGGGCTTTGATCTGTAATTACCATTGCCCGGCGCTGGCATAGGTGCCAAGCAGTTGTATCCCAGATAGAGGATCACAAATCACTATTGGTGCATGGTGCCTACATTTCTCTGTTACTCTTTTTCCATGGTGGAATGAGGTTACAAATTCAGTGGAAGATGCACATTTTCTCTGAATTCATATTCACCTTGTATGAATTGAAACTAAAAAATCACATAGTCCTATTCACACATTGCTTGATTATCTGCTTGCTGACAGTAAATCAGCATGTTGATTTGGGTATCAAAAACACAGATAGACTCTCGGGCAATGAACTAACCCATTGTCTTACAGTGGGAGGCTGGACATGAAGGTGTTGGTGCTTGCGCTTCTTCACAGTCTTGGAAAAAGAATGTGTTCCAACAGAGTAACACACTAACAAAGAACCAACAAGTGACAAATGCATTTAAAGGTCCCAACAAAAATAAGTCTAGTTTCCAAACAATGCTACCACCAAATGAACAAAACTGGGTGTGTGCCATCCTGCAATACAGTTTTAGCATTGCTGAACAGGTATAGCTAGTGTCCCTTTCCAGAGCCAGTGGAAAGGAGCAGTGTCCCTACTCAAGGGCAATCTAGGAGGTGAAAGTGTGATTGAAAGTGCAAGCGAGGAATGGTGAGAGAGGCTCTGAATGGGGATGTTATGCTTATTTAGAGCTGCAGTTGGATGTACATTATCCAGATTGGAAATGGTAAACAATCACAACTCCCTTTCAAAATAAATCCAAAACAAGCAGCCACCAGTTGCAATAGAAGGCCTAGAATTAAAGAATAATTTTTAGCTTAAATTAAAAGCATGCATGCAGATTAGTTTTGTAATGCAGGCATTTCTGCATACAGTGTGTATATGAGGCAAATAATTACATGTGTGGGGAATCTATGGGTAAGAAGAATTGACTTGTAATTGTGGTCATGCTATAGACTAAGAAGATATAATGTGAATACGGAACTGTGACTTTGTGATCCTGTGATTAACACTGAGCTTGTTTAATAAAAATACTTTTTAAAAAAATGTGTGGGGAATGAGTGTACTTTTCAGAAAATAGTCCTTCATGCACCATAACAGAAGCAGAAGGCAACAGTCAAATAGTTATAGCAAGTGGGTGAGACTAAATATTCCTGTGTGCTGAACCAGGAGGTGATTGGGCAGACGGCCCATACATGTGGTAGTAAGTCCAAGGTTTTTGTGAGGTCTGCATTTGCTGACAAAAGCCATCCTTAAGGACATTCTAGGTAATTCAAAGCCTTATTTGCTAAACAGGGAAAAGGCCCTGGCAGTAGACAGTGTGACTTTCCTCTGCCTATCTATAAAGGAAACAAGTGGGATCCTTCAGTGGTAGTAGAAGGTGTTTTCCTCTGTCCCCCAGAGGGAGCATTTTCATTTGGTACTCAAGAAAAGGGACATTCCACTGATGGGAGATTTGGTTGATTCTACATCCCTACCACTCTGACAATTTGGATGGGTGTCAGAGATCTCTTCTTTAAGCAGGACACTAATCTTAGAAGGTTTCATTTGATGAGAGATATGGTTTGAGCAAAGCCAAGAACAGGCAAACTCCCCCTTGGTGTAAGACTAAGTGTTCTGTGCTTCAATTAAGAATGTATTATAAAAAGACAAGGAGACCCAAATACAGTCAGTCAGGGACCTTTGGGTAATTGAACTCTTTCTAAAGACAGTGGTCCCCAGACAGAAAATAAGTTGTGATCAATGAATATAGACCCAATCAGTGCTATATTGTGGGCATCTGTCCAGCCGGGCAGATATTTAATATGCAGTCAAAAACAATATTTACAAACAATGAACACAAAACAGTTTCAGTGGGACACAAGCCTGCATCCAACTTGGCAAGGGAAACGTACAACATAAAGTAAAGGGTTCAGGCAAGGGAAGTTGTTTGTTTCAAACACATTTCTTATAGAACAAACAAAATATATAGGGGACACCATTACGCAATTTTTTTTTGCATTTTCACAGAGCGTATAAGGTGTACAAGGTGTCGACGGCGTTTCGATCCCTTAAGAGAATGCTGGGATCATCTTCAGGACATTATAAATGACATGCCTGTTTGCATATGGCTTAAATTGCCAAGGACTGTGCTGTGACCGGCAACACACATGGTGTGACAGACCAAGGACCACTTACGCATTGGCACTGAACCCGGCCCAAGACTGTGGGAACATTTGGTACCCACAAGTACCAAATGTTCTGGGTGCTTGTAAAGCCAGAATTCTTCTCTGCTATTCTGTTATCCATGCCCTCTTCACCCCCCCCTGGTTTAGATTGCAAAGAGAAATATTCCATGAGGAATGGGAAAAGATAATTAATCTGGCAGTAGACTTTGAGATCTGAGATGTTCTCAAGAGGTTTTACAGTTTTGCTATGACTGGTCTTTCTAGGACTTTCTCAGGTTAAGGAAGAATGTTTGGTTGGTTCCTTGCTTGTTTTAGAGGAGTGGAGTTTGCCTTACTCATTGAAAGACATTTGGGAACTGTCGCTGAAGTTTTGAAGGCTGATTTTAGGACCTTTGGCGCAGAAGTACCTTAATGTTAATTTTATGGCATCTAATACTAATTGCTTCCCACCTTCATGTCCGTCCAGAAGTCATCTGTGCAAAACTAGACACTGAAAAGCAGGCTTCATTGACTTCTTTAGACAAGTAATCTTCCTTTTTGGGCAAGGTGAGCAAAGATGATTATCATAATTAGGGCTCCCGGTTTTATGGTATTTATATTTTTGTCATTTCCATCTGTATTTATCCATATTTATTTTTTGCTAATTTTACCTGCATTTATCCATATTTATTTTAGGTTTTGTGAAAAAATGAAGCTGCCTGAAATGTGTATATTTCTGCATTTATTTAACCAGTTAATGTGCACTTGTGCCTGAACACCTGACAGGTTTCAATGATATATTCACACTCAGATGGTAAAATATGCACTTGTAAGAAAATATGTACATTTTTGTATCCCGGTTGTGCAAATCAACTGCTGTGTAAGGGGTTCTCGCTGGCCGTGAGTTAGTATCCATTAAATCCGAATGTCACTCAGACCCGAAGTAAGCATGTCTAACTTTTGGTGTCTAGTCCATTCTTTCTCCCGTGCCTCCATTTTGGTAGGGATCTTTGTGTGTTTCTGTCTCTATTATTGAAATACAGTTCTTGCTTATTACAAGTTCCTTGGCTTTGCAGAGTCTTAAGTCAGGATGGAGGTGGGCCTGTCTCTTTTTTTTCTTTCAGTGATACATTTCTCAGTGAGCTTGTGAGTCCTTGGTAATTTTTTTGAAATGAGTGCCTAGCTGTCAGGCCTCCGCTTTTTGGGTTACTCCTGTTTAGCTTCTAGTTACACACGAAAGAAACCTACCATTTCCTCTTACTGTTTAGGAAAGTTTTGCTTACTGCCATCAAAAGGGTGTCTTGGTTACATCCTTTAACCACTACCCAATTTCATACAACTTTCCTGGATTGTAGCAGGGTCACCAGTGAAGTTGAAGACGCAATACATGCTTTATGATAATATGTTGCCTGTAGATGATGGTCATTTAGCATCACAGTGGGCTAGAATTATTTCATGCAGTCTATACCAGCTTTTTAGATTTCCATGGATGCTTCTTGAAATATCTTTTGCAGTCTGCCCAGAAAAAGGTTTGACTCTTCTAAAAATCATTGGGTCTTGTTTAGAGGTTGGTGGATATGGGTTCGAAACCTGTGGATACCCCACCTGCCATCCCTTTGAGAGTTGGGGGAACTGAAGAGTTTCTGCTAGTAGCACCTCAACTGGCTCTACTAGCCGAAGCCCTTGACCTTAAGTCAGGGGTACATAGACCAGTTGTTCATTTATGGTTTGATTTGCAGCCCCTTTTGTGTCACAGATGCACACCTTAATTATTCCCTCTACCTGTACCCTAATATGGTATTGATATTTCTTGACCTGCTTTTTGTGATCCTATCACTGAGGACTTGACGGGTGTTTCCTGCTGACACACACTGCAGCACACTGGTAGCTCAGGTCATGCAGCAGGAGTCCTGTTACACAGCATCATCCAAAATGATGAAAAATGTTGTTATCTATAAGCAAAAAAAGAACAAAAAAGGGGTGACTCATGCTGCCATGCCTTGTTTTTTAGGTCGAGCCTAGAGTAGCGTGCAAGCGCTGCTTCTGGCGAAGACTTTATGTAGGGGGTTTGAAAAAGCTGACCAGAAGCTCGTGCGTCATGGCCTTTTCCCTGCGGTTACCCGCACGGGCGCCATGTGGTTTCAATTATCATGCCCTGACACGGGCGCGATAATTAAAACCAGATGTCTCGCTGTGGCGCGCACGCGCGCACCACTCGCGTCGCCCCCCCTCCCCGCTCGTGCCTTCAAATGCTTGTTGTAGCTTATAACTGAGACTATGTGTGAGTGCATGCACATGCAGATGGGACAGTGTGTGAGCAGAGAAGGCAGGGTGTAGAGGGGTCAGTGCGTGTGGAAAAGGTACAGGGAGCAGAGGGGCAGCTCGCTACAAGCAGTAGTAGAGAAAGACTTCAGTAACAACAGAATAGGTACGGGAAGTCGTACAGGGAGGACGGGTGATTGGCGGGTGTTGTATGTATAGTTGAAAAGACAGTGACGGCCTCTAACGCATACACGCACTTGTTACACGGCACGCAGCTGCAGTACAGCTTCCCTCACACACTGAAGAAATACAAGGTCTGAGACCTACAGATCCCAGGAGGGCCCACTCAGCCTTTCATCCTTCACGGTTCACGGAATGGTAATCCAGTTAGATTAGGTGTTAATAAATACGAACTAAATGTTCAGAGCGCTTTGGATAGAAGGTCTAAATAAAGAACACACGTTTTATTATAAACTAAGGAGCAGATGCAACAGTAACTAACGGCGTAGAATTGTGGTGTTAACGGCTGACCAATGTGTCTTACTCACCTGATATACCACTGTAGTGCATCCGAGGGCAGGCGTAAATTGGATCTGAAATCATTCCGGATGTAAATTTACTGCACGATTGAGCAAGGATGAATGGGAGAGTGTAACATGACCCTGTGGCTGTGAGGTGTTTTGGAATGGCTAGTGACGTTATAATGTGCGCCAGGGGGCATATCTGTTGTACTGCGCATGTAGGTTACTTTTGGGGGGAAAAAACAATAGAAACGTTTTTAAGAAATATAAAACAATGAGTAATCCTCTCCACAATGAGATTGTGATAAAGTGTTTCTTGCTGGTATTTTTAAGTCGCGCTGCAGACAACCTCAGCTGGTTTCCAGGCCGTTTGTTACATTTTTAAATGTACATAAAATAGTCTTCAGGGGAATATGCCTCACTCACTTAACTGATGTACCACAGAAAGAGCTTCTAGCATCGAAAACGCAGCTTAACTTCAGTGGTGCAAAGTGTGACGTCAAGGCTAAGGTGACCCCACTTTGTAGCAGGTCACCACTAACTATTACCAACTATCATTGTACAGCGCCTAATACACTGGGGACTCTAGGTGCTACATCAGTCACACTGATTGTCACAGCACTTCCATCATGCTGGACTGGCAATGTTACCTCCATGTGACAGAGTTCCACCACGGAGGAGGCACGCTTCCACGTCTTACACTGCGCGTGCACTTGGACAGGGCCTGTTGAAACCAGTGAAGTAGAAACAATTTGGAAACCATGGGAGGACTACTCACAGTCACTAGACACACAGACGCAGTCCTTTACTCACAGTGACGGCATAGCCAATAGGTCTCGCTTTGGGACCTTATGAGTATTTAGTTATGCAGCACAATATCCTTGGTGCAACAACATCAACTGTTGCATGGCTAAACACTTATAAGGTCCTAAAGGCGAGACCTATTGGCTATGCCAATGCTTGTTTTTCAAGCAGAAGCACCAGTGTAGACTTTGTCCACTACAGAAAGAGGCAGCGAGCTCATGGTGCACTATCTGGGTAGTAGGGGACTCAAACTTCACTGAGCCACTCTGAGATGTGGAAAGACAGCACTGTCACTGGGAAGGGCAGTACAATGTGAGCCCCTTTTGCAATTCAGCTTTTGGAGCTGTAAATGGGACTTGCACTCTTTGGCCCAAGCCCTGCTCTTTAATGACAATTGGTCTCAAGTGTTTCATCCGTAGGATGCCTTGAGGACTGTGTCATTATTAACTACTTTGTCATTTCATGGTAGATCTTTTTCAGTTAGCATGAGGAATAGGGCAACAATGTTAAAATGTTTCCAGCGAATGTATATATAACGCATTCTCTACATTACATGTAATAGCTTGTTCCATCAGGATTCATTACTTTATTTGTTATATCATTCCTGTCATATTTTTATGTTTTTTTATTTTTAAAAGATTTTATAGTTTCCATTGTTGGCTAAATTCAGCCTTTGTATGTTTTGTTAGACTCTTTTCTACCGCATGCATTCTGCCACTGGTATGGTTTTGCAGAGCCAATTGAGTTTGGTACCTTCTCACCCTGGTTTCAAGGTACCCATCGCTGAGCACAGATTGTTGTTATTTATGAGCTGTGGTAAGGATCAGGCAGTGTGTTGATATTGAATGTGTTATTGTTGTTAATAGATATATCGGGGATATGGGGCTACAGGGCTTATATATTGTGTTGGACGTTTGTGTGTGCTATTAGTTGTGCTGTTGGGAGCACATTTACATCAAACTATCTGCGCTGTGTTGAATGTTTGTGCAGGATTATCTAATGTGTTCAGTCAGAACTTGTGCTAGTGTTGAATGCTTTTTGGACCCCCTGACAGACATTTGAGGCTTGTCTGAGCTGTGTTGGCAGGTGTTTCATGTTCTAGTTTTATGTTTTGGTTTGTGCGTACTGTTGGTCTAATCTTTGGGCCTGTTACCACAGCTATACTGGCTCTGTTAGGCATGTTTCATTACATATATAACAGTCCAAGTCCCTGACAGTCCGACCCTTCTGGGCCTTTTACTGTACACATATAGTGGGAAAAAAACCAGATGTCCTGTTCTCCTAGTCATTACACCATGTAGGTAGAGCGAATTTAGGACCAGACAGCCTGTCCTTTTTTTTTTTTAATTAGCTTTTTTTCAAGTTATAGTGTGCTCGCAATAAAATTACTAGTTAGGACCAGACAGCCTGTCCTTTTTTTTTTTTTTTAAATTAGCTTTTTTTTCAGGTTATTATAGTGTGCTCGCAAAAAAATTACTAACTGCTTAGGTCCTCAGCAGATTCTGTGGTCAAAACATTGACAAAAGCCTTTATTCATCGAGCGCGAGTGTTCAGCGACATTTGAGTCTGAGTACCTGTGACACTCAAGTGCTCTTAGTGACGTCATTTTTTGATCATTTGCTAATGGTTCTTTCCATCATTGAGAAGAAAAAAATCGCTAAACATTGGATGGTTCACACACTAATAGGGTCCATGAGATGGGATTAGACCACAGAGAGACAGGTCAGTTTAACCCTTCGGTTATGTTGGATACACTATTAGAGGCCCTGTTAACAGACTTCCTCATAATACATACTGTGAGACCCGTTTAAAGGGTTTCTCATAGTGACTCAAATTCTGTTGGTTGTTGGTAGAAACACAAAGCATGCCAAAGTTAATACAGGGAGAAACGTTCAAAAATGTTCGTACTTGGCAGCATCAGGACATAGTAATTGATGAAAAAGCTTGCACAGCTACACCGATTTGGTGCTGATCATATACTGGGCTCACTTGCAATTTCGAGTAGAGGTTTTGACGGGCAAGTACATTTTTAGGTCGAGCCTTGGCAGCGCATGCGCTGCTCTGCGAGCCATGCTGTATTGGAGTATGTTCTTGAAGCTCCGCCCATATTTGCCATTGGCTTGTGTCATTGTCCTTCGTAAATGCTGGCTTCTGATTCGTTAGTAGCCCTGTTAGTGACAGAAGGGGGCATCCAAGTGATGCCTTCAAGCATTTGGAAGGCAATAGGTCTCGCATTTTTAAAAACAAAAACATAAATAAAAGGTATTGTCATTTACAATGCCAATAGATCAAACTCGCGTAAATGCGAGACCTATTCCATTGCAGATGCTTGTTTTTTCAGGTTTCTGGTCCTGAGTAATGAGCGCCACTTGAGACCTGGCGGACTGAACAGCCACCTAGTGACGACTATCAGTAGCATTCTCTTAGAACATGAAGATACTCTGTGCAAGTTAGGGGCAAAGCTACCTTAGAATAATTTGAAACGATGCACAGATAAGAAGCAATGATTGAGTGTTAAAAAAGGTGCTTTCTTGCTCTACAGGGGAACGGACCCTCTGGTGGTTTGTGTTTCGTGTACATTCTAACTCACGAGGAAGGTCAGTGGTTTGAGCAGGCGGTGCAGGTCGCTGGTTCAAATCCGCCAGAATTGTCCTTTTTTACCGAGATCAAAAAGATGAGATTCCTATTAACAAACGTTATCCGGACTTATATTTCAATTTCTGTAGAGCTGTTGTTTTGTATAACTGTTAGAACGTTGATAAGGGCCGGTCTTTAAACTTTCATTTTGAAAACGTGGCCATCCGCTCGTAGCTGATAAATAAAAAAAAGATGAAAAGATATGCAGTGTGATTTTGCAAAAGAAAAACTAATAGTGTTGTATACAAACCTCGGAGATCCCTCGGAAGTAATGAGGCTGAACATGTGGCGAAGGAGGGCTATTTGTCACACTCAACAAAGCTACAATCTAATTTTATTCGCTGCTGTTCATTGTACTTGGTACGCTTTTCATTTCCTGTAGGGCAGAATACATTAGGAGTCAACAATAATAAGGGGGACTGGAGGGAGCCCAGTCAAAAATCCCTTGTCTCTCCCAGTGCTCGGTCTAGCCATCACTACATAGGCAGGGCCCTAACAAAAGCCCCAGCGTGGTGCAGGGGGGGGGCGAGCTCCAGGGGCCCCCTCCCGGCACTGGCAGGCCCCGCCCTTGGCCTGAGAGCTTTGGCCTGGGTCTGGGGTGTTGGAGGGCCCCTGCATGTACTTTAGAGGGGGCCTCCTCAAGTTTCGTTACACCACTGTACATAGGTTTATGTTGCTTGTGTTTTATGTGCACGTCCCTCTCCACCTTGCTTGTTGTAATCTTCTCTCAAAATGTCATACTGTCCTCAATACCTCTTCCTTCTGATTTTTTCTTTTTGCTGTAACATTCAGTTTTCCATTTCCCTCCACGCATTCAATATTGCAGTTCATGTTTTCATTTAAAACTTCTCCACTATCACATTTTTCCCCTTAATCCTCTCCCTCTTCCCAACTGAAATCATGTGTTTTATCTTGTGTTTGCATCTATTTAATATAACACTTTAATGAAAAAAGTACTGTTGCTATACTGCAAAGCATGAAAGCTCACAGGTACCGAGCTCTCTGTTGCGAAAAGACCTGTTGTCAGCTTACAGTGGGATTAGAGCCCGCCCATTGCTTCCAATTGTTGGAATTATTCTTACTCTCATTTGCTTGCTTTTTATCCATTAGCTTGTGTGAGATTTCCTTCCTCTTTTTGTTTTTCCCTCACATGGAGCATAACCTCTTTACTTGTGTCCTCCAACTGCTTACTTTTTGGGGACTACTTTTTTCTTTTTGGTTAAGCACTGCATGGGAGTGCATGTATTTTTCAGCTGTCACCCTTGTGTTAATCTTGTGTTAATCTTATGTTTCTCTCTCTTGTCTGTGTGCTCCTTCACCGCCCTGTCAGAGTTGCTTGCGCTCTCATATGGTTCACCCTCAAGTGCTGATTCCACCAACCTCCCACCCTCTCACTGTTGCTGCCTCCTCCCATCCTCCTACTCCCTGTTGCTGCCCCTTCCATCCTCCCGCTTGATGCATCCTTTACCCTCATTGCTGCTCCCACCCGCAGTCTTTTTTAATTTTTTTATCTATTATGACAGAGTAATAGGCAGCAAATTGCTGCTGGCCCGCCCACCTTAAAAGTAGTTTTGGCTACTTCTATTTCTTTTTTTTATCGTCTTGGATCAGTAAGTAAAAAATGGCACCTGCATCATTGTCTTGGTGTGTGTGTGTAATTGAGCATGCATCCACCTACAATCGCCAGGCAGCGCCATCTTGCTGATGCTGTGCAGCATGGCTAAAAGGCACTGGCAAAGGTAATAGGTCCCAAAGGTGAGACTTATTGGGTTTGCCACTGCTTGCTCACCTACTTATCAGGTCCAGTCTTATTATTATTGAGTGAGGCTGGGATGCCACGCTGAGGGAAAATTAACAAACAACGGCCAAATCACAAAGATTTTACTGCATGTAAGTGTGACTTACTCTAGTTTTAAGCATGAGTTTCCCCTGAATTTCGAGGAGTATTCCACCGTACTCAACAAAAACATGACTTAGGCCCACAGTAATGTAAACTACTGAACCATTCTAGCCATCAACAGCATTAGACTGACATAACACTGAGCTAGAAAAAACTGGGCTTGGTTTATATGAGTTTTCAAGCACCATAAAGTAACAAGTGTAAGACCACAACATTCAGTGTATCACTCTGCCTTTGCAAGTCTCATTGTTGAGTTTGGAAGGCTAGTATCTGTGTGTAGTAGGTAAGCAATCCCACACTGAAACGAAATACTCAAGGACCCATTACGAGTTGGCGGGAGTTCATGGTGCTATCCCCACCCCTGGAACAACAGATACCTTGGTCATTTGTAATTCCTGAAGCAAGGGGATTCCTCTAATGTCAAGTAAAAGAGGACTCACTTGCAAGAATGTATGTTTCTGCAACGATTCCTGCATGATTTTTGTTCAGAGCTTCTTTCAGACACTTAGCCTGATTTCAGCAGGTGAAGTGTCTAGGTGAAAACGCTAGACCCATGGTTTTCCTGTGTCACTTGGAATCCTGATTAGTCTAGTTAACTCCCATTAACAGCCCATTGGTATTACTGGTCCACTCATAATGAGGTCCTTAGAAATATGGAACAAATGCCCATAAAGCGGAGAGCAGAATCTTGCCTGCTGGCAGAGAGCATTCTGGCTGGCCCAAGTGTTGCAAAAGCATATATTATAAAAAAGAAAATGCCACAATGTTTTACAAGCAAAAAACCCAACCAGATAAAGGAAACCATCACTCAGCAACAGTAGCGGCTTGCATCTACGGGGATGGGGTGGGGCGGGTGGGAAAAATAAACATAAATAAAACTTACCTGAATGCGACGTCCTCCGCTCCGGTCCTCTTCTCTCCACAGGAACTGGATACAGCAACTCCCTTGACCAATCCTGGCACTGCTCTAATGCTGTGAACCAGCAGCATGAGAACAGTGCCCTGATTGGAGGGAGCTGCCTCATTCGGCGCTCCACAGTGCTCTGGAGGCCTGCACTTTCTCTACCCAACTGTATTAAGACAGCTGGATTAGAGATGTTTAAAGTGTGCATGTGTGGCTGGCCGCCGCAAGGCTGCCGACCCAAAAGACTTGCGCACTTTAAACAGTGCATAAACAGCCCACTCTCCTCCCTGCTGCTGTCACTCCGCAGCGACCCCATCCTGACACTCTATTCGGGATGTGGATTGAAAATAAAATGGTAATAAATTACCATTTTATTTTTCATCTCTGGGGTTTTGGGGGAATTTTAAGTGGAGCGACGCTCCTCCACTCCAATAGAGGAGCCATCCCTGCTCAGCAATAAGGGTAATCGAGATGGAAGGAAAACTGAGATTAGGTACTAAGCAGGGAGACTTCATGGGAGCCAAGAGGGAATGCTGATCACTAGCTAAACACAGTTTACACAAATCTAGACTCAAACTATTTTAGAGAAGCTCTGGTAGGAAATCACAAGGAAGCGGCAGGGATTGCCAAAGACTATCCATGGTACCAAACTGTGTATTTGCTGCCGTAGAACAGGAAAGTAGTTATCTAGAGAGAATGGTGATTTGTTAGTGTAGCAAAACAACTGTCTCCTGCCTTGAAGGTGCACTATACAGACAAACAACTGGTTATGATGGCTAATTTTGCAATTAATCATATACAGAATTCACTTAGAAAAAACATGTAGGTCAGAAAACAAATGACTGTAAATTATATATTTTGATAGCAATATAAATTACATAAATTATGCAATAAGGTGCTCGATAGGTGATAGGTGAAGTAAAGTGCTCGTGCAGGGCATCTACAAAAAAATGGTGCTCAGTACAAAGTCAGTGGATAACTTCAATGAGCCTTTCCAAGCTGTTCAGATCTATAATCTCTCAAGCGTGGGCCAAGTACGTCAGTTCATGAGTTGCCCAAGAACCGGAATTGTTTGGGACAGGTTAAGTGTAAAAACCGTTGATGTTACGACCCTGCTGCGAAGCATGTTTTTTCTTTACATCATAGTGGATCTTCATCAGGGCTGTGCATGGAAAGACATTTGTGGTGGAATGCATCATGTCAGACCTCATGTATTTAGATTGCTAAAATCCAAAGTAAACTGCAACACCAGGGTAGACTCACCTGGAGTCTGAGAAGGGCTATATTTGACCTCAATTTCAATAAAGTTTCCTCGTGTCAATGAGGGGGGGCCAATCCTCAAAATGTCATTGCAGTTGGCATGAAGTGCTGAAAAGAAACTATGTGTGCATAAAAACGTGATCTAAATGGTACAAAAATTGAATATCACCCTGTGATATGTTAGGTGAAAAAGCATATTAGAAAACTCGCCTGATTCGGTAGGATTGCGTACCGATTTATTGCAAGCAGCATAGTTTCGGTATGTCGCGCTGCTCGCTCTGATTTTTAGTGTCGGAAGCTTGTCCTGTGCTGTAAAATCAACATGAACGGCACCATGCGGTGCACCAGAGGGTGCTGCTTCTTTCTGCTACTCGAGGAAATTTTCTTCTTGAGAGCCATCTTTTGCAACGCAAGCGCCAACTTTCTCAACGCAAGTGGTAGCGACCTGCCGCAACCGCCTCCGTTGAGAAAGCTCGCCGGCAGGTGGTCTAGAGCTCATTTTGTCTCACTCGCCAACTTAACATTGGCGAGCTGCATGCAAGAACCATTCCGCCACTTGGCGGTAGATGGAGTTTTTACTAAACTCTGACTCCAACCGGTGCACGGAGTGGGCAAAACTCGTGAACTCCGCTGGCGGAGCGCAGTTTCCACCCACCCCTGGTCCTGAGACCTCAAATTATCAATCCAAATTTTTATTTTATTTTTATTTTTTTCACAGTTCTTGGTCATCACATTATTTCCTTTCCTTTCCAAAAATAAAGATTCGAGCACTCCCACCAAAAACCATACCAAATTTCCTAACTAAAAATCCACAATACATTGTGATGAAAGTGCATTCGTCATTACCATGTAAAGTGCTGGAAAAAGTGCATTCTCTTAAATTCATCTTTCTAAAATACAATCCATACACTTTTCAAACAACTTCCAAATTCCCCAAAAAAGTGCTGCTGTACAGTGCTCTCGTTTCTCCTTTGCCAAAGTGCTTTCCATATAGTGAATAAGACATTGCCAGACTTTAAAAAACTTTTTACCCCTTCCCACCTGTTGGCATATAAATATTATTTGTTATAAACTATAAGTAGCTTATTCAACCATATTTGAAATTCAGGCGGGTCCCTTGATTTCCAACGATTAGTTTTTACTGACAGAGCTACTAAGATTATTATATACCACCAAGCTCGCATGTTCATAGTCTTTATACCCAGATGCCTAGAGCTTCCTAAAAGTATAGCTTCAGCATAAGGTACAAGCGAAGCTCATAGAACCTTCTGAACATATGTTAAAACTTCTTCACAAAATCCAAATAATTTCAGACAGCTCCCACATACCCACTAGGTTACATCTAGGACAGCTGTTTGGAATATTTACATTCCACTCATGGAATTTCTTAGTGGTATAATATACTAACCACGAAGAGTACATCTGTATCTGTTTCAAATTATCTCCACTCAACCTCTGGGTGTTAAAAACCAACATTTCTGACCAGCCCCCCTCAGCCACATTCACTCCAACCTCCTTCATCCACTTTTCCTGAGCAATATGTAACATATTATCAGCTTCTTCGCTGCAGATATGAAGCCATCTTAGCCATTGCCCAAGCATTTTTAAACATTTTTTTGGTTATATATTACTATCTCTCTCTCTCTAGATTCCTTTATCTGAAGCGGGAGGAGTTTCTTAAGTACACTTTGTATTTGAAGGTTTTCCAGGATATTGGAGACATGGGCTGAGGAAGGTCTCATCTGCCTTTCTCCCCAAGAAATTCTTTCATTTATTATTAAGCCAGTCACCCACTCCCACAAATTAACTTTTTCCCACTTTCTTACTGTTTTCTGTAGCCCAAACAGGCATAAGAATTGGAAGGGAAGTGATGCATGAATGTGTGGGATGCTAAGATATTTCCATAACTGTTTTTGCATCTGCTTTTACATTGTCTTGTATCTAACCAGCTTGGGGTGTTGTGGGGATTCTGCTCATACACAGAAATATGCACAAGAAAACAGGACCTCAGTAAATAGGGGTGTACCTCCTATCACCTTAGTACCCAAAATCCCAACCGACTAGCAATAGTGTCTCATTCGGTCTCCTACAAATATCAAGAAGCTACGAATGTTTGGACAACCCAGAACACGAGCACTCCCGACTCACCTCAGAGTCGCGGGAACAAGACACTCTTTCGCTCTCACGTACTTGTCCACAATAAAAATAATCAGAGTCAATAAATAAGTTCAAAATGTTTATTTTGACTAGTGATTCATGAAACAGTATGCGAACCACAACTAGCAGCAAAATGCATAAGGCAAGAATCATTAGCATTGTTACAATACCATAGAATATAAAAGGAGTCGTCATTTTATAAAGACTGTGAAAAAGGCAAAATAACTGGGCCTAATCACCCTCCCCACGGCAGTAAGAGGTTATTTTATATAACAGAAGATCTCTAGGCGTTATTAGCAGACCCCTACCTGAAAGCCTAAACTCAAAGGTTTACATCATAGGAACAGCAGCGCTCGGCTCCATGGAACGGCTTTCTTCGAGTGTGTGTCAAAAACATGCAACAACGTTATATCAAAGCACGATTCTTCCGCATTGCAGCTGTTGGTAACATGTTTTGTCTAGGTAATAGGGACTGACCAGAACAGAATAACAAGAGACATTGTTGACCGACCCTGCACATTATGTTCAGACAGAATTGAAGGGAAGGCTGAGAACGTGAAAAACAATCTGTTATCATGTACAGGGCAGAGGCAAAGTGTCGCGAAAACAAACGCTTAGCAGAGGCGTGCGCAAAAGCAGCAGCATAGGGCAAGCAAAACTCATGCTAACTTAGCAATGTTGACAATGTGTCTTAGGGCCATATAACCCCATATAACACCCTCACCTTGGTAAGTCAGTAGGACATAGACAGAAGAACAAAAAACAGAGTTCAAAAGTCAGGCATTGGTAAAAATATAGGTAAGGGACTTTCCCAAAAAAAAAAAAAAAATCGGAGAAAAGAAAAGGGGAAAGTTTGGGAAAAAAAGCTAACGGCACTTTGACCTTGAAAAAAGAGTCTGTATGCCAGACAGTGGAGCTGGGACGATCCAAGTAGTCAATCCATGAATGTTTGGGTGCAAAGGAATGCAATTCCTTCCAATAGCTCATCATTGTCATTGGTGGAAAAAAGTGAAGATATCCAATTAAGTAAGTCGAAGGAACAATCATGTTCCTCACAAACAGGAGCATCCAAAAATAGAAAAGGCAAACTTGCGTGATATTCAATGAAACTTCGTTGTAGGATAGTCTGCGCAACCGCACAGATATCCCATTGATCCAAGATTCCAAGTAAAGCTGCACGTGTCATCTGACCATCCACAGAACAGGCCACGTCATGCGTCTCTAAGGGACCCATCAACCGGCTGAAATCAGGGATTGGACACCACGTGTTTGATAAGCAAAGTTCCATCGCCCAGGAGAAATGACACCGTTTGCAATGAAGCACTGGTTGCACGCAAGTAAAGTAGGCAAAGCGGAATGTCAAGTTGTGACTGACGGCAAGCGTTGCTAAAGGCAAGCATCCAAAAGCCTCATACAGGCGATTACGGTACAGATGAAGCTGGTCCGGCCTGTGCAGAGCCACAAAGTGAGCAGCCATTATGAAGCACAAAAAGGAGAAGCAGGACACCAGCTGCCAGCGCCAATATTAAGGGAAACCCTCTGAAGACGCTGGAAAATATATAATGAATAAAAGCCGGAATTACCCCGCATATAGTTTGAAAGGAAGAGACCAGGCCAGATCCCACACATTTAAAAAAATGGGCAAGGCCTGTCGTATCAGATGCATTAAATATTTGGTGAATTAGTTCCCCAAAATGAAGTGGGAGGTTAGTGTTAAGAAGCGACTGTATCTCACTCGAGGTCCGAGCCACCTGCAATCTGAATGTTTCACGGGCGGAAGTGAGGGCCACCTCTTGTTGGAATAAAAGGGCTTTGAGCCTGCTCAACTTGTTGAACTCTGTTTTCAAAGTCGGAATGGAAGGCCAAAGTGAAGAATCTAAACTCCCTTGCGGGGGCGGACAAGAACATTGCTACAGCAAGTTACGCGCTGGGAAACAGTTAGCAAATATGGGACACCCGCCCGCAAACCACAGCAGTCTTGATTGTTTAATATGAGATAGCTGCCGTTAGTAAGCAATGTAAAGACAGGCATGATGGATGGTACTGGGGTCCCTTTCAAAAAGCAAGCTAGATTGGGCGCTGACACGTTACACTCGCCGTGCAACTTAACGTGTTTGCACACAAGAGAGTGACCCAGTATTGAATCACACTCCTCCCCTGTGAGGAAAACTTCTTTATCCTCCCTCAAACACCGATAAGCAAAGGGCAGGACCCATAATTCATGCAGAAAAGCAGTGCCAAGCGGTTCAAAGTGGCCAACAGGAAAGTGTTGCATACATGATTTAAATTGAAAAAGTGAAAAGGGCAAAGTGATAACGCCATGAATTAACCAAACAGCAGAGTCCATTTCCGCTACAGAGAACGGCAAAGGCTCCAATTGTTCAATATGTAACAGCGTGTATACAACATCTTTCATGGACATAAACTTCTGTTTATCAGTCAGGTTAAAAGGCAAAAATAAAGCAGTGGCATTCAAATAATCCCAAGGCACTTTACCCATTTTCAGTGTCTGTAATGTCCAAGCAAATTGCATGACCGACCTTAACTGATTCTGACCATGATACAACACAGAAACATCACTTTGCACAATATCTATTACAGAAGAAACAATATTGTCTAAGGTATAAATGCGCGAAGAAAGCGTATTAATGCTGTTGTCCACCACAGCAAGGACCTTTTCCAAGTTTGCCTGGTCAATTTGACGCAGACGGAAGGCGGCCTCCATCTGTGAAAGTTTCCAAATTTCATTATAAGAGGCATAAAGAAATCTCTTGGCCCTTGGATTACGTGGGCCTAGGAGAAAATCAGCCAAATCAATATCATTCGATAGGACGGAAAGGTGCTGTTTGACAGATGCAAGGGTAGAGTGTTCTAGCCACTGCTGGCACAACTTACCTACCGAGTATGTAGTCACAGAATGATGAGGTGGATAACGAGGATCAGGCTTAGTCTAAATGAAACCAGGTGTAACATTATAGAAACGCAATTGGCATGAATTAGCATTATTCTGCCACAATAACCATCCTAATGGGTCAGTTTCAGAAACATTAAAGGAGGTATTTTGAAGGAGAGCCTGCAAAGCCTCAATGCTGTAGTTATTATGCAACTGCCAATTGTCATATTCAGCTAATGTTGGAATTGAGGGGGTATTTAGGTTTTTGCCAGTTGCAAGGCCATAACAGGATGTTTGGTAAATGGTTCTATTTAAAAACAGCAATTGAGTCGGGATCAGGCAGGCACTATGTAATGCCTCAGTGCCCTGAACCTGCCATGGCTTTGTGCCCCAGATTGATTTTAAATCTATAGTCTGTTTCCAATGGTCATAACCATGTGTGGCCAAATGTGTTCTAAACGAGTTGGCATAAATTAGTTTAGTGTGGGATAACAGGTACTTTGATGTAGGGGACTTTTGAAGCCAAAAAAAGTAGGATTCAGGATTAGTCAAATCATAATGTGAAAAATAGGCGAACTTATTTCTAAGAGTTTTAGAACTCCCTTTTAAGGGAGTGGGACAATGTTCCCATTGGGTAAAATTAAAAACAGGTTGCATGGTGTTGGTTTTGTGTAAAAAATGATGCCCATAATGTTGATAGCAAAAGAGATCACCATAATTGGCAGAATTTAAATACAAATGTTCAGCATCAAAGGCAGCATAATATTTTAAATCTGAAAACAATGCATGAGCTGCCTGAACATCCCAATCATCCGAATGTATGTCCTGTGTCACCACATCTCCTAATGAGACGCGAAATATGTACGGAACTCTAAGGACCTCAGTCGGGCTATGGATTTCGTAAGCTACTTTGTCCCAAACTATGCCATCTGGAACTGGGAAAGCTGAAATGTTCACAAAAGACTTGTCACGTTTCATGATATGGGACGATGTGTGAGGAGCCAAAGTTCCATCGACCATCTTTACTGCAGAACGTTCAGGGAGATAATGACCATTTATAAGTAAAAAGAACACTGTCACAAATCCAATTGACAAGAAGAGAAATATCAGGATAAGCACCAACCAAATGTAGGTCCATGGGGGAACGAAGTATGTCTTTTTGAACCAGGAGTAAAAGATACGCAACTTAGACTTAGGTGCATCAGGCAAACAGGATGATGAGGAGGACGAGGCAGAAGAAAGGTGTGCCGGTTCTCCTTCACAGGCACTCACTGGACTCGGTAGCAAAGGTGAAAGCATTGAATCCGCCATTCGTACACGTGGGCTAGATGGTATCTCACACACGGAATCAGTATCCGGAAAAGGACACACAAGATCCATCGCAGAAGAAGATTGTCGCATAGGCTGAAGATCAATTACAGTGTCCATCATATGAGCAGACATTCTTGTGGCAGCAGGTGACGACAAAGTTAACGGTGCTAAAGATATTGCGTTGCACGAAACTGCAGGTGTCACACTATTCAGAATCGGCCACACAGTTTAACTTGACATTGTCCACTGAGATGTCTCTGTTGTCTTTGCGACCTGGCAATGGCGGTAGAATGACAGTACGAGTACCCTTCAGTCCAAGCACTGAAACAGGAGCACGGTAAGAGAGACCAAATTCTTTTTTGTTTTCAATCTTCTCCCGCACTAGATCTCCAACTTTAGGAAGCCAACCAGTAACAGGAATCAGTTGCGCATCAGCAGGCGAAGATGGTAAATGCTCAGTTGCCAGAGTATCACGGGACTTTTGTAGATCCTGTAACATAGCAGAATGATTATCTACGTCAAACTTCGAGGCAGCCGCCACAATGTCCAGACCATCAAGGTCAGGAACAAACATGTGAAAGCCAAAGAGCATTTTGTAAAGAGTCCGCCCACCCAGAGATCTTCTAGGGAGATTATTTAATGCACGTTGGACCCCATACAAGTGGGACAGCCAGTCCCTGCCAGTACCTAAGACTCTAGCTGTCAAGGATTGCTTTAAGTCACGGTTTATTCGCTCCACAACTGAATTGCCCTCAGGCCTGTATGGAGACGAAAACTGCACCTGTACCCCCAACGACTTCATCGCATCCTTGTAAGCCTTAGAGGCAAACGCCGGACCTTGGTCAGAGTGGAAGGTACCACAGGCAAACATCCCGATAAAGACACGCAAATCCCTGATGACATTTTGAGCGTCAGCACTACGTTGTGGCCATACCCACAGGAATCGAGTGCACGAATCAACCGCAACCAAGATATACTTGTATGCAGTATCAGAAGAAAGAGGACCGCAGTGATCAAGATAGACACAGCCAAAAGGTCTATTAGAAATACATAGCTGTGTTTGTGGTGGACATGGGACTGTAGAAGGCTTGATTTGTTGACAAACATCACAGCAAAGAACATAGTTACGAGTCTGTTTATATAAACCACTCCACCAATAACGTTGCTGAAGAATAGAGACTGTTGCCGACACACCAGCATGTGCCGAAGCAATGCCTTTGTGTGCGGCCTTGATCAAAGCTTGTCTGCGGTCAGAGTAGGGAATCAGCCGATCCCCAACCGAAGGAATAGTAGCATAAGGAACCTGTTCGGGAGTTACATGATAAGAGTATTTAGAAGGGAATCCCGCAGGATAATTACCTCCCTCCCTAGTTGCAGCGACCGCTACCAGAATTTCATTATCAACCTTAGTCATAGATCTTGTAACTGCTGCTACGGAACACGTGGCTACTGCAGACCTGGCCGCTTCATCAGCCATAGAATTACCAAGAGCGTGTGTTCCGATACACTGGTGGCCAAGAGTGTGAATAACATGTGTGAGAGGCAGACGTTGTTTAAGATCTGCGACTCGAACCCAAAGCGTTTTATGCTTAATTGCGCTTCCTTTAGAATCGCGGTAATCATTTTGAGACCAAAAGAATAAGTTGTCATTGAACGACTGGACACAATAGTAAGAATCGCACACAAGAAGAGGATCAGCAAACTCTAGAGCTAGAACAAGAGCACGCAGCTCGGCCAATTGCGCCGTGCAGTCTCCTAGTGCCTGAGTGTGCACAATGGAAGACGTAAACTCTCCATCTTCAATGGAGCCAGCCACAATAGCGCAAGCCACTGAATAAGCATGTTTGGAACCCGTGGCCGGTTGCGCCGAGCCATCGGTATAAATGATGCATTTGTACTCAGAGGAAGAAGGGACAAAGGAGGAGGATGAACAAATTCATACTGCAAAAACTCCTGAGTCTGAAGAGATGGATCAAAGACAAATGTGACATCCGAAGACATCAAAGAAGTAGCCCACTGAATCCAACGTGGGTGCAATGCCTTAGAGTTTGGCACACTAGCTTTAGTCACCGCTTCCAAAGCAGGGAAGGGAGTGACCATAAGAATGCGTTTGCCCTGCACCAGTGAGCGTTCCTTTAGCATCGCCATCTGCACTGCCATCAAGATTTTTTCTACAGAGGAAAAACGCATTTCAGCCGCAGTGTACAAGTGTGATTTGTATGCAATCGGTACTGTGTCTCCTTCATTGAATGTTAAGTACGTGAAACCCACTGCCCCAGAAACGATACGTATTACCAGGTTGGTGGTGTTATCACGAGTCCTTAAGAAGTTAGTCGCAAGCAAATCCTCCTGCAAAGATTGCAGAACGGAAGTATGTTCCGGAAGCCAGCTGGCAGAAGAGAACTTAGGTTGTATCAATGCATAAAGCGGTTTGATACGCTGGGCATAATCGGGAATGTAAGTCCTCCCGAAGTTTAAAAAACCCAGCAAGGATTGTAACTTTTTCAAAGAAGAAGGTGGTTGCAAATGTGCACATTTCTCTAGGAAGTGAGGTGCTAGACCTTTTCCCTCGTTATTGAGCTCGTAGCCCAAAAAGAGCACTGCCAGATGGGCAATGTGTGACTTTGCAAAATTAAATTTGTAACCGTAGTCAGCAAAAGACAATATTTTGTGGTCGACTCGGTCAAGATACGGGGCGAGGTCGTCGTCAGTCAAATAGATGTCATCAACATACGACAAGGCCTCAGGGTCAATGTCATGCAACAAAGACACAATGCGTGCCGCAAATGCCCCGGGGCTGTTCTTATACCCCATAGGCAACCGTGTAAATTTTTTCTGATTTCAGACGGCACTGAATGCTGTCAGGTCACCACTCGCACGGTCGAGAGTGGGACTGTAGAAACCATTGGAAATGTCAAGTGTTGTTTTGTATTTTTTACGAACAATATTATTCACCAGCGTTGAACTGTGAGTGTTTTGTACCGCAAAAGTGCGGCAATGGCTGTTCAAATTTCTATAACCCAATACAATCCGAAAAGATCCATTAGGTTTAGGGACAGTAAAGAGAGGATTATTCATAGGTGATACACATGACTCAATGACCCCCTGATACTCCAATTGTCTTAGAATGTCACAAACCGAAGCCTTCGCTTCTCGTTTGATGGGATATTGAGGTTGAGGTTGTGGCATAGAGCGCAATGGTATTTCATGAGCTGGCGAATCAACGTCCCAACCCACCTGATTGCGATACTCCGCTGGGGCCAAGGCCAAAGCCCATTCCTCCGCGAAAGCCTGCGCTTGTTCCTCAGGGACAAAACGTGAAAAACTCAGAAGTATCACATCTTCCCCCCGAGAAGAGGATAACACAAAGGGTGGAGGCCAATCGTTCTCCGCCAATAAAATGTCATATGTAGCGGTTAGATTCTCCCAGAACACAACCTTAATGGGACGCAGTATATCACCTTCAATTTGGAAAAAGACTTCATGTAGCCTACCCGGGGGGGGGGGCAACCCGGGTATCTGCAGTCTCAATTGTAACAAATGTGTCAGTTGCTGTCACATCCAGACGGGGACGTAGAGCCTCCCTGACTATGGTAACTTCCGCCGCGCTGTCGAGCAGAGTCACTGCTCAAGTCCGATCCAAGAGTCGCGTCCTCACCGTCTGTGGCATATCTCGCTGTTAAAGCGGCAACCTTTTTCTTTTGAAAAGGAGGACGGGTTCGTGCGAAATCACCCTGCTTGTCCTTGACTTCAAACTGTCGAGGCTGTTCACGAAGTTGTGACGCAGGTTGACTTCTACCCCGATCCTGGCGATCCCCTCCACCGGCTTGTGAGCCCGATGTTTCCTGTAAAGAACGAGGAGAACACTGATCAGGAACCTGAAATCTTTCAGGAGACTTAATTTTAGCGCGATCGCGCAAGTCATAAGTACGTTCAGAAGCATCAGGGGTCGGTGAACTGGCACGCGAACCCTGCTTCTGTTGTTGGGAGCCCTGTTTCTTATTTCTTTGCCAATTCTTTTTAGGAAAGAAAGGGCGCCCATCCTTGTCAGGCTGGGCTTTCTGTTGTACTTGAGACTGCGTTTGTGTTTGAGTCGTAGGCTTATTTCCCAGACTATTGCGGCCTATGGTTTTGTAAGCCTTTGCAATAATCTTTGGTAATTCTCGTGGTCTGTCAGGCCCTGTGACCGCCTCTAAGCGGTTTGCTACTTGAAAGCTAACGGCATCGCCCTTGACATTCGCAAGGATCATATCAGCAACCACGTCGAACACTCCCACCAGTCTCATCCCCAGCTCGACAGCCGCTTCTGCTCCGTGTTCATCTTGAACGCGTTTAATCACAGAGGGGAGGACGGTCATGGAGGGAGTGCCGAAACACATAGAATATACTGCTGCAAACACCCTGCCCCAGGTGTTACAATCAGCCAATTCGGGAATTAAGTCTTTAGGCAAACTAATAGTTAAGATCCTGTGTTTATCCACAGGAGTGGTATTAGGAAAGACAGCTTCTATCTGTCCAAATTTCTCAGCAAGCCAATAAGGAAATTCATCCTTATTCTGTGGGCGCTTGCCCATGACAGAATTAACTATAACGGGACTGATGGCTACGCCACCAGGACCCGCAGGTTGCACCGCAGCGCCAGGTGGTTCCACCTGGACGGTGCGTGTTACGTACTGTATTACAGCTCTATATACGCGTACCAACGAAGTATGTAGGACGCGGAGCTCTGCAAGTGTAGCAGTTGTAAAAGCACGTGGGTGTGGGGTAAACCCAGCCAAAACAGGCCATGTAGCCCCATCTATAGACAAAGGGCCTAAACGGACTACCGTTAATGGGTGAGGCAGGGCGCCATTAAACCAAATACGGTGTTGCCAAGCTGTAATCGGAATCTCAAGTGCCCTATAAGGCTGATACTGCTGAGGAACGGCATTTGCAGCATACATGTGAAACAAATCATCAGTGCCATCCACCGCCGGAAAAGTGACCCAAGAGTAAAAAACTTCAAACTGGTGAGCCGGATCGGCTTCCACCACAAAAATAAGCGCGGCCCCAGCATCAGGGGCTGCATAGTGAGTCAAATGCGCCCTCAGCGCGGCTCTGCTATGAGCCGGAATATCAACTACAGCCATTATAGAGAAGACAGTAGAACAACTTAAAGAATGGCAGCGCAAACAAGGGTTATAAGAAAAGAAATACCTTTTAAAACTTCAAGCTTGAATAAACCTATAAAAATGTCAATATAGGAGGTTACTCCGTCACAGCTGTTTCCGGAAACAGAAGTGAGGGTATTGTGGACCAGCACGAGCACTACTCAAGCGTCTCGCAGATAAGAACCAGACCAAACGTTGGTGGCACCATGTTGCAAGGATTCTGCTCATACACAGAACTATGCACAAGAAAACAGGACCTCAGTAAATAGGGATGTACCTCCTATCACCTTAGTACCCAAAATCCCAACCGACTAGCAATAGTGTCTCATTCGGTCTCCTACAAATATCAAGAAGCTACGAATGTTTAGAAAACCCAGAACACGAGCACTCCCGACTCACCTCAGAGTCGCGGGAACAAGACACTCTTTCGCTCTCACGTACTTGTCCACAATAAAAATAATCAGAGTCACTAAATAAGTTCAAAATGTTTATTTTGACTATAGTGATTCATGAAACAGTATGCGAACCACAACTAGCAGCAAAATGCATAAGGCAAGAATCATTAGCATTGTTACAATACCATAGAATATAAAAGGAGTCGTCATTTTATAAAGACTGAAAAAGGCAAAATAACTGGGCCTAATCACCCTCCCCACGGCAGTAAGAGGTTATTTTATATAACAGAAGATCTCTAGGCGTTATTAGCAGACCCCTACCTGAAAGCCTAAACTCAAAGGTTTACATCATAGGAACAGCAGCGCTCAGCTCCATGGAACGGCTTTCTTCGAGTGTGTGTCAAAAACATGCAACAACGTTATATCAAAGCACGATTCTTCCGCATTGCAGCTGTTGGTAACATGTTTTGTCTAGGTAATAGGGACTGACCAGAACAGAATAACAAGAGACATTGTTGACCGACCTTGCACATTATGTTCAGACAGAATTGAAGGGAAGGCTGAGAACGTGAAAAACAACCTGTTATCATGTACAGGGCAGAGGCAAAGTGTCGCGAAAACAAACACTTAGCAGAGGCGTGCGCAAAAGCAGCAGCATAGGGCAAGCAAAACTCATTCTAACTTAGCAATGTCGACAATGTGTCTTAGGGCCATATAACCCCATATAACAGGGGGTTCTCTCATATGGTGGGACCTCTTTCAACATCTTCTCCATGTAGAAATGTTCTACCACTGACACCTTAGATATATTGTGGATTCTAATATGCATAAGCAAAAAAGCTGCTAAATAATATGCTTTCCAATCTGGAAGTGCCAACCCGCCTTCTTCCCAGCAAAGATTTAACTATGATAAGTTTATACGTGGATTGGCCTTATTCCATATGAACTCAAATATTCCGACATTACGTTTAGAGAAAAAAAGCATTAGTTAGGTGAACTGGAATGGTCATAAATAAAAAACCTCAATACGGCTGAATGTGCATCTTAATCATTGCGACCCTGCCAACAATCAAAATTAGTAGCTTCTGGCACCTGTCTAATTTATCACTGATCTTCCTAACTAAGGGCATATAATTCAGATTATAAAGTCCATCAAGATCCTCCATAACCTTAAGCCCCAGATACCTAATAGGACTGCTGCTATAGACCTTCTGAAGAACTTCAGGAAGGTTCTTCACATCAGTATTAAAGCAGCATCTCTGTCTTTGCATTGTTTATGGTATAGTCTGCAACAGCAGAAAGTTCGAACACTTTCTTAATAGCTGTAGGGTCTGATTGAATATATAAAACCAGATTGTCCGCATACAGCTTGCGTCTAGAAGAATCTGGTACTGGAGCGCAAAAACCTTCCAACCTCCTCAGGGCACAGGCACAGGTACAATAGAAGCTACAAACAATAATGGTGACAGTGGACACCCTTGCCTTGTGCCCTGAGGAATACTTACAGGGGTTGAGATTTTCCCATTTAGTGCCAGTTGTGCCTTAGAGCCCTGATATATTCTGGCAATTGTCTTAATAATTTGGCCAAGAAATGTCATGATTTCCAAACTTTTGAATCAAAACTTCCAGTTCACCAAATCAAAAGCTTTTTCAGCATCCACACAAAAAAACGACTGCAGGGATCTGGTTAGCTGCATAGTAATCCATAGCTTCAATTAGAAAATGGGTATTAGAGAATAACTGGTGTGTCGGCACAACCCGATTCTGATCTACTGCCACTAGATCAGCTATTACCTCCGATATTCTCCTCACAGGGATCTTCATGAAAATCTTGTAATATGAATTAAGTAAAGTGATGGGGTGGTAAGAATGCACCTGCTCCGGGTTCTTTTCCTTTTTAGGAAAGCACATTAAAATTACTTTCTTTAATGAAAGGGGAATGCCCCCGACCCATTTTAAAATATATATGAACAACTCTGTAAGCAGATTTTTTTGGTATTAATCATCAATGAGCACCATTCTGAGGGGTAACCATCCTCCCCGGAACTTAACTTCTTAGCAGTTCCCTTACCACTTCTACCAGGTCCTCTGTTTCTATCAGGCGAAACAGATTGCCCACAGCTTCCATTGCCAATGAGGAAATTTGAGCTAAGTTCAAAATATTTTCAGTATCTTCCTCTGAAGGATCAATACCTTCTTCAGAAATTCCATGTAAGTATGCACTAGAAATAGACTCTATTCCCTCTCTATCCCTTTCTATTACCCCTGTCATAGGGTCTTCTATTTTGGTGATATTATTCTACACCATTCGATTCCAGATGCGCCATGCCAGCAATCTACCACTTACCTCCCCCTCCTCATATAGCCGTTGGCCATAGGTCTGGGAGCTTATAATCTCCATCGCCAACAAGAAAGTCTGTAGGTCCTTCTTGGCTGCTTCTTTAGCAAAGTACCACTGATTGTATGGCACCTGCTACAGCCTGATTTTAGCACTTGAGAGCTCCCTAGAGAGTCTTAATAATTTCTCATTCTCTATCTTTCTCCGGGTGCTTTCAGATGCTAAAATCTCAACCCTCAATGTTGATTTATATGCCTTCCAAATGTTTTCTGGTGATGCAGAACGTCTGTGGTCCAGAAAAAAGAGTTGGCATCTGTTCCCCATCTCTTCCAAAAAGTCCTCCTTCGAAAGTAGGGCTTTATTAAAGGATCATCTATACATTGGAGTAGTTATAGAGGGCATCAGGACTTCTAGGATGGCTACTGTATGATCTGAAAAACAATTTGGAACATAAGATGTCTCTTCATTTAGCAAGGAATCAGATATAAGGAAAAATCTATCCTTGAAGCCGCTTCAAACATTGCAGAGAAGAACGTATACTGTTTCCGGCTGGGGTTCATCTATGGCAGAGATCAAAAAGGGCTAACTCATCCTTTAACCTATTTATGGCCTGCACCACTCACAATTTCCTTTGTTTATCCTGGTCCAGATCTGGCATTTGGGCACAGTTAAAATCTCCCCCACTTACAATATTGTTTAAAAATTGAGCAAGATGAAGAGTCAAATCGTACATAGGCTCATCAACAACCGAGCCGAATATGGAAACCAATGTAATTGGCACATGCTGAATTAGACCTCCACAATCGCCTTTCACATCCATCGATGATTTAATAATCTCATAGTGCTAACCCTCGTACTTGCTAAAATTGCCACCCATCTGTGCGCTGCCGAAGTAGCGGAGTGCAACAAAAACTGAAAAGGCCCCAATATGACTCACCTCGCTTTCTCCTTAATAGTATCTGGCTCCTGTAGAAACACAAAAGTGGGTTTCAGTTTTTCTAGCTAATTAAAAATACCCTTGCATTTCCTCCGGTTGATGAGCCCATTTAATTCATAGACAGAATGCTAAGCTTATACCCATCCATAGCACTCTGCTTTCTAATTCATATTACCATATTTGCCCTGATGGTCCCACCACTCCATTATCCTGGTTCTTCCTACTGCACACCCTCTGTTTCTGAAAAACAATACTCATTTTCCAAAAAGTGTCTTTTTTAGCCCAGGCAGCAGCTCCACAAACAGGCCATTGCCTCTCATCCACCTCCACGCCCCCTTCCTGTCCCCCCTCTCTTTCCCCCCCCACTAACAACCCACCCTCTGTCCCCCTTTTAGGTACCCATGCGCCTTCTTCGATTTCTGCATGGATGTCCTACCCACCCTTCAAGTGCGACGACTGCATTCAGTGCCCTAGTTCCAGCTACTATTTATATGCAAACAGTGTCCACTGTGGAACTCTTTTCAGAAAAATATCGACAACCCTCTTCCATCAGTTTGGGGAAGCCCTTATTCAATGTAGGTGGTAATACCAGTGTCACCACCAGTTCTGGAAAAGAACTGTACCAGCGAGGAACGGAGATGGAGTTTTGACACATCGCATCCTGATTTTTTCTATTTGATCATAACAGATGCCCAGTCTGAGTCTATGTAGCCAAGACCTAAGAGTGCGGAACCACGCACAGGCAGATTGAGACATGTCCAATGGAATTGGTGGTGACATTGGTATTATCACCTACTAGTAGTATTTACCCTGTAAGATTTAATGCCAGACATTTAGGGGCCGATTCCGATCTGGGTCGGAAAACTCTCCGACCGAGCCGGATCCGGAGAGATTTCCGACCGAGCAGGACTCCTGCAGTCCGACCGAGCGAGTACGATGCGGCTGCATGCTGCCGGACTCGATTCGGTCGGACTCCCATTGAAGTCAATGGGAGCCGGTCGTACGACGCGTACATGGGCTCCCTTTGACTGAATGGGTACGTCGCGAACAAGTGCGCCCCCTACAGTGTGTACGAGTCGGTGCAACCCGCACCGTACATGCATGTTTAGGGGGGGCCCTTGGGTCCCCCCTGTGTTCGACTCGTAGGGCTACGGGAGCTTTTTCGAGCCAGACGCTCCGACTCGATCCGGCTGTCCGACGCGTACATCGTACTCGCTCGGTCGGATAGCGTCTCCATTGCGTGGTGCGATTCGTTTCCGTACGAGTCGGTCGGAGCAATTCGGATCCGGAAACGGTTCGGTCGGAACACACGCGTACATTCGCATCGTACTCGCTCGGTCGGACAGCTGTACGAGTCGGTCGGAAAAAACGCGTACGGCTCCTACTTTTTCCGGCCGGATCCCGTTCGGAGAGCTTCCGACCGAGATCGGAATCGGCCCCTTAGTCCCCAGACTGGACAATACCCTGGCCAGTGGACAGTTAACTCCTGGTAATAACTCAGACGACTATTGTCCTGAAGAAACCCCGAGATTCAATAGGGGTCGAAACGTCGACAATTGTTTCACTTGGTTGCTTTGATCAGCAATTGTTTCACATGTTGTGATGGGATATACACATGTGCCTTTCTCTGTAAATACATAACCAGTGAATCTTTATATCTTGCTTTTTATGCGTATATTTTATATTGTGTTTCTCACACTTGAGCACCGCGTCGCCTGCACTTATGTTATTTATTATGTTATTATCTGCATATGTAACTTTTTGAAAATAATAGAAAAATAACCACAGAAACCATTGTCAGTAATTTTTATTTAGTTTCTGCACTCATATTTGTATGAAAGATTACCAGAGTGTGTAGGCACCACTTGGTGTTTATTGTAATTGTAATTTATATAGCGCTTACTACCCCTGACGGGACATCGAAGGGCTTGTTCGGCGAGTAGCACGCTACTCTGGAACCCATAAAGGATTAGTGTTGAATTAGTATAGTGAAATATGAAAGTAATTTGAGTGGTGGATATTAGTTATTTGGAGTGAGAAGGATAGCGGAGGGATAGAAGAGGGAAAAAGTTTTGCATTTATATAGCGCTTGTTAACCCTGATGGGGTGTTGAAGCGCTTTTTTGGCCAGTAGCACGCTACTCCTGAACCCATAAAGGGTTAGTGTTGAATTAGTATAGTGAAATATGAAAGTAATTTGAGTGGTGGATATGTTATTCAGTTATTTGGATAGAGAAGGGTAGCGGCGGGATAGAAGAGGGAAAGAGTTTTGCATTTATGTAGCACTTGCTACACCTGATGGGGTGTTGAAGCGCTTTTTTGGCGAGTAGCACGCTACTCTGGAACCCATAAAGGATTAGTGTTGAATTAGTATAGTGAAATATGAAAGTAATTTGAGTGGTGGATATGTTAGTCAGTTATTTGGATTGAGATGGGTAGGGGAGGGATAGAAGAGGGAATAAGGTTTGCATTTATGTAGCGCTTGTTACCACTGATGGGGTGTTGAAGCGCTTTTTTGGCGAGTAGCACGCTACTCCGGAACTGTAGTGCACCAAATCTCATTCAGTACAACAGGTCACTTGAAAAGATGCGACGCCAAACCTGTTGTAAGACATAGGCAGGTACAAACACGTGCTCAGCAGCATAAGTATATTATGTAAAAATAAGAACTTTGCAAGAAGTGTTTTCTGGCTTTTTCACCCCATCAAGCCTAAGAGTTAGACCAGTGGGTAAATCAAAACACAAGTTCTCTCTATGAGGCATTTCCAACGACATGAACCCATGGTTGAAGATCCATCAGGATAGACCTCAACGCTACAATTCTATACAAGTAGGTTTTATTTACAAATGTATTCAAGCAGGCTTCTCTCCATTGGGAATTCACAATCAAATCTCTGAAACTACAAAGGTAGGTAGAAGTGATGTTTACAAGTTTCGCTGAAACGAATACTACCATTTTTCGGATAACATAGTACCAAGAAATCATTGGCATCAAGGAGTCTTACGTTCAAGTAAGTCATCCAGGGTCAGCAAAAAATGCTACTGGTCTGTTTAGCAGCCAATGAAACTGCAACACATCTTGTTGTGTAGACATCATGGGACATTTCCTTGATGACAGAGAATGAAATAGTGTTTATGAATAATACATTGAATGGGGGCTTCCCCGAACTGATGGAAGAGGGTTGCCAATATTTTTCTGAAAAGAGTCCCACGGTGGACACTGTTTGCATATAAATAGTACAGATCCTGGTCCCCATGAGCATAGAATGGGTTGTCCTTATGATAATATATACTAATTTCAGCTACACCACTTCCCACCACCACAACCAGTGTGTTGGAAGTCAAAAAGAGCAATATTTCTTCCACCATATAGCGCAGAAAACCAGAAATGCGATAGACTGTATTTCAGTGACCTATTTTATTTGAAGTTCATGCAGATATTTTCTTTCTGCCTCTGCCCCATGAAAGATCTTAATCATCCCATTCGACAGCACCTTTCGTCTTGCCAGCTGCATTAATATAGCCTGAGCTCCCTCTGCTTTATATACAGGAATTAGTAATCTCAATTCCTTACAACACCTTGAAGTCTCAAAAGTCATTTCCAGTAAGACCTGAAAACTGAAACCCTCTGGAGATCCTGAAGCTTCATTGTTTTATCACTTGCAAAAGAACCTTTTCTCGAACTCTAAAGTCTCTAAAGTTCACTAACAGTGAGCGTGGCCATGCGGCATTGGCAAACTCCATGAATTGGACATGATGCGCTCTTATAATCAAGAGGCTTTTTTTAAACTCCGGAAGAACATCAGTTCTAATTAAGCTTTCTATAACTTCTACTGTTGAGGATGCCAATTCTATTCTTCCGGGGATACCCACAAAACGCCGATTCGATCTCCTTAAGCGGTTTTGATGGTCTTCCAGTTGGAAGTATAATTGAGTTAATCTCCTTAGCTTTAAAGATATTTTCTTGACTTGTATAAGCAAGAGTCTTTGCAAAGTCAATCATATCTTTTACAGCCTTAGTTGGTTCTGTAGTTGCAGCAGAGGCTTGAGACACCTGGCACGGCTAATGAGATACAGGTACTTGAGGTGAGCTAGGTGCTGATTGAAGCACTTCGTTATCTAAATTCCTGGCCTTGCTGAGCCCCTGACTGGACTGGCTATTGTCTCTCCCCGCGTCTCCACTCAACTCCAGCCAGAGGCGCAACTAGAGCCAACTCTCGGGGGGGGGGGGGGGGGGGGGTAATAAAAATTTCGGGGGGAGGGGGGCAATTCTTCCAGCAATAGGCAGAGTGGAGATGCAGGGGCTCTAAGAAGGGGTGAAAAAACAACAAAGCCTCGTTAACAAGTAAATGGTCTTTTAAAGACCTGTGAAGTACTCGGGTCCGGTGGCAATAAGACGGACACCAGACCAGCCAGCCTACAGCAACTCAAAAACTGTCTGTCTGTGTGCCCGGGAAGCTGTCTCAGCCCGGGCTGACACACACGATGGGGGTGGGGTGGGGGAGGGGCTGAAGCCCTTGAGCCCAATGGGCGTTGCGCGCCTGACTCCAGCTCTAGCAGCTCTGAATTGGGGGAGGCACCTCTGTTTTAAGCGGGTTAGCACCTCCATTCACCTCCTCCAACTGCTAATATCTCTTTGTTGCACACAGTCCTCCTCTTACCCTCCATATGCAGTATAGAGGGGAAGAGACAGCATCTGATTACTAACACACAACCAGATCTTTGTCAAGTCTATAGCAGGGCTTTGACCAAACTTTGCCCGAGAGGCGCTCCTTGCCTCTTTTCTTTAATGTCCATAGTGTCCTTTAGCATCCATATCACATCTCTCGAATCCAGCTGAGAGCAGATATTTGACCTCCCTGGCGCGAGGGGCCATTTTTCCATTGTCCGTTCGGCGTCAGGGTCAGTGGAGGGCAAATTTTTCTGTATTATACCGGCCACCCCTAAATTTCTAAAGGCGGGCGGTTTTGTGGTTGAAGGCAATTTAGAGGGTGGCCTCTTTCACACAGCGCGAGATTGCACTAATCCGAGTTGCACACTTGCTGGCTCTCTGATGAGGGGACTCTGTGGCCGCTCACAAGAGATAAAGTTGACATGCAGCATCTTAGCGCTACATCTCCACACAAGCACCCCTTCAGCCCTGCCGCGTCCTGATTAGTTCCCCATGTTTACAGTGAAGAGCTTGCGAGGCCTGAGCAAGCTGGGAAGTGCGCCAATATGGGCCCTCCTATTGTTAGGGTACTTCCAGGCTGGGCCCCGCAGTGGGCTGCATGCTAAGGGGGCTGCTTTCACAGCAGGATGGACTGCCTTGACCTAATAGCCTTGCCTCCATGACCTCATTCTAGTTGTGGCTTCCTACAGTGTGGGGCAAGTTTGAACGGTCTGATTTTGGTTTACAGTCCTGCTATGAAGATGTCTGCGCACAGTGAAAGGCAATAAAAAGGTTTAACGACATCAAGCTGTATATGTGTGAATCAGGGTTGGTAATTCCAAGAGATGACTCACATGCTAGACTAGACATAGGAGACGGTACAGTCCATAATCAATACAAGAAAGCTGAACTTCAGAATGCTACCAATAGCAGACTGCAGCAGCGCCAGTTATTTGCATAAACTTTGTTGCTGCTTTAGCACACTGAGTGGGTGGGTAACATTAAATCGAAGGATGAGGCCTGAGGTTAAACGACAGAACAAGACATATGAAAAGATGTAAAATTATAGAGTAAAAGAGACCATGATGTCATACCTTATTTATTTTAACTTTTGTAGTTTTATATAGCGCAAACCCGACTCAAGGGCATCGGGGCACTTTACATGAGCATGATTACATTACAGATGGTCAGAATCATTTTTAGGTCTCGCGCCTAGCGTTGCACTGCGCGAGACATTTAGTAGGTGAAAAACGGGGATTCAGCACTGACCCAGGAATCGCACACGCTCGTGCGTGTGCGATTCCTTTTGTGCTACCCCATTGGCCTTTATGTGCGTCTTTTTATAAAAGACTGCACGCAATTGGCCAAAGGCGGGCGCATTGCTCCGCCCATGGCCTATTGGTGTCTATTACGCGCACCAAAGGCCATGTGGTTTCAATTATCGTGCCCAGACACGGGCACGATAATTAAAACCACATGTTTCGCTGTGGGGCGCGCGCGCGCACCACTCGAGGGCGTGTTTTTTTTTTTTTACAATAGCGATCGCTTTCGCGATCGCTTTCACTGGCGCTTGTTTTTTTTTACCAACATTGCAATAGATGTCGAGTGGATAATGAAATGATGTGTGGAATGCCGGAGTTTATCTCAACCACTTTTAATTACTCTGGGACCGGATTTTGATCCCCAGTCACCACTGACTTGAACCCTGAGACTGATGGACCCCCAAACAGCACATTCTGACTTCGCTAGATTGTATCCTTGATGTATCTGCCGTACGTTGTGGGGCTTGGGAATTGTTTTAGCATTTTTCGTGTTGGAAACACGGCCGCTGACGCTACAGCTGGTAGACTCTGATTTAGTGAGCACCTGAACTTTCAGATTTGCATTTCAAGTCTATAGCAACCATAAAATAAAATGCTTCATAACATGGAACACATCACTAACAAGGAATGCATTCTAGACGTTAATGTAAATGATAGTGACATACTTGAAGTTGGAGTCTAACCGCACGCGTAACCAATATACTCGTAATTACGTTATTTTCCTAATTAAGGGGCAGCTGTTGGTACCGAAATTAGAAAGATCCCCAGAACCCAAGAATGCTCCCAAAAAACAATCACTTACCTTCCCAGACGCCTTAGTTTTGTCTCTGGGTGCAGAGTGACAAGCGTTATTCCACGTCCTTTTTTGATGTCTATGGCGATAACGGTGAGCGCGCGTGCTGTTCTCGTGAGTCTTACCGCTCATGAACATCAAAGAGATACGCTGAATGCCCGGTGTGACGTAATTCCAGGCGTGACTTCTACGGAGCGTTTCGTCATTGCGTTACAGCTTGACTTGAATTGTGTGACGTCACAATGCTCGCTAGGGGCGCCCTAGCTCCGGACCGGAAGAAGCAGTGCTCCCCTAAGGTCTCACCATGAGCTGCCCTGGCGGGCTGCCCCTCGTGCTTCTGGTCCTCCTGTCTGCCCCTCCGTGCCATGGGGCCACCAAGTTCAGCTCTCCACGAGTGCTGCTGCGCTACTGCAAGGAAGTGCGGGTCAGCATTATCCTCCGTGCCGGGAGCGCCTGCTACAGCTGGTGAGTGCCAGAATGGGGCGGACGCGCTGATACATTATTAAGGGGGTCGGCAAGGCTAATTAATCAGAAGGATTTTCAAAAGCCTTAAAAGTGACGACGTCACTGTTGACAGGGGTGCGGTATAGGGGAAGCATATAGACTAGTAAAACATTACCTACCAAACACGAAAGGTGGATCATCTACAAAAACATGCTTTTACGGCTATATAAACAGGGCATGAATAATGTACTTTTATTGGAGGTCAACTCGAAGGTGTTCGTTCATAAAAGGAAATTAGAGCACTGAATGGGAAGGTATACAGTATCACTCAGCACCACCACCACAGCATCTCTCAGCACCACCACAGCATCACTCAGCACCACCACACCACCACTCGGCACCACCACAGCATCACTCAGCACCACCACACCACCACTCAGCACCACCACAGCACCACTCAGCACCCCCACAGCACCACCACAGCATCACTCAGCACCACCACACCACCACTCAGCACCATCACACCACCACTCAGCACCACTAAGCACCACCACAGCACCACCACAGCATCACTCAGCACCACCACAGCATCACTCAGCACCACCACATGCAACACTGCTGGGTGTTGCATTATTTAGCAATGCCAATAGCTCAAACTTTAATAATGCGAGACCTATTGCATTGCAAATGCTTGTTTTGTTTAGGCACCGGGAGCGATCTAAGTGATTTTTGCAGAATTAAATGATGTTGAGGAAACGCTTGGACTCAGACCTGGTTCCCCAGTTCCAAAATGGCGGCTCTAGCCGTTAGGCCACATCTCCTGCTTGTGTCGAAAATGCTCTGATTGGATTCTCTGATCGGAACAGAAGAGGGACGGGGTGGGTTTCAGATTGACAAAGCGATGCCGCATTAACTAAGGCAGCTTCAGAGCCCTGAGGTAAGAATAAAAGAAGGGCGCTTGAGGGCAAAGGGTGAGGCTGAAAGACAGGACTGAAGATGGTGGGGGAAAAAGAGCAGGGTGAGGAAAAAAATGATGGAAAAGTGATTTAGCATTTTGGCTTAAAGAGGAGCCATTCCCTTAAGGAAGGTGATGACGGCTCATAGCATCCTCCCTACAACTTCGGTCAGTAGTGACCAAAAGGATGTGACTTAAAAATAAACAATTTGTATAGTTGGACAGGATTGTGGCTGCATGGCAGAAGACAAAATATATGCTTGTACGATTGAGCTTTTAAATAGGCAATTAACTTCACTGCATGGATAAATAGAAGATATTTTTCAGGTGATGGATGCTGCAGTTTTCCACCCATTGCAACAAAGTAATTGAGTGCATTGACCTTTACCCTCATCGCCCTTCCTCCGACCCTTACAAAGAAATAAAACGATTTTTAAAAAACGTTGGTTTTATTCTACAGCTCTGCTTTTCAAGTGATGTCAGCACTTGGGACCTCCTAAACTCTGAACAGCTTATCATTTGCTTAGGGCTGCACCTTGTCTAATCTACATCTGAAGTTTGTGGGGCTAATTTACGGTGTTCAGCTACTTAGTGACCCTCATATACGGACATCAGATTAAGGGGGCGAACTCAAATTACGCCTGTTATTTATTTCAAAGTGGTAAGGCCTACACATTACTTAATTTCTTTTTGCACTATATTGAATTTGCTGTTGGTGCAGCTTGATTGCACTTAGTGCACATTGTTGTCGGTTTGTTCCCTATCCCAGCTGTAAAACAGTTGTTTGTTCCCGCATTTTCAGAAATTGTATCCCTCAAACACAACACCACGTTGAGAGGTCCAAAAAGCACAGTATTCACTGCCATGCAACGCTTTCTTTAGGAAAAACCCACATGAACAGGTTTCTCAACAGATTATTTGTATTTTATTCAGTAAATTAATTATGTCTTCCTGGAAAGAAAAATAAACTTCTGTTTATGTGGATCATGGATGCTGTTTTTCAAGAGAAGTTCAGTGACACGAGGTAGTGCTTATGTTATAACTTGAAAAATGCCTCTCAGGATCCTTTCCCACCCAGCACAAAAGTATGGTCCGGCGTCTCCAGACTAAAAGATGAATGTGCCCCCTGACAAAAAGCGTCTTGAGTTTTGTTTTCAGTTTCTATTGCTGCAGCAAGGGGGTTTCACTGAAAGAATGACCTCTGGCTTCTTTAGACAGGTGGTATGAATATCACCCTTGGTTACATGTTCAGTCCTGGTGTTATGTACGACCTCTTTGTCACCTGTCCATCTGTCTGAGGGTTCCTCCTCTTTCACAGGCTTTATGGCAAGGATGGTCTTTGGCTGGCACACTTCCTTTGAACTTCTGCAGTAACATCATCTACGTTGGACCACTCGCCTCCACACTCTTAACATGTATACAACAAACTGCTGGGTGCTTCTCCATATGAGTATCCAGACACTGCACTAACCAGATACTATATTCCCTTGCAGGGAAAAAGCAAGAAAGGTAAACAATTTACTGTGGGAAGTCTGAAGAACATAAATGTTCTTTCACATGCCTTTTAAACAAGGTGAAAGAGAAGAGAGAGACAAGCGATTCTCCAACAGGAGAAAGTTTCATAGCGTGGGTGCCAAAAGAGCCAATGACCAAAACTTGGACGGGGCAAAGGGTGGTTGAGGACAAGTGAGCATGGCAAGCGAGGCAGAGTGAACATTTCTGACTGCTTTGTATTGTGTAATTGGACTTAAAGACACTGCCCAGGAAGTTAAATTGAAATCAAAGCCAATGAAGAGAGCACAAATCATGAATAGTATCTCCAAAATACTTGAGACCAAAGTGTACACGGTCGGAGGAATGCAGAATAGATTGAATTGGCAATAATCCATATATTACAGAAAACCAAGATAAAAAGGAACAGCAGTATGAAAACAGGGTAAGAGAAATGTTTGAAGAAAAAGTTCAGTTGTTGCAAAAAGTAAAAGGTATCTAACGTGCTTAATATTATATAGCTCAAACCAACAAACACATGTAAAAGTGGTAATTTGGTTATGAAAAAAAGGGAATTTAAGATATCACCAAGGTTTTAGACTGTTACTCTTGGTGTGACAAAAAGTAGGAGGAATTAAAATGAAGAAGGTTAATTAAAGGATAAGTCCGCGGCCTGTGGCCTGACACTAACTTAATCAGTCGCCAGGCACAACCTCGACTGCGATCTGGTGCAGGTCCAGGGTGGCGCCAGGATGACACATAGACGGTCTGACTAGATGTGCACACTGTTGCACACCCTAGGTTGGCTCACAGTAGTCACAGGGTTCTGGGCACTGGCAGCAGTGCAGGACAGGGCAGTGATGTTGGAGTTGTCAAGATTGCACTAACCTGGCAATCTGGATCCAACTGGAGCAATGCCAGTATCCACACTTCCCTGAACCCACTGGTGGCCATGCAGAGGATATCTATAATGGTGAGCACTAGATCCAGGGAAAGTGGAATGGGACAAGAGAGAGAGAGAAAGAAATATCTTCACTCTGCCTTTTCATACTGATGAGCTCATCCGCCACTGCATTGACAAGATATAACTCTTTTAGGATTTGATCAATTATATTGTAGTTTACTATTTCTACTTTAACTCCTATAACATAATGAAGACCCCTACGCGCGTGCCAGTTCAAGCTCACTAGAACAGGAGCATTATAAGTAAATGTGATAGGCACACTGTAATTACTGCAATGCCATTTGTCTCAGCCTACCTAAATATCTTCTCAATTATCTCTAGGTAATCCAGAATGCAGCAGCCCATCTTATCATGAAAATTAGGAAATTATGTCAAATGTCTCATCTTCGCTCCCTCAATCGACTCCCCTTGGAAAACTCAGTATTTTTAAAGCCATATGCATTTGCCATCATGCTTTCCACAGGGCAGGATCTAAATACAAACAGGAACGTTTTGTCAGTTACACTCCCACTAGTTGTTTTCGCTCTGCTTCTTCCAATCTCCTCTTGATTCACCACATTGTCAAAGTCATACTTTCTGACAGCTAAAACCTGGCACAAACTATTGGCACCATCTCCCATAACAGTTGGAGAAAACATCTTGAAACTCACTTATTCTCAGATTAACACTCCTTGCCCTTTTTTCTCTGCTACATTAAGTTTCTTAGTGCCAGGGCACCCTAGGTTGCGTAGCAGCAGCGCTCTAGAAGTACACAGTTCATTCATTCATTCACATCTCTGCAACTGTCATCAATAGAGTTATGGTTTATAAGACTTCTCCACTCTTGTTTACTTTCATGTTCATGCCACTTTACTATGTTGTTTACTTCCTATCCTGTTTGCTCCTGGTGTCTACAGTGATGTTTGTATCGCTGTGATATTCTGCAGGATTTACATCACAGCCTATTTGCTAAAGCAGGAAGCTACAAACTTGCACAGTACATATACTATTGTACTATACCTGCTATATAGATGGTACATCAAAATGATGTTCCCTCATCAGCTAGAAAACCAGTTCACCATATTATTCATGCTTCTTTTATTATGTCAGTCGTCCCTGGCAGTGTCTTGCACTCTTTCTTCAATGCCCAATAGCCCAGCTTTGGTCTACCTTGTGGCATTGATATTTTGTATGACTACAAGGAAGCTGAATGGATCACAGCTCCTTCTTCCTCCCCCCTCTTGATTAGATATTACCTTGTGGCAAAACATATCATTAGTCCAGGGTAGTGTCGTACAGTTCATACTTTCTCAGCGAAACTGTGTGTTTGTTTGACAACATAAACGTACAAACTGTGCAAGACTGAGTCCACGCACACCATCAGGAGATTTTGGCCTGAGTCCTGGTTAGCTTACAGTGCGCCATCTATACCCCTAATCTAGCAAGATCAAAGGTGGTATGTGCAACCTCAGAACATGACAACCCCAACTTCCCTAGGAGATTGTGGAAACAGATCTAAAACCCTTTCGTTTGGTAACTCATGCATGCCCAAAGGGAGACACAAGAAATACTCGAATTGGCATGTCAAAATTTATTGAAGCATTAAGATTCTTGTGTAAAATAAAAATCACAAGAATGGTAAAGAAAATGAACAGTTCAACCATTGTGCTGTTACATAGATTATATGCTTGCATATAAGTACAATTATATCTGTGCTCCTAACTAGCACTCCCTATCCTAGTGTGCCTAAGGTGGGTAACTTTGCCAGAATCCCTGTAGGGTGATCTAACTCCCCAGTTACCTGTGAGTATGTTTCATCTGGGAGCCTGTTTTGGTGTAGAGCTGGGCACCATGCTTCTCAGGAGGTAAACAGGATTCAGCTGGGCTGGAAATCCGGTATTTGGAGACCTTGACAGTGTCAGCGAAATGCTCTTGTAACTACACAAAGGAGTGATGTCGTTTATATGATAAACTACACCCATGTTGCTATGCCGAAGTCCCAGTCAGGCTGTCGTTATGGATTCTATCCCGACAAAGCTGTCGCAGAGCAAACAATAACAAACAACAACATTTTGCAAAGTGAACTTTAGCTGTCGTACAGAATGTTCAAGGCTCTGATAATATGCCTACGAAGATGTGCAAATATAAGCAAAGTTATTTCATGGAACTTAATTCATGCAAGTACGCAAGTACATGGTTGTCAAATATCAACATTCAAGAAAAGATGTCAACTTTACACGTGAACATGTAAAATGGTGGTGTTCCTGCCTGGACCTAATGTAACCACATAACAGTAAAGCTGTGGAGACAATTGAGATTTAGGCTTGATTTGGCCTCTCTAATCCTTCCTGGTTCCAAAGGAAATGGAGAAGCTAAAAAGAAAATTATTTTTGTTGAGGCGAAGGAAGGGTGTGGTCACGCATCCCCTAGTGGCCCTTAAGCAAGTAGGAAGGTATACAGACACCCTGTCTGAAAAAGGTGGGAATGTAAAATAGATATGGGTAGCAGCTGCATATAAATGTCCTGAAACCTGAAAGAAGAGAGGCGTCTAAGAAACTGGATCGTGTATGAAGTGAACAGTATAGGCTCAAGAAAAAGTCCTTAGGATCACTATAAGATACTGACGTACAGAGACTTTTAATGAGAACAGTCATCCTGATAATTGGAAGAAACTCAGTTGGGAGCAGTATCAGAATTGGTACAGCTCAGGAGTGTGGTGGAAAGTCAACCTCCTATGTCCTTTTACTACAATCTGAACAGACATTATAAATAATTCTCACCTAAATCACAGAAGTGGAGATCCGGAGGATGTGGGGATGAAAAGTCGAGATACAGCATAAAAAATGCCCTTGTTTGGAGGAAATGATGAAATATGAGCAAGAGGGATATATTTGAATAAAGTGATAACAAGCACAATTATTTCTGTGCGTGTGTGTGTGTTATATTAAAAAAAACACCTAAGAGCACGTACCTGACGATGTCTAGGAATGTACAATCCTACTTGCTGATTTTCAGGACCACTAGAAAAATGTACACATCAAGAACACTGTTAACCAGGTCACAATAAGAACTCAACAAGAGATGGGGGTTCCCTAATGGTTGGTGGAGGACGTCTAATCAAGATGTCAGGACCAATATGTTGCAAAAGCAAACCACACTAAACAAAAGAGGAACAGAACAGTGTAATTTGTAGCAGTTTTGGAGAGGAATCGAGTGACAGCTGAACAACCGAAGAGCAATGGACACAAATGCCAGGCGTGGAATCCCACTGAAGTTGGAGTTGAGCCTTAGGTGACTTGGAAACAGAAATTTTGCATCTCATAAGAGCTTCTTCCATGCTAGTTTTGGAAGCACCACTACTCTAATTATCCTTTTATATGGTCCTATATTGCCACCTTGGATTGCCAGCTCACAACAAAGTGATGGAAGGCATGTTTATATGAATCTTAGCCATTTGCAATTGTTTGGCCCACATTCCACTCCATTTTTTTCATCCAAGGCACCACTAAAGAGCGAGACCAGGCCTATCTGCCTTGGTCCTGCTCCAATAGGGACAGTCCTGTTGAAACTGCTAGGCCAGGTCCTCTCCAGAAGTCAAAACAAGCAACCACAGACAGTTTCAACCTACTTAGGTCTCATCAGTGAGGAATAGTTTGAGTTCTGTGGCACAGCGAGCACAGAGTCCACTTCTGGGCATACCCTTCAGACTTCTGGTGTCAACTGCAACAAACATCATCTTGGATTTGGCCACACTAGGAGATGCAGAAGTTGGAGGGCAGCAAGTTTTGCTTCCTCCCCTCACTTTTTCTGCTTCCTGAATCTTTTGAGGTGGTCCATTTCCCTACAGGGGATGGACTATACAGTGGAACATAGACCTGGGAGTAACCATGCCAATGCAGATGAACTCTCCAGATATTTCCACTTAGAACATGAAGACTCAACTGGTCAAGGTTAGTTTAATGTCCTGACGTTTGGGGGGGGTTGTGTAGGAGAGTAGAATCTGCTTCTTATAGTTACCCCCACTTTTTGCTGATGTTTCACTGTTTTTCGACTTAGCCAGACTGAGGCCCTGCTAATCAGGACCCCAGTCTATCTGCTTTCTACTCTAAATTGATTGTATGTACTTTAGGTACACTCCAGATTGGATTCTGGGGTACCCTTGTGAGTCCCTAGTATATGGTATACTATGTACCCAGGGCATAGGTACCCCAGAGGCCTACCAGGGGCTGCAGCATGTATTGTGCCACCCCTGGGAAGCCTTTTAAAATGACACAACAGGTCTGCTACAGCAGCCTGTGTAAGGTGGTGTATCCACACCTTACAGAGATGTAGGTTCCCTATATCTCTCCATATCACTGCACATGTAAAACTATCAGTCACCCCTATGGCAGACCTTAACAATCCTGAAGGCAGTGTGCTGGGTTTCGTGTGAGAGGGTGCCCATGCATGAGCAGAGCCCCTCTGCAGCTTTCGGAATCTTCATTCCGGGGTTGTTTGTGATGCAGCCAGACCATATACTCTTAAGTGCATTATAACCTCGCAGTAAATGCTAACTTGAGAATGGCTGCATGGAAATATGTCATGTTTGGTGTCAAAAACCTTGGAATCATACCTCCACTCCAGTAACTGGGGTGGGAGGTATGATTCCACCCTACTAGAGGTTGAGTTCGAGTTCTATCGCCGGGCCGGTGTCCCACCTATCACCGCTGCTTCACAACACTGAATGCTGTCCCATGTGACCTCTGTGAGCGAGGTGAAACTTGCAAATGCCTGACCTGAAGAACGGGACATCCCAAGAGAATGAAGTGAAGTTGGGAGAGTGGGGTGATGAATAGGGAAAGATGTACCAAGGTATAAGATTGTACAGGTATAGAAGGTTCAGGGTGAATGTAGTAGTTGACACTGGTAGTGCTGTTTTAATTGGGTGTTTCGTTAATGTTATTTTGCTTCTTTCTTTCTTCCTTTCTTTCTTTCCTATTTGCATCTTCAATCAAGACTAAGGTACTGTGAACTTTATTTTCTTTTCTCAACTGCTCGACTGCTCGGCGATTCAATTTTAAAATTAAAGACTCACCGAGATCACCGTTCCTCACGAGGAAATCTCGAGCCTTCATTGCCTCGCGGATATTCTCTACCCTTGCTTTGATGACGCATGCAAGTCTGAAGCTCCCTAGCAAACTTTGACTTACGGAAGCAGCGTCTGACGTTGTCATCACTGGGAGCTTGTGAGAACTCTGTGGGAGCGTTGCTAAGCAACACTAATCGCCGCTCTCACTCCGTAGTGAAATGCTGCTCAGCGCTTTGACATTAATCCTCCACCGGCTTCTGTGATACCGTTTCTCTTTCCTCACTTAAACCAACCTGAGCCTGTTGATATCAAAGAGTTGTTGGCGCCACTCCTCGCTTTGTATTACTTTCCATCGTTGTCTGGAAAAGCGAGCCCCGCCACACGCTGACGGGCACAGCATCTATTTAATTTACAATGAAGCCCGTTTTATGCTGACGGGCACAGCTTTGTTTAAATTACAACGAGGACCATTTTATGGGCACAGCATCTATTTAATTTATAATAAAGCCCGTTTTACGCTGATGGGCACAGCTTTGTTCAAATTATAATGAGGTTCATTTAACTCTGATGGTCACATCCTTTATTTGATTTGTCACCAAGCTCATCCAACGCTGATGGGCACAGCTTATCTCTGAGTTTCTTTATCTATTTAATTAAAACAAAGTTCTTCCCACGCTGATGGGCACAGCAATAATTTAAATTATAGTGAGGCCTGTCTAACGCTGATGGGCACAGCATTTCATTGTGGCACTTTACACATCGTGTCACATTGTCGCAATTCCTTGTTGATATTTAATTCACTTACTTACCTTGTATTTCACGCTGACGGGCACAGCTTGCCATATTGCCTGTCTCATACTTCCATTTGTATTTGCGACCATATCCTATTTACATACTTACCTTGTTTTTCACGCTGACGGGCACAGCTTGCCATACTGCCTGTCTTCTACTATTGAGCTTCACGGTGATGGGCACACTATTTTAAATGTACCTCCGCTCCTAATATTACAGTACCATCACATTACTTTCTTCGGTGACTGGCACACCTTTCGCAAAAATGCAAAACGTCCCTCCTCCACCCTTCTTTCTATCAAATCCAGGCGAGCCTTCCATCCGCTAGTCAAAATGGAAGAAGGTCTTCCTCAACTACGCTAGGGTGTGCGGAGTGTCATTAAGCGCAGAAAGGAAGTCAGCCTTATTTTACACTGCCTAGGCCCCGAGGGGCAAGAAGTTTTTGAACATCTACTGACCTTGATTTCTCTGAATCCAACAGCCTTAATGAATTTGAAATCTGCTTGAAGAAACTTGACAAACATTATCTCCCCAAGGTCAGCACCATCCTAGAACGTTATCACTTTGGGAAACGCCTACAACAACCTAAAGAGTCCGTTGAGGTTTATGTTACTCAATTGCGCAAGCTGGCCTCCACTTGAAAATTTGAAGGCGCACTTGAAGAACGTATACGTGACCAATTTATGCTAGGTTGCGCAATAGAAAAGGTGAAAGATGAACTGTGGCAAAAGGACGATCCCAAACTTGATGAAGTCATCCTCTTTGCCGAACGCATTGAACACTCTCTTGCTTGCGTGGAAGTCATGAAAAAAGAAAACGGCACTCTTAACTTAACTAATGATAAAGTGCAAGTTGTAACTAAGCCTAAGACTTTTAAGCAAAATAAATCTCAGTCTTCATGGTCTAAAAAACCTTTTACTGGGAAATGTTACCGCTGTGATAGTGCTGGTCATCTGGCCAATGACAAGTCGTGCCCTGCTTTGAATTCGAAATGTCTCAAATGTGGTAGAGTTGGTCACGTAGCGAAAGCCTGCAGAGTGTCTAAATTTAAGAAGAACAAGCGAGTGAAGGAAGTGTGGATTCAAAATGAGTCTGACTCTGACCCAGACGAGTTACATGTGGAGAGGTCTTGACTCAAACTTCTTTGAACACGTGCAAAAATCCCATTGACAGTGTCCGAATAAATGGTCATCCAGTTAAAATGCTCTTTGACTCCGGGGCAAAAATAACTCTAGTACCTAAGTGTTTTTATGACTCAACCTTATTGGGTAAGGTGAAGGTGTTCAAGCCTGACATTAGGCCGCTTGCTTATGGTGGTCAACCTATCAAGTTGTTTGGATACTTTGAGGGTGACATAGAATTCAAGAATAAACTAACTGCTGGAAAAATCTACATCTCCTCCAGGGGTGACAGTATAATAAGTTGGGTTCACCAGGCAGATCTTGGAGTCATGTTAATTCCAGGTAGAGATCCTTGTATAGTCTTGAAGGAAGACCTGTGTTCATCACCCCTTGATCCTCTTAGTACACCTGAACCATCCAAAGTTGCTCAAGTCGACGATCTACGGAGTGAATTCGGACAAGTTTTCAGTGAAAAACTAGGTTGTTTGTCTGGTTATACACATAAGATTTCTTTGAAACCTGATGCCATTCCCTGTTACTTGCAAGGTGCGTAGTGTACCATTGGCCATGAGGGAGTCTATGCAGAAAGAACTGCAGAAGTTACTAAAAGAGGGAATTATTGTCAGAACTGAGGCGAGTGAGTGGTTGGCTCCCGTGGTACTTGCACGTAAAGCCTCTGGTGAGGTGAGGCTTTGTGTGGACTTGCGCGCACTCAATCGCGCTGTCGTGGCTGACAAGTACCCTCTCCCAAATATTGCAGAAATGCTGACACAATTAGGCGGAGCTGAGATCTTCTCCACGTTGGATCTCAGGGCCGCATATCACCAGATTAAAATTGACCCTAACTCGATGAACCTCACTGCATTTATAACACCATTTGGCACTTTCAAATTTACAAGACTTCCTTTCGGTCTGAATTCTGCAGCCTCTGTATTCCAGAGAGCTATGGAAGATGTTTTACATGGGCTACCTGGTGTCAAGATTTACCAAGATGATGTACTGGTATATGGGTCTTCACAAGAGATATATGATGAGAGACTCAGAGCCGTTCTGAAGCGCTTCAAGTCTCGCGGTTTGACCCTGCGTGAGAACAAATGTAAATTCAACCTCACAGAAATCGACTATTTGGGGCACAAATTGTCTAAAGAGGGTGTCAAACCTAGAGATCATTTAGTGACGACTATCGAGAACCTTCCTGTGCCCCAATCCAGGGATGAGTTAGTCACCTTTCTCGGCATGGCCGAATATTACAACAAGTTTGTTCCACAATTTGCTTCTCGTACTTTCACCCTTAGGGCTCTTTTCAAGAAGGGTGTGAGGTTCATCTGGTCACCACAGTGCCAAGCAGAATTTGATGACATAAAGGGTGCTTTGAGTGAGGCTCCCTCTCTCAAGAGTTTTGACACTTCTGCCATTTCCATCCTCATCACTGATGCTAGCTCCAAGGGTCTCGGGGCTGTTCTTAAACAAGTGAAGGATGGTCAGGAGATAACTGTCATGTTTTTGTCACGGGCGCTGGTGGGGCCTGAAATACAATACTCTGTTATAGAGAAAGAAACTCTTTGCATCTTTTGTGCAATTAAGAAACTTAAAAAGTTTCTCTGGGGAAGTTCATTCACTGTACAGTCTGATCACAAACCTTTGAAGGATTTGTTCACTAAAAAGAGTCTTGATGCTGTATCCTCAAGAATCGCCAGGTGGATTGTCGCACTCCAAGACTATGATTTTGTTGTACATCACATTCCTGGTGCTCAGAACAAAGTCTCAGATAGTCTTTTTCGCCTTGTCAGGAGTGACTCTATTCACACTCTTGACATCTCTGGGGCCTCGTGGGAGGACGAAGATTACAAAGTGTGTGAGGTCACGGCTGGAGTCTTGAGTGAGGGAGAGTGGAAGTCTGCCATTGAAAGCGATCCCATTATTCTTGAGGTCTGCAAGTTAGTGATTAATGGTTGGGGAAGTGGCATTAAAAGCTTGAGTGAGGAGACACGAACATTTTGGAATGTGTGTCATGAGCTGTCTGTCTCCTCTGGGTTGCTTTAGAGAGGTACCAAGCTTGTTCCACCCCTCCCTATCAGACTTAAAATCGTGCAACAAGCACACCAGGGGCACCAGGGCATCTCCAAGACAAAAGAAAGGATTTGTTTGCTCTTTTGGTGGCCAGGAATTGATCTCTTCGTTGAGCGCATGGTGAGAGATTGTTCTGAGTGTAATGCCTCTGACAAGGTCTATAATACTAGAGTTCAACCTATGGTAGTGCGTGAGGCCCCTGTTCGTTGTTGGCAAGATGTGGCATTGGATCTTTTGGGTCCCATTACTAGTAGCTCTGGTCAATCATATGTTCTAGTATTAATGGACATGTTCTCCAGGTGGCCGGAGATTAAGATCACTCACAGTATTGAAACTAAGGACGTCACCAAGTTCCTTGATGAAGTGTTCTCCCGAGAGGGATTCCCAGACTGTCTTCTTACCGACAATGGAGTTCAACTGGTCTCGAGAGAGATGGAGGAGTTTTTGTCTAAAAAGGGGGTAAAACATAAGATGTGCGCCCTCTACCATCCCGAGACCAATGGCATGGTGGAAAGGTTTAACCGAGTGTTAAAAGAATCCATCCAACTACCCAAAGCTCAAAACAAAGACTGGAAGTCTGAGGTTGTGGAACGAGTTACCATCTACCATCTCACTCCTCATTCTACCACGAGTAAAGTTCCCTTTGAGCTCTTTCGTGGGCGGAAGCCTAATACCCTGTTGTTCCAAGCATGGATGAGAGACAAAAGTGCGAGTGTTGATCTGGATGCTTGTCCTACTGCAGGTCCTAGCATGGCTTCCTCTGGCATGGGTCCTGGTGTAACGTCCTGGCAAGCAGGGCAGGAATTAAAGATTGCGAAAAGGAAAGAGTATTTTGACGCCAGACACGCTGTCACTCACACTTGTGTGAAAGTAGGAGACAGGGTGCGAGTACGTCTTCCGCAGAGGGGTGTTGGAGTCTCCAAATTCTCCTCTCCTTATGTGGTAAAGAAACTTTTTCAGAATGCTGTTAAGTTGGATGATGGTTGCATCTGGAACTTAAATAGAATTGCTCCCATGCGCAGCAAAATTTACCCTGGGTTGATTGATCATGCCGAAGAATTTCCTGCTTTGCGAAGGAGTTCTCGTGCTGGAAAGATTCTGGTGAAATTGCATGATTTTGTTCTTCGTTAATGTTATTTTGCTTCTTTCTTTCTTTCTTCCTTTCTTTTTTTCTTTCCTAACTCTCCTCTTTTCCTGATCTTTTTCTTTGCTCTTCTAATGTAAAGGGGGAAGGTGTGTAATGACCTGCGTGTCATTATGATCTGTGCAGAAGGGTTCTTGGTTCTAGAGCCTTCTTCGTGTTCAAGTTTCCTTAGAATTCCCACAGGTCAGTTGCTGCTGGCGCTGTGTGGATAGGACGTTATTCCGAAGATACTTTAATTAAATCTACTTCTGTTGAACTTCACCCGGTGTACCAGCTTTATTACAGTGTTCTGACGGAAACCAGCCTGTTTTGGAGAAAGTAAGTTGTGAGAGTTTCAATACTGGAAGAATTGTGAAAGAAAGATTCATGCTGTTATGCTAAGTACAGACATGCCAACATTTTAGGGCAGGGAAGTGGGAGATTTTAAAAGTCTCCCGCCTGAATCAGGTCTATTGGCATGTATGTAATTAGGTAGGGCAAGAGGGAATTGGGGGATAAGGAAAGATACAAAACTTCTGAAGTATGGGATCTTAGGTTCTTCACTAACTGTAAGAACATCCTGTGTCACTCATCAGAAGCTCTCGCAAATTTTAGCTATGCATGGTTTCAATTATGGGGTCTTTCCACTATATTAGTTTTTTTTCTTTTTTCGATCCTAGTAACATCGAAAGTCATCCAAAATCCTTGCCAGTCAGTGCCATTGTAAATTCTTTTGGCCTCAGTAACATATTGTAAAAGCACCACAACACTTTCTGGATATTGGGGAAAGGAAAGGCCTAACAAGCATCAGCAAAGCCAACATATCTGGTGTTGACTACCACTCTATTGGCTTTGCCTTTTTAAAAATGGTTTTTGTAAAGCTTTATAACAAAACATTAAAAAATTGCTGCCCATGCATGCACATGAGAACGGACACTCAGGCTGAAGTATTTGAATATTTTAGTAATAACATTTACAAAAACTGTCAATGATGGCTGAACTTGCATACACGTGCAGCCATTTTAGAATGGGATCTGCACTTAAGGGTGGCCATTTTGGAATGCGTTATAGGTCCTTTTTCATACATGGCAGCCAACAGTAGTGCATGCACGGGACGCTGCACTCTTCAAATGGTGGCAATGGCCTTGTAGCAGTTTCTAGAAAGCTACAAAACAGTGTCAACTATTAAAATAAATATTTAAAAAAAGAAAAGAAAAATGATTAAAAAACACACCCAGTCGCCCCACATGTCTCTGGTACTTAAATTACGTTTCTCTATAGGTGACAACGTTGTGCTTTGGCAGAATGCTGTCACTCACAGAGAAGGGAACAAATGATCAAGTGAACATACCCATTGTCCGTGCTGTATCCTGTCGTGAGCTGAAGCTAAATGTGAAGGACAGTTGAACTGACCAATGAATGAAGAGGACTGACTGAAAGCTCCTATATGTAAGTATAGATAAATAATACATTTTAGGAAAATCAAAATGGCAAAAGGTTTTGCCTAACGCCAGACCTAAAAATAATCATCTGCAGAAGCCCCAGCTGGTTAAGTATCTTTCCCCTTGCTCGTAAAAATATCATTCACTTTCTTAAAACTGAAACTATCAGTGAATGAAGAAGGCTCCCTATACATGGTTTTATGAATGTTTTAACTTTTTTTATATATATATAACTCGCTGAGGTGAAATGTTCTGCTACGCTCAGGGCTTTAAGTGGGCCGGGTCTCACCGGGTCTGAGCACCGGCAGTTTTTAAAAGGGGCCTCAAAACAGGTCTCTATCGGGCTCTGTTTTGTGCCCTGGCACAGGCGGTCCGTTTCTTTCGGACTGCAGTGACAGCAGGCACATCGATGTGCGCATGCTCACACTGCTCTCTTCTCACTAGTGGAGAAGTTACGGCATGATGTCAAGCCAGGTGAGCGTTGTAGGGGAAGGGAAATCCTTTAAAGAAAGTCATTTTCTCTCTGGATTTCCCTTCTCTTTTGAAACTCGGGAGCAGCAACACTGTCCTGGTGTCACCGGGGCTCTAAGTGGAAGCTTTTTCAATATTATATACAAGCCATAGTTGCTGCTTATTTATCTAATGCAACTATCAACCATTGACAAAGCCAATAGTCCTCACTTGTGTAGGTATGATGTTACTTGTTGTATCATTTATCTAGATGCAATGACAGAAACAGCAAAATACAAGTCGGGTGGCACACTATGCTAAGCACAGGTTTTTTAGTTTAAGTGTTTTTAAGCCACGCCCTTAATTACATTGGCCACGCCCCTTTGAGAGGCCCTCCAGTATTTTCATCCCACTTAAAGCCCTGGCTACGCTCCCATTCAAACTATAGGAAACACCAGCATCCCTTTCTTGAACCTGATGGGAATGTGGTATTTTAGAAATTAATAGGAGCAGGGTAGATTTGTTGACACTTGGTCGACAGCTGCTTTGAAGGTGCACAGAATACTACAGTAATACGCAATTACGACTGTTATTCATGGCCTCATCAGCAAGCGCCTGTGCAAACGGAACTTTCTTCATTCTTTGCTTATGCTGTGGGCTAAGAGCCAAGTATAGCATAGTTTTTTTGTGAGTTGTCTATGTCAGTTACCTAAGCGCATGTCTGAGGTGCTTCAAACAGTCCCATGTTTGCTGCCGAAGAAATCGCATGAAATGTGGTCTGTCTGGGATATCCTGCCTAGTATAAATCTTAGCAAATGTGCATCTAAAGCTCGGCTATTAGCTAAACAAATTTGCTCTTCTATGCATAGATTTGATTAAGTTATAATTTGAAAATAGTTTTGCATGCGTAGTCAAAGTAAATACTTTGTAGTAAACGTGGTTAAAGCAATAGCTTAATATAGACTCAAAAAGCAACAGATATACAAAGGTACATCATCACAGCCCCCTCACCAAAGACCTGGTTCATCCCACTCCATGTCCTGCTCAGAACACTCATCAGTTTCACTCTGCACCTCATTGTATAATGAGAGGACACCATGGAAGCCAGATAGGGCCCCCAAAGGATAGCGAGTACCTCATACAGTGAGCCACACACTGATCGGACTCCTGGTTCTACAATATTGAGCTGATAACAACTACCAGACTAGTTGTGTTCTTGGGAAGGATAACAAGTGGCCGAAATCTGCATCCATCTCAGAAGCTTTTGTGGGGTCGGGGGTCAAAGATTTGCGTGGCCCGTATTGGGGTCCCATCTGAGAGACAGTTCACAATTTAAGGAAACAAGTAAGCTGGGGAAATGTGAGCATAGCAAAACAACAGCCTAACAAACAAGCATTTGCAATGCAATAGGTCTCGCATTTACGATATTTAAAAGTTATACATGAGTGCTGCAAATACCAAAACAAAAAAAACTGTCCCCATTTCTAAAGCTGGTGTCCCACCAGTGCTCTTTAGATTAATTAAGCAAAGAGTTCTCCCGAAGGGCTAATGCAAGCTATACAGTAAGGACACAGTAAAAGGTCCTGTCCTGATGGGAGGTTACAAAAGAAGACAGGGAGGTACCAAGGAGGTACCAAGGAGGGACTAATAAGCCTATTAACAAAGCAAAAGCCAACATTTACAAAGGACAGTCACAGCAGCCAATTGAAAAGATGGGTGGAGAGTGGGGGAGCTTCAAGTCCATACCTGAATACAGCATGCCTCGCAGAGCAGCGCATGCGATGCCCAGGCTCGACCTAAAAATGAATGTGTCCGTCTTTAACGGAACTGGTGCTCATGTAAAGCGCTCTGATACCTTCGGGTCTAGTTTGCGCTATATAAAACTCCACACCAAAAAAAAAATTGTGTTTGGCACCGCCTAGTTGTGTCATCACGTTATTTTGTAAACTTACATAGATGTTATAACAGGGACATGGGACCCCCAATAAGTCAGGAGTCTGGGACAAACAGCCCCGCTGATCCTTCCCTTGTGACAGCCCTGCAAAACCTATCACCCGGAGTTTATTCTGAGATCTCGGCGGCAGTGGTGCTTAACTCACTGAGATATCCTTTTGCCTTAATGTAAGATGTCTTTTTCTGTTTCCTTTCACAGTACATAGCTAGTAGTTACACCCACCATGTTAACGCCATATTTTTCCCGAGAGTGTCCTTGTGGATCCACAAAGGGTCCACCGGTTCTGTTGAACATGCATTGTTGTGTAACACTGGCTACACCGCCCTCTAAGTGGAACTCACATGGAAAAAGTAATCAGAAACCAATGCTTGTCTAGTCCCAGCAAGACACTGTGTTTCTTTGTGGATCTGTAAGTGGCAAAACTCTCGCTAGCGGTTTAAATGCATTTAACTTCTAGCACTTGTAAACTGTATTTGTTTTCTGTGCACTGAACCCCAAAGTATTCAATATTGCGTGGGGGGTATTTGAAAGTGAATAATTGAGGTAATAAAACTGCATTCTCTTGCTGCAGGATCCATTTGTCAACATCATAGCACTAGCTGCTAATGTAAGCTTCAGTTCTCTTGCCTGAGCCAAGATGTTCCTTTCTCAAAGTACCTCTGAGCAGTGGTGCAAGGGAGCCCTACATCAAAGAGGATGTGGCCTAACGGCTAGGGCGGTCGACCTCAAATCTGGGGAACCGGGTCCGAGTTTCGGCAACAACGCTCAACATCGTGTGATTCTGGGCAAATCACTTAATCTCCCCATGGCTAACAAAAAAAATGAATGTGTCCTTACGTAAAGCAACTGGTGCTCATGTAAAGCGCTCTGATACCCCAATACCTTCGGGTCAAGTTTGCGCTGTATAAAACTCTGAAAAACAAAAGTACCACACAGGTTTCACCACATCGCATAGGGAGCTTCACATGCTGTACGACCAGGGCCGGACTGGCTACCGGGCGTTTTGGAATGCTGCCGAGCTGCGGGCTGATTTCGTTGATGGGGACCTGCGTGTGCTGAACGAAATTCGTTTTGCCTTGTTTATTTCGAAGCACACGCAGGTCTCCATCAACGAAATTAGCCCCCACCACAGTGACATCAGCCCCCAGCTCGGCAGCATTCCATAACGCCCGGTAGCCAGTCCGGCCCTGTGTACGACAGACTTCTCAATTGCACGAGGTCCCTGTTGATGGAGAACTAGGTTGAGAGGTGAAAAAAGCTTGCTAAGTTCAAAGGAAGATCTTGTGCATGAGGTGAAAAGATGTGCTTTGGTGTCAGAAATCCTAGTACCTTCTCACCTACAGCACTGTGATCGTAGGAACTGTGGGTGTGTCAAGTTACTGAGCTATAAAATATCTTTTAGATCTGTCTTAGGTTCATATTGAGAGCCCTCTGTGTATTGTGTTTAAGTACCTCCCCCAGATATTTGTATTGATTCCTAATAACATTTAGAAAACATACCCCACCCACCTGTTGTGTTTTGCCTAGCCGTGGCTTGTCGAACTCCAAACCCAGAGGCTTCGCTCCCAGCTTGAGGATGAAAGAGGTTGGATGGAAACCGTTGTATCCTTGACACTTACTTGCTATAAAGCTAAAAATGTATCTATCACGGATGGGATTAGGTTCAAATAAGGATCCCTGAGGTGGTCACTTATAGAAATTAGGATCCCAAAGATACCTTGAGATCAAGGGCCTCGGGCTGAACAATGGGTCGCAGGCGGACCCTGGTAGGCAGAAGAATGCATACAGGGTACATAATGATCAAGGATAGGTAAATGCTAGTAGAAGACATGATGGTTTGATGGGTATTTCAAGGGGAAAAGGCAGAGAAGTGAGTAAAACAAAGTCAAACGCTTACACATCAGTCTATAAAGGGATGGTGAGGGTTAACAAAGAACAAGCCATAATACCAAAACGAGTAGACAGTTCGTCGTAAAACATAGTAGGGTAGTACTTTAGATTCTGAAGTGAAGACACCTCCTGAGGGTAAGAAACTATTGAAAAGTGCCATTATTTAGTTATGGCTTGTTTAAGTTTCATTATTCACCCAGCATCTGTACCAAATCAGTTCGAAGCCAAAAAAGACCTTGGTCCACCTTTCCAAGTGTGCTTTCTTGATAGGCTCATGGCCAGTGCGACGGTGCACATGCTTGTGAATCGGTGGTGGCTTAGGATGCTGTTAAGTTGGATGATGGTTGCATCTGGAACTTAAATAGAATCGCTCCCATGCGCAGCAAAATTTACCCTGGGTTGATTGATCATGCCGAAGAATTGCCTGCTTTGCGAAGGAGTTCTCGTGCTGGAAAGATTCTGGTGAAATTGCATGATTTTGTTCTTCGTTAATGTTATTTTGCTTCTTTCTTTCTTTTTTTCTTTCCTAACTCTCCTCTTTTCCTGATCTTTTTCTTTGCTCTTCTAATGTAAAGGGGGAAGGTGTGTAATGACCTGCGTGTCATTGTGTTCTGTGCAGAAGGGTTCTTGGTTCTAGAGCCTTCTTCGTGTTCAAGTTTCCTTAGAATTCCCACAGGTCAGTTGCTGCTGGCGCTGTGTGGATAGGACGTTATTCCGTAGATACTTTAATTAAATCTACTTCTGTTGAACTTCACCCGGTGTACCAGCTTTATTACAGTGTTCTGACGGAAACCAGCCTGTTTTGGAGAAAGCAAGTTGTGAGAGTTTCAATACTGGAAGAATTGTGAAAGAAAGATTCATGCTGTTATGCTAAGTAAAGACATGCCAACATTTTAGGGCAGGGAAGTGGGAGATTTTAAAAGTCTCCCGCCTGAATCGGGTCTATTGGCATGTATGTAATTAGGTAGGGCAAGAGGGAATTGGGGGATATATAGAAAGGAAAGATACAAAACTTCTGAAGTATGGGATCTTAGGTTCTTCACTAACTGTAAGAACATCCTGTGTCACTCATCAGAAGCTCTCGCAAATTTTAGCTATGCATGGTTTCAATTATGGGGTCTTTCCACTATATTAGTTTTTTTCTTTTTCGATCCTAGTAACATCGAAAGTCATCCAAAATCCTTGCCAGTCAGTGCCATTGTAAATTCTTTTGGCCTCAGTAACATATTGTAAAAGCACCACAACACTTTCTGGATATTGGGGAAAGGAAAGGCCTAACAAGCATCAGCAAAGCCAACATATCTGGTGTTGACTACCACTCTATTGGCTTTGCCTTTTTAAAAATGGTTTTTGTAAAGCTTTATAACAAAACATTAAAAAATTGCTGCCCATGCATGCACATGAGAACGGACACTCAGGCTGAAGTATTTGAATATTTTAGTAATAACATTTACAAAAAACTGTCAATGATGGCTGAACTTGCATACACGTGCAGCCATTTCAGAATGGGATCTGCACTTAAGGGTGGCCATTTTGGAATGCGTTATAGGTCCTTTTTCATACATGGCAGCCAACAGTAGTGCATGCACGGGATGCTGCACTCTTCAAATGGTGGCAATGGCCTTGTAGCAGTTTCTAGAAAGCTACAAAACAGTATCAACTATTAAAATAAATATTTAAAAAAGAAAAGAAAAATGATTAAAAACACACCCAGTCGCCCCACATGTCTCTGGTACTTAAATTACGTTTCTCTATAGGTGACAACTTTGTGCTTTGGCAGAATGCTGTCACTCACAGAGAAGGGAACAAATGATCAAGGGAACATACCCATTGTCCGTGCTGTATCCTGTCGTGAGCTGAAGCTAAATGTGAAGGACAGTTGAACTGACCAATGAATGAAGAGGACTGACTGAAAGCTCCTATATGTAAGTATAGATAAATAATACATTTTAGGAAAATCAAAATGGCAAAAGGTTTTGCCTAACGCCAGACCTAAAAATAATCATCTGCAGAAGCCCCAGCTGGTTAAGTATCTTTCCCCTTGCTCGTAAAAATATCATTCACTTTCTTAAAACTGAAACTATCAGTGAATGAAGAAGGCTCCCTATACATGGTTTTATGAATGTTTTAACTTTTTTTATATATATATAACTCGCTGAGGTGAAATGTTCTGCTACGCTCAGGGCTTTAAGTGGGCCGGGTCTCACCGGGTCTGAGCACCGGCAGTTTTTAAAAGGGGCCTCAAAACAGGTCTCTATCGGGCTCTGTTTTGTGCCCTGGCACAGGCGGTCCGTTTCTTTCGGACTGCAGTGACAGCAGGCACATCGATGTGCGCATGCTCACACTGCTCTCTTCTCACTAGTGGAGAAGTTACGGCATGATGTCAAGCCAGGTGAGCGTTGTAGGGGGAAGGGAAATCCTTTAAAGAAAGTCATTTTCTCTCTGGATTTCCCTTCTCTTTTTGAAACTCGGGAGCAGCAACACTGTCCTGGTGTCACCAGGGCTCTAAGTGGAAGCTTTTTCAATATTATATACAAGCCATAGTTGCTGATTATTTATCTAATGCAACTATCAACCATTGACAAAGCCAATAGTCCTGACTTGTGTAGGTATGATGTTACTTGTTGTATCATTTATCTAGATGCATTGACAGAAACAGCAAAATACAAGTCGGGTGGCACACTATGCTAAGCACAGGTTTTTTAGTTTAAGTGTTTTTAAGCCACGCCCTTAATTACATTGGCCACGCCCCTTTGAGAGGCCCTCCAGTATTTTCATCCCACTTAAAGCCCTGGCTACGCTCCCATTCAAACTATAGGAAACACCAGCATCCCTTTCTTGAACCTGATGGGAATGTGGTATTTTAGAAATTAATAGGAGCAGGGTAGATTTGTTGACACTTGGTCGACAGCTGCTTTGAAGGTGCACAGAATACTACAGTAATACACAATTACGACTGTTATTCATGGCCTCATCAGCAAGCGCCTGTGCAAACAGAACTTTCTTCATTCTTTGCTTATGCTGTGGGCTAAGAGCCAAGTATAGCATAGTTTTTTTGTGAGTTGTCTATGTCAGTTACCTAAGCGCATGTCTGAGGTGCTTCAAACAGTCCCATGTTTGCTGCCGAAGAAATCGCATGAAATGTGGTCTGTCTGGGATATCCTGCCTAGTATAAATCTTAGCAAATGTGCATCTAAAGCTCGGCTATTAGCTAAACAAATTTGCTCTTCTATGCATAGATTTGATTAAGTTATAATTTGAAAATAGTTTTGCATGCGTAGTCAAAGTAAATACTTTGTAGTAAACGTGGTTAAAGCAATAGCTTAATATAGACTCAAAAAGCAACAGATATACAAAGGTACATCATCACAGCCCCCTCACCAAAGACCTGGTTCATCCCACTCCATGTCCTGCTCAGAACACTCATCAGTTTCACTCTGCACCTCATTGTATAATGAGAGGACACCATGGAAGCCAGATAGGGCCCCCAAAAGGATAGCGAGTACCTCATACAGTGAGCCACACACTGATCGGACTCCTGGTTCTACAATATTGAGCTGATAACAACTACCAGACTAGTTGTGTTCTTGGGAAGGATAACAAGTGGCCGAAATCTGCATCCATATCAGAAGCTTTTGTGGGGTCGGGGGTCAAAGATTTGCGTGGCCCGTATTGGGGTCCCATCTGAGAGACAGTTCACAATTTAAGGAAACAAGTAAGCTGGGGAAATGTGAGCATAGCAAAACAACAGCCTAACAAACAAGCATTTGCAATGCAATAGGTCTCGCATTTACGATATTTAAAAGTTATACATGAGTGCTGCAAATACCAAAACAAAAAAACTGTCCCCATTTCTAAAGCTGGTGTCCCACCAGTGCTCTTTAGATTAATTAAGCAAAGAGTTCTCCCGAAGGGCTAATGCAAGCTATACAGTAAGGACACAGTAAAAGGTCCTGTCCTGATGGGAGGATACAAAAGAAGACAGGGAGGTACCAAGGAGGTACCAAGGAGGGACTAATAAGCCTATTAACAAAGCAAAAGCCAACATTTACAAAGGACAGTCACAGCAGCCAATTGAAAAGATGGGTGGAGAGTGGGGGGAGCTTCAAGTCCATACCTGAATACAGCATGCCTCGCAGAGCAGCGCATGCGATGCCCAGGCTCGACCTAAAAATGAATGTGTCCGTCTTTAACGGAACTGGTGCTCATGTAAAGCGCTCTGATACCTTCGGGTCTAGTTTGCGCTATATAAAACTCCACACCAAAAAAAAAATTGTGTTTGGCACCGCCTAGTTGTGTCATCACGTTATTTTGTAAACTTACATAGATGTTATAACAGGGACATGGGACCCCCAATAAGTCAGGAGTCTGGGACAAACAGCCCCGCTGATCCTTCCCTTGTGACAGCCCTGCAAAACCTATCACCCGGAGTTTATTCTGAGATCTCGGCGGCAGTGGTGCTTAACTCACTGAGATATCCTTTTGCCTTAATGTAAGATGTCTTTTTCTGTTTCGTTTCACAGTACATAGCTAGTAGTTACACCCACCATGTTAACGCCATATTTTTCCCGAGAGTGTCCTTGTGGATCCACAAAGGGTCCACCGGTTCTGTTGAACATGCATTGTTGTGTAACACTGGCTACACCGCCCTCTAAGTGGAACTCACATGGAAAAAGTAATCAGAAACCAATGCTTGTCTAGTCCCAGCAAGACACTGTGTTTCTTTGTGGATCTGTAAGTGGCAAAACTCTCGCTAGCGGTTTAAATGCATTTAACTTCTAGCACTTGTAAACTGTATTTGTTTTCTGTGCACTGAACCCCAAAGTATTCAATATTGCGTGGGGGTATTTGAAAGTGAATAATTGAGGTAATAAAACTGCATTCTCTTGCTGCAGGATCCATTTGTCAACATCATAGCACTAGCTGCTAATGTAAGCTTCAGTTCTCTTGCCTGAGCCAAGATGTTCCTTTCTCAAAGTACCTCTGAGCAGTGGTGCAAGGGAGCCCTACATCAAAGAGGATGTGGCCTAACGGCTAGGGCAGTCGACCTCAAATCTGGGGAACCGGGTCCGAGTCTCGGCAACAACGCTCAACATCGTGTGATTCTGGGCAAATCACTTAATCTCCCCATGGCTAACAAAAAAAATGAATGTGTCCTTACGTAAGGCAACTGGTGCTCATGTAAAGCGCTCTGATACCCCAATACCTTCGGGTCAAGTTTGCGCTGTATAAAACTCTGAAAAACAAAAGTACCACACAGGTTTCACCACATCGCATAGGGAGCTTCACATGCTGTACGACCAGGGCCGGACTGGCTACCGGGCGTTTTGGAATGCTGCCGAGCTGCGGGCTGATTTCGTTGATCGGGACCTGCGTGTGCTGAACGAAATTCGTTTTGCCTTGTTTATTTCGAAGCACACGCAGGTCTCCATCAACGAAATTAGCCCCCACCGCAGTGACATCAGCCCCCAGCTCGGCAGCATTCCATAACGCCCGGTAGCCAGTCCGGCCCTGTGTACGACAGACTTCTCAATTGCACGAGGTCCCTGTTGATGGAGAACTAGGTTGAGAGGTGAAAAAAGCTTGCTAAGTTCAAAGGAAGATCTTGTGCATGAGGTGAAAAGATGTGCTTTGGTGTCAGAAATCCTAGTACCTTCTCACCTACAGCACTGTGATCGTAGGAACTGTGGGTGTGTCAAGTTACTGAGCTATAAAATATCTTTTAGATCTGTCTTAGGTTCATATTGAGAGCCCTCTGTGTATTGTGTTTAAGTCCCTCCCCCAGATATTTGTATTGATTCCTAATAACATTAAGAAGACATACCCCACCCACCTGTTGTGTTTTGCCTAGCCGTGGCTTGTCGAACTCCAAACCCAGAGGCTTTGCTCCCAGCTTGAGGATGAAAGAGGTTGGATGGAATCCGTTGTATCCTTGACACTTACTTGCTATAAAGCTAAAAATGTATCGATCACGGATGGGATTAGGTTCAAATAAGGATCCCTGAGATGGTCACTTATAGAAATTAGGATCCACAAGATACCTTGAGATCAAGGGCCTCGGGCTGAACAATGTGTCGCAGGCGGATTCAACTGCCTGTACCCTGGTAGGCAGAAGAATGCATACAGGGTACATAATGATCAAGGATAGGTAAATGCTAGTAGAAGACATGATGGTTTGATGGGTATTTCAAGGGAAAAAGGCAGAGAAGTGAGTAAAACAAAGTCAAACGCTTACACATCAGTCTATAAAGGGATGGTGAGGGTTAACAAAGAACAAGCCATAATACCAAAACGAGTAGACAGTTCGTCGTAAAACATAGTAGGGTAGTACTTTAGATTCTGAAGTGAAGACACCTCCTGAGGGTAAGAAACTGTTGAAAAGTGCCATTATTTAGTTATGGCTTGTTTAAGTTTCATTATTCACCCAGCATCTGTACCAAATCAGTTCGAAGCCAAAAAAGACCTTGGTCCACCTTTCCAAGTGTGCTTTCTTGATAGGCTCATGGCCAGTGCGACGGTGCACATGCTTGTGAATCGGTGGTGGCTTAGGATGCTGGCATGCCTCTAAAGCCTGGCAACTGTCCTGTTACCTTCAGCCATTTACCATCTCCATAACTCCTGCCAAGAGTGCAGGACAGAAGTGAGGTGGTCGCACTCTCCTGAATGTGATCATAAGGCAACTGTTTCTCCCAACAATAACAAATTAGAGGCTTCAACAGAGTACTATGTGAGAATTTCAAATGTAATTTCATTGTTTTCCTTAGATCGAAATTGAAAATACAGAACATGCATTTATATCAAAATTTTGCTGCTCAGTTTTATCCACAGTGTTTTGCATGAAGCCTCCAATGAGGGAGACCCATGAACTTAATTCTACTTGATCGCCTGCAGTTGCATGTGCCCCTGTGATTTGGGGCTTCTCTGGTGCTTGATCTTGAGTCATGAACCAGAGAAGTTCCTTCTCCTTTCATCAATGTTCAGTACTTTCCATCTCCTGTTCCCACTTTTCCTTCTTGCCCACCTTCAGTGTGGCTTTTGCATCCAAGAGATTATGTGCTGCCGATCTCTTGATCTGCTTCTGCTGTCACTTGGAGCTGCCTGTCTGCAGAGTCCATTCTCCCTTTCGGCGGTGGATGAGGGTGTGCACTGCCTGTCTCAAGCCGTCCCTACCACTGTTGACAGTGCTGGTAGTCGCATTTAACCTTCCAGTGGCCATGCTGTGCTTCCTACTTCATGGCTCATAACTGCTTTAGCTTGAATCTATGTTTTCTGCAATGCAAACATCAATTATATTCACGGGTTTTAGAATGATAATAATTTTGTATGTTGTTATCTTTAAAACTACATTTTCAATATTGTAATTTAGAGGAAGTTGTGTACAGAGAGGCTACCAATAAATAGTTTATTTATTTCTTATTTGTACTATGCTGACATACTGCCTAAGGACACTTTGTAGAGTTATGGTATTAGTGGGCCTGGTCTGTGGCACTAATTCAGATGTTGGTCAAGTGTACAATTGCTCTCAAGAAGCCTGGCCATTCTTCAGTGCATGGGATCCGTACTAGGTTCTGTGGGTTTGTGGGACCTGGTCCATACTTAAAGGAGAGGTCAAACTCTTGGGGCTTGCCAACTTTCAGTGATACCTTGAATTGTGGTATGCTACGTTTTGGCCATTAGGGATGATTCTAAGGTATGTGAGTTGTACTCTAATGCTTTTCCCTCTGACACTGTAAGGCTATGCAAACAGTGCCTCATACTTTGATTTTGATCTTCTGTTTCACTGGGAGCCTTCGGCAATCTTTCGTAGAAGGTGAAGTGTTAATTTATTAGCTGAGGTTCTATCAGTTTTGTACTCTGATTTTGGGTCTTCAAGAGTCTCAATGTCATTGCTCAGAAGGGTCCAACCATATGCACTAATGGTAAGACACTCTGAGCAACATAATCAGAAGGTATGTGCTTTTTATCACTGCTTGCGTCTGCGTGTTAACATAGAGTTCTAAATCAAACCAGACTCTGAGATTTTTTGGCCACCTGCATTGATGCAAATGCTGCTGCCAGCGCTGTCAGGTGAACCAGTAAGGAGGTCTCTGCTCTAAGCCTTGTCATCAGGACCTCAGTCATGTCTCAACTTAAACATAATTCTGTGTCTTGCTGGAGTAGAAGTGCTTTAGGTAACCAGCAGTCTTGTTGAACAGCACTGGGCTGGTCTCTAGACAGACCTGCGTACATTTGGAACAGTAGGTTTTGTTGATCATCACACCCACCAGGGACTGCTTATACAGGCTGAGCGAAGGTATAATAGATAACAACATTGTGGAATCCTGCGTGAAACCTTCCTGGAGGATAATGGATGCGTCTACCTTCAGGGCTTATACCCAACTGAGAGATACTGTAGAAGTTCTGGGTCGGGCTGTAGGTAAAACCCTGTTGCCTATGTGTTTGGTGGGTTCTTGAATATCCACTAAGTCAGTTCAGTTCAGTTCAATAGTCTTTATTCGGTCATGACAATGATAGTTTTTCAAATTCAGAGGTTATTAAAAGGCTTCACACATCAAATTAAAACAGATTTAAAACATCATTAAATATGATCTATGTATACATTAAGCCAATTATATAAAATTACTGTCTTAGCACCCCTAGTGATTAGTACTCATTTAAAACTGTTGAGAGTCTCATCAGCAAAAACAACAGTTGATGGACAGAATGCGGAACAATGTCATACATTCACCCCAGTACAGAGATCTGGGCCTAAATCCATCGTTTCTTTGCTCACCATGCCATTCCAGTTTGAACCCAGCCATATGCAAATCAGTCTTGACCCTGTGCCTCATGGGAACAGTCCAGCCCGAACTGCCAAGCCAGGTCCTCCCTGGACTGGAAACAAGCATCCTAGGACCGGTTTCGGGGTTTCACCCCTCTTCAGCCAGGATAGCTTTATTCCAGTGGCATGGAGAGCTGGACTGTTCCCATGAGGCACAGGGTCAGACTGATTTGCATATGGCCATGTCTGAACTGGGGTGGTGGAGTGAGCTAAAGAATGATGATGGATTAAACCCAGATCAGTTGACTGGGGGTGAGTGTTTGATTAGCTCAAACGCTCCGTCCAACATCCCCTTTGGTATCGCTTTGTTCGCCCTAAGTTGGCAGGGTATGCCCAGACGTGGGTCCCTTGCTCACTTTGCCACTGGATTCAAGCTAGCCTGGCTGATGACGGCTGAATAGCCAGAAACCGGTCCCAGGATGCTTGTTTCCGGTCCAGGGAAGACATGGCTTGGCAGTTCGGGCTGGACTGTTCCCATGAGGCACAGGGTCAGACTGATTTGCATATGGCCATGTCTGAACTGGGGTGGTGGAGTGAGCTAAAGAATGATGATGGATTAAACCCAGATCAGTTGACTGGGGGTGAGTGTTTGATTAGCTCAAACGCTCCGTCCAACAGCCCCTTTGGTATCGCGAGAGTCTCATCAGGGCTGAAATAAGTTTCTTATGAAGCATACCTCTTCCTCAGTTTTATTGCAGACAAAATATAGTTGAGGACAGAGAAACAAATCGTAGGAGTATTTAAACATTTTTAAAAAATCAATCCCTCTTGGTGCAATGTAAAGTGCTTTAAAAGTGGTCGTAAAAAGCTACTATATAAAGTGCAAAAAAGTATAAAGTGCGCTGTCATTTGTGGTGAAAGGTTATCACATGGGCAATCCGAACAAGATTCGAACAAGGAGCCAGAGTTAGGGAAAGCAACCATGTAGGAAGGTAGGATCCGTCTGCATGGATACCCCCACTTTTTGCCTGGTGCGAAGCTGTATTATGACTAGTCTGACTGGGATCCTGCTAGTCAGGACCCCAGTCTTTCTGCTTTCTCCCTAAATTGTTATGTTGAGCACTTAGGTACACTCCAGATTTGATACTGGGGTACCCTTATCACTCCCTAGTAAATGGTACCAAGGTACCTAGGGCATAGATAACCCAGAGGTCTCCCATAGGCTGAAGCATGCATTATGCCACCCATGGCAGACCATGCAAAATGGAACTACAGGCCTGCCATTGCAGCCTGTGTAAGTTGGTGCATGCACCACTTACTGAAGATATAGGTTTACTATATCTAAGGGTCACTGCACTTAACACCTATAAGTCACCCTTATAGCAGGCCTTTGCAATCCTGAAGGCAGGGTGCTTGGTTCTAAGTGAGAGGATGCTCCTGCATGAGCAGGACACCCCTGCAGCCTACGGAGGCCATTCTGCCGGGTTGTCAGTGAAGCAGCAATATACTATATAGAGGGACACCGCGTAATTACACGATGACCATCTCGAAAACGTCTGCAACGAATCCTATCATGTTTGGTATCAAACATGTTTGAATCATACCTCCACACCGTAAAGGGTGTGGGGTATGATTCCAAGCACTGGAAGAGCCCTCTGTTAGGCTCTGTGTTCCCTGTACCAGTCTTCCAGACCTAGACAGCACAAAATGGTTGCTGACAACCAGAGACACATTTCTGCCCTCCTGCTGCTGAGCAACACTCAAGCAGAGGAAGGTGGAACAATAGGCATCCTGTCACAGGGAGGTGTGACCACCTCCCAGACAGGATTTAGTGTATTGGGACCGGGTGGGTGCGCTTGCCAGTGCCAGAAAGTCTGCATGAGGGGCACACTTGGTGTCCCCATGCATAGTCTAGTTCAAACCAGTTCTGGGAGCCGTTGGCTCCCGCTCTGGCGCAAAACTAGACAAAGGACATGGGAGTAACCTCCCCCCTGTCCAGACCCTCTCCTGGGAGGGTCCCCTGAATCTTCCCAACCCTTTCCATAGGGTACTTAAGGGCTTACCTGGGTGTAGGACCCTAGATACATCGTGGGATAAGATTCAGATCAGATGCCACTGCACTTCTACCGTCTGGGCACTTTGGACTTCGCTGGACTTCGTTTGGGCCTGACTTCATCTCCCTTCCAGTCTGCTGCATCGTCTGTGCCTGTGCATCATACAGGAACCTTCCAAGGCCTGTGAAGCATCAAAGACACCTGAAGTAATCTTCCTTGGACTGAAGGAGTCACTCCCCTGCATTTGCAGACACAACAACTAAGTCTACCGGTCTGCATATCCTGAGCTTCTCCGTACTCTGTGGCCTCTGCAACACAGGTGGTGGTTTTCCACAGCTCCCGAGGCCTGCCCTCTCACCAAGTTTGAGGCCAGTATCCCTCGTGGGGCTGCAATAATCGAACCCCTGTGCACCGCTTCCAACTTGCAGTTGCAAAGGCTTGTTGGCTTCTTTGCAAAAAGATCTTTGGGCTCCAAGTAGCCCTAACCTCGAGCATCTCCTGTGACCAGAATCTTCAGCCTCACTACATCGTGGCTTGCATCTTTTGGTGAGCTGTTTGAGGTCCTATTGTGACTCCAGTGCCTCCGGCCTGTGGGTCCACTTGAGGGTCACACTTGTTTCTTTTGGGCTCCCCTGATTGCTCGGGGCCTGCCCTAACTCCCCTGCCTTTGGTGAGTCCCCTGGACCTTGCTGGTCCCGATGTTGCTCCTTCTTTAATTACTGCGTGGCTTGCCTTTGCCAAGGCTTGTTGGTGCTCCCGCCGGATACCGACCCCTCAGCACTCGACATCCTTCATGGGACTGCTCGTGCATGGCTCCTGGGCCTCCTCAGCGTGGCCTGGTCCTCACAGCTGCAGAGTCAAGGTCCTTGTCATCCATCCTTGAACACCCGACATCGGAGGGCATTCGTCTTCCAAGTCTCCTAGTCACCCTCGAGTGACATAGACTCTGTCCCCTCTGCTTGCAGTTACCTCTCATCGAGAATCCATCCTTGGGTTCCACCGGACACTTTCTCCTTCTTCGCCAGCGGCACTTTCCTGAAGTCCTCCATTGGGTTTCACTGCGGTTTCTGATGCCACTTCACACGTATGCACCGGCTTCCCTGGTGTAGGTAACGTGAGTACTAGGGTATCCACGGGTGGGGTGGCTATCCAACCTTCTGTCTTGCACAGGGTTTCTTCAGGGTCCACTGGGAAGGCTTCTTAATCTTTAAAAATCCAACCGCAACTTGCACATAGAGTTGTACGGAGCACGCGGTCGTGTTTCCACACTGCACACGCTACCCGTGGGGTCCCTATCTACTCACCTTGGGTGGTTCCTTGGGGTCCCAGCACTTCTACATCCTCTCAACACTGTCTTGACTCGAGTCGTGGTTCTTATACCACTTTCTTAGTATATGGTTTGGTCCCCCCCCCCGGGCCACTGTGTATTTCGTGTTATTTACTGTGTCTCTTTGCTAAAGTATTGTGGGCATTGTGTTTATCTCTGTGTTGGAGATATTGGAACGTACTAGAGAGTATTATATAATAAATGCATATTTTTATAAATACTTGGTGTGGTTCTTTTTCACTTAATCTATACTATAAGATTGCATTCTAGTAAAACAAGCTGCTTTACACTCCTTCTGGACTAAGCCTGAAGGCTGCTCTCCACAGCTACCACTTAGAGAGCTTTCTAAGGTTGTCTAAGACCTCTTAAATCACCATAAGGGTTGTCTGGACTGGTGCAATGTGCCCACTTACATTAGTGGACATCATATACCAAGCCAGCTTCTCACAAACCAAATAATGAATTGTATGTAACCTGGGTCTCGTGAGATAAAATCTATGTTCTTGTTTTTCCACCCAGGTTAAATACGGCTCTGTTCTTTTTTCCCCCTGGCTCCTGGACCTAAAAGGTATCCATGGGGGTACCTTTCATGAAGAATACCTAAATACTGCTCTGTCCCAGGGGTTGTGTAAATAGCCAAATAGTTAATAACTTTGGTTAAATGACTTGACCTTGCGATTCTAATCTCTTCATTTATCATGATAAATTTTTCCTTAACTGTAGCCTCGGTTTAGGGGTCAATGCTATCTGGAAAATCAAAGAGGTTAATCAGGCCCAGATCATTAAAGCTTTTCTTGACATATGCCAGCCAAGCAATAGAGCATCTGTTGCCCAATTTGAGACAGTCACTCAAACTGTCTCAACCAGAGTAAGAGGGGGGCTATTTTAACTTTGTCTTCCATATAGCCCATACCCAATTCGCTGTGGGAGATAAAATTTGGGGTAGATTTTGGGATAGCCAGTAACCGACAGATGAACTTGTTTTCAAAGGCATGCACTCTAGGTGGTATTTCATGACCCAACACGCCCACTCCAAATGTTCCCACACCCAGACATTTAGATTTATATACCTGGACCATCTCTTTAATTGGCTTATGCCCCAGTTTCTTTTGCGAATCTAAAAATAGATTCACACACTACTCCCATTTTCTGTATTTTCTGACTATCCATTCTGCCCCATGACAGATTTACTTCAAACAGGATACCTAAATAATTAAAATGTAAAACCTTTATGATCGGTGTCTCGTCAATAAAGAAAGATTTTGTTTTCGTATTTTGTGGACCGCATGTTAAAATAAACGATTTCTGATGATTTACTTTTAAACTCAGATTTGTCATAAAACTATTAAAACCATTTAAAAGTTTCTGGAGACCAATTGCTGTTTGTGAGTTAAAACTGCGTCATCCGCATATAAAAGAACTAGGACTGGTCGAGAGGCAATTCTAGAGGTATCATTTCAACATAAACTCAGGGCTTTGTCTATGGAATTAATATAAAATAAAATCAGAAAAGGTGCCACTATACAGCCCTGCCCGACCCCTCTGGCTACCTTTATAGGTTGGGTACAAACACCTTTTGAGTGTAGTGGACCTTGGTGGTGGTATCCCAGTGTAACTGCCTTGTAAGGGTCAACATTGGTGGATCCACCCGTGCTACCTCTATCAGAGACCAAGTCAAGCATGGTGGTGCCCATGGAACCTCTGGACACCAACTGAGCTTCACCTGCTAACCATCATTAAGCTGACCTAACCCACGTCCTGCTCCAACAGGTGCCATCTTCAGAGCTCTTGCCAATAAGACTGGTTACAAGTTATCCCATAGTGGCGTGATGCAGTAAGAATAAGTTGGGTGCCATAATAGAAGTCTGCAAGGGTTTTGTGTACCAGGAATTCAAGATAAAAATAATGCTTTGTTTGTAGTTTAATATTTATGTTGCTTGCGAATGGAAACTCATTGATTCACCAGCAAGCAGCCATGTCATAAATGCAACACATAATTAGTCCATTATTTTGAGAAACAAGTACTTCAAGGGTGGCAGATGTGATTTAGTTGCTCAGTTGCCAGTTTTGTAACCAGAAGACCAAAATCTGCCCATCGACTGTGAAACTGGGATAATATTTGTATCTGCCTCTGCATCAGTACTTTTAGAAAAGCTTATGCTATGTTTTAATGTATAGGCATGGTCTGAGTGATGTCATGTAGAACCTTCTAATAGTGAGTGGAACCTTGACTGGAGGTTCCAAGACAATTGATGAACTGTGTTAAGTTTGTGAGGTACTCTGTTGCTGTACCATGCTAGTTCGTATACAATTAACTATTTACTTCACAACATTGATTGCTGGAGTTTCACTACATGAATTTGGCGACAAGTAGACCTGGCGCAAGGACCAGCGTGCAGCACCTTGTTGTAAGAAACACAAAGGAGAGGAGGATTGGAGGTTAGCCTTGTTATAAAAATCACAACAAAGAAGAGGGTTGGAGGTTTTTTCCTGTCGTTTCATGATGCAGCTGTTGTGCATTTGGACAGAGCAATGTGGTAAACGCACGAGCACATTCAAGTATGTGGAAGGGTCCGATGGGTGCGTCAGCTCTGTGTTGAACTGTGCCTCTCCTTTGGGAACCATGCCCTCTGCATTGTCAGTGGCGGCTCCTTCTCCCACTTCCTGGCTCAAAGCCAGCAAATGTAAATTAAAACGATGTTCTTGCATCGTCTTAATTTACATTTGCCGGCTCTAAGCCAGCGCTGTTGCTAGGGGCGGGCCGAGGTATGGGAGAGGCAGGGGGAGGAGGAGTGTGACGTGCACTCCACTCCATAAGTGCGCATATGTGTTTTGGCCGGCCGTCTCAGGCCGACCAAAACACACATGCGCACTTAGGTTTTCTCCAGCCCAGCTGCATTGAGCAGCCGGGCTGGAAAAACCCCACAGACTCCCTGGTCTGAGCAGGGCGTATTTTCTGCCTGCTCAGACCAATCCGTTTGGGGATTGGACAGAGAGTCTGTCCCAGGGGCTGCTGGACCAGCAGGCAGGAAGAGGAGAGGCAGCGCGAGGACATGGAAAACTGGAGCGGTCGGCATCAAATGAGAAGTTTTCTTTCTTTCCTTTCTTTTTTTTTTATATTTAAACCCCTCCCCACGCGCTACCCCACTCGCCCCACCACCCTTCGTTTATGGTGGCAGCCGCTGTGCATTGCGCAGTGTCTGAGTTGTCACGCCCTCAAACCACCTCCTTACCAACACGCCCCCAAGTTTATTCTTCTGAGAGAGTCGCTGCTTTGGGGACATTGTCCGTTGAGAGGGAGAGGCGGGGCAGCCATGTAAATTACACCTCCATCGCTTTGTATTTAGCAACGCAGAGATTAATGGGAACGGCCATCTTGCGTTGGGCAGGGCCAGCTCTAGGGCGGTACAACCGGTGCCACGCACCGGGTGCTGACTTCAGAGGGCACTGTGTTTGCATGTTTATTTTGATTTAAAAACCACCTACTGCCTCCAGCAATTTCCAGGCAACAATAAAAATGTCAAGATAACTCCTGTGATTAATGTTCTTCTTGGAGAGAGATTGGAGTTTTGTCTAGTTGTGATTTTGACTGATCATAAAAAAGACAAGAGGATTAATATGCCAGCTGCGAAGAATGTGTACCATGCAGATCACAAAGTGAAAATAATGTAAATAGGTCAGTGGGTTACTGCTTTTCTAATACATCCTTTTGTTACTTGCAGTTTATAAGTTAAAATCTTAATATAGAACAGTAAATTATTAATTGTCATAAAAGCACTGCATGCACTGTACAAAGTATAGATTAGAGCATACATGAATATATGGCAAAAAGGGTTTATTTGGGTAGAAATCGATTCTTCTTATTAAAGAGAACCCCCAACTATGGTGTTCCATTTTGAATTCTGATTTTCTGCTTCTCCAGACCAAGCACTCAAACTATACTGCCTACCAATATCCTCTACTTTACCCCTTTTCCCTTGATTCTCCTTGTCCTTTTCCCTATCATACATCCTCCCCGCTCCTGACTCTCCTTTACCTCACCCCTATTCCTTTGATTCTCCTTTACCTTCATCCTTTCTCTCACCTCTCCCCCTCTTTTCTCATTTCTCACGCTGTCTACTCTCTCCCTCCCCCCTTTCTCTCCATTCTCCTCCATCTGTAACCCTCACCCCTCTCCTCCAAAAATTCGTTATCTACTTTTCCTCCTCTCCCCTAATCTTGATTCTTACCCACCTATTCTTTCTAATTTATCCTGCACCCGTAGCCCAATACATAATCTTTTTCTCTCCCACCTTTTCACTCTTTACTTACCCTTACCTTGCTTCTAGTTTCTGTTCATAATAGCCCTCCGTGAGAGCTTCCTCATGTATATTGTGCCCTGCCCATGTTTGTTTTTAATTGACTCCTTTTAATTTCACCTCTTTGAATGCTCTGCTCTAGCCGGCGCCATCTGTTACTGTTTAAATTAGCCTTCCATGAGCTCCTTTACGTGTTTATTGCTCTTCGCCCATTATCGTTTTTAATTAATTTGTTTTATATGAGTGCTCTGCTACCGAATAACTGTTCCTTATTTTATTAATTTATTTGGTTTTATTAACTCCTATTAATATTACCTCCCTAAATGCTCCGCTATAGCCAGTTTCATTTGTTACGGTTTCAACTAGCCTTCCAAGAGCTCCTTTTCGTGTTTACTGCTCTTCGCATTTTATTTTAATTAATTTGTTTTTATAAGAATGCTCTGCTACTGTATAACTGTTCCTTATCTTATAACCTTTTTGTACACATGTAAAGCGCTCTGATACCTCCGGGTGGAGCCAGCGCTATATAAAACCTTTCAAATAAATAAATAAAAAAATATGGATGACATATGACTCCTAGCCCTTGTAGTCCTCTGTCTTACATAACATTTCCTATACATTGATTTACACACGTATGATTGATTGGCTCTGTGTAATGTCTGTGTGATGCAAAGTGCTCTGACAACCCCACACCGGTATGAGTGGCACTATATAACTAAATACATCTGAAAGAGAGTGGTTATGGAGACTTGAGGGACACTGTTAAAGGGTGGTGGTGAGGGAATCCATGGTGGAGGTGGTCATTGGGGGCGCCAACAAACATTGTCGCTCCGAGCACCACCAGCACTAAAGCTGACCCTGTTTGGGCAATTAAGAACTGTATGCCCTATCAGCCTTTTAAACAAAATGCACACTACGTGCGAGGCAGCCATTTTAATTTTGACACTGCGCTGGAAGAGAACGGCCATATTACATTGGGCATTAAAGGGAATAAACCACACAGCATTTGAGGCAGCCATTTCTTTCAAATTATATTTCCATCTTCATGAAAAGATGTCCACAAGAGAACACTCTTGGGTTACAAGGTAAGAATAAACTTGTACTCGCTGTGTAGGCTTCGCACAGTGATCTACACACCTTATTGGAACCAATCTGGTACTAATCTTACTGCAGAAAATATTTATTGCTAGATTGTTGCAGGCATCATATGGTGATCTGCAAACCTGAAATTGGAACAAAATTGTACTAATTTTGCCCCTAACATTTTGCAGTATTCTGCACGTTTATAAACGCTTATTTATACTTATTCCAGTGATAACCTTGTAAGTGTCATTATGGGAAATTTGAATACATGGAATTTGTCACCCTCCACAGTCATTTATTGGATCTTCTGGAGAGCCTTCCATTAATTGGGAGGAATGGAAAGAGTATTTTATAAATTACAGTTCCACTTTTGAAGACAATAAAGATTTTACTCCTGATAAAAAGAAAAAATGCTTTTGCATTGTTTAGGTCCAGGGGTTTTAAGAATTGTAATCATATAGCAAAGAAAACAAGAGCGCAGGGTCAAGGAGATGTGTTTACAAATGCGCTAGAGCATTTAGATACATATTTTAAACCCACAGTATGTGTAGGAATAGAAAGGTACAAATTCTCCCATTGGAAGCTATGTAAGGAAGAGTCCATAGAAGATTTTGTAGCATCCTTAAATAATATTGCGTTGACATGTAGATTTGGGGTACTACATGACGAACGTATAGGAGACCAGAATGTCATGCATGCAGCCAATCCAAATATACCGGAAAATCTTTGGGCAAAAGGGGAATCCCTTTTACAAGAAGTGATAGATATTGTTAAAAGGGCAGAAGTAACCGGAAGATGTGCCAAGGCAGTAATTGTGGAACTCAAAGACAAATAAAAGGACAAAGAAATTGTTGGCAGAGTAACTACTAATCAGAAGATCAATTTAAATCAAAAGGGGCATGAGAAAAAGCAAGACTATAAAATACAAGAATGGAAATGTGAAGATGTAGTAATAGTGGTCATTTTGCCAATGATAATAGATGTCCAGCTCGTACACAAAGATGTTCAGGATGTGCAATTATTGGCCATTTCTATAAAGTATGTAGAAGAAGGAAAGACAATATGGTACAGACTTTGGAGGATGGGAATTCTGATTCTGAAGTCTCTGAGGGGGATGATACGAATATGTTCATTCTGAGCATTAGTGAGGAACAAGAATATCAAGATTGCAGAGGAACAGATTCCAGAAATGAAGACAACAGGAAGACAAACACCATCGACTGCGGGGAAAAAAGATCAGAAAAAAGAAACCCTTCTGTGACATGGGTTTGGGGGGTGAAAATGCAAATGGTAGCGGATTCTGGTTCACCCTATACAATTATAAATGAGTATGTGTGGTCTGAACAATTTGTGCCTAAACTGGGAACAATTTGTGAACTACCTGATCTCACCAAAAAGCTTTACAGGGAGAGCATAGGTATGGTTGGCTTTAGAAAATTGCTATTTCTAGTTTAAGAATAGTCAGGCAGAATGCAAATTGTATGTCTCAAAAGAAGGACCATCTGTGTTGGGGTGGAGAGATATTGGGCATTTAGATATGTTTTTAGATCCAAATAGTGATGAGCATGTAAAGATTGTACAACCTGAGGAGAAAACAGAGTCATGGGTTTTAGATACATTCCCTAAAGTGTTTTCGGGAATGATTAGAAAATTAAAGGGAATTCAACACAGGATTGTCTTAAAGAAGGACGCTGTACCATGCATCCATAAGGCAAGGAACGTTTCTTTGGTAGTGCATGAGGAAGTTGCAAGTGAATTGGAAAAGTTACAGTCAGTAGGCACAATTGAACAAATTGAAGCATCTGACTAGATAGCCCCATTAGTGATAGCAATAAAACCTAATGGGAAACTAAGGCTATGTGTGGACTTAAGAGACCTGAATAGGAACATACTGGTGGATCAGTTTCCCCTGCCTAGAATTAATGAGATGTTGTCCATGGCAAAATGTGTTCAGTGGTCTAGCGCTATTGATCTAACAGCTGCCTATTCGGAATTTGTCAGCAACTTTTCCAGCAAAACATATTCTATAAGACAGCTTTTGAAAATGAATACCAAATTTGATTGGTCTTAAGGGATCGAGACAGCATTCAGTGAATTGAAGGAAGATATCTGCAAAGCCCCACCTTTTCAAGGATTTGATAGTAAGCTCAGAAGTGTTGTTACAGCTGATGCGAGTGGCAAGGGTTTGGGGGCAATGCTAATGCAAATCCTATTCTCAGAGTAAAGAGGTTGTTATAGCCTTTGCATCACAAGCACTCTCTCCGACTGAGGAAAAATATTCCATCATAGAAGAGGAAGCACTTGCCTGTGTATGGGTCTGCAGCATTTTAAGCATACATATGGGGTACATGCGTAACATTACATAGTGACCTTAGACCTCTTACTAAGGTATTAACAATGAAGGGAATGGTGAATGCATCTCCAAGATTAACCCAGTTTTCTCTACGATTGTTAGGGGATAACAACTCGGTACAGTATGTACCAGGGGTAAAGAATAAGACAGCAGATTTTTTGTTCTGAGCTGATTCCCTCTTCCTTTGAAGAATGTGTCTGTGTATACAGGATTAACAAGAAAGGATTTGGATGAAGGTGCAAGACAAGGATTTTTTTTAAAGAAGTAGAGAAGCTTATACTAGAAGGTTGGCCTGAGAAAAAAGGTCTTGAAAAAGGAGTTAAGAAGTTTTTGGAACTAAGACATGAGCTCACAATGTCAGAAAAGAAGCTCATGAGGTATGGCAGATTAATTCCACCTAGTAGTCTCAGAGAAAGACTAATGAAGATGTGCCATGAGGGTCACCTGGGGATCATGAAAGCAAAAATGAGGGTAAAACACTCATACTGGTGACCTGGCATGGATAAGGACATTGAGATGGTGGTACTAGAATGTGTGCTATGTGTAGTGGCAGGTAAGACCAGATCTACTTTAAGACCACCATTATGCCCTGTGAGTGCTCCAAACATACATTATGGGTCCGATAAGGGTTGATGATGACACACAAAAATGTATTTTTAGTTATCATTGATCATTTCTCAAAATGGCCTGAAGTGAGAATTGTTTCGATAGGAGACTCGAGAAAAAATTGTCCAATTAATTGAGGACGTTTTATTGAGGAAAGGGCTTCCTAATTGTATACTTAGTGACAATGGGCCACAGTTGTTTCGGATGTGTTCAAATTCTTTTTTAAAGGAATGGGATCACACACAAAACTACATCTGTTTATCATCCAGCTGGTAATGGAGTGGGGTTGTTGAGAGATTCAATAGAGTCATAAAAAGTACCATTCAGCTGGCTGTAAGGGTTGGAAAACAGAAGTTATGTACATGGATACAGAATAGCCTGTGTGACTCAACGGGGCATAGTCCGTTCGAACTATTGAGGGGTTGGAACACGATATCTAAGTACAATTTGGGTTGAATGCCAGAAAATAGGAGTGTAAATTGGTCTCCCACTGCAGTTAAGGAAAAATTGATTGCTGCCCAGAAAGCATAGAAGGAATATTTTGAAAATAAGCATAAGTGCAACAAATGTACTGTGACAGTAGGAGTGTGTGTGCGAGTGAAAAAACCTGGATTGGTTGTCAAGGGAGAAAGCAAGTTCTCAAAACCATTGCAGGTGGAGAAAGTGTTTTGTAATTCTCTTCTTCTAAGTGATGGTAAAATTTGGCATTTAAGTCACATTTCTGTGTGTAGGAAGGATTGGTGCAAATATAAGGTGACCCCAAACATTAACAGTGATTAGCTGTCACAAGAAGATGGATAAGGGGAACAAATGGACAGGGAGGGGATGACACTCAGGGCGTTTCAACTCCAGCGTATGAACAAAATATAAGGGAAACAGACAACCAGGTGTGCGAACAAGTACCAGAAGGATCAAGAACCAGGCAGGGTTGAAATTGTAGATGTATAAACAAACACAGGTGGCTTAAGGATTTCATTTGTGAATGAATAGCAAAACATTAATTGGAGAGTTAAATCTGATTGTTTACTCATTTATTAGTTGTTAATTTTAGAGTCGTTTTGGGTAGGTATTTGTAATACAAGAATATAAGTATATAGTCAAGAAATGTTATTTGATATTGTAAATGGAGTGGGGTGTTATGTTTTTTTTTGTTTTTTTTTAACACAGATTTTATTAAACTGAACAAATCTAACAGATGCATGACATGAATCGGAATTTCATTTTCGTTTTTCCTCACATTCTTACGACTTAGTTTACAAGGCTGTCTATTGTGCCAAACATAGTATTACATTTTGTTACATTGCCTTGACATTTATCAGTGATACTTGTGTTAAAAATGCACTTACGTATCAGACACAGTATATCACGCATCTTCAGTGTGTTACTTATCATTTTATAACTACCCCCACCCACCCATAAGTAACAACCCTCTTAACAAAGAACAAATAAACTCTGCCGCTGTGCTGTAGACACCCCCATAGTAGTATATAACACTATGAGGTAGACATATCCGATAGCAATGGGAAGGACAGGGAGGAGGGGGACACAAGGGAGGCGGAGGGGGGGAAAGGGGGATAGAGAGGGGAGGGGGAGGGGGAGAGGGAGAGGGACGGGCCAATCCTGGAATCTGGAATAGTCGTGGCAGTGATCTTCCGTCAGGACCTCCAGTGTGTCCCTGGAACCCTCCAACATCTCCCCTGTGTGTGTTTTGAAATGTTCTACTAGTTGCGCCTAATCCAGGGAGATTGGCAGTTTTCTCAACCCCCGATATTCCTCGCGATGAAGCGCCTCCCTCTCCGTCACGGCCCATCGAAGAACTTCCTCCCTCCATTTACCTTCGCGCGGTGCAGTGCGGGATTTCCAGCACTGAGTAATCAATTTTTTGGCAAGCATCAAGGCAAAGCGGCGCAGTAGTTTCACCTTCTTGGGGAGAGGGAATAGGCCCAGAAGGCAGGCGTCTATAGTATTCCAAGGGGAATGCTCCGTTAAGATTGAAAGGCTCTGCGTAACCTCCGACCAAAACCCTCCCAACACAGGACAGTACTACAACATGTGAATAAAATCAGCATTCAGATTAGGACATCTTGGACAGCCAGAAGAGGCAGTAGGAAACTTTTTCTGGATGGCCCTCGGGGTGAGATAAGCCCTATGAAGTATGAATAATTGTATTGTTTTTAGACGGAAATTACGGGAGACCCGTCGAGGGTGTTCTAACATTAAGGCCCACTCCTCATCATCTAATTCCCTTACTAGGGCCGTTTCCCATTTTTGTCATAGAGACAGCAGTGGAGTGCCCAAATGTTCCTGGAGCCCCCTGTATAGCCATCTAACAAGGTGGCGGCCATGTCCCATTATATGAATAGACTTCAACAATTGAAAGGTGGGGGGTTCTTTCTGATCCACCAACCAGTATTTCCAGATGAATTGTGTGATTGCTGCATGTGTGAGAAAGAGGGTTGCTGGTACTGCATTAGTATGTACAAATTCATCATGAGTCATCAGGCTGCCATCCAAGAATAAATCTCCAACCGTCCCCGTACCGTTCTGGGTCCAACTCTATAACCGAGCACCAGACAAAATTCCTCGTCTAGTGGGTAGGCCACATAGCGGGATATTTGGAGTATATGGGAAAGATATTTTTTGCATACTTTTGCGCCTGTTTCCAATAATGCATTGCTACATGCAAGAGAAAGCGGGGATCTCTCAGTTTGTCGACCCCAGGACACAGTTGTGCTTGTAGGATACCACGTTGCAAACGGTCCGGGGTATATCCTATCTCGAATAAGTTACGGCCCGCCACCCAATATGCTAGCCATTGTAGTTGCCCCACTATACAGTAGGCCTTAAAATCGGGAGCCCCCATACCGCCTGCGGCACTCAGCAACTGCATTTTGGTCAATGCTAGCCTATGTCTACCCGTTCCCCATAGCAAGGACGTTAACAGGGTATCCAATGTTTTAAAAATCCCTGCCTGGAGAATCACCGGGAGGTTCACAAAGTGATATAGTAGTCTAGGGAACATGACCATTTTAGACACATCCAAACGACCTGCCACTGTTAACGGTAATGTATTCCAAAAAGAGATCTGGGAACGGAGTGAGTTGATAGTTCGAACCACATTCCCATCTATAGTGTCCGCACTGGTCCTGTAAACATGTATCCCTAGGTATTTAAAGGTTGTGGGTTCCACCTTAAATTGCACTTGACCAAACTGTACGTGAGGTCTATGATATGTATCATAAAAGGAGTATGCCACCGATTTTGAGGCGTTAAGGCATAATTCGGATATTTCCCCGAACCGTGAAAACTTTGCTGCTGTTTCATGCATATTTGCGTTCAAATCTTTAAAATATAACAACATGTCATCTGCATAGAGTGACACAGAATGGACTGTTTCATCCAGCGGTATTCCATATGGGGCCATAATTTGACGCAGACGTTGGGCTAGAGGCTCCAATGCCAGTACAAACAATAAGGGCGACAAGGGGCATCCTTGGCGCGTACCACAATAAACATAATACATTGGTGAGATAGTGATCCCAGTCTTGGCACGGGCTGTAGGGTTAATGTAAAGCAATTTTACCCAATTGCAGTATGACGGGGGAAGGCCGAATTTAGCCAACACGGCTAACATATACGGCCAGCTCAAAGTATTGAACGCTTGGCGTACATCTAATGATAGATACCCAGCAAATGGTGCTGATGAAGAAGCCGCATGGATCACAGCATGTAGACGGCGAATATTTAGTGAGGTGCTACGGTTGGGTATAAACCCACATTGATCTATGTGCACTAGTTTGGGAAGTAAGGGGAGTAATCTAGATACCAACAGCTTATTAAGTATTTTATATTCAGTGTTAAGGATTGATAGGGGCCTATAGGACGTAAGTTCAGTAGGGACTCTATCAGGCTTTAACAAGGATGTGACCAGTGCTTCCCTAGTGGTGGGAGGCAAGGAACCTTCCGTGAGTGAGGTCATATAGAGCTGAAGCAACTTGGGGACTAATGTTTCTGCAAATGTTGAATAAAATTCAACAGGAAGCCCATGTGAGCCCGGAGTTTTATTGCGGGCCCATGCCTTTATAGCCACACGGATCTCTGCTGCAGTGAGCGGAGCCTCCAGCTCCTCAGCATGTGAGTCTGAAATAGTAGGAAGTTCGACCTCTGCCAAAAAGCAAGTGATTGCTTCAGACATGTCTAGAGGGGGAGCAGTGTACAGGTTAGTGTAGTACTCTCGGAATGTGTGATTAATGTCAGCTTGGGAGGTGACCAATGTTCGTTGGGCATTAGTTATCGCCAGTATGGGGGTGGGGGCTATTTGAGGTTTAATCAAGCGCGCTAACAATGTGGTAGCTCTATCAGCCTCTGCGTGTGTGCGAAGTGTGTACGCTTGCATATCAATCGTCCTTAACCGTTCTAACAATTCCGCATACTGTATCCTGGCCTCTTGTAAGTCCTCTGCCCCCTCCTCACTTATTTGGGCTGCTATTTCTTTCGCTTGCAGAGCGCTTTCTAGTTCCGATAGATCTCTAATCGTCTCACTCCTAATTCCCGCCAAGGACCCTATGGCGACACCCCGCATCGTGACCTTAAAGGCCTGCCATTCTAAGGATCTGGTCGTGGCTGTGCCCTCATTCTCCGCAAAAAATGTGGTAATGGCTGTGGTTAGTGGGGCTCGGAACACCTGATCTTCTAAATGTATCGGTTGCAATCGCCACGTGGGGATAGGTGCGGGGGAACGACCCCAATTTAGCACCAATTCTATGGGATTATGGTCCGATATGGTCTTACCCAAATAAGTACATTGCTTAATAGTCGGGGACAAGTCAGGTGTACATAAGAAGTGGTCTAGACGGGTATGTAACTTGTGCGGGTAGGAATAAAAGGAATATTCTCGCATGTTGACATGCAGGGACCGCCAGATATCAAGTAATTCCCATCCCTGTACCCATCGCGTTAAAGCAGCCGCTTGTAAGTGAGCCGTCGTGTTCGGTAAGGGGGGATGAGAGCGATCTAGTCCTACATCAAACACTGCATTTAGGTCCCCTCCTAACATCCATGGATACTGCGACCAGTCCGAGAGTGTCCGGGAGACTCTTGAAAAAAAGGCCTCTTGGTCTACATTCGGCGCATAAATGCAACCCAAAACTACCTGCTTACCATCCGATGCTCCCCGTATAAATACATATCTTCCTTGGTCATCTATCTTACTTTCACTAAGGGAGAAGGGGATTCCCACCCTTATCCAAATTGCAGTCCCTCTAGAAAAGGCGGAATAGGCCGTTGCGTAAAGTTGCCCCCTCCACCGTCTCTGCAATTTCATAGTTTCTGAGGGCACTAGGTGTGTCTCCTGGAGATAGACTATTTGGGCTTTACGGCGATGTAATTGCGCAGCTATTCTATGCCACTTGTGCATCGTGCCCATTCCCCGAACATTCCAGGATACAATAGTATAAGATTTGGCCGTCAACATCATCAGGGCACATTAATTAGGACCCACTCCAACCCATCCCCCACCCCCATGACCCCCAACAAACACCCCCCCACCCCCATCCCCCCCCACACCCCCTCCCCCAGCATCAGACAGTGCGGAAATAATACAAACAAAAACAACTTTATCCCAATACTGGGTCCAACGATCCAACTTCGCTTGACCAAACTGCGTAAGAAAAATCAACATAATACACATGAAACAGTTGCTATCGCCTACGGGGGAGGCTACGTATACCATTCGAAACTCAAACAATACTCAATGAGTGGGAATGCCCAAAACGGGCCAGGCCAGGGGACGTAACCATCCATCCCTTTCGCTTGTCTAAATATTATATTCATATTATCAAATAATGCAATCACCGATTAACCTGACTATGGGGTCAGAAAATGAACTATATGTATGGCCTGCACAGCGCAGTCTAACAGGTCGGAGACAATGTTTTATGTTATACAGTCACATGTCATCCAAGGGATCATTGCTGAGCTGTGTGGATTTCGATGGGAACAGTGCCACACTCCCACCTGAGTCCGAGTCCGAATTGACCTCGACGGAAGGGCTGATATTGATCAATGGACGAGGGACGCAGAGGGCCAAGGCGGAACGAAGGGCCTCCTGTCTACCCTCCATCACTTGCTGACAAGGAGGGGGACTGGAGCTCGTACTCTGCGTGAGTAGACCCCTCCTGCGTCTCCGAGGGGCCAGTTGCGACAATGGTTGTGTCGATTCTAGACGTCTGGCGGGCAAGGTATCTGGGAAGTTCCTGTCCAGCCAATCCCAAGCACTATCCGGTGTGTCGAAGAATAATGAACGTTGGTTATATATGATTTTTAGTTTCGCTGGAAAAAGCAATGCGAACGTGAGGCCCGCTGCTCGGACCCGGGCTTTTACTTCCATGAATGAAAAGCGTTTACGCTGCACAGCAAGTGTAGAGTCGGGGAATATCGAGACTCTAGCGTTGGCCACCTGCAGAGGGCCACTGTCTCTTGCTGCCTGTAATAAATGGTCCCGATCTCTGAAGTTCAGTATCCTGGCCAGTATTGGGTGGGGATTTGCACCAGGTATTGGTCGCCGTGTGGGAACTCGGTGGGCTCGTTCGACAGTGAAGTGCGCGGATAAGTCCGCAGGGGCTACACTAGATTTCAACCATTCCTCAATATAGGTTGTCGGGTTAGGGCCCTCTGACCCTTCCGGGAGCCCACCGATTCTAAGGATATTACGCCGGGCCCGGCCTTCAGCATCATCTGCACGAGCCTGTAGAGACTCAATTTGCTGGTGCATTTGATTCAATTGTTCCTCGTGAGTTTTCACTTGCGGCACTATCGTTGCCAAGGTTTGTTCTGTGGACTTAACTTTGTCGGCTACTTTTCTGTGATCGTCCTTGAGCAAGTTAAGTTCCACTGAGATTGTGCCCAGCTGGTTTTCAAGCGCGGAGCGCGAGTCACGTATCTCCTTCAGGATCATGTCCAGTTTATCCACAGGAGTATGGGAGAAAACCCTCTCTTCAGCCCGGTGGGAGCGTCCTTGTGAGTGATCTGAGTGCGAGGAGTGCGACCCAGCTCTCCCGGATCTAGAGGCTGTCCTCGGCTTTCCTTTGCCAATGATGACGGAGGAGCTGGAGTATTGAGAGGCACTTGATTGTACAATGGTTCAACGCAATCTCCACGTCCACTCTCCGTTCAGCTCATTTCTAAGTAAGGGCAGGACCTCTGCTGTAAGACAACAGTAAGGAGTAAGCACCCCAGACCAGAGGCACAAATTGCAATATAGATCTGGATCCAGCCACACGTAGTAGGGGCGCCCTTATAATGTGGGATAGTCGATCATGCCACCAGCCTTACACCGCCCCATGCCCCGTTCAATACGTGCCCCGCAGTCCCACTCAGGCACTCTGTAGGGCCATCTCCATACAACAAGGCACCTCTGGCAACTGGTAATAGTGTGTAGCCCGGATCTGGTCCACCTGGCAATATCTGCGGGAGCGGAGAGAGGAGAGAAGGGGGTGTTAGAGCACAGGGCAAGTCCTCCGGCCCGTGCAACAGTACAGCACTCTGGGGCACCGCAGACCCAGTCAGGCACCTGGTCGGGCCCTCCACACCACCAAGCGCACAAGGCGATCCTCACAGGTATGTCCCAGTGCCAGTCGCGCCTCGTCTATTCCCCACGACGCGGCTTGCAGGGCTAGCCCGCCGCGGGGGAGGGGGAGCGAGAGATGCTCGGGGGAGTACCGCCACCCCCGCAGAGGCGCCCACAGGCCCAAAGGCAAGGCCCCGGCTGTGCCCAGGCAAGAGGCCCGGAACCAGCCCCTCCACCCAGGGCCCAGCCAAGTCCCAGCGAACCGCCTCCGCGGTGGCAGAGACACTGCCCTACACCGCCACCCTCCACCACACAGCTCCACCAGCCCGCTCACCTGGGGGAGAGGAACCGCTGAAAACCTCCTCCCACGACCAGCAACTGTAGTGCGTGCCTCAGTTGGGATGCGGGCCCCACGTCGCTTACGTCGTCGTAGTCGCCAGCTCACCACCTACTCGGGTACCCAGTCGGCACAGGGAGCCAGTCCCCCACGATGCTGCTCAGGCCTGCAAGGCCCAAATCCACGTCAGCCAAGTCGCGCCATCAGCAATGTTGCGGGGGGTCATCCGACAGCAGCCCCAGGCAGTTCGGCAGTAGTACCACTTGCTCCCAAGGTACGGAGGCCGACAGCAGGGATGCGCAGGATCCGCCCAGCCAAGGGCGTAAAGTCTGCCAGGTGCCAACTGCTGTCAGGCCGCACAGGTCCCCGACAAACCGTGTGCACCTATACATTCACCATGGGGTCGGGAACTGGTTTATTGTGCGGGGGAGTGCGTGCAGGGCCACACAGGCCGAAGATAACGCCGGAGTACCGGCCCGGACGTTAGGCCCGGGGACTCGCGTTAGTGTGCCAGCCGCCTCCAAGTGCTTCCGGCCCGGCCTGGTCCCAGGAAAGTGCACTGTGTTTCAGGCCCCTCGCTTCAGCGGAATCCGTCACAGCGCGGAGCTCGGTCTCACGGCCATCTCGGCCACCCGGATCGCCTGAGTCAGCTTTCCGTCCATGGGCAGTGCTTCCCTGCACCTTTGTCAATCATCGGATGCAGCAGGGAATGCCGTATTATGCACGGATGAGCTGCCCCGGCCCGGAGCACGTCGCTTAAGTGACCACCATCTTGGGCTGCAAGCCACGCCCCCTCGGCCTCCCCACAATCCTAATCACGATGCGACCACCTCCACGGCGGTCGCATTACCTATATTTTGCATTGTGGCGGGGATGCGGTCAGACACATCCCTGCACTACGTGGCAGGCACCCTGCGGTGCCTGCCACATAGGGCAGGCATATGTAGGGGGGCACCACAGGTGCCGCCCAGGGTACATGTCCCTGCACCTGGGATTGAGGGGGGCCCGCTATGGGCCCCCAAATACGTTTCCGCCATTCATTTTGCAACGGGTTGTCCACCGCAAAACGAAGGGAGGAAAGGGATATTATAATTCCTACGGCGGTGCCTGCAAGGCACCGCCGCAATGTTAGCTAATGTTTTGGTTCTGACAGGCGGTCAGAAAAGGACCGCCAGTCGGAACCGTGGCAGGTGGTCTTTACTACCGTCACGCTTAACTAATGATTCCCCCGCCATCATAATATTGCGGGGGGGAAACAGCAGTACGATGGCACCATCGTAATGGGCCCCTATGTTTTTAAACCATAAGTAGTATATATATGTGTGTACATTTGTACAAAGAAATGCATATATCTAAATACATACATATACTCAAATTATACAAGTTTACATACACAGGCATATGCTGTACATTTGTGTTTTGAGTATAGTGGGTATATAGGAAAGAGCCAACTCTTGAGTAGTCTTCTGAAGATAGGATCGTTATCCGTGGATGTTATGTTTGGGGGTAATGACTTCCATAGTTTGGCCGCTTGGACAGAGAAAGATGTACCTCCCATGTTTTTTTTCCCTGTATTCTGGGGTTTTGAGGTGAGGTGCCAATCTGCAGCGGAGGTTCCTTTGCTCTATGTATTTGGTGATTTTATTCCTGATGAAAAGTGGTCCTGTTCCATGTATTGCTTTGTGGGTGATACAAAGCAGCTTGAAGGTGGATCTTCTTGTAACTGGTAACCAATCTAGGGCCCTCAAGGCAGGGTAGATGTGGGCTTGTGGCTTTACATGTAGGAGCAGTCTGGCAGCAGAGTTCTGAATATGTTGTAGTCTTTTCATAGTTGATAAAGATAATCCATGGTAGAGGCCATTGGCGTAATCAAGTTTAAACAGTACAAGAGAGATAGTAGCTTGGACCTTGTGTGGAAATCCTAGATTTGGAAAGATGCGTCGCAGAGTTTTCATAACAAAGAAGTTTGATCTTGCTAACTTATCAACTTGGGCATTCATTGATAGCTTGGAGTTCATGTTAATTCCAAGGTTTCTTACTTCCTTGTATACTTTATGAGGTGGTCCCAGGTCCTCAGGCCAGGTTCAGAGTGTGTCATAATTTTTCCAATCACCACATGTGAGTGTTTCAGATTTGGATGCATTGAATTTGAGATAGCACTATGTCATGCATTGATCAACGACTCTGAGGCAACTGAAGAATTTTGAGTTTCCAATGTTTTTTGTGCTTTCCAGTTTTAGAAGTATTTGCGTGTCATCTGTGTAGTCATAGCATGTGAGCTGAAATTCATTGATCATTGCTGGTAATGAGGTCATGTAGATGTTGAAAGGCATGTGTGAGATGATAAACCTTGAGGGACCCCTGCTTTTGTGAAGTACGGTTTGGATGAGAAAGGGGGAGTATGGATGACAGGGGCAGTTTCTTCATTAGGGCTCAAGGGCTGCGCCCCTCAGAAAATCCTACACATTTACATAAAAACTGTAAATAGATCGATTTATTTGGAGATACGATCGTATCTCTAAATAAAACGATGTATTTAAGTCAGGGCTGTGTGTTTCAGGCTGCCTGCTCCGCCTCGCTCTGAAGCAAGAGACGGAAGCCAGCCAGTAAATCAACTTTCTTAGCTGTGATGCACAACGCAGCGCTTTCTGTTTTAAAGCCCTTCATTGCCATTGTGGTCTATGGTTGTATGCACTCTGTAGGCCAGTGACGCAATCAGCGTCATGGTTTCGGGCGTCGGAGACTTCATCCCTAAGTGATTTCAGATGTCTGTTATTCAAAGGCATAGATCCCGGCCTTTCGTTATACGTGAGAGTGGATGCAAGCACATCTGATCTGGTGCCTTTTTCTCAGTAATGGTAAGTGTTTGCATGCTAATGTTGTGTCATCTATATTGTGCTGAGACCCCTGATCATGCTAAACACCCCCCCGCCACTGTGATACCCCAAGCCCTCGCTGAAGATCGCTCGCTCCTTTAGAAGTGGAGCTGCTGTATTTGTTCCCCCTTTAAATGGATCCAAATAACAAGCAGGGTTCTTGTTCCCTTGCGAAGTTGATCCAAATATCCGAGTCAAGCAAGGCGAGAAATATGTGCTTACAGTGTACAGTTTTCTGATGTTTGACATTAAAACCGAAAAACAAAAAGAGAGCCAGGATTTTGGGGTACGTCCTAATCCCCTGGGTAAAGTTACAAAGAAACAATATGGACGGACCCTGAAATAGTGGAGATCTATCAATCACTATGTGTGGTAAGTCCAAGGACCATTAGGTATATTTAAAAGACCCCTCACACACCAACCTAGTTGGTGTCATGCTTCATCATTGGGGTCCCAACCGGGAGGCCTAATGCCGCCCGGTTGTGCTACGACGCCTGATTACAGCGGAGCAGGTGTAGTGTGAAGATGTGATGTAAAAGTTAAAAATACCTCTGAGAATCCTTACCAAGTAAATTTATTAACGGCGGCTCAGGGTATGGTTAAAAACTATGTGAAATCAACTAACAAGAAATAATAGTCTGTAGTTGTTTTAGGTGATGTGGTCTACATGTTTCAGCCCGTCAAAAAATTCAAATGGGCTTTCTTCAGGACCTAGAATTAAAAGTGAGTGGCAAAGTGAAGGCCACGTGAGAAAGTAAAGTACCAACACACGCACTAAGGTGTGTGGACCCGGTGTCGGTATACTTACAGACACCACGCAAAAAACAATTAAAAGAAAGAGTAAGCAGCTAATCGGGGCATGGGAGGGGTTTCATCCGATCAACCGATTTGGTTCCGTGAGGATTCCCATGAGACAACCTACTGCGGTCTCCCGAAGTCCCGGCTGGTACTTTAATTTCTCACGTGGCCTTCACTTTGCCACTCACTTTTAATTCTAGGTCCTGAAGAAAGCCCATTTGAATTTTTTGACGGGCTGAAACATGTAGACCACATCACCTAAAACAACTACAGACTATTATTTCTTGTTAGTTGATTTCACATAGTTTTTAACCATACCCTGAGCCGCCGTTAATAAATTTACTTGGTAAGGATTCTCAGAGGTATTTTTAACTTTTACATCACATCTTCACACTACACCTGCTCCGCTGTAATCAGGCGTCGTAGCACAACCGGGCGGCATTAGGCCTCCCGGTTGGGACCCCAATGATGAAGCATGACACCAACTAGGTTGGTGTGTGAGGGGTCTTTAAATATACCTAATGGTCCTTGGACTTACCACACATAGTGATTGATAGATCTCCACTATTTCAGGGTCCGTCCATATTGTTTCTTTGTGACATTAAAACCGGCCATGTCTTCATGCCCCTAAGTTAACACTGATGTCAAAAAACATGGATTGACTTGCAAACAATGAATGTTAAAAACGTTAAAGGAATGCATTTCAGCGATTTAGTTCCTCTCTTATTTCACATGCTTTACTTAATCTTGCACTCCCCAAGAGTTAGCTATTTTATAATGTTGTTGTTTATCTGTATTTTTTTCTGTGCATACTTTACGGCTTTAGTCAAGCCAGGTGTTTATGAGGGGTTTTGATTGAGCGCTAAGGCTGAAGCCAAACAAAGTGCCTGTCAGTGGGGTGGCCTCTCTACAGAGCACACAGAACAATGTTTAATTCTGTGGAAATGTGTGTGAAGGGAGTATACAGATGTTGAAATATTTTCAAGACAAACGTAAAAGAAATTAAAGTGCTTAAATTTGAGGGAGTGCAGTGTATGTTTGGGGGCAGTGAAGTGAGGGAGATGCGAGGAAGTGCATTTGGCGAAGAGTGAAAAGAGGATGCTGAAGAGGAAAGAGAGGTGGTTGAAGATGTGTAGATGGACAAGATATGCAGAGAAAAAGAGGATACGTATCTAGCATAAAGCACACATAACTGAAGGCCAAAACTCCTTACACAGGCCTCAATGCTATTTAATTCACAGGCTCACAATTTCATAATTGAAACATTTCCAATGTTAATTATTTATAACAAATCATTGTTGTTACTCATTTATCTTAAACATCTAACACCCTTTGACAAAGCCAATCATACTGAGAGGCTTTAGGTGTATGTCAGTTGTTGTGTCATTTATCTGGATACAATTACATCTCCGAGAGAAACCAAAATACCGATCAGGTGGCACACAATAGGAATCACAGAAATTTGACATGTTCCTTTATAGAGAGCAACCACTTTTTGCATCCCATTGAAAGACCTGTCTGCACATATTTCTATATGGTGTGCAGACAGAATATCGAGTAAAAATATCGAGTTGCACAAATATCGAGTAATAAATATTGTGGTTCAGTAATATCGACAGCAAGAATATCATGGTCAAGAATATCGACTTAAGGTAAGTAATATCGATTTTAAAAATATCGAAGTGTTTAATACTGTTTGCAAAAATATAGTTGCTAAAAATATAGTTTTTTTAATTGGTTATGTATTTTAGTATATATTTTATATGTATGTGATGTACGTTTTTTGTATAAGATTTTTTGTATTTTTAACATATGTGTTAAATTGTTAGTAGTTATTAATTTTTTTTATTTGAATTTTGCGTTTTTAGTTCCGTAGTGGGTTGTGGCTTTATAGGGGAGTAGGGTGGGAAGGAATTTAATTATATTAAATTAATTGATTTTTTTAAATTTATGAATATTTGTTTAGTTGAGATTTTATCATTTTAAATGTCTAAAGTAATTTATTATTAATGAATTAATAATTGGTTGTTAATTAATTTTAAATAATTAATTGGTAATTATGGTATTTGTGTAATTCATTTTAGGTGTGTGTTTTGGTGTTTATAGGGGGTAAAGGGTGTTAAGTAGTTTATTTTTTATTATTAATTTTTTTATTGATATTAATTAAATTAATTAAAATTTTATTATGGTAATTGTGTAATAGATTTTAGGTGTGTGTTGTGGTGTTTATAGGAGTAAAGGGTGGGAAGTAATTTGTGTTTAATTAATTAATATATAGTTAATGTTAATTATTTGATATTTATTTTGGGTAATTGTTTATTTTTTGTGTGTTGTTTTTACTTTTAAAGGGATAAAGTGTGGGTATTAAAATTTTAATGACTTTATTATCAGTTGTTAATAGTAATAGTTTTTAATTTAAAAACACGTTTTAATAGTGTTTTATTATTTTATAGTTTAATTTAGGTGTGTGTTTTGGATATCATAGTGTTAAAGTGTGTGTAGTCTATTAATCTTTATTAGTTTTTTCATTAATAATATTTTTTAATTGATTATCAATTATGTTAATTATGGAAGTAAATTTAATTTAAAATGTTGAAGTGTTTTGTTTTTGGTGTGGTGTTATAGGGTAGGAAATAAAATAAATACATTTATATATTAATTATTTTTTTGTTTGTAAATATTTTCTAGTTTAAAAAAAAAAATTTTTTTTAATGTATTTATTATTTCATTTGATATAATATTTGTAGGTTTTTGTTATATGCAATTAATATTATAATATGTTTTCTTTTTATATATTTAATGTATTTGATTTTTCATTTTTTAAATGTTTATTTATTTTTAATATTTTTTTTAATTTTTAATATTTTATTTTTTTATAACTGTTTGAGTGTGAATAGTAATTTTAGTCTCTCCGCTATCCAACACTTGCCTAATGTTGCACTCACTGGAGTGGGAATAGTAATTTTTACCTCTCCACTAACCAGCACTTTCCCTACTGTTGCACTCACTGGAGTGGGAATAGTAATTTTTACCCCTCCGCTATCCGACACATTCCCTACTGTTGCAGTCACTGGAGTGGGAATTGTTAATTTTACCCCTCTGCTATCCAACACTTTCCCGACTGTTGCACTCACTGGAGTTGGAATAGTAATTTTTACCCCTCTGCTATCCAACACTATCCCTACTGTCACACTCACCGGAGTGGGAATAGTAATTTTTACCCCTCCACTATCCAACACTTTCCCTACTGTTGCACTTTTTGGAGTGGGAATAGTAATTTTGACACCTCCACTATCCAACACTTTCCCTACTGTTGCACTGGCTGGATTGGGAATAGTAATTTTTACCCCTCCGCTATCCAACACTTTCCCTACTGTTGCACTCACTGGAGTTGGAATAATAATTTTTACCCCTATGCTATCCAACACTTTCCCTACTGTCGCACTCATTGGAGTGGGAATAGTAATTTTAACCCCTCTGCTATCCAACACTTTCCCTACTGTTGCACTCACCGGAGTGGGAATAACATTTTTTACCCCTCCGCTATCCAACACTTATCCTACTGTTGCATTCAGAGGAGTGGGAATAGTAATTTTTACCCCTCCGCTATCGAACACTTTCCCTACTGTTGCACTCACTGGAGTGGGAATAGTAATTTTTACCCCTTCGCTATCCAGCACTTTCCCTACTGTTGCACTCATTGGAGTGGGAATAGTAAATCTTACCCCTCCGCTATCCAACACTTATCCTACTGTTGCACTCACTGGAGTGGGAATAGTAATTTTTACCCCTCCACTATCCAACACTTTCCCTACTGTTGCACTTTTTGGAGTGGGAATAGAAATTTTTACCTCTCTGCTATCCAGCACTTTCTCTACTGTTGCACTTTTTGGAGTGGGAATAGTAATTTTTACCTCTCTGCTATCCAGCACTTTCCCTACTGTTGCACTTTTGGAGTGGGAATAGTAATTTTTACCCCTCCGCTATCCGACACATTCCCTACTGTTGCAGTCACTGGAGTTGGAATAGTAGTTTTTACACCTCCGCTAACCAACACTTTCCCTACTGTTACACTGGCTGGATTGGGAATAGTAATTTTTACCCCTCCGCTATCAAGCACTTTCCCTACTGTTGCACTAACTGGAGTGGGAATTGTTAATTTTACCCCTCCGCTATCCAACACTTTCCCTACTGTTGCACTCACTGGAGTTGGAATAGTAATTTTTACCCCTCTGCTATCCAACACTTTCCCTACTGTCGCACTCATTGGAGTGGGAATAGTAATTTTAACTCCTCTGCTATCCAACAATTTCCCTACTGTTGCACTCACCGGAGTGGGAATAAAAAATGTTACCCCTCCGCTATCCAACACTTATCCTACTGTTGCATTCAGAGGAGTGGGAATAGTAATTTTTACCCCTCCGCTATCCAACACTTTCTCTACTGTTGCAGTCTTTTGAGTGGGAATAGTAATTTTTGCCCCTCCGCTATCGAACATTTTCCTTACTGTTACACTCACTGGAGTGGGAATAGTAATTTTTACCCCTTCGCTATCCAGCACTTTCCCTACTGTTGCACTCAGTGGAGTGGGAAAAGTAAATCTTACCCCTCCGCTATCCAACACTTATCCTACTGTTGCACTCACTGGAGTGGGAATAGTAATTTTTACCCCTCCACTATCCAACACTTTCCCTACTGTTGCACTTTTTGGAGTGGGAATAGTAATTTTTACCTCTCTGCTATCCAGCACTTTCCCTACTGTTGCACTTTTTGGAGTGGGAATAGTAATTTTTACCTCTCCGCTATCCAACACTTTCCCTACTGTTGCTCTGGCTGGATTGGGAATAGTAATTTTTACCCCTCCGCTATCAAGCACTTTCCCTACTGTTGCACTCACTGGAGTGGGAATTGTTAATTTTACCCCTCCACTATCCAACACTTTCCCTACTGTTGCACTCACTGGAGTTGGAATAGTAATTTTTACCCCTCTTCTATCCAACACTCTCCCTACTGTCGCACTCATTGGAGTGGGAATAGTAATTTTAACCCCTCTGCTATCCAACACTTTCCCTACTGTTGCACTCACCGGAGTGGGAATACATTTTTTTACCCCCCCGCTATCCAACACTTATCCTGCTGTTGCATTCAGAGGAGTGGGAATAGTAATTTTTACCCCTCCGCTATCCAACACTTTCTCTACTGTTGCAGTCTTTTGAGTGGGAATAGTAATTTTTGCCCCTCCGCTATCGAACACTTTCCCTACTGTTGCACTCACTGGAGTGGGAATACTAATTGTTACCCCTTCGCTATCCAGCACTTTCCCTACTGTTGCACTCAGTGGAGTGGGAATTATAAATCTTACCCCTCCGCTATCCAACACTTATCCTACTGTTGCACTCACTGGAGTGGGAATAGTAATTTTTACCCCTCCACTATCCAACACTTTCCCTACTGTTGCACTTTTTGGAGTGGGAATAGTAATTTTTACCTCTCTGCTATCCAACACTTTCCCTACTGTTGGACTCTTTGGAGTGAGAATAGTAATGTTTGCCCCTCTGCTATCTAACACTTTCCCTACTGTTGCTCTCACTGGAGTTGGAATAGTAATTTTTACTCCTCCACTATCCAACACTTTCCCTACTGTTGCACTCACTGGAGTTGGAATAGTACATTTAATTTCTCCGCTATCCAACACTTACTCTACTGTTGCACTCATTGGAGTGGGAATAGTTATTTTTACCCCTTTGCTATCCCAACACTTTTCCTACTGTTGTACTAATTGTATTGTGAAATTTAACTTTAAATAATTTTTAATAGTTTAATGTTTTAACTTAATATAGATTTTTGTTTTTTTATATTTTAAATCATTAATATATATTTTTATTTTTCGTATTATTTTAAACTTTTAACATAAGTTAAAAATAATAGTTTATTAATTGTTTTAAATTAAATATATGTATAAATTATTATGTTTTTGTGTTACTGTTGCACTCACTGGAGTTGGAATAGTAATTTTTACCCCTCTGCTATCCAACACTTTCCCTACTGTCGCACTCATTGGAGTGGGAATAGTAATTTTAACCCCTCTGCTATCCAACACTTTCCCTACTGTTGCACTCACCGGAGTGGGAATAAAAAATGTTACCCCTCCGCTATCCAACACTTATCCTACTGTTGCATTCAGAGGAGTGGGAATAGTAATTTTTACCCCTCCGCTATGCAACACTTTCTCTACTGTTGCAGTCTTTTGAGTGGGAATAGTAATTGTTGCCCCTTCGCTATCGAACATTTTCCTTACTGTTGCACTCACTGGAGTGGGAATAGTAATTTTTACCCCTTCGCTATCCAGCACATTCCCTACTGTTGCACTCAGTGGAGTGGGAATAGTAAATATTACCCCTCCGCTGTCCAACACTTATCCTACTGTTGCACTCACTGGAGTGGGAATAGTAATTTTTACCCGTCCACTATCCAACATTTTCCCTACTGTTGCACTTTTTGGAGTGGGAATAGTAATTTTTACCTCTCTGCTATCCAGCACTTTCCCTACTGTTGCACTTTTTGGAGTGGGAATAGTAATTTTTACCCCTTTGCTATCCAACACTTTCCCTACTGTTGGACTCTTTGGAGTGGGAATAGTAATTTTTGCCCCTCCGCTATCTAACACTTTCCCTACTGTTGCTCTCACTGGAGTTGGAATAGTAATTTTTACTCCTCCGCTATCCAACACTTTCCCTACTGTTGCACTTACTGGAGTTGGAATAATACATTTAATTTCTCCGCTATCCAACACTTACCCTACTATTGCACTCATTGGAGTGGGAATAGTTATTTTTACCCCTTTGCTATCCAACACTTTTCCTACTGTTGTACTAATTGTATTGTGAAATTTAACTTTAAATATTTTTTAATAGTTTAATGTTTTAACTTACTATAGATTTTTGTTTTTTTATATTTTAAATCATTAATATATATTTTTATTTTTGTATTATTTTAAACTTTTAACATAAGTTAAAAATAATAGTTTATTAATTGTTTTAAATTAAATATATGTATAAATTATTATGTTTGTGTGTTTTTTTTTATTAAGTTATTTGTTCTATTTTATTAAAATGTATATTACATTTTTTTATTTTTTTAAATTATGTTTAATATTTAATATATTTTATATGTTATTTTATTTTATATTTATATAAAAGGCGATATTTTATACACCTATATTTTTTACATCGATATTTTTTAGCCGATATTTTTGAACTTCCCGGTTTAAGTATAGGAGTCTATATTTTTTACCTGATATTTTTAACATCGATATTTTTAACATCGATGTTGTGTCAGTGAACCTTTCTATATGACTGGTTGCAGCCAGCAGCTGTGGGTGCTTCTCAAAGTCTGGTTAGAGCATATTTTTCCAAAGTTAATTCTGCATGCAGTGCAAGATACTGGGCAAGCATACATTTTAAAGGGCTAAAGTTGTCATGCTGCACAATTTACACATTATAGTAACTGTTGAACATAATAATGCAGGAAGATATGGGGCAGTTTTTAATGTGTTTAATATTTCAAGGCTATATGTTCCCACTGCTTTAAAAGCATTGTTTTTTTGCTACATTCGTTTGCTTTAAAATGCACCATTTGCCAATCTTTTTTTTTCATTTCTTTCTCGGGAGAGGGACTCATCCTGGACCCCAGGTTTCTTCATTGAACTAGTTCACATCGCTCGCTATATAAATGTTATGCCTAACGTTTACGCCTCACCACTTTCAAATGTCACCAGCCGCCACTGATGGATGACATTTGTTCTATTTTAAAGGTAGGATGTGATCCAGTCGAGATGAGTCCCCTTTATGCCAGCATCACAGAGTCTTTGGATTAGAGTTTCATGATGAACTGTGTCAAAGGCAGCCGAAGGTTTAAGAGAAGTAGTGCAGTGACCCCATTCCGGTCTACTGTGTTGTAAGGTCATCTCAGATGGCGATGAGGGTAGATGCTGTGCCTCTTCCTGGACAGAATCCTGTTTGGAAGTCAGAAAGTATGGAGTTATCTTCAATGAATTATGATATCTGAGTGAATGCTGCTCTTTCTATCGGTTTGCTCAGGAGAGGCCCATTTGTAATGGGTCTGTATTTGTTTGGGTCATGTGGGTCCAGGTTTGTTTCTTTAATAATAGGCATATGTATGCCTTTTTATGTTCTCTGGAAAGATTCCTGTAGTTAAATAATTATTGGTGATTGTTCTGACTGGTGTTTCAGCAGAGGTAGTTAAAAGAATGTTCTCGAAGATTTGTGGTGGACAAGGGACAAAAGGCCATCTGGTTGACCTGCTTGCATTGACAAGATCAATAAATTCAGTTTCTGATAGTTGTTTGAAGGAATCTAGATGCTGGGTTATCCTACCCTTGGAGGGGATTGTTGGAAATGGGTTGGTGCTGTTGATTTCCCTTTGTTTTAAATTGGAGTCCAACATGTCAGCTTTGGTTGTGTAATGATTTGCCAGTTTGTCAGTAAATTCCTGAGAAATGGGATGAGTTCCTTCTGTGCATTTAGGTTTACAAAATTTAGTAAGAATTTGTAAAATTCTGTATTTGTACAATTAGCATTTTCAATTCTGTTTAAATAGTACCTTCTTTAGCTTTTTTGATTGTTGACTTGTATATTCTGTTAGGTTTGTGTAGGTGGAGTTTGTCTTAATTATCATTTGTTTTGAGCAAGGTGTGTTGCAGCTTTGCAATTTGTTGTTTTATCTTTCTTAGTTCTGCATTCATCAAAGTTGCTTGTGTTCTTTTGCCCTGTTTTGTTGTTCTTAGTGGTATTAGGATGTTAGTTGTATTTCTAAGCATTCAAAATTGAATTTGTTCCACTGTCAATATGTGGTTGCATGTAAGGTGGGTTTTAGTGTGGTGATTTGTGTTGTCTTGTGTTGGATAGCTACCAGATGGTGGTTCCAGGCACAGGCCTCTACCACCTGTGCCTGGAGTAATCCTTTGAAAGGTAACTAGTTCTAGATATGCAAAAATGACAGCTAGGATGTGTCCATCGGTGTGTGTGTGTGTGTGTGTGTGTGTGTGTGTGTGTGTGGGTTTCTGGACAATCTGATGTAGGTTCAGTGTGTTTAGGCCAGTGATTATAGTTCTTGGATGGGGAATATTGGGTTTGTCAAACAATATGTTTCGGTCACCAAGGACCCATAGGTTGGAGTGCAGTGTCATAAGGTTTGAAACTGTGTCTAGAAACTTGTCTGGGAATGTTGAAAGAGGAAGTTACAGGAGGAAGTTGGCATAAGGTTGCATCTGGTGATAAGGTCCTCACAACCTTGTATGGAAATGTTGTCAGCTTTAGTGAGATTTATTGTTTCCTTGAATATAAAGGATAGTCCACTTCCTACTTTACCTATAACCATTTTGTGTGAACTTTTGATAGGCTGGAGATACGGCTTCATGTAACACTGGAGCAATGTCATCTCCCAACCAAGATTCGGTTATGAAGAGTAAGTCAGGTTGTGTGTCAGTGAGAAGGTCGTAGATGTGGAGCTTGTTTTTAGAGAGTGATTGAGCATTTAATAGTAGGCAGTCTAGAGACTGTGTTTTGGAGGTGGAATGACTTTGTAGAAGAGTGAGCAGTGTTCTTTGAACTTATAGCAGATGTATTATTGGTGTTGGTATTAACTGTATCAGAATAGCAATATGTTGTTTGTCTATACCGTAATCATCATCCACCAGGCTTCAAAGACATTTTCTGGGGTGTATGTGAGTAGGTGTTAGAGATAATGGTTGACAGTGAGTTGGCGGGCTTTTTTGTTCTTGTAGAGAAGTCTTGTATATTAGACAAGGAGATGTGAAGTTGTGAAGAATTGCATGTTGTTTCTTTTGTTTGCGTCTGTTATGGGGTGGTGGTGGAGCATATAGGACATGTTTTAATGCTCTTAATTTTGCAATGGATTGAGAGACTGGTGAATGAGTGTTGTTGTGTTGGGGTGTTTGTAGTAGGTGTTGCTGAGGATAAAAAATTTGGGAGTAACGTTGGTTTAGGATGTGTATTATTTGTGTACTCATGATGGTGGGAGTGGGTGTTTGTTTCTATTTTGTGACAGAATGTAGCATGAAATTGTGTGTGTGAGATATCAATGTCCCCATTTTATATTTGAATTAGTTTGAAGCCAAATATGCCAGTGGAAACTTTATAAAATTCAGAGGCCACACCTTTTAGGCCCAGACTTTGATAGCATTAAGATTAAACACCTTTCTAACAGTTATAGGAGTGTTGGAACTGGTATTTTCTTCAGTTATAGGAGTGTTGGAACTGGTTCTTTCTGTTTGGCTGAGGCAGTGCCCAAGCCAGGCAGAACCTACCACTCCTGTCAGGTTTAGGTGATTACACTCACTCTATAACCTGCTCTCACCCTTGGGTAGCATGGCACTGAGCAGTCAGGCTTATCACAGAGGCAAGGTGTAAAGCATTGGCAAAGCACTCTCACACAATAAATACACTGAGCTTCATAAAAGAGACTTCACACGTGGTGTCTGTAAATAAAAATTGTATTCAACACACACATAAATTAACATTAATGCTGTGTTAATTAATGTGTGTGTTGAATACAATAATGCAGTTCTGGGCATAAATCACACTTGGAAATATTACTAGCAGTTCTAGGCCCAACAGTGTTAAAATTATATCAGTAATATGCACACTTGGCAAAAATCATATTTTACCCCAGCACCCTTATGTGGTGCGATACATTGTCAGAATTGGGGCCACCCTGGCAAATGACACAATTCAAATCCACACATTTCTAGGATGCACCCCAGGTCACAACAATATTAGGAATGTGTACACACAGGAATTTATAACACTTTTAAGCAGCACCGTGGGCCAAGGCCGCACAGGTAAAACCAGTGTCAAAATAGAGTATTCGTTAGGTAATGAAACAACCAATTAAAACAACGCTGCTGCGCGGTGCAATTATTAGCAGTCTGTTCTCATGCAGCACACTCTCCCACACTCACACAGCACCATAGCTCGGTGCAAAGGATATCAGCAAGTCTGTATGAAGCACACTCGAACACACAAGCATTCGGCACCGTAGCGCGGTGCAAATGATATCCGGCAGGTCAGTTGATAATATGAATGCGGGCCCCATGGCACAATCCCTCCCGCACCTCTCAGTTACCCCCGCCACAGGTTAGAGTCGAATAAACCCACCCCTTACTCTACTGGTTTAAGGCCGGAGCCACACTTAGTCAGAGGCCCTGGGGAGAAGGCTGTCCTAGTTATCAGGGTAACCAAGCAACAGTCGATAAATGGGGGGTTGGCCACCACTCGGTAAATTCACCCACTTTATGTGGAGCAGGAACGGGCTAGAGGCTGTCCCAGTTCAATGAAGAGGTCCCTTAATTCGCCCTCTGGCACCAGCCCAGTTCTGCGAAGCACGGGGTGGGGTCACGCAGTCTCTCAACCTACGTCCAATCGCTCTCAGTAGTGTTCCTCTGCCCAGTCACTTACTCTCATCACCCAGACCTAATCCAGGCGATACTACTTGGCAACACAAAGTCGTCGGGCCGGGTGAGGAGAGGGCAGTTGATTCGCCGTATTGAGGGCAAGCCAGAACATTTGGTGAGTAGGGGGTGCAGCTTTCCCTGCACCACATGGGAAGTGATACACAACGTCTGGTGCGCGTTGATCCAAGTTGCGCCAGACAATCTGGCCACAATCAACCATGAGTCGGGTTCTTCGTACCTCCCTGGAAATGATGCATGTCGTCTGGTGACAATGATACATGTCGCACCACACAATCTGGTCACAATGAACCAAAAGTTGGGTTCACCGTACCTCCCTGGAAATGAGGCACACCATCTGGTGCGTGATGATCTGAGTCACACCAGACAATCCAGTCCCAATCAACCCACGGTCGGGTTTGCTGTACTTCCCTGGAATGAGGCACAACATCTGGTGCGCTATGATACGAATCGCACCAGACAATCCAGTCCCAATCAACCTACAGTCTGGTTCGCTGTACTTCCCTGGAATGAGGCACAACATCTGGTGCGCTATGATACGAGTTGCACCAGATAATCCGGTTACAATCAACCCACAGTCGGGTTCGCTGTACCTCCCTGGAATGAGGCATAACGTCTGGTGAGCGATGGTACGAGTCGCACCACACAGTCCGGTCCCACACACACAGTCACAAGTTCAGTAATACCGCATGAGGTAGAGTGGGGCACTACTACGAATGCATCTTCCCTTGGAGGGTCGCAACCTGTGAATCGGACACCACACGCAATGTGCATGCAGTCTGCGTGTCGTACAAGAGAGATACGGCGTGGACGACGAAGCGGGCCACTCTGAGTACCTCAACGAGTGAATCCGCTCACCACCAACGAGAGACTTGTAGGTGCTGAGGCCCCACAATGCAGGGCCCACACTCCTTATATGCGGGCATGGTTTGGGGGCTTTGCACAAGGCAATCCAGCCTCCAGGCACAATACCGCACTGCAGTCACACCACTTTGCAGTCAGGATCCGGCAGACAAAGTAGGCGCTTGAGAGGCACCGCTCTCCAAGTCAAACACTTAGATGGTGTAGGTCCTTTACGGGAGGTCTTTGATGTCCCTGAGACCTCCACAAAGAACAGGGGGCAAGCCAACAAGTGCTTGGAGAGCACACTTTAGGGTGCCACACAGAAGCAGGTAGTCGTCCCAGGCCAGCCACTATTCAGGCAGAGTGCACAGTCTCCCAATGGCAGTATCCTCCTTGTGCACAACAGATTCTTCTGGCAGTGTGCACCATGCAGTCCAGGATGCCTGGTCCTACGTCCCCACAAGCGTATCACTGCCCTGCTGAAGTATGGCACCAGTAGTTATACTGTAGTGTGCCTTTGAAGTCGGGGGTGGTTCAGAGGGTTTCCCTTTGAACCAGAGATGTCTCCCCAAAATGTCAGTCCTGTCTGCCACAAGGCCTTGGAATGCAGATCTTAAACTTTAGTGGAGCCAACATATGGCTTCCCAGAGGCCAAGTGTCAAACCTCCCCCTCCTAATCTATCCAGCCAAGTCCTCAAATGGCAGAGGTCTGTTGTTCCAGTTTCATGCCCAATGTCTCTGGGGAATGCACAGATGTGCTCCCCCAGCCTCCAGCGTGGACTGGAGTAAAACCAAAAGTCACACAAATGAGTTTATCACAGAGAAATGCCCACTTTCTAGAAGTTAAAAGACACACAGATGATGGATAGAATGCAGAGCAAATCAAACATTCACCCCCAGTCAAAAGATCTGGGTTAAATCCATTGTTATTTTGCTCACCAACACCTCAGTTTAGACCCAGCCACATGCAAATCAGTCTTGACCCTGTGCCTCATGGGGACAGTCCAGCCGGAACTGCCAAGCCAGGTCCTCCCTGGACCGGAAACAAGCATCCTGGAACTGGTTTCGGGGCATCACCCCTCATCAGCCAGGCTAGCTTGAATCCAGTGGCACAGTGAGCCCGGGACCCACATCTGGGCTAACCCGGTGCACTTAGGGCGAGAAAGCAAAAGAGACACAGATGATGGAAGGAATGCAGAGCAAATCAAACATTCACCCCCAGTCAAGAGATCTGGGTTAAATCCATCATTCTTTTGCACACCATGCACACCATGCCACCCCAGTTTAGACCCCAGTTTAGACCCAGCCATATGCAAATCAGTCTTGACCCTGTGCCTCATGGGAACAGTCCAGCCCAAACTGCTAAGCCATTGGGCGCAGGATCAAGACTGATTTGCATATGGCTGGGTTCAAACTGGAATGGCATGGGGAGCAAAAAATGATGGATTTAGGCCCGGATCTCTGTACTGGAGTGAATGTATGACATTGTTCTGCATTCTGTTCATCAATTGTTCTTTTTGCATTTGTCACCCTGACTGGGATGGGTATGCCCAAATGTGGGTCCCGTGCTCTCTATGCTGCTGGAGTGAAGCTATACTGGCGAAACCGGTCCTAGAATGCTTGTTTCCAGTCAGGGAGGACCTGACCTGACAGTTCGGGCTGGACTGTTCCCATTGGGCGCAGGGTCAAAACTGATTTGCATATGGTTGGGTTCAAACTGGGATGGCATGGGGAGCAAAAAAATGATGGATTTAGGCCCAGATCTCTGTACTGGGGTGAATGTATGACATTGTCCTGCAATCTGTCCCTCAATTGTTCTTTTTGCACTTTCCAGAAGTGGCATTTCTAAGCTAATAATGACAAATCTGCCTTTACCACAAGGATGGATCTGTCATTGTGAATCCAATGATAGTAAACAATATGAGGCTGCTCCACTGTAAGCCACCACTGCAACTTAACGTAATTTGAGCCATCCCCCCATGTTAACCTATAGGGAGAGCAGAGCTCATAAGTAGTGAAAACACACATGGGGGTTCTTCACTACCTGGGCAGGGAACGCACAAGTGTACCTTCTCTGCCTTTCACCTATCACTTGCTCCCTCCGTAGGGCTAACCCTAGGGGTGCTTTAGTGTTAGTGAAAGGCACACTCAGCATTGGCCAATGATTTAGAAAGGCCAACCTGAGCATATGTGCAAATGCGCACACACAAGCCTGCAATGGCAGGCTTAAGATATGTTACAAAAACACCATGAGGCTACTCCCTGCGGTAAGCTAAAACTGTAGTTTAAAGGTCATTTAGCAATTCCCCCATGTTGACCCATGGAAAGAGTAGACCTCCCAGGTAGGGGCAATCCACATGGGGATTATTCACTACCTGTGCAGGGAACACACGTGTACCTGCCCTACCTTTCCCCTACCACCTGCCCCACCCCTCAGGGCTTACCCTTGAGGTATTCAAGTGGTAGTGAACGACCCATTCCGCATTGGCTAATGGTTTAGAAATTCCATCCTGTGCAACTGCGCACACACAGGCCTTTAACGGCAGGCTTGAGACATGTTTGAAAGGCTATTCTAGTGGGTGGCATAATCAATGCAGCGGCCCACTAGTAGCCAGTGCAGTACCTGCTGTGGATATATGGTATACCTCTTTACAGGGTACTCACAGGTACAGCACCTAAACCAAACAGGTAAGCACCACTTTCTACCATGTGCACTGCATTACTGTGGGAATGTGCCCAGAAAACCAGGAGGAAAAAAAGCAAAACTTTTTAGGAAATCCCCTAATAAGGGCCATGTCCAACATTGAGTGTCTTGATTGGCACTACTTTCGCAACACATTTAACCAGCCCAAGGAAGATTGAGTGTAGACAATTTCCTCACCTATCAGGATACCCAGCTTAAAAAACTTGTTGTAATGTTCCCAAAACACAAAATAAATGGACCCATTATCCCAGTACATGCCTCCAGAACTATGCTCTCTAAAACTGCACTGTGCCCAGGGTGCTTTCTAATTAAAAAGTCTGTGCTTCCCAGGTCTATCTCCTAATCAAAATTAATGAATACTGTATTCTTACCTTTGTACTTAGCCTACTTATCACAGCATCCTCAAGAGATTTATGCTTGCTACTCTCTCTTAATGCCATCATGCTTTGTACTGCATACTGCTTTTGCAAAATATCTCTTAAGACTTCATGAAATACCTCACCAAGACCATAAGTGTGTCCTATTTCAGAACCTGTGTCCCTACTGTGAGGCTAGTTTCTCCAAACAAAACATTATTTGCATTAACCACTACGCCTTACATCTTTATTGGCTAGATCACCCTTTCAGCTCAAAGTGAATTCCAGCCCAATCGCCTCCGACTCAAGTTGTGTAAATGTTCTAAAAAGGAATGTCCCAGCCTTTCTCTCCTGGCCCTGGAATAGGTCGGGCCAATAGGTTGAAATGACTTTCTGTAGTCCTCTGTTCTTCCATCTCTGAAAGTGCACCCCAAACTGCCACTATCACTCCTGGACCTCATGTGATTCACCAGCGCAAACGGGGAAGTTATTGTTCAGTGGGAAGATGCTGCGTTCAGTGGGTGTTTGCAAGATGAGTTAACCGTTCAGTGCCAAATCCCACCATATACCCAACACCATATATACTTGAGCCCACAGCCCCAAACGCCCAAAAAGAAATTCACGGTCAAGTGTAAAATACAATTCATTATCATTACTATGAGGAGTGCTGGATTTGTTTGTCTGTCATATGTGGATGTGAATTGCCATTTCTCACAGGACTCACTTCCACCTTCCATCACATGGGTTGTTCCACCTGTTTACTAGCAGCCAATGAGAATGGGCCTGACACATTGCCCTATTTTAATGGTTTTAATGGGCCTCTGTGTCAGGATCCTTCTGATGGCTGATGACAGCCAATCAGAATCCGTTTGGCATGGCCATATTTTAATGGGACAGCCTTTGGCACATGCTTTTTTTTATATAAAAATTATCCCCCCTGAGGGAGTTCGGCCCATTTCACTGGGTTGCCGACTCCTCCAAAATCAAGGAAAATATGGTCACCATATAGTCTTCCCCTGGGAGCACAATACTTCAAGCAATGAATTCATACTTTCAAACAATGAGTATGTCCCTAGGAGAAGGGTGGGTCTGGCCATTTCCCAAAGGGGCTGACCCTCCAAAAACAGAATTGCTGGTAGTCTTGTGGTTTCCTGCTCATGGATCAAGTTGTGACCACGAGCCACGAGCTGGAAACTGGCTGAGGGCGGCATTGTTGGACAGGGGAGAGTCTCCCCCTTGTGAGACTGCCTTCCTCAACCCTGGAGAGGCTGTATTCGGCCTAAAATCTCTACCGCAGCGCAAGAGAGCACACACCTGTTCGTCATTGATCCGGTGGGGATTTGTGACGTGAGAGGGCCTCGCGGTGCGCTGACGTTACAGATGGACGGGAGGGGCGGACGGGGGCAGAAGCGGAACGATTCTGCTGCGCCACACACCCACCAAGGGTATTGAGTAAGGTAACCACTGGTCACCAAAGCCCAAGCTGAAAGTGTTAATCACACATAACAAAACATCAAGACAACACCAAACTATCAAACCATCCTTCTACCAGTGTGATTGATGGCCTTCCCAGGTCCACCTGTAACTATAACCTGATAGAGAATGTGCTATGACGCCATAACATAGGTGGTCAGTGCTATGCAAATGTGGACAACACACATTCTGAAAGTGCTCCGGGCCCATACAGACGGTACACGTGGACAAGTACATGCAGCATAACGCATCTTAGTATATTTATCGTTTTTTGGTATCTTCTTCTACAGTGCATCTTTTTACTTCCTAGCAAGAATGCGTTACAGCAAATCACTTTCTGTATCGTGACCTACATTCATTCTATGTAATGACAGTGTTAAACTTGGCCCTTTTTGCAGGGTTATCCCCAAACTTTTTGCTTCTTCCTCCTATTTTTTCCTGACCTGTGTTTGTTGGTTTTAGGACTCTGGGCACTTTACCTCTGCTAATCAGTGCTAAAGTGCATATGCTCCCTGTGTAAATTGTTATTATGATTGGTTCTCCCTGATTGGCATAATTGATTTACTGGTCAGTCCCTAGTAAAGTGCACTGAGTGTGCCGGGGCTGGTAAATCAAATACTACTAGTGGGCCTGCAGCACTGATTGTGCCACCCACATGAGTAGTTCTGAAACGGTAACTCAGACCTGCCACTGCAGTGTCTGTGCGCAGTTGTTAACTGCCATGTCGACTTGGCAAGTGCACCCACTTGCCAGGCCCTAACCTTCCCTTTTCTTACATATCAGTCACCCCTAAGGTAGGCCAAAGGTACCCCTGTGGGCAGGGTGCAGTGTATGTGAAAGGTAGGACATGCCCTGATCTGGGTTGCATGTCCTGATAGTGAAATAATGCCATTTTCGTTTTTCACTATTGCAAGGCTACATGTTCCCATAGGACAGAATGGGGAGTTTGTTTATAACATCTTATAAACATAACTGCCCCTGGGAACTAAGGTAGGAAAATAAAGTTTAGTATGCCTTAACTCAGAATTTTAAAATGCATCTTTTAGTGAGGGTGATTTTTGCATTCTGTGTTTGAAAATACCACTTTTAGAAAGTAGGTATTTTCTTGTTTAACCATTCTGTGTGCCTCTGCCTGTTTGTGTATTGACTGTCTGGTTTTGGAGTGACAGCCACCGGGGAGGGGTTGATGTGTGTCCTGCCTTTCCTGGATGAGTCAGGGCTGGGATGAATAGACCTGGGCTGCATTCAGAGTAGGGGGAGGAGTTCTCACTAGCACCTGAATAGGCCTGGGCTGCATGTAGAGTGGTGGGAGGAGATTTCCCTTGCACCTGAATAGGGCCTGTCTGCCTTACCCAATGCTTTCTCCACCTCCTGCCGGGCAGCTGCACAAGAGAGGACAGAACTGGTTTGGACTGGGCTCAGAGACCCTTGCACAAGGAGAACTTAGACATTTTGGGGTATAAGTATTAGAACTAAAACTCCTGAACTTTAGACTACTTCTGGAATCAAGAGGAACATTTGCCAAGGAGAAGAGCTGGAGAAACTGAGGAGAAGTACTGCCCTTGCTGTATGTCTGGGGTTGGCCTGCAGTTGCTGTTTTCTGCCAAGGAAAGGAGAAGAACTTTGCTGTGTGCTGTGTCCCCTGCTTGAGGAAAGTCTCCAAGGGCTTGAGTAGAGCTTGCCTCCTGTTTTGAAGTGTCAGGAACACAAAGACTTCACCCCCAGCTCCCCTGAACTTTCTTGCTTGGAGTTCTGACCTGCCAAGAGGCACCTGTGACTGTTGTGGGCCTCTGGAGGTTGGTTCTGCTGTTGGGAGCTGGAAAAGCAACGCAGCGACAAGAAAATTGACGCATCACTCTTCTTGCAACAGTTTTTCCAACGCAATGCCGTGGTGCGAGAAATATCTCCCCGCATCGCCGCGCCGCTGCCGAAACCCACGCAGCGCTTGTCGCTGTGGCAAGAATCGACGCATCGAGGGATCGCGGCTGAAAAGGTTGACGCAGCGCCCCTCGCTGCCGCCTCCGCATCGTTCGCCGACGCATCCTGGATTTCCACGCACCGTTCCTGTGCGGCAAGTTTTCCCCGACACATCCCCCACCGTTCGGAGTCATCTCAGAATCGACGCATCGCTTCCCCCTACAGACCGTACCAGATGCATCGCTCCCATGTGTACAGCGGAAATGTCGCATCGCATCCACGAAGGTCTCAGGAACGACGCATCTCTTTGTTTTTTGACGCTTCTCATGGATGCGGCTGTTTGGCTTGGTGAATTTTGTCGCAACAGGTACTTTGCAAGAAATCACACATCCATAGTTTTCTATGGACTCAGTTGCTAAAACCTTTTGAAAGTCATTTTTCTTAATACTTGTATGTTGGATTTTTGTCGTTTTGGTCTTGTTAAGTTTAGATAAAGATACTTTATTTTTTCTAAACCGGTGTGGTGTCCATTTGTGGTGTTATCACTGTGTTACTGTGAGTGTTGGTAGAAATACTTTACACATTGCCTTTGGGATAAGCCTGCCTGCTCGTGCCAAGCTACCAAGGGGATGAGCAGGGGTTATCTAAAGTGTGTATCCCCCTTACCCTGACTAGAAGCAAAGGTCCCTATTTGGACAAAGGTACCTACCTCTGCCAACTAGAGACCCCCATTTCTAACAGACAGTCTTTGATAGTTGTTACCCTTTTTATGTTGAGCCTGGGCAGCAAATGAGCTGCTGTGGGGAATGCTGTACTGGAGTATGGAATAGAAGCCCCACCAATATTTTTGTCATTGGCTTGTGTCATTGCCCTTCATAAATGCTGATTTCTGATTCGTTAATAGGCATGCTAGTCCCTCCTTAGTACCGCCTTGTTACACTGTATGTCTTTTTCAGTCAGTAAGCACTATTTTCTTTAATGAGTTTCTCCTACTACAGGCACGACATGCTTTCCTGCAACATTCAGCACACCATGCGCACTTTAACTTTCCTAGCAGCCCGGGACAATGAATAGGTCTCGCATTTACAAGAGTTTGAGCTATTGGCATTGTAAATGACAATGCCTTTTATTTATGTGTTAATTAGTAAAACAGATAAATAAAAGGCATTGTCATTTACAATGCCAATAGCTTAAACTCTCGCAAATGTGAGACCTATTGCATTGCAAGTGCTTGTTTTCTATTCTGCCTGGACCATACTTCCCCCAACTTGTTATTTTGTACAGGGCTCTGAAGCCCCTGCGGCCTAGTCTGTGTATGAAAAAAAACTCCCAAGTTAAAACAACTAATGAATACGTAAATGAGAGTTCTAATTACTCTGTGTTTGGAACGGGTGAAAGAAATTAATGACAGCCAGCTGTCCCGGCACTTTTAGCAGGGTGAAGTAATAGCATCTCTCTCTTAAAGCCAGTCGGTTCAGATTGTACCCTTGTCTATTCATATCTAAAACCAAATGTTTATCTGGCCATACAGAGAGCCCCGGAGTCGAAATGCGTCGATTTGCATCACTTGATGAGGGTCTCAAATAATTTGGGGGCTGTACTGCACATTTCGGTATTAGAATGTAGACCCTGGCATTGCGGGTGCTCCTGGTGAAAATTAAGGCCCTTTGCACCTCTGAAGGGATGAACATGATGTACTTATACAGTCCTAGAATGGGCATGATGTGATAAATGGAATGGAGGAGAGGTGAGTGCATGGACTCCCTCCTGTACTGCTGTATTCATGGACATCCAGAGCCCTGTCCTTTCATGATGAGCCACAGGCCTCATGCACGTGCTGCTGGTGATCTGCCATCTTCAGTCTCTCAGTGTGACTGGTGGCCTGAAGTGGGGCACTGACCTCGGCGGGGGGGGTGGGGGAGAGGGGGAAGGGGGTTGAGTTAGCAATAACTTAAGATTTAAAAAACACCTGCTACAGAGTTCCTTGTGCATCCAGCTTTCGGGCAGTAATAAAAATGTCAAGATAACTCTTGTGATTAATGATCCTGCTACAGAGAGAGATCGAGTTCTGTCTAGTGTCAGTTTTCACTCGCCATAAAGTAGAGCAGAGAGTTAATATGCCTGCTGCAAAGAACAGATCTGTATGTTATGTTGATAGCTGAGTGGATTAGTGAAGCCAGGTCTTTAAAACAAATTAAGTGTATGTAAGAGAGGGGCTATGGAGAGATGGGGGACCAGCACTTTTGCTGGGTGGTAGTGAGGGAATCAGAGGAGGGGGGTCATTGGAGGGGGTGCACCAAAAAGGATTGTGGCACTGGGTGCCACCAGCGCTAAAGTTGGCCCTAAATTTATGCCTGGTGCAAATGCCTGGCATTAAAAACATGAGCTAGGCAGGCATAGGAAGCAACTGAACAATACCAGGTAGTGAGACGATCCGTGGGGATCGGCCGAGTGACCCGTGAAAGTGTGATCCTGTGGATAAAGGAGCCTAGCTTCCATTGGTGCAGCAGGTGCATTGGCACCAGAGCCTACACTGCTGCGTGCATACTCTATAACACTGCGGTCTTGTTGCTTGTGATCACTGAGGGAATCATATACAGTACTCCGTTCTCCCTCAATCACTGTATGGCAACACAAGATATATCATCAAGAACGATATTCTCTTGTTTGGTTTTTTTCTCTAATGTGCCATATTTGCTGTAATCTGCTCTGTAAGCAAAATGCCTGGTTTGATGCCGTTCATAAATCTCATATAGTGACTGACTCATCCCAAACCTCATTCTACTACTATGATCTCCAAAATAATTTCTAAACTCTTCCCTCCTCTATCCCTCCTTACATCACCCCAAACCTGATTTTATGCTAAGATCTCCCAAACAACCCTTCCTAAATTCTTCCCACATGTATCTCTCATTAGACTCATCCAAGAACTCATTTACTACTATGATCTCCCTAATCCATTTCTAGAGACTCTTCCCTCCTTTACTCATCCCAAACCTCCTCCTACTGCTATGATCTCCCAATAAACACTTTCTAGACTCTTCCCCTAAGACGACTGGCCAAACAGACATGCGCACTTAGAAGTGCACATGTACACCATTCCTCTTCCCTCTGATGCCCAGGCCCCGCCCCTCCCTACACACGCCGGCTGAGACAGCTGCTGAAAAATAAAACGATAACAAAATATTGTTTTATTTGTCAGCTGCTGGTTATGAGTCAGTGGGGTGACGCTCCTCCGCCATTGCGGAGGAGCCGCCCCAGCTCTTCCCGCTTTCATCCCTCCATTAACCTTTTGAAACCAACTAACAGACTCACATTTCCACTGCTCAAATTTATTCATACTTCCCTGTAGTAATTCACCACTAATTCTTTTGAGTTCCGGAGTAGCGTGCTACTCTCCGAAAAGCGATTTGACGCCTCGTCAGGGGCAGTAGGCGCTATATAAATACAATTAACTACAATGTCATTAACATGCATGCTGCAGTCACAACTCCCACCATCCTCAGCCTGTTCCCGAACTGTGCAACGTTTAAAATAGCTTAATTCCAAGCAGGCGTTGGAGTGGAGTATTACATAAAAACTTCACTATCCGAGAAAGAACACAAAACAAGCAGTGTCGCTCGGGTATTTATAACTCCAAAGATTTCGAGAGTGTCACGGACGTGCTAACTCAGGGCAGATTTTCTTGTTTTGATTAACCCTCCCCGCAGCTGTCTTAGATCAGAGGTTCCTCTGCTGGAGGAGAAACGCAGCTCGGAGAACTCCGTCGAGCGCAGAACTTGTTCAGCGCCGCTGAAATGCACTCCCATCACTTGCAATTAAATTAGAAAATCACAGAAAGGGAAGGGAGCGAGAGGGGCTCCGAAAATACCTCTACGGCGCTCATTAGTCTGCACATAGTTACATTGTGTTGGGCCATTCAGACTTTGCAGCAGCCCTTCTTTTCTCAGCATCCCCCAACAAAGGCCTCTGATTGCAATTACCGCACTTTCATAAAAGCCAGCGGGCCCTAATGTTCCCTGCTTTTGTGCTTGCAGGCATCCGTATGTTAGACGGGGATGTCACAGACGTCGTCGAGGCGAAGTCGCTTGGCGTGCGGCCCGACTACATTGACATTTACAGCGCGAGCTGGGGGCCAGATGACGACGGCAAGACCGTGGACGGTCCCGGCCCGCTGGCCAAGCACGCTTTCGAGCAAGGCATTAAAAAGGTGAGCGTGGAAAAGAGAAAAACACACAGTGGAGGAGGGCGGGGGTCGGGAGGAACAGACTGCGGGTGGATTGTTTTCTGCGTGATTAGGCTGGTGGTCACCGTCTTGGCACGTGTTCTAGATGGTCCTTCAGGCAATGCTCTCATATTCGTGCTCCCTTTACAGGTGGAAAATTCATACACACCTTGGACTAGCCGCGTGCCAGCCACCCCGCTCTCAGAAGCGCTGTACCAGGCCAGGCAGTCATGCTGGTTCTCTAGAGCGCCATTACACTGGGAGTAGAAACCCCTGTCATTTGCACTGTTTAGAAACAAAAAAAGAAATGAGCTGTGAAGCCTGTATCATATCTACTGTCATGAACAACCGCCTGTTCCTATTCTGAGCCAGTAGCTCTTTCAAGGTTGCAATGATGTTTTCAGACTGCTTTAGGTTCTGACCGGCCCATAATCCCCTGATCTTTTCACGCTTCTTCTTTAGTACCTCCCACATAGATATTGGTACATTCACCCTGGAAGAGTGGTACCAGTCCCTGGTGAGCTCGAGGTAGTGTTTCATTTAGAGGATCTGGAGGTTGTTGCCTCATAAGTTGAAAGTTGATGCTGCTTGTGACTGCAGATGTGTTGTGAGAAGGAGAGCTCTGGGACAAACACAGATCCCAAGCGTGTCTGTTTCTGGGCAAGATCAAGGTTTTATGTCAATTCTTTTTACACCAAAGGACTTTCACTGTGCTGGGAGGTGGGCCTCTGCTAAGCGGGTTCTCAGTTTTGGTGCAGTCAATAAACGTACTTTAGAGATTACTTAAATCTGTTTAGAGATTCTCAATTGTTCCCCAGTCACACGTGGGCCCTGCTAAGGGCAGCATCTTTTAATTCCATTGCAAAAGGTAGCTTTCGATCCACTATAGGTATTAACCCAGATCGCACCCCATTTTTCCACATTGTCTAGGAGAGTCTCTTGGGCCGCCATGATGTTTCCTGCAGACAGGTCTAGCAGGGTAAGGACTTTAGGCTCTTCTATGTCCATGGACAGCAGGATGTTCCCTCTAACATCGGTCAGAGTGAAGGTTGTTCTTTTGGCCTAAGTTCTCAATAGCTGCTCATGTGCAATGTGGCTTGTTTTCTCATGGCGCTGGAGTCTGCATGCAGTCTTATCCTCTATGATCTTGCATGGGAAGGGGGGCGGGAAGTTGGATGACATTTGGTCATATCTCTGGGGATCCACTTTGGTATTTAAGAATGAAGTTGAATAGCATGCTTAATGTCTTCAAGCGTACCCCGAAGGCAGAAACCAGTTATCAATTCAACAATATATGTATTAAGATAGTGATATGGTACTTAATTATGACTCTAGGGGGAGGGGAGGTGTTCAGTTGGAAAGTAAGACTGTGATCTTCCCTGTTATTTCAAACACCTGGTGCGATTCATCAAAAGAATGATGAAACGGTGCCTGTGACTTCGATGATAAGATGAGGTTAAAGAGAGATTTTTGTTAGAGTTGTCCTGAATAGTTTTCTAAATGCTCTTTATCTTTACCCTAACGAAGAATAGAAGGTGTCGACAATGTTGGAGCTAAGCTTGCTGAGCATTCCTGGTTCCTTATGCCTTACCAGTCTAGCTGCCTACACAATATGCTGTGCAGTAGTTTAGCCACTGGGCAATTGCACTAGCCAGCATTGGAATTGTTCAAATCTGCTTAGCTTTAAATTATTTTGGTCTGGCCTTTCGAATATGCATATTTCTCAAAGGACTTTAGAAAAGAAATATGGCCTTATGCAGAAAGGGTGCAAGACTAATTGTACATTGCACTGCACATTCTGTCTATGAGAATGATTTGGCAGAATTGCTAAGAAGGGATCACCTGCATTGCGTTTATAACTACTTTATTCCTCTAAGTTTTAAGATTCGGTTTGACTTATCAAGCACACAGCAGCTGTAGATGAGTGCACGATTCTGAGCATGGTTTCAGAGTTGTCAGACTAAGGCCCTGAAAGAGGCCCAGATTCACAGAAATGTTTCTCTGAATAGTCGTAACTTAATTCTGACTTACTCCTGAAACTCCTTGAGCAAGCAGCACTTATGAAAAAAAGCTGTGTGGATCAGACCGTTTGAAAACAGTGAAATTCTGCCAGGTTTTTACTAACCTTGTGCACAGGATCCAATGGAACCAATGTTATTTTTTATTTCTCAGAGTCCATTCGTCTGCCAGACAGGCAACTGACCGATGCCGGCACTATGTTTTGTCTGCTGCAGCGGTCAGTTTCTGATGACAGTTTGACCGACAGGGCAGGAGCAGAAATGAATGTCAAGCAGGCTCCATGTTTTTGTAAGCCTGCTTAGTACTCACATTATGGTTTTTACAAATGCCCAGAGTGGGAATTTGCGGAAAACAATTAAATGCAATGACCCCAATAAAGAGAGCTTTTCGGCTGCCTGCGGGTGCCAGTGTTTTTTTCCCCTGCCCAAGACGCATGGTAAATATGCATCAGGATCACTGCAGTTGTAGGATAGACCTCCGGATGCACAAAAGGCGGTGACTCTGTGGTAGAGGTAGACGGGTACCTGACTTTGACCACCAATAGATGCCCCACTGGAGGTCAATCAGTGATTCCCTGTCGAGGTCATGGAGCATTCCGATTTGACTATGTTCCTATGGACCCTTTGGAGAGCATGAGTGAACGTTTGGCATTTGCGGTTTGAAATAGCCAGTATTGTTAAATCCTCAGAATATAGAAAGGTCGATAACCACAGAGAGTAATCTCACCTGCATCTCTCACAACTTCCTCAAATGTGGGTGAAAGGACCCCATTTCACTTGAAGCACACTGGTGGAATCCGGGCAATAATAATATCTATCTTTTTCATTTGTTACTTCAGATGGATTTTTAATGTTTCTAAGCACTATAAATTACAAGAGTTGCGATTATCCAATTTAAAAGTATCCCATAATCCAGCCACAGAAGGGTGGATGGCTGTTTTGCCTTTGGTGTGATATGAGCTTTTGATCATCAAATTACAACAGATGTTTGTGACAAGAACCAACTCTTGCCATCTTGACAGCGTCTAGCCATCTTCATCTCATTATGTGAACTCATTTTACTATGATATGATGGGTTAGGCTGTTTTCATGATGTTTCAGGTTGGAAAGCAGTGAAATTGTTTCACTGGAAAATCACCACCTGTTACTCCTACCCAACAGGCTAACCAACACACACTTATGGGTATTTTTTTGTATTCCTTCTTTTCCCTTAAGTAGACCTACGATACATACATTGTTCCACTGTGATCAGTATTTCAAATAAGATGACAGTTCCACATTAGTCTTTTGTGCCCCCAGACCACCTGGGGCCAGGGCAGGGAGGAAGGAAATTCCAAACACGCTTGGGGGTGGAAACTTCTAGACACTGCTCCTACTTCAAAGCTGGCACCAGGTATAAGTAGTGGAAACTCAGACCCAACTCTTCAGTACACTTTGGACCTGGGGAAGATTCAGAAGGACTGCTGTGCTGCTCTGAAAGAAGAACTGCTACTCTGCTGCCTGAGTGACAAGGACTCAGGGCTGTTTCTAGGTGTTTTGCCGCCCTAGGCGAGAATGGAAAAATGCCGCCCCCTCCCTTTTACTAACATCACTCTCTCCCCCTGTCATCCAGGCTAGAAGCCTCAATCATTTCCTGCTTTGATAGAGTTTCTATTACGCTCTTTTGGGTCTTTTTGAAGCATTGCAATAACATATTGGTGTTGGTTGGCACACAGCGATGTGGTAAATTACTCTAGCTTGCTCTCACATTCCCTCAAAGGTGAAAAGGTAAAATCTGTTACTTGGCGGGATACCACATTCTTTGGAAATCCAACCATGAAGATGAGTGCAAGAGGGCCCTCGCCATTATCTCAGAGGCACCACCTGGAGTACATATTGGCATGGTCCACCACACCTTAGACACACTTATGGCCTGTGTCCATCATCTCACATGGGACACCAATCATTGGTAGAGGCACTGAAGGAGCCTTGTAATGGCCTCTAGTCTTGCCACTCACTTTAGATGTTGGGTATGGTGGTCATACCTGGCTAGTAGAACAATAGATCTAACCTGTCCTTTGTCTGTTTGGCTGAAAGTAACTTATGAGCCAGAAGCAAGATAACGTTTCTGTGTGCCTCTAGAGCTATCAGAACAGGTACTTGCACCTGTTCTGGTTCTATAGGTTTGCTGTACGATAGACCTTCCTCCCAGAGCAAGCTTTGACTGCTAACCACCCCAGTGGCAACTTGTTCTTTGACCACCATGCATAGGCCCTGTGGAGTAGGACACTCTTCCTGTGCTTGTTTGAACTTCCACCTGTAGCTCTGACAATGACCCTGAGTCCAATACAAGAGTGACCCCAGGGGCCTCAATGTCTGGACTAGAGGCAGCGGGCACCATAACAATATATTCTCAGACCCTGCCCTGGTTTGCACTACAATACACTCTCTAGATCCTTCACCTCCAGGTGTGGAGACAACCTCAGCCTAAAGCTGAAATGCTGCCTGTGATCTCGACAGCAATGTTGTCCAGGGAATGCAGGCTTCTGGCCAATGGCCGAGGCCAGACACACAACACTACAGCTGCCTGGACGAAGATCGGATCACCAAGAACAGAGTTAAGTAAAGTTAGTTTTGCCACCCCCACCCGAGTATCTGTAAGAGTGCTAGATTAGTGCCCTTCAATTTCTGGTACTGTGCAGTACGTTTAAAATCTTCTGTGTATTTCTCGTTGCTGAAATTAGTGCATTTTCTGATATTTATGTGCTTTCCTCATCTTTATGTTGCTTGCCAGAAAGTGTCACTCATAGTACATGAAATCAAATGTCACTCATAATTACACTGAAATTATGCAAATGTCACACATAGCATTCTGAAACCTTGGCAGCTATGGTTTTAGTGCCTGGAATGAGCCGGCCCTGCAGGCACTTCAAACCCCCTTGGCTCCAGACACGACCGCTCAACTTACTGCTTGCTTACTTTACCTAATACTTAGCCTGGGCCAGGTTATAACTAACTGACCAGGCCTTTAGCCCCCTATATTTTTACATCTACCTGCCTGCCGCAGCCGACCCGGATCCCACCTTGGCCTCCCCCGGTACCTGATAGGCCTGCAGGCCGCAGCGGGAACTCTCTCTCTCTCTGCTTCTTGCCAGCCGCGCGCGCACAGCCTCCGCCCGTGGCGCCGAACGTGACGTCTAACGTGACGTCACGTCGACGGTGGAATTGAAGGCGCTACGCTACCTCGCCTCACGGGGATTGCGCTCGAAAAAGTCATGGATGCAAGGACCTCCATCAAGGATCGCAGCTAATTTTTGATGGTAGCTATGGGGAGAAAGCACACCTCCCCAGCCGAATTTTTGGGCTGAATTAATGCGTTACGGAATTTGAGCTTCAACTCGGGCACCTGCTTTATTTATATCTGTAAGTGCTTCCTGTTGAGGTTTAATTTTTTTGCCGCCGGCCGCCCTCCACCTTTTGCCGCCCTAGGCGGCCGCCTACCCCTGCCTAGTGGTAGAAACGGCCCTGCGAGGACTGGACCTGCATCTTGAATGCAGGACCACCAGAGTGACTCCAAAGGCTAGTTGGCTGGCCTACTGATCAGTACCGCAGGTGCAAAAAAGACTCCACACATCTTGAACCTTGCACCTGGACTCTGCCTCCTGGGAGTCCTAACCTCTCAAGTGGTGCCCCCCAATCCTGGACCCTTGTGAGTGGGGATAAAGATGATCTGCTAGCCCATTTGTGTTTCCCATTGGAACCGACACAAGCAAACGAGAAGTGACGCGAAGCCCCGCAAAGCCTCAACGCACAGCGGCCAGCCTGTGAGGATTTTAGTGTATTACATGATATGGTGTGCAACCTTACCGTGCAATACATTTGCAAAAACTGTCTTGGGTCCAGTCAGGCTTGTTTGTAAAACCTTAAGCTCAACCCTGGGTAGCTATGGCTTTGAGCAGCAAGGCTTAAACAAAGGAACTAGTATAAAGCATTTAACAGTACCAAACAACAAAATAACAAAGCCACACAACATGAAATAAATCTGACACCAATTTATAAAAACAGATTATATTTTTATGAATTTTTAGAGTCCAAGATGAGCAAAATCCACCAGAGGATTCCGGAGATGCACATTTTTTTTATTTTATGTATTTATTGACATTTTATAACAATACACATTCAGCTTTACTTTATCAAATCTGAAAATCGAAAATGCCGCATTATCCCAAGATACACATTTTTAAAGAAAATTTAAATCTCAGTTTAACTGCAAGCAAGCACTGACAACTGTAAAGTTTGTCAACTTTTGAAAAGTTAGAAAGAGTTGAGTCTGACTACTCCGGACTGACTTGGGCAATCAAATCCAATAGGAAGAAGGTCTTGGGGGTGGGGGGAGAGGGGGGCAATACGTTGTATTTGGACAGATATCTAGTGCTGATACAACCACAGCCTCATGCAATTTTATTGACTGGAATTACTGGCCGGTAAACTAGGGTCCATTGTTTGGAACACCAAACCACTCATGATCAGATGGGGCAGTATCCTACCCAATGATATCACTCCACCTGACTCGTAATCAGGTGCTAAGTGGGACCAGAGGTTAAAGGGTAAAATTCTGTCATGGTGCATTACTTCAATCTTTTATGGAGCCTTCCCTAACACATGGTCAAAAACTAAGAGTGTTATTAGGGCATTTTGGCCCTCAGTATGTGTTGGCGAGATGCCCTTCTGAGGCTACTCAAAAAAAGTCACAAGCTCTCACCCATCAACATAGTTTGCATGGTTCATCATCGGTCTGCTTATCCTTCACCCTTCATGTGGTCAAGGGGTTTTGTTGGAGATCTTGAATAGAATTTTTTTATATGGGTAGGAATGAGCATTGATTGAAATAAAATTACCTATAGATTAACTGAGTTGCTTTGCTGTTGTCGGGACTAACTGGATTTCCGACAATGGTTTCTGTGCCCTGTAGGTTTTGAGTCGCTCAAGATACATAGATTTTAGTGGAGTATGATCATGTCTGAGCTAGAATCCAGAAGTCCGTCTGGAAAGGGATTCCTGCAGGGGTGTGATCAGTAGATGAGTGGGAAGAAGGCAAAGAAAGTTGGGTCGGGTGAACGGGGCATCAGTAACGACTTGCACTCCAATGTTGTTTGGTCTTTGACGGTTGGTAAAATATTTTTATGAACTACAGCAATTTCCTACAGTCTTCTTAGGTAGGAGATTGCTGAATAGGGCGAGCTGCCCCTTAGAAATGCCCTATGTATAATTGAAGACAGTTTGATGTGGACGAGTGGGTTAGCATGTGCTTTGTGGATATCTGCACCAGCTCAGTAGAATGCTGTGGTTGTCTCAGTTTATCGAGAGGATTAGAATGCAGATTTTAGGTTCAGCACCTTGCAGGGACACCAGGCAGTTGGGCACTGTGAGAGAGTGAGTGATGGTAAAGTTGGCTACACGCCTCATGTGCTGCTGAGCATTAACTGCTGTTAAATTCCCTTCCACTCTTGGTTGGGTTGCATGGCAGGTAGGTAACAGACATTGATGCCATCTGCAAGGACACTAAGGGGTCATGTCCACAGATTGGGAGCTTTATAGTTTAGCCTCCGGAGTCTATTCATGCATCGCCACTCGTTCTGTGCGGGGGTAGGGGGGCTCTTTGCGAGGACTTCCTGTGCGTTGTTTGAATTCTTCATTCCTTATAAACCTGCATGCCTGATCCTTGCCATCACATCTGTGCAGGGGACTTGTAGCTCTGCACTCTTCACTGGCTGTTTATTAGGCGTGATTGAGCCAGAAACAGAAAAATAAATGACAAACGTTGGGGAAAGAATGGAAAAGACCGCTAGGGCTTGGCATGAACGATGCACTAAATGATTTGTCATTATAAAGTACTTTAGCACGCGCCCAGATTTATGCTGTTGCTGCGGAGAGATTACAACATGCTGCAGCGGGAAACAGATGGCAAACATTTGCTGAACCTCCCCAGCATTATGTTTGGCTCCGCAGCAAAATCTGTATTTACCTTCCAGTGCTTGGCTCTCCATCTGCAGTGTGTGCGTGCTCTGCAGCTGATGGGAAGAGGCTTCTTTGATTCCATTGATGCAATTATCAGCCATTTTATCACAGCAAGAAGGCCAGAACCCGCGCTGCTGCTGGCTATGCTCTTCATCAGCCTTCTGCAGGTAACCTGCGATTGGGAACTTTGAAATCCTCGATTCTGCAGAGATGGCAGCGAGGTTGCGGCCCCTTCTGTGTAGTTTCTCTCAGGTGTCTTGCTTTACGTGTGTAAGGTCACGTGATGTTTTGTAAAGGTATGTTAAACTGTGCTAAACTATGTTAGGCTATGTTGGAGGGATCTGCAAAGCGTTCAATCTACCACCATTTGTATCACCTTGATGTCAGTTCCACAAAGCCATCCACCAGTCATCGCTATGTGTCATACAGAATAAACTTACTAGCCATTAGCAGGCCGAGTCCAAGCCTACAGTGCATTTTACTCTAGCTCCAGATTTTGTTTAACTGGAAGGAGGACTTGCAACCCTTGTCTCGATGAAGGCTGTTTCCTCCAGTGGTGGAGATGATCATGTCAATACTGAAATACAGATGGAGCGCGGGGCTGGGGGGGTCAGGAGGCAGAATGGCAGCGTTTGTGGGGATTTCCGTGGTGGCGTTAGCTTGTGTCTCCCTCCCACATCTGGTTAGCAGCACAGGGAGGGTTCAGGATGCGTTACCTTTGAGGATTGAGGGAGTCTCATGACTCAGTGTGGCCATGAGTGGAGCTGAGCAAGCGCATGGGGGAGTAGACTGGTAGATCATTTCTATGCATTAGGGAGAGGGGAGCTGAAGCACGGAGAGAGGGACAAACTTCACTAAACAAGTCAATAACTGATTCAGAGACCATTTATGGTAGTGGAATGCTTGAAAAACGGGTTCACAGGGAAAAAGGGCTATAGAGTGAACGCAGACCTGCACAGCGAGCACAAGCCTGTGCAGAGTGTAAGAGCAAGTCACATCAAGCAGATAGCTGGGGAAAAGATGGCCAGAGTGCTACTACCAATAAGTGGTTTGGATTTTGGGGATAAAGGTAGGTTTCATATTCTTAGAGAGGCAGAGGGCAGCCGGCTGGCAAGGGGTTATAGAAGGCAAGAGCATCATATGCCTCATACACCAGCACTAAACAAGCACAGGGTGGGGAACCAGCTAAGATAAGGAGCCTTGTAAGGACTGTGGCCACTGCAAGGTCAGAAGGGTGATTTTCTGTGATGTTCTTGAGTATGAGGCTAAAGGAGTCTGCAGCAAAGAGTACATTGCATGCCCTGTTGATGAGAAGCGTGGAGGCCATGAGACAGAGTCTTGGTTGCATGACAGGGCATGGAAATCACATTGGGGGGGCTTAATGAGGATTCCGCCGCTGTGAGAGTTTAGAGGAAAAGTAGTTGAGAGTTTCAAAGGATTCAGACTGGAAGAACAGGGCAGTCGGCCTGACTGAAGGGAAGAGACCACTGAAAGCATGTCCCTGTGGAAGGCACAGAGGGTAAGAAGAGAGTAAAATGCTGTGAGCGCAAGTCCAGTTGACACGGGAGGGATTGGGCCACAGGGATATAATGGATTATGTTTGCAGCCATTAATGACTCCAGGGACTCCACATGTGACAAAAGAGCCAAGTGGATAGGGAGGCCATATGAAGGAAAAGAGACTTCCAACTGGCAGTATTGTCGTCATAGATTTGGAAAATGGATGGCAAGCTGTACATTGCATACTTATGGTACCGTGAACATGGAGAGTGTGCTTGACTGGAGACAGGAATTCATTTTGGAACTCCTGTGTGCGACAGCCAACAAGATGAAGGTCAGAGCTGTGCCTTTCCAGAAAAAGGTATGAACTGGAACCCACCCCTAAATATTCCTGGGGTTCATTTGAAGTGGACCAGGCACCATTACTGAATAAGTGGGGATCAAATGGCATTTTGATGAGCAAGCTATCCACCACCCCCTTCCTGCTTCCACTCTTCCCCAGAGATGTGGTGCAGACTGAGATGTATAGTGGCCAGGGAAGACCTCTCTTTTTTGTGCCTGTGCTATTCATCTCCCGTTCAGGATCTTACCTGCTTAGTCCTTCTTCCTGCCAGACTAAAGAACAAACGTTTTATGGCTGAGAAGTTCATGAGAAGTGATTTGACCTTCTGCGCTTCGAGCATTCCAAACCCAGAATGGAAACCTGCAGTACGTATTCTAGTCTGCTAGCCAGGTATAAATATTAGGTAGATTCCATAAATCAGTATTCCAGGGGCTTCTCACAATCTGTTGCCCACAGCGCATGCAGTGTGTTACAGAAATTCTCCAGGCTGATGTCTTTGGCGATTATATGGGAAGGTGATCCGGTCAGTCACACATCCTCCCACACATGTAATCCTATGACTAGGTTTGTGACATTCCGAGGCATTCTACTCCTACATTGAGGTAGATGATTATTTGTGTTATTTCGAATTTTGTGTCATTTTGGATTTTGGATTTTGTACACCAGGTGCTAGGGGTATTATATGTCAGGATTCAAGAGCCCTCACCCACCTAGGTGGCATGCTTGATCATTGGGCTCTGTCCATGCTAGGGGTGTGGTGCAATGTGCAGCGCATCCCTCTTGCGGGAGCCCCTTGATGGAGGTCTTTTATATGCTCGGTGTGAGTGCAGTGAAGAAGATAGTGGGTGTCATGGGACTATGTTAAATATGTCTGTAAAAGACACAGAACTTTCTCTTTAATAAATTGTATAGTGTCCTATGATAAGATTAAAAACAAAGGGACCAATTAAAAAATAGTTGTTGTTTGATTCAATACAAATGGTCTACATGTTTCGGACACATCTGCCCAACTATCGAGGTGAGGGAAAAATTGTATTAATTGCCTGGAAAAATTTAAACATATAGCTAAGCTTTCACTACACCCAAAGAGAATCCAACAAGTGTGTGGAATTCACGTGATCTCGTAACTTTGTGCCCCTCCTGTGACCCTCTGAGGCCCCCATAGGATGCGAGAACACTGCACCCATCTGGTTCACTAACTGTTCAGTCATGGTGTGCTTGCGGTCAACACCTGCCCCGATTCGGTCTTCCAAAGGTCATACTGACAATGCAGATTAGCTTTGGTGAAGTTGTGTGGATAAGGTATGATGATGAATTCCAGGCTAGAATCTCTGAGGACCAGCTAGTGGTATGGTGCACACTGGATAAACTGCCTGTGATTGTGGCAGATAGTCCCATGCGTGCGCTGTCTATAGCTCACACCACCAATGGTCTGCAACTGCTGTATGTTCCCTTTCCCAGGTACTCTACACAGAGAGGGGCACGGTTACGGAAAAACCACCATGGGCATGATTGCAAGTTGCACAGTTACATACAGGTTGACAACTCTTCACCCATAAACACTGGTACCACCTCTAGATAGCAGACACCCCACAGTACTGTGCAATTACAAGTTATTCCCAAATGGAATAGAAAACAACCATGCTGACCTTGTTTGGTCAAATTGAGCACGTGTTCCCTTTTCCGTGTGGATTAACATTCCATTTTCCACCTGCTTCAAGCTAGTCATGATCTGGTGGACTGGTATTCCATCAGAATTTCACTCTTCTCAACCCTGCAGTAGGGCAGGAAGAGAGAGAACTCATTGTTCTTTCAAGTAAGTCGGCCAACTGTTGGTCACCATGCAAATTTGAGTACAAGTGCTGTCCATGGGGCCAGTACCCGCTGCTGAGATGGGGGATGAGTGCTGAGAGTGAACAGTGTGGGAAATGGAAATTGAATTGAAGTGCAGGTATCAGGCATGGGTTACAGTAGAAACCAGGCAGGTGAAGAGGTTAGGTTTTTAGGAGATTTTACATCTGGGGAAGGTCCTGCAGGACCCCTGGTTTAACGGGATGGGTTAAATGATATATAGATTTGTTAGGGGCCATGAAGAGGTACAGCAAGCAGTTTAGGGCAATGAAAGGCCGGATGGCATGTTGGCAGGAGAATTCTGGAAAATTCCCTAGATGAGCATGTATCGCAGTGGGCCCAGTTCCCAGAATGTTGGGATAGGAATTTGGGATTAATCTTAATTTTCATAGGGGGGAGCAGCTTGGGGAGAAACACATCATTGAGGTTTTATCCAGGAACATACTCCCATCTGGCTTCAGTTTTGAAGTGTAAAAACATGGGGGTGTTTTTAGAATGGCATCAGAGGGTCAATGCTTGAGGACTTCTGATTGCTGGACAGCACGTATGTGTTCGACAATGAAAGTTGATGGGGCAGCTAGGAAGATGTAAACACATAAGGGAGGATACGTGGAAAGTGTAGGGTTTGACACTTTCTCTTTGGCGGATGAGGAACAGTGAAGCCTGGGCCTGTGCTGCAGTGCTGGGTTGTGGGCCAGGTCTGAGAATTTGTTGGTTGGGGTACTGAGTGAAGAAATGTGGGTGCACTTGCGGAAGATATAGGCAATACCTAGCCCCACCTAGCTCTTAAGCATAGAGCAGCAAAGAGGGAGCAGGAGAGTCAGCATCACTTGTCCTCAAGTAAGCCCAGGCGACCAGTAGGTTGCAATATCGGATGGCCCTGCGGTGTACAGTGGAATGAAGACTATGGGCCTGGACAGAATCCGCAGTTGGTAAGTGTTGATGATCTTGAGGTTTGGGTCATTGTTGACATTCTGACGTATACGGTTGCAGGTGAGAGTTTTTCCGGAGAAGAAAGTGGGCATGGCATAGGTTAGTTAGACTCATACAAGAGGGATAAAGAAGAGAAAGAGAGTGGGGACATCAGCAGCATTGGTTATGTGCAGGCAGTTTAGCAAGGAGACTGTTGTGTCAAGGTAAGGGATCATATTGTAAGACAAAATGGAAAGGGGCCTGGTAGACCGTCCCCGATTGACAAGCAGCGAACCTTCGAGAACAGCTTAGAAGAAATATTGGTCAATAGGAAAAGGGAGAGTATTTAGAGCAAAGTGTGGTACTGGTAAGTTGCCTTGTTTAAAGGATTGGGGAAATTATGTTGATAGTTGATTGCAAAGATATTATTAATGTGTACTGTGTAGGAGCCAAGGATGTTTGCGGTGTCCACTTGATCCTGAATAGGTAACAAAGCTACGTTTCTCTGAGTGCCTTTGTCCTGTCACTTCCTCAAGTGATGAGATTTACCTTATTTTGTTGCAGGGCCGCAAGGGGCTGGGCTCCATTTTTGTCTGGGCTTCTGGGAATGGCGGGAGAGAAGGAGATTACTGCTCCTGCGATGGCTACACCAACAGCATCTACACTGTGTCCATCAGCAGCACCACAGAGAATGGTCACAAACCCTGGTACCTTGAGGAGTGTGCCTCCACCCTCGCCACCACCTACAGCAGCGGAGCCTTTTATGAAAGGAAAATCGTATGTTCTCCACCTCACCATGCATACATGTTGGTGTCTGGTTTATAATTAAAGCATGCTTTGTCTACAGTGAGTGGAAACTAAATGAATGAGAGTGTGTACCCGATTTGAGCCTGTCTTTTTTACTATGTGTACTTAATTGGGAATAAGATGAGCAACTCTGATATTGCAGCTCACAGCTTATTTATATGGTTCAAGGACCTTATCACCCTTACAACACTAGATATAGCTCCTCAATGCAGCTCTTCCATACTTTTGTTATGTTATACTATGGGTATTTCTTAAGTGAACATTCAGTTAAGCATCTTGGCGCTATGGACCATAGCACAATCCTGTAAGGCTTGAGTAAAATCTTTTAATTAAAGATTTATTAATTAAAAAGACACTTTCTGAGCTGTTTTTAAAAAGGAAGAGTGCAGGCTTGGGTTTGAAGGAAGAGGGGTATTGTGTTTCATGTTTTGGCAGCATCCGTGGAGAAAGCCCTATCCAAGTAAGAGACATAGTTAGACCGAGGGACCGAGAGAAGGACCAAGTGAACAGAATGAATGTTTCTGCCGGGAATATACCAGAAGAATTTGGAGGCAAAAATAAGTGTAGCGTATAGGTAGGCAACACAAGGATTTCAAAACAGGTGTAACATGATTCTATCTAAAAGCACCACAAAGCAGGCGTGCAGCTGTTTTTTTGTAGAAGCTAAACATATTTGAATAACTTAGATGGTGGGACCAAGTAGAATAGATTAGCATAAATCCAGTCTAGATCATTAATGATTAATAAAAGAATATTGTGAATAGTACCCAATTCGGGCAGCAGATTTGATTTTTAGCTGTGGCAAGCAAATGTTGGCCACTTTGGAGGCTTGGAGGTCCAAAGAATGAGCAAAATCAAGATGCATGTCTAGATTCTTTACAGACTTTGCGATGCTAGACATGGACCCATCACATCAGACTAGGGTATATTGTGCCACTGGACATAAATAGGAGGGGCAAGCAAAATATCTGCTTCAGTGGACTTAGATTTAGAAAATTCCAGAACATCCACCATCGAGTGATGGCAAGACAGTTATTCAGGTTTTGATGGTTGGAGTCTGGCTTGTAAACATTTTGCTGCAGATGATAGTAAATAGGAACTCTGTATCTTTAGCATACATGTAGAACTGTACCTCCTGAAGGCGGAGTAGTCTGGCTAGAGGCGCAAGTACAAATTAAAAATCAGGGCAGAAAGTGCAAAGTTCTTGGTGACATTGCAGTTCACCAGCCTTCATTCTGACTAGTAAGGTGGAAGTGCAACAGATTGCTGTGTGTGAGCCCCTCCCCAGCAGTGGCTGGCTGCCCCGGAACCACACAAAGTGCATCCTGTGGCTAGGCATGGCCAGAGGCTATATAATAAACAGGCAGAGACAGCTCGTGGTCCATCGGCCCATATCAAGTATCCTGTGTGTGCGTTATTTCTGAACAGTGCCATTTAGGCCTCGCCACATGAGCCCCGCATACAGTGCTGCAGCCCCACATTACACTGATGATGAGGGTCCGTCACATGCACCGTGCCTTCGTGTCCCCGCCTGCTGTGCTGGGAGGCGTGCACCTTCAAAGGATCCTGGTGACCTCCGCTGTGACTCGTGTCGCAGCCTACATGTGTGCAGTCGCAGCCTGCCTGTGCGCTGCCTCTGTCTGCTCTGGCTTGCGCAGAGTCTGCCTCCCGCACGTCTTCCTGAAGAGCTTCAGTGTCTCCCTGCCTGCCTCCTGGTGGTTGCTGCCTATATCACAGCCGGCTTTCCCGGACCGACCAGCCTGCTTCCGGCGGCCCATCTGCTATGCTACGCTGCCACGGGCCGCCTGCCATCAGCGCGTGATGCTCCCTGCTGGGCAGGCCTGCATCGCTCCTCACATGCCCTGGAGGGCACCCCTACACAGCTGCAGCTTGGTGAGTGACCTGTTGGGGCTATCAGCTGATGATAGTGTGCGCTTCAGGCTGAGGGCTTTGCTGAGCGTGTTCTGTCTGGGGGTGAGTGAAGAGTATTGAAGGAGGACAGAGGAAAAAAAAAAGAGCAAACTAAAGAAGGAAGTGAATGGTGTATAAGAGTAACAGGAGACACAGAAGAGTAGCAGTCTCCTTGGTTGCCAAAGGATACATGAGCAAAAGACGTAGTGTGGCATACTACTGGCCAGATCAGAATAAAAATGTTTCAAACTAAGAAGGCCATATCACGCTCCACCCTGCATAGAACCCGCACCCCCAGTACACAACCCATAGCCAGCACAACCCTGCAGGGCTCAGCGAGCAGCAGTGCACCTGCCATGCCCAACTCAAGCCTCCGCGCCAAGGGCCGCATGCCCATACAACCAACCCGCCATAGCTGACGAGGCCAATGCCGTGCCCCAGCAAGGGTCACAATGTGGACAGTTTGCCCTGCAACATGCCCTTGTGGGAGTGCTGCAACATTTTAGTGAGCTTACTGACCAATCTACTGCATCGTCCACTGCAAGACACAGGTTGGAAGGCTGGAGAACTACTTCGTCGCAACCCATGAGATAGATGGCACCATCAAACTCTCCACTTCATTATGCTGGGGAAGAAATTTACAAACTGTTTGAGCATCTCCCAAACACAGGCACGGCCAATGACTATGAAGCTGCCATGCGCAGGCTCAACGGCACTTCGATCCACAATTGAACCCAGACTTTAAACGTTTCAGGCTCTGCCAGGCCCAGCAGCGGGAAGGGGAGTCCATAGATGCATTTTATGCGCGCCTACGTGCACTTGCCAACTCGTGCACAGTGGATGACCAGCCCAAAGAGATAAGGGTGCAAATCGTTCGGGGCTGCAGGAACAAGACTCTCAGAGGCCTCATTCTGAGACAACCCAACATCAGCCTCGATGACATCCTCATCATGGCCAGGTCCCATGATCTGTCCGCAGCCCGAGCCGATATAAATGGAACAGCCTGAAATTCCCACTGTAAAAATAGAATGCGCAAACGCCATCCATGCAAAAGGAAGGATGAATAAGTCTAAAGCCCAAACCACCCCTCAGCAGGAGCACCACTGCAAGTACTGCGGGCGTGACAAACACCCCCTTGATGACTGTCCTGTGCAAGGCCACACATGCTTGAACTGTGGCAAGCTGAACCATTTTGCGACTGTATGCAGAGGAGGATCCCGAGGAAGAGGCGCGAAGGACAGACGAGCCCCTGCCAGGGCCATACGGCAACATACAGTGGATGATCCAGAGTCACAAGGCACTGCCCAGCCATCGCAACGCCACTGACATCGACTTGAAGACTCGTCTCCGGACGACAATGATGAGGAGATCTTCATCATCTCGTTCACCAATGACCTGAAGTGGCACAGGCGGCCACAACCCATGTGTGTGGTCCAGATTGCCGGTTCGGAAGTCAAGGCCCTCATTGACACCGATGCATCAGTGAATGTGATGGGGATCCAACAATACCAATGCCTATGACCAAGACCACCTCTCCCCCAGAGTGAAGTCAGATGATCAAGAGAGCACGACCTCATCCCACGTGGTCAACAAGCAAGCCAACACCCTCATCTGGTGCCACATGGGTGAAGATCTGGACCTCGTGTCCTTCGCACGGAACGTGATGGCCTGCCAGATCGATGAGCTCCTGAACCAGTTCCCTGAACTCTTCAAAGGGCTAGGGTGCCTTAAAGCCCCACTGATCAAGCTGCATATTGATAAGTCTGTCAAACCAGTCGCCCTCCGTCACCGATGAGTTCCTATTCATCTAAGGCCACTGGTTGAAAAAGAGCTGGACAAACTTGAGAGCCAAGGCGTCATCGAACAAGTGTCTGGGCTGACACTGTGGGTGTCCTCCATGGTCATCACAGAGAAAACGAAGCAACCAGTGAAAATACGCCTCTGCATCGACATTTGTCGCCCCAATCAGCCATCAAGCAAGAGAGACACATAACACCCACAATGGATGACATCATAGCCGACCTCAATGGGTCGAGGTGGTGTTCCAAGTTGAACCTTACCGCAGGATACCATCAGTAGCTTCTCTCCGAGAAAAGTGGGTATATCACCACATTTTCAACACACCTGGTGCTGCACCGGTACAAAAGACTGAACTCTGGAATCTCTTCTGTGGCAGAGGTCTCCCAGGATGCCATCAGGGAGATGCTGTCCGGCCTCCAGGGTGTCATGAATGTGAGCGACGATATCCTGATATATTCCATAATGGCGGAGGAGCACCACAAACAGTTGTGAGACATGTTGAAACACCTGTGGGAGCACAGCGTCACCCTATACAAGGAAAAATGCTCTTTCTTCCAGAACTCAATCAAGTTTTTCGGGAACGTGTTTAATCAGGATGGTGAGCAAGTCGATCCAAGGAAGTCGCAGGCCATACAATAGGCCCCAGCCCCGATGACCGTCTCAGAAGTTCCGCAGTTTCCTGGGGATGATCACCTACTGTGGAAGGTTTATTCCCAATTTGGCTACCATTGCCGAACCTCTGAGAGCCCTAACCAAGTCAGATGCCCCCTGGAGATGGGGCCCCACAGAAGAGGATGCCTTTCAGAAAGTGAAGGAAGCCCTGCTGAGCAAGACCACTATGGCCTACTTTGATCTGAAGAAAAGAACTGAACTAGTGGTCGACGCCAGCCCAGTTGGCTTAGGAGCTGTGCTCACCCAGGAAGTGGAGACTGGGAGATGGGCCCCATTAGCTTTTGCCAGCAAAGCACTGACGCCGACGGAGACACATTACTCCCAAATTGAGAGAGAGGCCCTAGCCATTAAATGGGCCTTTGGACATTTTCACCTGTACCTCTGTGGGAGACCGTTCAGAGTACTCACCGACTACCAACCACTTGTCCCATTGTTCCGTGGCTCAGCCCCGCACCCTCCACCACAAATTGAGCACTGGGCCATCCAACTACAACACTACCAACCACATGGAACTCATCTATCGACAGGGGTCTAAGAAACCAGCAGACTTACTCTCAAGACATCCACCCCTACAAGCTGGCGAGAATGATGCCACTGAGGCATATGTCAGCCTAGTTTCCCAAGGCGCTCGCCCACAAGCACTTGGTCTACATAGAGATCCGAAACACCACCACAACAGACTCAGTTCTGGAGAAAGTGATGGGCGCCCTACAGAATGGTCCATGACACAACTTCCTACGAGATGCCAACGGATGGCAAGACCTGGAGAAAGAAACACTCATGAAACTGTGGCGAGTGTGCAACGAGCTGAGCGCTACAACAGATGGCCTCATTCTGAGAGGACAGCGCCTCGTGATCCCTGAGAGGCTGCAGCACTGAGTGACTGAACTGGCTCATGGCGGACATCAGGGAACGGTGAAGATGAAGTCTTGCATGATGAGGAAGGTTTGTCTCCTTGTCTCGAAGCTGCGGCCGACAAGATGGTAAGGCAATGCCAGCTTACCAGCTCTCAAGAAGTGCCCACACTGGTCATGACAGAATAACCATGCACATCGCTGTGGTCCAAAGTGAGTCTTGACCTACGAAGCTTCCCTGATGGGAAAAAGACCGTAGTCATGGTCGATGGGTATTCAAAGTATCCCTTTGTCAAAGACATCGATTCCATGTCCTTCGCTAATGTAGCCCCGGCACTGGAAAGGGCCTTTTTTACTCTTCGGCCTGCCAGGAGAAATAAAGACAGACGATAGACTGCCCCTCCAAGGATCAGATTTTCAAGACCTGTTAAAGCACCTAGGGATACGGCACCCCCGAATCACGCCTCAATGGCTGCAAGTGAACGGAAAGGCAGAGCGATTTATGCGGACACTGAATAAAGTCCTCAGAATCACCGTGGTAGATGGGACCGACCCCAAAGTCAGTCTTCAGAAGTTTTTGAGGGAACACCGGATTGCACCACTCAACACTTTCTGTGGTCTCTGATGCTCAATGCCCACTGAAGGGATACGATTCCAGTCCATCCCGAGTGGACTCAGTTGCCGTATGACACCGTGGGTACCCAGACTCGGCACACCCAGACCAATGTACATGCAAGCCTCAAACGATGAGCCGATAACCGGATGATCTCACTGGATGACAAAGTGTTACTCAAAGACCGCCAACTGGTGTGGAAATTCCGAACACCCTTCGAGCCTGGAGTATGGACTGTTACTCAGGTGAACGGGACTATGATCACTGCTTGCAAAGTAGATGAGCTGGTAACTAGGAGTATATTATAGTTCTGGAAGGTAGATTTCCCCAGCTTATCTGAACTGGAAGAGGAAGAAGACGATGTAATGTGGGAAAACTCTCACGGATGCGAAAACCAAGGAGAAGCTGGACCCGGCGACTAGACCCCTAGTCAAGGCAGTGCTGGGACAAGTTCTGAGGTCGACGCCCGAGGCAGCCAGGACTATGAGAAGATGAGAGGACATTCCCGTCAACTGTATCACCTCAGGCCTAACCCGCCACGGAGCCAGAGGCTCAGAGACTTTGCAGGCCAAGTGCAACAGCAGAGTTCATCGCCAAGTTGGGAAGGGATGTAATGGACAAACTATACACCTCTCCGGCATTGGCTGTGCATCCTCTGGCCAGGCGTGACAAGAGGCTATATAATAAACAGGCAGAAATCGCTTGTGGTCTTCTGGCCCATACCAATTATCCTGTGTGTGTTATTTCTGGCCTGTGCCATTTAGGCCTCACCTAGTGAGCCCGGCATTCAGTCATGCGGCCCCACGTTACAAATGGTGTTACATTCGGCTGAGAGATCTAAAAGTGTGTGGGCACTACTATCCACCAGGTCATCTAGGATTGAAAGGACCACTCGCTCAGTTCTGTGGACGGGTCTGGATCTAGCCTGAAAAGAAACAAGCAGTTCATTCTTCTGCATGAAGTTTTGGAGTTCTTGAAAACCCTGTCTTTCCAAAATTGTCCATAGATAGTGCAGTGGGACGAAAGTTGGATAAGTCACATATAATAAGGGTAGCATTTTCAACATGAGTTTGACTGTTGCTTGCATCCAATCATCTAGAACTAGTCCTTGAGAGAGGAAGCAATTAAAAAGTTTCTGCAAGTCGTCTTTCCAAAACGGGTAGAGGAGCTGCATGTGGATTGCCGGACATGTGTCATATGGGGCTCCAGAAAAGTGGCTATGCAGAAAGGTTTTAGTTAACTGACATTCAGTGATTATGTTAAAGGATGAGAATTCAGGAATGACTAATTTGCAGTCAGCCGGGGTGAGATGTTTTAGCTTCCCTGATAGTAATCATCTCTCCCTCGAAGTATACTGAACTCCTTTCACGAAGTAATATGGAAAGGTGGATGACAGAGAGAGAGGGTCAGGGACTGTAATTTAAAAATAATCTGAATGAGTTCTTGGGAGAGAGTCGGGATGGAAGAAATCACTTTTTGGCTTTTAGAATTTCCGATTTGTAGAAGGACAATTGTCTAAGCTAGGCCTCTTTATGTTTAGTAGAGTAATGAGATTTCCATTTTCTCCCTTTTTGTTGTTTTCACAGTTTGAAAATGTTTAGGTCTGCAGAGAACCTCTTGTTACAAGGGGAGGAGTTTTTCAGTTGTACCCTTGGCCTGCAAACTGGCATTGAAGATGGATACAGTACCATCACTGAAGCGACTGAGTAGAGATATGGGGTTCTCCAATCAAAGGGGGCAGTTTCGGAGGTAGTGGGCAATTTTATGAACTGGCAAACATGGGATCAAAAGATTTCCAGTTGCGTGACAGGCACTGGGAAGGTTGCGATTGAACACTTTCTTTTGACATTGTAGCAGGAAAAGGAGAAAAGAATGCCAATAGTATCGGTACAGGCAAATTGAATTTAGTCCTGTAGTGTAATGTTAACAAGTGTGGGGTGAATGGGGTCTGGTAGGTGCCCTGCTTCATGGGTATATTTATTGCGTAGTGATATTGAAAATTTCCCAATATTTATTTATAAATTGAAGCTTGTAGTTCCCGACCAGAGTAAGATTTTTTTTTGACAGCAAATAGACTGAAGGCCACTGAAGTGGGACTAGGCTTCCAAAGAGTGAGTTAGGGAGTGAGTGAATAAACAGGATTTGCTAAAATTGCAGGAGAAGGCTAATGTTGCACAATCCCCAATAGGTAGAGTTTTGGGGGATCCAATGTGGAGTGTGGTATTACTGCCAACCCCCTACTCTGTTTTCTTTGTCATATCATAATATTTTAAAATTGCTGTTGAGAAGCTCTACCATGGGGCCAACGTTTTGGGTGAGACATTTTTCTCTAATGCAGATCAAGTCCAATGAATATGTGTCAATCAGTGTGGTGATGACATGTCTGTGGTTGGCTGTGGATCTGGCATTAGCTAGCATGGTATTGAATGACTTAATGTAAGCAAGTGATATATAGGCCTGGGAGCAAACTCTTTAAACAGGGAGAAAGTGATATAAAGTAAAGGAGTGCAGGATTGCAGTGCTTTCAGTTGGTAAAGTGGCTGTGCTAGAGGAAAAAAAGATAGTGAGAATCGAGAGTAGTGCACCAATGTGCATTACCAGAGAGTTCTCCATCCCATTAGCCACAGAGGGCTTGATCCCACCTTCCCATGAACTGTGTGACAAACTGGCAAACTACGTCCACAACAAGATATCCACCATCTATACTAACTTCGAACCCCAACTCACCGACCTCTACAACCTCCTCACACCATCGGATACCGCCCACCCGCTCAGCGCATGTGAACAGCTCAACACAGAACACCACAGCCATCATGAACTCCATCTACTTTGGAGCTTCCACGGACCCTTGCCCCTACCACCTCTTCAACCTTGGGAGCAAAGAAATCAGCATGGCACTCACCTATATCCTCAATGCATCGATCACCACGGGTGCCTTCCCGGACGGATGGAAACATGTAGAGGTTAGGCCCTTCCTCAAGAAACCCTCCGCCGACCCCACCAAACTCAAATTTTACAGCCCTATCTGGCTGCTTCCCTTCCCCGCCAAAGTCCTCAAGAAGGCCATCAACCACTAGCTCACCAAACACCTGGAGAGAAACAACCTACTGGATGCATCCCGGTCCGACTTCTGCGCCAACCACAGTACCAAGACTGCCCTGATTGACGCCACCGACAACATCAGAACCCTCCTCGAAAGAGGTGAAACAGTGGCCCTGATCCACCTCGACCTCACGACGATGATCGACCCCATATCCCGCCACACCCTAAGCAAGAGGCTCCACCACATTGGGATCCAAGAAGATGCCCTCAAATGGGTCGCATCCTTCCCCACAGGACGGACCCAGAAAATCCAGCTACCACCCTTCACCTCGGATCCCAAGAGCATCATCTGCGGTGTCCCTCAAGGTTCATCCCTCAGCCCGACCCTGTTCAACACCTACATGACACCCCTTGCTGACATCGTCAGAACCCATGGTCTCAACATTATATATATGCAGATGATACCCAGCTCATCCTCTCGCTCACGGACGACACCTTCACCACTAGAACCAACTTCCACAATGCTGTGACGAGTGTTGCCGGCTGGATGAAGAACAACTTCCTGAAGCTCAACACAGACAAGATGGAAGTGCTGATTTTTGGGAACAACACATTCCCGTGGGACGACACCTGGTGGCCTGCTGACCTCGGACCTACACCCCCACCGACAGACCATACCCGTAACCTCGGCATCATCCTAGACAGCAAACTCACAATGTAACGCCAGATCAGCACTGTCTCAGCCACCTGCTTCCACACCCTCTGCATGCTCCGAAAGATCTTCAGATGGATCCACATCAGCACCATGAAAACCGTCACCCAAGCCCTTGTCACCAGCCGCTGGACTACGGAAACACACTCTACGCTAGAATCACCACCCAACTTCTGTAGAGACTTCAGACGATACAGAACTCAGCTGCCAGACTCATCCTCGACCTCCCCAGGCGGACCCACGTCCCCCCCACTTCAGGCACCTCCACTGGCTCCCCATCCAGAAAATATGTCAATTCAAGATACTGATACGCCTACAAAGCCCTCCAAGACCAAGGAACAGCATACATCAACCATCGCCTGAACTTCCACCAACCTTAAAGACACCTACATTCCGCCTCCCTTGCATACATTCTCCGCATCCGCTGAAGTTGCAGTGGAGGCCATTCCTTCTCCTACCTCTCCGCCAAAGCCTGGAATGACCTTCCCCTTCACCTACATACATCACCATCTCTCACTGAATTCAGAAAGGTACTCAAGACCTGGCTGTTAGACTGAGTCCAGCAAAACCTTAGCACCTGGATACCTTCACGGGTGAGTAGCCGCACTTTATAAATACTGTCTGTCTGATTGATTATGTAGATTTCGAATATCGGCTTTAGAGTACCTTAACACTACTGACGGATAGGACCCATCCTGTGGTAAGGCAGCATCTGCAGTCCAGTCTTTCAGCATATAGGGGCAAGGGGAAACTGGCACACCTGCTGCATGCCTCTGCTGTACAGCGGCACTGCGGAACCCACATGTGGCCTGAAACTCAAATGGCACAGAAGACACCACACTTGCCAAAACATTCAAGAGCGGGAATTAGGTGCACCTGCTAGAAGAGAAAACGAAAATCCAAAAATCAAGTAACAGTTAAAACCACAATTATTACAATCCACGTCTTGGTCAGCCAAAATGTTAGTGAAACTGCCATCAGACATAGCAGGCCTGGCTTAGCCCAAATCAGTTTAATGTATTTGGTCAGCTAATGGTTGGTGCTATGCACTGCACGGCAACTTTATGTAGGGCTCAATAGGTTGATTTATGGTCATCCAGTCAAAAACGACTAGAGCAAAGACCAAACACACTAAGCCCACAGTGCAACAAAAGGCAAGCCAGAATCAACAAAGAGGGGCTTAGCAGCACAAACCAAAAATCAAATAAAGAATACAATCAGTCAATAAAGTCTGGCTGATTGTATTCTATATTTGAGGCATGAATTGAGGCAGCTAGAGAAGCTGGCCACTGGCGGACATGTTACCCCTTGGATAAAGTTTCACTGTTGGCCTATAGCTTCTCATGTTCTGCAGCAGTAGTCCCCCAGTGTGTGTGGTTTCGTGCTCTTCTCTGGTATAAACATCATGCTGCTTGTTATTAAATAAATAAGCCCAATATTGTGGTACTTACGGCCTTTGTGCAGTTTCAAAGGCAATGCTCCAGATAGGATTCGATGTTTGGACTAGTTTACTCTCTACCTTTTAAAATCTGTGCATAAATACAATTTCAACAGTATCAAAAATGCTCAATGTTTAAAACTGTATAGCATTATTTAAAACTATGTTAGGTAAGTACAGGATTAAGTATTATGTAATGTCTTCGGATGGATGTGGGAGATCTCGGTGGTTGGGATCCTGTAAAGCTTTATTCCTCCTGTTGAAGCGGTTGACTGCAGTGTTTAGGGCGTTCTTGATGTTACGTCTCTTCCTGCAGGTGCTGCTTTAGTTGTAACAACAGATAACAGGATGACCATGGCTAAAGTCTACTGCCTAGGAGGTGCCAAATAATGATCTCTGGCCTTTCAGTTATGGTTAGGGGTAGACGCAAGTCTGTTTTTGTCTGTCAGTGGTTCATAATCCTGGATTGAACAACATAATTAATTTTCAGTAAAATTCAGTGCTCCTCTGGTTCTGCTCCAGGATTCCCAATCCATTTGCATTGGTAGTGGAGTCCTTGTTTGTTTTTTGTCCAAGAAATTCCTGTATGCTTTCATCTATTTCCGTTGATTCCCTAGGATCTCTGCAAGCTTGGAAATGGTGGGTTTGGGGCTTAAATGATGTAATTTTAACTGCACCTCAGTGGGTCAGGAAGGAATGCTTCTTCATCTTTGCCCTATGGAACCAGATTGGGTCTTTCCTTGGCCCCTCCTCCTCTGAATTTAGTTGTGTCTCTCAGTTCCAATGATAAGAGGCTGTGGTTCCAGAGCTAAGTCTACCCAGCATTGCCTGATAGCTGTCCTGCAATCTGTATATGCCTTTCACTCTCTAGACTTTGATTGGCTTTGGTGTGGAGTATTTCTGGCTTAGAATTAGACCAACTTTAAGTGCTTTAATTTTTATATGACTGGTGTTTTCTGAGACTTTCGTTGCTTCTTTGAGAGTCCATTTGGCATAATTGGGATCTTTTATGAGCCTGGGATGCCCTGACAACCACAGCATTTTATGCTTCCCATCTATTTTCCAGTTCAAACTGGTCAGGACAGTTTTGCCTCTCTGGCATTTGCTTTTCATCTCTAATCTGCCCCCTTGTGCCTTTTGAAAGTGTCTTTTTTAATTTCTTTCTTTCTTTCCTAGTATTCTTCCTGGTGGCAGTTGTCAGCTAGATATTGTGGGCATGGCTCTTGTCTCCCTTTTTAAGAGCGTTTTCAGATAGTCTATGTTTGTGGGTCCTTCATTTCTTCCCAAAGCTATGTCTGCCGTTTACAGGAATCAGGAAGTTGTACTCCTAGAGTTCTTTCTGAATTCTTAATCCCTGGAAGAGGATTTTTGGTATGTGTTTTTGCCTCATGCAGATTATTCAAGTGTGATGTGACGTTTCTGTCACTTTTGTTGCAAAAAGACAGCCGCGGTTGGTGTCTGAGCATGTGGATCAGAGAAATGATTGTTCATGAGCATGACAGGTCAAGGCTTTATTAGAGATTACTTCTTTTATTCAGGTCAGAGTCACAAAGGGAGAGGCAGCATCTGGATGAAGACATGTAATCTCCCTATCACTATTGGATATCTACTTGTACATTCAGTTCATTCATCACCCTTTAAAGGTTGTGATGGCGCTGGATGATGTTGCTTCAGGGGGTACCAAGCATTACCCTCAATATTCGGTTTCTCTCTTTAATATAATATTTTGTGTTAAAACGGGAGGATCTTGTTTGTGCAATTTTTTCTTATCTGCCTGGTATTGCCTCACATAAGAAAGAACTGCAAGGAGGAGGCAGTAAGTTGCTGAAAACCTGTCACTAATCTTCATTTATTTGAGGATTATTATTCCTAGCCAGTCCTTCTATTCTGCCATCCTTGATGTCTGGGCATCAAGCATTTGGGAGGTTAATCATTGGTGTTAATGGTTTTCAGGGACCATAAAGGACTATAGGATGGATCGAGGTTCACAACTGAGCTTGGTCAACAAACAATATATTCAATAAATGTGAAGCACATTAGGCTCCATCAACAAAGACCACGAATGATTAAGTTTCAAACCAGAAAGATTTATTACATTTTAAAGGTTTCCAGAAGGCAAAAATTAGATCAGTATCATTTAATGATCAAAATGTGTATGCTTCGATTAATATGCAAGTCAAAATCTTATCTATCTGAACCAGCATGGAGTCTTCTCAATGGGAAAGACAAACGAAAGTCAGTTCTCTTACTTGGGAGAGCACTCTAAATTCTCCTGCTCTGCTCTATTCTAAGTCTGAATCTTAATCTGCTCAATACAGCTCTGCACTATATTTACACAAACAATTATGTAATTCCATACACCTTCACACAGTTCTCATGAGACTATCCAAACAGGTTAAAGCAAGATGATACAATTATATTTCTTGTTCAGTTCTCAGGGCACTTCACAATACAGGCTTTTCTCAGCATGCTTCAAACTTAAGCTGTCTGCAACAAGATGAAATATGGGGAATAGCCTGTGTTCTGCAGGTGTCTTCGTGTATGCGCTACTCATTGTAACCTTCCATGATTATCACAAAGAAAAGAAAACATGTGTTCACATGGGAAAAAATATTGCATTTGGTAACTAGGACTTCTGCTTCACCTAGAAATAAAATTTACATGTGTCATAAATCAAGGTAGCAAACTACGGTAGCCATTTTAAAATGCAGTCCTACATTAGATATGGTAAATTAAAATGTAAGTGAACATGCTTTTTCTACAAATAACATTTGCGTGTGTGTATATGTTAATGTTGTGTTAAGGCAAATTATTTAGTAAAAAGCAGGTGTCACCATTGGTATGGTAGAGGACTTTTCAGCTGATAGAATTCCTTTTATAGGAACGCTGACATGGGAAACAAATCAGAAATTAGGTAAGAAGGAAAGTAGGGCTTAGAATAGTGGAGATTGCGCACACAAGTAATTGGAACATTAATGCACTAAGCTGTCTAACATTTTTGGGAGATCCTGAGGCCAGACGGTATACAGCTGCGATGCTCACTGACACCTTTTAAGGCCACTGTGGTACTCTAACAGCCCACTATGCTTTGTGATGCTGCTTGTTTGCTACCTTCTATTAGGGGCTCTATAAATAGATACCCTCCCACAAATAAGGTAGGCCTTCTGATGGTAACATTCTGACTACCCTGGGGTGGATGAGCCACCAGTTTGTTGTTTCCAAGGGTGGATCCATTTGAGGTTCCATCATTCAAAACAAAGCAGCTCTCTCACCTCTAAACAGGACGGAGGCATCTTGAGTGGAGTGTGGTGGATCACGACATCTGTGGTTAACGGCAGATGTCCCAGATTTTCTTCATTCTAACTGCCCCCTAGGGCCATCATAGAAAGATAACTTGCTGCCCTTTGGTATTTTTTTTTAATGGAAATTTTAATTGTTGTTGTCTGCACCTCAGGTGACATTCTGTAATATTAGAATGATATTCACTAGGGAAGATTTCCCATTTTAATTTGTCTACTCCACTTTAATTTTCAGCAGAATGAAGATGATAAGGAGTTTGATAAACAACGTATTTTAGGCTGAGCCCATAAAATTATCTAATACTGCACTCTATCCCGCTCCACTGTACATCACTCCACTCTATGGTATTCCAACCTACAACACTGCACTCTATGCCACTCTGCTGTACCCTTTTCCACTGTGTGCCACTCCTATCTATGCCACTCTGTACCACTCCACTCCACGTTACTCTAGTGCACGCCACTCCACTGTATTCCACCCTACACCGCTCCATGGCATTATACTCTACGTTATTCCACTGTATGGCTCTCCACTCTACACCACCCCTCTCTATGCCATTACACTCTATGTTATTCCACTGTATACCCCTCCACTGTATGCCACTCCACTGTATGCCAATATATGTAAATGTAAGTCTGTTTTTATGTAGCGCAGCTACTCACCCTTACGGGTCTCAAGGCGCTGGGGGCCGGAGTGGAAATTAAGTGAGCTATTGCCCAGAGTCACATGGTGCTGAGCTGAGCTGCCGCCGGAGCCGGGGATCGAACCGTGAACCCTGTGCTCCGAAGTCAGCTGCCCTGGCCGCTGCACCACACCAATCCACTCTACGCCACTCCACTCTGCTCCATTACACTACGTTATTCCACTGTATGCCCCTCCATTCTACAACACTCCACTCTATGCAACTCCGCTCCACGTTATACCACTCTATGGGTTGTATGACAGAAGCACGCAAGGCTCAAAAGCGTGTCCCTTTTCAACTCGCTCCCAACAATGAATGCGTCTTTACCACGCATTCCTTTACCAGACATGCCTTTACCACACATGCCTTTACATCGGATTTCGATGTTTGCTAATGGGATATGAGTGGTAAATTACCTCGATCTACCCCTTCCCCACCCTAAGCCCTAAAATCCTATCCCACTCCCTCGAGCCCCCCGTCATGAGCCCCAAAACCGACCCCGCCTTTAAACTACCCCTGCCCCTCCGCCCGGCCTGAGGACTAATACCCTGCCCCCTACAAAAAACGACCCCAGCCACCCTCCCTGAGCCCTAAAACTTACACCTACCCTGCCCTTAAAACTACCACCACCCCTTTCCCCGCCCTGAGGCCTAAAACCCTGCCCTCCTTTAAAAAAACTGCCCCAGCCCCCGTGCCGCCCTGAGCCTTAAAACCGACCCCCATCTGTAAAAACTCTACCCCCACCCAACCCGGCCCCAGCCCTTAAAACTTCCCCGACTCACCCCCCTGCCCTGAGCCCTAAAACCCAGCCCCTCTTTAAAAAGGCTACCCCGACCCCACCCACGCTGAACCCTAAAACCAACCCCACCCCTAAAAATACATACACACACCCAACTTTAACTATACAAACTGGAGAAATTATATAGTTATACTTATCATTTAAATTTCTAATTTACGCACCACTAGTTAGAACTTACATTTATAATTTATGCACCACCTTTAATTTACTATATGTCGCGTGTACGCACTCTTCTCTCATCAATGACACCCTACATTAACTATAACTCACCACAGAGTGCAGAACGTGGTACATTGGCTGAGAAATAACTCTCTGCAATTCAATGCAGATAAAACAGAGATCTTATGTATTGCAGGTGGGAGAGTGCCATACTCTCTCCCAGCTGATTTTTGGCCTATTCCTTCTGACTCTCCATTGGCACCTTCTGAAACGGTTCGCAACTTGGGAATCTGTTTTAATGACAAGCTGACTTTGGAAACACAAGTCAACAAGGCCGTTGGGAGCTGTTTCTCCCTTATTTGGGCCCTTCGGAAGATTCTCCCTATGCTACCTCCAAAGGCACGTGCACTGGTGGTAAGGAGCGGCCTCCCCTGGAGAGCGAGCCAGACGGTGAGGGAGCCCACCGGAGGAGCGGAGCACACAGGGCGCCAGATGGAGGCTTCCAGGCAGAGGCTCCGGAGACAGCAGCCAATGCGGGGGTGAGCCAGAGAGCAGATGTGGACCGCATTGAAACTCGAGTGCAACAGTGAGAGAAGCCCCCCCCCTGCAGTGTACTAGCACCCCAACATGGAGCAAGAGAGGGATTCCCTCCCCAGCATGCACATCAAAGACACCGACTTCCTTGAGTGATATTGTGGGGCCCTGGGGTGTGCTAGGAGAGTTGTGGTCCCCAGAAGGAGCTGCCTGACCCCATGCCTGACTTAAAGATGGCGCCTTTGGTCCTCGACCCCAGCATGCGAGGCACCAGATCTTAAGCGAATTGTTTGAAGTTGTGCCCTGTATTTGAGCTGCGGCCCACCTAGGATCTACACAGCGGAGGCACTGTGGGAATCCTTCCGGTAGGTTGGGGGACGCTCACAACGTGGAGTGGAGACCACACCGATCCCCTGAGGAGGATCCTGCTCGCCATTTTATATCACCCACCGCGAGAGAGAAGACGTCTGCTGGGGCATCATTAACATCACCGGGAGCATTGGAGTCCAGACGGTGAGCCCGGGAGGCTGGGGCTCCTGTCCATGTCCTCTTTAAGACCTTTTGGACAAAATATATTTACGCGAGTGCCTCTTGTGTATCGCGCCTGACTCCAAAATGGCGCCCGCACTCGATCGTCGGGAGGGGCCAAAACAACTCCCAAGGGTGTCCCCCCTGAAGGCTGAGGTGAGCGGACTCCCCCCCTCCCCCCCAGCGCGAGGCAAAATGGCGGCTCCTACCATGCTTGTCCCGCCGAGAGGGGAGATGCGTCCAGGTGGACTTTTAATGGACTGTTACCCCCGATCACATATTGACGCTTGGGAGATCTTGTGACCTTTTTAAGAACTAAGGGAGACTGGCCCATCTTTCCCAGTAAAGTACTGTAGCACCTGCCATCTTGACCAGCCCTCACCTGACCCTGTTCCTGCTCACCCACCAGGACATTTAATCTGAGAACTTTCCCTAATCAGCTGAGACCTAGCCATTTTGACTGATGCCCGGTGGAGCTACCTCGCGAGCTAAAGGGGAGATGGACTATGGATTCCCTCCTTGGCCATCACCTACCCAGCCGGTCTTTGGGCAAACTCTCCTGCGTCTCTCCTGTCCTTATCTCCCTCCTCCCCCTTCCCCGTACCCCCTACCCCTTTTCGCTCTACCCCTCTCCTCTTTCCAGCTATTGACCTTTGCCCTCGCCCGTCCTTGCTCATAGTTCCCACCCTGATTACTAACTGGACTTTCTTCTGTGAACTTCCCCTCGTCAGTTGAGACCTAGCTATTTGACCGATGCCCGATGGAGCTACCTTGTTTAGCTATAGAGGAGACAGACTATGGATTCCCTCCTAGGGACGTCACCTACCCAGTCGGTCATTGGGCAGACCTCCTTTCGTCTCTCCTGCCTGTCTTTTCCCTCATCCTCATCCTCCCCCTTCACACTTGCCCCTTCCCCCCCTCCGCTCTATTTGTCCCACCTTCCTTTCCTCTCTCAATGTGTTGTTTATTCTGGATGTTATGTGTAATTGTTATCTTTTTCTGTAACATTGTGTAACCTATTGTAAAGCGCTCTGATACCTACGGGTCTAGCCAGCGCTATATAAAACTCTTAAAAAAAAAAAAAAAAAAGGAGCGTCATCATGAGCAGGTTGGACTACTGTAACGCCTTGCTGCTGGAGTCCCCCAAGTACCTAATTGGGAGACTACAGAGAATCCAGACTGCGGCGGCCAAGCTGGCCTTGATGAGACCTCGTCAGTCCTCTGCCTCTCAGGCCCTTGCGGAGCTTCATTGGCTCCCAATTCCGCAGAGGATTCAATTTAAATCCCTTTGTATCGTGTTTAAGGCACTGCACGGTCTGGGGCCCAAACCGCTGCAGAACAAATTCAGCTGGTATACCCCTACTCGCTGTCTTCGGTCATCTTTGGCCTACTGGGTGAAAGTACCCAGGATTAGAAGAGCTAAACTGGGGGGGCAAGCCTTCAGTGTTGCTGCAGCACGGCTCTGGAACAGCCTACCCACGGAGTTGCGACAGATGAAAGACCTACTGTCGTTCAGAAAGAAAATTAAGACCTGGCTCTATCCTACAGTATAATAGTAGTCTTTCCTTCTCCATGCCATCCTCTGGACCCGTGGCCACAGGTCCCCCGTCTCTCAGCGCCAGGATACCCGTTGGGTCACAGTGCGCTTTACAAGTAGAGTTTACATTACATTACATTACATTACTACCATGCACTGTATTCTAAGAAAAGAGGTCATAAGTCTTATAATGACTGTTTTAATTTCATATGCTATAAGTTCCATAATATGCAAGGGTATAACCAGTGCATGGAGAAAGGTTAGTTAATGTAGAGTGGCGGAGGTGCGCGATATATAGTAAATTGAAGGTAGTGCGTAAATTATAAATGTAAGTGCTAACTAGTGGTGCGTAAATAAGAAATTTAAGTTATAATTATAACTTTATAATTTCTTTAGTTTGTGTAGTATAAGTTGGGTTTTATATAACGAAAAGTAAAGTTTTCTTGTCTATAACTTAGCTTTAACCTTTGTTTTTTTCATGATGTGTATATATATATATATATATATATATTTATATATATAAGCAAGGTGACCCCTGAGCCCAGGGATCAATTGAAAACGCACTCACTCGGAATCCGCTGCTTTTCAAGTTGCTTTTATTACATATTAGCAAACATCGCTATGCCCAACGCGTTTCGGTTCTTCACGCGAACCTTGATCACGGGTAGATTGTTACAACTGGGCAAGACCAGGCATTATTTATTTCTACTACCACATCAACTTCCTGTTTGTGTGGTTGCAAGGCATTCTGGTCATAGTAGTGCACTAATTATTTTTTCGTGTCTTTTATGTGATTTTTGTAAAAGTCCATATAAAAGTGCTATATATAAAAAGGTGCTATTTACATAAAATTTGAGTGGTCATCACTGATAGCCTTTTACAATAGTGGCTGTATCTCTGACTAAACAGAGGACTACTATAATTTTGGGGTATCCATTAAAATTATAATTTGGATTTTCTGTTCATAAAGTGAAAAAAGATCTTTAAGAGTAAACCCACTAGAGGGAAGAATTTGTTCAAATGTCGAAAAGGCAAACAAGAGAAATATTCGTTTGGCTGAACTGCAATACTAAATGATATTGTTTTAACAATCACATCACTGAGCACTATGGTGGTCGCCAGTAGGTAGTTCTAGTTAGGACCTAGTTTCCATAGGAAAAGCGTTTTTTGATTTGCCAATATCTTTGGCACCGTTTGACGAATCTTCGCGAAATTTTCAAAACTAATGGGGCGCTCCGGTCAGCTCCTGTCTTGACAGTTTTGGGGTGATTCGTTAAGCGGGGGCCGAGAAAAAAGGGGGGTCCCAAAACGCGTTTTCCCCATGTTATTTTCCATAGGAATTTTGGAACAGGCTACAGCCTGAACTGGTGAACGGAATTACACCAAATTTGGCAAAAAGGTAGCTCTTGGTTCAGAAAGCGACCTTTTTTTTAAATGGTGTAAATCCGTTCAGTAGTTCCTGAGAAATTCAAAAAATAAAAATATCGATATCTGAGCACCGAGGAGGATTCGCGAATCCTCCCAAGCACGAGCTTCATTTTGATTGGCTGCCAACACTCCAATCCTGGAGGTGTTTGCAGCCATCTTGTGACTCGGTAACCGAGTCACAAGAAACAGTAGAAAAAAGATAAAAAACAAGAAAAGGGGGCAGGGTAGAAACACCCTGACCCCCTAGGCCTGCTCAGGGGGTCCCACAGGGACCCTCAGGCCCAAAAAAAGCATTTAAAAAAAAAAAATTGCGAATCCTGCCGAAAAAAAAAAAACGAAGCGCGGCCTCCCGCGCTTTGTTTGTTTTAAGCCCCCGGGTGGGCCAGGTCCTGGGGGCAATTTATAATTATGGTGTGGGGGCCTGTGGGGGCCCCCACAGCCCCGGGGACCGCCACCTCCCTGGGGCTTTGCTCATAATTTGTGGTGGCACGCGGCACCCCGCAGCCCCGGGGACTGCCACCTCCCCGGGGCTTTTTTCAAAAATATGTGTGGGGGGCTCCTGCCCCCCCTCGCTGCCCTGGGGACCGCTACCTCCCTGGGGCCTTTGATTTAATAGGGGCAGGGGGGCCTCGTGGGCCCCCCAGCCCCGGGGACCGCAACCTCCCCGGGGCTCCAATCTAATTAGTGGAGTGTGCGGGGGCTCCTGCCCCCCCCTACACTGCCCCGGTGAGCACCACCTCCCCGGGGCACTAATTATTTAAATACGGGGGTCCGTTGCGGGGCCCCAGGGACCACCACCTCCCCGGGGCTTTAAAGAGTCCCCTTTAATTAATTAAAAATAAAAAAAACGAAGGCTGGCACCGGGGGATGGGGTCCCCGGGGCCATAACTGGCCTCAGGAGGGGGGCCACGCGGCCCTCCTCCAAAAAAAAAAAAAAAAAACAAGGCTGGCCAGGCCCCGGGGGATGGGGTCCCCCGGGCTATAATTGGCCCCAGGAGGGGGACCATGCGGCCCCCCTCCTAAATAAAAGAAAAGGCTGGCCAGGCCCTAGGGGATGGGGTCCCCAGGGCCCCAAAAAATAGTAAGAGAAGGGGGGCCACACAGTCCCCTTTCTAACAAACCAAAAAAAAGAAAAGCCAGCATTTCGCTGGAGACCCCGCCACCTCCCTGCACCACTCTGCAAACACGCCCCCTGGCGCATTCTAAGTTGGGGGATTATGTTCGCTTCATTCCTGAGGGTCCCTGGGGGCCAACTAGCCCACCAGGTACCTCCAGTAAGCCCCACACAGAGGGATTGCTGAGAGGTGGTCCGAGGCCACGCCCCTTTTTACACCACTCTGCAAACGCGCCTCTTGGCGCACTGCTGGTGGGGCGATGAGGTCCTCTTGTGTCCTGAGGACCTCAGGACACAAGTGGACTTCCTCCCCCGAACAGCAGTGCGCCAGGAGCCGCGTTTGCAGAGTGGTGTAAAAAGGGGGTGTGGCCTTTGAGCACTCTCAGCAAACCAGCTGTATGGGGCTTACTGGAGGTAAAAGGAGGGCTAGTTGGCCCCCAGGGACCCTCAGGAGGAAGGGGGACATCATCACCCAACCAAGTTAGAGGTATTGGCGTTGTAAATGTAAAAGTTTTTTACTAGTGTTTTTGGTGTAGAGTGGATGTACTTTGTGTGTAGTGGAATTATGTGGTATGTTGTGCAGTGAAATTATGTGAATAGAAAGTATGTAGTATTTAGTGTATAGGAATTATGTGCAGTGGGATTATGTGTTTTGGAGATTAATTATGTGGTATTGTAGTCTGTGTTGTGGAGTGGTAACCTCAGGTTTAGTCTTCCTCGTTTCCATAGAAGCTAAATTATAAACTCAATGAGACACAAAAAAAGAAGGAACCACTGAGGAGCACTTCTGGACCTAGCCAGAGGTATGAGCAGTGCCACTGGAATTATGTGACTGTTCTAAGTTGGGGGATTAAGTTCGCTTCATTCCTGAGGGTCCCTGGGGGCCAACTAGCCCACCAGGTACCTCCAGTAAGCCCCACACAGAGGGATTGCTGAGAGGTGGTCCGAGGCCATGCCCCTTTTTACACCACTCTGCAAATGCGCCTCTTGGCGCACTGCTGGTGGGGCGATGAGGTCCTCTTGTGTCCTGAGGACCTCAGGACACAAGTGGACTTCATCCCCGAGCAGCAGTGCGCCAAGAGCCGCGTTTGCAGAGTGGTGTAAAAAGGGGGTGTGGCCTTTGAGCACTCTCAGCAAACCAGCTGTATGGGGCTTACTGGAGGTAAAAGGAGGGCTAGTTGGCCCCCAGGGACCCTCAGGAGGAAGGGGGACATCATCACCCAACCAAGAGCGCGCCAGGAGGCGTGTTTGCAGAGTGGTAGTGAAAGGGGGTGTGGCCTGTGTTCACCTCTCAGCAATCCCACTGTGTGGGGCTTACTGGAGGTAAGAGGTAGGCTAGTTGGCCCCTAAGGGCCCCCAGCAGCGAAAGGGACTTCAATCCCCATCCAAGAGCGCGCCAGGGAGCGCTTTTGCCGAGTGGTGGGCAAAGGGGGCGTGGCCTGCTATGAGAACTTAGCAATCCTGCTGTGTGGGACTTACTGGAGGTAATAGGAGGGGTAGTTGGCCCCCAAGGATGTCCTTGGGGGCCAACTACCCCTCTTGTTACCTCCAGTAAGTCCCACACAGTGGGATTGCTAAGACGTCTTCGGAGGCCACGCCCCCTTTCTCCACCACTCTGCAAACACGCCTCCTGGCAGACTATGTGATGGGGGATGAAGTCCACTTTACTCCTGAGGGACTTTGGGGGCCAAGAAACCCTCCTGGTACCTCCTGGAAGTCCTACCCAGCAGAATTCCTGCGTGCTGGTCAGAGGCCCAGCACCCTTTCTCCACCACTCTGCAAACACAACTTCTAGTTAAAGAAGCATTTGCAATGTAATAGGTTTTGCATTTGCGAGAGTTAGAGGTATTGGCGTTGTAAATGTAAAAGTTTTTTACTAATGTTTTTTGGTGTAGAGTGGATGTACTTTGTGTGTAGTGGAATTATGTGGTATGTTGTGCAGTGAAATTATGTGAATAGAAAGTATGTGGTATTTAGTGTATAGGAATTATGTGCAGTGGGATTATGTGTTTTGGAGATTAATTATGTGGTATTGTAGTCTGTGTTGTGGAGTGGTAACCTCAGGTTTAGTCTTCCTCGTTTCCATAGAAGCTAAATTATAAACTCAATGAGACACAAAAAAAGAAGGATCCACTGAGGAGCACTTCTGGACCTAGCCAGAGGTATGAGCAGTGCCACTGGAATTATGTGACTGTTCGGCTGCACCAATGTTCACATAATTAAACATATTCCTCATTTGCCAAATATTCCATCATCTGCTGCCTAATCTGCAGATTTGAACAAAAAAAGCCTTGTTTCTAGCTCAAACGGCTCAAATGTTCCCAAAAATGCAGCTTCACGTGTTACAGCGTGGTGAAAGGCCCTTTGCAAAGCTGGAATGGTCACGTGTTACTTATTACTAAATGTGGGTGTTAAATTGGTACTAATGGTGCACAAACCTCTCTCGTCTTTCTGTGCCTCTCTTGCCTCTTTCTGTATTTCTCTTGCATCTTTCTGCACCTTTCTTCCTCTTTCTGCACCTCACTGTGAAATGAAAAGAAATGAAAATAGCTACTCCACAGAGTGTTCCGGCGCTTCTTTCTGCACTTCACTTGCCTCTTTCTACACTTCTCTTGCCCCTTTCTGCACCTCACTTGCCTCTTTCAGCACCTCTGTTGCTTTTTTCTGCAGATCTCTTGCCTCTTTCTGCACCTCTCCTGCCTCTTTCTGCACCTCTCTTGCCTCTTTCTGCACCTCACTTGCCTCTTTCTGCACTTCTCTTCTTTCTAACCTCTCTTGCCTCTTTCTGCTCCTCTCTTGCCTCTTTGTGCATTTCTCTTGCCTGTTTCTGCACTTCCCTTGCCTTTCTGTACCTTTCTTGCCTCTTTCTGCTTCTCACTTGCTTCTTTCTGCACCTCACTCTCTTCCTTCTGCCCCTCTCTTGCCTCTTTCTGCACTTTTGCCTCTTTCTGCACTTATCTTGCCTCTTTCTATACCTCTCTTGCCTCTTTCTGCACCTCACTTGCCACTTTCTGCTCTTCTCTTGCCTCTTTCTGAACCTCACTCTCTTCTTTCTGCATCTCTCTTGCCTCTTTCTGCACCTCTATTGCCTCTTCCTGCAACTCTGTTGTTTCTTTCTGCACTTCTCTTACCTCTTTCTGCACCCTTGTTGTCTCTTTCAGCACCTCTGTTGCTTCTTTCTGCACTTCTCTTCCTTCTTTCTGCACCCCTCTTGCCTCTTTTTGTATCCCTCTTGCCTCTTTGTGCACCTCTTCTACCTTTTTCTGCACCCATCTTAACTCTTTCTGCACCTCTGTTGGTTCTTTATGCACTGCTCTTACTTCTTTCTGCACCTCTATTGCAAATTTTTGCTTCCCTCTTGCCTCTTTCTGTACCACTCTACCCTCTTTCTGCACCTCTCTTGCCTCTGTCTGCACACATGTTCCCTCTTTCTGTACCCCTTTTGCCTGTTTCTGCAACTCTCTTGCCTCTTTCTGCACCTCTTTTGCCTCTTTCTGCACCCCTGTTGTCTTTCTGCACCCCTGTTGTCTCTTTCTGCACTCGTCTTCCCTATTTCTGCACCTCTCTTGCTTCTTTCTGCACTTCTCTTGCTTCTTTCTGCACCTCTCTTGCTTCTTTCTTCACCCTTCTTCCCTTTTTTGCATCCCTCTTGCCTCTTTCTGCTGTTCTCTTGCCATGTTTTGTACCTCTCTTGCCTCTTTCTGCACCTCTATTGCTTCTTTCTGCACTGCTCTTGCTCTTTCTGCACCCTTTGCGCCTCTTTGAACAGCTCTGTTGCTTCTTTCTGCACTGCTCATCCTTCTTTCTGCACCCCTCCTGCCTCTTTCTGTACTTGTCTTGCCTCTTTGTGCACCTCTCCTACCTTTTTCTGCACCCCTCTTGCCTCTTTTTGTACATCTGTTGGTTCTTTCTGCACTGCTCTTGCTTCTTTATGCACCTTACTTGGCTCTTTCTGCACTTCTCTTGCTTCTTTCTATACCTCTGTTGCTTCTTTCAGCAATTCTCTTGCCTCTTTCTGCACCTCTCTTCCTTTTTTCTGAACCCCTCCTGCCTCTTTCTGTACCTTTCTTGCCTCTTTGTGCACCTCTCCTACCTCTTTCTGCACCCCTCTTGTCTCTTTTTGCACCTCTGTTGGTTCTTTCTGCACTGCTCTTGCTTCTTTCTGCACCTCACTTGCCTCTTTCTGCACTTCTCTTGCTTCTTTCTACACCTTTGTTGCTTCTTTCAGCAATTCTCTTGCCTCTTTCTGCACTTCTCTTACGTCTTTCTGTACCTCTGTTGCCTCTTTCTACACCTCACTTGCTTCTTTCTGTACCCCTCTTACCTCTTTCTGCACCTTCTTGCCTCTTTTTGCACCCCTGTTTCTTCTTTCTGCACCTTTCCTGCCTATTTCTGCACCTCTCTTGCTTCTTTCTGTACCTCTCTTGCCTATTTCTGCACTTTACTTGCTTCTTTCTGCGCATCTCTTGCCTGTTTTGGCACCTCTGTTGCTTCTTTCTGCACTTCTCTTGCCTCTTTCTGCACCTCTGACTTAGAGGTAGTTTTAATCCACCTCCCCAATTATTTACTAGGGCCTTACAGGGGAGGTCATGCCCATCACAGAGGTACCCCAACCCATAGTGTACCCTAGTGTACGTAGGTGTTTTCACTGTATTCTAAGTGCCTTTCAGCATAGCACTGGCTCCGGGTCTGGTTAGTCAGAGTCAGTTACCACCAGTACCAGTCAGCAAAAAGTTGGGGGCACAGGATGACTTTGCAACAAGGCCTCTTTCTGCACCTCTGTTGGTTCTTTCTGCATATCTCTTGCTTCTTTCTGCACCTTTTTTCGTCTTTCTGGACTTCTGTTGCCTCTTTCTGCATTTCTCTTGCTTCTTTCTGCGCTTTTCTTCCTCTTTCTGCACATGTCCTACCTCTGTAGGCATAGTTAGAAATCAGCATTTTAAAAACTTTTGAAATTCACTGAAAAAACCATAGGTTTCAGGGATGTTATAGTTAGAAATTAGCATTTAAAAAACCTTAGAAATTCACTGAAAAAAACCACAGTTTTCAGGGACGTTATAGTTAGTTGGACATTTCACTCGTACAAACCAGAGAAATTCGGCAGTTATTTGAGCTAACTTTAACTCGCACCCCCGCAATGCACTGCTGATGACGTCACATATTACATCACTCATGACATGGTCAGTGACATCACTCATGACATCACTGATGACATCATCCACGTGATCATCTGATGCACCTCCTCACACCCTAATATAACCTTTGATACACCCACTCTAAAATACAGACTACCATTCTCGAAACCATAGACACACCATTACCAGTTAGTACATACCCACTCACTGATTCCTAGGTCTACACACACATCCACTCACTCACCCATACAGTCACTCATACATGCAGTCACTCATCAATACAGCCACTATCATATGCACTCATACAGACACTCACACACCGCCACTCACCCATAGAGTTACTCACACACCTAGTCAATCATGCAAAGAATCAATCACACTCCCATTTACTCACCTATACAGTTATACAAACACCACCTCACTAATTGATACAGAAACTAACACATACTTACTCTCTTATACAATCACTGACACAAGCACACACTCATCCATACAGCCATTCTCACAATCACTCACTCTCACATATAGTCACTTATATACTCCAACACTCACATATACTGCCTTTCACATATGTAGTTACTCACACATGTACCACTGAGACATTCATTCACTCACCAACACAGCCATACACACACTCACCCACCCATACAGCCCCTCACATTTGCACTCTTGAACCCATGCACCCAGTGAATCACCCACTCACACATCCATGCAGGGAGTCACACACCCCCAACCACCCACACAGACACTCAGGCATCCATACAGGTACTCAGACAACCAATCAATAACCCATATAGACACTCATGTAGCTACTCACCAACCCATGCAGCCGCTTACACACCAACTGACAGACTGATACAGACATTCACACAGGTTAGTCACTAACCCATACATTCAGTAAAACACGTTTAATCACTCAGTATACAGTCAGTCACGCACCTACTAAATCATCCATTCAGACACTCATACACCCACTCATTCTTCAATACACCTTGGCGTATATATATATATATATATATGTACTCTCCCGGTTGCCCAGTTTTGAGGACGCACTCCACTTCAGGTAAGTAACATACTTTATTAAGCAAACAGGCGACTTCTCATCCCAACTATAAGGTCCTTCAGCCTGACGCGTTTCTGAAGCATTTGCGCTTCTTCATCAGAGGCTAGCATCGGCAAACATTAGTAGCTGCCTGCGCTGTGCATCGGCAAACAAACCCACCGGAGGGAATAAATTTGCATAATTACGAACTACATGTTCCAGCGTACCTTGGGGATAATGACATCATCGTGAGGCACACCAGAGGCCAATTAAATAGAAGTACGCAGAGAACAACGTGGTTGCAGCTACTAATGTTTGCCGATGCTAGCCTCTGATGAAGAAGCGCAAATGCTTCAGAAACGCGTCAGGCTGAAGGACCTTACAGTTGGGATGAGAAGTCGCCTGTTTGCTTAAATAAAGTATGTTGCTTACCTGAAGTGGAGTGCGTCCTCAAAACTGGGCAACCGGGAGAGTACATGTAATCACGGCGGTTCCAGGCCGTGGAGTTGATCGCACCGCCCGAGAAATGGAAACGGGTCCGCAGGAGTGGAACAATTCCTCTTGTCTTGCAGGCACGGAAGGTGGCTTATTTTAAACAGGCGAAGTCTCATTCGGAAGACCCACTGAAGGGTTGGAATGTGTCCTGCACTGTGCATCGGCAAACAAACCCACCGGAGGGAATAAATTTGCATAATTACGAACTACGTGTTCCAGCGTACCTTGAGGATAATGACATCATCGTGAGGCACACCAGAGGCCAATTAAATAGAAGTACGCAGAGAACAACGTGGTTGCAGCTACTAATGTTTGCCGATGCTAGCCTCTGATGAAGAAGCGCAAATGCTTCAGAAACGCGTCAGGCTGAAGGACCTTACAGTTGGGATGAGAAGTCGCCTGTTTGCTTAAATAAAGTATGTTGCTTACCTGAAGTGGAGTTCGTCCTCAAAACTGGGCAACCGGGAGAGTACATATATATATATATATATATATAAAACATACTTAAACTTTTCAGAAACACACAGCCACTGGATGATGTCATCAGTGATGTCATCAGTGATGTCATCAGTGATGTCATTTGAGATGTCATCAGTGATGTCACTGACCATGTCATGAGTGATGTAATATGTGACGTCATCAGCAGTGCATTGCGGGGCTGCGAGCTATAGTTAGCTCAACTAGCTATAACGGCCTAATTTCTCTGGTTTTGTACGAGTGAAATGTCCAACTAACTATAACGTCCCTGAAACCTGTGGTTTTTTCAGTGAATATATATAGTCACTGAAAAAAACAAATGTTAATGTAATGTTATAGCTAGGTAAAATGTTCAGTAACAATGTAACGTGTTAAACTCTAAAAACCGCAGAAACTCGCCACTTATGGTTATCTCAAGTAACTATAACTCATGCCCTAAGGTAACTATAATCAGCAACCCTGCCATGCACAGTTTTCTCATCAATAATTTAATTGCAGATGTTGCAGTGATATCACCAATGATGTCATAGAAGATGTCATAGGTTATGTAATATGTGGGGTAATTAGCAGTGCATAGCGAGGGCGTGAATTATAGTAACCTTAGTTTTTTTCTGTGAATTTCTAGGGTTTTTGTAACGTAAAGTAACATTTTATTACCATACGTAAATCCAACCCCCTGTCGAGCATGAACGAAGGCCACGCGTGCCGAGGGGTTGGCTGCAAGGCCTGGTCTGTGGCCAACCTCCTGTATCCAGCCAACCCCACGCTGCATAAAACCTTTGGTCTTTAGGTTCTGCAGCCTGTTTACTTCATTGCTTTCACCCCCTTTCCTATTTCAGAGTAAAGAAAGCCATTCATATGTATTATAACCCAACCTGGCCCTTGCACAGCAGTAGTTGAAGTGGGGGAATCTGAGGGGGTGATGTGCCCATATTTTTTAAATTTTAATAAAATAGTTCTCCATTTTTTGTGAAAAGACAACCGTCCGGAGACAGTTAATTCGAACAGTTGAAATGCTTCTGCTGAAGTATAAGGCAGGGAGTATCCTGTGCTTTGAAACTGAAGGAGGAGCAGACAGCCAAACAAGCCTTCTTGCCAGAGTGCCTGCTTCTCTGAAAGAAATGTAAATTTGCGCAACTGGCTAATCTGCAAATGTGTAATGGGTGTTTGGAAGCCGGTATTGGCTTTAATTGATGGAATCACTTGAAGCTTCCTGACCATACACTTTTTTTTTAGATGTATTGCAAGGCAGCTACACTGCAAGCAATTTTTTATCTTAAACTTTTTGGGGTATTTTGTAGTAGCCTATTCTATACAGTATGTAAGGCAAGTTTAAAATAACGACTTACATGTTCATAGTGCTTTCTCTCACAGACTGGAACCTTGTAGCACTAAACATACACAAGTCACTATTCTCCACTACACCAACCAGGATTCAATTCTGTGGCTGTCTGGTGCAATGCATTAATAATAGAGGTGTCATAATGTAATATAGTTCATTTCCCACTGATTAACATAACTTGCATTGAATTTTCATTTAAGCTGTGCGTTATTTTATACGTAATTACCTGAAGGTGAAAGACCGAAACAAGTTACAGAATATTTTGTTTTTTCAGCCATGCCCTCATGCAAACTCACCCCGGCTCCATTGCACGCAGCATCACAGTTCCCATACTTTTTAATGCACTTCAACCACTGCTTTACAGTATGAAAGTGTGACCGCTGCTTTGTGCAAAGGCCATGGGTAAAGTGTATCTCTAAACTGTGCTCATACTTACTTGTTTGGCATGTGGTGATATGACCAACTGAGATGTCATTTCCTCCACAGGTAACCACAGACTTGAGGCAGCGCTGTACAGATAGCCACACCGGGACCTCTGTCTCTGCTCCCATGGTTGCAGGCATCATTGCTCTAGCATTAGAAGCAAAGTAAGTCTGTTTTGGTTGCCTTGTCTATCGCTGTTTTGCTGTAAATTAAGCTAAAGATGTGGTGACCAGCCAAGGAAAGACAACGTGATTCATTTTCTAGAGTTAACCTAGTTCTCCAAGTCTGAGTCATGGTATGAGTGTCTTCTCTTACTTCACCCGAAAGAGGACACACTTTTGATGGAGTCTCGTATTTTTTGCAGAACCAAGCCTCTTGACTATCCTTGCATTTTCTCAGTAAAGTAAGAGGTTACATTTCGAAACAAATTAGTAAATAGACTTGTGTGCTGTTGCATAGTGCGACCAGGGCTGTTGGATGCTACTGGGGTTTACAGTGGGAAAGATGTGTGGATCTTGTTTTTGTCGGTGCCTCAAATCTCCATCTGCATGCCTTCTAGATTTAGCACAACTTGTCTGCTGTTTATCAAATTTTAGTTTAACAATCTTAGCATATACTCTATTTTTTATATACAGAGCTCTAATTATGGGGAAAAAACTGTTATGGAAACAAAACTATGCCTTTCTGGCTTTCTTAGTGGCTTAGTGAGTTGGTGAAAACACATTCAGGTTTGGAGTTCCATCCGAATTGGGGGAGAGGGGGGTGGCTGTTTTAAGATACAACTGTCTAGAATAATGATAAAACTGTTGGGGATATAAGTAAGGCTTTACATGTGATTATATTCAATTCTTGGTATTTTTTCACATTTTATTGGCATTTTCCACATTTATTTTTATTCTGCAACGAAGAGTGTGTTGGAACTAATATTTCTCCACATTTATTTACATGAAAAATGTCCACGTCCATGGATGTCTGTAGGGGTTTCATGCTATTTGAAGTAGCCATATAGAGCACTTCAGCACGTTCATATTTAAATTTTGTTGAAAACTCATTGTGATGTTTATTTAAAAGCTGCAGTGCTTAATCCCAAAGGGATCCAAGCTCTGCAAATGTTTTAAATTATGTGCAAATGACTATATTGAGGAATGCACTGAAAACTGAGGTCCTTCATAGCAACGCAAGCTTCGTCGTACCATGCTTGACAATGTGCAAGACCTGCATATGTGGACGGGAACTAAGGTAGTTATACTAATTATTTTTAAAACTGTTGCTCCATGCAATCAGGATCATTACATTTTTATCAAAAGTATTTCTTTAGTAATCCTCATTTGCGCGCACGCACACACACCAGCTCCTGCTCAGAGTACAGCGGGGGTGGTGTTCGCAGTGAAGGGTAAAGGGTGAAAACTACATGAGATGACATTTTCTGAAACAAGAGGCTTATTTACAGCAAGGGAAGTTATTAAAAAATAAAATGTTTATATTTGTGTTATTTTTATAAATAAATACAGGTCAGGAAACCGATTACTTTCTGGTTATGTCGATGTGTAAAAATACAATAAAATGGAAAGTTTGGAGCCTTAATTATAAAGCAGGTAGTTCTGGAAAGTCCATAAGTGGAATTCGATTTCTCCCTCAAAACATTATTTTTAAAGGTATTTTTGTTCAATTTATTGGTTAGTACAGATTACAATTGATATAACAAGGCAATGCTGAATTTGGTATTTGACATTCAAGAATTTTACAAGAATGAAAACAGATAGCGCACATGAAACTTTTAGTGTGAGTTAATTAGTAAAAAGCCTCTGGAATTTTTAAAGGAATACCTAAAACATGCATTAATAGCCGCTATTACAGCATGATATTTCCCTCACACACCCGTAAAAGAATATCAAAAGAAAAAGGAAAACATATACAATGTGCCTGGAATAACCTGAGACTATTAGCACAACATTCACCCAAATCAGTATCTCCCAAATTGCAAAATATACCACACACCATCAATGTAAACAATCTATAAATCATCATGTATTTCCTTCTAGACTCAGATTCAATTGCCTAAAAGTCATCACGGATGACTACAAAATTTCAAAGTGAATGTCCCAAGATCAATAAATTCTCCTATGTCTTCGTAATGGGATCCCATTATCTACATAATCTGATTTAGTGCTCTTAGATCATGCAAACAGCAGCAATATTTAGCTGCTCAATAAGGATAAATAATGACTACTGTGCATTGAAGAGGAATTGCAATAATAAATTATGAATCAATTAAAGGAATTCCAGTGATCAATTCTGTGCCACACAGAAGCATTTCAGTAATAAAACTTGTGCCATAAAGAATACAATAAATAATTGTGTATTTGACATGGTCGGCTATTAGAGGTATCAGGATACAGCGAGAATCCAACATAATCGCTCATAAGGAAAAAAACTTTTTTTCTAGAGACCCCTCACCCACCAGGGTTGCCCCTTGGTGGCATTCTTCATCACTGGGGTTCATCCCAATCCTCTACGGATTGAGGCGTGCTGTGACTTGGCGATTACGCAGGAGCACTTGTTGGTATGTTGAAGAATAGAGTAAGGGGAGGAGTGGAAAAATGAAGTTAAAAATACCTGACTAGTTGGACCAATATTTTATTCCCGCCCCTAGTTGGTAAGGTAAAATCAGGGGTTATGACTGAAGACTCGGACTTTAATGAGTCCGATTATTTCAGTAATAAGTAGTCAACATGTTTCGAGCCGTTCCCCTATTGGCTCTTCCTCAGGACTAATCGGGAACCAGTCCCGACAGTGCCACTCCTGTAAATGCTCTAATAAGGACACACAAGGTGACATGCAATGTGCGCATGCACATAATATACATACGGTTAAATGAATTGTCCCGTATCTAGGATTAGGATGAACCCCAATGATGAAGCATGCCACCAAGGGGCAACCCTGGTGAGTGAGGGGTCTCTAGAAAAAAGTTTTTTTCCTTATGAGCGACTATAGTGGATTCTCGCTGTATCCTACACACCAACACCCCCGGGCAGGTTTTCATCGAATTCTTCGATTTTTGTGTGATACGTATCTATTAGGAGGATAAACCTAGCTTCTACCTCTGCCTCCCTCCTATTTTGTTTACAACATGTCTACTAGAGGTAGCCAGGGGTACTCATGTTAAAATAATTTAGTATCTGTCAGGAGGAAAGATGCATGGTATTACACAGCAAGGAACATCATCAGGAGTAATTACTTCAGGAGTACCTTTACTTCATAACTTCACAGGTAAGTTAATTAAAGGTTTCTACCACCCAGACTTAAGTGAAAATTGATCTCTCTGATCACGCGACAGGATCAGCATATATGCATATCTGGTCAAGAAAATCAACTCTCAATTAAGTATGGGTCGTCCTCTGACTTGAATCAGTCCTGGCCTCTTTTACACATCCTGTAAACCTTGTTTTTCAGCAGCAAGCTATATCCTCTGTATCTATATCATGTACAGAAAGAGGTCTCAACCATGCACTCAGCAAAAAGAGATGGGAATATTGTCCCAGCACATCTCTACACTGTGTTCGCTGCTCAGGTTTTAGTTCAGGGTCAAGTTTTACTTTATGTACAGACCATCTTTCACATCAGCATGCAGTAGGCCAGAAAGGGATTTCTTCTCATCCTCAACCTCGTCTGTCATTTCCATGATGCTTACTTTAAAATATCTTTTCCTTAGGCACACCCTCTTTGGCTTCCTTATGGCTCCTATGGCCACCACATAGTTCACCTCAGAAACCTTCTGTGGTACCTTTAATGGCCACACCACTTTTCTTCCAAATCTCTTGGACAAATGGACATCAGCACCAACCCTCCTGGTATCCAGTTAGTTTCACTTTCTGGTCATACCACTCCTTCATTAGCACATGGCATGGATGAAGGTTTTTCTTTGTGTGACTCGTGTATTGCACCATCAACCTCCTGAGGCCAATTGCATATTCCTCCACCTCCTTTTGAGGTGAGTCTGATATTCCTTCCTCCCCTTCTCTGACTAATGTGAGTGGGCCACACACTTAGCCAAAGGGATTGAAACCAAATACTTTCCATGCAATTTCTCTGCAGGCGAATAAGAGACAGTAGAAGATCCCACTTCATCATGAGGTTCTCTGGCAGAGTTCTAATCATGCTCTAGAGGGTCTTGTTAAATGTTTATACCAACCAATTGGCTTGCAGGCAGTATGTTGTGAAGAAGAGGTAAGTCACACTAGGTTTTAGGTTCTTCCTCTCAACCATAGTCCTGTAAGCACCTGTATCCCTCAAGGCATTAACCTTCCTTCCATTGATACTAGCCTTCAATGCTAACCACATTGGAAGGATGTGTTTCAGGGCTGCTGGGTCACATTCTCAAATGTCCACTGATACTTGGTTTAGTGCAACAGGACCCTTATCTGGTCTCTCTGCCTATAGTAACACATTTGCTTTGATGAGTGCAGCTTGTTCAAAACCTTTTACCTGACAGTTTCTTTTGTAGTGCACATCCTTGTGACGTTATAACATGCAGGGCCGGACTGGCCGTAGCGGGCACCGGGCGTTTCCCTGGTGGGCCGCCAGGGTGGGGGCCGGTTTTGGGCCCCTGGGGGGCCACTTTTGTTACCGGGGCCGGCAATATCGGCCCCCGGTAACAAAATCGGCCGAAATCGGCCCTAGAAAACAGTTCGGCTTCACACACCCCTCCCCCCCCAGGGGGGGCCGGCCGAGCAGTTTGCCTGGGCCAGTTTCGGATGCCAGTCCGGCCCTGATAACATGCAATCACTTTGGGGCTTGATGAACCTTCTGGTCCTTGTTTCTCTTTTCTTTTCCTGACTTACTTGGAACCCAGTTTACTTTTTGCCTGTGTCCTCCTTTGGACCCTTGTGAAATGCCCTGACCATTACCCTCCATTTTGGAAGCAGTCTGTTGAGAGTTACTCACTCACTTTCGCTTGGAGTTATGGGGCTCCAGACCTTTGTTAACAATGTTAGCAAATCACTTGTCAGCCAACACTGCAAGCATCCTTAGATCCTTTTATGTAAAGTGTGACATATATATCTAGTTAAACGCATGAAAATCCTTAACCTCCCTCCCTCTCACTTACTAATTAGAATCTCGCAGCACTCTATGAATCCGAGTTTCAAACAGAACAGCACTCATTCTCTTTCTTTCTTTGAATCTCTGAATGTACTGAGCTGGCTACAGCCCAACCCATCTGATCAGATCTTCCTTAGTCAGCTAAAGGAATTCTTCCAATGGCTGCCTTTGATGAGCAAGTGACTGATTAAAGTGGCTGCCTGATACACATCATTCAAGGCATGTACTCTACAAGCGATCTCAAAACTCTCAAACCATTGAAAAATATCCTGGCCTTCACTATACATGTGCACAAGCTCAATTGGAATCTTTACAGGCCGTCCTGCAGAGTTGAAAGTGGATTTGCCTTTCCCAAATGTAGATATCTCTTCTGTCAACCTAAGCTTGTCCTTCTCTAAGGCAATCCTCTGTGCTTCCAATTCTCTCTTTTTCTTTATCCTCCCTTTTCTGTTTTTTCTTGTATTGAGCCCATTCCTCGTGTCTCTTCCTTCTTCTTTCCTCTTGTTCCTGGCGGGATAATCTCAACTTACCCCTCTCAAACACCTTGGCCTTATCCTCTTCCTTAACCGTCGCTTTCTCGACAGCCCACTGCAAGTTCAAAGTCGCAGTCAGTCTTAACCTACCAGGGGAATAACTCCTGGTGTGTGATGGTGGTGCCCTTGAAATCACGGAGAAATTGAGAGTAGAAGTGTCTTTCTAAAACCATGGAAAGCAAATGTGGGGACACACTTGGAGTGTTTCTAGGGAAAACGCACTAAGGGACCAAGAGAGTTTGCACTGCAATTCTCTCTCTCCGGGTTCCTATCATGGTACCCTCCCCAGAGTCCATCCCAGTTTCGTGCCTACCACAAAGTTTCTCTGAATGGTTGTTGACAAATGTAACATGGATCTCCTATCCTTGTTTATGGCAACTTTCCACTCTCTCCAAATCAAATTTCTAAACTGATCTAAGGATAGTGTGTCAAGGTCTACTCATGCCAGCCTTGCACCTGTCATTGTACTGTGTAGGTAATATTGTGTTTAAGTTGAACTTAATATTTTCTCTAAGACAGTTGGAACTGGAACTTGCATATCTTACACTACTTGTTGCCAATTGTCTGACCCTGTTTGGAGAAGGGAGGCTCAAAGGACAAATCGGGGCTGCTGAACTTAGTGGTAGCTGAGGTTGTTAGCCAGTGGTTTCCTGGGATCTGTCCGCTGTGCAGACTGGTCCAAGTACAATCCTTTCAACACTTGGCTCACAGAGTGAAGCATAGCAATGGATAGGGGGAAAAGGGGTGCGTAGAGTTTAAGGATAAAAGAGGGTAAAACTCTGTGTGATTTTTGTCTTTTATGACTGCTATGGTGGCTAGGAGGCTGAGTAATAAGAGATGGAGCAAAGCCATTGGATTGATGTTTTTGAGCTTTCAAAAGAGAGATTGACGTGATGACAGAGGGTGGTAGCTGGAAGAGGCATATTGTAAGCGGAGGGGAGAGATGAACAAGGAATAATTCAAGGACTTATCAGAGCATTTGAATGTACTAGAATGTGGCGGTATGTGGAGTGGTGGAGTATACAGTTGGAGGGATGTGATTGGTGGTATGCAGGAGATGGTGCTGCCTAGATTAGGGCAAGATGAGGAATAAAAAGAAAGTAGGAAGGAGGCAGGGTAGGCAGTGTGAAGTCAGGCTAAGTTAATAGGGAAGTGAAGGCTTGGAAAGAGAGAAGGAATGGGTAGTAGTTGTAGGAGGAAATTGGGTTTAGAGCACAAGGTGCGAAATGTGGAAACAAAGTTGTGGTACAGGATATTGTGGTGCCTGAAGTTGTGGCGTACTGAGGTGGGAGCTCCTGTAGATGATGATGGCAACACTCAGAGTGTTCCTGCTGGCACAAATAGGGAAGATCCTTGTTGGATAAATACATTTGTGCCATTATACATCCTTGAGTGTTGAGTCGTGGTTGGTGTAATCTCAAAGTTTGTGATAATTACTGATTAATTTGGAGTCATTGACGAAGCTAACCTGCTTGTAAAAGCTTGAACCCTTTCTGTTTCTGGTGGTGCCTTGTAAGTGAGATTGGTGTTTACAGATGTTTTTGCTCTGTTTATACAGAAGATAAATATCCGGACCATTACTCCGTTCCCAGTCTGTTAAAGAGATCAAGTTTAGAACGCGCTGGTTAATTTAGTGCCTAACTTGGGGGAGGGTCATCTGCTAGGGTCTCTTTGAGAGAGTGTTATTTAAAATATTTAGATCTTCAGCTTTTTGGTAGGTGTGTTTGGGCAGCTGAAGGAGTTAATTGTTGTTGTTAACTATGTGCCGATAGACTCTGAACCTGCTAGTGGCATAGTTAAACCCAAGGTTGTGTAATATGAAGGTTACATTCAGGGGTGTGTAGACCAACCTTCTTGGGCTGCTGGTGGTTGCCACAAATCCGCTATAGTAGATGCATGGGATCCATCAATGGGTGAAGGTATTGTTACCCTTGAAATAACCTCAGAACCATGTAACCAACAGTAGTAGGGGCTAATAGATATACCCAGGTGTAAATCTGTATATTCCCCTGGAAAATGACCCTGGAATAACCCACATATCACAGTAGTAGTTGTAATGGCTTTTCTCCAGACCAAAGATGTCATTATACTAGAAGATAACTACTAAGAACATGCAAACCAGAGTAGTGCCATATTAGGTCCACCCATGTGCAAAGATGCCATTAACCTAGAAATCACCTCACAACCGCACAGCTCACCATAGTAGGTGTATGGGTCCATCCATGAGTGAATGTGCCACTATTCTAAAGATAACTTTAGAACCACACAATGCTACCTTACTGATAATGTCTAGGCCACAGAACCTATGCTTGAGATAACTTCAGAACGACACATTGCTAGTAATAGCATCCTAGCAATAATATCTGGATACAAAGCAGAGACACAGTGGTAGGTCTATCAATTCAAAATATTTTGGGCTACAGACTGGATTCTGGTCCTGTAGTAAGGAATACATTTAATTTAACTTACTGTGAGAAGTTATGTTTTAGTAAGGAGCAGACTTTCTTGCCCTAGACCCTTTCCTGGCTGTAGCAGTCCGGATGCTACTGGAATATGTCCATAGCCTGGCCGTCCTTTATCACGATGTTCTAGCTAATCTCCCTAGGGGGAGAGGTTAGGTAGGTAGAAGACAGTCATGTGTCCTTGGTTGCGGTCAGACACACTGACTGGCAACTCAATACTCCGTATTTAAAGGAAGACTGCAATTATGTTTGCTTCCTAGGTCAGAACCAGGACCTGTGCTCAGTGTACATCAAAATTAAGCGATCTCACCGTGCAACACAAAAAAAAACCTCACTGAAGAATTGTGTTTTTACCATCTCCCTTTTTTGAGTCCTTGTTATGCTGTGCAAGCATCCCATGGGTGCAGCAGCTGGAAGCTGTCTCTCTTCCTTGTGTGAGTGCCCAACAGAGAAATGGCACACACAGAGGAGAGAGGTTAGTGCTTCAATTTGGGGGTGTAGGGTATAGGGGAACTAGGGTCCGATCACACCAGTCAGCATGTCTGTCACCTCACAGGTAGGCGGGAATAGGAAAAGAGCCTAGGAAGCATTAGACTGCTACAGGGCAGGCACAATACCCAATATTCAGTATATAAATAAAGAATACAAGTCTGATCAAATCCTGTGCCAGACCCAAGACTTGTTTACACTAAAATGAAGGCGGCCATGTTAGATTCTTTCAGATGAGATTAAATGAGAAAGTCTTATTTTTTTATTATTTTACTCTACATCACTATTTGCATGTTTGTAAATCTGCAACTTCGCTAATGAGGGAATTTGTTATGTGTGTAAGACTTTGGGAGGTTGATGGACCTTTTCACAGAGGTCAAAGGCTGTAGTATTGTGGGCCTCTGCTCCTGTTAGAGCTAGCCTACTTCTTTGAAAATAGTTGACACATCTAAGTCAGACGCCTCTAAAGACTGCAAAAATGCCTGTCGTTTACTTGGATGATTCTCGTGAATACTGCATTTACTGCCATTAGGCCTTAGATTGACCATGCATAGGAACCCTGATCCATTTGTTAGGGTTTTACTATTGGGCTGCTGATGTTTAGAGCCTGCGGTCGGTCGCCTTCGTTTTTGAAGAGAAAGTATTCATGCCTCAATAGACAAGAAAACACAGTGCAGAGAAGCAGACATGTCCTCCCAAGGAACATAAGCAAAGCATTCAAATGGGAAACAAGGGTTAAAGAGTGGTGTCTAGCCCTGGCTGTTCACATACAGTTATTCAGCACCTTCCTGAGCTCCAGGTGGGCTCTTCAAAACTGAATTTGGCTGGACGGTTTGCAGCGTCTGCTTTAGTGATTTCTTCTCTGGCGCCATGATCATGTCAATGAATGTCTGGACACCCCTTAGTGAACAAGTATCTTCAGTAATAAACTTGTCAAAGACAATGCTGTGAACCGCGAATAAGTGGGTGCTCATTTCATTGACTGCCACCTTCTCTGATGAACAGCAGTTCTTTGTTATTGATGAGAGGATGGTTTGTCGCTCAGCTCTACCTCCACAGTGACATCCTCATCAGCAGGGTGCTCTGGGAAACGCATGCCTTGATATAAAGGTCTTTTCTCTCATCCATAACCACGTGATGGCAGAGCACTGCAAGTCACCAAATACTTTGACTATGTGAAACTATGTACCGACAAAGAACTCAGTTTCTGAAAGGCAAATGTATTCCTCGTGCTTTTTGTGGAAATTGTTCAAGGGATGATCCTTGATGACGAGGATAAATATCAATAAACGATCAGGATTTCTTGGTTTAAATAAGCACAAAGGACACCTTCCAAGATGTTTACTTAAACACCATTGCTAATCTTACTGCTTCATCTCCAGTACCCCCGGATCCAAACCAGCCTTTCTTGTGCCAGCCTCAGTGACTCCACCTCCATCCAGGTCTTTATGAGAGATGTCAGTTTGCGTATCTGGGATATTGTGGAAACTGGACAAATAAGTACACTAGTACAATATTCTGACCCTTGACTACAATGTGCACGCATGAAGCACCGTGGAAATATATGCCATACTGCTGCTTTTTGCAAACTTGACAAATATGCGTTATACAACATAAATGTGGAAATTAGACAAATATCTGCATGCCAGTGTCTTGATTATTTTTTGTTAAATAGCCTTATAGGAGCAACGTACACAGTTACAACAGACACATCATATGAGCACCTACAAATGGCTGTTGAACATATAAATACTTTAGATGCTGATTAGGTGTGAGTAATGAGCCAGGCATGGGGCATTACAATTACGACAGTGGAACTACTATACACAGATGACACAGAAGATTAAATGTATCAATGAAATGTACATATTTTGGGCACAATGGACAGGTAGGTAAAAGAACATTCAGAGATCAGTTCTTTAAAAAAAAAAAACGAGAGGCGGCCTTTCAGAGAATGGTGCTTCGTGACAGTGGTCCAAGCTGCTGGAAGGCTTGGAACCTGTAAGAAGTGTACAGAGAATATAACAATGATGTGAATACTGTTCGATCACCGAGATTGAGCAGGTATGTGACATGTTAGAGTTGAGGGAACTAAGAATGGCCCGGGCCTTGGGTTGTTTTGTGGACTAAGATGAGTAGCTTGCACTGTGCCTTGTGCTTAGCACATAAGAGGAAGATATTCTTAGCACTGCTGTGACACTATGGAAATTGGGCAAATATATCCATTAGCACAGTTTTCTGCAAACCTAGAAATTATGTATATAAAAGCAGAACTGCGAAAATCTGGCAAACTTATACATTACAGCTACATTGTAGACATTGGACAAGTGTGCAGTAGTGATCCACTGTAAAGTGTGCAGATGGGTGCATTACTGCATTATTGTGGACATCTAAAATATGTACAATACAGCACGTCAGGAAGTTGGACAGATATGAACATTACTGTGACATTAAAAGAAATTGGTCAAATGTTTGGAAATCTGAGTTGTGGAAACTGGGAAAAAATGTTCAGCACATCAAACAATGTGGAGAGCAATCAAATGTACAATGACAGGGAACTTTGCATTACTGCGGTATTATGCACTAGATAACAACACTCTGACATGGTAATAGAATGTTAAGCATCAGTGTTAGTGGATGATATGGTTTTGTGCTGCCCAAAGCCATCTTAAATATTATTGTGAAATCCTAACGTAGGTTCAAGTTTAACATTTCTATGTAAAAAACATACATCACAAAAAGAATACTTATACAATTCAGAAAAAAGAAAGAAAAAATTAAGAAAAGGAAAAATAATATGCATGTACACAATACAAGAGCAAATTATACATTTTATTTTTGGGATGTTTGAGGTATGAGTGACGCGTGACAGACCTTCTTCGGTCACTTAATGGTACCCTTTGTGTAGCAATTTATATATAGATTTTGCCAAAAAGCCACGGACAGCCTATTTTAATCCCCCTTTTTCAATTCTTTTCTTGAATGCACTTTAATTAATGAAGCACACAAATAGATTTATTTAGGGTATTTAGTTGTATCTTTACTCTAATTTAAGTACTGTCTGCTTATGGTATCTCCGATACCAAGTTTAACCTTTAGGGCAACCTATGAATAACCTGTTTAGGTGGTACAGTCGCTGACAGCACCCGATATATTTTTGAGGTCTTATTTTGGGCCTTATGTAGTTTGGCGTTCTCTGATAATTCAGGTAAAGCCCGCCCATGATATCCATGACTTCGGTATCAAGGTGCATAGGGATAGTTTACATCATATCGAGTGTGCGGTAATTTGTTGATGTCTGGGTACTATACACTGCATATTATATGCCCTATTATTTATTCATCTGTGAGCACTTTTACAATACTGGGTGCTCCAATATGATATAATAGTTGGATATTCATGTGGAAGCCAACATATATTGTATGATTTTTTTCTGCAGTGCCTATTGTGTGGGATTTGGTTACTGTGCACAGCCCATACCAACCTTTGCTAGATTTACTCATTGGCAGCAAAGGTAATATTTTTTAATTTTTGTGTAACATTTGAGCCAATCTGTCACAAATTACGCAACTGTGTAATTTTTATTCGTCGTTTTCTCTTTACAATAGTTTTGTTTAAAAAAAAAAATGATTCCAACTCCATCATCCGTTGCCTGACCTATGTAAACTACAGGATATTTGTGGAGTGCACTTTATGTGGATGTTTACATCATATATCTGCTCTTGGCCATTCGTTTGGCTGTAAGTATATTATGAGAAGTATATATCTCCAACACATTTTATTAAATGTGTTGTCTACTTTCTTTAGAATAGTGACTGTATGAAAACTGCTTTCTGGTCACTTAATTCTTGTATATCTTTTTGCAGTTGCATCTATCCTTGAAAGAGCAGACTGATTCATTTTTCCATCTGTTGAGCTCTCTTATCTTCGGCATATTATGCCAATTGGATTTATTAGATTCTATTTTGGATGTGAGTATGATTTAGGGCCTTCTCGTCATCTTTGTCCATCTGCCGAGGCATATATGGTCATTAATTGTCTATTTGATTTACACCATTCGATTCCTGAGTCTTCCATAGTGTGGATCCCATACGTTTGTTACACTTACGGTTGGATCAACCATACGTTCAGGTGACTTATGGCTCACAGTTCTTTTGTTAAGTTGTTGGTTATTGATTGGTTCTTTTTTATGCACTGACACTCATGCACTTATATTTATTTTATTTTTTGCACTTTGGACTATGGCATGGGTGTATGGTCTATTCACGATGACATTCACTATTCATTTTCACTTTTCTTCACAATTCTTCTTTGGTTTTGCGATCTACTCCTTAATCACTCAACCTAAGAACTTTCTTGTACTGTGACATGACCGCAAAGAATTTTGATTATTATTTTTTGATGCCCATGTACATATTTCTCTCGTTTTTAGATGTTTTAATGAATTAACTTGGATGCTCCTATAATTGTCCTGTCCTGATGATGACCATTTAATTATATTATGGTCGAAACGCCGTCGACGCCTACATGTGGCCCAAACAAAGGAGGACGCATTTTTGCTTGGTGTTGTTTTTTGTCTTGTTCTGAACTTCCCTTTGTGTATAATTATTTCCTCAGCCACCTTGTGATTACACTTCTGTATTGTTCATTTTGTTTGTGTACCGTGTTGAGCGCCAATGTTTTTGTATGTTTCTAGATCTAATTATTTATCTAATAATACATTTTCTACTAATTGAATTTCTATATGGGCTTTTTATAATTTGCTTTTGTATTGTGTACATGCATATTATTTTTCCTTTTCTTGATTTTTTTCTTTCTTTTTTTGAATTGTATAAGTATTCTTTTTGTGATGTATGTTTTTTACATAGAAATGGTAAACTTGAACCTTTGTTAGGATTCCACTATTGTTTGCCCCTGGTTCAGGTTTCAGGGTTGCCCCTGTTGATAACTATCTTAAATATTATGGCATGATTGGAACCTAATTTTAATGAATAGCGCGTATTGCTTCTATTGTTATAGTTTCATCTTTCCCTTTCCAGCAGCAGTTAAACGAACCCCCTACTTATTTGCTGTCATCCTTCTATGTTATTCCCATACTTTACTCCATTCATAAAGCTCCATCCTAATGTATGACGACAGGGAAAGTAAATATATGCAGAAATGCTCATGTTACAGTTGAGCTGTGTATCTCTCCTGTAGGTAGTCACCTTGGGAAGTAACAGTTACCTTCTTATTATATTCCTTTCGTGCGTCTCATGTCAGACTAGTTACAAAAGGTGCCTGTACCTGTGTGTTTGCATTTTATACTTGTGCGTTCACCAGGAATTCCATCTGCCTCTTGTGTACACTCTTACTCTGTCCTTGTGCCCAAAGCTTTTTGTTGCTTGTATCATTTGTACCTCCATCGTTCAGTCTTTATAATCATCAATCATTACTACCTCTGGATATCAACTGCTCTTCCACACTAATAGGCTTTCACCAAAGCTAAAGTCTTGCTTTTTTGTTAGGCAGACTAAAAGACCAGAACCAATACACTTCTTGCGGTGGTGGGCACTTTATACATGTGGTGAATCATGTCATCAACATCTTATTACTTATCAGGATATACATGCATCTTCTAATGCATGTCTAATGTGGTATGTTTTTCAATTGTGGTTTGTTTTTCTAGGGATTCTATCATGTTCATGATCCTTGTGACAACTAGTATTTCTTCCATGTCCATAGATACCATTCTTACTTCTCTCATGCCCGTCTTTGATTCTTTAAATACGCATTTGCTCTCATCATGAGATGAAGTCCTTAAATGATAAGTATTCTTTGTTAATAAAGTGGGTTCCATACTTGGTGTCCTCCTTGTGTCATTATACAAGGATATAATCAGGTGGGTATGTTATTTACTTCTGTTTCCACTCTACATGTTGTCATCGAGCACGAATAAGGATGTTCGTGACTTCTGGTTGATTCTTATTTCATCATATTTTGCTGGCTGGTCCAATGTTTCCATCGCTGACTTTCACCCTTGTGATGACCAAGAGTGTCAGCAAGTCCTTTTCAGTCCTTCATTACCAGGGTGACATTCTATTCCATCAATCAATGTTGGTCTGGAGACATTCCCTTTTGTTCTCTCCTGGACTGCACAGATTCACCATCACCTCTTCCGAATCCTACCTTCCCCTATTTTAAGGCCCTCCAATATATGACTTCAGGGTTGTGCTGGTGCCGGGTGGAGTGTAGCATCAATTATGTGCTGAAGTGACTTACTCTGATGCTGCTTTTCTGTTCATGAGTCTGTATTTGTTTTTTTGTGCGGCCGTACTCCCATATCTTTTCCACCATCCGTAGATGTTCAAATTACAATTCACGAACTGTGTTGTCTGAATTTAGTTTTCAGGCTGCTGTCCAAATCCCTTCTCTGCTTCATTTTATTTGACCAGCATCGCCTTTTCACAGAGGTAAATGCTTGTAACCTACACTTGCTAAGAGGGATTAGAAAGAGCAATAATATTCAACCATGATTGTATAGTAAATGTGAGCTTGAATGGAACACGCACATATACTTCCTGTGCTTTTTTTTAAGCTACTCAAGAAAAAATAGGTGCACCCAATAATTACAACCAGCACTTTGTTTACATTGTGCTATTTGCCACCACATTTCTTAAAGGTTCTCTGAAGCAGGACTATGAAATTCCCCAGTGAAAATATTTCTAAATCGATCACGATTTTTACTAATGTTACATCTTTGTAACCCCTTAACTACCATATTGACCTATGTATAAACATCATAATAGCGGGTTGAGCAGTAAATCTCACTTTGGGATTCATGTCAGTAGACATTCCTTAGAAAGAGAAACCCGACACACCTTTTGAAGTGGTCTTTATATCTAATAATGTTTTGAGCAGTGTTATTTGATTAATATACTTTATACTGCACCATTTGCTGTTGTTTGTGCCCTAGTGGCCCTGTGAAGCGGTGTGTATGCAGTGTTACCGGCATTACCCATTTCCCACAGCAGGATAGATGGTCCAGTCCAGATAGTGCCATAGAAGGTTGAAGAGTGGCAGGGCCAGCAGTGGGATTTGCTTGTTCTCCAGGATGGGGGACCATTTTCCTGGGATTTGCTTCTTCTCCAGGATGGGGGACCATTTTCCTGGGATTTGATTGTTCTCCAGGATGGGGGGGGGGTGGGCATTTTCCTTGCATGAATTATGTCCCACTTCATCCTTGCTGCCGTCCATTGGTTACAAAGTCCCCCATTTTGTCAGCAAGTAATTATGTATGACCGCCTTCTCATGCAAGATGTGACTGCAATGGTGTTCTTGTCTTCGCTTTCAGCTGGGTAAGGACAGCTCCAATGCCACAAGTATTCCATTCCATGGTGAATGCACACGTCAAGGTGGGCTTGAAGGAATAGAAAATCTTCCTCCTGCAAAAATTCTGTTGTCTGCGTTCATTACAGACGTGCTCCATGCCTATTTTGATCACACCTTTTAGTGCTTTGATTTGCTCGTCGTGAACCCTGGCAATAGCGTTGAATAGTGTTTGCACATTTCCTGGAACAAAGACAGCTATTCTTTGTTTCTGGGACATTTTGCACTTTCAAAAGCCGAACCCAAACACCTGCTTTGGGTAAAATTCTGTCCTTTGTGGTCACATACCTCACGTATTCTGCCTGGTCATGCAGAAACACATCTTTGTATTGTCTTACCAGCAAATCTTTTTCAGCTGAAATTCTCCAACATGTATAACACCTGTCACATTTATGATGTATGCTGTGTAATCTTGCTTTGGGGCGTTCAGTGAATGTTTGATATTATGAAGAATGAAGAGGATGCCTTTACTCTCCTGGGAATAATTGAACAGCAGGCTTGCTTTCGGCCTAGCATCAGTTTTGACAAGCTCCCAGCAGCATACTCCGAAGGATTTATTTTGGCAGGCCTCATGCTTGTAGGAAGATGAGGACGTTGGGAGGATTTAAAGAGCCCTCTTTGCCTTCTGCTTCTTGGTTCCATAGTGTTTGGTACACCACTGGAGGGTTTGGTTAAACAATCTACAAAAGCAATATTTCGTTTTCTTTTTTATTATAAGTCGAGTTTGAAAGGCTGTTTCTTCATATGGCACAGGGCATCTGGTTGTCAATTGGCATCTTAAATGTCTAGCCCGTAGAATGAGTCGAAACCACCACAGTAGCGTCGAAGTTTATTGAGTCAAGATTACACGACGTTGAGTCAATCCGAGCTGCTCGGACGGCTAGCTCAAATGACCACCTCTCCAGCATTCTATAGAATCCCTATGCCCTCATATTCTAAAGTGGATCCTTGGCACATTAGAACCTTACATAATACCAGCATAACATATCCAAGTATATAAAGAATACTACATGAGTTAAAAAAAAAATTTTTTAATAAAACAACGCTGCATCCTATGCTGTATTAAGGTATAAAAACATAATTCATTCATTGTGATATGTTGCCAAAAGACAAAACAATGAGGATAAATAACTTAAAAAAATAAATATAATGCAACCGACCAGGTGCGAACGCTCTTGCAATGTACCTAGAAGATAACAAAGAATGTATACTGTATGGACTGTATCTGTTATATTTGATACTTTTAAAAGAATTGATTACTGTGCCTTTCATACTTACATAAATAAAAGTTTAAAAATATATATATATATATATATAAATATAACATTCCAATATTAGCAACACTAACATTATACAACTCTTTTCAGTAAAACATCACGTCGTTAACGTATAAATATATTGAGAAAGATTGGGAATTATCAAAATCTCAAAGGTAATTTGTGGCATCTTGAACTCCTGCGCACCTGTGCTTCGGGAAGTGGAATACTTTGCTTCTGGTTTGCACTATCACTCTGACCATCAAACGGAGATATACTGGAATTCTAGTTACCTTTACCCCATTCGCACTCCCGCGTACATGTGCTTCAGGAAGTAAAATACTTTGCCTCCAGTTACCGCCATCTCTTTGACCATCAACCGGAGATATCTCTTTCTGATTGACTGGAATTTTTTTACATTAGCCATATTCCACCAAAGTTGTCCCATTACCCTTATAGCACCTCTACACACTTTATCTACCACAACAGGGTTAAATCATTTTGGGTCACCTTTCTTGACAAAACCAGGTGTTTTAATGTGCAACCAGTCTCCTACAACAATGGGTTTTTCTTTCACACCTTTCCTAAGATCATAGTACATTTTTTGTTTGTGCTAAGCCTTATTAATGGTGGACTTAACAATGGAATCTAAATTCTTGTTAGATGACTGATTCTTCAACAAACTAGACATCCAAGCAGGTCTAAACTGGGTCGCAGGTTTTCTGCACTTGTGTGACTCAAATGGCGACAGACTTGTAGATGAATGAGGTGTGGTCCTGTAAAACAACAACATCATTTGAACTGCTGTATTAATCGCACACTTATTAGACAACGGCCATCGTATACACTCCACCAAAGCACCTTTTCAGTGCTCAATAAGGCCATTGGTTTGTGGGTGATATAGAGAATTCTTTAAATGCTTGATGGAACTAATCTTCAAAAAGTATTCTACCTCAGCTGACACGAACTGTACACCGTTAATAGAGACTAGTACATCTGGGAATCCTTTGCACATGAAAATATCTTTTAGAAACGTCACCACCGTTTTGGAATTTGGCTCACCTACAAACTTGACATGAGGCCACTTAGAATAATAATCCAAGAGCACATAAGCATATCGTGTGTGGTGAGGAAGAGCACTGAATCGCCCGACTAAGGAAAGGTTGTTTCTTCACAGGGCATCTGGTTGTCAGTTGGCATCTTAAATGTCTAGACTGCTCTGTAGAGGGCAAGCATTTTGTCTCAGGGTCTTCTACTATGTCCCCAAATATGCAGCTCTGCTTCAGTCTCCTCGATAAAGCTGTGACTATACCCGTAAAATAGATTTTCAAGGACTGCTGCTGATGGTCAGCTATGACTTTATGGGTACCAGTGGCAGGCTTTGGTCTGCAGTTTGTTTCTTGAATACGCATTGCCATAAGTGATGCCATTGCTGAGCCCCTGCAGGAGATTTCTGATGCTTTCTGTCCTCTCCCTAGCTATTCCCTATATCCCGTTATTTTGAAACCAGTGTGCTATTATTCAGGAACTTGTCAAACTGCATGTTTGCAGAAGTCATTTTGAACGCTTGCATTGAGTGTCGCTGCTTTCCGAATGTCACGTAGAGACAGCCCTTGTGCTCCAGATATTTTATTTTCCAATGTTTCGATAAGGTGCAGATCAAGGATGGAGGCTGAACTTGTTTTCACGTAATTGGCTGTATCTCGTATGCAGTAGCGAGTGACATGGCTCCCGGGTGGGGGGGCGGGCGCGGGGTCGAGCTGGGAGGGGGGGGTTGTCAGTAATTAAAAAAAAAAAAAACTACCTTTCTGCCGCCCCGGGTCGCACGTCTTCACTGCTCCTGCTCTCCTGCCTCCAGCAGGAACAGGAAGCAGGCAGCCTCCCTCCTCTCCTCTAAGCCAATCACAACGCTCCAGTGGAGCGTTATGATTGGTCGGGACGCCGCCCAGCCAGGGGCTGTAGGGGATGGCATATTCTCCATGTAGGCTGCAATGCTGCCTGCAGAGTGCGCATGACTGGTTTGAGCGGCCCGAGAAGGCCTACCTAACCAGTCATGCGCATTGAGGAGTGGGCTAGCCACTCCTGCCCTGCCCGGGCAGCTCCAACCACCCGGCTGCCTGCAATGCAGAAAGAAACATAAAATGGTAATAACTAAAAGTTATTACCATTTTATGTTTTGGCTGTCTCGCACTGCGAGAAAGCAGTGGGGCGACGCCCCTCCACCCTAGTGGAGGAGCCGCCCATGCTCGTATGTCTCCCTGGCCTCTGTGCAGCAGTTTGTTTTCGGGTTTCGTAATTCAGAGTTTCATAATACAGGTTTTATTTACATAAGTTTGAACGTGTAAGTGCAGAACACTCCCATTTATTGTATGTTTTTAGTTTATAGTAATGTAGGTTTAGTAATCAGTTTCAAATTGTGGTGTATTAAGTATGATTTATTAGTTGTGAGGCATGGTGCATATTTTATAGGCTTTAGTTGAAGATTTTGAATTGTTTTGTCATTGTTTTCTGTGTATGTTGTTTTTTTTTTTAAGAGTTTTATATAGCGAACTCGACCAAAGGTATCAGAGCGCTTTACATGAGCACCAGTTGCATTACATTTTGCAAGGCACGGGGAGATTAAGTGATTTGCTCAGAATCACAGGATGTTGAGCGTCCCTGCCGAGACTTGTACCCGGTTCCCCATCTTACGAGGTCGACCGCTCTAACCGTTAGGCCGCATCCTGTATTCTATTATGTTTTACTTTATGTAAGTATTATTGTTAATTTCTTACTTTACGTCTGCTTTGTTTTTTTACATGTTTATTTTGTTTTCTAAAAAAAAGTAAGATGTCAGTCAAGTACAGACTAAGGATTTCCTGTTGTCCTTCGGGACGATAAAGGAAATCTCTGTGTAGGGCTAGATGTGGGGACACTGGAGATAATGAGGTTCATTTGCCAGCTGTTCCAGTTAGTATTGCTGCTGTCGGTGGGGAGGTGCTACCAGCACAGGATGGTTTGGTCATCCTTTAACATAGAGTACTCCAGGCTAGACTGAAGTCACACACACCACTGGTTCCACACCTGAACCAAGTGATAGCCTGGTTGTCAGTGAAATTCTTTATAGCACTCCCTGTAGCTGTGAATGGAACAGAAGGCGGTGGTGGCCGTCACCTGCAGTGAGTGCAACAAAGCTCTCAAGAGTTATTTTGTCCCTGCATGTCCTCGCTTGTGGTAACAACAGTGCTCAATTGTTTGTCACAGACGTTCTGGGCTATACATATACCACTTGCCCACTGAAGCTTCCTCAGCAGATAAGGAAGCTAAAGAGAGCACAGGTCACTCTTCTTAGGCTGCCAGTCATCCGGATATGTGCGCACACTTACATTGCCGCACACAAACTCCATCTGCCCCTGCTGCTCCTGCACCTGCTACAATACCATCCTAGTCCAACGAGGATCTCATGTTGTGGTTCCCCTCTCACAGATAGGGACAGGTTCCTTGGCTTTGTGGGGACGGTGTGCCTGATCTGTTGGCACTGCACAAGCAGAGCTAGATAAGTGCAGTAGTATTGTGGTCTCCTACCAGCCTTCTCATAGTTTTTCATTTGTCTTTGGATAGTTACTTTTGTAGTAGTGAAGGAAAAGTAGAATACTTTAGCAACACATAAATCCAATGTTCAAAAAAGTATACAAAGGTTTTAAAAATTGAAAAATATTCATTCTAAAAATTTTGATGTGTGCCTTGCTGAGTTTCTGAGGATTATTTTGCTTTGTCAGATTTTGTTTTTGTCTTGGTTCAATTATTTGTTGGAATTGTTAGTAGAAATGTTGCCTTATGTTATGTGCATTTGTATAGTGCACAACTCACCTGGGAGGGTATCCGGGTGCTGAAGCAGGAGCTGTATGGGCCGAACTAGGGCCAAGGCAAGGTGAAGAGCCGGGTCTTCAGTTTCTCACGGAAATCAAGAACAGAGGAGGTGGCTCTTTTATGTAGAGGCAGGTTGTTCCAGGCTTATGCAGTGTAAAAACACAAAGCAAAATACATCCCAAACTGAATTAGAACAATAGAGTAAAATGTAATTAACAGAAAGACATCAATACCACTAAAATCCAATAAGTGAAGATATGAAATTTAAAGTTTTAAGTAGAATTGGTGCCTTTTAGAGTTTTATATAGCGCGAACTAGACCCGAGACATCGGGTATCAGAGCACTTTACATGAGCACCAGTTTCGTTACAGAAGGACACATTCATTTTTGTTAGGCACGGGGAGATTAAGTGATTTCCCCAGAATCACAGGATGTTGAGCGTCGTTGCCGAGACTCGAACCCGGTTCCCCGCCTTCGAGGTCTAGCGCTCTAGCTGTAAGGATACATCCTCTTCCCTAGGTTGACCGCAATGGAGTCCTGACTAGATACTCCAAATGGACTGGCCCCGGTGAAAAGTCTGGAAGTTAAAAAGTTTGAAAAAGTTTCTAATTCCCACTAAAGAATGAGGCTTTGTCACTTTTTTGAAGAAAAGCTTGATATTTCATCTAAGTCCCAATGCAGAAAGGGACTTTGCCACTTTTTGAGAAGAAAAATCCTCTCCAGTCCAGGTCCAGTTGCCACTTGTCAGCTGGGCACTTCAGGGAAAAGGCCTCTTGCAGCTTCCTGTGTCCCTGTAGTCACAGATGTGTTTTTTTTTAAACTTATTTTTTATTATAGTACTGCATTATTTGTCACATTAATTTGCACATTTTACATGCATTACAATTCTCATAATCTGCCCATCGGGCTACTAGCAAGGTTACGTTTTGGCATGCGTGAGGTATTAGGGCTTACTCACCCTGGCCCTATTTGTGTGCATCATCATTCATTGCATTCAGGATGCAGAAATTGCAGAAGGAAGAACTATATCAACAAAGGAAACAACTTAACAACAACTCGCAGCAGTGATCAGTGACGGTATTTATCTAAAAACATAATTACCATTTATTTAGTGCGTTATTGGAGCCGGGCGTCAGACTACCATTCAAAGTCAAATGGTCGGTAGAGGGGGGGAGCATCCTCATCACTCGACGATAGCTGTCTTTCCTATGTATGGGGGATCTGGCTGTTCACAGTCTCCGTGTGTGTCGGGGGGATTGGGTTGTGTTATCTGCGTTTCATCTGAATCAGATTCTGGGGGGGTTTCAGGTCTTTGCCGTCCTTCCAGCATGTATCCCCAGTCTTCGAGGTCTCGTTCTGCGTTCTCGTCTGTGCAGCTTTCTTCCGCCGCACCCCATTCTCTCATGTCCGACTGCCATTTGTCCAATCTTGGGGGGAGGGTTTGAGTCCAATGTATTGCAATGCATCGTTTTGCTAAAACTAGGCCTAGAAGTGCAAATTTATATCGTGTACGTGTTCCTTTTTGGGGGTCGGGAGTACCCCCGGCAGGCAGTGCTTAATGGTCGCTTCTATTTTAACGGCTGTAACAGTGTGTATCATCTGGATTACCTGACGCCAGTACTGCTGTAAGCGGATACATGACCAAGTCATGTGCAGGAAGGTTGCAAGGTCTGTGCCACATCGGGGGCAGTGTGAGGGGCGTTCCGGGTTAAAACAGGCAAGCCTCTGAGGTGTCAGGCAAGTGCAGTGTAAGTAGTGGAATTGAATAAGTTTAAACCTGGCATTGCTGGCCACCTCCTTCACCTGTGCAAATACTTTTTCCCATTCCCCTTCCATAAGGGGAACCGGTAGGTCCTCAGACCATCGGCCTTTTATCAGAGACGTATCAACTGTGCGGTCTTCTTTGAGGGCCTTATAAAAGCGGCAAATTACTTAGGCCTCTAGTAGACCCCAGGTTAAGCAGCAATGCCAGTGTGTGCAACTCTGTCGGTTTGTCTGGAAAAGAGGGCCATATTTTGCGAACTGTGTGTGATATTTTGGTATATTGAAGAAAATGACCTTCGGGAATTTGGTACCATTCCCTCGCTTCATCATATGTCAGAAATGTCCCAATCGCATATAAGTCCCCAGCCGTTTGATATCCCCTTTCGTACCATTTGGATATATCCATGGCTGATTGGATTTGGTGGAATCCCTGCAACCATTGTAGAGGGAGTGAGTTTGTGTATGGTGCCCTGCGAATAACCCTAGAGACCGCTTGATCCCAGACTACCGCCACCTGTCGGATTATAAATGGGCATGTACTGGGGACCCGATTGCCCATCATTCGGTACCTTGGGAGGTCTGAGCCTCTGTGCCGGTCTGCTAGCAGTGCTTTCTCTATGTTGTGCCCCTCCATGCACCAGAGTGGAGAAGTGTGGCTCAATGGTTAGAGCGGCAGACCCTGATGCAGAGATCTGGCCCGGGACCAGGGTTCAATTCCCGCCTCGGCGGGTCTTGGGCTCAATTTCCTCGGACCTGATAATTCTCGCCTCGGTGCCTATTCTAATCATGGATCCCACTCTGCAACTCTGGGCAATAGCTTGCTTAATCTCCACAACGGCCCCAACAGCGCTGGGATGCCTGGCTTCACCCTGGGGGTGCCCAGGAGTGGACATTTCACAGGGAAAAGCCAGGAAGGGTTCCACAGCGGTATGCGTACAGCGCCAGGACACCCCTTTGGGGGTATAAGTGCGCTTTACAAGTACAAATTTCATTTCATTTCATTTCATACTGCAATAATCCAGCGAAATAGAAAAACCTAAAGTCAGGGAGTCCCAATCCCCCTGAATCCGTGTCCAATTTAAGTACATCTAATTTCACCCTGCTCCGGCCATCGACCCATACTGGTGATAACAATAATTTATTTAGTGTATCAAACGTAGAGCTTGGGATGTGGCAGAATGTGTTTTGTAGTGCATAAAGGTACCGAGGTAGCATAACCATTCTCGGCAGTGCGACTCGTCCCATAATGGAAAGGGGGAGTCTATTTCAAAAACAAATTGACTCATTCAGGTTCGCGATGACTGCTCCTATGTTTAGTGCATATTGGTCTCGAGGTTGGTGTGTCACTTGCATGCCGAGATAACGGAAATGGTCGGTTTCCCAGCTGAACTCCACCGCAGGAAGGTCCCGCACTTCTACCCATGCCAAGGCGGCCAGGGGAAAGATGACAGACTTATGGTGGTTGATGTGGAGACCTGATGTCTTTCTGAAAGAGTGCAATACTTCTAGTAAGGCCAGTTACGCCTTTTCGGGTTGACGGATATACAGAAGTGCATAATCTGCGTATAAGGATACCATGTGGGTGCGACCATCGATGGTGACTCCCATCCATTCATATCTTGCCGTAGTCGAATAGCCAGAGGCTCCATTGCCAGGGCGAATAACAACGGAGAGAGAGGGCACCCCTGCCATGTACCTCTCTCAATGGTCATGCTCTCTGATATTTGGTCGCCTGTACATCCATGCGCACTCGGACTCCGGTGAAGCAGCTGGACCCAGGTAATAAAACCGCAGCCAAGTCCCATTTTACTGAGAACCTCCCACAAGTATTCCCACTGCAAGTTGTCAAATGCTTTTTCGATGTCTATGGCGACTATTGGCGCCCTATCAGCACTGGCAGCCGCCGAGTGTAGCACTTGAGAGAGGCAGCGGATATTCATGTGTGTTCCCCTTCCCGGTATAAACCCACACTGATCCTTGTGGACCAGCTGGGTTACCAACTCTACTGAGGTGAGATGCGAGAATCTTGGTAAGTATCTTTGCTTCGACTCCAAGCATTGACAGAGGCCTGTACGATCCCAGATCACATGTGTCTCTACCTGGTTTTGGAAGCATAACTATTCAAGCCTCCCTCATAGACTGCAGGAGGATACACATTTCTTTAGCCTCATGTAGGGTCTCTAGCAGTCTAGGGAGTAGTATGTCACTGTACGTTTAATAAAATTCTACTGGTAGGCCGTCTGAGCTGGGGGCTCTTCATCTGGCCATGCTCTGCACAGCCTCGCATAATTCATCTAACTGAATTTCTACGCCTAGTTCCACTGTGATGTGGGGGACTAGTATATCATGTAGGAAATTGGGGTTAGAGGGCTGTACAATCTCTTGGGCTTCGAGGTATATTGTGGCTAGGTGGTCAAACAAGCACTTGTTAATTCCTGCCTGCATGTTTACCATGGTCCCATCTGAGTGTGTTAGTGTCAGGATTAGTGGGGTCAGGCGTTCCCTTTTCAGTAGCCATGCTAGTAGAAGTCTTTCCGATTTGTAGGAGCTGGCGATATTGCCGCCTGGTAAGACAATCAAGTCTGTCCCATATCTCGCTCACCTGGCGGTGGGCTTGTAATAGGGAATCATTGTGTGGTGGTGGTGGTTGCAGTTCGTGTTGCAATCTGGAAAGTTTGTCTTCTGCTTCCATCAGTTCACGTTCTAGCTTGCTTCTTGTCCCCCCAACCTTGGACAGGCACTCACCTCGGATCACCACCTTAAGAGTGTCCCATTCTATTCCTCTGAAGGTGGAGGTTGACCAATTCAAGTTAAAGAAACCTGTAATTGTTTCTTTAAGTTCAGTCCCGAAGAGCGTCTGGGCTCAAACGCCAGATGGGTAGCTTCGGTCTGATGCGAGCTGGACCCCACTCGAGTAGGACCGGGGCGTGGTCTAATAAAAATCACGTGAGTATGCAGGTCTGTATAGCAGCTGTTATGACCTCGCCTGAGAGAAATAATCGGTCTATTCTACTGGATACTTCCCAAGCTGGCATGTAGCAAGTGTATCCTTGCAAGTCTGGATGGGTTTCTCGCCAAATATCTACACATAGCAAGCGGCGCATCACTTCTTGTAGGGCTGAGGTCATGTTAGGCTTGGTGTACAATTTTGGGGAGTACACAACTAAAGTCTCCTGCCCATATAAGGGAAACTCCAGCGTATGTAATGAGCAGTTTTTCCAGTTCTAAGAGGTAATCTCCATCGTCCATGTTTGGGGCATATGTGTTAACTAGACAAACCTCTATTCCATCTAATGGTCCATGTATTGCTATATATCTACCCCCTATATCTGCTATGTAGTTGTGAATCTGGAAAGGGACTTGTTGAGCCACCCACACTAATACCCCACTTGCGTATGTGGAATATGTGGAAGCGTATAGTTGCCCTCTCCATTTCTTGTGTAGCTTTTGAATTTCAGATTCTAGTAGGTGGGTTTCCTGCAGCATCACTAATTGTGCCCCTTATCTGCGTAGGTAAGTCTGAGCTCTATATCGCTTCATGAATGAATTAAGCCCCCTTCACGTTCCATGTTATAATCTTAAATTGTCCCATGTGTCAGTGAATCTGCACTCGGCTCCACCCTACTTTCTCTGTGTTCCGTCACCGTCACTGCTTTAAAAAAACTTGTAAATCCCCGCTACATTTGACTTTCCCCACCCCCCGGGTAAACACTATATCAACAATTCGTACATTTCCAATCTTATTAACCCCCTTCTCGGTCCCCGAACACTATTCAAATCCATTGAAACTACCTTAGCATCAGTGTCGTAGAGCACATAACACATGTTCTCCGATTAATCTGTTATTATCTGAACATAACCTATCCACAATTATGACACTAATCCACACTCAAAACAATATACTTACACACTATACACTCAGTCATCCAAAACTATATCCAGAGCCAGAGTGGAATGAAACGTGCCGAGTTACAACTGCTATCCCACCACAACTCTCGGCCTCCAAGCATACAACTACACACTCACTACTCGCCTACCAATCCATTTATTCCACACGCTTATCCTTTAATATACACTAATGAGGTAAGTAAGAAAAGAGAGAGAATATAGACTAAGGGTGGGGTATAGTGCAACTGAGGGAGAAAAAGAATAGAGAAATAGTCAAGATGAGAAGAGAAGGGAGGGGGGTGTGACTCCACCCATCCTGTAATAGCGTTCAGCCAACTGCGCACTTGCACCAGCCAGTACATCAGGCCACAACTGTCACCTAGTTCATACTCCAGGTACCCCATACATTCAGATGTCCCACTCAGGGGAGTACTTATGTTTATCCTGCATGGTGTCAGTTCAGTATTCATCTGTTTGTGGCGTATCCTCTATCACGTCTCCCGTACTGGTGTCTGAGCTGGATGCTGTAACCACCTCCACCAGGGCTCTTGCAGCCTCTCGTTCAGTTTGTTGTAGGAGAGGGTCTACACGGGGTGCCCTCTGGTCCTCCCCCCCCCAGTGTCCTCTTGTTCCAAGTCTAGGGATCCATCCTGGCGGACCACCACACGTTGAGTCGAGCGCGATGACTTTCTGAACCTCCTCCCCCTGCCATTGGAACCTTTCGCTGTGCCGGTACCAGGTATGTTCAATCTCTCCTTCCCCCTGTGGACCATTCTGGCTTCTCCTCGTACCTACAACCAATCCCAGGTGGCCTCGGGTGTAGTGAAAAAATGTGCCATCTCGTGATGCATCACCTTTAGTTTAGTAGGGTACAGTAGCGCGTACTGTAGTACCATTGCCCTAAGTTTTTGCTTAACCCCACCAAAGGATGCTCTTTGTTGTTGAATAAGACGTGTTTAGTCCGGGAAGATGCGGATTGAATGATACTCGTCAGTAGGGTCGCCCTCCTAGCGTGCCGCTCTTAATATGCAGTCTCTGTCCCTATAATTAAGCACTTTGGCAATAAGGGTCCTTGGAGGTGCGCCTATGGGTGTCTTTGGTAGAAGTGCTCGGTGAGCCCTCTCGATAACGAAAATGGGGAAAGTGTCTTTGGCCCATTGTTCCAGGAATAGTTCCGGGGTTCTACCTTCGGCGCCCTCTGGGAATCCCACAAACCTGAGGTTGCCTCTTTGCGATCGTCCTTCGGCGTCTTCTGCTCTTCGTTCCAGAGTGGCTGTTTTGGAAGCTAAGTCAGCAAGGGTTGTTTTTAGTGTGGAGACTTGATTCTCCAATTTGGCTACGTTCTGCTCTTTGGCCAGGGATGTCTCTGCAACCGTGCGGAGGTCAACCCTTAGTAGACCTATGTCCAGGGACATTGCATCAATTTTGGCCTGGACCGCCATGCTCGAGGCCTCCATTTCTGCGAGGATTTGAGCCTCCGAGGGGCCCGGCTGTCGATTTTCATGCTCTGAGGAGGGGGGAGGGGGGAGCTCACATGGAGAGTTGATTTTTGAGGAGTCCCCTTGTGCAGCGAACTGGTCCATCTTAGTAGCATATATATAGTGAACCAGTTTAGACCTTAGATCTTGTGATACATCCGCGGTGACGTTAGAGTCCGTATGTAGGTAGGGGATAGGAATGACTGTGGTTAACGGTGGCGTAATTGTTGATGGTCTCGGGTGCTCTGGAGCCAGAGAGGTGCGGGTCCTGGGTTCCCAGCCAGAGAGGGAGTCACTGAGCAGGGTCCCTCTGTGCCCTCAGTACGGTAAGTGCCGTAGGCCAGGGTATCACTTCGCAAGGAATCACAAAGTAGTATTAGGATATGCCTCCCCTGTGCACTCGTATTTGGGGCCAGTCAGCCTGGTTTGGCCCAACAGGTCACCGCGGGACCTCAAGGTCTGTGGGGCCCTTTGCCTTGCAATGTAGTTACTGAGGGGGGTATGCTTCACTCACCACACTCCCTGCCACGCACTGATGTTGGAATCACGGTGTCCTCAGCGGGTTAGTGCACATTTCTTGGATCACTCATCAGTCGTCAGTCTCCACGTGGGAATGGGCCCGTGCACATTGGCTGTCAGATGGTCCTACAACGGGGGTGCCGACTCCCGGCGGGACCTGCTGCAAATGCCTTGTGTCCCCCATCAGGAGCCCTTGCTGGATTACTCTGGGGGTGGGGGCTCTGCCCCCGTCGATGCCACCTTGGGCAGTGCCGCCCGGGTTCTCAGCACAGGAGGCCTCGCAGTAGCCCCGCCAGGAATAGGACACGTTACAACGCAAACATTTACAACGCAGTTTTTACATCGCAACATCCATTACAACGCATGAGTTTACAACGCATGCCATCACAACACATTTTTAAAAACTACATTTACAACGTATTCCATTACAACGCATACCATTACAACACATACCATTACAACGCATAATACTTTTAGGGCAACAGTAGGGTAAGTGTTGGATAGTGTAGGGGTAAAAATTACTATTCCCACTCCAGTGAGTGCAACAGTAGGGTAAGTGTTGGATAGTGTAGGGGTAAAAATTACTATTCCCACTCCAGTGAGTGCAACAGTAGGGTAAATGTTGGATAGTGTAGGGGTAAAAATTACTATTCCCACTCCAGTGAGTGCAACAGTAGGGTAAGTGTTGGATAGTGTAGGGTTAAAAATTACTATTCCCCATTACTTACCTTATAATGCGTTGTAATGGCATGCGTTGGAGTGACATGCGTTGTAATGGCATGCATTGTAGTGACATGCGTTGTAATGGCTGCATTGTAATGGCATGCGATGTTAGGGCAGTTGCGTTGTAATGACTGCAGTTGTAAATGTAGCGCGTTGTAATGACTGCATTGTAATGGTTGTTTGCCCCCCACCAGTGCAGGCCTTGTTCCCGTCTCTACCCCACGGTCTCATTTCTTTGTCAGGGGTGGCCACGGATGGCAACGGCGGGGGCGAATCTTGATCTTCAGTGGCCTCAGGGGACAGGCCCTCGGTCTCCCCGTATGGTACGTGAGCATCCGTGCCCGCGTGTTCGGTCACAGCAGTGGCCACAGGAAGTGGAACAGGCCGCTGTTTCAGAATCGTTCTCTCGGTCCAGTTACCCCACGGAGCGCAGCAGCCCCGTGTCCGTTGCGCCTGCATCAGCCCGGCCACCCGCGCACCCCCCGGTCTCTCTACCTTACCGGGGGGGGCTGCACCAGACAGTGGCTCGACACACTCCTCTCTCCAGCAGCATCTGGTATTTTCCGCTGGCCTTTGCGTGGAGCGGGCCGTCCACCGCACTCGATCGCCAGGCCACGGCGTAGGCAGCTGCGCCAGACACAAGTCACATCCGCAAGTACGGCCCCGTGGATCCTCCTGCTCATCAGATCCTCAGCATTTCCTCAGCAAGTCCATGCTAGTTCGTGCCTCGTGTGGCTATTGAGTTCGGAGCAATAATGCCGGCGTGTGGCAGTTGTGCTGGTAGGGCAACTGTAGGATTATTTAACGGGCGGGCCGCGGAGCTCTTCAAGCTGCATTCGCTCCGGCCACCAAATTGGCCACGCCCCTAGTCACACGGGAGATTAGCCAGCTGACCTTTGGAGTCCACTTCTTTGTCCTGGGTACAAGAGGGAGCAGGTCCTGTCCTTCATGGCTCCTCTGTGGTCATAAGCAGCAGGTGAAGTCCTCTTTTGATCTTCCACAGAGTCAGAAAATGTTTTAAGGATGGTGCCTCGATGTGCCATATTTATGCCTGACACCAGCTAGTGGGTGGGGGTGACTCCAGGGCACTCCTTACCCAATCGAGTAAGAGTTACTAGTGCAACACTACCCACCATTTCAGCAGTTTCTGTTTGCCCTACTGTAAACAATCCCATAGTGCACCTTATTCCCAAAATCCAAGATGGGGGAAACCCTTCCCTCCTTGTACAGAGATTGTGCGTCTTCCCCAAGGTGCTGCCAGGGAAATGAGCAGTCTCCTCCTCTGTGTTCAGTCAGTTCTGGCGGTAGCTTTCCTCCCACTGGGTCTGCTGCTAGCCTGAGTGGGGAAAAACCTTTGGCCTTCCCAGCTGTCACCTAACATTTACTAGTGAACAGAATGGCCCCTTCGAAGTTAATTTAGCTACTGGGCCCACCCCAACTGGTCTTGCTGCCGGGAGAAGAAAAACCCAGTCCAACTACGGGCTGGGCAGTGGTTGGAGAGCTAATGCAAATTAGCCTCCAGCAGCGTCAGACAAGGTTGAAATAAAGTTTTAAAAGTTACATTTCCCATATATTTAACAACAAGCCAATTTCATCGGTAGATTGGATATTTACTAAATATAAAAATGAGAAGTCTCTGAATGGACTCTGTAGCTGGTACAGGTCACACGTTCTAGATTAAAGAGTATAATCTATACTTTGACTTTTCATATGTGGCAGTTACAGCCTGAACAGTGACAATGTCGTTTTGGGCCTCATCACTTGGAAACATGCCATTTCTAATGTCACACATGTTCCACTCTTAAATATTATGCACCCTAGTTTGTGAGCAGCAAGGTGTGCTTTGGGCTGACTTGTTTAATATTTAAAATCAGGTTTTCCTACCTGTCAAAAGGGTGATTTTGAAAGATCTGTGCAGCACGGCTCAAGATACTGCTGTCAGGGTACACATGGTAGGCTTGAAGCTATGCTTTCAAGGCTAACTCTGGCCAACTCCGTGGATGGCACAATAGATGCTGCAGTCCACAGGTAGCATTTAACTTCCTGGCCCTGGGTATGTTTTCTATACCATTTACTAGGGAATTATAGGCAAGTTAAATGAGTCACTCAAGGATAAGTCAATTTTATCATGTTTAAAGAGAGAGCACAGGCACTTTATTCCAGTTTAGCAGGCATAACAGTGCACAAAGCTCTTTGTCCAGAAAAAAATAGGGTCCAGAAAAAAGTGAAAAATCTGGGGTGGCCACGCAGAAAAGGTAGATTTGCTATAAAGGTGGATGTCAGTGCTGTCTTCCTACATCTACAGCGATAGATCACACTATTCAATTAAGTCATTAGACACATACATCTTTTGTGCAGTAGCGTTGATTGGTATAATACATGTTGCAGCTGACAATTGACTTTCCTACTGGTGGACTCTTCAGGATTGTTCTCTTGGTCCAGTTCTCCCACGGAGCGCAGCGGCCCCCATGTCCGTCGCGCCTGCATCAGCCCGGCCGCCCGCGCACCCCCTGGTCTCTCTACCTTACCGGGGGGGGGGAAGGAGGGCTGCACCAGACAGCGGCTCGACACACTCCCGTCTCCAGCAGGATCTGGTATTTTCCGCTGGCCTGCTTAGGTCTTTGAAGGAACAATTAACCAGTCCTTTAAACAGAATGCTGTGGTCTACGATGTCATATGCTGCAGGTTATGGAGAATCAATGTGGCATAATCTTTCTTTAATATTCTTAAACATTTATTTTGCAAGTGAGTTAAAAGTATACACAAAATCTAAAATATAATTGAACAGTAATTTAAGCAGTTTGGCACCAGTCACAGGTATAAACCTCCCAAAACATAAAGCACATTAATCACAGTTGTTCAGGTGTTTTCACCAGTCAGCACATCTGTGCAAACCTTTTACCACCGAATGACGTATTTCTAGAGTGTTTACCCAAAACAATCCCAGTGCCTTATGCCTGTCATTTATTGCATACTTCATTAGTAATGACTTAATATTCTCCACTTTTACACATTTTTTCTGTCAATTGTTTAAAAATGTATCATAAAGAAAGAGGGGGGACTAGGAGCTGATGAAGATCCGGTGCCCGTGCTCCAAATGTAAGTATCCTGCAAGTAAGAGGGTCACTGTTCCTGAGAAAGAAAGATCTAGGTTATTGATAAGGTTGTACTGGACAGTCAACAAGACTGTTTCTTGTTGCCCTCACACATCCCAAGGGATGTCATGCTTCATCAAAGGGTGGATACTCCTCGTCGGGCCAGTGCCGCGGGTCGGCCGAAGGGTCACTTTAGCGTATATCTTTTGGTTTTCTCGCCGTATGATGCATGTGAGAGAGTTCTAGTGGGGTGGTGAGTAGGTATAAAACTGGCTATGCAAAACATGTTGACCCATTTTATTTTTCACTTGAATATCGCATCTAGCTATAAAGGGACATTGTAACTCATGAAGTAGTACCAACCCACCTCGTTTTTTAATATGACAGGCTAATCCACCCATTAAAAACATAGAATTGATATCCCCTAACCAGTTTTATACCCACTCACCACCCCACTAGCACTCTCTCACACGCATCATAAGATCTCCGCTAAAGTGACCCTCCGGGGGACCCGTAGGGCATTGCAGCGCCGGCCCGACGAGGAGCATCCGCCCTATGACGAAGCATGACATCCCTTGGGATGTGTGAGGGCAACAAGAAACAGTCTTGTTGACTGTCCAGTACAACCTTATCAATAACGTAGATCTTTCTTTCTCAACTTTCTCAGGAACAGTGACCCCCTTAGTTGCAGAAAAAAATGTCTACCTAGTGCAATTTCATATTTTGTTTACAGTCTTCGAATTTGTCATTTTTTGGTATACATTGTCAGATACCTTTAAGTATAAATAATTGTATTTTCCCCAGCACCAAGATGCTTCTTTCTAATAACCATGCAGCATAACTTTCACCTTTAGAGTATAATAAACATACAAGCATTTCCTCTACCCATTACTTACATTTTTTAGATCTGGCATGACAGTTTAGGCTGTCAAATAAAGACGTCTCCCAAAATATACAGAGAGAGTGTGCTTTTAGTTCGCATTCCTGCAGCTGTTGTTTTGAGACAGTGTAAATCACTTATTGGATGAGTTTTTATCTCTAATTTTCATTCTGTTTGTCAGTGGGTACATTATTCTGAATTCTAGGAAGTGCTTCCTTTGCAATGCATGACGTGCATTGTTTTCAGTAGCTGGCAGGGACTGTGTGTTGACCTGAGAAGCCACAACATACTTAAATCACTATGTAAATGCACTACAATAATATCAAGTGTGATTTTCCAGTACATTTACACAAAAAAAAGCATGAATTTATTAAAAAAAGATCTTGCAAAGATTAGTATTCTTTTGCATACTTAGTTTCATCATATTTGAAGTAGGTGCTTTGTTTATTGTGAACAGATCGACATCTTGATCTGTTCGATCCAGCTCCAATCCATCTCTTTTATCATTTCCATTGCAAGCTGCCCATTTTCTATTTACTTGATGCTCATTTTCTTTGAAAGGATTGCTTGAAAGGGTATGTAGCAACACAGTTTAGGGCTCCACCCTTTACTTCTCAAATGTATGCAAATTATATACTTAAAATGTGTTAAAAACATATAACCTGTGTGCACTATATTAATTGAATACCATTAAGTGGCTGTATCTATCTTTAAGTTAAGGGGCACGCATGCAATTAAATTGTAATCTGTGTATTTAATTCAATTAGAAATGTAGATCTCTCTTTAAGGCACTCGTTGTCACTTAAGCTAACTTTATTAGTTTAATATGTATTGGATGTTATGTTAGCTTAGCTTGAGACTAGGCCCAAGCACACATGGTGCACTTTTCCGAATGCTTGCCAGTGGTTTGTTTTCTCTCTCCTCTGCAGATGCGCCATCAGACTTCTCGTTAGTTAGAGAAAAGTTCTCTGTTGTGTATTACACTGATATTTATTTTGGAGATGGGATAGTGATTAGAATCTCCTGTATCAGGCAGACCGGACAAATGATACCTTCAAGAACGAGCAGCTTTGTTGCAGGATTGGTTCACTTTGGTGAGAACGTAATAATGAAGATTTTTTGAAACTTTCAGTTATTTTAATTTGTATTCCATAGGTTAATTTAGGCAGGCTCTGTCCTGACTTGGAGGAGAGAACACCTTCTCTCTCATCACTGATTTATTTGCCCTAAGTGGAAAGGCTTTATGCTTAAACACTTTCACTTCCCTTGAACCTTAACGAGGTTCATATGATGCTGACATCTTCTTCCTTTTTTCTGATCTTTAGAAATTCCCAGTTACTTTCATTGCTTTATTTAGAATAGGGAGGTTCTTTATGGAACACTTAATATGGGTATTCTGTCTTCTTTGTGTGGTTGATCTTTTGTTCTTTATAATACTTTAATTTAGAGTGATCATTTCAATATGAATGCTGTAATGATGTGTTTTTGCTAACTAATTTGACTTATGATTTGACTAATCTGTTAATGAAACTTCATGGTTTGAATATCACTCTCTCTGTCATTCTTGTGAAGCCTTACAGGTTTCATGATTAATTGAAATGTCCTGCTAACTTTAGCTCCTTTCACACGTTTTAAATCGACAACCAAAGGTCCATACGACCAGTGGGGAATTCAGTGTAATGATTTCATTAGGCGATTGAGATATAAGGATCCCCGCTCCATCAAGTATTAGTGACGCAGATGGTTTGTCACTAAAGTGTAGAGAGCTACAATATTATAGAGGAAATCTGAAGTGGCACAAGTCTAGTTTTATGCAGTTGAAGTGCATGGTTCAATTTGGAGGATAGGTGGTGTTTCAGTGGTTCTGAAGAGTCACAGTGGCTGAGGAGTGAGTATAAATAGGGGTGTGCATCACAGTTGTTGATGTCAAGCTTGTGGTTTGGTGCTTATGTTGTCTGCTTTGCATCATTTTATATTTTATGGCGCTTGGTGCTGAGCAGTTGCAGTTGTTATCGGGCTCATCATAGTCCAAGATCCCGGGATAGATAAGGAGTGTATTGTTGTTTAACTTGTCTGCTAAATATTGTGGTGTCGGTTGTGAGGTACCATCGACCGCACAATCTAGTTAGGTATTTGTAGCTGATTGTTGGGCGTGTAATAATAGTGATTGGTATTGGTTGATCCTCTTCCGCAGAGGAGGAGCTGCATTAGTAAGGGTGATTTCCCATTTGCAGAGATTTCACTTGTGTGTGTGCTAATGTTGGAAAGGGTTATTATCCCAATAACCCTCTCGTGTGAGTGATAATTTGGAATCTTTAGTAAGCAGACAAATTACTTGTTAAATATGGTTACTTTAGTGTTTTTCTAAAAAACATTTGTTTTAGAGAAATTGTAAATGAGTGTGAATCTCTGCAAAGAGCTGTAGGTGACGTCATAAGGTGCCGCACTGTTATTGGTGGGTTGGTGCGAGTGTTGCGTTGGTTTTGGTTGTTGCATCATCTGCTGCTGCGCTGAGATTGGATTTTAGTTCAGATGCGTAATAAATTGTGATCTGGTAAATGCCACAAATTGTTTGAATCTGGATTGCCTACTTTTGATTATTGACATTTCAGCAAAAATTAAGTTTTTTAGAGCATTATGAAATATTGTGAGAGAAGATGTGAGAGTTCGCATTCGAGAGGGCGAGGAAGTTTGACCGGAAAGCATTCCAGGTCATTATATGGCCATCAATGTTGGGGTTCATGCATGTATGTGACTTAACCAGTGGAACAAGATCACTGAAAAAGAAAGGACTTTGCAGTTTCCCCGACATGGTACGTTTACTGAATTATTGAACATTTGAGCTATGTGTTCTATTATGTGAAGCCTCCGCCTAGACCAGCACAAAATGAGGCTCGGGAACGTGCCACTCATTCTAAAGATAAGTAGAAATATCAGAAAAGAACCAAGTAAAGAGTTTCCTTCTGTATAGATTCTAGATGGGATGCAGAGCTACAGAGGTGGAGTGGAGAGGTAATTGAGGATGCTAGAATGTAACCCGTATTGACTAATGAGGGCCCAAAAGGAAGAAGACGCTGCCACCACCCCTGTTGATCTTAATGTGACTCTGACGGGAGGGGTACCTCCGATCTTACCAAGTATGACTGCGTCCACACTAACAGCTACTGTCATGACTGTTCCCATTACTAATGCCCCAGACATTCCTGTCTTTGGGCTAATGCCTCCTGCTTTTACAACTCAGATGCTAACATTTACAACTGTAACTGCCGCAGTGACTGTTGCCCTGATGCCCCTCGTCTCATTGGTGAAACAACCACTGCTGGATTTCCCCCTACATCGTAGAATTCACAAGTGGCTATTTGGATCCCACAACAGTGGCCCCAACATTTGAGACCAGGGGGCCTCTGGTTTTTACAACTCTGATTGCATAGGGCTCCGCAGGACTGCCCGGTTGCCTAAAAGTAGTGGCAGCAGTAGGTGTCAGCATCAAGTAGAGTGAGACTATGGTTATAGGCTATCCTCTTATAGTGATATTTCCTCATTCGGTGGAGGTTTTACTTACATGTACCAAAATACAAAATTTGACCAACAGCTGGTTTACTCAGTATGGGCAAGTTATACTTGCTGCTGAATATATTACTTTAAAAAGGTGCTCCAGCTTAAACCCTGCCACTTTGTTGCCCTGCCTGAATGTGAAACTGAGGTGGGGGGGCTCGAGCATGGCTGTCTAAATGTCACGAGATGTGCAGCAAGCCAAGACCAAATATTAAAGATGAGCTCTTACCAGAACCTGACTGTGTATTGTTTGTGGACGGCTCTTCTTTAAGTGATGATGATGGGAGAGATGTCAGAGCTGTCTACACTGTCTTTACTTTTAAAGTGTTAGTGGAAGCCTCCTGACTCTGCGGCTTAACTTATGCTCAAGTAGCTGAACTGGTTGCTCTTACCAGAGTTTGCTGAGTTTCTGACCAGTTGACAGTTACATTTTTTACCAATAATCCGTATGGCTTTGGTATGTTCATGACTTCGGACAGCTGTGGTCATAGAGAGGATTTATGACGTCTTCTAGGTCTCCCATCCAAAATGAGGAATATGTCATGAAATTGCCTGAGGTGTTGCATTTGCCTCCAGAGAATGCTGTGGTTAAATGTACAAACACAACAATTGATGGACAGAATGCAGAACAATGTCGTACATTCACCCCAGTACAGAGATCTGGGCCTAAATCCATCGTTTTTTTGCTCACCATGCCGTTCCAGTTTGGACCCAGCCATTTGCAAATCAGTCTTGACCCTGCGCCCAATGGGAACAGTCCAGCCCGAACTGCTAGGCCAGGTCCTCCCTGGACTAAAAACAAGCATCCTAGGACCGGTTTCGGGCTTTCAGCCCTCATCAGCCAGGATAGCTTGACTCCAGTGGCATGGAGAGCACGGGACCCACGTCTGGGCATACCCGTCCCACTCGGGGTGACAAATGCAAAAACAACAATTGATGGACAGAATGCAGAACAATGTCGTACATTCACCCCAGTACAGAGATCTGGGCCTAAATCCATCGTTTTTTTGCTTACCATGCCGTTCCAGTTTGGACCCAGCCATATGCAAATCAGTCTTGACCCTGCGCCCAATGGGAACAGTCCAGCCCGAACTGCTAGGCCAGGTCCTCCCTGGACTGAAAACAAGCATCCTAGGAACGGTTTCGTGCTTTCAGCCCTCATCAGCCAGGATAGCTTGACTCCAGTGGCATGGAGAGCACGGGACCCACGTCTGGGCATACCCGTCCCACTCGGGGTGACAAATGCAAAAACAACAATTGATGGACAGAATGCAGAACAATGTCGTACATTCACCCCAGTACAGAGATCTGGGCCTAAATCCATCGTTTTTTGCTTACCATGCCGTTCCAGTTTGGACCCAGCCATATGCAAATCAGTCTTGACCCTGCGCCCAATGGGAACAGTCCAGCCCGAACTGCTAGGCCAGGTCCTCCCTGGACTGAAAACAAGCATCCTAGGACCGGTTTCGGGCTTTCAGCCCTCATCAGCCAGGATAGCTTGACTCCAGTGGCATGGAGAGCACGGGACCCACGTCTGGGCATACCCGTCCCACTCGGGGTGACAAATGCAAAAACAACAATTGATGGACAGAATGCAGAACAATGTCGTACATTCACCCCAGTACAGAGATCTGGGCCTAAATCCATCGTTTTTGCTCACCATGCCGTTCCAGTTTGGACCCAGCCATATGCAAATCAGTCTTGACCCTGCGCCCAATGGGAACAGTCCAGGCCGAACTGCTAGGCCAGGTCCTCCCTGGACTGAAAACAAGCATCCTAGGACCGGTTTCGGGCTTTCAGCCCTCATCAGCCAGGATAGCTTGACTCCAGTGGCATGGAGAGCACGGGACCCACGTCTGGGCATACCCGTCCCACTCGGGGTGACAAATGCAAAAACAACAATTGATGGACAGAATGCAGAACAATGTCGTACATTCACCCCAGTACAGAGATCTGGGCCTAAATCCATCGTTTTTTTGCTCACCATGCCGTTCCAGTTTGGACCCAGCCATATGCAAATCAGTCTTGACCCTGCGCCCAATGGGAACAGTCCAGCCCGAACTGCTATGCCAGGTCCTCCCTGGACTGAAAACAAGCATCCTAAGACCGGTTTCGGGCTTTCAGCCCTCATCAGCCAGGATAGCTTGACTCCAGTGGCATGGAGAGCACGGGACCCACGTCTGGGCATACCCGTCCCACTCGGGGTGACAAATGCAAAAACAACAATTGATGGACAGAATGCAGAACAATGTCGTACATTCACCCCAGTACAGAGATCTGGGCCTAAATCCATCGTTTTTTTTGCTCACCATGCCGTTCCAGTTTGGACCCAGCCATATGCAAATCAGTCTTGACCCTGCGCCCAATGGGAACAGTCCAGCCCGAATTGCTAGGCCAGGTCCTCCCTGGACTGAAAACAAGCATCCTAAGACCGGTTTGGGGCTTTCAGCCCTCATCAGCCAGGATAGCTTGACTCCAGTGGCATGGAGAGCACGGGACCCACGTCTGGGCATACCCGTACCACTCGGGGTGACAAATGCAAAAACAACAATTGATGGACAGAATGCAGAACAATGTCGTACATTCACCCCAGTACAGAGATCTGGGCCTAAATCCATCGTTTTTTTGCTCACCATGCCGTTCCAGTTTGGATCCAGCCATATGCAAATCAGTCTTGACCCTGCGCCCAATGGGAACAGTCCAGCCCGAACTGCTAGGCCAGGTCCTCCCTGGACTGAAAACAAGCATCCTAGGACCGGTTTCGGGCTTTCAGCCCTCATCAGCCAGGATAGCTTGACTCCAGTGGCATGGAGAGCACGGGACCCACGTTTGGGCATACCCGTCCCACTCGGGGTGACAAATGCAAAAACAACAATTGATGGACAGAATGCAGAACAATGTCGTACATTCACCCCAGTACAGAGATCTGGGCCTAAATCCATCATTTTTTTGCTCACCATGCCGTTCCAGTTTGGACCCAGCCATATGCAAATCAGTCTTGACCCTGCGCCCAATGGGAACAGTCCAGCCCGAACTGCTATGCCAGGTCCTCCCTGGACTGAAAACAAGCATCCTAGGACCGGTTTCGGGCTTTCAGCCCTCATCAGCCAGGATAGCTTGACTCCAGTGGCATGGACAGCACGGGACCCACGACTGGGCATACCCGTCCCACTCGGGGTGACAAATGCAAAAACAACAATTGATGGACAGAATGCAGAACAATGTCGTACATTCACCCCAGTACAGAGATCTGGGCCTAAATCCATCGTTTTTTTGCTCACCATGCCGTTCCAGTTTGAACCCAGCCATATGCAAATCAGTCTTGACCCTGCGCCCAATGGGAACAGTCCAGCCCGAACTGCTGGGCCAGGTCCTCCCTGGACTGAAAACAAGCATCCTAGGACCGGTTTCGGGCTTTCAGCCCTCATCAGCCAGGATAGCTTGACTCCAGTGGCATGGAGAGCACGGGACCCACGTCTGGGCATACCTGTCCCACTCGGGGTGACAAATGCAAAAACAACGATTGATGGACAGAATGCAGAACAATGTCGTACATTCACCCCAGTACAGAGATCTGGGCCTAAATCCATCGTTTTTTTGCTCACCATGCCGTTCCAGTTTGGACCCAGCCATTTGCAAATCAGTCTTGACCCTGCGCCCAATGGGAACAGTCCAGCCCGAACTGCTAGGCCAGGTCCTCCCTGGACTGAAAACAAGCATCCTAGGACCGGTTTCGGGCTTTCAGCCCTCATCAGCCAGGATAGCTTGACTCCAGTGGCATGGAGAGCACGGGACCCACGTCTGGGCATACCCGTCCCACTCGGGGTGACAAATACAAAAACAACAATTGATGGACAGAATGCAGAACAATGTCGTACATTCACCCCAATACAGAGATCTGGGCCTAAATCCATCGTTTTTTTGCTCACCATACCGTTCCAGTTTGGACCCAGCCATATGCAAATCAGTCTTGACCCTGCGCCCAATGGGAACAGTCCAGCCCGAACTGCTAGGCCAGGTCCTCCCTGGACTGAAAACAAGCTTCCTAGGACCGGTTTCGGGCTTTCAGCCCTCATCAGCCAGGATAGCTTGACTCCAGTGGCATGGAGAGCACGGGACCCACGTCTGGGCATACCCGTCCCACTCGGGGTGACAAATGCAAAAACAACAATTGATGGACAGAATGCAGAACAATGTCGTACATTCACCCCAGTACAGAGATCTGGGCCTAAATCCATCGTTTTTTTGCTTACATGCCGTTCCAGTTTGGACCCAGCCATATGCAAATCAGTCTTGACCCTGCGCCCAATGGGAACAGTCCAGCCCGAACTGCTAGGCCAGGTCCTCCCTGGACTGAAAACAAGCATCCTAGGACCGGTTTCGGGCTTTCAGCCCTCATCAGCCAGGATAGCTTGACTCCAGTGGCATGGAGAGCACGGGACCCACGTCTGGGCATACCCGTCCCACTCGGGGTGACAAATGCAAAAACAACAATTGATGGACAGAATGCAGAACAATGTCGTACATTCACCCCAGTACAGAGATCTGGGCCTAAATCCATCGTTTTTGCTCACCATGCCGTTCCAGTTTGGACCCAGCCATATGCAAATCAGTCTTGACCCTGCGCCTCAATGGGAACAGTCCAGCCCGAACTGCTAGGCCAGGTCCTCCCTGGACTGAAAACAAGCATCCTAGGACCGGTTTCGGGCTTTCAGCCCTCATCAGCCAGGATAGCTTGACTCCAGTGGCATGGAGAGCAAGGGACCCACGACTGGGCATACCCGTCCCACTCGGGGTGACAAATGCAAAAACAACAATTGATGGACAGAATGCAGAACAATGTCGTACATTCACTCCAGTACAGAGATCTGGGCCTAAATCCATCGTTTTTTTGCTCACCATGCCGTTCCAGTTTGGACCCAGCCATATGCAAATCAGTCTTGACCCTGCGCCCAATGGGAACAGTCCAGCCCGAACTGCTAGGCCAGGTCCTCCCTGGACTGAAAACAAGCATCCTAGGACCGGTTTCGGGCTTTCAGCCCTCATCAGCCAGGATAGCTTGACTCCAGTGGCATGGAGAGCAAGGGACCCACGACTGGGCATACCCGTCCCACTCGGGGTGACAAATGCAAAAACAACAATTGATGGACAGAATGCAGAACAATGTCGTACATTCACTCCAGTACAGAGATCTGGGCCTAAATCCATCGTTTTTTTGCTCACCATGCCGTTCCAGTTTGGACCCAGCCATATGCAAATCAGTCTTGACCCTGCGCCCAATGGGAACAGTCCAGCCCGAACTGCTAGGCCAGGTCCTCCCTGGACTGAAAACAAGCATCCTAGGACCGGTTTCGGGCTTTCAGCCCTCATCAGCCAGGATAGCTTGACTCCAGTGGCATGGAGAGCACGGGACCCACGTCTGGGCATACTCGTCCCACTCGGGGTGACAAATGCAAAAACAACAATTGATGGACAGAATGCAGAACAATGTCGTACATTCACCCCAGTACAGAGATCTGGGCCTAAATCCATCGTTTTTTTGCTCACCATGCCGTTCCAGTTTGGACCCAGCCATATGCAAATCAGTCTTGACCCTGCGCCCAATGGGAACAGTCCAGCCCGAACTGCTAGGCCAAGTCCTCCCTGGACTGAAAACAAGCATCCTTGGACCGGTTTCGGGCTTTCAGCCCTCATCAGCCAGGATAACTTGACTCCAGTGGCATGGAGAGCACGCGACCCACGTCTGGGCATACCCGTCCCACTCGGGGTGACAAATGCAAAAACAACAATTGATGGACAGAATGCAGAACAATGTCGTACATTCACCCCAGTACAGAGATCTGGGCCTAAATCCATCGTTTTTTTGCTCACCATGCCCGAACTGCTAGTTGTTTTTGCATTTGTCACCCCGAGTGGGACGGGTATACCCAGACGTGGGTCTCGTGCTCTCCATGCCACTGGAGTCAAGCTATCCTGGCTGATGAGGGCTGAAAGCCCGAAACCGGTCCTAGGATGCTTGTTTCCAGTCCAGGGAAGACCTGGCCTGGCAGTTCGGGCTGGACTGTTCCCATTGGGCGCAGGGTCAAGACTGATTTGCATATGGCTGGGTCCAAACTGGAATGGCATGGTGAGCAAAAAAACGATGGATTTAGGCCCAGATCTCTGTACTGGGGTGAATGTATGAAATAGTTCTGCATTCTGTCCATCAATTGTTTTTGCATTTGTCACCCCGAGTGGGACGGGTATACCCAGACGTGGGTCCCGTGCTCTCCATGCCACTGGAGTCAAGCTATCCTGGCTGATGAGGGCTGAAAGCCTGAAACCGGTCCTAGGATGCTTGTTTCCAGTCCAGGGAAGACCTGGCCTGGCAGTTCGGGCTGGACTGTTCCCATTGGGCGCAGGGTCAAGACTGATTTGCATATGGCTGAGTCCAAACTGGAATGGCATGGTGAGCAAAAAACGATGGATTTAGGCCCAGATCTCTGTACTGGGGTGAATGTACGACATTGTTCTGCATCCTGTCCATCAATTGTTGTTTTTGCATTTGTCACCCCGAGTGGGACGGGTATACCCAGACGTGGGTCCCGTGCTCTCCATGCCACTGGAGTCAAGCTATCCTGGCTGATGAGGGCTGAAAGCCCGAAACCGGTCCTAGGATGCTTGTTTCCAGTCCAGGGAAGACCTGGCCTGGCAGTTCGGGCTGGACTGTTCCCATTGGGCGCAGGGTCAAGACTGATTTGCATATGGCTGGGTCCAAACTGGAATGGAATGGTGAGCAAAAAACGATGGATTTAGGCCCAGATCTCTGTACTGGGGTGAATGTATGACATTGTTCTGCAATCTGTCCATCAATTGTTGTTTTTGCATTTGTCACCCCGAGTGGGACGGGTATACCCAGACGTGGGTCCCGTGCTCTCCATGCCACTGGAGTCAAGCTATCCTGGCTGATGAGGGCTGAAAGCCCAAAACCGGTCCTAGGATGCTTGCTTCCAGTCCAGGGAAGACCTGGCCTTTCAGTTCGGGCTGGACTGTTCCCATTGGGCGCAGGGTCAAGACTGATTTGCATATGGCTGGGTCCAAACTGGAATGGCTTGGTGAGCAAAAAACGATGGATTTAGGCCCAGATCTCTGTACTGGGGTGAATGTACGACATTGTTCTGCATTCTGTCCATCAATTGTTGTTTTTGCATTTGTCACCCCGAGTGGGACGGGTATACCCAGACGTGGGTCCCGTGCTCTCCATGCCACTGGAGTCAAGCTATCCTGGCTGATGAGGGCTGAAAGCCCGAAACCGGTCCTAGGATGCTTGTTTCCAGTCCAGGGAAGACCTGGCCTGGCAGTTCGGGCTGGACTGTTCCCATTGGGCGCAGGGTCAAGACTGATTTGCATATGGCTGGGTCCAAACTGGAATGGCATGGTGAGCAAAAAACGATGGGTTTAGGCCCAGATCTCTGTACTGGGGTGAATGTACGACATTGTTCTGCATTCTGTCCATCAATTGTTGTTTTTGCATTTGTCACCCCGAGTGGGACGGGTATACCCAGACGTGGGTCCCGTGCTCTCAATGCCACTGGATTCAAGCTATCCTGGCTGATGAGGGCTGAAAGCCCGAAACCGGTCCTAGGATGCTTGTTTCCAGTCCAGGGAAGACCTGGCCTGGCAGTTCGGGCTGGACTGTTCCCATTGGGCGCAGGGTCAAGACTGATTTGCATATGGCTGGGTCCAAACTGAACGGCATGGTGAGCAAAAAACGATGGATTTAGCCCCAGATCTCTGTACTGGGGTGAATGTACGACATTGTTCTGCATTCTGTCCATCAATTGTTGTTTTTGCATTTGTCACCCCGAGTGGGACGGGTATACCCAGACGTGGGTCCCGTGCTCTCCATGCCACTGGACTCAAGCTATCCTGGCTGATGAGGGCTGAAAGCCCGAAACCGGTCCTAGAATGCTTGTTTCCAGTCCAGGGAAGACCTGGCCTGGCAGTTCGGGCTGGACTGTTCCCATTGGGCGCAGGGTCAAGACTGATTTGCATATGGCTGGGTCCAAACTGGAATGGCATGGTGAGCAAAAAAATGATGGATTTAGGCCCAGATCTCTGTACTGGGGTGAATGTACGACATTGTTCTGCATTCTGTCCATCAATTGTTGTTTTTGCATTTGTCACCCCGAGTGGGACGGGTATACCCAGACGTGGGTCCCGTGCTCTCCATGCCACTGGAGTCAAGCTATCCTGGCTGATGAGGGCTGAAAGCCCGAAACCGGTCCTAGGATGCTTGTTTCCAGTCCAGGGAAGACCTGGCCTGGCAGTTCGGGCTGGACTGTTCCCATTGGGCGCAGGGTCAAGACTGATTTGCATATGGCTGGGTCCAAACTGGAATGGCATGGTGAGCAAAAACGATGGATTTAGGCCCAGATCTCTGTACTGGGGTGAATGTACGACATTGTTCTGCATTCTGTCCATCAATTGTTGTTTTTGCATTTGTCACCCCGAGTGGGACGGGTATACCCAGACGTGGGTCCCGTGCTCTCCATGCCACAGGATTCAAGCTATCCTGGCTGATGAGGGCTGAAAGCCCGAAACCGGTCCTAGGATGCTTGTTTCCAGTCCAGGGAAGACCTGGCCTGGCAGTTCGGGCTGGACTGTTCCCATTGGGCGCAGGGTCAAGACTGATTTGCATATGGCTGGGTCCAAACTGGAACGGCATGGTGAGCAAAAAAACGATGGATTTAGGCCCAGATCTCTGTACTGGGGTGAATGTACGATATTGTTCTGCATTCTGTCCATCAATTGTTGTTTTTGCATTTGTCACCCCGAGTGGGACGGGTATACCCAGACGTGGGTCCCGTGCTCTCAATGCCACTGGACTCAAGCTATCCTGGCTGATGAGGGCTGAAAGCCCGAAACCGGTCCTAGAATGCTTGTTTCCAGTCCAGGGAAGACCTGGCCTGGCAGTTTGGGCTGGACTGTTCCCATTGGGCGCAGGGTCAAGACTGATTTGCATATGGCTGGGTCCAAACTGGAATGGCATGGTGAGCAAAAAAATGATGGGTTTAGGCCCAGATCTCTGTACTGGGGTGAATGTACGACATTGTTCTGCATTCTGTCCATCAATTGTTGTTTTTGCATTTGTCACCCCGAGTGGGACGGGTATTCCCAGACGTGGGTCCCGTGCTATCCATGCCACTGGAGTCAAGCTATCCTGGCTGATGAGGGCTGAAAGCCCGAAACCTTTCCTAGGATGCTTGTTTCCAGTCCAGGGAAGACCTGGCCTGGCAATTCGGGCTGGACTGTTCCCATTGGGCGCAGGGTCAAGACTGATTTGCATATGGCTGGGTCCAAACTGGAATGGCATGGTGAGCAAAAAAACGATGGATTTAGGCCCAGATCTCTGTACTGGGGTGAATGTACGACATTGTTCTGCATTCTGTCCATCAATTGTTGTTTCTGCATTTGTCACCCCGAGTGGGACGGGTATACCCAGACGTGGGTCCCGTGCTCTCCATGCCACTGGAGTCAAGCTATCCTGGCTGATGAGGGCTGAAAGCCCGAAACCGGTCCTAGGATGCTTGTTTCCAGTCCAGGGAAGACCTGGCCTTGCAGTTCGGGCTGGACTGTTCCCATTGGGCGCAGGGTCAAGACTGATTTGCATATGGCTGGGTCCAAACTGGAATGGCATGGTGAGCAAAAAACGATGGATTTAGGCCCAGATCTCTGTACTGGGGTGAATGTACGACATTGTTCTGCATTCTGTCCATCAATTGTTGTTTTTGCATTTGTCACCCCGAGTGGTACGGGTATACCCAGACGTGGGTCCCGTGCTCTCCATGCCACTGGAGTCAAGCTATCCTGGCTGATGAGGGCTGAAAGCCCGAAACCGGTCCTAGGATGCTTGTTTCCAGTCCAGGGAAGACCTGGCCTGGCAGTTCGGGCTGGACTGTTCCCATTGGGCGCAGGGTCAAGACTGATTTGCATATGGCTGGGTCCAAACTGGAATGGCATGGTGAGCAAAAAACGATGGATTTAGGCACAGATCTCTGTACTGGGGTGAATGTACGACATTGTTCTGCATTCTGTCCATCAATTGTTGTTTTTGCATTTGTCACCCCGAGTGGGACAGGTATACCCAGACGTGGGTCCCGTGCTCTCCATGCCACTGGAGTCAAGCTATCCTGGCTGATGAGGGCTGAAAGCCCGAAACCGGTCCTAAGATGCTTGTTTCCAGTCCAGGGAAGACCTGGCCTGGCAGTTCGGGCTGGACTGTTCCCATTGGGCGCAGGGTCAAGACTGATTTGCATATGGCTGGGTCCAAACTGGAATGGCATGGTGAGCAAAAAACGATGGATTTAGGCCCAGATCTCTGTACTGGGGTGAATGTACGACATTGTTCTGCATTCTGTCCATCAATTGTTGTTTTTGCATTTGTCACCCCGAGTGGGACGGGTATACCCAGACGTGGGTCCCGTGCTCTCCATGCCACTGGAGTCAAGCTATCCTGGCTGATGAGGGCTGAAAGCCCAAAACCGGTCCTAGGATGCTTGTTTCCAGTCCAGGGAAGACCTGGCCTGGCAGTTTGGGCTGGACTGTTCCCATTGGGCGCAGGGTCAAGACTGATTTGCATATGGCTGGGTCCAAACTGGAATGGCATGGTGAGCAAAAACGATGGATATAGGCCCAGATCTCTGTACTGAGGTGAATGTACGACATTGTTCTGCATTCTGTCCATCAATTGTTGTTTTTGCATTTGTCACCCCGAGTGGGACGGGTATACCCAGACGTGGGTCCCGTGCTCTCCATGCCACTGGAGTCAAGCTATCCTGGCTGATGAGGGCTGAAAGCCCGAAACCGGTCCTAGGATGCTTGTTTCCAGTCCAGGGAAGACCTGGCCTGGCAGTTCGGGCTGGACTGTTCCCATTGGGCGCAGGGTCAAGACTGAATTGCATATGGCTGGGTCCAAACTGGAATGGTATGGTGAGCAAAAAACGATGGATTTAGGCCCAGATCTCTGTACTGGGGTGAATGTACGACATTGTTCTGCATTCTGTCCATCAATTGTTGTTTTTGCATTTGTCACCCCGAGTGGGACGGGTATACCCAGACGTGGGTCCCGTGCTCTCCATGCCACTGGAGTCAAGCTATCCTGGCTGATGAGGGCTGAAAGCCCGAAACCGGTCCTAGGATGCTTGCTTACAGTCCAGGGAAGACCTGGCCTGGCAGTTCGGGCTGGACTGTTCCCATTGGGCGCAGGGTCAAGACTGATTTGCATATGGCTGGGTCCAAACTGGAATGGCTTGGTGAGCAAAAAAACGATGGATTTAGGCCCAGATCTCTGTACTGGGGTGAATGTACGACATTGTTCTGCATTCTGTCCATCAATTGTTGTTTTTGCATTTGTCACCCCGAGTGGGACGGGTATACCCAGACGTGGGTCCCGTGCTCTCCATGCCACTGGAGTCAAGCTATCCTGGCTGATGAGGGCTGAAAGCCCGAAACCGGTCCTAGGATTCTTGTTTCCAGTCCAGGGAAGACCTGGCCTGGCAGTTCGGGCTGGACTGTTCCCATTGAGCGCAGGGTCAAGACTGATTTGCATATGGCTGGGTCCAAACTGGAATGGCATGGTGAGCAAAAAAACGATGGATTTAGGCCCAGATCTCTGTACTGGGGTGAATGTACGACATTGTTCTGCATTCTGTCCATCAATTGTTGTTTTTGCATTTGTCACCCCGAGTGGGACGGGTATACCCAGACGTGGGTCCCGTGCTCTCCATGCCACTGGAGTCAAGCTATCCTGGCTGATGAGGGCTGAAAGCCCGAAACCGGTCCTAGGATGCTTGTTTCCAGTCCAGGGAAGACCTGGCCTGGCAGTTCGGGCTGGACTGTTCCCATTGGGCGCAGGGTCAAGACTGATTTGCATATGGCTGGGTCCAAACTGGAATGGCATGGTGAGCAAAAAAACAATGGATTTAGGCCCAGATCTCTGTACTGGGGTGAATGTACGACATTGATCTGCATTCTGACCATCAATTGTTGTTTTTGCATTTGTCACCCCGAGTGGGACGGGTATACCCAGACGTGGGTCCCGTGCTCTCCATGCCACTGGAGTCAAGCTATCCTGGCTGATGAGGGCTGAAAGCCCGAAACCGGTCCTAGGATACTTGTTTCCAGTCCAGGGAAGACCTGGTCTGGCAGTTCGGGCTGGACTGTTCCCATTGGGCGCAGGGTCAAGACTGATTTGCATATGGCTGGGTCCAAACTGGAATGGCATGGTGAGCAAAAAAACGATGGATTTAGGCCCAGATCTCTGTACTGGGGTGAATGTATTACTTAGTTCTGCATTCTGTCCATCAATTGTTTTTGCATTTGTCACCCCGAGTGGGACGGGTATACCCAGACGTGGGTCCCGTGCTCTCCATGCCACTGGAGTCAAGCTATCCTGGCTGATGAGGGCTGAAAGCCTGAAACCGGTCCTAGGATGCTTGTTTCCAGTCCAGGGAAGACCTGGCCTGGCAGTTCGGGCTGGACTGTTCCCATTGGGCGCAGGGTCAAGACTGATTTGCATATGGCTGAGTCCAAACTGGAATGGCATGGTGAGCAAAAAACGATGGATTTAGGCCCAGATCTCTGTACTGGGGTGAATGTACGACATTGTTCTGCATCCTGTCCATCAATTGTTGTTTTTGCATTTGTCACCCCGAGTGGGACGGGTATACCCAGACGTGGGTCCCGTGCTCTCCATGCCACTGGAGTCAAGCTATCCTGGCTGATGAGGGCTGAAAGCCCGAAACCGGTCCTAGGATGCTTGTTTCCAGTCCAGGGAAGACCTGGCCTGGCAGTTCGGGCTGGACTGTTCCCATTGGGCGCAGGGTCAAGACTGATTTGCATATGGCTGGGTCCAAACTGGAATGGCATGGTGAGCAAAAAACGATGGATTTTTGCCCAGATCTCTGTACCGGGGTGAATGTATGACATTGTTCTGCAATCTGTCCATCAATTGTTGTTTTTGCATTTGTCACCCCGAGTGGGACGGGTATACCCAGACGTGGGTCCCTAGCTCTCCATGCCACTGGAGTCAAGCTATCCTGACTGATGAGGGCTGAAAGCCCAAAACCGGTCCTAGGATGCTTGCTTCCAGTCCAGGGAAGACCTGGCCTGGCAGTTCGGGCTGGACTGTTCCCATTGGGCGCAGGGTCAAGACTGATTTGCATATGGCTGGGTCCAAACTGGAATGGCTTGGTGAGCAAAAAACGATGGATTTAGGCCCAGATCTCTGTACTGGGGTGAATGTACGACATTGTTCTGCATTCTGTCCATCAATTGTTGTTTTTGCATTTGTCACCCCGAGTGGGACGGGTATACCCAGACGTGGGTCCCGTGCTCTCCATGCCACTGGAGTCAAGCTATCCTGGCTGATGAGGGCTGAAAGCCCGAAACCGGTCCTAGGATGCTTGTTTCCAGTCCAGGGAAGACCTGGCCTGGCAGTTCGGGCTGGACTGTTCCCATTGGGCGCAGGGTCAAGACTGATTTGCATATGGATGGGTCCAAACTGGAATGGCATGGTGAGCAAAAAATGATGGATTTAGGCCCAGATCTCTGTACTGGGGTGAATGTACGACATTGTTCTGCATTCTGTCCATCAATTGTTGTTTTTGCATTTGTCACCCCGAGTGGGAAGGGTATACCCAGACGTGGGTCCCGTGCTCTCCATGCCACTGGAGTCAAGCTATCCTGGCTGATGAGGGCTGAAAGCCCGAAACCGGTCCTAGGATGCTTGTTTCCAGTCCAGGGAAGACCTGGCCTGGCAGTTCGGGCTGGACTGTTCCCATTGGGCGCAGGGTCAAGACTGATTTGCATATGGCTGGGTCCAAACTGGAACGGCATGGTGAGCAAAAAAACGATGGATTTAGGCCCAGATCTCTGTACTGGGGTGAATGTACGACATTGTTCTGCATTCTGTCCATCAATTGTTGTTTTTGCATTTGTCACCCCGAGTGGGACGGGTATACCCAGACGTGGGTCCCGTGCTCTCCATGCCACTGGACTCAAGCTATCCTGGCTGATGAGGGCTGAAAGCCCGAAACCGGTCCTAGAATGCTTGTTTCCAGTCCAGGGAAGACCTGCCCTGGCAGTTCGGGCTGGACTGTTCCCATTGGGCGCAGGGTCAAGACTGATTTGCATATGGCTGGGTCCAAACTGGAATGGCATGATGAGCAAAAAAATTATGGATTTAGGCCCAGATCTCTGTACTGGGGTGAATGTACGACATTGTTCTGCATTCTGTCCATCAATTGTTGTTTTTGCATTTGTCACCCCGAGTGGGACGGGTATACCCAGACGTGGGTCCCGTGCTATCCATGCCACTGGAGTCAAGCTATCCTGGCTGATGAGGGCTGAAAGCCCGAAACCGGTCCTAGGATGCTTGTTTCCAGTCCAGGGAAGACCTGGCCTGGCAGTTTGGGCTGGACTGTTCCCATTGGGCGCAGGGTCAAGACTGATTTGCATATGGCTGGGTCCAAACTGGAATGGCATGGTGAGCAAAAAAACGATGGATTTAGGCCCAGATCTCTGTACTGAGGTGAATGTACGACATTGTTCTGCATTCTGTCCATCAATTGTTGTTTTTGCATTTGTCACCCCGAGTGGGACGGGTATACCCAGACGTGGGTCCCGTGCTATCCATGCCACTGGAGTCAAGCTATCCTGGCTGATGAGGGCTGAAAGCCCGAAACCTTTCCTAGGATGCTTGTTTCCAGTCCAGGGAAGACCTGGCCTGGCAATTCGGGCTGGACTGTTCCCATTGGGCGCAGGGTCAAGACTGATTTGCATATGGCTGGGTCCAAACTGGTATGGCATGGTGAGCAAAAAAACGATGGATTTAGGCCCAGATCTCTGTACTGGGGTGAATGTACGACATTGTTCTGCATTCTGTCCATCAATTGTTGTTTCTGCATTTGTCACCCCGAGTGGGACGGGTATACCCAGACGTGGGTCCCGTGCTCTCCATGCCACTGGAGTCAAGCTATCCTGGCTGATGAGGGCTGAAAGCCCGAAACCGGTCCTAGGATGCTTGTTTCCAGTCCAGGGAAGACCTGGCCTGGCAGTTCGGGCTGGACTGTTCCCATTGGGCGCAGGGTCAAGACTGATTTGCATATGGCTGGGTCCAAACTGGAATGGCATGGTGAGCAAAAAACGATGGATTTAGGCCCAGATCTCTGTACTGGGGTGAATGTACGACATTGTTCTGCATTCTGTCCATCAATTGTTGTTTTTGCATTTGTCACCCCGAGTGGTACGGGTATACCCAGACGTGGGTCCCGTGCTCTCCATGCCACTGGAGTCAAGCTATCCTGGCTGATGAGGGCTGAAAGCCCGAAACCGGTCCTAGGATGCTTGTTTCCAGTCCAGGGAAGACCTGGCCTGGCAGTTCGGGCTGGACTGTTCCCATTGGGCGCAGGGTCAAGACTGATTTGCATATGGCTGGGTCCAAACTGGAATGGCATGGTGAGCAAAAAACGATGGATTTAGGCCCAGATCTCTGTACTGGGGTGAATGTACGACATTGTTCTGCATTCTGTCCATCAATTGTTGTTTTTGCATTTGTCACCCCGAGTGGGACGGGTATACCCAGACGTAGGTCCCGTGCTCTCCATGCCACTGGAGTCAAGCTATCCTGGCTGATGAGGGCTGAAAGCCCGAAACCGGTCCTAGGATGCTTGTTTCCAGTCCAGGGAAGACCTGGCCTGGCAGTTTGGGCTGGACTGTTCCCATTGGGCGAAGGGTCAAGACTGATTTGCATATGGCTGGGTCCAAACTGGAATGGCATGGTGAGCAAAAAAACGATGGATATAGGCCCAGATCTCTGTACTGAGGTGAATGTACGACATTGTTCTGCATTCTGTCCATCAATTGTTGTTTTTGCATTTGTCACCCCGAGTGGGACGGGTATACCCAGACGTGGGTCCCGTGCTCTCCATGCCACTGGAGTCAAGCTATCCTGGCTGATGAGGGCTGAAAGCCCGAAACCGGTCCTAGGATGCTTGTTTCCAGTCCAGGGAAGACCTGGCCTGGCAGTTCGGGCTGGACTGTTCCCATTGGGCGCAGGGTCAAGACTGAATTGCATATGGCTGGGTCCAAACTGGAATGGTATGGTGAGCAAAAAACGATGGATTTAGGCCCAGATCTCTGTACTGGGGTGAATGTACGACATTGTTCTGCATTCTGTCCATCAATTGTTGTTTTTGCATTTGTCACCCCGAGTGGGACGGGTATACCCAGACGTGGGTCCCGTGCTCTCCATGCCACTGGAGTCAAGCTATCCTGGCTGATGAGGGCTGAAAGCCCGAAACCGGTCCTAGGATGCTTGTTTCCAGTCCAGGGAAGACCTGGCCTGGCAGTTCGGGCTGGACTGTTCCCATTGGGCGCAGGGTCAAGACTGATTTGCATATGGCTGGGTCCAAACTGGAATGGCATGGTGAGCAAAAAAACGATGGATTTAGGCCCAGATCTCTGTACTGGGGTGAATGTACGACATTGTTCTGCATTCTGTCCATCAATTGTTGTTTTTGCATTTGTCACCCCGAGTGGGACGGGTATACCCAGACGTGGGTCCTGTGCTCTCCATGCCACTGGAGTCAAGCTATCCTGGCTGATGAGGGCTGAAAGCCCGAAACCGGTCCTAGGATGCTTGTTTCCAGTCCAGGGAAGACCTGGCCTGGCAGTTCGGGCTGGACTGTTCCCATTGGGCTCAGTGTCAAGACTGATTTGCATATGGCAGGGTCCAAACAGGAATGGCATGGTGAGCAAAAAACAATGGATTTAGGCCCAGATCTCTGTACTGGGTTGAATGTACGACATTGTTCTGCATTCTGACCATCAATTGTTGTTTTTGCATTTGTCACCCCGAGTGGGACGGGTATACCCAGACGTGGGTCCCGTGCTCTCCATGCCACTGGAGTCAAGCTATCCTGGCTGATGAGGGCTGAAAGCCCGAAACCGGTCCTAGGATGCTTGTTTCCAGTCCAGGGAAGACCTGGCCTGGCAGTTCGGGCTGGACTGTTCCCATTGGGCGCAGGGTCAAGACTGATTTGCATATGGCTGGCTCCAAACTGGAATTGCATGGTGAGCAAAAAACGATGGATTTAGGCCCAGATCTCTGTACTGGGGTGAATGTACGACATTGTTCTGCATTCTGTCCATCAATTGTTGTTTCTGCATTTGTCACCCCGAGTGGGACGGGTATACCCAGACGTGGGTCCCGTGCTCTCCATGCCACTGGAGTCAAGCTATCCTGGCTGATGAGGGCTGAAAGCCCGAAACCGGTCCTAGGATGCTTGTTTCCAGTCCAGGGAAGACCTGGCCTGGCAGTTCGGGCTGGACTGTTCCCATTGGGCGCAGGGTCAAGACTGATTTGCATATGGCTGGGTCCAAACTGGAATGGCATGGTGAGCAAAAAAACGATGGATTTAGGCCCAGATCTCTGTACTGGGGTGAATGTACGACATTGTTCTGCATTCTGTCCATCAATTGTTGTTTTTGCATTTGTCACCCCGAGTGGGACGGGTATACCCAGACGTGGGTCCCGTGCTCTCCATGCCACTGGAGTCAAGCTATCCTGGCTGATGAGGGCTGAAAGCCGAAACCGGTCCTAGGATGCTTGTTTCCAGTCCAGGGAAGACCTGGCCTGGCAGTTCGGGCTGGACTGTTCCCATTGGGCGCAGGGTCAAGACTGATTTGCATATGGCTGGGTCCAAACTGGAATGGCATGGTGAGCAAAAAACGATGGATTTAGGCCCAGATCTCTGTACTGGGGTGAATGTACGACATTGTTCTGCATTCTGTCCATCAATTGTTGTTTTTGCATTTGTCACCCCGAGTGGGACGGGTATACCCAGACGTGGGTCCCGTGCTCTCCATGCCACTGGAGTCAAGCTATCCTGGCTGATGAGGGCTGAAAGCCCGAAACCGGTCCTAGGATGCTTGTTTCCAGTCCAGGGAAGACCTGGCCTGGCAGTTCGGGCTGGACTGTTCCCATTGGGCGCAGGGTCAAGACTGATTTGCATATGGCTGGGTCCAAACTGGAATGGCATGGTGAGCAAAAAAACGATGGATTTAGGCCCAGATCTCTGTACTGGGGTGAATGTATGACATTGTTCTGCAATCTGTCCATCAATTGTTGTTTTTGCATTTGTCACCCCGAGTGGGACGGGTATACCCAGACGTGGGTCCCGTGCTCTCCATGCCACTGGAGTCAAGCTATCCTGACTGATGAGGGCTGAAAGCCCAAAACCGGTCCTAGGATGCTTGCTTCCAGTCCAGGGAAGACCTGGCCTGGCAGTTCGGGCTGGACTGTTCCCATTGGGCGCAGGGTCAAGACTGATTTGCATATGGCTGGGTCCAAACTGGAATGGCTTGGTGAGCAAAAACGATGGATTTAGGCCCAGATCTCTGTACTGGGGTGAATGTACGACATTGTTCTGCATTCTGTCCATCAATTGTTGTTTTTGCATTTGTCACCCCGAGTGGGACGGGTATACCCAGACGTGGGTCCCGTGCTCTCCATGCCACTGGAGTCAAGCTATCCTGGCTGATGAGGGCTGAAAGCCCGAAACCGGTCCTAGGATGCTTGTTTCCAGTCCAGGGAAGACCTGGCCTGGCAGTTCGGGCTGGACTTTTCCCATTGGGCGCAGGGTCAAGACTGATTTGCATATGGCTGGGTCCAAACTGGAATGGCATGGTGAGCAAAAAACGATGGATTTAGGCCCAGATCTCTGTACTGGGGTGAATGTACGACATTGTTCTGCATTCTGTCCATCAATTGTTGTTTTTGCATTTGTCACCCCGAGTGGGACGGGTATACCCAGACGTGGGTCCCGTGCTCTCCATGCCACTGGATTCAAGCTATCCTGGCTGATGAGGGCTGAAAGCCCGAAACCGGTCCTAGGATGCTTGTTTCCAGTCCAGGGAAGACCTGGCCTGGCAGTTCGGGCTGGACTGTTCCCATTGGGCGCAGGGTCAAGACTGATTTGCATATGGCTGGGTCCAAACTGGAATGGCATGGTGAGCAAAAAAATGATGGATTTAGGCCCAGATCTCTGTACTGGGGTGAATGTACGACATTGTTCTGCATTCTGTCCATCAATTGTTGTTTTTGCATTTGTCACCCCGAGTGGGACGGGTATACCCAGACGTGGGTCCCGTGCTATCCATGCCACTGGAGTCAAGCTATCCTGGCTGATGAGGGCTGAAAGCCCGAAACCGGTCCTAGGATGCTTGTTTCCAGTCCAGGGAAGACCTGGCCTGGCAGTTTGGGCTGGACTGTTCCCATTGGGCGCAGGGTCAAGACTGATTTGCATATGGCTGGGTCCAAACTGGAATGGTATGGTGAGCAAAAAACGATGGATTTAGGCCCAGATCTCTGTACTGAGGTGAATGTACGACATTGTTCTGCATTCTGTCCATCAATTGTTGTTTTTGCATTTGTCACCCCGAGTGGGACGGGTATACCCAGACGTGGGTCCCGTGCTATCCATGCCACTGGAGTCAAGCTATCCTGGCTGATGAGGGCTGAAAGCCCGAAACCTTTCCTAGGATGCTTGTTTCCAGTCCAGGGAAGACCTGGCCTGGCAATTCGGGCTGGACTGTTCCCATTGGGGGCAGGGTCAAGACTGATTTGCATATGGCTGGGTCCAAACTGGAATGGCATGGTGAGCAAAAAAACGATGGATTTAGGCCCAGATCTCTGTACTGGGGTGAATGTACGACATTGTTCTGCATTCTGTCCATCAATTGTTGTTTCTGCATTTGTCACCCCGAGTGGGACGGGTATACCCAGACGTGGGTCCCGTGCTCTCCATGCCACTGGAGTCAAGCTATCCTGGCTGATGAGGGCTGAAAGCCCGAAACCGGTCCTAGGATGCTTGTTTCCAGTCCAGGGAAGACCTGGCCTGGCAGTTCGGGCTGGACTGTTCCCATTGGGCGCAGGGTCAAGACTGATTTGCATATGGCTGGGTCCAAACTGGAATGGCATGGTGAGCAAAAAACGATGGATTTAGGCCCAGATCTCTGTACTGGGGTGAATGTACGACATTGTTCTGCATTCTGTCCATCAATTGTTGTTTTTGCATTTGTCACCCCGAGTGGTACGGGTATACCCAGACCTGGGTCCCGTGCTCTCCATGCCACTGGAGTCAAGCTATCCTGGCTGATGAGGGCTGAAAGCCCGAAACCGGTCCTAGGATGCTTGTTTCCAGTCCAGGGAAGACCTGGCCTGGCAGTTCGGGCTGGACTGTTCCCATTGGGCGCAGGGTCAAGACTGATTTGCATATGGCTGGGTCCAAACTGGAATGGCATGGTGAGCAAAAAACGATGGATTTAGGCACAGATCTCTGTACTGGGGTGAATGTACGACATTGTTCTGCATTCTGTCCATCAATTGTTGTTTTTGCATTTGTCACCCCGAGTGGGACAGGTATACCCAGACGTGGGTCCCGTGCTCTCCATGCCACTGGAGTCAAGCTATCCTGGCTGATGAGGGCTGAAAGCCCGAAACCGGTCCTAAGATGCTTGTTTCCAGTCCAGGGAAGACCTGGCCTGGCAGTTCGGGCTGGACTGTTCCCATTGGGCGCAGGGTCAAGACTGATTTGCATATGGCTGGGTCCAAACTGGAATGGCATGGTGAGCAAAAAACGATGGATTTAGGCCCAGATCTCTGTACTGGGGTGAATGTACGACATTGTTCTGCATTCTGTCCATCAATTGTTGTTTTTGCATTTGTCACCCCGAGTGGGACGGGTATACCCAGACGTGGGTCCCGTGCTCTCCATGCCACTGGAGTCAAGCTATCCTGGCTGATGAGGGCTGAAAGCCCGAAACCGGTCCTAGGATGCTTGTTTCCAGTCCAGGGAAGACCTGGCCTGGCAGTTTGGGCTGGACTGTTCCCATTGGGCGCAGGGTCAAGACTGATTTGCATATGGCTGGGTCCAAACTGGAATGGCATGGTGAGCAAAAAACGATGGATATAGGCCCAGATCTCTGTACTGAGGTGAATGTACGACATTGTTCTGCATTCTGTCCATCAATTGTTGTTTTTGCATTTGTCACCCCGAGTGGGACGGGTATACCCAGACGTGGGTCCCGTGCTCTCCATGCCACTGGAGTCAAGCTATCCTGGCTGATGAGGGCTGAAAGCCCGAAACCGGTCCTAGGATGCTTGTTTCCAGTCCAGGGAAGACCTGGCCTGGCAGTTCGGGCTGGACTGTTCCCATTGGGCGCAGGGTCAAGACTGAATTGCATATGGCTGGGTCCAAACTGGAATGGTATGGTGAGCAAAAAAACGATGGATTTAGGCCCAGATCTCTGTACTGGGGTGAATGTACGACATTGTTCTGCATTCTGTCCATCAATTGTTGTTTTTGCATTTGTCACCCCGAGTGGGACGGGTATACCCAGACGTGGGTCCCGTGCTCTCCATGCCACTGGAGTCAAGCTATCCTGGCTGATGAGGGCTGAAAGCCCGAAACCGGTCCTAGGATGCTTGTTTCCAGTCCAGGGAAGACCTGGCCTGGCAGTTCGGGCTGGACTGTTCCCATTGGGCGCAGGGTCAAGACTGATTTGCATATGGCTGGGTCCAAACTGGAATGGCATGGTGAGCAAAAAACGATGGATTTAGGCCCAGATCTCTGTACTGGGGTGAATGTACGACATTGTTCTGCATTCTGTCCATCAATTGTTGTTTTTGCATTTGTCACCCCGAGTGGGACGGGTATACCCAGACGTGGGTCCTGTGCTCTCCATGCCACTGGAGTCAAGCTATCCTGGCTGATGAGGGCTGAAAGCCCGAAACCGGTCCTAGGATGCTTGTTTCCAGTCCAGGGAAGACCTGGCCTGGCAGTTCGGGCTGGACTGTTCCCATTGGGCTCAGGGTCAAGACTGATTTGCATATGGCTGGGTCCAAACTGGAATGGCATGGTGAGCAAAAAAACAATGGATTTAGGCCCAGATCTCTGTACTGGGTTGAATGTACGACATTGTTCTGCATTCTGACCATCAATTGTTGTTTTTGCATTTGTCACCCCGAGTGGGACGGGTATACCCAGACGTGGGTCCCGTGCTCTCCATGCCACTGGAGTCAAGCTATCCTGGCTGATGAGGGCTGAAAGCCCGAAACCGGTCCTAGGATGCTTGTTTCCAGTCCAGGGAAGACCTGGCCTGGCAGTTCGGGCTGGACTGTTCCCATTGGGCGCAGGGTCAAGACTGATTTGCATATGGCTGGCTCCAAACTGGAATTGCATGGTGAGCAAAAAACGATGGATTTAGGCCCAGATCTCTGTACTGGGGTGAATGTACGACATTGTTCTGCATTCTGTCCATCAATTGTTGTTTCTGCATTTGTCACCCCGAGTGGGACGGGTATACCCAGACGTGGGTCCCGTGCTCTCCATGCCACTGGAGTCAAGCTATCCTGGCTGATGAGGGCTGAAAGCCCGAAACCGGTCCTAGGATGCTTGTTTCCAGTCCAGGGAAGACCTGGCCTGGCAGTTCGGGCTGGACTGTTCCCATTGGGCGCAGGGTCAAGACTGATTTGCATATGGCTGGGTCCAAACTGGAATGGCATGGTGAGCAAAAAACGATGGATTTAGGCCCAGATCTCTGTACTGGGGTGAATGTACGACATTGTTCTGCATTCTGTCCATCAATTGTTGTTTTTGCATTTGTCACCCCGAGTGGGACGGGTATACCCAGACGTGGGTCCCGTGCTCTCCATGCCACTGGAGTCAAGCTATCCTGGCTGATGAGGGCTGAAAGCCCGAAACCGGTCCTAGGATGCTTGTTTCCAGTCCAGGGAAGACCTGGCCTGGCAGTTCGGGCTGGACTGTTCCCATTGGGCGCAGGGTCAAGACTGATTTGCATATGGCTGGGTCCAAACTGGAATGGCATGGTGAGCAAAAACGATGGATTTAGGCCCAGATCTCTGTACTGGGGTGAATGTACGACATTGTTCTGCATTCTGTCCATCAATTGTTGTTTTTGCATTTGTCACCCCGAGTGGGACGGGTATACCCAGACGTGGGTCCCGTGCTCTCCATGCCACTGGAGTCAAGCTATCCTGGCTGATGAGGGCTGAAAGCCCGAAACCGGTCCTAGGATGCTTGTTTCCAGTCCAGGGAAGACCTGGCCTGGCTGTTCGGGCTGGACTGTTCCCATTGGGCGCAGGGTCAAGACTGATTTGCATATGGCTGGGTCCAAACTGGAATGGCATGGTGAGCAAAAAAACGATGGATTTAGGCCCAGATCTCTGTACTGGGGTGAATGTACGACATTGTTCTGCATTCTGTCCATCAATTGTTGTTTTTGCATTTGTCACCCCGAATGGGACGGGTATACCCAGACGTGGGTCCCGTGCTCTCCATGCCACTGGAGTCAAGCTATCCTGGCTGATGAGGGCTGAAAGCCCGAAACCGGTCCTAGGATGCTTGTTTCCAGTCCAGGGAAGACCTGTCCTGGCAGTTCAGGGTGGACTGTTCCCATTGGGCGCAGGGTCAAGACTGATTTGCATATGGCTGGGTCCAAACTGGAATGGCATGGTGAGCAAAAAAACGATGGATTTAGGCCCAGATCTCTGTACTGGGGTGAATGTACGACATTGTTCTGCATTCTGTCCATCAATTGTTGTTTCTGCATTTGTTGCCCCGAGTGGGACGGGTATACCCAGACGTGGGTCCCGTGCTCTCCATGCCACTGGAGTCAAGCTATCCTGGCTGATGAGGGCTGAAAGCCCGAAACCGGTCCTAGGATGCTTGTTTCCAGTCCAGGGAAGACCTGGCCTGGCAGTTCGGGCTGGACTGTTCCCATTGGGCGCAGGGTCAAGACTGATTTGCATATGGCTGGGTCCAAACTGGAATGGCATGGTGAGCAAAAACGATGGATTTAGGCCCAGATCTCTGTACTGGGGTGAATGTACGACATTGTTCTGCATTCTGTCCATCAATTGTTGTTTTTGCATTTGTCACCCCGAGTGGGACGGGTATACCCAGACGTGGGTCCCGTGCTCTCCATGCCACTGGAGTCAAGCTATCCTGGCTGATGAGGGCTGAAAGCCCGAAACCGGTCCTAGGATGCTTGTTTCCAGTCCAGGGAAGACCTGGCCTGGCTGTTCGGGCTGGACTGTTCCCATTGGGCGCAGGGTCAAGACTGATTTGCATATGGCTGGGTCCAAACTGGAATGGCATGGTGAGCAAAAAAATGATGGATTTAGGCCCAGATCTCTGTACTGGGGTGAATGTACGACATTGTTCTGCATTCTGTCCATCAATTGTTGTTTTTGCATTTGTCACCCCAAGTGGGACGGGTATACCCAGACGTGAGTCCCTTGCTCTCCATGCCACTGGAGTCAAGCTATCCTGGCTGATGAGGGCTGAAAGCCCGAAACCGGTCCTAGGATGCTTGCTTCCAGTCCAGGGAAGACCTGGCCTGGCAGTTCGGGCTGGACTGTTCCCATCGGGCGCAGGGTCAAGACTGATTTGCATATGGCTGGGTCCAAACTGGAATGGCATGGTGAGCAAAAAAACTATGGATTTAGGCCCAGATCTCTGTACTGGGGTGAATGTACGACATTGTTCTGCATTCTGTCCATCAATTGTTGTTTTTGCAGTGGTTAAATGTACAGCACACAGGAGCAGAAATGATTATGTAACCGATGGCAACTGATATGCTGATAAAGTTGCCTGATACTGTGCTTATGGATCCTGTTGCATTTAACAGAGAATATTCAAATGAATCTGTGAATGAGACAAACCTAAACCTTATGTTGACTGTTGCTGATACATGGGAGGAAGTTAAGAGACTGCAAGGTAAGTGCCAGAAGTAGAACAGCAGTGATTTGGGTCTCCGTGGATAGAAGGCCTGTGTTGCCAGATAGTCTACTATCTCTAATGACTAGATACTTCCATGGTCCCACATGCATTGGTAGAGATGCCATGATTAGGTTATTTAGGCAGAACTGGTTCAACCCTCAATTTAGAATTATGGCTGAGTATTTGTGCCACAGACGTGTGGTCTGCTAGCAGATGACGGTAGGGTTGAGAACCCCCATTAACAAGATTCACATAGGAAAATCCGGAGACCCCTTCAATAGAGTGCAGTTGGATTTTATCAAAATGCCCATGTGTAGTGGCCTGAGATATCTCCTGGTTATTGTTTGAATTTTTTCCCGGAGAGTTGAAGCATACCCGACTAGTAGGAATGATAGTCTCCCTGTAGCCACACTGTTTCGAGAATTGATACCATGTTTTGGGTTTTTGATTTCTCTGGAATCAGACTAAGGGACTAATTTTAACAATGAGGTCCTGTGAACGCTGTATGTAGCTCTGCAGGTGGAACAGCGACTGCACTGCAGTTGCAGACCTGAGGCTTCTGGCATTGTTGAATAGATCAATGGGACGCTGAAGTCCCAGGCTGGCGAAAGTGTGTGCTTCTATCTAATTGAAGTGGCCGGATGGATTGCCATTGATTTAGATGAGTCTTCGAAGTACTCCTGACCGGTAACAGGATTATCACCCCATGAAATTCTCATGTGCCGAGCTAGGAGATTGCCTGACGTGTCTGTTAATGCGCTTGTAAATATCACAGATGATATGATTCTTGACTACTGTAAAGAACTGGCTGATGTGGGCTGTTCTGTCTCTCATCAGGTTGGAGCTTCCACTGTTCTTCCACATCAGGAGCACTGTCATGACCTTAGTCCGGGGGACTGGGTCCTTGTAAAAAAACATGTTTGGAAATCATGCCAAAATCCCTGCTGGAAAGGCCCCTTCCAGGTGACCCTTGTGACTAACACAGCTGTGAACTGTGGTAGACTGCCTACCTGGTGCATGCTTCGCATACTCAGTGAGACAGATGTCAGCTGAAGGAAGTGACCATGCCTGCGCTGCACCCACCACCTTTAGAAGGGCCTCAGTCTATATGTGGTCCAAGATCCTGAAGTTACACAGAGTCGAACTGAGGCGAGTCCTGAGCGTGTAGCGAGAGAGTCTGAGGTCGCCACACAGGACAAGCAAAAGGTGCAAGTGATGGCCGACACTAATCCTGGCGAAGGACTAAGCAGTCAGGCCAGAGGGGTCAGAGGAGGAGCCGAGTGTCCAAAAAGGCGAGGGAGACTGAGACCTAGCCTGCCTGTTGAGTGCATACCACGAACTGCCACCAAGGAAACTGAATCGAGTAAATGGAGTGACACCAACGAGAACTACCAGTACTTCGGAGATCAAAATGAGCAAGAATACCTTGCCGGATATATTTTGCCCCTGGATGGACTTTTATTACACAATCAGTGAACTTGATCAAATCATCTACAATTTGGGTGGTACCAGTGCAGTGCTGATAGAGACTCTGTGATTCCTGATGCCAAACCAGGAGTTAAAGTCCCTGCATTGATGTACAACACACAAAATGAACTGTGTATATCAATCAATTTGTTGATCACAAGTGACTGGACTCTAATGAACTCTGCTTTACTGAATTAAGAAGATTATCTAGGGCCAAGGCTGCATTAGAAGAGTAGGGTTGTCATGGCCAAGGAAGATGAAGTAGGACTAAGGATGGCTCACAAAGCATGTTGTACATACATTAATCTAATCATCCTACCAAAGATCAGTTTTGCATTTTTGCACAAGTAGAAACATTGCAGAGTTCCTAAGTCTGCTTGCTACTAATTCTACTTTACCAGCCTGCCTATAGAGAAATCATGGTTGCTCTTACCCCTGATCAGCATAGGTTGATGGTAGCTGAAATATTAATTGTTGCTATCATATTTATAGCTGCTTTGCTTAGAGGGTTAAGTCCCCTAGTTGACACTGGTCCTATTAGATTCTCACCTACCCCTGTTACCCATGCTTCCCCTATAAAGAATATTCATAATTTTGATGTAAAGCTTCTTCACCGAGATGCTTCAATAGGAGATTTTTCAACAAATGCATATTTTAGATTGCTTTATGAGTACATCAACATGATGGGTGCCAAGGATTGTTATGTCTGCACCCAGTTGCCTGCTTCGGAAGCTGAGGGTATTACCTATCATCACATTCCTCTTACCTATGGTATCACTTGTAATATTTTCTTTAGCCTTTTGGAACATCAGCGTCACTTTGAGTATTATATTTCAAATTATGACTTGGGGCCTGATTTAGATCTTGGTGGATGGGTTACTCTGTCACAACAGAGAAGGAGATCCTGTCCGTCGAAATATAATTCCCATTATATCCTATAGGATTTATATCTCGGCAGACGGGATATCTGTCACCATTGTGACAGAGTAACCTGTCCGCCAAGATCTAAATCAGTTCCAGTGTCTTTTCAGAAGTTCCTATGTATAAACATTTGACCCCCCACCCTACTGCTAAGGGGCTGGAGATCTTCTGGAATTTCTGTAGGTCCACAACTAAGTTTGAGACTTCCTTTGCCCATAGACAGAACCTTACGTGTTCACTAAGTCCAATTAAAAAGAAATTTATAAATGAATTAGGAGATAGGAGAAGGATTATTGAAGAAAGAAAGGAACTGGGGAAAGACAATAAGAAAGATAAGTGGGGAAAGAAAGAGTAGCTACACAGACATTTTGGAAAACAACTCATGTTGAGTTTGGATTGGCAACACCGAGGGAAATTGTGTGTATCCAGAAGAGTGGATGTGGCAATTAACAAGTGTATGTAAAAATGTGTGAGCACACCTTCGAGTTAGGTGGTAATACAGAACAGATACTTGGGGAAAGGATTCTATTATTCCTGGAGTATATATTATGCATGTGGTCCTCATTTATATTTCAAACTGCATAGAAATTGGACAGGTACGTGTTACTTAGTTGTAGTTTTTCCTAAGATTTACCATGTAGATAAGCTAGATTTTCAAAATGTTGGGGTACCTGCTAGTACCAATCGTAGGAGTAGTGCATCAGAGATAGTAGGGGACATTTTTGAAGCTATGATTCCCTTTGTAGGAGTTGTTTTAAATGACCTGAAGAACAGAAAGCTTTCTAATTTCACAGATAAATTAGCAACTAGTACTGCTGGAGCGTTGTTGGCTATTGACACAGAAATTATAGCTATTAGGTCTATGATTGTGCAAAACTGCCTTGCATTAGATATTTTGTTAGCAAAATAAGGTGGAGTGTGTAAGATACTGAAAGTTTAACAATGTTGCACATTCATACCAGGCAATAGTAAAAAGATACAAGGGTTTTGTGAATAGTTTTTGTGGATTGAAACAGGATTTGAAGGATCTGGAAGTAATAGGTGCATGGGAAGCAATTAGAAAGGGATTTGCTGCAGTAGGTAGTTGGCTTGGCAATATAGGCAATGGGCTTTTCGGTGCTATATTGAGGTCTATTTTGATTATTGGCCTTTGTGTGATTTGTCTCTGCTATGTTTAAAGGATTTAAGTACAAGAAAACAAAGAAAGTAGTGCTTGATGAAAAGGATGTTAAATGGAAGGGAGAGGATATGGAAAGGGAGGAAGTACAGTGTTGAGTCTGATGAAATGAAGGCGCTTTAGATGGCAAGGCATAAGGTGTCGAAATCAGTGAAATTTTGAGATGGTCTCAGGAAAGGTTCACTGCATTTGTGTGGTGGCTATCCTAGCTATCAGAGGAGGGTTTGGAGCAACACAGTTTAGAGCTCCACCCTTTACTTATCAGATATATGCAAATTATATTCTTAAAACATGTTAAAATAAATTAACCTGCATGCACTATATTAGGTGGCTGTATCTGTCTTTCAGTTAAGGGCCACACATGTAATCTAATTGTAATCCATGTATTCATTTCTATTAGAAATGTATATCTCTCTTTAATGTACTCACTATCCACTTATGCTAACTGTATTAGTTTGACATTTATTTTGATGTCATGTTAGCTTAGCTTGTGATTAGGCCCAAGTAGGCATGTTGCACTTTTCCAAATGCTTGCCAGTAGTTTGTTTTCTCCCTGCTCTGCAGGTGCGCTATCAGACTTCCCGTTAGTTAGAGAAAGATTTTTTATTTTGTATTATAGTGCTAGTGAGGCGCAGTAAAATAGATTTTGCAGCAGACATAGCGATGAAAAAGTGAGAAAATTCTCCTGTACCAGGCAGATCGGACGACTGAAATCTTCAAGGGCGAGCATATGTGTGGTTTATTGTGTGGTCCTGGGGAAAAAAGGAGTTAACTGCTGCTCAGGTAACTCTGTTGAAGGATTTGTTCCATTTGGTGAAAACATGATAATATCCAGTTTTGGAAACGTTCATTTTAATTTCTGTTCCATAGGTTAGTTAAGGCAGACTAGGCAGCTTCATGCTCAAACACTCTTTCACTTCCCTTGAACCTCAATGAGGTTCATATGATGCTGCCACCTTCTTCCTATTTTCAGATTTTTAGAAATCCCAGTTACTTTCATTGCTTTATTTAGACTAGGGAGGTTCTTTATACAACACTTAATTTGGGTATTCTGTCTTCTCTTTGTGGTTGTGGTTAATCTTTTCTTCGTTATAATATTTAAATTTAGTCTGTTTGATCATTTCAATATAAATGCTGTAATTATATATTTCTTAAGCTTTTGCCAACTAATTTTACTTGTGGTTTGACTAATCTGTTAATATACCTTCATGGTTTGAATATCAATTTCTCTGTCATTCTTTTGAAGCCTTACTGGTTTCACTATTAAGTAAAATGTACTGCTAATATTAGCTTCTTTTACACGCTTTAATTTGACAACCAACGGTCCATACGATCAGTGGGTTGATTCTTTATGATGATTTCAGTAGGAGATTAAGATATAAGGATCCCCGCTCCATCAAGTACCTTCTACAATCTATACTTGCTGCCCGGAAGAGTCTGTACAACAGCAGTTTTCATAGCAGGTTAATGCTATTCTAAGTGAGCTAATCTGAATCCTCCAAGTAAGCATTGACGCCAGCATAAATTGATATGGCTAACAAACGTTTTCCATTTTATTAAATCTGCCATTGCTCAGTGAGTCCAGCGGTAACCTTTGATGTTTGGCGAGATTAGGTCATAGGTTCTGGTCCTGGACTGCTTACCTTAATTTTCAGGCCATGTTGGTTCATACAGTAAACCCATTTAATATGGTGTATTCTGCCATATATATAGATTTTTAAGTTTCAAATGACAAATGTCATTTTACTTTTTGCGATATTCATAAAAGTAGTGCTTCAGTCACTAGCGTTTTCTGTTGCATAGACATTCCGGTGTTGGGGAAGCTTGAGTTTTATATTGTTTTGTTGTGAAGTGTTTATTGCTGCTGCGCATTTCATTTCTTTCTTTGATTTACACTGCTTCACATCTGGACATTAGCATAATCGTGTGTTTTAACATTAGACTCTTGCACCACTCTGCTCTCTTTTGCAGAGACTGTGGAGAGCAGTGCTCCCAGCTTCAACTCATCTGAGCAGCTATGATTGATATTGGTGGGTGGTAGGATGTCCTCCAGTGCATTGTGATGCTTCTTTTAGTGAGTGCTAGGTCTGTAAATTTGCAGGCAGCTTGTTACTGTGCAGAACGGGGCATTTAGCCAAAGAGACATGCACTTGGTTTGCATCGGATGTTTTGGTCAATGTATTGTACATTGTTTCCAGTGATCATGTTCAAGAAATCCTGTGTATGCGAACAAGACCTTCACATGCGTGTAATATTGGCTTGATGGTTCCACATCTTCAGCATACATCTGATATTGTAGGGTATATTCTACATAATGCAGCTAGTGTTAGGTGAGCCTGATGTTGAATATTGTATTGCTAGAAACCTTACCCAGATATTCTAAGATCTGTCTCCATTTTCCATCACTATGAACCCTCCCCAGGGCTTTGTCCCATGACCAAATATAATGATGTTATAACTTTATTGGTGATGACCAATGTTAGCAGATGATTCACAACTAAATGCATTTGGGGTACATTCGGATCAGCCTCTCGTGTGCCTAATTATTATCACTATATATAAAAAGTTATACCCTCTGCACGGTCTCTGGTGACAAGTTCACCATTGTTGAGGAAAACTGCTATGTGGATTACCTCCGCCTCATTCCATTTTGCCATGTCCACTTTGTCTGCCTCTTCCCTGAACCTGGGATAGCTCCACATTGCCAAATATGGGGCATATGCCACCTCAGTATGGGTCAGTGAGAGGCAACGTTTGCAGCAGTGTTTTGCAGTGCCAATTAATCTACTGGAGTGTGTGGCTTTATAATTATCCTTAAACAATGCCTCTAACAGTGATTCTCTCAAAGGCCTATTGTAGGAGCTTAGTCCCCTAGTGTCTCCTAGTGGTATCTATCTCATCACCTTCTGCAGCAGTGCCGCAGTGTAGTATAACTCATAATCCAATCAATTACGCAACCTTCTGAGAAAGATAGCTGTAGTTTATGTAGCGCAAATCTGGTTCTCTTCCCTTCCCTTACCTTCCCAAAATAGACTAACAAGTAGTAGTTTTCATAGTTATATTAACAAATTAGTACAATGATTTGGGAAGAATAACCAATTGGGTAGTGCTAACATTCCCATTACTGAAAAGGGGAGTCTTTCAGAAAAGGACAGAGTTGTGACATTGCCTTTGTCCCATTCTCCTCTATGACATCCAGTGTTTCATGATACACTTGTTCACATGGGTACCTAAACCTGGTCACCTACCCACTAAACGGCAGAGCCGGCAATTCAGGACTACTCTGAGTGGATGGCTGTCTCAGCGGAAAGAAACAGAAATTGGCTTGTGTGGCTGTAAACCAGACAGGTCTCCATACTGGTCAATGTCTATCACAACCTTTCCCAGGGTCAGCAGGAGCATCACTGCGGAAGAAGAGCATGCGATCCACTTATATGGTTATGGAATGCATGTAAGTGTGTAACTACATGCCTCTATAAGAGCCTTTTCTGTTTAACTGTGCTGCCAGTGGCTCCTTTGCTAAAGCGAACAACAAAAGTGAAAAGGCATCCCTGCCTGGCACCTCTGTGCATTGGCCAGGAGTCAGAAATGTCCTGTTTATCTTTCATTCTCACTGTGGGGAGAGTGTTTTGAAGCATAATCCACTGTGATATTTGTTTTTGAAATCCCATTTCCCTCAGGGCCATGTATTCATGGTCCAAGTCCAGGGAGTCCATTGCTGACAGCATACCTATTGAGGCTGCTGCCAGGAGAGGAGCTAACATCATTGGATCGCTTAGTGTTTTGGAACAGCCTTCTAATATTTCTGGAGATACTCCTATCTGGTATGAATTCAGATTGGTCTGGGTGTATTAAGTGTGGTAATGTCGTGATCAATGTATTTGCTAGTACCTTTCCAAGTATCTTTCAACCTAAATTAAGTATAGATAACATTTTGTATGTTTTCACATCAAAGGGATTTTTTGGCACGTTTCAGAGTTGCCAACACAGTCTCCTTCTTATTTGGTGGAAGGGAGGCAACCATATATATGTCCAGGACTTGTGGATTCAATATATCCTGGAACACCTCGTAAAACTCGGATGGCAATCTGTCACTACCTGAAGTTTTAATCGCAGACTTGTATTTGGTTATAGTAACTGGAACATTCAGCTCCTGTTTAGTCCTGAAGTTTGGTTATTTTCCAGCCAGTGCATAACTAAAACTTCTATCATTAAAGTACAGTTGTTTATAGTGTGATGTTATTGCCTGTTTGTGAGTAGGCAACCTTGCCTCTCAGGGCTGTTATGGGGAGTGGGATTTCCTGAACTTTATCAACAATCAAAGTTAGTGGCCGGCTCTGTCACCTTCGCTATGTTTCTTTTCTATTTATTCTCGTTCATGTAAAGATCTAAACTTATCCACCTTTTCAGAAGACAGTGTTCGAGACTTCAATAACTCTGCTTATTGCTTTTGTACATTGACGCGGTTTGCTTCTTAAGTATTTCATTCTGCTTTCCAATGACTTGATCTTCTATTTGCCACCAATCTCACACTATACATTGTTGTAAGACACATTCCTTGAATCACTACCTCCCATTCTAATAGCATTCTCTGGACTCTATGTTATCAATGAAGTAATTAGTGTTGGCTTGCCTCGGATCTCCACTTAGGGCACCATACCGTAGGGCTATTGTCTGCATTTTCTAGTTTGGGATTCAAGTGATGTTTTTCCCCAAGTAATGTTGATGATTAGACTTAATCTTCTAATATTTCCACTGTAACATCCCAATAGGGTATTACCATTGATTGGAAATCATAAGAATACAATCCACACCTTTTAAAAGAAAATAAAACCTTTTCTCCACCTTAATGACTTCAAGTCTGCTGTGCAAGCCCTTGTGATTTCCAAGTTGGACTATGGTAGTGCAACGCTCTGCGGCCTCAAATAGTTCCGCTAAGGGCCTCTCTTAACTCTGTGGCAAGACTCGTCACTGGATCAAAAAGAAATAACCACATCACTCCGGATCTGAAATCCCTAAACTGGCTACCCTATGAAGCATGGATACAGCTTAAAATTGCCTGCATGACTCATAAAGCCCTACACCCTGATTTACCTTGCTCAAAAACTAGAGCTTTCTGCTGGCTGTGGGTCCTTTAGAAGTTCCCTGCACCTTACTGTTGACACCACAAAAAGTCTACAAAAAGAAAACTTACAACCGAGCCGTCTTGGGTATCGCCCCTAGATTTTGGAACTCCCTGCCCCCTGAAATCAGACTGAACACCTAGCGACATAATTCAAAAATGAAGTGAAAGTGCGATTGATGAACACATTTCTACCCTAGAACCTCTCCTCGCTGGGCCTGATGTGACATGTCATCTTCACCCCGGTCCATTACTCTATTGTTACGACTGTTTTTTGATCTGTTGGTTTGATTTCTTACATCCTGTACCTTTTTGCGTTCACTCTGTTGTTTGCTCTACATGCCTCTTCCTTCCTTATCAGTTGTAAAGCTCTCTGATACCCTTGGGGTCATGTTTGCGCTATATAACATTTTTTAAATAACATAAATAAATAAATAAAGATTATAAAATTACAAATGCTGTGCAGTTTTCTTGAATTGAGGGGCCATCACCGTGTTTTTCCTGTTCGCATGTCCTCAATCCTCTCTTAGGCTCTACACAAGTCTTGCCAAGCAGCTCTTAAAGCGGTTGCCTATCGACTTCAGGCAAAGTTGCTCTGCAGTCTGGAAACCCGTATACCCTGTCAGAGCGATCACCAGGGCAAGCAGCCCACACTTGCTGTTACCCTTGTTCATTGAGATGAACACTCCTTTATGCCACCACCCCCATGCTGTTGTTGATGCGTTCATTTCATCTCTGCTCCCATTATCTTCTCTGATCGCAGAGACCAGACACTAGCCTTCTCTCAGCCCATATGCACTACTCGACAACCAGGCTTCCTTGTGCCTGTAGAACAGTGCATTAGGGCGCGGACCACTTCAGGCCCAGAGCTTGTTTGCTTCTCTCAATTGGCTTTTTCTGAGTTTGTGGCAGGCCACGAAATACTCTTTGATCCTGGGGCCAGAAGTATGATGGTGGCATGTGAACCTCTGTCTCCTTGGGCTCAGGCAAGGTTCCAATCTGCTAAGTTCTGTCAATTCTTAACCACTTCCAGCTCTGCATGCTGACATTTTGGAGGGTGAACTGGTTTAAGAAGTGCAGGAGTTCGGCAAGATTCTGAGCTTCAAGTGAATTTCCGAAGCCCTACAAGCTGTGTTTTACCTATAATGCCTTTTGGTAATAGCTGCAAAGTCATTTGTTGTTGAGTGCGCTCCTATTGAGGGTTGGGACTACTACCCCTCAGGGAAATGAATTTATTTAGGGCAGAGTTCTACACATCTATGGTTAGTGTATCCAGTCTCTGCGCTTATCAATATTCACAAAGCAAAAAAAGTTCATTATATTTTTTTCCTCGTATATCCGGAAGTGCTTAACTCTCATTCATGAGCTTTTATTAGAATTTGTGCAATGAAGAACAATATTTTCATATAGAAGATTGATTCTGTGTCTTAGTTCTTGTTTTTGGCTGGTACTTGTTCTCATAGAGAGTAGACAGCCAAGAAGTGTTTCACACTGTTTTGGCTCGCAGGTCTGGGGCTTTCTCAAGGCTTTGACTCATGAACTAGGCCATTAATTCCGCTGTGTAGTCCTTTCATGAACAATGGTCTCTGTGTAAAGCCCGATAAAAAATGGAAATCCACTAGGACAAGATCTCTGCAGCGGGAGGGGGGACGGGGGGGGGGAGACGACATTTTGGAGGAAAATATGAAGTTACTAGCACAACACTGGTGTCTCTGCGGTCCTGAATCAATAATTCCTTCAGTCTTCGTGAGTCACAGGACTACACAGCAGAAATAAAGTAATGACCTTAGTTTATGAGTCTGATAAAAAAACTTATGAATGAGAGTCAAAATATCATTAACTTTTTTTTTGCTTTTTGAATATTGATAAGCAAAGGGACTGTATACACTAACCATAGGTGTGTAGCACTCTACCCCAAATGAAAAGATTCTGAGCTTCACATGTGAGCACTTGGAAGGTGCTAGTGTTCAACCATTTTGATAGTCACCCTCCGACATTCTTATACTTATGTGTGACTTTTAGAGGGGCACATTTTAGCAAGGTGCACGAGGCTCTACTTAGGTCTGGCATAAAAGATAGCAACACTACACTGCCAGTAGCTGCAGGACAATATGTCCTAGAGACTAAGGTTTTCTTTCAACTTAGCAGACCTGTCTACACTGCTGACAAATCACTCAAGATCCTGTGTTATCTTAAGTGAACATTGCCTTTTTTAAACCAGCATTACTTTACATTCTGGGCGTATAGTTTCATTGTCTGTGTTTTTCTGGCCAAAAATTGGCTCAAGTGTCACAAATGTAGCTACTTAGAGACATGTTTTTTAATAAATCGAGCTTTCCCCATCTAGTTATGACATACTACTATTTATGTTCATCATTTTACATCCACCCTGACCCAGACTTCCATCCACCAAAAACGAAGCTTTCACCCACCTTCCCACCCATCGACTGTTGCAAGCACTCATGGCAGCCCAACCATCTATTAATCTATGTATAAACCTATAAAGCTATTAATGCCTCCATACGTACTCACTTGTCTGTTGTTTGACTATGTGTGTATCAGAAGGTGTGGTTGGGTGTAAGATATATTGGCTTTGCCAATGCTTGTTTCGTCAAGCTTTTATGTAATTTCCCAATTTTTTTTAATCAAAGGAAACTTCAATTCATACATCAGTATGAGGATTCCTAAAGGTTTCGCGCCGTAGTTTTTAACAACGGCACTAACTATTTTGCCGTTGCACCCAGATCTTTGTCCTTTTCCAGACAACTTCTGCAAGCTAAATAAAATATATTGTAATTATCTTACTTCAACTTTGTATTTCAAAGTAAATCGAATTAAGTCAGAGCAGATTCCAGTATTTCAAGTGCACAGAGAAAAAAACTCAACATGTTTCTCCTTAATTTACTTTCCAAATTTCTGTTCCTATTTGAAAGGTTTGAAATACGCCCCATAAGTGTGCTTTTTAAAGTAGTTGTGAAGCTACTTTTACCTCAAGGTAATTTGTAATCGGAACTAAAGAGCTGCAGCCATAGAGTTTATTGAAAAGGGTCACACCTTTTAAATATATCATTGTCCAAGTGACTCCTGCGGATAGAGTCAATCCCAGGTGTCTTACATAAGTACTAGCTATCACATGAGAGGAAACAGGAAATGTCTAGAAAAAAACAATTTCAAAAGCTAACACTATCAACTTATTGTAGTTAGTAATTAGGAAGTCCCTTTCTACGTAATCTCATAGGCTATTCAGCTGCTCTTGCAGACTCTTCTGTTTTCTTTCCAGATTAATCACTTCATCCGCATATTGTTAAATATGTATATGTTTGTAGCATCATGTAGGGTTTGGGGGAGTGAGTGGGAGAGGCACCGTAGATCAGCAGTTCTCATGCTTCTCCAAAACCATGGTTGCCCCACCTCATTGAGAGGTGTGAGACCCGACTAAATTTTGAAGGCGGATCCTCAGCTTGCTCTGCTGTCGGAAACCTTTAGCCAGTGGTCCATCTGCTGTAGAACAATGGGCTAGTGAATGTCAGAATTCCTGCCCTTCTGGAGCGATGTTTTGTTTTACGCATCTGGGACTACCAAGTGAGTCACAGTAGTAAACAGCAGAAATGCCACCCATGTGCTGGGAGAGACCTCACTGCACAACAGGTACATTTCTTTTTCGTTTCTCTTATACAAACCCCTTATTTGCAAGGACTGTTTCTGAGAAACGCAAACATTATCGGGCATGTGACGATAAAACAGCGGCTCACTGAGCAATCGTTTTTTGCTGAATCTGCCTCTGCTGTGCTGGTAGAAGCATTTTTGCCAACAATCCCTGCCAGCATGGCAGAGCAGCAGCCTAGCTACCTGGGGCATGTTGAGGTGGTGCCTCCACTGCCTTACAACTTGGTGGCCTGACTGCAAAACTAAAAATAACCATTGGCAGTGATGATTTATCCACTAGAATTCAGATGTTATATATATATCTCTTTTAACCCTGCGCAAAGCAAGGTATGATGATTTACATTGACGGTGATGTATATTTCCTTGTTTTAAAGTCAATATTTGGAATTATTTTATGATAAGAACGTTACTTTTTACTAAATGTAATGTAAATGCTATGGCTTTAAATAACTGTGCATAAATAAACTTTACTTTCTTACACTTTACATATTTTATCATCAATTAATTAGCAATGAAACAATGGTCCTTTGTGGATTTGGAGTACCTAAAACATGTTTGATTCAGTGACGAGAACTTTGCTTCTACCCAGATCTCTTAATGAAACCAAATTAATCTGGCAAAAACCTTGCTCCCTGTGTCGAGTAGAATTATAAAATAGAATTCAGCGGGGTCATCCATTGTCTCCTTTTTTTTTTACATGGGGCCGATGTTTCCAACACATCAGCAATACAGAATTCCACCAATAAAGGTAATAGTGAACCCAGGAAAGACTTCAGATCTTCTGTTGTACCCAAACACTGTTTGTTTTCCGAAAGACCCTTTCCACAAGACTCCAAAATCTTCTTTTATTGTTGGAGGTCTCCTCCAGCCTTCTTATGCAACGTTTTCTATTGCTGAAAATTTCTATTCAAATGCCTAAACTTTTTTTTTACAATTATGATGGTTACTTTTATATGCTCACATCTTATTTACATAGACAACCCTCCTGTTCGCATCATTCCTTACTCTCTTTAAGGCGGCAGCGAGGACAAGCAGTTTCTTAACCTATTCTGTTCCTACCAACCCTGTTTCTTTCAGACCGCACTCCCAACACCATCCACTAAAGCAGAAGTCTTATCTAGAATTCAAAACCAGCCAGTCTGGGGCGCCGAGGAAACTGCTTGTTGGTTTTTGGCTGGGGCAATGAAAGTATACTCTCTTAAGTGGAACTCATCCATGCCAGTCCGCTCAAGGCTCTGAATCCTGACATAAATACATGAAATAAACTCTTTCCTGGTACAGCCTGCCTATTCCTAAAGTCACTGATCAACACTGATCAGCATTCTGCAAGATATGTTAATATCACTAGTGTGCAGTCAACAGGTGTAAAAGGCCAGTGTGGACCCTATGAACTATACCCAGGAGTCCGTAGAACTGGACCCTGCATTGTTTAAAGGACAAACACTTTAATAAGAAGCAAATGTTTATCCGTAGTGAAAAATGGCCACCTGACCATTGCCCTTGCACTCAATGCCCCATTTGTCGTTTTACAGGAACTTGCTTCACAGAAACGACGCCCTCTGGTGGTTTACACACCCCAAGTAAGATCTGAACCGCATTAAAAATGCCATTAAAAAGTTCTGATTGCTTTTTTATGGGGATGTAGTCATCCATCATCTGCATCATCTGTGGGTGATCCCAAAACAAAGGCATTTTATAAAGTGAAGACAGAACACAGCTGTTCAGACTCAAAAACAGTAATCACATCCTGAAGTGCACAGAATGGAATTTCTGAGTACAGTTTATTCTCCCCCAACATTTTTTTTTTTTTTTACAGAGTTTTATATAGCGCAAACTTGACCCTAAGGTATCGGAGCGCTTTACATAGCACCAGTTGCGTTACATGAGGACACATTCATTTTTGTTAGGCACGGGGAGATTAAGTGATTTGCCCAGAATCACAGGATGTTCAGCGTCATTGCCGAGACTCGAACCCAGTTCCCCAGATTCGAAGTCAACCGCCCTAGCCGTTAGGCCAACTCCTCTCCCCAATGGTAACTAAAATACTGGTGCAACACAACGGAGTACAAAAGAGCAATAATTGAACATCCGCCACACAGTGCTGGTGTTTGAGGTAAGGGATGAGGGTTTTGAGAAGGGGTTGCCATGCTTTTTGCTTCATATTGACTTGCCTCTGCTGATTTTTAGACCAATGATCCTACCTAGACAATGCTTGTAAGGGAAGTGTTTTCACATCTAGACCATTTTTATCATTTCAACCATACATTTTCTACTCAGGGACACACAAGTATATTTATAACAGAGACGATCATGTTCTCCTATGAACTGGAAAGGGACATATGCCTCCTGTATTCCACTGTAATCAGATTTAAAAATAAAGATTTCATGTGATCATGTGCACACACTCAATTAATACGACTTGAATACTTGCAAAAATGTCATCCACGTTCCAGTCCATCATGCTTTTTTAGCCCACTGCGTCACTTCAACTGAGACCAGCAATTTACAAATGACTTTTGGTCCTGCTCAGATACGAACAGACTAGCCTGAACTACCATGTGATGTCCCTTCTGAGCAGGAACATAAAACAAGTTTCAGCCTTCTTGGGCCTCATTAGCGAGGGGCAAGTTGGATCCTGTGGTACAGCCAACAAGGGGCCCATTGCTTAGTATAACCATTGCGTCTCACATTAAAACAGCAAAAACTGATGGGTGGAATACTTGCAAAAGTCTTAGCTTATGGCAAATGCTTAGTGCTACATTCCTTTCGTACTGTGTCAAACCAGAGGAGGAACAACCATATGCAAATCAATCTTGGTGCAGCTCCAATAGGACCAGTCCATCCTGGATGACTAGGTCACTTGCCCTTGAAATGGGAACTGTGGTAGTGTTACTGGGCCCTTTTGATTATAACCCTTTATCTATGATCACTAGCCTTAATTTTATTCATGTGGTCCTACGATGGATCTTGCTTCGTGTCGAGAGGTTTCGGACATAGGGGATCCAACTCCAGTTATCCAATGAGGACCAGGAATTGGGTAACTGACCTACAAACTCGTAATTAAATTCATGTATATAACTCTCAAAACTAAACTATATAAGTAAAGTATTACCACTGCTAGACCAAATCTCCTGAAGAAATTCAGTCGAACCAAGATCATACAAACCAATCGTTCAGTTAGAGCTATGCAGAATAATAACATTAGCATCTGCTGTCCAGAGATCTCTCTATTATAATTCCCCCTGATCATTAATAATTCAATTTAAATACACAGTCAATAACTGGAGATAATCTTGAAAAGACAGGAACAGGGTTTAGATAAAGTAAAAAATGTTTTATCATATTTTGAAAGGAGTGAATACATCAGTATCAGGCATTTAAAGTCAAAGAGTGCAGGATTATCAAATAAATTTGAGGCTGTCAGTTACGAAAGCTCTGGAAAAGATCAGGAAGAGACATGAACCATGAAAGCTCAAAGGTACTCTCCCATGAGGGAAAGAAGTCCGGGAATAGCGCACACAGGGTATGCGTCAGTTGAAAGGAGAGCCAGTAGAGTCCACAAGGAAGTTCCAAAAACAAGGAGAAGCAATGATCTCTATCCAAGAGAAAAAGTGTGTGTCCCTCTCCGTCCCACCAGTGTATAATATAATCCTGAAATTCCGGGGTGACACCTCCTGGGTCACCTAATCTAGCCAGTATATTCAGTCCATTGGTCAGTTCATATTAAGCTGTCAAACCAACCAGAGTGTATAACTTTGAATACTAGACCTTTTGCAAAAGCACATGAGTGAGTTCAAGAGGACAGGTTCTCATAGAAATGTTCCCAAAGTAGCGAAATATTGCACACAGCACTCCTGGGAACTCTCTCAGTGAGACATAGTTTCTTTTCACATTGCAAGTTTCTGAAGCCTTTCCACGACAACAGAATCAAGCAAAGTAAGGAAATGCAGGCCTAAATTGAATTCGGTTCATGAAATACAGAATATAAAATAATGGAAATATACATTTCTCTTAGAACTTTTGGGACCTTGTATATATCTTTCAAATTATTTGCATTCATAAAACATTTTAGTTTTGTTGTAAATAGCAGGTGTAACTATGACATATTACTGCATTTTCAAAGTATTAACGTATAAAATTATTTCAAAACATAAAATATTAATTTTGTTTCCAGTAATTCATATTAGTGCATGTATAAAGATTATTCCCTAAAAGTTTCAGAGCATTTGGTTTTAGTATAAACGTGCAGCTCCCTTCTCTCTTTTCTCACTTGGTGTATAATTTCACCTATGCTAAACATGGAGTTTGAAATTAAACTCTGCAAATACACACATAATGTCATCTAGATTACATTAGTTTTCATTAAATCTTTACACACATTATTATTACATAAGTGTAATTAGGAAATTTTCTAACCATGTGAGCTCATCACTTAGCATCTTCTATTACACGTTGAAAAGATACACCAATTATAGTAAATATAGTACAATCTATGGGGCCCATTACGATGGCGGTCGGAAAACCTCCCCGACCGCCATGGTAGCGGGAAAAGACCGCCCACATGGACCGCGGGAAAACCGCCGGTCTGATTACGATGCCCGCGGTAGAAATCCGACCGCGGCGGTCAGATCGCAGGCATCAACATTGCGGCGGTAGCTGTTGCCCGCAGCACCACCGCGATGCCAAAAGGAGCATGTCCCTGCACTGCGTGGCAGGCACTGCACAGTGCCTGCCACCTGGTAAAGGGAAAAGTAGGGGGGCCCACGGGTACCCCTCCAGTGCACCCACACCCCCCCCAAAACATTGGGGGGCCGCAACGGGCCCCCGGTAGACAATCACTGCTTGCCTTCCAATGGCGGTCTGACCGCTGAGGAAAGGCTGGCTTCCGCCGGCATCATAATCCTGCCGGCGGAGCCTGCTCTGCACCGCCGACATTATCCCGGTCCTGATCCGCCCGCCAGGCGGGAGTGCGGAAGGCAACCGAAAGTAAAACGGCGGTCGGAATTTCCCACTGCCGCGGTCTCCACCACCATCCTAATTTAACCAGCGGTTTTCTGGCTCGCGGTTGCGGGCGGATGTCCACCGCCGGCACGGCGGTCCCACCGCCGCCCGGGCGGTGGCCATCCGACCGCCATCGTAATGACCCCCTATGTTATTCAAATGACTAAATTTCATCTAATTTACTCTCGACTGCATGCTTTTACCATGCAGTAACTAAGTCTTTTCAAGATTTTTCTCATGTATAGGTAGCACAATTGGTGCATTTTTGTCATTTTTCTCACAAATGTGTTATGATCGGTTTTATGTGTCAGTTAAAAGTTTAGCAGCTTATCTGCTTTATCAGAACGCAACCCTCCCTGATCATAAGCATACTTCCTTCAGCGACCCCATGCACCTGAGAACCACAGCACAGGCAGAAGCTGTGTGCGCACAACTCTCAACTGAAGACCTATCAATCTCTAGGCTCCAGGCTAAGCTCTGAGCTATATACCAAGCAGAGGTGGCTCCTCTGCTAATGTGGAGGAGCATCACCCCACTTCTCTAAGAGCAGAGCAAAGTAAATATAAAATGAGAAAACAGAACATTATTATCATATTATTTTTAGTCTGCCTTTAAGGTCCATGTTTGGGCAGGGCAGGGCTAGGCTGTGTGACGTCAGCAGAGGGAGGAGTGGTGGCTGCACTATAAGTGCTCATGACGGTTTGGCTGGCCGTCTCGGGCCAGCCAAACGGTCATGCACTGTGCATGTTCTCCACAGTAGTACAGCCTTGGTGGAGAACATGCCCAGCCTCCCAGACCCTCTCTGAGCACCGAACCACGACGCCCAGACCAATCACAACGCTGCTGTAAAGCAGTGCCGTGATTGGCTAGGAGATATTGGGAGCCTGGGTGCTTCCGTTCCAGAAAAGAGGACGGAGGAGAGACGGTGGCGGCGATCACAGGTAAGTCTTTCTTTATTTTTTTTCTTCCCCTCACCTCTGCCCTCACCACCACCATCCCCTACCAGCCGCCACTGATACCAAGGTACTCCACTTTACTGCAATTTATCAGTTAACGGCTCTAAGATGTTCAATATTCAGCTGTAACCAATGTTAAATTCATAAGCATTCTAAGGTTTGAAAAGCAGGTTTAAAGGAGGCACAACTTTTTTTTCTTCATCGATCACCACCGGATTACGAAATGTGTGCACTGCTGCGGGTTTAATTAATTTACTTAACATCTGCATGTTTCAATGAATTTGCTCAGATTCAATTAACCGGAGCACTCCCTGTAATTAATTAACTTTAAAGGTTTAAACATCATCTGCATTTGAACGCAGCTCTCTGAAGGTGTTGACAATCTCTAACAAGTGTTCCACAAAATACAGAATTTTAGTGCAGATATGCGGCTGTTTGTTCTGTGCAGTGTGCCGAATTCAACAATTTGTTGGAGAAGGGCACAACCTTGCTAGAAAGATTCTTTCCCTATAGAAGTCACATTTTGGGGGGACAGCCTTGCTAGTAACATTCTTTCCCTACCGAAATCATATTTTCGAGCACCTCTGTTTAGAATTGCTGCTGGTGCACATAAATGCAAAGAAAAACAGTCCACTCATTGAAATCCTTCCCAATATTGTTACCTAAACAAATGACAAATTTTATGAAAGTTATGACCAACACCAGCGTTATATCTGCACAGACCTGGGATGGTGTCCTTCCACCGATCCCCATGAACAGACAGTGATGAAATAACAGGGCACTGCTTTGTCAGTGTAAATTCCGCCTTGCTTCAAATTTTATTTCTCCTTAGAAGTTCTGTCAATAGTGTCTTCTCTATTGCCGCTGAAATGGTTTTGATGTGGCAGATCTGTCCATCTCTCGGTGTCTTGAGATCTGGCACTCATTTTGCATTGTCACTAAACGTTAATTCGGCAGCAGTGAGTTCTTGGTGACAAGTTACTCGGCCTGGATCCAAAGTCCACCATTACATTGTTTTGAAACACCCAAGCTCTGGGCTAAACTCTAGCTTTATTCATGGCCCAGGATGGAAGCTCTAATACGTAGAAAAGAAGCATTCCCCGAGACATTACCTGCATCATACTATCGCTTTGCAGCTTTTTCTCAGGAAATCAACCCACAATCGGGGACCAGGCAGTAAGCATGGTTGTTGACATTTTGTACTGTAAAACACCACTTTTAGCTTCAAGAACTTGTACAACTAAAGGGTCTGATGTGCCTTTACAATGGGGTGACATGTTTAGTAAAATGCTTCAGAAACTGGAGATTATAAATGATCTTCGAAGTTTATTTTCCTGCTGCCTATTGCAGAATGTGTTTTGGGTGTTTGTGACTCCTTTTTGTCATACCTTGTCATTGAGGTGTTTGGTGAAAAAGCTATATGAAGGGTAGGTAGTTTGGAAGAGATGCAGACAGCCTGGTGTAGTGCAGCTTAACGACAAAACCATCAATTGTTCTTGTGTATACCAAAGTGGTAGAAATTGAACTCTTGTTCATTTTTCTATATTTGGGTGTGTTGGTCAAAGGCAGATACACCTATTAGGGTTTCTATATATGCGTTTATTTCGTTTTATTGAGAAATTTGTAAAGCAACAGTTCAACTAATCTTTACATTGCTTAGGCAAAAGAGATCAGCTCAACAGAAAGAAAAGGATTAAACAGATTCTTATCCTAATTAAATGGTTTATTAATCAGTCATGGTTTTAAGCTTTTTCTCTAAAGGGTAACAGGTCTTGTTCTTGCAATACTGTGCCATTAGCAATGAGACTCTGGCAGGCATCAATGCTGTTTACCTGTCAGTTTGAGCAGCCTTGTAGGATGTTCAGTTCTAGCTTGTCCACAGGCGGTGGCAGCTTTTTCCACTAACTGTTTTATGAGTGATAGTTTGGATATTACTAGACAGCCCCTGCCTCTGAAGGGCTGAAGCACAGTTATTTGCACATCAGTGGAACCTAGTATGCTGCTGTCTCTTCCCTAGCCCTAAATCACACTTCTTCTCAAGGGAGCCTGATACGCTGGTGTCTCTGTCATCGCCCTAACTGCTTTGTAAAGGAGCATGATACTCTGCTGTTAGTGCCCTCGACCCGCCCTTTTGTCAATGGAGCCTGATACACCGTATCTGTGCCCTCGCCCTAATTGCTTTTTAAGGGAGTCTGATACACTCATGGCTTTGACTTCTCACTACCCGCTTATCAAGGAAGCCTAATATGTTGCTGTTTGTGTCCCATCAACTTGCCATAGGAGACAGATATTCTCTTGTCTGTGCCCCACACATAACCACAGTTCAAGGGAGCCTAAACAAATAATGTATGTGCCCTTGTCTCAAGGGCTTGTCATGGGACACTAATATGCTGCTGTCAATGCCCAAGACCTAACCCCTTTTAAGGGAGCCTGAGACTCTGCTTTCTGTGCTCTAGCTGTACCCGCTTGCTCTGCAGCTCTCTACCATAGCCTTACCAGCTTTTCAAGAATATTCTCCTGCAACAATACATTCAGATCTCTCCTGCAACCCATTCTGATTCTCACCTCAGCCTCTTTAAGCCTGTCTAGGAGGGGTAGTTACTTTATAAGTTATACTAAAGAGTGCAAGGTCGATACAAATAGTACTCACGACTGTCCCAGGGATTCATCATGACTGTTACAATGCAACTGCGTCAACCCAAGGCCTATGAAACGGCCATGGGTATATAATTAACTTACCAAACTGACAGAGAACAATGCAACTGTGACCCACCTTGTCTTCCAGGATTCAGCTCGACTGCAAAGATGCCCCACCTCTCATTCATGGAAAAAAGAGTTGCCTCCTTTGCCCTTGATGTGGCAGCGCAATAAAGGGCTATCAGAAAATCTGCATTCTACTAAACCCACAATTATTTGTGAGACAAGAGCACACATTGGTTTCCAACCACCCAAATAGGTTTAGTGCTCTGAGGATGAGTTCCTTATTAAATTACGCCCCATGACATGGAGGCCGAAACGTGTCGGCGATATATATTGAGAGTAAAGGAATGGTACAATACCATAGAACATTCCAGCATTGCCTAAGAAAAGGATTATCAAGCATCTGGACTTCGTCTTCTTGGGAGTTATTTCAGTGTGAGCACCCCTCACAGGGACTTACTAAAAAAACAGGACTACAGAACTTTCTACGCAAACTAGCTGGATACCGTAATACTTCATTTTGTGTGATTAATTATTTTGACTATTCCTTGTATTTTTGTGGATATATATTTTGTATGATTTATTGAGCTGACTTTGTCACATTTTTGGATACATATTCATGTGTATCCATGTAAATATTATAAATTGTTCAGCTGTAGTGCTCATAACAAATCAAACACTGAAGTAATTTGCAAATGCATTTTATCCAAAGTATGCGCAATTGATGGCAAATTGGCATCCCCTTCTTGAGTCATAAAGCAGCACAAACACAGTAGAATTACAGTAGTAGATTTAGAGCCCTGCAAGAAATACTGAAAACACCTTCACGATTCTAGCACCAGCTCCAACTAGCGACCGCCTGCTCCCCACACACTGGAATCAAATCTAGTCAAAATATACAGTAGCCTCAGAGAGACAAACATATTCCACTTATCTTTCATTTACCAAACATAACACATATGCAACACATCCTTCCCCCTAAAATAATGACCAAAACATAAAAATACTTATTAGCAATGATAATGCTGTGCTATACATTGCAATAGTTATGAGAAAAAACAGGAAACCAATAAATATTATACAGAAGCATACCTAACATTTTCTTTGCATATTTGCTATATGTACAAAATCATTTAATTTTTTTCAGGTTGATAATAGACCTACTAAACCTACCCTTCTTGCCCTGTAAAGTCAGGTACTATTGTAAAGTTCTGACAAATTCCAGTACCGTTATGTGAACCATTAACATTATGTTCTGGAAGAGTATCAACTTCCAACCAATCACACTTCTGTTCACATTTCCCTAAAATATTATTTCTACATTTCAACAATTTTGACGTGCCAGATTTTGACATTACTTAAGAAAAACTAAATTACTTTTCAATTCCTTGACAGATAAAGATTCAGAATCCCTACATACGCCTTTGGAAATATTGCCACTTTTCTTCACTTTGACCCAGTCGCCAGCTGTCTGAAATAATCTTATGCCAAAATACAAAACAGAGCTTCTTTTTCTGTAACAGAAAATGATTCTTCTGCTGGAGTTAAAAAACATGAGGCAAAAGCTATGACAATTTCTTTGCCTAACATGTGGATATGAGTCAAAATTGCTCCCAGTCCTCTGTTGTTTGCATCCATTGTAATAAAACCTTTACAGTTGGGATCAAAACCTTGAAGAAAAGGAGCAGAACATATTTTTTCTCTGAACAGCATAAATGCCTGATCTCACTAAATATCCAAAACCAATTCACAATTTTTTTAAACAATTTCCCAATGGGATATGACAGCTTAGCAAAATTTGCTACACACTTGTCTAGTGGCTGAGGAGCATTACACAAAGCTTCTACCAGTTCTTCATTTGATTGTATTCCTTTTACATCAACTACATGACTCAAGTAGGTTACTTTATCTCATGCAAATTTACATTTCTATATTCAGCTGTAAGACCTTTTTGTTGCAGGATGTTTAAGGACTCCAAGTTTGACATCTTGTTCTTTTTTTGTTTACCCCACTATCAGGATATCATCCTAAAAACAAAAACTTGTATTCCTTTAAAAGGTTGATACATAAGCCTCTGGAACATAGCAGCACTAGAGCCAACCCTAAAGGTACCCTCTCAAACTGGAAACATCTCGCAGGTGTAATAAAAGTGTTCAAATTCCTACTTTCTGCGTGTAACGACACTTGATGATATGCTGCAATTGAATAGATGGTAGAAAACCTTTATACACCCTTCTTGACAACCAAACATTTTTGTATCCTACGTAGAGGAAATCTGTCAATTTACATATTTTTATTAAGGTCAAAGAGGTCCACACAAAGTCTTACCTTCCCATTAGAACTGTGTGCCACAACCAATGGAGTCACCCTTTCTGAAGTTTCTACTGGCTCAACCACATCTGCTTCTTGTAATGTTTCCAACTGTAGCACTACTTCATCAATAATGGATATGGGAATTTGCCTAATTTTGTGACCATAAGATAAAGCATTAGTCTTTATGGCAATTTTATGTTTAAATCTCTTTATCTCCCCAATGCTACCTGAAAATATAAACGGAGTATCTTTGCTACTACATCTTCTTGTTGTTCAACTACCATTACTGGCTCTGGACTGTTGGAGTCCAATTTAATTCCCAACTTATCATTCATCCATCCACCACAGGACAGAAGGACCTTTCTGTGTGGGGCATAGTTTGCAAAACGTTTGCCTATTCTTAAATTGGAATGGCAGCTTGTGAAATCACAGTACATTTATTGGATCCCTATTGAAACAGTCTGGCATGATGTCTAACCTCTAAATTTTCACCCAAAACTTGAACAAATTATTTTCCTCTCACATCCTTATTAACAAGGGTGCATGGTGACCCTAAATAGACTAAAATACTGATCTAAAACTTCACCTACAGTTAAATCACAAACCAGTTTTTTTTTCCAATTTGATCCATTAACATTCAAAATCTCCACACTTAAAAGACAATTATCATCACCTCTCTCAACTGACAAACATTCATCTTCGTCAGACATAAATTAAAAAGAATTGTTGCTCTTCTTATGATATACCTTTGTAAAAGGTCCCATAAAACCACACTCAGAACATTTCTGTATTTTAGCTAGACAGGACTTGTCATATGCAAGGTGATAAGGACTGCCACACCTGTAGCATTTATTACATACAAAAGTGTCTTGGTAGTTGAGCCAGTTTTTTTATCATGAATTTGTTTTCCTTACGATCTCCTTCAGAAGTAGGTTTGTTCCAAGTTCTGTACTTCCCTTGTTTAACTTTGCTTACCCCACATGCTTGTGTTCCTTTAAATGTTCCTTGTTTTTTGCCTCTGCAAGAACTCCCATAGTGCATCTGCTAGATAATTCAGTTTTTTTTTTTACACTGGCGATAACTTCTTTCAGCTATAAATCGCCATTGACCCATAGTCTATCTTGAATATTTGGGTTGTTAGTATACATTATGATTTGGTCTCTAATTAACTCGTTGTGCAAATTGCCAAATCGACAGCACAAAGCTAAATTATTCAAAGCAGAAATGTAACCTTCAATTTTTTCATGAGGTTCTTATTTACGATTAATACATTTAAACCTCTCTATTGCAACACAGACTGTCGGAAGAAGATCTATATTATGGTCTTCTATAACATGAGTGTACACATCACCAACATCAACTTGTCTTAGTGTTTTTGTCTATACTGTCATACATTTTTAAACAACCATGCCCCAGACAACGGGGTTCATTTTATTTAGCGTTCTGAAACCACCATGTACCAAACAATGGGGGTACATTTTATTTGCATTCTGGTGATAAATCTTCGTCTTCAAAAGTGGAAATATAATTATTGAAATATTCCCTTCATTCTTCATGTTTCATACTATGTTCACCACCTGCTGTGAGAAATGGTCATTCAGCAGAAAAGTTTAAAGGATTCACAGTGCTCATTGTAATAAAAAGAAAATTCTCCTCGAAGATTTTCCATAGTATATATTTCGTGCGACCGTTAAAATAATGACTAAAAATATATAATTGTCATTCATGAATTTATCTGTTAAAATGCAGAATGGCGCTAAAATAGAAGCAATGCCAAAATACTACTAACTTAATATCCTGCGTGCATATCACAGTTGTACAACAATCGTAAAATAGAGGCACACACAAAATGTAAATGGTTAAATAATATGGAAGCGTATTACCAAAATGTAAATGGTTAAATAATATGCATGTGTATTGCAGCTGACAACAATGAACGATAAAATTAGTTGAATCCAATAATAAAGCTTGCTGTGCATGCGTATTGCAGTAAAATGGCAATACGCAATACAGAAAAGATTGCCAGACTTAAATATGGCGGCATGCACGCCACACAATGTCTCACATGATGTGTAAACATGGAGCGTGGGGATGCATGAGTACCGGATGTGGAGTAATGGGCCCTAGCCCGACATGCTAGTGGAATGATGACACAGGCACGGATAGTCTGGGTGTGGAACTGACCCAGGCCACGTGCGTCTGGCCCCTTCTTTTCTCAGGGTCACCTGACTGGTGACACTTGTGATGGATGTGTGTGGGGTGGGTGGTAAGGCAGCCTCCAGGGACAGACTGCATCATTACGTGTCCAGCAAGACACTACACTGCAGTTACGCGAGCACATAAATGCAGTGGAATGCAAAGTGGATCTTGAAGATTCTTAACCGTTACTGAAGGTCCACTAACTGTCTTCAACAGGTAAAACATAGACAGAATTTCATTACATAAATGACAGTGAAAGAACGCTCACCAGACTATAAAATATCCATATAAGTAGAGTAAAAAAATCGCCAACACCTGGTCAAAGGGAAATCGGCAGAGAGTAATTGCAATACATTTCAGAGGGCTGTAGTAGATAGGTGTAGAGATGGTAGTGGGGCTGTATTGGAACTGGCCCTTTTTCAAGGTTATCCCAAAACTTTTTGCCTTCCTCCTGTATTTTTTCTGACCTGTTTTTGTTGGTTTTATGACTCTGGGCACTTTAGCACTGCTGATCAGAGCTAAAGTGCATGTGCTCTCTCTTGTAAACTTGGTAAGATTGGTCTACACCTGTTTAGCATATTTAATTTACATGCAAGTCCCTTGTAAAGTGGTATCCCATATACTCAGGGCCTGTCAATTAAATGCTACTAGTGGACCAGTAGTGCTGCTTGCGCAACCCAAAGAAGTAGCCTTTCTAACCTGTCTCAGGCCTCTGCTGGTGCAGGGCCTGCATGCGCAGTTTACTGCCATAGTGATGTGGCACTTAAAGCGTTTGCCATGTCTAAAACTCCCTTTTACTACATATAGGTCACCCCTAAGGTAGGCCCTAGGTAGCCCTTTGGGCAGGGTGCTGTGTAGGTAAAAGGTAGTACATGTGCCTTTGTTGTGTGGTGTGTCGTGGTAGGGACAAACAGCCTATTTGGTTTCTTACTGCTTTGAGGCTGCCCTCTCATAGATTCATATTTGGAATTCCCTGCTGTGTGCTTCAGTGGTAATTTCTGATATGAAAGGGGTAGTGGGCCATGTTTGGTATGTTTGGAATAGTAGTAAGATATCCTACTTATTGATGAAAGCAGATTTGTTATTACTATTTTAGAAATGCCACTTTCAGCCACTTTCAGCTAAAAATGTCTAAACTGCTGATGTCTAGCTGCGAAGCAGCTTTTTTTAATTTGAATAGCACTAGTGTTAAATCTATTGTAGGGCTTCTTATCTACAGACCCCCTGGTCCGCCAAGAGCCTTTATTGAAGAACTCTTGGAAATGTTGCCCCCCTACGCTATCCGCGACCCCAATTTCATCCTCTTGGATGATCTGAATCTTCACTTCGAAGATAAAGGAAGTAAAGAATCTGCGGTGTTGACCCAAGGACTATGGGCGATGGGTCTTAACCAATTGGTCCATACTCCTACGCATAGTAGGGGTCATACGCTGGATAATATCTTTACTAATAGTACGGAGGTTGATGCGCTGCTTCCGGTCCCTGTAGTTTGGTCCGACCATTATATTCTCCCTTTCAGGATTTTGAATCCTAGAAAGGTCCTCTACAAGCAGGGAAAGCAGTCTGAGCCCATAATGATTCGGAAATGGGGTGCGTTAACCCAGGACATCTTTGAGGAGAAACTGGCCTCAAGTACCCCTGATTTAGGGGCCGAAACTGAGATAGCAGAGAATCTAGTCTCCCTATGGATCAAGGAGGCAGTGGACTCCTTGATACCCCTGAAACCATGCAAAAGCACTCTTACGACTGCATCTGCGAAATGGTTCTCAGAAGAATCTGCGCAGTTGAAAACGGGATGCAAACGCCTTGAACGCCAGTGGAGGAAGAACTACCTGGAGGAAAATAGGCAGAATTACCTGGCGGCCTTGAAGTTTTATCACGTATCACTCCAAATGAGCAAGCACGAGTGACTGAACAAAAAGTAGTACATTGTTTCCACGAGTCTGAGGAATCAGGGTTGTCGTGTTCTGAGGTTGCCAAAAACTAATCTCTCTGATAAAAAGGAGATTCTAGTGGCACCGTGAGCTAGCTAATGCAAAACAGGCTAACATATGCGGTAGGGGTGCTCAGAGTCAGTCTGCCACCAGGCCCACAGTGTATGTTATCCAAAAGCGCAGGTCCTGCAGGGGTACTATAGGAACTACACTACCTGGCGCCACCAACGTTGGTTTGGTACTTTTTTAACAGTAGAATCTGAGTAGTTCAGTCGTGCTTATTCTCAGAGACCCCTACTCACAAAAACCAGAGACGTCTGGAGTGGGTGGGCACAAACTCCGCCACAGCTGAGTAGGCGAGATATCCTATTTATTGGCTGTTGGTTAATCAAGATTGAGGGACATTTAGTTCCCCAAATTGTGCAAAACACCTTATCTTAATTTCCTTGGACAGTTATTCCGTGTTCTTAACACAATGACTACGAACAACGGAGAATTAGACCCGCTGGCACAAATAGGACAGTCAGATGAGGAAGATGCCAAAGCAATACATATTGCACCCAATGTAAGACACACACTCGCAGTTAAACTCCTCAGAAATGGTGTACCAGCCAGAGGAGGTGTAGTAATATTCGTGATAGAGGCACACGAAGATTTCCAAACAGAGGTGTTCTATTCATGGGTTACATTCCCAGCAGCAAATGCTATAACAAAAACTTTTCATTATTTTACACATGAAGAAGTCCCAGCGGTCTACACTCCGTTTGAGGAGATTGAAATTCCGCTTACCTACTAGGAACATCATTTCTGGTTTAATGGCGCCCTACCCCACTCAAGAAGAAGAGCAAGACTTGGTCCATTAGGAAGACCAGGAGCAACATGGCCGATATTAGCGACCTATGCACCACATCCTGACATTGACACAATGCCAAATGATTAATTGCTTTTCCAACACAAAGAGTTGATAAAACTTTACAGAAACATGACACAATTCGTCATGAGGACACTTGCGGTCCAACCAACAGTAATTACACCAAATACAGCTCCTAAACAGAGCACAGCTACTAAAATTACTCCACAAACATTACTCGCGGTAATGGGTAAAATGCCCACAAAACGTGAACAAATTCCTTTCTGGGTAGCTCAGAAAATACCCCAGTTAGAAGCAGTATTCCCAAATACCACACCATTTGAAAAACACAGAATGTTAACAATCTCCTTGCCCATGGGGATTACACCACAGTTAGAGGATTGTACCTCTTGGGGTACAGTCTTTGCTGCCATATATACCAGAACTCATGGTATTCCTTCATTAGCAGTGATACCAGATGTATTAAGACAAATACAAAATGAGTATGGAGCAGAGCCTGCTCTGAACTTGGGGATGAAGTTATTAAATAACTACGACCAGGTATCAGCCATAATACTAGCTAACATTAAAGGGGAAGCAGCATCAGTGGCAATCCGCCAACGCCTACGGGAGTTCTCTCCATTAGAACAGGAGAATGAACTACCCAAAATAATTGAAACTGCGTATGCAGAGTTAGGCAGGGATAGTTTGGGGGGAAAAGCTGTAGAACCTCAACTAATGGGCAGTCCCGAAAAGGACACTTCTAAGCAGACACCTACTTCTTCTAAAAAGAAGTGGGATAATAAAAAACAACAAAAGTTTAAAGACAACAGATCTCAGTCCCGAGGTAGGTCTTCTCCACAGGAGCCCTCTGAAAAGAGGTACTACCTTAGGAATAGGGATAATAGTAGGAAACCTGACAGGGATCAGGATACTGATACACGTTCCTCTTGTTCCTTTCTGGGCTCGAAGAAAAACTCCGAGAGAGAAGGACGGTCAGAACACAGAGAGGAGCGCACACAGTCCAGAGACAAACAGCGCGCCCCAGACTTTACTTCCAAAAAAGAAGATAAGCCAAAATCAAAACCTCAATTTTAGAAAAAGAAAGTTGCTGGTCTGAAAATCAGACATGCCCAGAATTCTGAGGACGCAACTTCTGAACAGGGAATGGGCTCTGACAATACTAGACAGTGCGGTAGAAGTAACGATAGCTCGCCAGAACCTGAAGGAATTTCTGGTGACAGCGGACTTGAATGATTACATCACGGTGGAAACACCAGACAAAAGGGTGAGCATCCCACATAAGTTACATGAAATAACACTCCGGATGGAGGGGGACAAGCCCAGGAAAGTAAAAGGTCTCTTTTGGAAGAACTTATCATCTGGGTATGACATCCTGTTAACAGAACAAGATTGGCCGCCAGCATTCGTAATGGAGTGCCCCAGGGGAGAAAGTATAATTTTTCCTGCATTTTCCGACCATGTTTCTGTTCACCTTAAACATACATATGCACGGGAGTGGGCAGTAGCCCAAGCTCCAGCATTGTACAAGAATCACGCTGGTTGGGATGAGGATTCAACCTACCACGTGATCCCGTTAAAAGTTTCACCTAATGCTCAGAGGCAATACCCAATAAAGCAAGAAGCTAAAAAACAGGTCAGGGAGATCTTAGATCAACTTGAATACCAGGGGGTCTTTGAAAAATGTACCTCTCCAATGAACAATCCTTTGTTTCCCGTCTCTAAACCCGACAATACATATCGTCTAGTTTTAGATTACAGACATTTAAACTCATGCACAGAGACATTTGCTGTCCAAAATGCACATAGTGCCGCATTAATGAATAACATTGTGCGGAAAAAATACAAAACAACACTTGATATCTCAAATGGATTTTTTTGCCAAAATCTGACCGCATCCTCAGCGTTAGGGTCACAGCGACAATTTTGTCGACTCCCCCAAGGGTATAAGAATAGCCCCGGGGTATTTTCAGGAAGGGTAACAGAGTTACTTCAAAAATTTGATGAAGAAGCGTTGTCCTATGTGGATGATATTTATCTAACGGACGACGACTTAGAGAGGCACTTGACCAGGGTAAGCACCATTATTATGGGATTTGCCACGGAGGGCTACAAATTTTACTTTAAAAAATCAAAAATAGCCCTCCTCAATGTCCTATTTTTGGGATATGAGCTGTCAAGTGAAGTGAAAAGTCTAGCAGCAAACTTTTTAGAAAAATGTGCGCTGCTCCAGCCTCCAAAATCATTAAAAAATTTACAATCAATATTGGATTCCTAAATTTCGGCAGAACATACATTTTAGATTACGCACAAAGGGTAAAACCTTTCTATGACATAATAAAACCTGACTTTTCAGCCAGAAATTGGACACAAGAACATACTAATATTCTTCGTTCACTCCAGGAAGACATGATAGCTTCCAAACACTTGCAAACACGCGTAAACGTACGCCACTTGGTGATCCGTATAATTGCGGGTCAATGCGGGTACACTTACTTAACCGTCTGAAAAGTTTCAGCGCTCCGTCCATCATCTCCTTGTGTTTGCTTTGTTTGCCCTAAGTTGGCAGGGTATGCCCAGACATGGGTCCTTTGCTCACTTTGCCACTGGATTCAAGCTCGCCTGGCTGATGAAGGGTGTTACCCAGAAACCGGTCCCAGGATGCTTGTTTCTGGTTCAGGGAAGACCTGGCTTGGCAGTTCAGGCTGGACTGTTCCCTTGAGGCACAGGGTCAAACCTTATTTACATATAGCTGGGTCTGAACTGAGGTGGCGAAGTGAGCTAAAGAATGATGATGGATTCAACGCAGATCTGTGACTGGGGGTGAGTGTCTGAAAAGTTTCAGCGCTCCGTCCATCATCTCCTTGTGTTTGCTTTGTTCGCCCTAAGTTGGCAGGGTATGCCCAGACGTGGGTCCCTTGCTCACTTTGCCACTGGATTCAAGCTAGCCTGGCTGATGAAGGGTGTTACCCAGAAACCGGTCCCAGGATGCTTGTTTCCAGTTCAGGGAAGACCTGGCTTGGCAGTTCAGGCTGGACTGTTCCCATGAGGCACAGAGTCAAACCTGATTTGCATATAGCTGGGTCTGAACTGAGGTGGCGAAGTGAGCTAAAGAATGATGATGGATTCAACCCAGATCTGTGACTGGGGTGAGTGTCTGAAAAGTTTCAGCGCTCCGTCCATCATCTCCTTGTGTTTGCTTTGTTACCCCTAAGTTGGCAGGGTATGCCCAGACGTGGGTCACTTGCTCACTTTGCCACTGGATTCAAGCTAGCCTGGCTGATGAAGGGTCTTACCCAGAAACCGGTCCCAGGATGCTTGTTTCCGGTTCAGGGAAGACCTGGCTTGGCAGTTCGGGCTGGACTGTTCCCATGAGGCACAGGGTCAAACCTGATTTGCATATAGCTGGATCTGAACTGAGGTGGCGAAGTGAGCTAAAGAATGATGATGGATTCAACCCAGATCTGTGACTGGGGGTGAGTGTCTGAAAAGTTTCAGCGCTCCGTCCATCATCTCCTTGTGTTTGCTTTGTTCACACTTACTTAACCTTCAATGAAGGAGAAACAGTACCAATCGCATACAAATCACACCTGTACACAAATGCAGAAATGCGTTTCACTTCAACAGAAAAAATCCTGACAGCTGTTCAGACCGCTGTAGCAAGAGAAAGAGCACTAGCAGAGGGGAAAAGCATTATTGTCGTAACCCCGGTACCTGCTTTAGAAGCTGTTACAAAGGCTAGCATTCCAAATGCGAAAGCCTTACATCCAAGATGGATACAATGGGCTAATTCTCTTACTGCAATGGACGTTGAATACAGATTTGATCCAAGTTTAAAAACACAGGCATACCTGCAATATGAACACGAATATCCTCTACCAAATGAAATCTTGGCTCTTGATCAGTATGAATATATTATTTATACTGACGGATCTGCGCAACCAGCCATAGGAAGTAAGCAGCAATACAGCGCAGCATGTGCTATCGTTAAAGGTCGCATGCAGGATGGAAAGTTCTATCCGAGTTGCACAAAAACGCAATCGCTAGGAGACTGCATGGCACAGTTGGCAGAGTTAAAAGCACTGATACTGGCACTTGTAAATACGGATCACGAATTCCCCTCACTAATCGTGTGTGATTCGTTTTACTGTGTTCAGTCATATAATGAATACCTATACCATTGGGAGCAAAACGGGTTTAAAGATGCGAAAGGTGGCACAATTAAGCATAAAATGCTATGGGAACAGGTAGCAGAGTTGAAAAACGAGCTACCAAGGACTCACTTGATCCATACACTGAGTCATCAATGTGATGGCGTTCACGTTGAAGGGAATCCATTGGCTGATGAAGCCGCAAAGGGGGCTGTTCGCACAGCTTCCGTAGCTGCACTCACTCGTTCCAAAACGAGAATAGACGGTGAGATTATGGTAGCTGTCATTGCTTCACGCAAAGGCAGCACAGCAGTACCTAAAAAATTTCCACTCAAATACTCCTACAAGTTAGATGCAAGTAACATTCCATATGCTCAGATTCCTGGAGTGGGGGATAGAGTAATACCAAATATGGATCGTAGGTTAGGTTTAATTGTGGCAGCACACGAAGGGATCAGTTCTGTACATGCGGGACTTAGGGAGACTGTTTCTTTGTTGAAACAACGCTACTGGTGGCCTGCGATGAGAAGGCAGATTAGAGACTTATGTCTGGAACTGTGACATCTGCAAGCAGATGAAAGGATCCACCACAACACGTCCAGTACAGATACCATTATTAGACAGCATTAGGTTGTCCGTTCGTGTGCGTCCAGCTCAAGTTTCCTGAAGGTCTGGCCTCAGCACTCGGCTGACGCTCGAACTGTTATAAAAGATTTGCGAGTCTTTATCAGCACATACGCAGTTAGCACGTTACATTCTGACCGCGGCCCTGCGTTTAGCTCTCGGGCTTACAAAGAGGCCATGGAAGGAATGTGCGTAGCATTGCAGTACTCCTCTCCGTACCATCCCGAGGGAAATTCGGTTGTGGAGAGGAAAAACCGACACTTAAAGCAATCTTTAACAGCTAGGATATTAGGCAAGGGCGGTAGTTGGGTCAAACACCTTTATGGGGTACAGCGGGCATTAAACAACCAGCCAAAAACTCTCTAGGCGGTGTCACTCCATATGAAGTCCTCTTTGGGACATGAATGTGGGTACCTGATCTTGATTGTGAAGGCGCAGTGGCGGATGAAAAACCATTTGATATCCATGATCGTTTGGCTGTTTTACAGGATCTAAATGAATCCAGGGCAAAACAAAGCAATGTCCGACTAAAGCAGACCGCCACTGGGGAAGTCAAGGCAGACACGCCAAGACCTGTCTGGATCCCAAAAGTCGGGGATCTGGTCAATGAGAAAATTGCAGACAAAAAGGAGTTTGGACCTTCATACAGAACACCTGTACCAGTCCTTGCAGTACAAGGAACAAGAAATGTACTTTTGCTGCCTCTTGCCAGGAAAAAGGAGAAAAGATTTGTCTCAATCGACTTAATCAAACCACACTATGTGGCCAATAATAAGCAGTAGGCCTCGTGGTCTCCACAGTGGCAGACGCCCTCCTCTAGCTACAATCAAAGAAGTTCAAACAGAAAGACTCATCATGTTTGAAGAGCCACCTGTAAGGAATGAAGGATTAAGCAACAATGCTATGGAACTTGTTCCACTTGAACCAGACATTCCGATTCAAAATGAACATCAGATTAATTCACAAGTTGCAATTAGACCTAACACAGAAGTCTACGTCAACATGCCTTGTCAAGGGCAAAATAACATTTCAACTAATCCCGATGCAATTCCTACAATTGATCGAACTGCTTCTGGCTATTTCATGAACTTTGATACGTTTTCTCTGGATCCAAGCGAGCTGGAAACAACGCCAGCCAAAAAACCATTCAAGCAGCAAATAAATAACTTTCTTTACTTTCTAAAAAAGACATACCTGGTACCGCCTTGGATTGAACTCTGGGTAATTTCTGGGATATTGTTTTTTCTTTTCTGGCTTGGCTTAGTACTAACTTTTAGTATGCTTATTAATGGACGCTATCTTCATCAAAGCTCCACAGCCCAAAAGGTCAACATACTACTGAAGCCACATCCATCATTACATCGTGTGCAAAGAGACTTGTCATCAGTGAACATTACAGCAGTTCCTATACCGGATGGTATAGTATGGGACAAGGTTGATTTTAACATATTCGGTCCGACCGAACTTAAAAAAATTAATCATATTTAAAATTTCATTAAGTGATATCATTACCTCAAGTACATTTTCTGATGATTGGGACTCTGAAACAGTTAATAATATGTTGTCTGATTTAGAGAAAACTGCTGCATTTTCTAATAATGAAATGTTAGAGGGTTCTTCAGATTATGACACATTGTATTGTTACCAACATTATGGTCATCATTTCCTGCACAAATCCATTTCACCTAGGAATGTTTTTGAGTACCATCAGTGGGAACATTGCCAACACCACCAAAAAGTAGTTCACAAACGTTTGCACAGAAATTTTCATACTTTTCAGGGTTTAACTCCACAGATCAAGCCTCATATTACTATAAGGTTGCACCAACATCAGCACTGAAAATTATGTTGACAAACACTAAACAGATTTACTCTGCTTCCTTTTTGGCCCAATTGTCTGAACAGAGTTTCGACCTATGTAAAGACGAAATTGACTTAAAATCAGTTTGGGGTTCAAGGGACTGGCAAGTCCAGGGTACAGAGGCACTATTTAGAGCATGCCTCATTCCACAGCAGATGATCTTTTTAAATGATACTGTGCAACAGACATCCTGTCTTGGACTAGCCAAGAGCAAGGACCTGAACACCCCTAGGTTTCCAACACCGACATATGGGGGTGGCAGAATTCAACTACAAAAGAAGGGGCAACAGTGGATGACATCTTAAAGTACAATAGAACAGACCCAAATTGGAAACAGTGGGTGGTTTGGCCCTTAGACACGAATAGCTGTCATAAGCGATTCCTGAACATCACCGAGGGACTCAGTATCCATAGGCCAAACCCACGTTATGTACAGAGAGAACATCCAGGGGTAGTGATATCCTATAGTGTTGGGAAGTTGTGCCTCGGTTGGCTAGAAACCTCAACACTTGCAGAAGTGAAACAACACTTATCTTTACTCTCACTTGACATGGATCTTAGGGACTTTTTACTAGGACCCAGGAAAACACGTCATAAACGTTTCACATATGCAGGCATATATGCTGCCTATAATGAAAACTGGAAGATTTCCCAACAAGAGGCCGCAGAGAGAATACGGGAAATAGACTGTATAAACTTAGAAAAAGCTTTAGCTGTGGTAGATAATGGGTTAACAACTTTGACCTCCAGGATATATTCATTGGGCAACATTGTATCTTCTGCTATCGACATACTGGAACAGGATTTAGCCATATTACAACACGGCCAATCTCAGTTACGTTCTGTTATGTTATTAAGCTGGACGCAGCAATCTTTGCGTGCAGGCTTTGTGCCTTGGTGTTTTATAAACAGTATGTCTCTGTTTTCTGAATACAATCTAACAGATACACAGATAGAAATGGCACAAAGGGGAGCTAAATATACAATGCTGCGTATTGAAAAACTGGACAGGCTGCCATTCACAGTGGTGGAATCACCATCAACAGAATGGCTAATCCACGGCCATATCACTCTCCCGGTCACGACCTTTCAGTTTCAGTATTGCCTTGAGCAAAGGCAGGCAGGCAGATATGAAATATTGGGTAAAGAATACATTAAGGAATCCTGGGAATTACCATATAGATTTCAGTGCCGGAGTGGGGATCGTGAAGTGTTTCTGAGTGGTACAAACTGCATGTAGTGTAGTTCCTATAGTACCCCTGCAGAACCTGCGCTTTTGGATAACATACACTGTGGGCCTGGTGGCAGACTGACTCTGAGCACCCCCACCGCGTATGTTAGCCTGTTTTGCATTAGCTAGCTCACAGTGCCACTAGAATCTCCTTTTTATCAGAGAGATTAGTTTTTGGCAACCTCGGAACACGACAACCCTGATTCCTCAGACTCGTGGAAACAATGTACTACTTTTCGCTCAGTCACTCGTGCTTGCTCATTTGGTCTCAGAGAGTTACACAGAAGAAACAGTCGAGCGTGTTTACAATAAGAATTTATTGCACAGTTGTTGCTCTAGTATAAAATATATGTGCTGCGACAACTGTTAAACAGTAGCAGAGATATATGATCAGCAGTACAGTGAATAAAAAAGGATAGTACAGTTCTTCCATTTTGCAATAGTCATGAACATATACATGAATATAAAATGCATTTATAAAATAAAGTGCATACTCCTACGATGCCTGTCTAGATGTACCTAAGTGTACCTAGCATGTGAGTAGGTGCGAAAGAAGCCAAGAATCCCACTAGGATTTAGTCAAACCCCATTACCTGAATGATGAGAGTGTGGGACCTTGTGTCAGGACATTATTTTACACAGAGCTTGTAATGGTTCGGTGGCGAATTTGTCGTGCCACATGAAAGGAACTCCAGCTGCCGTGATCACACCAGTTTTCGAGTTACTCTCGAATGGGAGTTACTTGATGCTGAATGATCAAGGTTGATGTGGCATGCTTCCGGGCATCACCTATCTGGTCACCATGAACGCCAGGGTTACTTGCTGTATGCAAGTATTGTTTCCCCAACAAGTACAGTCAGGGAGGTGCCTTTGTGGCCTTCGTTAAAGATATCTTTTATAAAATTTGACACTTTGAGCAGAATGAAAGCCATGCTTTTGCAGCAAACTGTACCCTTAACCTCCGCTCGAGAGACCTTTGATCTTCAAGTTGCAAGGACCTCGACCGAGATACAGGCACTTATTCGTACAAACTGCCCCTTTCAATTCGTAGAAATGGTGGGTCGTATCTTCAACATGTCTGATACGAGTGGTATTGTACACCTATTTAAGACCATAGGGTCAGGTTTTCTAAGCACCTTCCAAACAGTCCTCGGAGTTAACCCAGATTTTATACACTCTGTATTTGGAAGCATCTTTGGAGGTTTACCTCTGATACTGCTTTTAATAACTGGAATCCTGATCGTAATTTTCCTGATACGCAATGGACGGCCAAATCACGAATGAAATGGCGAAAGCTCTTCTGGAACGTAGATACCGGGAGCGCTGGTACAACATCTGGGCACGCCTCGCCTACGAGAACTGAGTACTTCTTGGTTCTTATCGTTTAGACCAGTCTGGATGGACTGCATCTTACCTGTTCTTCGATGCCTGTTTTGCGGTGAAGAATGCGTGTTGGACATTTGTCTGACACACGAGTCGGAGACGCCTGCGGACTTGAACACGAGGCTGGAACCGCTGAGGTCCCACGCTCGGCTGTGTCCCCAGCGTATTCCTATCCTGACTAATGCATTCCTTGAAAACCGGCAGGTGCCTTTTGCTAAAACTGGGGTGAGCATCAGCTCAGCCACCACTAGCGCTGACACCAGTACAGGCGCTACAACTAGCACTACGGGCACCGAGGTATCGACTACAGCACTGGCTGCCGATATGCCAACTATTGGCAGTACTGAATATCATCTGTGCTCCATCAACGTACTGTGTGAAATATTACAATTCCCGTCCCCTACAGCAAGTGACTGTGATGTTGCGTCTCCCAGCCATTGGCTCATCATGTGCTGGGAAAGAATTCGGAGTTTCCTTTTTCATTTCAACTCTGATTAAATTTGGAACATTTCCTACTAAATTGACATTATCGCTAGAGAAAGCATGGCCTTCTAAAACGCTTGTAAGAGTTTAAATTCTATAAATGAACTCAGCTAGACCTTTAGCTTGAGTACAAATTAAAAAACTGACTCTACACATTTTTTCCCCTCTTAGAAATGTTTTTAATATGCTTTTAAAATTTTTTAAATGTTTTTATGTGGCTCACTGACAATTACATGTGCTACCACCTAGGATGAATTAGTAGTTTGCTGTCATTGTTTATTATTGTTGACTATTAAGAGGAGTGGGTGTTATGTTTCATATAGATGCCCTAATATAGGCATGGATTGAGATGCCCTAATATAGGCATAATCTTTCACCTACATTAGTTCCCTATTCTCCACAATAACGGGCGCTGAAGGCTGAACCTTATCTAGACACTGGTTTGGGTACAGAAGGAGGGTTTTTCCCGAACAATGGCCTCCTATACCATCTTCGATGTGCTCATCCAGTATGATGAAATATTCATAAGAGTTCTAGGAAACCAGGCAGGGGCTAGGATCCACCTGCACAAACATTAACGTAACCGGTTCATCCCATACGTCATCTTCATACCCAACAATGGCTAACACAAGGGACAAAGGGACTCTATACTTTTCTCTATAAATACAGCACCTCTTGCTATTAGTAGTTAGAGGGAACCGAGACTTCCAGGCCGACACACTGACCAGAGACGCTGAGGCTCCTGCATGCAGTCGCTCCAGCTGACAGTGGTCTAATCATCCCTTGCGGGGTGTCCAACTCGAGACCAGGGCACTCACACTCTCATTATTCAGGTAATGGGGTTTGACTAAATCCTAGTGGGATTCTTGGCTTCTTTCACACCTACTCACATGCTAGGTACACTTAGGTACATCTAGACAGGCATCGTAGGAGTATGCGCTTTATTTTATAAATGCATTTTATATTCATGTATATGTTCATGACTATTGCAAAATGGTAGAACTGTACTATCCTTTTCTATTCACTGTACTGCTGATCATATATCTCTGCTACTGTTTAACAGTTGTCGCAGCACATATATTTTATACTAGAAGAACAACTGTGCAATAAATTCTTATTGTAAACACGCTCGACTGTTTCTTCTGTGTAACTCTCTGAGACCAAATGAGCAAGCACGAGTGACTGAGCGAAAAGTAGTACATTGTTTCCACGAGTCTGAGGAATCAGGGTTGTCGTGTTCTGAGGTTGCCAAAAACTAATCTCTCTGATAAAAAGGAGATTCTAGTGGCACCGTGAGCTAGCTAATGCAAAACAGGCTAACATACGCAGTGGGGGTGCTCAGAGTCAGTCCGCCACAGGCCCACAACAGTGTATGTTATCCAAAAGCGCAGGTCCTGCAGGGGTACTATAGGAACTACACTACAATAGGAGGGCTGGTGTCCCTGCACTCAGTCAGGAATATAGGATTACCGTATTCCTACTAGTAGGTGCGCAGATCCTCCTGTGGCCTACATAAATGCTACTCTTAAAGCCAGGCTCGCTCTGTGTACGTTATTATATACAAAAGGAGCACAGGGGTTCCTGTGACTTGTTGTCGATGGGACTACGGCAGATGAAGGGTTGCTAATGAGGTATAGTGATTGATGTACCATGATGTGTGGCAACCCATGTGTTTTCTCTTCCTGACCTACCTTCTGCATTTCATTTCTTGATGTGATGATTTAACAGGCATTACTTCAGAATTCGTCAGGTATGTGCAGTGATGGTGTTTTTGTAACCTGTGCAACCTATGAAGTGTTTACTTGATTGCACTACCGATGCAGTTATGACCATTACCTTATGGCAAAGTGATTTATGTTCTAAGGGATGTCATGACAATCGCCTGGTTGGTGAAGTGATTTATGTGATTATGGTCTAAAATGTTTTATGTACAATATAAAGAATATTTTTATATAACCTTGTGTGAAGTCTCTTTTGTGGTGTGCCTAGTGTGTCACTGGTGTGTGCGTGTGTTTTGCAAACGCTTCACATTGCCTCTGGGATAAGCCTGACTGCTCTTCCAAGCTACCAAGCGGGGGAGCAGGGGTTATCTTTGGTGCATAACTGGCTTGCCCTGACTAGAGTGGTGGGTTTTGCCTGGCTTAGGTGCATGCCCAAGCCAACCAGAAACCCCATTTCTAACATTTGCTAGTCACTAATTCTTGAGTCGAAAGACAGCACGAACATAGTAGTATAGTGTAATAACTTTAATTTATTACACTCCCACAACAAACACAGAAAACGCCTGCACCCTTCAAGCACTGAATACAGAAAACACCTGTACCCTTCAAACAATGGCTCCAAATGCTGACCCCCGCTCTGCACATTCTAAATCCGCATCCAGGCAAAGGATAGGGTAGCCACAGAGGGACAAAGGTACATACACACGTTCTTCTACTTACCTTTCACTTGCCAAACATAACCAGTGCTTTAAATGGGGCGATACTCACCGATACTGAGTACCAGCACTTCCGAATTTTTTTGCAGTCAGTACTGGCACTTCTCTGTAGCCAGGGAGAGTACCGGTACCCTGATCCAGGGCACGGCAGGCGCAGGTTAGGTTACTCCAGTGCAGGGCTGATTCCGCTCCGCTTCCGAGGAGCATGTAATTAACCGAGCCATGAAGTAGCCTTTTGCAGAGTTGCTGGTGAAGATTCCAGCAGCTGCCCTTTGAATGTCCCCAAACTGCAGGGGTTTGAGAGGGCTTGTGTCACGCTGTGATTAACAGGACAGGGTCTCTAAACAGACCCTGCACTGTCAATCAGGTGCGCCGCGACCATTCGGGTGAAAGTGCCATCATAGCTTTTATTATGTGTAATGAGTTAATCTGTTTTATTGACATAAATGAATTTCTCGTGTGTTTTGATATGTGCTGCAACTGGTACAGAAGTCATTATGTATGATCATATCTTGCCCTTATCCCCGCCCCTAGCCCCGCCCACTTGCCACACCTCTATTTTAATGAGTACCTGCACTTATTTTTTCCCCATTTAAAGCACTGAACATAACACATATGCAACACCTCTGTTTTCAGTTATGTTTGCCTAATTTTAAATGCATAGTTTGTTCCCAATAGCACACTACACATTTATGTCCGGTTGCTTGCCTGAACAAAGCATACTACATAAATCCTGCAGTGTTTACTGTCTGTGTGTATACATACAGTAACCACATGCTATATACGTTACAATATTTAGAGTTCTCCTCTGCTTACGCTAAGCTAAGCATAGGCACGGTCCAGTGTTTACAAGTCTCTCTGTGTCTCTACCGGTACCAGACACAAATCACAAATGGCTGTGTGCGTCTTGGTGCACTAAGCCCATTATAAAATAGTGCTCATTAATAACCAGGCTTTATCCTTCCTAGTTCTGAAATGCTGTCCTACTTGCCTGTCAATGGGGCTCACCAATGTGTTCCTCTCTTGCCTTGTTATGTTATCTGGCATTGGTAAAGCACAACTCTGCCCCTACTGGGGCATCGAAGCAGGCAAAGTGCCCGGAGCAGCGACTACAGACGGACCTATATGTTTAGTTTGAGAATGACACGTTTTTGGTTTTGTGCTTTCTTTACAGCCCTCTCTTAACGTGGAGAGACGTCCAGCACATCATAGTGAAGACGTCTCGGCCTGTGCACCTTCGAGCGCCGGATTGGAAAACAACCGGGACGGGACGCAAAGGTGAGACTCTGGCCTCTGTGGATTGTATTGTGTTTATTATTCATGTAGGGCACCCATCCTGCCTGTCGACAGCATGCATGTGCTATACAAGGGAAGAAGGTGGCTGTACGTTAGTAGTGCAGCATACAGCAGGGCGACACGCAGCTGAACCAGTTCGAACCCGCTCCACACAGCTGTGGAAGTGGAGGTCTAAGGCAGGGGGCGTAACACAGGCCCCGCAGCCCCCGCGATGCGGGGGGGCCCCCGAGCTGCAGGGGGCCCCTTCAGTCCAGTACCAGGCCCAAGAGCTCCGGAATAAATCCAGAGCGGGGGCCCCTCCGTGTACGTGGCAGGGGGGGCCCCCTCAACTTTTGTTACGCCACTCTAAGGGCCAGGAATATGAAAGGGTTTTACCCATTTTGTGTCTATGAAAAAAAGCTTTAGTACATATGGGTCTTAGGCCGTGCCGTATTTCCAAGTATCCATTTTGAGGTCAAGGGGCAATGAAGGGAAAGTTCAAAGGACAGCGTCTTGGGAATGAAGGGGTCTTCCTTTCGGCCGTATGTATTGCGCTGCAAGAGCAAGCGATTGTTAAGGAAACAACTTTGGGTGTCTGGGTGCTGTTCGTGAGCAGGTCACTGGTATGCTTCATTTCAAAGCTTGTGTTGAACACAAGTGCTTAATTTGAGCCGGTGCTTTCCGGTGCTCAGCACCGGCACTTAATTGTCAACACCGCTACTTATGACAGTCTGCACCATGGTGGCACTGACTGTCTAATTCAGAGATGAGCATACCAACAGATGTTTATTAATTCAAGGTACATTAAAAATAACTATTACCAGCTCTCAAGCTATACTTATAGCATTGAGGGCCTGGACTAGTCTGAAAAGTCACACTTTTAGCAGTCTGATGGTCAGCGCTGGCTGGAGCAATGTGTGGCGCAAGCTGCAATGGCCTCTTTGTCAGGGCCCGGCACCTTTTTTTTTTTACAAATTAAGCACTTCATCACATGTCCTTTATAATATCTATGTTTAAGAATGAGCACTTGAGACTGGCCAAGAATGCTTCACATTTTGATGGCACAAAAGTATGCCAATGAGCTGCAATGATAAAGCAAGAGTTGCCCATTCAAACAGTGAGCTGCATCAGTAGAAGATATAGCGCCCATAAATAGTTAGATTTTGTAGTGCATAGTTGGAGCTTTTCCACTAAATGGAATTCAAGACTAAGCAAGACGACTAGGGGCCTACTCCAACGGACTGCAGGTTTCCGCCTCCCCGGAGGCAACCAGACCTCTCTCCAAACCCTTTCCGTAGTAGCCTGTTCGGGGGAGGTGAAAATGTATACACATCGGGGCAGGCCCCAAACTCTTGGTCTCGCAAGGACCAGCGGGTTATAACACAGTAACCCCTTGATTTACATGTGGGAAGCCAGGTTGCACACTTCTCAAAATATATTTATATATATTATTGTGACCTGCTAGGCCTCAAGAAGCTGTTGAGAGCCGTAAGGGGCATATGGAACTGTCTGTAGCAGACTCTGGCTTACCCTGTTGCCTGGGGTCTTGCATGTGATCTTTGGTGGTTCTCTTTGTATGATATGGCTCGAGGAGCCTGGTTTGAGACTGCAGAAGGCCTCCATCACCAATCTACTGAGTTGGCCATTTGCAATACTGGAACTACCCTGTGGTGGCCAGATGGAGGCAAGTGCTCGCAGACCCACCCTTATTAGCCTATGTGCAGCTTACAGCATGGCTCAAGAGGTGCCGTAGACCATGTCTCATCTTCTGCAGTGGCAGGGCTGGCTCGCTCCCAAGCAAGAGAGGAGTCAACAATGCATGGTTGCATGGAAAGTGGTGCCAGGAGCAATGGAATTGTCATCGGGCTTTCCTCCTCCACTGAGTCCTGGGGTGACAAGTCCTAGCAGGAACTATGCAGTAGTGACAATGGTGCTGCAGGGTATTAGGCAATCCACAAGCCCCTATACTGTAAGGAGACATACACGTGTATTTTTTTATTGATTGTTTTAAGGACCACATTCTAAGGCAAATACATTTTCATCACCTTGCTGTTGCAGAGAGAGCAAAGAACAGACGTAAACAAAGCAAATGATTCTATAAACCAGGCATTGCCAATGTCAGTAGGCTCGCTCTGTTGACCTCTTGACTTTGTCAATGCTTTTTGCTAATGCTGTGCAGCACCAGCAAAAACTGAAAAAGAAGGCGGTTGGGTTGGCTGCTGCTACCGGCCCTATCATTTTGCAATGGTGCATGTGTGAAGACATTTGCTTTTTTCCCAAAAGAGCCATTTAGAATATGGAGTGGCAAAAAGGCAAATAGCAGCTGCCAGGCCCTCCCAAAAAAATAAGGAAAAAAAATCAAATGACCTCGAAGTGTAGAGGAGGAATGGAGAAGTGGGTGGGGATGCCGATGAAGGGGAGCAAAAGGTGAGGCAGACGAGTTAGAGGTTAGCAGCACATGAGAGAGAGAGCACAACAAAATACATGCACTCTCTTGGAGTGCTTAATGAAAAAGAACAAAGTAGTTCCCAGAATGCAAGCACCGGAAGGATACAAGTCAGCCAATCAAAAGGATGCTAAAGAGGGTATGCTCCAGCAGAGGGGCAAACACTAGAAAAGGAAGGCAAGCCATCGAATAAGAAACAAACAAATACATGACAATAAAGACAACCAGTGGTAAGCAATGGGCGAGATGTAAGCCCTCTATACATTTTTGATATGGTCCATAAGGCTTCTGTGAATATACAGCTAAAAGCTGTCTGGTAGTCAAGACGTAAAGAGCCAAATGCAAAATTCTTTCATGCTCAAATGGGCACAATTATATTAAAAACGTTTGTGAAAAAAGGCTTGCAATTTTAGATGTTTGTGATCAAGAGAAACACTGTTACACATTTGTATACTAGATGGTTCTGTAGCAATGATAAGTCATTTCGCTATGGTTATATACAAGGCTCGCCTTCTATCTGACTCATAATTCTATGTCTTTGGCAGAACACTCTAAGAAGCGGAAGAGTCTCTCTCTTTCGAAGAAGGTAATCCTCAATCTGTTACCTTCTGTTTCAGATTTAGGCTGACCATAATGGCATTTAAATATCTACAGGATATACAGTATCTGCATTTGCTCGCTTGTTACTCTATTACAGAAGGAACAATGACACCCCAATAACTCCATGTGAGGTCGGTCAACAGTATAAACCAACGTAAACGGCCAACAAGAGGATTATTTACAAAAACAAAGAAATACTGTAAATAAATATTTGTGTTTAGAAACCTATAACACACTGAACGAAATTCACAAGTATTAATCAGATCTCTGATATTACAGATTCTTGCAACAAAAACACTAAGGGGCTTATTACGATGGCGGTCGAAAAGCCCTTTGGTCGGAGACTTTACGACCGCCATCATCGGTTTCAATTCCGACCGGCTGATTATGAATCAGCCGGTCGGAATTAAAACCGGCCGGTCATTCCGGCTGGCTTCCGACGGGCTCAAGGAGTCCGTCGGCTAGTCGGAGGCCGGCCTGTAATCCCAAAGAGCGGCCTTTCTGCCCTTGGGATTATGATGCATGGTTTCCAGCCTTTCTGACAGGGAAACCCTATCAGAAAGCGTGTTTGGGGGGCCCAGCAGGGCCCCCTTTGTGTGCGTGGCCTACAGTTGGGGGCTGAAGGGGCACCTAAGGTGCCCCCGTTAATCCCTTAAAGTGCCTGGCACGGGGTGCAGGGATTAACACCACCTCCCATTCCCCTATGGGAGCATGTACTACGGTCGGTTTACGGCCATAACACATGCTCCCATAGGGAAATGGCGGAATGCGACCGAGCAGTGTTCAGTCGCATCCTAATCAAGCTGTCGGGACCGCCGACCCGAGGTCGGTTGGTCCCGTTTATGAAACGGTCCGCCCGACATCATAATCGGCCCCTATATGAAAAAGCAGGCTTACCAGAAATATAATGAAAATCAGTTGGTATGTATTTGAACAAGTGGTTTCAAGGGGTTCCTTTAACAATAAAACAAAATATACACATCTATCCAGCTATTGGTTGCATATAGTTCCATATCCACTGAGACAGAAGTGTGTGTTCCACTCCTAATACAAGGAACATTCCTGGAGAGTGTATCCCTGTGTTGTAGGAAATGTCCCATTGATGATAAATCTATGTGAAAGAAATGGAATGTATGTCGATGTTTCTGTCTTCTGTTGTACAAATGTGTGAGACAATCCTCAGGACTAAAAGTAGTAGATAGTTATTGTAGATAGATAATGTAGAGGACTCCTGAAAAAGGTTCTTCCAATATGAGGAAATGAATAGGTTAACTATTCTGCTACGTATGATGCCAAAGTAGACAGTGGCGGCCAGCACGGCTTGCGGGCGGCGGGGCGGGCACTGGGGCGCGTGTCGTAAAGTAAATAAATAAAAAATAAAAATAAACTCTTACCTTGCCAAAGGGTCCCGTTTCTCTGCTCCTCCTCTCCTACTTCCGACTCCAGGAACAGGAAGCACAGGCCAGGCACCCCTGACCAATCACAATGCTGCATTGTGATTGGTCTGAGCCCCGTGGCACGGCACTCAGCCAGGGGCTGGAGGGGTGGGCATGTTCTCCACGCAGGCTGCAATGCAGCCTGCATGGAAAACATGGAAAGTGTGCATGACTGTTTTGCGCTGCCCGACAGGGACGACCAAACAGTCATTGCGCACTTCGGAGGGTTCTACCACTCATCCCTTGCTCTGCAGCCCTGTCCCACTCCCTCACGCAAAGCTGGCGCAGCAGGAGGACAAAATAAAATGATGATAACATTATTTCATTATAACTTAATTTTTTCCTCTCTTTTACTACTGCAGAGCAGTGGGGCAACGCTCAGAGTCGCCACTGAAATAGAGATAATCTTGAGACCGAAATGTCGACGTACATTCACTACTTTCACATAGATTTATCATCATTGGGACATTTCCTACACTGTTTATTTGCAGTATTTCTTTGGTTTTGTGATTGATCTCCTTGTTGGCCATTTACTTTAGCTTTTTTACTAAGGCATATATCTGCTGTGTGTGGCCTCAGGCCAGCAGAAGACCATGTGCCTGACTAAGCATTACAATGGAAAAATGTAGCGGCACTGCCTAATACTTCATTGGTCAAATTGTTTGCGGCCCATTCTACTCAACAAAAATACTTATTATGTGGGGACTGGTGATTAGTGACTTTCAGTGTATCTTCACCTCTTGAAGTTAGTCGTAGTCAGTTAACGTGGCAGAGTCCTGCGCTGGTCAGTGTCTTCAGACAGTGGGTGTTTGGTAGTGCCACCAACGAGCTCACTGGGTAAGTAGTGTTACCAGTTTTTTTTAAAAATGACTAGTGTTCCCCAAGAAATTATTTCTTTCTTCAGTATTTGTTTCCTATCATCTGTCCCAAAAGCACAAATAAAACCTCGCCCCAATAAAAGCATGCATGTAATGAACAAGGACTAATTAGGTGGGTCTTTATAGTAAATAAGTAGAGTGACACAAGAAAAATAGTCCGGGTAATGGTAAAATATGATGGGTAAAAAAGTAATTATATTATTGATGTCTGGAGTCTCTGAACACTCACAAAGAATTCTCCTACATGTGTAAAAGCGGAACTCTGAGCCTTCTGTCTTTTCAGTTAGCCACCTCTATGGATTCGGTTTGGTTGATGCAGAAAGTATGGTCGTTGAAGCAAAAAAATGGAAGTCTGTCCCGCCGCAGCATGTTTGCATTGGAAGCTCAGATCGGAGACCGAGGTAAGCCTAGTGAATCTGTTTTATGTGTCATTTAGAGAGACTTAATTAATAGGTACATTGTTTTGTGGTTCAGTAAAGCTTTGACAATTGCTTGGTTCTATTGGAGTCCTTCTTGGCTCGGCTGTTGGTGGGATAGGAGGAAATGATAGAAATACCCTGCATGCACAGTGAGTTTTTACTTTGGGATCAAAATATATTATATTAAAATAAACTAAATAAAAAAAAAAACTGTTCAAACTAAGTTATGGATCTTTCTCAAACGACAATATGTCAATAATAAAAACCCAATTGAAATTCCCCTGTAGGTGATATCTCACTTTTAAGAAATATTTCCACAGGAATATTTCAATAGATAAAAACATTGTACATATAAATTTGCCGATAGAATAAAAGGTCATATAAAAATAGGCAATTTTTATTTATAATGCTGGAATAGATTTAATAAATGTATACATACAATAACATTTACTACGGATGGAAAAAACAGTATTGCCAAGGCATCTAAAAAGGTGATACTATTATGCTTTATAAATCTAAGATCCAAATAGTCTGGGTGTGTAGCTACTGCGGCCCATGGAGCTACGCTGCTGCATTTAGACAGCCGATAAGTGGGATAGGGCCTATACAAGGCTGTGCCCAATGGTGTGAAACCTAGTGTAATTTAGTTTGCAGTATGCAGAAATGTTCACTGGAGGGGCGAGGGGGTTGAGAAGGAGAAGACCGAGGTCCCTCTATGACAGTGGTCTTCAAACAGTTTAATGCCGTGACCCCCAGTGAAAATAAAAACTATCTGGTCCCACTCAGAATTTTTCACAACTATTCAGTTAAATTGATAATGTTTAAATATGTCTAAACTTATTTAAACATTGTAGTTAAGTGCTGTTACTGTTTAAAAAATGCAATCAAATATACTATTCTGGTCGGGCAGGCCTTACTAACATGTAAAAGTATCCACAGTGTGATTATTAGAAATGGGAGTGGGGTTTTTGAAGAATATTTGGAGTCCTTTCTCTTTTGACACATACTCCCAGCTAGGATATAAATGACAAAAGATGTTAGTGATGGCCCATTACAGAGCGGCTTAATGCTACTCATTTTTTTCTGCTTAAAACAAAGCTCTGTTATCAGCATTATTCTTCATTTGGTGAGAGCCAGGCGCCCCCCTGGGATCACTTGAGGCTCCCATAGGGGGGCCCACCCCCAGTTTGAAGACCCCCGCTATAGGAGTATAGGTGGATAACTTTAGCCGGTGAGTCTAAACCTCTGAGTTCCTGCGTGCCAGCGGAGCTCCATGGAAGAGGACCAGCGTCAATGCTTGCCTTTTTCACGTGGTGAACCGTACCAGGCACACCAGTATTACGATTAATGGTGACTGAGGGGGAGGGAAGATGATCGGGTGATGCCCTTAAAATTATATAAGGTCAATACAGGGCAGCGCTGTGTAACCATCTTATGTGCGGTAGGATGTTTTTAGGGCTCCTGTGAGGCACTGCAAGATCAGGACAGTAGCCCGATCCTTCGATTTCTTAACGTTTTGTATTTTAGGTTTAGGTTGATTTTGTTGGACTAATGGGACGTTGTCTGTTTGCCATTAGCACTAATTATAAGATTAACTTTCTGCTCTCCTTTTTTTGGTTCATTTATTTTAGGAATAGTACCCATGGCATTATTTATTTCATCATGATCTGACTCAATAACTATAGCTGTCTTATTTTCACTTTTTTACCCTTTCTTTCTAAGTGGCCTAACTCTGAGTTGCTTATATTTTGACGTGTATCCACAGAGGATTGCCAGAACCAACATTTTTGCTTCAGTTAAAATCTTGGGTTTTGGAGAACTAGAGCCAAAAAAGAACACTGAATTCTGTGTTTGAATTTCTTTTTGTGAAAGTTTGTTTAAGGAATTGGGATTTACTAATGACTGCACAATGGAAGTAAGCATATTCATCGAAAGGTCCTGGATAGGCAATTGTTTACTTAATAAATTTACCACTGACATTAAAGTTGTTTGAAGAGAGAGCGTTATTGCAGAAATAGTCTGGTTGCTTACCTATAGTTGAGGAATATTATGCTCCTTGACAGAAGTATGCTCAAGCGCAACTGATTAAAAAGTTAAATCTAATTGAGAATGCTCATGCCCATTCTCATCTTACGCTGCTGAGTGCTGATCCAAAGATGTAACACTGGATTAGAATGGGCTTGTTAACTACTTCCAGGCCCTAGAAGAAAAGTTGGCAAATGACTAGTGTCAAGACATTCCAGGTTAAAAGCCTCCCTTACAGGTGAAGGTTTTACTGAATCTGCAATAACACTTCCAGATACCTTATCAGGTGCAAGGGATATTGATGAAGAATTGCTTTTGCTCATAACAGGATATTAATTAGGCATAGTGTGTTTTTCTCATTTTGACACTTAAGCAATTATGAGTCTCCCCTAAATTTGATCAGATGATGAGTTCCTGGCAATTGCTCAATGACATAGTACTCTGGTTTGTACAGACAGGTTTCTTGATACAGAGTGAGATTAACAAACCTTAACAAATATGAACAGAGTCTCTGGCAATGGTCCCTCTGTTGGCACACTGGCAATACACTGACCTCTCTATATGAACATTTAATGCAGTGTGAGAATGGCAAAAGAGGGACGGGGCAAGCATTAACCAATAATCGAAGGTGGAGGTTTGCAGGACTTAATGAGGTGGCCCTAGTCCCTCAAACAGTAGCTAGAAGGCCAGTTGTTTGACCACCCCCACCCAAAGTGGTTTGTGTAAATAAACAGAAGTCCACATAACCGCTCAAAACCTTATTGCAGCATGAGACAAGCAAAAATGCAATGGGTCTGTGCACCAATCAGTTGTGAGAAGTGGAATTTTAAAGGTGAAAATTTACTTACCACATGTCCTGTATTGTGATAGTTCCCCCCAGTTCCACCAAACTATAGATGAATGGTGTACACTTGTTACGCCCGCCTCCCACAGTGCTTTGAACAAATTGAACTTTTATTTATGCAAGCCAGGATACTTTTTTTGCATCACCAGTAGCCATTTTTCCCATTAATTGCCAGATAAAAAAAACTTCTGTAGTCAATTTTAGTGTTCGTCTTAGCTAGTGCAGCTCACACTGTCCTTGGGATAAGATTGATCAGTCTTCTTAGACGGGATGATGGTACATGTAGTTCCTTGTTTCTGCAGCTATTTGATCATTTATGGAAAGTGAGTGATCCAGAACAATTCGCAGATTTTTCTCTCAGGCTTTTGGAGATACAGTCTGGTTGAGGAGACATAGTGTCGTAGCAAAAATCTAAGTTTTCAGCAACTTTCTCAGTTTTCTTGTATTTTAGTGAATGAACATCACACCATCGAAATGCACCCAGCATTGAATTGTCCGTATCTTATTATCCCTCAAACATATGTATGCCTTAAGACATCATAGCTGATGCTGTTGTGATCACACCACCTTTTGGTTCTTTCTTATGGGGCTCCACTGTTCACAGTAAGTGCCAAATAAATGCATTTATACTCAAGACTGGGGTGCCGCTGTAATTCTTCTCATCTATGGGAAGCAATGGAGGAACCAAAGGTTAAAATGAGATTATAGTTAAGTGAAAATGTCAGTTCCAAAATTCTACTACTTATAACTTGTGCACCCCATGTACTGCTTATGACCTCACATATTACATCAATCATGACATTTTCAATTACATCATTGATGACATCACTAATGATATCTCAAATGAAATAATTATATATTTTAGAACGATGATCATCGTTATCCATAAAGAGGGCAAATCAGTCGCTCAGTGTGCCTCATATAGGTTGATCACTTTGCTGAACATAGAAGTGAAAGTTCTAGCTAAATTGCTTGCCATCTGACTACCGCAGGTCACTGACAAACTCATTGCACCCAACCAGGCAGGCTTTAGGCCGCTCAATTTACCGGTCATAAACTTTGACGGCTGTTTGGGTATCTATCGAAATGACAGGCTGTGCAAAAGCTGGCATTTCTGCTGGTGTTGAGTGCCAGAAAGACCTTTGACTCTGTGGACTGGAGGTATCTGATGGCAGACTTGGACAGGATGGTGTTTAGACTGGAGTTCCTTTCCTGGATCCATCAGGGGCGTAACAAACACCACCGCAGCCCCAGCGGTGCGGGGGGGCCCCCAGTCTTCAGTGGGTGAAGGGGGCCCCCTCAGCTCTTCGGTAGAGAGCTGTGAGAGAGAGGCTTGCTCTAAATAGAGGCTTGCTCTAAATAGAGGCTTGCTCTAAAGAGAGGCTTGCTCTAAAGCTCTTATGGCAACCGCTGCGGGGGAGCGCGTGTGAAACCTTGACTTGCCTCAAGGCCAGCACTCCCCCCTGCAGCCGCGCCGCTCAGCCGGTCCTCCTGCTCCGTCCAATAGTTCGAGCCTGCAGCCCTTACCTTTGCCCTGATTGTGCCCCCGCCATATTCGTCATTTATTCGTTTTCGTAAGTTTGTCTGTGCCATTCCGCCTTGTGTCGTACTGCGCATCTCTTCTGTGCCACGCTCGTTAACTTTTCTCCCCGCTGGTTGTAACCTAATTGTATCCTGTTGTGCCCTCATTCATGATTTTCACTACTGTTGTGCCCTGATTGTTGTTTTTCTTTACTGTTGTGCCCTGATTGTTGTCTTTCCTTCCTGTTGTTCCCATGTTCACTTTCCCGCCGCTGCTGCCCCTGCGGCCCCGCCCCCGATCCAGCCCGCCCCCACCTCTACTCCCGCCCCCCTCCCCTTCTTATGGCGACAGCGCCAAAGGCGTGCCTAAGGCAAGCCCGTCTGCGCCGTCCGTGCCTGGACCGCGCCCAGCGCCAGAACCCCTGGCCCCCGCGACCGCCACACCACCCGTCACCGTTACGATGCCAACACCCTCCTCGCACTCAACGACGGCCGAAACACCACCTGCTTCCAGGCGAACCCAATGCGCACCCACGGACCCTTCACCTGCCGTAACTGCAGCTACACCAGCCCACGCACACCAGCACGACCCGCCCACCACACCACGGCAGACAACAACAACCTCAGCTGCATACTACTCAACACTCGCTCAGTCCACAAGCACGCCGTCGAACTCTGGGACCTACTCGACTCCTCCTTCCCGGACGTCGCCTTCTTGACGGAGACCTGGATAAACGCCTCCTCGGCGCCTGACATAGCCATAGCCATCCCAGACGGCTACAAGATCACCCACAGAGACCGGAACAACAAACCAGGAGGAGGAATCGCCATCATCCACAGGAACACCATCAGAGGCTCAACCAACACCGAAGATCCCTCAGCACAGCCAAACACCTACACTTTCAGATCCACGTCAACCACAACACCACCCTCAGAGGAACCCTCGTCTGCAGACCCCCGGGACCCCGACCACAGTTCAGCGATTCCATCGCCGACCTCATCAGCACGCACGCCCTCGCCTCCACGGACTACATTCTCCTCGGAGACCTGAACTTCCACCTCGAGAACACCAACGACAGCAACTCCGCATCCCTGATAGACAACCTCGCCAACCTCGGACTCAAACAGCTCGCCCCCACACCTACCCACTCCACCGGACACACGCTCGACCCCATCTTCTCCGCCAGCGACCACGTCACCTTCAGCCACACCACCGAACTCCACTGGACCGACCACCACTGCATCCACTTCTCCTTCAAGAAACACACTGCGCACAACCAACCGCAACGGATCCCGCACCGCAGGTGGAAAAAAGTCACCGAAGACCAGCTCATCGCCCGAGACCCTCCACCAGAGCCCGCGGGGACGGACTCAGCAGCCCACAACTTCAGACAATGGATAAACGACTGCGCCAACACCCTCGCCCCGATCAAGAAACCCTCCAACAGGCACACCGACACACGAGAGCCACCTGGTTCAACACCGACCTCCACAACTCCAAGCACACCTGCCGAAGTCTCGAGAAGCAGTGGCGCATTGACCAGACACCAGACAACCACGCAGCCCTCGTAGACGCAAGACGCAAGCACCACCAACTCATCCGTTCCGCCAAAAGAACCTCCTTCAAGGAACGCATCGACAACAACGCACACGACAGCAAAGAGCTCTTCAACATCGTGAAAGAACTCGCCACCCCCAACTCCAGCTCCAACGACGTCCCGCCGTTACAAGAACTCTGCGACTCCCTGGCTTCCTTCTTCCACAAGATCGCAGACATCCACAACAGCTTCGACACCCAGACGCCAACAACAGACGCCGACGCCCCCGACTCAACACCCACCAAACACACCGGCCTCCTACTCTCCTGGAACCACGTCAACGACGAAGACACCATCAAAATCATGAACTCCATCCACTCCGGCTCACCGTCCGACCCCTGCCCCCACCACATTTTCAACAAGGCTAGCTCCATCATCGCACCCCATCTCCGCCAGATCATCAACAGCTCCCTCGAGACCGCCACCTTTCCAGAGAGCTGGAAACACGCCGAGATCAACGCCCTACTCAAGAAACCCAAGGCAGACCCGAAAGACCTCAAGAACTTCCGACCCATCTCCCTGCTCCCGTTCCCGGCGAAAGTCATCGAGAAGACGGTCAACAGACAACTGACCCACTTCCTGGAGGAGAACAACACCTTGGACCACTCCCAGTCTGGCTTCCGCAGCAATCATAGCACCGAAACCGCCCTCATCGCTGCCACTGACGACATCAGGACCCTACTGGACAACAGCGAAACCGCGGCCCTCATCCTCCTGGACCTCTCGGCCGCCTTCGACACCGTCTGCCACCACACCCTGCGCACACTCCTCCGCAACGCAGGGATCCAAGACAAAGCCCTGGACTGGATCACCTCCTTCCTCACCGGCAGAACCCAGAGAGTCCGCCTCCCCCCCTTCCGCTCCAATGCCACCACGATCACCTGCGGTGTGCCCCAAGGCTCTTCCCTCAGCCCAACCCTCTTCAACATCTACATGACACCACTCGCCAACATCGTCCGAGCACACCATCTCAACATCATCTCGTACGCCGACGACACCCAGCTGATCCTCTCCCTCACCAAAGACCCAGCCACCGCCAAATCAAACCTCCACGAGGGAATGAAGGCCTTCGCCGACTGGATGAAGACGAGTCGGCTGAAACTAAACTCAGACAAGACGGAGGTCCTCATCCTCGGCTCCACCCCCTCCGCATGGGACGACTCCTGGTGGCCGACCGCGCTGGGAGCCGCCCCGACACCAACCAACCATGCACGCAACCTGGGTTTCATCCTGGACTCAACACTCTCCATGACCCAGCAAGTGAACGCCGTCTCCTCCTCCTGCTTCAACACCCTCCGCATGCTCCGCAAGATCTACAGATGGATCCCCACTGATACCAGAAAGACGGTCACCCAAGCACTCGTCAGCAGCAGACTGGACTACGGCAACGCCCTCTACGCAGGAACCACGGCCAAACTCCAGAAAAGACTCCAACGCATCCAGAACGCCTCCGCACGCCTCATCCTCGGACTCCCCCGCCACAGCCACATCACCACCCACCTGAGAGACCTGCACTGGCTCCCGGTCAACAAGAGGATCACCTTCAAGCTCCTCACCCACGCTCACAAAGCACTCCACAGCGCCGGACCAGCGTACTTCAACGAACGACTGTCCTTCTATTGACATGACACCTCAGGATACTCACATTCAGCTAAAGAAGTTGGAGAAGTGTGGCTCAATGGTTAGAGCGGCAGACCCTGATGCAGAGATCTGGCCCGGGACCAGGGTTCAATTCCCGCCTCGGCGGGTCTTGGGCTCAATTTCCTCGGACCTGATAATTCTCGCCTCGGTGCCTATTCTAATCATGGGTCCCACTCTGCAACTCTGGGCAATAGCTTGCTTAATCTCCACAACGGCCCCAACAGCGCTGGGATGCCTGGCTTCACCCTGGGGGTGCCCAGGAGTGGACATTTCACAGGGAAAAGCCAGGAAGGGTTCCACAGCGGTATGCGTACAGCGCCTGGACACCCCTTTGGGGGTATGGGTGCGCTTTACAAGTACAAGTTTCATTTCCTTCTACACCCCGAACCGCCAGCTCCGCCGACCTCGCCACCGTCCCACGCATCCGCCGATCGACATCCGGCGGCAGATCATTCTCCCACCTCGCCGCCAAGACATGGAACACCCTCCCTCCCCACCCACCTGAGACGGACCCAGGACCTGTTGACCTTCAGAAGACTCCTCAAGACCTGGCTGTTCGACCAGTAGCTGCTTCCCCCCTCCCCCCAGCGCCTTGAGACCCTCACAGGTGAGTTGTGCGCTTTACAAATGATTGATTGATTGATTGATTGAAAGCAGCTGCAGTCTGCAGCCTGCTCTGAGCTCCTCGCGGGACCCAGGACTGAAGAGAAACAAAGTAACAAGTTACATTGTTTCTCTTCAGTCAGAGCCGGGTCCGGAACAAGGATGGGGGTGGGGGCCCTCAGAGTTACAGGCCTGGGATGTGCATTTAGAGGGATCTCTGTAAGTAGGCGTGTTAACCCAGTGATCTTTCTGCGTGGGGTGGGGGTGGGAGGGATTGGGGGGACCAGGATTATGTTGCAGTGGAAGACTGATTATGCGGAAGGTTTCACTCCGTTCTGCGTCAAGACAGGGCAAGTTATTCTGCACGATGCCGGGCATTCCTCTCTGCCCTCCCTCACCCTGTGGGAGACCACCTGTGCGCTCAGTCCTGTACTCCGCTCCATGGCAGGACAGAGGGGCATGGGCCCTGGAGGACGCACGCTGCCCGCCTGTGAGTACCCACAACAACCCTACTTTGGCTCCGACGCGGTTACAGACAGAAGCTTTGCCCGGGCTGGGGGCGGGGGCCATTTGAGTACGGCCCAGACAGGGGATAAAGGAAGGTGTCCTGTGGGTCTCCTGTGGGTGCAGCTTCCACTAGGGGACAGGGAGGGGAGGGAAGGGGTGCTGTCTGCAGCCTGTGAGTACCCCAATGGCCATGGGACAGTGCTATCGGCAACCTGTGAGTACAGCCACTGGGTCCCGAGGATTGATTTTAGCAGCTGTGACAAACAGCACCGATTACAAGTTCTCCCCCAATAATAGGAAATAACTGTGGATTTTGAAGCTTTCTGCACCAAAATCTGCACATTTGGTTATTCACTGTGTCGTTTCCACCCGCTGCATTTCCGCGCGTCTTATTTGGTGAAACATAATGGAGGCAAAACTCCGAGGGGCAGATTTCTTTTATCTTCAATGTTTGCAAACAGGTGTTTGCGCAGGGATCGCAAAATAACGACGCATTCGTATTCAACGCCTAAATGTTGAAAGTTCGGAAACGACATACAAACCCAGAGTGAAAACGCTTGTTTGTCATGTTTCTGAGGCATTGTCCATGTTTTTTTAGCTTTATTTTTTTAATTAAAAGATCATACAGCCGACTACGGTATACGATTATTGAATATGTATTCCACGTTGAAAAAGGAATATTCAAGATTTACAAGTTCAAAAATAATTAAAAAGTATCAAGTTTTTATAACAAAGTTTTATTATATCTACTTTTAAAAGAACTTTCTCAATGGTACTTCAGTGACCTGCAGTTCATAGCCTGAATCCTTGCGAGGCCCACTTGTCTCTACATCCTTCCGAGGCTGGTAAATTGAGAATCATGACATTGGATAATGCCATCACCTATTATTTACAGCGTTTAGAAACACCCGAAGTGAGGCAGGAACGCTGTACTGTCATGCTGCCTGATAATGCAATTCTGGTCAAATTGGAACTTTTCATTAAACGGCTTTTGTCGGGCTGGATGAAAATACAGGAATAAGCAGTTGATCCTGAAACAAGGGTCACTAGGGGGGGTGAGCGAGGGGTGTCTCAGTAAGGACTCTCCTGCAGGGCTCATGGACCAAAGGGCACATCTCTGTGCCAGGGCCGGTGACTCCCTCTCACTAGTGGACCAAGAGGCCAGGGGGGCGAGGAACAGAAAACGCAAGAGACCTGATGGAAGGGAAGGGGTCAGGCAGAGGCGGGAAACTGAAGAGTGGGGACGGAAGGACTGTGTAGAGAAATAGAAGAAGGACAATTCAGTTTTCAATATATGATTGTAAATAGAACTATAAGCTTATTTCACACCACGTTAAAAACCCACACCTGTAAACGATTTACAAAACAAATAATAAAAGCAGGAACTCTTTTAGAAGTCATTGCCCTGTGGTCAGCAATGAAAGCGTGTAAACAAGTGTTGAAGAGCAGTTTCACTAACAAGACCTCGTGCCACTCGTGAGTCAACCCCCTGTGACGTCTATCTCAGCACGCGCCCGAGGGACTCGTCCAACATGATTGGATGAGCTCACTGTCACCAGATGCTCCTAAGATCCTTGCGCACTTCCACTTTGGCTAACCACCTGCTGGTGACGTCATGGATGCGTGAGTCGGTTTCAGACTTGAGGAGTCTACGGGGTCCAAGTTTGGACAATATTATCAATAAGGTTTTAGTGACCGCTTCTGCAGATACATGGCAGATTTCAGCAACAGAATAGCTCCCACATACAATGTGCTCTATTGGCTTTTCCTTTACTAATGTCTTGGTACTCAAAGCTCTGATTCAGACTTGTCAGAGTGTCCAGTTCTTTTGATTCAACTTGTTCAGCTTGAAAGCAGCACGTGGGCACTTAATTTAAGTGTTATCAGGTGCACAGCCGGAGACAGCTGAGGGTCTCAATGACCATAAAACCAGGAAGGGATTGCAGTCATGTACAAAACACGTAGGTCCTCATTGCCCAGAATGAAAACACACCCACTTATGTGTATCAGTGTGCTTGTTCTTGTTGCTCATCTAAAAGTTATGCACTTATTTCACCTAGAAATGACAGCGCTGTAACAAAAGAGTTTAAAAAACTGAAAATCAATAATACTGGCATTGAGTTGGAACCTTAATAACAGTGCTTAGAAACTGTATGCGTGTACCCCTCTCTCTCATGCTTGTGTTCTTTTTCTATCTTTTCCACTTTCTTGTTTATTAACCCAGGCTCACTATCGTGCCCTGCTTTGCCCTCTGTCTTTCCATATATATTCCTCTATCTCTCTCATACGCTCTCTGTTTAGTCGTCTGACTCACTTTCTCTTTCTCTTTCACTGTTCTCCTCAATATCCATCTAAAAGTCTATTTTTTTCTCTTTGCCTGTCTATTCCATTCTTTGTCCTTCTGTCTGTCTCGCTCAGCTTCTCCCTTATGCTCTTTATTTGCCGCACGTGTTTGCCCTCTCCCTTGCCTCACTGTCTCCTCATTGTATTTTCCTACCTGTGAAGCATAGTAGCCTAGTCTCAAGCCCGGGTAGGCATCCCTTGACTCCGCACAATCAGAATCATGAAGTTCCAAATGGCCAGGCTGTGCTTGTGCATACTCTAGAGAGAGGCAGGGAGTGAATATGTGAATCTATGTGAGATTGATATATAGCAAGTGTGATACCCTCCGCCATTTCCAGCTCTTCAGCTAAGCACAGTAAATGGTGGGATTTCCAACCTCATACATGAGGGAAATGAATAACATCTCCAAAAAAGCAAGATGCTATTGGCTCGAAGGTCAGGAATGTCTGGAGTTTGTCAAACCTGGCATAGCTGACTTGGTGGGGTGTCACATCATTTATTTTTTAAAAGTTTTTATAATTGCAAAGTTTGGCTCTGTTCTCAATATCTATCAGATATACAATCTCCTCTCCATCAGGCCCTTAGGCTGGTATTAATGTATAGTAAGTTTACGAGATAGGCCATGTCACCAGGGGCACCCTATTCAGGGCCATCTATTCCTTTTACAAAGCATTGTAATTTGGAATCTATCTATCTGGCCAGAATAGAGAAATAAGGCTTTACATTTTAAGGATCGTATATTGTATTAATCTTTGCAATCAAGACAACCGAGGAAAGTTTTTCAGAGCATACATTGCCAGGATGAATATATTTATTTCAGAAAACGGCTGACACAAGAAGTTTCTGAAAGTAAACAGTTCTTATCGGCATCCTGTTTGCTTTCTGCTCTTCATTTTGATCTACCTGCCATGGGTCGCAAGGGGAGTGCCATTGGTAGCAAGGTGTCGCAGGTGCGATCCCTGTCGACTTCTAAATGATTGTCCATGGCTGCATCCTTCCTCTTGGTACTTTTTATTGGCTCCTGCCTCTGCTGCAGTGCCTCATTAGGAGCCCCTGCCTCGCAGCTAGCACTGACTACTAGAGAAGAGCACAAGCCACCAACCTCTGGAGGGCCTAGGATGACTAGGTGTCCTGGATTCGCCAGGACAGTCCAGGTTTTTCACCAGCTGTCCCATTAGATTTCAACAATTTTAGCACATGTCCTGGTTTTCAGAGAGGGTCGACTAAAGACATAGGGAGGCACGTTTTTATGTGTTTCATGGGCAGTATGGTGGGTCGCTGGCCTGAGAGCTCTTGACTGGCATGGAGAATGGGGGGCCCCCTCCATGTACTTTGCAGGGGGGCCCCCTCAAGTTTCATTACGCCACTGGGATCCATCTATTGTACACTGAGCCAATGGCCAGAGTAAGAGTCAACAGGACGAACTTGAAGGAGTTAAGTCTGGGGAGAGGGACAAGACAGGGGTGTTTCTCTGGCTGCAGAGCCGCCTGTCTGCTGGATATGGGAGGATGCCCAGATTTGGGGATTGAGGTGGGGTCTTGAGTGGGAGGTCTTCTCCCTTTATGCAGATGTTGTGACGTTATATCTGGTGGACCCACTACACTCCATCCCTAGGGCTCTAAAGATCCTTGATGTTTTTGGGAATTACTCGGGGTCAGAATTGACTGGCATAAGTCTGTTGCGTTTCTGTTGAATCCCAGGGCCCACTGGCTGATTGGCCATATCCCCTGATGTGGTCTCTGGAGGGATTTAAATTCCTGTGAGTTTGTCACTCTAGACCCTAGAGAATTCAACAAACTAAATCTGGAAGAGTATAGACGATATATGGGGCACTGGAGGGAGCTCTCCAGGCCCTTGATGAGCAGGGCTGCCCTACATAAAACTATAGCACTGCCCAAATTCCTTTATATGCTCCAGAACACATTGTATGAAGTCCTGGATGACTGGTGATATTTCGGGGCCTCCTTCCCTTTGAAGAATTACAAAAGGAATACAAATTGACAGACAGTCTGCTTTTTCACTATGCAAAAATTAACCACGGCCTGTAGGCTACGCCAAGTGCCACCACCATGAAGCAAACAAAACCATCATTAAAGTTTGAGTAGTAGCCTCTCCCCTACTCAAACATGCAGTCTCACAAATTTACAAAACAATACTACACAATAGCCAGTCAAACCTTGATACTCTTAGGGATAAATGAGAATGGGATCATTGGAGATTAACAGAAGATGACTGGGGAGAGGAATACTGGTACCATGAGGAGGCTGCTATTAGAGCAGGCTTCAAAGTGGTGCAATTGAAAATTTTGCATTGAGCTTCCTACACCAGAACCAGGCTATTCTGCATGGGGAAGATCGATGACGACGTGTTTTGGGGGATGTGGTCGATGAGGAGCACTGCTACATACTCCGAGGGACTGCGCCAGGCCACACTTGTATTGGCAGCAGGTGGGCTTGTGCACTTCTGAAGTGATGGAGGAGAATCTGGCAGTAGGTTCAAAATTAGCCACGTTGGGAATCTGGATGTACCAAACGTTGCCGAAATATACCCTGTTGTTTTGCAATGTGACACTAATGATTGCCAGGAGCAACGTTGTCCGGCTTTGGGGAAGTTGTATATCTCCTACCCTGAAGCTCTGGGAAACCAGTATGGACTGCTGTATGCATGCTGAGCCCAGGTGTATAAGGCCCTGGGCTGCATGTGGAAATTTGACAAGCTGTGAGGCCCAGGGCAAGCATTCTTGTTAATCTCTAAGGATGTGTGATACATCCCACAGAGTATGATAACTCGGAAGATGCTGTTTTGGTGAAGTGTGATGGTCTGCTTTTTTTATGTTATGTTTATATTACTGTACAAGAGTTGAATGCTCATATGCCATAAAAAAAGAAATTCACCACCCCACACCCCCCAAAAAAGGACAAAGCGATGGTATAGTTAGCTGTTGAAATAACACAATAAAGTAGCACTCCAGGTATTCGTGCGCTCAATAAATTTTATTAACATAACATTCAGAAACCACAAGACACCGAAATTCACCAGTTATAGTTCACTGAGCTAACAGGCGCGGTGCGTCCATTCGGGCGTTGGGGCGTAGCCCCCCCACCCGCAGCTCCCTCGGCGTCTTTGAACTTAAGTAAACTGAATCAGTTTACTTAAGTTCAAAGACGCCGAGGAGAACTGACAATCATGTCAGTAAGCATGACGTCAGACCGCCCACCCCCTTCAGAGTCTGAAGGGGTGGGCGGTCCAGCGTCATGTTGACTGACATGATTGTCAGACGGACCAGGGGCAACAGGCAGCAGCACAAGTGCGCATGAGTGGGGAAGGGCAGCGAATTTTCGCGCCGTGCCCAATCATGCGCACTTGTGTTTGCACTGGCTTGCGCATGCCCATTAGGAGAGCGAGGTTTCAGCAAAGGCTCAAACCTCGGTCTCCTAATGGGCAGGCGGGCGAGTACTAACCGTGCCCTAACCCAATCCTGGCGCTGCTGGCAGCGCCAGGATTGGCTGAGAGGGGCTGTAGGCGCCAACGGACCCGAGGCAGCGCGTACGGCAGACCTGCTGCTCAGGTAGGATTAAGGATTTTTTCTTTTAATTATTTTAAAACTTAACTCCCCCACCCCCGCGCGGCACCCCCCCCCCCCCGAGCCGCGACAAGATTTGTGTATTTAGTTTTCATTAAAGAAGTACGTGTAGTTGAAAAAATATGTACCTGTCAAGCTTTCAACGTCTCGCTGGGGATGCAAGCATTGCTGTTGTGATTTTCAAAACCTGCCTGACAAATTCACGTTTCTGTAGTAAAGACAAATCAAGGGGGTTTTTTTTCTTCTTTTTTTCGGCGGTTTGACATCGTACATAACAATCTAGACCTAAGTGCCTCTTTGATGCACTATTGTATTATTAAGTGGCACAGTGACGACTGAGCAGACCAGGAGCCAGATCTCAAGGCGCTGTGAATTAAACAGTCTTTCAAAAAGACAGCGATGAGAGACAGGAGGCTTTAAGAAAAAAAATACGGATAGAAACGTGCGCCTCCCCAAACAGGCAAATAATACAACATGAGACGGCGATACGCGATTGAACGTACACCCATGTGGAAATATGCTTTAAATGGCACATTTGCAAACATAAAACAAGTAGTTTACAAGATGGCGGTTTGACGAGTCTTTAGAGAATGATTTACGAGTAAACATATGAGCAGAAATATAATCGCTACGCTACGGCACAGACGGCTATGCCGCCATGACGAGGCTGTGGTGTCTTGTTAGCGGCCGGGGATCATGCAGGCGCGGCCTTGTGCTTGAAGTGCAAGGGGCTTGTAAATCTGCCCCAGAGTGTTCAACTGAAGCAACATTGACTTAAAGTACTTCCATTAATTCTCTTGTCAATACCTCAACAGCTAATCAATGCACCTTGAATTAAAGAGCAGTCGTTACTGCTGTGTGTATGTGTGTGCGAGAGTTTTGTAGTATGTTCTGTAGGTCCCTATGCTCGTTTGTGTTAGTATTAGAGAATGTCCTGCGTGTTCGTGGGCTCCTGTGTGTTAGTGGTACAGGATTCCCTGGAATACCCACGTTTTTGCCAGGTGTTGCCACCGAGCCTCTGGAGTGTGAATATGATGGAAAGCCCATTCATTCCCGTGCTGCTGCATGTAAGGGGAGCCCAGATCCATTCTCTCTTGTGAGCATTCTAAGATGTTCGTGCTTCTGACACACACCTGGCCTATGGTTCTACAGCACTACATACAAATGCATAAATTAAAGATATGCCTTGCCCTGTGAAGTCCCATGCTTCCATGTATGGGTATTATAGGAGATCCGTGGTACCCCAGACTTTTCTTGTATTGGTCTGGGAAGTACATGATACTTTATTTTATTGTGGGATGCCCCGGGTGTCCCTTCCTCCTTGGTATTATCAGAAGTCCTAGTCTGGTGTTTTTTTGTCTGCTGCCATTGTCCAGACCACAGCCGTCAGCTATATACGAGAGACCCTTCCTCTGCGGGATCAATACATTGCACCGACCCCGCTCTCATGCTGCAGTTTGTGGAAGGAGGCGGAATGGTCTCCTAGCGATTATCGCAGACCTCTTACCTGGGGCTTTGCAGTCTACTATCACACAGGGGGCTGGCTGGCGAACCCCACGTAGCGTGGAGAGGAAGATGCCTGGCCCTCATGGGGGGTGAATGACTGGGACGATGGGGATCAGTCCAGGAGTCTGAGTCTACAGTCCCCGCTCACAACACGTGAAGCCTGAGCTCCGGGAGGTAACAGGATCAACGAGCAGAGGGAGGTACGGCTGCCAGGGCTACGGTTGGGCTGGTTTCTGAACCACACAATTAGAAGCCCAAAGCGTCCAAGGACCCCAATGTATTGGGCTTTGTGAATGCTGCACAGCTAGTCCGGGGTGAACCAAATTTGAATTTCGGATTCATGAATCCCTTCTGAGTATCGTGGTCTTTTCTCTCTGTCCACCCAGCTCCCCATTCCTTTCTCTGCACACTCTCTCCTCTCACCCACATCCCTCTACCTTTCTAGGTCTCTGTCCACCCAGCTCCCCTTTCCTGGCTCTACATTCTCTCTCCTCTCACCCACCACTCTCTACTAGACTGATGCTATCTATATTCTATGAGCGAGAAAGAAGCACCCATTCCTTGCACACAAGGGAACGCGGGGGCATCTTGAAAGCAAAACAGGCTTGTTTAAGTGGAAAAACATGATGTGCATGTGGCTGGAATTAAAGGTGCATGCTTTTTTAAGCTACCTACATCATTATCATATGAAATCTCTTTATTTATTTCATAACTACTTTCACAATTGCTTTATCAACTCTCTTGCTTCCTCAAATTTACTTAAATGCACCATTTGCCTGCTCTTTTTCCCCCCAAATCTCCCCGAACCCCACAATATGGTGGCTGGACTCGCTAGCTACACTCGCTCGCCTCCGTGCACTCATAGAAAACTTTTACGCCCTACCACTTTCAAATGTCACCAGCCGCCCCTGTGAGCTAACTATAACTTTCACGTCCGCCATGCTCTGCTTATGACCTCACATATTACATCATTTATGACTTGTTAAATTACATCATTAACATAGCGGTGATGCCATTTCTTGACTTAAGATCACAAGTTGGCCAGGACTAAATCATTATGTTTGATATCGAAATTTGCTCTGTTGCTATATAATTATGTCAAAATACCAAACTTTTTGAAGATCTACCATTATCAATAGTTGGCATCCAGGACAAGTTCATAAGAGGCATGCCAGCCATTTCAGACTGGATAAGCAGGAGTCTACTCAAAATTAATCCTGCTTTACCTAAAATTTCAGCACTCGGCGCTCAACTAAATCTTTGCATTCTAACTTGTGGTCTAACAGCATGTCACAGTCTGAATTACCAGGTCTGAATCTGTGTTTGACCAACTCATTTCCAACTAGATGCCAGGGTCTTGCATATTAAATGCGGGATAATTACATCTATACCCGATGCAGAAGGTGTATCTTTATATGGCATACCCTCCCGTGGTTCCATGCTGTAATTGTTTTGCAGCACTCACTCGCTTATAATGCAAACACGTTGTATCTAGGGCTACTCCATTATCTAGTTGCACTTCTGCAAAGGCCTTAAAATACAGCAGCACAGTGCTTAATTTGAGTCAGTGATTTCCGGTGCTCAACACCGGCACTTGATCATCAACACCAGCGCTATAGTTTCATGAGCATCAGGTAAGAACACACTCATTTTTGGTAGGCACGGGGTGATTAAGTGATTTGCTCTGAATCACAGGATGTTGAGCTGGTGCCGAGACTCAAACCTGATTCCTCAGCTCTGAAGTCGGCAGCTCTGGCCATTATGCCACATCCTCTCCCCACTTCCTGGTTAGTAGTTGGCTTTATTTTAGGCGGCGTTACAGGAGAAATGGGCTGGTGCAAGCTGTCTCCTGACGAGAGCCCTGGCACTTATTTATTTACAAATTAACCACTGCAGCAGCATGTCTCTTGTGTTGATTGAAATGCTGGGACCATGCATCTTTACTGATACTCTTTTCAGTTGCTACTGGTGTCTTGGCACATTCGTTTTACAATCTTCTTTCTCTATAACCTATTTGACTCTCTTACAAACGGGCTCTCTGTTTCATCATGGGATGCTCTCTTATTGAAGGCTCACAGTATAAGAAAATCTAGTAAATGAGGCAGCTCATTTAAGCTTTTGTATCGATCTCCTGGATCTCCCAACATTTGTATACGTGAGCTATTCTGGGGAAAAAGGGGTTTTAGGAAAGGGACTAAATACCTGGATCTTTCATAAATATTGTTTGATCTTTCTCAGTATAGCCTTGTTTTGCTTAAGTGACACTTTCCACTGGTATTTTGAGTCCATACCACTCTTATATGTGGCAAGAGGTCTTATAAGAAAGCAAGTACTCAGTAAACCATTTAACATAACATTTTGGATATTCTTTGGACACTCAGCACATATTTTGCTGTGTAGTTGGCTTATTTGGACATGCACTAAAATGACTTTTTTTATTCCCTACAGATTCATCCGAGCTGAGCAGGTTATCCGAGCGACCACATTAGCCAACGCTTGTGCAGACCTCTATGACCAGCATGTTGTGTATTTGGAGCATGTTGTGGTGAAAGTGACTATAGCTCACCCTCGACGAGGAGACTTACAGATTTTCCTCATATCCCCCTCTGGGACCAAGTCACAGCTATTGGCAAGGAGGTAAAGTAAGACATAACTCAAAGCAGCCTCATGGCTCTGTGATGTGCCTGGTAGTTGAGAAGGCAAAACAAATAACACAATCTTGTCTCAGTTATAGTCATTGTTCCAGAAACCCAGGTGGAGTACTGAAGTCTCACACAATACTCGATAAGAAGGCAAAAATTCTAAAGAAATTGAATTAACTGCAAGAAAACGTATTTTCTGTACGATCCTTCTTACACCTACTTAAACACTTTAAGAGAACTGTTTTGATTTGTTATGACTGCATATGTATCCATATGTAGCACCATATGTAGCACCCACTACTTCCAAAAGGGGTTTCCTGGGGCTTGTGGTGAAGAAGGAAGACAACTTGTATACAAAGATACAGAGTAGAAACAGTAGATGTAGGTGTTTGCTAAACGCATATAGACATTTTCCACTCACAGAGCAGTTGGTAGGATGTTACAGAAGCAGGAGACTCAAGGCATAATTAGATAGCTTAGGATGGTAATTGTACTCTCTCAGGTCCCAGGGAGGATAACATGTCTGTGTCTGGTGGCTTAGTGGAGTAATGCATTCAACTAGCTATGTTTGATGACATCATAGTCAAATGTTTTAATAATGTTAAGCTTTTCATCATTTTTAGATTGACAAAATGAATAATGAATAATATTGAGCTTGGTTAAAGTAAGTATCTCTTATTCCATGCCAAGATACCCCTAGAGTCAACGAATACATAATTAATACATGTCTTTACTCCAGAGCAGCTGTCACAGAAAATGTGGGGCATCAGCATCTAGTGCTTTCCAAAGTGAGCACAATATTTTAAAATCATCACCGTGGCCCACAGGAGACTCTGAATGTCCTGTGGGCCAGGAAGGCTCAGCTGTACAAAGTTGCAGTAAATAAAGTGGGCAATTACAGCCAACAGGAGTGTGCATATGTGGTAAAAGATCGCTAGAAAAACATATGTACAGGTTTCCCCATGTTGTTCACCAGTTTAGGGTCAGGGTCTTAGATGATTTTGAATTGCAGACCCTATTATCAATGCTTGCACTTAAATAAGCCATTCAGCATTTATTTTTAGATAATTGTTGTGTAGCATTTATTCATAAACGCCAATAGTTTTATGCAACACTTAAATTGCAGACAGCACCCATTGGTCTTGGGCAAGAGATGTCGGTGGAAGAAGACAGAAATAAGTCAACCCTATCCTGATCTGTGTGATCACTAAGAAAGGAAATATCTGCCTCCTATATCCAGTTTATCAGCTGAGCAACTACTAATGATCCTTAATTTCAAAATCTGTTGGTGGTCTGTAGTGTTAAAACAACTCGTCTTTCCTCTTTTGGATTTTTTCCAGTGCTTTTTATCCTCTGCGGTGTGAATGAAATTAAGTCAAACTGGATATAGCCACGGGTGAGCGTTGACTTAGAGTGTAAAGATGTTTTGGGGATGAAAAGTTGCTGATTATAAAGGAGGAGCTTTAAAAAGACTTGAGATTAGAAAGTATTGGGGAAACAATCAAATGCTTTATTTCTTTTCAACTAATGAATATCGGACCATGTTTTACTTAGACTATACTCGGAAATGTGGACAAGAGTGGGGATCAGTGGATTCCTTACTGACCCGTTCCTAAACAAAAGGGAACCAGACAGGGTTGCCCACGTGCCATCTTCCCTTTGCCCTGGCCTTGAGCCATTGGCAGAATGGATACAAAGAGATGCATTGATCTTGGGCCTGGAGTAGAACAGTTTGCCAGAAAACCGAGTATCCCTATATATGGAGATGATAAGCTCCCTTACACCCATGCCCACCAACTGGTAGGCCACAGCTTATCTGGGGTACTGGTACCACATGGAGATGCATTATGTCTGAAAGTGAATTGAAATATGTCTGCCCCAATACCCCTTGTTGGTCCTGTTAAAGATGCATCCTGGAAACTACAACTTCAAATCCTGGCAACTAATTTTAAATATGCACTTATATGCCACTTGACCTGCAATTAACTTGGACATTCAACATTCCCCCACTTTTAACTCAAATTACTGAATACCTCCGCAAATGGAAGAATCTACCACTATCAATAATGGGAAACAGTGCCCTAATTAAAATGACTGCACTCCTGAAACATTTATATATAATTCAGAATTTCCCTTCGATCATCCCAAAATCCTTTTTCGAGACATTACAGGCCCACTTATGGATGTTTCTAGGGGAAGGTAAACAATCTAGAGTCTCAATGGTAAAATGCAGACAATTGGCATACAAAGGTGGACTTGGCATGGCAGACATACAGTTATACTACTGGGCAACACAACTAGCAGTTCTAAACGATTGGATGTTCGGAGAGAGGGAAGGCCCAGCATATCAACTAGAACATGATATCTTCAGCAATACAGGTCCAATACAGTACCTATACCAATCTAAAGTCCTCACCAACTTTTCAGCAGTCACCACCTCTACACTGTTTGCACAGTGCCTTGAAAGAAACTGGTTGGCACTGCAGAATAACACAAGAAACTCCCCCTCTGGCTCAGAAGCTGGCTCCCTTCGAGCAATAGAAAATAAAAATTCAGAGAATGGGACAACATTGGGATCTGAAAATTGGGCAATATGTGGCAGTGAGATCATATGAGATCTTTCACAGAACTACAAGCAGAGTATAAAATACAAAAATCACAGTTTTTTTGCTGCCCCCAGCTCAGGAAATCACTAAATCCTATATGAGACCAATACTTCATCACCAGGAGTTTAGGCCACAGGGGGCCAGGCTAATGATAAACCCTCTTGGCAAATGGCACATATCCCAAATATATTATTCAATACTGGCCAGTGTCCCAGATCCCTTGATTCCACTGTGAAAATGGTGAAAGGCAGATGTGGGCTCACTTTACTTGCCATATCGGACAGACTCAAACTCATTCAATTTCTGCCCAGGATTTCTTACACCACAGATCGATTATGTAGGATTAAAACCCCTCTCACACAAATCTGTTCTAGATGCCAATTTATACAGGGCACCCTCCTACACATGAATTTGGAATGTCCCAACATTTAATCATACTGGAAGCAGATCGAGGGTGAGATAGCCTGGTGCTAAGTTATCCAGTTGACCTAACACCAAGATTGTCTTGGAAATTATGGAAGAAATGGGAGGTATTCTGGCCCAGCATACATTTATTGGACTTAGCTGCTTCATAGCCAAACGAGACTTACCCCAACCCCAGTACACAAGTGGCAAACCGTAATGGACTATTGTTGTAACCTCAAGAGGCCCGTTTACAAAGTTAGAGGATGCCCCACTGAGCACGATAAACCAAGGGGCCCATGGTTGGCTAAACAATAATTAACATAATAAGTTAGATAACAGTACCCTTTGTTTACTTATCAAAAAACCTAGATATTCCATGTTGTATTCCCAAATGATATATATCTAGGTACCCTAGGTACCCAAGTCACCAAACAAAAGTGCAGCTGGTGATATTAACAATTTGACTTGTATGTTGTACTTGCAATTTGGATGATTAGTAACAACTTCACTATATACCTAATGTATGCATTAATTATGACTGTGTAAGCCATGTTTGTTTTCTGTTAACAAAACAATACAAATATTTGGAAAATAAATCAAATGCTTTAGGGTAGTTGAGTTGTCATCTACAGTCGGAAGGTGTTGTTAAGCTGTAAAATCGGACTGCGAAGTGTGAGAACACCTATTTTAATGAAGGCAGGAGGCCAAGGGTTGGCTAGTGCAAAAGAAGGTTTATATCTCTCATTAATATTTTCAACGAATTCACCTACTGTGATGGGAGAAATTCCCTTACTCCCCTGAGAACTTCTGCAAACACATTCTTTCTGTTATAGGGATAGAATGTTTTCAGTCAGAGATTGTATGGTTAAAATGAATCCTTTTATTAATTGTCTTCTTTAGCGCGAGACCCAAGTATAGCACTTTATAAAGAACACTGATCAACATTCCAATGGTTATAAAGGACTGGCCCAAAGCCCTGTATGTTGTATATTATGTGTTGTGTTGGCATGACGTCTGACAAACAGCTAGAGCTGTCTGTACCCAGACTTCAGAAGGAACCCTTGCGTTTTTCCATGACTATTTTGGAAATCACAAATACCTGAAAAACTGTCAACAATCCGGTTCGGCAGTTTCTTGGCAAAAGCAGGATAAACGATGATCAAACCTGCTTAGAGACAGGAAAAGGCAGATGAGATCAAAGAGCCATGGTTGGCTAAAGTCATATTTTTTTTAGGTACGGCTGCAGTGAATACTTTCTGGTGGATTTTCAGTTTCCAGAATCCTGCAGATAATAGCACTGGTAATTTCAAAGTTGAATGGTGGTCACAAGACTCAGATGACTGCTCTATTATGATTTTAAAACACGTTGCAGAAAGGTTTTGTCTCCGGCTTATTTTTGTTTTGCCATATGACCAACTAGAACAAGCATAGCAAAGCAAATGGCTTTAACTTAATCAAAGGCGAGACCTATCGCATTTTCAATGCTTGTTCTCTTTCCCAGGTGGCGTACGTCAGTCTGCGTGAGCCCGAAAAAAAAGGGCCGGGGTGGTCAAGGGCGGGGACACCAAAGTATCCTGATGTGACCATTGTATTGGTCACAGTGGGGGCAGGCAGGCAGCGTCCTCACTAAATGAGGTGTGAATCACGGGCTCACGGCAGCAGCAGGGCCATCAGAGGTAGCCGTTTTCACGCTATGCTAAGACTGATGGCCCTTTCAGTGTCACTTTGCAGGCCCCTAGACACAGAGGGGAAGGGGAGGAGGTCGGGCGCACTGCAGAGGCCTTCCTCGATGTGCACGGTGCACCACACAGGCTGAAAAATAAAGTTGTCATTTTAAAGTAGGGCTATTCCTGCAGTCCCGATACGCTTTTTTAAAACAAAGAAGTAGGGGAACGGACTAACATAATTTTTAAAAGTAGGGGCACGTCGTGCCCTTCCGATCCCGCCCACTTCTAACACTGAATATTTATTTTTATTTTATTTATTTATTTTGAAGGTTTTATATAGCGCGAACAAGACCCTTGCGGGTATCAGAGCGCTTTACATGTCAGATGTAGGAAACAATAGTAGACATAACAAACACAGTTGTAAGTGATTCAGATATACGATACTCAGAATGGTAAAAAACTAACGATTAAGATATGGAGCTCAAAAACAGAACTAGTAGTTAAAATACGGAATAAGTCAGTAAATTCACGTGAATTTAGCCATGAGAATCGCTTTCACTTCTTTTTTGAAGGAGGCGGTGGAAGGGTTCAGTCTTGTTTCAGTGGGCAAAGCATTCCAGATCCTGGGAGCCATACCAGAGAAGGATCGGTTATAGGTTTTTTTCTTGGCAAATCGTTGTGGTTTCAGTAGAAGAGTCTTGGCACTCCTGGAGGCTCTATTACCCGCAGAGAGCACCAGTTTCTGAGCTAGGTAGAACGGAGAATTGTGGTGTAGGGCCTTGTGCGTCATACAGGCGATTTTCAGATGAATTCTAGCTTCAAACGGTAGCCAGTTGAGAGCTCTAAGGTCTGGAGAGATGCGAGAGGATCTCTTTGAGCCCGTGATGAGTCTCGCCGCTGAGTTGATCGCGGCTCTTAGCGGGGCTGTCGATGATCTTGGGAGGCCGCATAAGGTTACAGCCCCATATTCCACTCTTGGGATTACTAGGGCTTGAACTGCTTGTTTGAAATCGTAGGCTGGCAGGAAGGGTTTCAGTTTTCGCAGGGTCTTCATGTGGAAGTTAGCTCCTTTTGTGGAAGCGCTGATATGCTTTTGCATCTTTAGGTTACTGTCCAGAGTCACACCTAGCGATTTCGCTGATTCGACAATGAGAGGTTGTCCTTTGAGAGCTGTTAAGTGCTTCATCCAGTCCAGGATAGTGGATGCTTTGTTAGGGGAGCGATTAAGAGGAACTCCGGTTTGAGGGAGTTTAGTTTCAAATGGTTTTCGGCCAGCCATGATTGGGTTTTTTGTAGAGTTGTGTTGAGCGATTTGATGTCTTCAAGTGAGTGGATCTTGATGTATATTTGGGTGTCGTCTGCATACATATGGAAGTGAATGTTGGAGAGACTGAGAAGTTCGGTGAGTGGTTCCATAAAAAGGTTGAAGAGAGTGGGTGAGAGGGAGGAGCCTTGCGGAACTCCTAACGTGACTGGCATGGGGTTGGACAGGGATTGATTGACCTTGAAACTTTGAGATCTATTTTGGAGGGATGAGGCGAACCAGTTAAATACAGCTCCAGACAATCCCATTCTGTGTTTCAGGAGCTCTAGCAAGTTGCCATGTTTGATGGTGTCAAATGCAGATGACAGGTCGAGTAAGATTAGTAAACAGGCTTCGTTTTGGTCCAGGATTTTTAGAGCGTCGTCAATTATGTGTGTCATGGCTGATTCGGTACTGTGACCTGCTCGGAAGCCTGATTGAAATTGGTTAAGCAGGTTGAATTGTTCGATGTGTCTGTTCAGCTGCATGTTAACGCATTTTTCCAAGAGTTTGGCTAGCATAGGTATGTTGGATATCGGACGATAGTTATTTAGCTCCGAAGGGTCAGCTGTTGGTTTCTTTAGGATAGGGGATACCTGACCAGTTTTCAGGATGTCTGGAATGGATCCTTGAAGGAGGGAGGTATTTATGATCTTGGTCCAGAGAGGCAGTAACAGAGGAATGAAGTCTTTTAAGTAGTTGGCAGGAAGCGGGTCTGTGAAGTGGTTGGAAGGTTTCAGGGCGGTTAGCGTCTTTCGGATGGTGTCTTCACTGTAAGTGTTGAAGTAGGACCAAGTTGCGTTGTTTTTTAGGTTGAATTTTGTAGAGTAGTAAGCTTGGGCACCTGCAGGGGGCAGTGATGAGTTCTTTTTTTGCATGACCGAGAGGGATAAGAGGTCCTTGAGTGGGTCTGTTTTTATGGATTCTGTTTTTGAAGTGAAGAAGGAGGCGAATTCATCACAATTGGGTAGTGTGTCAGGGATAGCCTTGGGGAGAATGGGTGCGCTCTTGGTTTGAGCTTTGATAAGATCAAAGAGCTTCTTGGGACGGTTCTTGGCTTGGTCTAGTTGGATCCTGAAGAAGTCAGTTTTTGATCTTCTGATCTTTCTGAAGTAGGAGTTTCTGGTTGTTCTTAGTAGCTTGAGGTGGTCAACTGAGGGTGCGGATCTCCACCGTCGTTCAATTACTCTAAGTGAGCGTCTGTCTTCATTTAGCCTACCATCATACCAAGGTTTTGAGTCTTTTGTTGTAGTTCTTTTCAGTTGAAGAGGGGCTATTTTGTCTAGTAGGTTGTTCATGGAGTGAAAGTAGTGATTGGTCAGCCCTTGGACATCGGCTAGGTCTTCCGGGGGACATAGAAAGTTTGAATTAGAGGATGCTAGAAGGTCGGAGCCGACGTTTTTCAGGTTTCTCTTCCAGTTCTTTGTTCTCAGGGGTTGTGTTGGAAGTCGTTTAACCGATTCCATGACTTGGAATGTAATGACATGATGGTCAGACCAATCGCAGGGGAGGATAGAGTCGAGCTGTGTGGAGTCCACTTTAGAAATTACTAGGTCGAGGGTTGCGCCTTTGTCGTGAGTTGGGCTGTTACATATTTGGTTAAGATTAAGGTCTGAGAGGAAGGCTTTGAGGCTGTTTACCCCTGGGTCGTTCTGGTCATCCCAGTGCAGGTTGAAGTCCCCCAGGAATATTTGCTTATTTTGTTGGCTGTCATTTGACGCTAGAATATCCATGAGGTGTTCAATGAAAGTGAGGTTATCACCAGGAGGGTGGTAGAATGTGTGTAAAGTACAAATTTGTTTGTTATTACTAGCGATGTTTAAGCAGAGGTATTCACAGGAGGATAAAGCGGTGGCATTGGAGTTGGTCGCTGTTAGATTGTTCTGATGTATGCAGGCTATCCCGCCACCTGGCCTATCCGTTCTGTCTAGTCTGGTGATGTCGTAGTTAGGGGGTAGCAGAATGTCCATGATGGGAGTAGATGCTTCATTAAGCCATGTTTCCGTCAGGATAATAATGTCTGGTTCGTTAGTGAGTAGCAGGTCAGCTATATCGGCTGCATGTCTAGATGCGGACCTGCAGTTTAGGAGAATACATTTTAGCCACGTCTTGTTGGATACTATGGTGGGTTCGATGGTGAGGGGGATTCTCGTGAGGTTATTTTCAACTATGCCTCTGGAGTTGTGTTTAGTGGCTCTGTGTGTGTTGATCGGGATAGATTGGATTAAGGAATCTGTATGCAAGTTAACTGGATGCATAGAGTTATGTGGGAGGTGAGATAGTTCGTAAGAGCGAAGTAGGTCCCCTATTTCTTTAGCAGATAAAGGGGTTTTTATCCTGATTGGGCGGGATAAGGCATTGGGGTAAGGCACTGTGCTCCAACGTGGGGAGACATGATCCTGGGAGCTTGCAAATAGATGTTGGGTGCGACTAGAGTTTTTGATGTGTGGGAAAGATCTGTATTCCTGGTTAGTGCGTGTGAGCTTGGGTTGCTGTAAGATCAGGTTGTGTAGGGTTTGGATGTCAGTTTTGACTTGCTGAAGGGCTGATAAGATCGGGTCAAGTCTGGGGTCTGGAGTGAGAATGTCCTTATTAGAAGAATGGACTGAGGGTGCAGGAGGAGTAGTTGAGTCTTTAGTGCCGTTTAAGGGGGAGTCGTGGTCGGGATCGTTGCGTAGAGCTCTTTCTGTGTGTATGTTAATGGAGGGGGGGAGAGAGGAAGCTGGATGGGGAAGGGACTGAAAGTCGGCTATGTCAGGATCTGTAGTGGAGTAGGTGAGGATAGAGGGGGCAGTGGGGCTGTCGGGCTGATGGGAGGTGGAGGTTATATGTGGGGTTAGAGCCGAATGATTAGTGATGGTGTTGGGGGAGGAGAGGTCGGCTATGTCAGGATCTGTAGTGGTGTAGGTGAGGATAGAGGGGGCAGTGGGGCTGTCGGGCTGATGGGAGGTGGTGGTTATATGTGGGGTTAGAGCCGAATGATTAGTGATGATGTTGGGGGAGGAGAAGGAATAGGGGAGATGAGTGGCGTTAAGAGGAAGGTTGATGGCTAGGCTAAGGGGTGTGAGTGGGGTGCTGGGAGTAAAGGTGCGGGGGGATGGTGGGAGTGGTAGTGCGGGGTGAGGGGGATAGTGTGTGTATTGGTGGTGTTGAGGTGCGAGACGGTTTTAGGGTGGGATGTGTTGTTAGCTAGGGTGTCGTTTAGGTCTAGAGTTAGTGTCCGTGTAGACGGGGACAGCTGGGTATCCTGACTTAATTGGGGATCAGGTTGGGAGTTGGTAGTTTCGGTGTGATTGGCTGGTGAGGAGGGGTGTGTTATAGAGACTCTTTCCTTGATGAGCGGGAAGATGTGATCTATCAGATTTAGGTTGCGGTCGGATGATTGGATGAGGATGATTCCATTATGATATATAGTGATGGTGGCTGCTGCATTATAGAATAGGGATGGGAGGATAGCTAACGTGAATCCGTGCGCTGTTTTCCTCATGTTAGAGACCTTAAAGAGAGCGAGAAAGGCTTTTCTCCATTGAGCTCTTCTTTTAGTATAGAAGATGATGTCATTAGTAATGAGCCCTTTGTTCATTGAGAAGTATGGATCAGTGATTGGGATTTCAGGGTGAGATTTTAAAAAGTTGTGTTTAAAACCTTTAGCCGCTTTTTTTGAGAGGTTGGGGGGGTATGTGATGGAGTAAGTGTAGTTACCGGTGCGCTCCATAGTGCGGGGTAACACTTGATTAGCGGGGGGCAGATGGGGTGGAGTATATGCGGTGTGCTGCTCTTTTGGGGGAAGATGTAGCTAGGTTTGAGGTGCGGGATGAGGTTGTGAGATGCGGCTGTTGCCTGTGTTCTTAGAGTACCCACCCATTCTGGATGAATCGGTCCAAGATGGCCGCCCTGTTAACTGACTAGATCAGTGCTTGCAATGAAGTCTTCTGTCTATTTCCGATTAAAGGTCCTCTTGGAATGCAGTCCTTTTTCTTTGTTTATCTACTGAGCTAATGCGGCCATTTTGTGAATTCTGTATAGGCAGCTGATGTTCTTTCCCTATCCAGGAATTAAAGTTTCTGGGAGGTATTCCTAGTTTTTAGCCGTCAGGCTGTGATGGATCTGTGTGCCTTCAGAGTCAGGAGTAGCTTAAGTGGCCTTGTGAGTGAACGGAAGCAATGTGGCAAGAGTGCAAAGAATGAGGATATTGCCCGGGAGGTAATGCAGACCTCAGATGCAGTGAAGGGCGTTGGGGGTCCAGCCTGGGCTCCTTGCTCACATTCAGGCTGAGTATGTATCATGTGGCAAGTTCGAGGACATAGAAAACGGTAGTAAAATAGAGCGGGCGCTGTGAACTGACCTGAGATGGCGTGTTCCGCTGTGTTCTGCCTTTGTCCCAGTATGCGTTGGCTTTGCTCGAAAATAAAGAGAATACAACAAGTAACAACATTACACCCACAAAACAGGACTATTGGCTTTGTCAATGGTTGTTAGTTGCATAGAATAAATAAGTAACAACTAAGCCTTCGTTATTTATACCAATGCTTCAGTTCTGAAATGATGAGACCATAAAATAACTATAACCAGTCTCTTCGAAGTTACCTCAAAGGCAGTGAAGGAAGGCACTGCTGCAGAATTAAGATTTTATTTCACCCTGATGGTGAGCGCCAAAATGAGAGCCCGATAGGGACCCGTCTCAGCGCCTGCTTTTTAAGACTGCCGGTGCCGACCGGCAGGACCCGGCCCACTTAAAGCCCTTCTTTCAAATAGGAAAGAATGAAATCCCGGCGCCTTAGGCTGTGAATAAATGTGTGATCTGTGGCAGCAGAGAGAGCAGGACTCTGAGCCTTAACGCTGATCACCGATTTCCCCATTGATAATAAGTCTTTCGTTGTGAAGTTTTTAATATTTCATGGTCTGGCCATAATTGCAGTATTACATATATTCTTAATAAATGCGGATGCGCACAGTCTAATATGGTTTTGATTATCAATGTTAAGCGTTGGGAGGGGCAACGAGTGAAGATGACCCCCCCCTCAGTGGCAATAAGCGGATTATTATACTCTGTGCGTCTGAATACCTGGGGTATTTTTACAAACCTGTCAGCTATGCTGGGCGGCACGTGAAGCTGCTTTTATTTTTCTTACATCGCCATGAAATCTGCATTTGTTTCTCGTTGAAAATGGCTTCTGGGCTGCGTCCAAAAGAGCCACCCCGACGCGACATCTCTCCCTGCACACCCGGCCTCGGCTCCTGCGGGGTCTCTTCGGGTCTGCCCTGTATAACAGAAGGGGTTGAACCCCGGCCGGGGTGCAAGGGGTTTGGAGGCCTCTCACCTGGGAGCGGGGGCACTTTATTTATTTCTCACCTAGGCTTGTCGTCAGGGACAGTAAACCGAATATAACCTTTGCGCTACAGTATTAAATGTGTGGATGAATATGTGTTATTAGCGTCGGTGCTGTGTCATGGCTTTAAAGAAACAAGCATTTGAAGGCACGAATGGGGGAGTGCATTTGTGACCTTGGAAGGAGATGTCTCCCTTTTTTCTGGCCTCTTGCAAAACTATCTCCTTGATCTTGAAGGAGTGGAATATAACTAACACATCGCGGGTTCGTCGCCTTTCTCCACTGCTTGTTCCTCCAACCCGGTGGGCACGGTCCAATTTAATTTTGAGTTGACGCGGGCTGACCACTTCGGCAAAAAGGCCCTCAAGGAACGCCTCAAGATCTGGCCCCTCCGCTCCTTCTGCTAGGTCTCGGATCCGTATGTTATCTCGTCAGGCCCTGTTTTCAAGGTCTTCGGATTTCAGCTGGGCCAGTTGGAGTTGATGTTGAAGGTCCTGCAGTTTGTCGTGGGTCTCCATTGTATGTTTTTCCAATCAATGGGTCTGTGTTTCCAGGTCCACCACCCTCGTGCCCACTGAGTCGACATCTTGTTGAAGCGTGGACATGCGCGTGGTCAGATCCGTCCGGAGCTGGTCAATGGAGGCTATCATGTCTTGATTCAGCTCCACACGCAGTTCAGCCGTAAAATCGCATAGTGAGGGTAGCAATTCGTCTTTGGTGAGGGCCATGTCGCTCGGAGACTCTCCCTGGTCGAGCGGCTGCCGTTTGTCAGAGGGGTGGAAGAAGCTGGTGACCCTGGGTGGTGGTGGTGCCTTCTTAGGCGGCATAGGTGCGGGCTCCTCTGCGCCCTTCACAATGTGTGTGGCAGCGGCAGTTGTGGAGGGCGGGAGTTGCTGTATATACTGCAATGGACACCTTCAGTGTAGGCTGGTGTCGTTGAGGTTGCAATGGACCTTCATGCCCTGGTGGGCCGCCCAACGCCACAGGGGTCAGACGGGTGGTCCCCCCCCAGGAGAGCCGCAGATAGACAGGGCCGCATCAAGGGGTTCAAGTAAGCCAGGAGGACATCGACAGATAGTTGTCTCTGTGCAGGAGGGGCGTACTCTCGCGTATGCTATGGCATAGAGCCTTCAGTTGTCCGTGCCCTGTGCCCCGTTGTTGTGTGGTTAGGTATGGGCCTCCATCTTATGGTCAGGCAGGGTCAGGCGTGCGGCCGATAGATGCTGAATTGTTGCCTGTGCTCAGTGTGGGTCAGCTCCCATGGTCCGCTATTGCCTCAGCCACCCGTCTTGACCCTCCGCTGTTGCTCCGTTGCTCCCGGATGCAGCGGCACTTCCCACTCGGGGCCCTCCCAGCGCCGGCTGTAGATCTCCCCCCGGGCCCGCAGCGCTACGCGGCGTCCGCGTTGGCTTACCGCATCAAAGGCAGCGAACCGCAAAGTGTCCGCAGGGCCACGGTCCGGAGCACAGGAAGCCATCAGTCTCTTGCGGGGGAGAGAGCTCGCGGTAGTCCCCCGCCGCCGTTATCTCCAGGCGGCCGCCATTTTGTCCAGTCTCGCGTTCGGCCCTAGCGGGTCCCAGACAGTTTCACCGCAACATGAAGACGCTGCTGTCAAGCCCCCGCTGCAGTGCGATCCGCTCAGGGATTGATAGCGCTTGTGTGGAGCGGTTTTGGCGCGTGCAGCGAGCCGCCAAACACTCAATTTGCTGGCGTGGAGCGGGAGCCGAGACGGATCACGTCCGCTCGGCCATCTTGCTCGGCCACGCCCCCAGTCCAGTTGCTTTTAAGAAAAACAGTTTACATTTTAAAAAAAAGTTTTCTTTATTAAAATGAGGTCACAAACATATGGAGGTCTGCTGACCCCAGCAAGCTGCCATTTGGCCACCATCTAGTGCTTTCCAATTATAATGAGTCGCAATTCACGACCTACCTCATGAATAATGATGAGGTATGTCGGATTGCGACCCACAGCGACTTGTCTTTTTTTGCAAACTGACCTATTTGTACATAGGTCAGCTGTCAAAATGCTATTCCAATTGTGTATTAAGAAGCCCGCTGTCTGTTTCTTAAGATCCTTCTCTGGAAGAGACAAGACTTGGACAGATTTGATTAACTAAAAATACTTTAATTTTTCACCGATCCATATTTAATTGACATCTCTGTGGATTTTGTTTTTGTTTTTGCGAAGTACCTTATGAGATACGTGGGGGCAGTAGAGCTCAGCTTGGCTGCTACCCGGGATGATATAAGCAAAAGTATGCCTCTTTGTTGAATACTCTTCCAGAAGTCCACTTGCACCACCTTTGCTGACGTAATCAATAAAGCCAGACCCTCTCCGCTCATTGCAATACACGTAAATGTAACCATCTTGCACTAGTCGCACAGATTGTTCAGCACCTTCTTCTCAAGCACTTAATTTCTACATCACGATGGGCAGAGGAGGGCTGTGACGCTAGTAAGTATACTGCTAGTTAAACATTCAGCTACAAGTAGTATTCTACCTCCTCTGGTAGTAACCCCGCCTCTGAGCCTGCCACTTAAGGACTAGCTCCCCTGCGTCCAATCTGGTTCTGCAGTCTCTGCTGGCTAGGGGGAGTCAGTACACAAGCCCTTTAGGAATTACCGTTCAGCTTAGTTATTTCTCACACAGCGCAGAAATTAAAATGGAAATTCTGTCATATTGATTAGGATTGCCCTGCCAAATGTCAGCATTGTTCTCATTTTAGTGTAAACTAGCACATTAATCCTGCTAAATAATGGAAATGACACGGTAACACTAATTGGCACGCATTTGCGAGGGAACATACATTTTCACTTATGATCTGATAATATGTTGGCATAGAAACGGTGAGATGGAAACGGAGAGGCACATTAAATCTAACATCATGTCTCATAAACGTATTTATTGTGCGAATTAACTTTGGCACAATGTTGTTTATTTATTTATTGGTCTTTGCAGCCTTCTTGTGCCACTGAGAAGGCAGCTTCAGAGTATGAGGAGAGCAGATGGGTACTGAAGGGTTGTATGGAGTTGTGGTGTGAGAAAGGAAGAAGGGGATGAGGGTATGGAAAACGAAAGTATTCAGAAACTTTAACAAGTGAGTTGTTGATGCTTAGCAGGAATGAAGTGTGTGGCCTACTTATATGTTTTTTATGTTACTTTTATGTTTTATGCTGATAGGTAGAGAGAGTGCCACCAGACCGGTGCTTGCGGGGTGAGTCTCATGCAGCCTATCTGGGCTCACTGGGGTGTCCAAGGACCTGGGGTTCCTGTCTGGACAGTATCTGTCAATCTGGTTCTGAAGATAGAGAGAGCCTTTACCCATAGGATGCTGTGTGTTATTCAGAGAGTCTTTAATTGTACTTTGGTCCCCACTGAGAGCCAGTGTAAATTCCACAATTCATGCTGACTGTAATCCAAAATCTCACTGTAGATTACCCATACTTCTTTGCACTTCTGGGCATATTAAAGGACATGTATCTCCGAGCTACCATACTCACTGTCTCAATACTTATAACGGTAATATTAACTGGCTCTAGTATTTCTGGTGTTTTTAATAACTGGTACAGTTATGGTGTAGGCACAGTAGTTAGTTCATTCATTATAATTTTATTAGTGAGCACATTCATTTTGATGGAAACATAATACCCGTCTTTCTTGTCTTTTTAGTTAAGGGTTCATCCTATCCAAAACTGTTTGCTGTAGGAAGCACTGTTTGCTTGTAGAAAGCACTTAAGGTCCAAAAGTAATCTTGTTAGGTTTCTGTTATCTCCTATTTATTCACCTCACTATTGATGATTGGACTGGTAGTCTTGGGCACTTTGAGGCACGAACTGTACACCTGTAGGTTAAGGCAGCAGTGGTCCTGAAGCCAGTTACCTTTCCCAGAACAGATTCTGCAAGATCCCACTGGTATCACTCTCAAGGGAAACGGGTGCTGGTTGATCACCTCCCTTTGTCCAGTATTGGGTGCTTCACTGTCTCAAGCATCTCTTAAGGTGTAGGCCTCAAACATTCGGAGTTCCCTTTGACATTGAGATGATAAACACAATGTCATTGCTCTTGATTTTAGGTGATGATGTGCTCAACATTAAGATGCTTTTGCCTTAGATGCTCCACTTATTGGTAGTAAGTCCTAAAAACATATAAGCGCCTCAGATTTTGGGTGGACATTTCCCTGACCCCTTGAGTTGCCTACACCAGGGGGCAAAGCCATGGGTATCAGTACCAGGGGTACCTGTAACTCCAGGATATCCTCAGGAATTATAAGGAATTGTTAGGGTAATTGGTAACTCTGTGCCGCTCAATTCTCTCCATAATATCACCTGGACATTTTGGATGCTTTCAGCAGATCATCAGTTCAAGATTTCAATCCAGGGATTTAGTTGCAAGGAAGCAGCATGTAAGTAGATCCCTTTTAAAGAGACCTTATTGATTTGTTCATTTTCAAAAAGCTTTCAGCTTTGTACAGTGTTAGGCAAGTTTTCACTGAGCCATTGTACTGATCAGTGCAGCTTGAAACTTGGCCAGGCATTCCATTTTGGAGTCCTGCAGACTTTAGACTAGTCTTGCTCATGCTGCATAACATCGGGCATGGTTGTGAGGTGCCCATGAACCTATTACTAGTCATGGACCTGAGATAATGATGTGAATATCTAATGCAAGCTATTCAAGACCTTGACATTCCAGAGACTCCTGTTTCTCCCCCCCCCCTTCTCTTTGAGGCTTAAGTTTGATCCCCTACATGAATTTTTGCTCGAACTGGAAGTTGAATTTTAATATAATGCAAGTGATGCTCAAATGGTATTTCATCTCTTGAAATCTTTTGAAAACCCTCTTAAGGACAGACTAAAGGTAAAGGAAGTGTTTACGAAAATGAACCCATGGATTCACTGTGAATGTTTTTTTTAAGAAGGGAAGACTGATTTAATTCTAGCTATGGGATCTTTTCAATGAATAACATGCTAGGTTTTGTAAGCTTCATTCAGAGATTGAACTAAAAGAAAAAGTAAAAATATTACAAGTTTTTATAAATTCCCAGTTGTCCAAGGACAAAGATGTTGGCAAACCCATCTCCTCTTCTAATTATCATCTTCAAAAGTTATGGAGGTCACACTACTCGCTGTAGGATTATACCAGAGGCGAAATAGCATGTGCCAATAATGGCACAAAACTGGATTATGTAATGTTATTACGTGAGAAAGGCTTAGGCCGAAACGCATCTGGTAGAAGCCACTAATTAAACTACACCAAATACTCAAGTGTGTCTGCGTACGTTCTTTTGGAAATTGAAAGGGCTTTGCTTATTATCGCATCGGTCCAACTGAACCTGACGCAGAACGCCGCCGCATGTGTACGAGGGGATCAGGAAAGTTTGTGGGAAGGATTAATATTTTAAAGAGACGGTTTCAGACTTGCAGTGTCAACATAGTAGACTTTCACTAAATTTAGCTTTGAACAAATTGAATGGCATCAACAAACAATTATTTAATAGCAAGCTTAATGTCAAAGGAAGGAGTTACCATAATTATGTTGCATTTAAGACACAGAACCCCAAAAAGTGTATTTGTAATGAAAATGCTTCAGTGTGAAAAGTAAACTGCCATAAATGGAATGAATCCTCTCAATAAACTGATCCAATGGTACATTAACTGGCAAAAAGCACACTAGTAAGATTATTAGTGCGGGAAATGTGCTTGCCATGTCAAACTAAGTACACGAATATTCGAATTAACCAGTAATGTCAATGTTGGAATGATGAAAAGGAGCACTGTCACATTCAAGAAATATGAAAGAATACTTGGCGGTTTCTATGCAGTAGCTAAACTAGGCTGGAGAAGTGTTTAAGGCGTGTTACTGCCAGACTGCACCTTCTCCACATCATCGGGATGCAGGCCGCGTTTGAGAATTTTAGACCTGAACAGACATGCCGGCACAGGATCTACCCATTGCGCTGACAGGATAGAACTGAGAAAGCAGCGTAACACCCCACCACAATGGTCGATGTGATCAAAGGATCTGATAATAAACACAGATGTGGCTCAAAAAGGATCCCTTCTCATCATTAAGTTTGTATGTTGCAAAAGAGCACTGGCAATCTTGGTGCACATAATAACTGAGTCTCTCCTCTTGTTGCCAGTTCTAAGGTCCCTGTTTTTAAAGTCCTACCAAACTTTATGTCCTTCCATCCTACATCCTAATAAATAAGTTGTGTATTTTCTAAAATTGTGGCTAGTCTACAAAACGGTGACAAATTCCGATATGTATCTTACTTACCTTTGAATTTCTGGCTCACAACCCTGTATACACTCTTCTGTGTTGACTAGCTCCAGAAATATGTGGGGAATAAACATCTCATACCTCCTACTGGAATATGTCTCATTACATCGCATACCAATACCACACGTGCCATTACAACGCGGGTATTACTACGCGATGTCAATGACAACGACATGCCACGACTATGCCTTTACCACGCATGCCATTACAACGCAAAGGCATGCGTGGTAAAGGTATACTCATGGTAAAAGTTTGAAAGGTAAGTGACTCTACCCTGTCCTATCCTATACCCTAATGTAGTACCCCTGCACGACCCTCCCCAGACCCCCAGTCCTCTCCCTACATTTACACTACCCAGCATGACACCCCAACACTACACTAAACCCTAAAACACTACCCTACACTACACAAACACCACAACACTACCCTAAACCCTAAAACACAACCCCCAGCACTACCCTCCCCCTTCCCCCAGTCTGGTCCCTACACTCAAACACTACCCTGCATGACCCCCGACACTACCCTAAACCACTACCCTACACTACACAAACACCACAACACTACCCTAAACCCTAAAACACTACCCCCAGCACGACACTCCCCCAACCCCCTGTCCGGTCCCTACATTCTAACACTACCCTGCACGACCCCCCGACATTACCCTAAACCCTAAAACACTACCCTACACTACACAAACACCACAACACTACCCTAAACCCTAAAACACTACCCCCAGCACGACCCCCCTTCCCCAGTCCGGTCCCTACACTCAAACACTACCCTGCACAACCCCCCGACACTACCCTTAACCCTAAAACACTACCCTACACTACACAAACACCACATCACTACCCTAAACCCTAAAACACTACCCCCAGCACGACCCTCCCCCTTCCCCCAGTCCAGTCCCTACACTCAAACACTACCCTGCACAACCCCCCGACACTACCCTAAACCCTAAAACACTACCTTACACTACACAAACACCACAACACTACCCGACACTACCCTAAACCCTAAAAAAGTAACCCCACCCCTGGCCCAATCCCCCTTACCTCTCTCTCCTCGTGGTTCCTCTCTCCTGGTTCCTGCGTCATCTGAGGGGCGGTGCACAGTGCACGTTGTTGTGAGGAAACGGAAGAGCCTCAGTTTCCTCACAACGATGTGGATCGCCATTACATCGCATGCGTTGTAAAAGCGCATGCGATGTAATGGTATGCGTAGTAATGGCTACGCGTTGTTACATCGCATGCAGTGTAAAGCATGCGTTGTAATAACATGCGGGGAAACAGCCGCGTTGTAATGGCTGTTTCCCTCCTACTGTCACATTGATCCTACCTTTCCTTCCTTTTTCATATAACTTAAGTAGTTGCTGATTTACGAGTAAAAAGTTGGCAGGACCCAACACTACTTTCAAACTACCAACCTATCGTCCAAGCTCACAAACTACCAACCTATTTCCCTCCTACCTTACCCAGCAAAGATCATAGAGAAAACAATTAACAGCGGCCTCAACCAACACCTCATCGATCACCAGCACCTCGACCCCTGACAGTCCAAATTCAAACCTAGCCACAGCAAGGAAACGGCTCTCATTGCAGCAACTGAAGGCATCCACAGTATCCTGGACAGAGGATAAACTGCTGCCCTCATCCTGCTGGACCTCTAAGCAGCGTTTGACATGATTTCACACCCCATCCTTACCAGACAACTACACAAGACTGGCATCGAAGGACCTGACCTCCACTGGATCTGCTCCTTCCTGATAGGAAGAACACAAACATTCAAGATGGCTCCATACTCTTCAGAAGCTCGAGAACTAGGATCCAGAGCACCCCAAGACTTGTCACTCAGCCCCGCCCTCTTCAGCATCTACAAGACCCCTCTGACCAATATCATCCGCACCAATGACATCAAGATACTATTCTTTGCCGATGACATGCAACTCGTACTATCCTTTTCGGACAAGACCCCCAACACAAGGAACAAGGTCACTGCATGCATGTCCGAAGTAGCCACATGGATGAAGCCCAACGGCCTCAAACTTAGCACTGACAATTCGCAGGTAGTGATCTTCTAAAAGAACACCTCCGCGTGGGACTCCACCTTTTGGGCAGCCAACCTCAGAGCCACTCCCACATGCAGGCTCACACTGCAGAAATCCAGGTTCATCATTGGGAACAAGCTGGACATGTCCGCAAAGATCAACGCTGTCCCCTCATCCTAATTCCTCACACTGTAGATGCTGAAGAAAATCTTCAAATGGCTCCCGAACAACACCATAAGAACTGTCACCCAGGCCCTCATCACCAGTAGGCTGGACTATGGAAACACTCTTTGTGCCGGAATGGCCAAACATCTCATCAGACGATTTCAAACCATCCAGAATGCAGCAACCAGACTCCTCAACATTCCTCACAGGGGCACTGTCTGGACCACACTTCCTCTTGTAATACCACTGTAATGCCTTCTAAGCATGTCCGCCTTAGCTCAACAACAAACATAAAAAGAAGCGGCATAAGAGGGTGTTTCTGTTGAGTTCCTCTCCCAGGCAGCGAACATTCAGATATCTTCCTTGAAGTTTTGCACATGGTTTTGAGTAAATGAAACATATTAACATGAGAAGAAATTCAAACTTCTTCAGCATCTGAAAGAGGAATTCCCACCCCAAGATGTCAAAGGCCTTCTCGGTGTCTAGCACACCCATTGCATATTCCTGATCACTAAGGTCTACAAAACTTTAACATTGGCCAGCCTACCTTAATTGACAATAGTGTTCTGCTGAGGTATGAACTCAACTGGTAGGAATGTATCGATTCCAGTAAAGCAGTTAGTATTCTGTCTGCTACAACTCTACCATTGGTCTCGCGAGTGGGCGATATGATTTAAACCAGTCAATACCTTATCAGGCTTGGCAACTATTATAATCATGGCATCCTTCATGGAACTAGGGAGTTGTCCACTAGTGAGTGGTTCTTCGTAAACCAATCAATAGTCCAGGCATTAAAAGGTTTGTATAACAGCTATAAAACTATACTGGAATCTAATCATGTGCCAAGGGTCTTCCCTCTTTGCAAGTGAGGCCACCAATTCCTCACTGGTCAAGGGAATGTCTAGTTCTCGTGCTGCTCTGAGGTAAGGCTTGGCAAGGAAGTCCTATCCAGACATGACCAAATTGATCCTCTCTCTGGGACAGAAGACTGAAAGAAAAGCCTATGCAATTATTTACTAAACATTACATTAATAACTGATTGGATAGTCTGTATCCACCCTGCCTCATCTATTCACTTCTTTATGGACTTCTTACTCTTTTCTCCTTCCAGGAATCAGGCAACCATCTTGCCTGATCTATCTCTTGCTCTATATATGTGAAAGTGCTGTGTACGGTTCACCTCTTTGGCATCTACAAACAACCAGCTCCCCCTTCAAGTCTGCAGTGTGCACTGCCTCAGTTTCTAAGCAGGCAGTATCTTTCTCAGCTTTTTTAATATCTAGTTCCAATTGCTTTCTTAGCGGATAAACTTTTCCAGTACAGGTTCCCCTAACAAAAACCTTCATGGCTTTCCATGTTATCACTTTAGAGGCGATATTTCCCATATATTATTTAAATGCATTTTCCATTACTGGCCGAACTCTAAGCCTCTAGGTTGGGTTATGGGGTGTTCAGCCCAGCCAGGTAAAGATTTAAGATTTAAGAATGACGAAAATAGTCGGAGAGGACTCTGCCCATGTACTGTGACTCACAGTACTATTTTATAGTTACAACTTACAAACATGCAAAACCTACCTCTATTTCCCAGCATGTTTAGCATGATCTAATGTATTCAGGTGGGGCTCCTGAAGAAACGCATTGCTGACTTCCTGTCCCTTTTAGTGTAATTGTGAAACCCACAGATATTCCAGGTTATCAATTTCACCCTCCCAGCCAGGTTGTTATAAAGGCAGATGACACACTCTGTACTCAGAACCTGGTGTGCCCTGGAAGAACACATACAGGGCTCTGGGTCCTGTCCACAGAGCACACAGGGCACATTGTTTTCCCCCAGAGAGCTCCCTATGCAGAGTATCAACTTCAGCCAGCTTCTACACCTGGTCCCTCTGCTTATAGAGTTCTTTTGGCCATTTGTAGTCTGAATGCAGAGCGTGGCCTCTGTCCATGCCCCAAAAGCCACTGAACACATCTCTGGCTATCTCCCTCAAGCTCTGGGCTACATGCAGGTCTGTTATTGTTTTTCTTAACGTCTCTTGATGTTAATCAACCATGCGTGGAAAGGAGGAAGCCATCTCATTACAACTGATGACTGTTTCTTTCCCTCGACAGGCCATATTTTAAATTTCATTTGATTTACTCCTGCAGGCAGACTCCTGCAGGGGCCTGTAGGGGTTTATAAAATCAGTTTTATTAAATATAATATTTTTTCTTTGTTGGGGGAAGGGAGAGACAACCAAGCGTTTTTTTTTCCATCTACGGTATTCTGACAGAATATTGAGTTGGAAATGTGGACTTACACAAATATCGAGTTGGAAATAACGTGACACAGAAATATTGACAGCAAGAATATCATGGTCAAGAATATCGAATTTAAGGTAAGAAATATCGTTTTCAAAAATATAGAAGTCATTAATATCGTTTGCAGAAATATAGTTGTTTGAAATATCGATTTTTTAATTGATGTTATGTATTTTAGTTTATATTTTAAATGTATGTGATGTATTTTATTGTATAAGTATTGTTTATGTTTTGTAATATATGTGTTAAATTTTTAGTAGTTATCAATTTTATTTTAATTACATTTTGCGTTTTTTAGTTCCGTAGGGTTGTGAGTTTATAGGGGAATAGGGTGGGAAGTAATTTAATTATAATAAATTAATGATTATTTTTTATTTATTCATATTTATTTAATTGAGATTTTATAGTGTTAATTGTGGGAAGTAATTTATTTGTGATTATTTATTAATTGGTTGTTAATATTAATTAATTAAATTGATAATTTATTATGGTAATTGTGTAATTTCTTTTAGGTGCGGGTTGTGGGGTTTATAGGGGTAAAGGGTAAGAAGTAATTTATTTTTAATTAATTAATAATTAGTTAATTAATATTAATTAATTGAAAATGAAATATGGAAATTGTGTAATTAATTTTAGGTGCGGGTTGTGAAGTGTATATAGGGTTAAAAGGTGGGAAGTAATTTATTTTTAATTAATTAATAGTTGATCATTAATATTAATTAATTGATAATTAATTAGGGTACTTGTTTAATTTTTGTTTCTGTGGGTTTTGGTTTTATAGGGGTAAAGGGTGGGGAGTAAATTATTTTTACTTAATAATTAGTTGTTAAATACTATTAGTTTTTTAATTGAAAATAAATTTTAATTGTGTAATTAATTAGTTTACAGTTTAATTTTAGCTGTGGGTTGTGGGGATTAGGGGTGGGATGTTAATTTTACATGTTTAAATTTGTTTTCAAATTAATAATATTTCTTTAATTGATAATTAAGTATGTTAATTATGGAAATACATTTTTTTTAAATTTAGATGTGGGTTATGAATTGTGTGGTGTTATAAGGTAGAAAGTAAATCAACAAAATTTATGTAATAATTATTGTTTTTGTCTCTAAATAATTTCTAACAAAAAATATTTATTTGTTTGAAAATATTTTTTTATTTAATATAATATTTGTAGGTATTTGTCATATGTATTTAACATTATAATGTTTTTATTTTTAATAAACATTTGTATTTTAATTTGTAACATATTTATATATATTTTTATTTATTTTGTTTATTAAATATTTTTTTTGTGTAAATATTTTGTTTGTTTTTAATTTTGAACTGAGTGGAGTAGGAATACTAATTTGTACCCCTTTGCAATCCAACACTTTCCCTACTGTTTTGGGGGTGTGGCTAGGCGCTGATGTAGACGGGAGCAGACCGCAGAGCTCTGTCCTGGGAATCCACCAGAATCCTGAGCCCCCGCCCCACTCTCGGTTCAAGAGAATTGTAGGGGAAGAGCACCGGAGTATGAAGCTGTATGACGCTGCAGGCCACGGGGGTCCCGGACCATCGGCAGCGAATGAAACGGGATTAGAAGTTAAAAGATGCCGGGTGGCTGCAAACAAAATGTTGCCTGCAGCGCAGGCCGAGCGCTGAAGCTGGGACACCGCAGGTAGAGACCGGAACGAGATCGGCAAGTGGAGGATCAGCGAGGGTGCCGATTGACCCAAAACAGAGTCTCAGACACCCGCTGGTGCCCCGGGGAGTGCCGGTAGATAGTAGCGGAACGGTGGAAGCGGCAACCGGTGGAGGTGCGGGGCGAACTCAGTGGCATTGGAGCTGCCGAGCGGAGGCGCGGAGTCAGCGCACAAACAGGGAAGGTGAGCTGCAGGGGAAGCACTGGACAGCTGAGCCTAGAGATACTCGCTGAGGAGGGCCTGGACGACACCGAGATAAGTGAGGGCAGGACAGATTGTGGAGGCTACGATGAGCGGGAGCACACGATTGGCCCCTGGAGTGGAGGGTGCCACGGATGAGCAGGAGCAACAGCAGGCCTGAAGAACTCGGGCCCTGCCTGTCAGTACTAGACGGCCCGTAACGGGAGTGCGGGGACCTTGGAGAGAGCCCAAATGGCCAGCACAGCAGGCAGAAGAGACTGGGAGAGGACACAGGAACCCTGCAGGGAGCTAACAGGAGTGGCGAAACGCGCAAGACAGCAGTGGTGCGGGGCCTACAACAGGCCAGAGGAGACCCGGCTCTGTGAGTAGAGGCTGGGCCCTTGTTGGGGAGCTGTGAGGGGGCCAAATATAAGGCAGAGGTGCGGCCAGCAGCGGGGAATAGTGGGAAGTGCTCTCGGAGCCCACGCTGACAGTGGCAAGCTGACACAGGGGCGAGTACCCAGGACGACGAGGAAGTGGAGGGGAGTGAGAGGGCCCACAACGCCTTTGAGACACAGCCAGAAGCACTGGGAAAAGTCGGAAACACTGCAGAGACAGTACTGAGTAGGGTGGACGCGTTTGGGAATATGCAACTGGAGAGCTAATTGACGGGGGCCCAGAGAAAGCCCCAGGAATCGACGGAGGAAAGGCCAAGCAAGGCCAGACATTGAGCGGCCCACAGAAAATAGAGCACCTGAGCAGATGGCATGGGCTATTGCCCTGGGATAGCAGGTTGGCTGGGAAGCAGGAGACACTATAACCACCCCTGGAGTAGGGGAGATGAGAGACAACGCACCAGGAGTCGTGGAACGGACTTGAAAACTGGGAGATCAGGGAGGCGCACCGAGTGGAGCACCCGGGGAAGTTTTCAATCTGCAGGAAGAGGCAGGGGAATGCTGGACATCCCACGCCCAACGCCTAACTAACAGGGAGGTGAGGCCGGTGGTAAAAATGGGGACAGTACCAAAGAGGAGAGGGCACAGTACCCTCATCATGGGCGGTGGAGCACCCAGATGGATGAAGAAGACGACAATCCAGACACAGGGAAAGACGCCTCCGCTACGCGCCCCGCATTAGCAGATATTATGGAGGCCATCACAGCCTCCCGAGAAGCGTTGGAAATAAAGATTGATGCCATTGGCACTGACTTAAGCCTCCTGAAGGATGACTACCGGTGCCTTGCGGAGAGAGTGACGAACACTTTAAGAGTAGTCTCAGACCTTCCTGCAGAGGTAACAGAATTGAGGAAGTCCCTTAAAGACATTGAAACCAAGGTCCGGGTCCTGGAAGTTAGGGCAGAGTACAGTGAAGGCAGATCACGCAGGAACAACTTGCGTATAGTTGGAGTGCCGGAGAGGGAAGAAGGAAACAACATGGTGAAATATCTGGAAGACTGGATCAGAAGGGAAGTGGCCCCATAGGGGCTTTCGCCGTTCTATGCACTAGAGAGGGCACATAGAGTCCCGTCCAGAGTGCCCAAGCCGGGCGCCCTGCCGTGGCTGATAGTGGCCCGTCTGCTTCACTTCAGAGACCGAGACTAATTACTCAAGCAGGCTCGAGAGAGAAATAGCTTGCAGATAGGAAATAGCAAAGTAATGGTGTTCCCCGACTTCACTGGAGAGGTTCAGAGGCAGAGAACCACATTCCTGGCTGTGAAAAAGAAACTACGACAGCTCCAGATACCATATGGAATGATGTTCACAGTTCGGCTGAGGGTGGCTGGACCGGCGGGAGTGCAGTTCTTTCAGACGCCGCAGGAGGCCTGGGAGTTGTTGGACTCTGGATCGGGGCAGAGTTCGAGAGATAACTCCCCAGGGACTGCGGCAAAGAGGAGAGAAGGCTCTCAGGGCAAGGCAAGGGCACCAACCCCAACAGAAGTCCGAGCGGACGACACAAAGCCCTCAAAGCGGTGGCAGAGCTCAGCCAGGCGGGCCACAGCCCCAGGTCAACGCGAAGCGAACATTAGGATGGACGATCGGATTGTTCTCAAGTAACAAGTGCAGCCGAAGACTCAGAGATGGAACTCCCAAAAGTAACGCCTAACACGGCTGATGAAATCGCCTAAGTGAGAATTGATGGCCAGCATGGACTGCAGATTGCAGTAGACTATGGGCCAGATGTACAACGGTTTTTACATGCGCAAACGGGTTTGCGTACCCGTTTGCGCATGCAAAAACCAATAGGGGTATGTACCATTCCAAAATAGCGAGTCGCAATTTATTTGCAACTCGCTATTTTGGAATTGCGAGTCGCTATTAGGAAGGGGTGTTCCCTTCCTAATAGCGAGCGCAACCCCATGTACAAATGTTTTGCAATCGCAATTGCGGTCGCAAAACACTCGCAAATTATCACCCTCTTCAAGAGGGTGGTAATGGGGTCGCAAAAGGGAAGGGGTCCCCAAGGGACCCCTTCCCCTTTGCAAATGCAGGGGAAAATATTTTTTAAGGGCAGGCAGTGGTCCCAGGGATCACTGTCTGCCCTTAAAAAATTAAACGAAAACGTTTCATTTTTTTCTTTTTTAAATGCATCCCGTTTTCCTTTAAGGAAAACGGGCTGCATTTTTTAAAAAACTGCTTTATTTTAAAGCAGTCCCAGACATGGTGGTCTGCTGAGCCCAGCAGGCCACCATACCTGGGAGGGCCTGCCATTCCCAATGGGGTCGCAAATTGCGAGAGGCTCATTAATATTCATGAGCCTCTTAATTTGAGACCCCATTGGGAATCGCAAACAGTGTGTTCCACACTGTTGTACATGGCATATTGAGCCTCGCAAATTGTGACTCACAAATGAGTCGCAATTTGCGAGGTGCAATTTTGCTCGTCGTACATCTGGCCCTATATCCTTTTTGGTGATGCCGTAAACGAAAGGAGGAGGTGCTTCGAATGGAAAGCAGGAGGAAGAAAGGGGGGAGCTGGGGCGGAGTTTAGATGTAGAGAATGGGGGGGAACCCCGGATGGCGGAGTTCTTGGGTTTTGTAGACAGCCACCACAAAGATAGAAGAGACAGTTACGAGTTTGGATGGGAGCGGGTTTACTTCTACCTGTCCTGGGGAAGGGGAGTTGGGTAGTTTGTTTGTTTCAGGGGTTTCATTTAGGTGCCAGGCGTGTCTGGGGTAAGAATTCAGATAGGGAGCTTTTTGCACCAGCCCAATGGTACCCGCCATAGATTTTAAGTGCATCTCCTGGAATGTACGAGGGATGCACTCAATGACAAAGCGCCACAAGATACATTCATACTTACTATGAAGGGGAGCACAAATAGTAATGCTGAAGTAGACACATATAACTGCAAAGGAAGGAGCTGCGCTGCAACGTCGATGGAGGGGGCAAGTGTACTATACAAATTATTCGCCATTAGCTAGGGGAGTGTTAATCTGGGTATGAGCGGGAGTCCCTTTCTAGTGTACCAAGCCGTTAATAGATCCAGAGGGGCGGTATGTGGTCTTGATGGGCAGATTAGATGGGAAGGATGAGACAGTTGGAAGTATCTACGGTCCAAATGTGGATCAAGCCTCCTTCCTGGTGACCCTGTCTAGAACATTAGCGCAGGCGCTGACTGGCTCGGTGATACTGGGCGGGGATTATAATTGCGTTGAGGATGTGAACATTGATCACTCCCACCCTCCATTGCAAGACTCACCCATGCGTAGAATAGCAGAGGCAAGGTTGGAGCTGGCAGCATCAATGGGGGCTGATAGATTCCTGGAGAGCACAACATGCGGGAGACAGGGACTACTCTTTCTTCTCACACCTACACGAGCTCCATGTTCGGTTAGATGCCATACTCTGCACACCGGATGTGCATGAATGTGTACAGACGAGTGAATATCTGGCACACACGATCTCGGACCACAATCCGCTCCTGGTTGGGCTGAGCTGGTCCAGGGTCAGGCCAAGCAGCCCTACGTGGTGCCTCCGACCGGAAGCACTGGAGGATCAAGCGTATCCGGCAACAATACGCACAGCTATCGGGCAATGCAATTTCATTGATGAAAATGCAGGAACTGCTTCGAGCCCAATAGCGGAGTGGGAGGCCTTTAAGGTCGTGATCAGGGGCAGGTGCATCTCAGAGATGGTGGGAGTGAGGAGGACACTACTGAGGGACACTCTGGCAGCGGAGCAGCGCCTCCGGGAAGTTGAAAGGGAGAGACCGGGGAAGGTAGATGATCAGGAGGAGCTGCTGGCAGCTAAAGAAAAGGTAGCGGAAAATGTAGAGAGGTTACGCTGCTTTGATTACAAGAATTATATGACATGGGCTCATGCAGAAAGAGATAAACCTGGGGCACTACTGGCGTGGTTAGCCAACCCAGCCAAAAGGGGATCGGTTATCCTACAAATGAAGGAAGAGCAGGGGGAGGTTCGGTATCGTCAGCAGGATGTGAACAAGATATTCCGTGATTACTATAATGACTTATATAAAAGTAAGGTGTCCCCAACGGCCGCAGAGCTAGTCAACTTCATGAGAAGCATTGAGTTGCCGGCAATACGAGAGGAAGAAGCAGAGGCAATAGGGAGGAAGATAGTTACGCAAGGTGAGAAGCGCCAGTAAGGCTTTGGCCAGAAACAAAACTCGGGGGATGGATGGGTTTCCAGATGAGTTTTACTCTACAAACGCAGATATACTGGGCCCCTGATTAGTGGAGATGTATAATCTAGCAGCTGCCGGGATCCACAAGAGAGGCTATGATAGTCCCATTGCTCAAACCAGGGAAGCCGGCATCTGACAAAGCAGTGTATAGAGCGCTTTCTATGCTTAACCTTGATTATAAAATTTTGAGCAAGGTGCTGCCTACGCGCCTGCTACCATATGTATTGAGCCTAATACACCAGGACCAAGCAGGGTTCATACCGTCCCGGAACACAGCGATGAACGTCCGGAGGTTGCTGCGGGTGATGGAAGCGGATATCTGCTGCAGGGAAGAAGCTGCCATCTTTGCAGTTGACATAGAAAAAGCATTCGACAGCCTCGAATACTGGAAGGCAACGTGGGGAAAGCCCTTAGGGGGATGAAGACATGCTTTGATTTTTGGGGGACCCTTCCTTTATCAGTAACAGGCAGGGTGTCGCTGCTGAAGATGGTGACGCTCCCAAGGCTCTTATACTTCTTCGGGGTACTGCCGGTCTGGATCCCGGCTGGGATGTTCCGGCATCTCTGGACAATGGTGATGTCGTTCCTCTGGGGAGTGGGGAGGCGCAGGGTGGCGCTGGCAAAGTTAATGAGACCTAAGACAGAGGTGGGACTAGCAGCACCAGACTTTGAGTATTACTATATAGCAGCGCAGTTGCAATGATGCGAAATGGATTGCGGTAAGGATACGGGGGACTGCGCAAGAGGGAGACGGAAGCCCAAGCCTGAACCTCCTCTCGCGGGTGGTGTTACGACTTCGCATCAGGGATAGTGAAACCACTACAGAATTGATTCACAAATGTTGTGTAATAAGCCTCCAGAGGGCCAAAATCAAGCATCCATATGCCCCAGATATTCCACTGTCAGTTTGCATGGCACTGCCGCATGGGGCGGACTGGCGTGGCTTGGAGGCTTGGTTGGCGGCAGGGGTAACCACTGTGGGAATGCTATATGAGGAAGGAGTTCTGCTGCCCTTTGATAACTTTAGAGAGCGGTATGAGGTACCAAGGGGAGACTTTCTGCTACATACTGCCTTCACAGCGGCAATACGAAAGCAATGGGTTGAGGACTCACCGAACCGCCCCAAGCAGAGGGGTGTCAATATGTGGTATCTGCAGCGGGGACATATAAAGCGGTCACCTGTTTATACAGGTGCCTCAGCCAGGCGGCACTCCCTGCCCTTAATGATTTACAACAGAGATGGAAAGAAGACCTGAGGGAGCCCATAGACGAAAAGGCATGGGGGGACGTGGTAGAACGTGCAAGTATGATCACAAGAAACACTAGATTCCAATTAGTTAATTTCTACTTCCTTCACAGAGCATACATCACGCCAGGGCGCATCAACAGATACTTTCACATAGGGTCAGCGGCCTGCCCCCGGTGTGGAGAGGGGGGTGCAGAGTTTTTCCATATGTTTTGGAGTTGCCTGGAAATAGGGAGCTTGTGGAGTGCGGTGACCTCAATACTAGCAGAGGTAACGGAGAAAGAAGTGCTCACAGCACCGGGATATTGCCTGTTACACCAGTCCCCCTACACCTCTAAGAACAAAATAACAAGTACATTTCAAGACTTGGGTCTTATACTGGCAAAAAGGGAAATCACCAGCCACTGGAAGGCGTGAGGAGGCCCTGACACAAATAGGTGGAAGAGAGAGTTCATACGATGGGCAGGCTATGAAGGGGCAGTAAGGATACGGGAAGCCAGAAGAACTGGAAATGAAAAATCACTGGAATCAGCCAGGGCGTGGGATGCATTGGTGTCACTCCTTGAGCAGCCAGAGGATCTCTTAGAGGAGGAATGGCAGGAGGCCTCACAGGAGACCGAGACCTGAGACAGTCGGATAGAGAGACGTAGGGAAGGAGGAATAAAGACAATGGGGTTGAGAGTGCCATCCAGGAGCTAGGAATAGGGAGGGAGAGCAGGAGATAGGGTCACTAGAGTGAATTTCCACGGGATGACACCTAAGTGGGAGCTGGAGGGTACAGCATAAGACACGCCTGGGGGGAGGGGGAGGGAAGGGGGGGGAGTTGATGTCCTTTGACATGAAGCAGGCAAAAGCAGAATGGAATTAACAGTTAGCTTTATCTGGGAAGCTGATAATGATGAATGATTGCGGGCACAGTAGTCAGTAATACCAAAAGCTGGACCCCTGCATAATATGAAACTGTTCTGTAAGGAATGGGCACTAAGATTGAAACAAACTCCTCTGATTACTATGTACGAAATGTACATATACTGCTGAATGTATATTGCAGCAAGCAAAGGGTTAATAAAATCTGTTTAAAAAAAAAACACTTTCCCTACTGTTGCACTCACTGGAGTGGGAATAGAAAATTTCATCCCTCCACTATCCAACACTTTCCCTACTGTTGCACTCACTGGAGTGGGAATAGTAATTTGTAAACCTCCGCTATCCAACATGTTCCCTACTGTTGCACTCACTGGAGTGGGAATAGTAATTTTTACCTCTCCGCTATCCAACACTTTCCCTACTGTTACCCTCACTGGAGTGGGAAAGGTAATGTTTACCCCTCTGCTATCCAACACTTTCACTATTGTTGCACTCACTGGAGTGGTAATAGTAATTTTTACCCCTCCGCTACCCAACACTTTCCCTACTGTTGCACTGACTGGAGTGGGAATAGTAAATTTTACCCCTCCGGTATCCAACACTTTCCCTACTGTTGCACTCACTGGAGTGCGAATAGTTATTTTAACCCCTCCGCTATCCAACACTTTCCCTACTGTTGCACTCATTGGAATGGGAATAGTAATTTTTACCCCTCCACTATCCAACACTTTCCCTACTGTTGCACTCATTGGAGTGGGAATAGTAATTTTTACCCCTCCGCTATCCAAACCTTTCCCTACTGTTGCACTGACTGGAGTGGGAATAGTAATTTTACCACTACTCTATCCAACACTTTCCCTACTGTTGCACTGACTGGAGTGGGAAATTTAAGTTTAAAGATCAAGAGGGGTGCGTCAAGGGTGTATCCTTGCCCCTTTTTTATTTACCTTATATATTAATGGGCTAGAATCTGCCCTGATATCCCTTCAGGCCGATACTCCAAGAATAGGCAGTAGATCAGTGCCAGTTATGCCGTACGCGGATGACGCTGTGCTTATAACGCATACTTCCCAGGCGCTGCAAGTCCTAATAGACGGGTTTGTCTTCTTTATGAATGGGCTGGACTTGTCTCCTAACTTTACCAAATCATTCGTGATGGAGCTAGGTTGTCAAGGGATTCGTTCAAAAACCTACAAGGCAGGCACTTTTAGTCTAGCCGAGGTTTTGGCTTTCACATATCTTGGTGTCTTATTCGATGCCAAACTAAATTGGAAAAATCTGAAGGAGGAAAAGCTAAGGGACATGAAAAAATCTCTGGGAGCTATTGCACATTATGCTCATAGATTGGGCACATGGTCCCCGGGGGTGATTTTAAAATTATATCAGTCCTTTTGCATCTCCATGGTCATGTATGGGAGTGAGATTTGGGGATACATGGCAGCCGACAAATTCCAGACGGTGCAAAATACATTTTTAAGATGCATCTTGAAGGTCCCCCAGGGAACTCCTGCTTATTCTGTACATGAGGAACTTTGGACCAAGTATATTACTGACTTAATTGCAGTTAAGCCTTTGTTGTGTTGGGCGAATGTCTGGTCCAACAAGGAGGCATCTTTTAATCGAGCAGTTATTTTGGATTGCCTCTCACTTGACCGCGCTTTTAAAATCCCTTGGTTAAGATACGTTAAGGAAACTTTTCTGGCCCTGGGAAGAGCAGACATTTACAAATCATGACACAGTGAAGCGACAGGACAAAAAAATTGATTAATGATTTGTTTTTAATAAAAGCTACTGCAGAGCGTGAGGGCATGGAGCTCAGTAAACCTATGGTAAGAGCACATGCTCTTGTTAAATCAGTGCAGGGTATGGAGACTTATATCGCCATTTTAACTAGCCCCCATGATAGATTTTTAATTACTCGTTTTAGATTAAATATGTTCCATCATTTAGTGGCCTCTCCTTCAGGCTTTGTTTTACGAGTTGAGGATAGAGGCTCCTGTGGCTGCATCAATAGGTCTTCACAGGATACTTTACATTTTGTATTTTTATGTAAATATTTTACTCATCCTAGGCGATTGTATCTTAAACACTATTTAAAAGAATTGGGATTCAGGCATGTTCGTATTGCACTTTTGCACTTGCAACTTTTGCATAATGCTCGCATACTGTTTGTTGTTACGAATTCCTAAGAGCAGTATTAAGATCAAGAAATTCGAGACTTGATTGAAATAGAAAGGGACCCGCGCTATTTTGTACAGTGTTGATATATTGTTTTAAAGGATTGGTATTGAAATTTTTAACTATTTTATCTTTTATGGCTGTGATTACTGCCGAATAAAGATTATCATTATTATTACTGTTGCACTCATTGGAATGGGAATAGTAATTTTTGCCCCTCCCCTATCCAACACTTTCCCGACTGTTGCACTCATTGGAGTGGGAATAGTAATTTGTACCCCTCTGCTATCCAACACTTTCCCTACTGTTGCATTGACTGGAGTGGGAATAATAAATGTTATACCTCCGCTATCCAACACTTTCCCTACAGTTGCACTCACTGGAGTGAGAATAGTAATTTTTACCACTCCGCTATCCAACACTTTCCCTACTGTTGCAGTGACTGGAGTGGGAAATTTAAGTTTAAAGATTTTTTAAATAGTTTAATGTTTTCATTTATAATAGAATGTTTTTTAATAGATTTTATGTTATTGGTATGTGTGTATATATATATATATATATATTTATTTGTAAAATTTTTATATACTGTTAAAATTATAAAATAAATTAAAATTAATAGTTTATTAATGGTTTTAAAGTAAATATATATATATAAATTAATTATACGTGTTTAACTTTTTAAGTTTATTTCTTATATTTGTTAACATGTATATTAAATCAATTTTGTTTTAAATTAATGTTATCATTTAATATATTTAATATTTATTATTTTATTATATATATATATATTTAAAATGATATTTTGTACAACTATATTAATGACTGACATTTTTTCCCGATATTTTTGTACTTACCTTTATGAATATAGGATGTCAATATTTTTGACATCGATATTTATAACTTGATATTGTGGTATGGGGATATTTTGGGTGTTGATATTCTGTCAGTGAACCTCATCTACACTAATGGCAGACACCCACAGGTATTTGTTTTTTGGAGTACCTGTTCACTTTTATTCTGCTGGGAGGGCAAGCTGCTGCAGCACTTATTTTAATTCTTATGTCATTGCAACACATCCGACAGCTTTCAAAATATACAATCTCACTCCACCTAGCAAAAATCGAAGGGCAAAGAAGAATCCAGTCCTGCCTGCAGATCCAACAAATGGTGCCAAAGTTATTAATAAAACCCTTCCCTCCTTTTTTACTCCTGCCAGTCACATCTGTACAAAACCTGAACCACGTTTGATGCAAATTTATAACACCGCTCTAAAGGTATAAGCAAATGAAAATTTTATTGCACTCCTTTACCCTTGCCACCCCTTAATGGATTGGAACAAACTCTGACATACCAGTAGAAAACCAATCCTTCCAAGCTTTTGCCAAATTTTATGCATATTTGTCACACAGTGCCAATGTTATTTGCAAGTGAACACTTTTTAACTGCCCAGTTTCTGAATCTGCATAAATGTAAGAATAACAAGAGAAGGCTAAACAGGCTACGTCTCTGCCAACGTTTGTGTCGATCCTTCAAACAGTGCTAATGTTATTAGTAAATCAAAAATATTTTGATCCCTCCTTTAGCTTTGCCTCTCCCAACTCCCACTGGATCTTCACAAAACCTGGAATATGTGCACTGGGTATATCTTGAAAACTGCCTGCCACGTTTAGTGCAGAATAATCAAATTGTGCCAAAGTTATAAGCAAATAAATATTTTATTGAACCCTCCCCTTTAACTTTGCCACCCTTGATGGAATGGTACAAAGTTTTACATATCAATAGAAAACTATATTTTCAAGCTTCTGCCAAATTTTGTGCAAATTCCTCACACAGTGCTATACTTATTAGCAAATGAACACGTTTTTGACCCCACTTTTTTTTTTGATGGTCCCTCTTTGATGAATTAGTACGGAATTGAAAATACCACGAGTAATCTAGGCATACTAAGTGTATGCTACATTTAATGGATGTACATCAAACTGTGCCAAAGTTATAGGCAAATCAAAAATGGCTTTTCAACTGACAAGCTATACAAAAGTGTCAACCTTTGTTAAGCCCATCTTGCACCTTTTCGAAATGCAAATTTCTCAAAAACTACTGAACTTATTTACACAAAACCAAATAAAGTGCACTTTCTAGGTGAAATTCTGCGTGCATGCCAGGGGTTTTAGCTGTAGGTGTGACCAACACTTCCTAATGGAACTAAAATGGCAAAACATGTTTTTGATCCCCTCTTAACATTTTTTCCCTGCACAGAACTATATAAAATGTGGTGTGCTTGACCTTATTTGACAATGCTAACTGAGTGCCACATGTGGTGCAAATCCCTTGATGGGGGCCAAATTATAGGAAATCAGAAATGCCTTTTCAGTGTAACATGCGGCTGAACCACAACTACCCAGTGGCAACTGCCTCAGTGTAATAAATATATATATATATATATATATTCTCTGGAAAAAAAACTATGGTTATGGTGAAGTAACTTTATAACTACGTGAATATACCAGTGACAACATGTTTTGAACACAAGAAAACACGAAAATTCACCAGTCATAGTTAGCAGAGCTAATTATAACTTGCACCCCTGCCATACACTGCTTATGACCTCACATATTACATCACTAATGACATGTCAAATGAAATCATTGATGACATCATCCAGTGAGTGTGCTAGTTTATTATATAGTTTACATAGTGGCGGGTAACTACCATATTACTTTTCAACCTAATTTTGTATTGCAATCATGCCCTGCTTCCAACTCCCTGCAGGCAGCCAACCCAAAGGCTGTGCGTAGTGGGGGGTGGCCACAGGGCTTGGCTTGCCTCCAGGCCCTGTGGCGAAGCCCCCAGCAGCCTTCCAAACCCACACCATGCACAGCTTTTGGCCTGTGCAGCGCAGGGTTGACTTTCGGGACCCAGGGACCCCGGAACCCCATCCCCTGGGACCAAAACATATATTAAGTGATGGGGGCAATGCAGCCCCCTCCCTGACCCTTAATTGGCCCTGGGGACCCTATCACCCAGGGCCAAATACAATAAAAAATGGGAGAGGGGCAACTCCCCCAAGCCTTATTAGGCCCCGGAGACTGCATCCCCAGGGCCAAATATAACAAAATGGGGAGAGGGGCCACCCAGCCCAGCCCCTCTCCCCATTTTGTTATATTTGGCAAGTCTTATTAGGCCCTGGGGAACCCATCCCCCGGGGCCAAACCAATAAAAAAGAGCGAGCTGTCATAGGCGCTGGGGACCCCATCCCCCTTGGCCATGTGTCTTTTTTAAGTGGAGGAGGGGCTGCATGGGCCTCCTCCCCGAGCCTCAGGCCCTGCGGACCCCATCTCCCAGGCCCGTAGTTATTTAAAAGGGGAGGGGGGCCATGTGGCCCCCCTCCCTGAGCCTCATTAGGCCCTGGGCACCTCCATCCCCCAGGGCTGTATGACCATTTTTATTTTTTGTAAATGGGAGGGGGCCACAGTAGGCCCTGGGACCCCATCCCCAGGGCCATATCTATATTAAAAGGGGAGGGGGCCACGTGCCCCCCCTCGCTGAGCCTCAATTAGGCCCTGGGAACCCCATCCCCAGGGCCTTTATATATATCTTTAAAGGAGAGTGGGCTGGATTGCCCGCCTTTCCCGAGCATCATTAGGCCCTGGGGACCCCATCCCCGAGGGCTCCCTGAGTCTTTTATGGCCCAAAACCCCCTCCCCTGGCGCTGGCATTATTTAAAGTGGGTGCCCCGGTACCCAACCAGGGCACCCACCATACACGCTTTGGGAGCCGCAGGGGGAGCCCCAGGGCCCTCATGACCCCAGCCGGCTACCTGCATGCTGTGGGAGCCGGCATTGCTCCTGCCCGGCCAGAGCAGCTATATGTGCTGCTCCCTCTGTGTGGGAGCAATATCTTGTTCTTTGTCCCTGAATGCATCAGTGTGGGTAGGGAAACAGATTACAAGTCTGCTGTTAGTCAGCAGGAGCATTTTTAAAGCTCTCGCTTGCAGGGAGCAAACTTTGTGTCTTTTTGGCAGGAGTTTTAAAAATGCTCCCACCAGGCGGGAGCAAACGCAAGTTTTGGTGTGGGCAGGGAATCTGCTGTGTTCAGGGTATGGGGTCCCCAGGGACTTTTAAAGGCTTGGGGGGACACTTGACCCTCCCCTTAAAAAACACATTGGGCCCTGGAGGATGGTGTCCCCTGGGCCAAATATGGCTGTGGTAGGGGACCCATGCCCCCCTCCCCATATTTTTTAAATCAGGCCCTAAGGATAGGGTCCCAGGGGCCAAATACCACTTGGGGAGAGGGGGCCACATGCCACTGCACCCCATATTAAAAAATTGGGCCCCCGGGGATGGGGTCCCTGGGTCCAGAAATGGCTCGGGAAAGGGGCCATGGCCCCCTTCCCTTAATTAAACAATGCAGTCCCGGGGGGCCGTTTTGTTGGTTTTTTTTTGCCGCGATCCCTCAGGAATCCCACTGGATCTCTGCGAAAATTGCAGGGTTTTTTTGGGCCCCGAGCCGCCCTCCACCCTCCCTCACCATGAGGCGTAGGAAGTCAGCCCTGCCCTGCCCACTTATAGGATTTTTTTAATTAAAGTTCAGGACAGAAGACTAAGGGCCTGATTATGAGTTTGGCAGATGGGATACTCCGTCACAAACGTGATGGACATCCTGTCCACTGTATTACACGTTCCATAGGATATAATGAAATTGTAATACGGCAGACAGGATATCGACAGAGTAACACTGTCCGCCAAACTCATGATCAGGCCCTAAGGCCTCGAGTCCTGTAATGGCTGCAGAAACATTTTTCTTATGTTGCTGGCAGCCAATCAGAGTGCTATTTTCTAAAATTGGGTTTGAGGCACTCTCGCAAGAGTCCTTCGAACCCAACAGTCTCGATATACAAATATTTTTAACCTTAATTTCTCAAAACCTACTGAACGGTTTACACCAAATCATGAAACGCACAATCTATGGACCAAAATCTAGCTCCCTGCCAAATTTGGTGTAATTCTGTTAAGCAGTTTTTGCTGTACCCCTGCCTAAAGAAGTCTATGGAAAATTTTGTGACCCCCTGTTTTTCTTGGCCCCCGCTTGACAGAACATCCTGAATTTTTCCATGCACAAACTAGCCCAAAAAAAGCAGTTTCTTTAGAAAGTTTTGTGGGGATTCATCAAACGGTACCAAAGTTATTAGCAGCACAAAACACACATTTCCTATTGAAAACTGACCGCCGCAGCCTAATATATATATTCACTGAATAAAACCAAAGTTTACAGGGACGTTATAGTTAGGCTCAGGTTTCACTCATACAAAACCAATGAAATTCAGCAATTATAGTTAGTGAGCTAACTATAACTTGTGCCCCCGCCATGCACTGCTTATGACCTTACATACTACATCACTCATGACATGGCCAGTGACATCACTGATGACATCACTGATATATCACATGACATCACTGATGACATCATTCAGTGTTTTTGAATGTTTTTAAAAAGTTTGAGTGTTAAATACATATACCAAGGTGTATTGGTGAATCAGTGGGTGTAAGAGTGGCTGTATGGATGATTCAGTGGGTGCGTGACTGACTGTATAAGTGAGCAATTAGGTGTCTCAGTGATTGTAGGTGTGAGTGACTGGTTGTGTAAATGTCTCTATCAGTGTGTCAGTTGGTGTCTAAGGGGCTGTATGGGTGTGTGAGTGAGTTCATGAGTGGCTGTATGGGTGAGTGATTGTTTGTCTGAGTACCTTTATGAGTGTCTGTGTGGGTGGGTGAGGGGGAGTGTGACTACCTGCATGGATGAGTGAGTGGGCGAGTCAGTGGCTGTATGGGTTAGTGAGTGTGTGTGTGAGGGGCTGTAGGGGTGAGTGAGTGTGTGTATGGCTGTGTCGGTGAGTGAGGGGATGTGTCAGTGGTATATAGGTGAGAAACTGCATATGTGAAAGGCAGTGTATGTGAGTGATGGGGTATATGAGTGACTGTATGGGTGAGTGTGTGCTTGTGTCAGTGACTATTTAGGTGAGTTAGTACGTGTTAGTATCTGTAAGAGTAAGTGAGTGGATGTGTGTGTCACTGTATGGGTGAGTAAAAGGCTGGGTGAGTGAGCAGCTGTGTGAGTAGCTCTGTGGGTGACTGACTCAGTGTGTGAGTGACTATATGGGGGTATGAGTGGATATGTCAGTGGCGGTATTAGTGAGTGAACGGGTGTATGAATGGCTATATGGGTGAGTGAGTGTATGTGTATGTAGATCTATGAATCAGTGAGTGGCTGAGTAAATACTGGTATGGGTGTGTGAATGGGTTTGAGAATGGTAGTGTGGAAGTTGGAGTGAGTTTATGAAAGGTTATATGGGGGTGTTAGTTGGTGCATCAAAGATTCTGTGGATGATGTCATCAGTGATGTCATTTGAGATGTCATCAGTGATTTTACTGACCATGTCATGAGTGATGTAATGTGTGAGGTCATAAGCAGTGCATTGCGGGGGCGTGAGTTATAGTTAGCTCACTAACTATAACGGCTAAATTTCACTGGTTTTGTATGAGTAAAACCTGAGCCTAACTATAACTTCCCTGTCACCTTTGGTTTTTTCAGTGAATTTCTAAGGTTTTTTAAATGCTAATTCCTAACTATAACGTCCCGGTAACCTTTGGTTTTTCAGTGAATTTCTATGTTTTTTTTAGTAGTAGTTGCCTACCCAGGGCACCCAGTTTCGCACGTTGGGGACCGCGGTGGGAGCCTGAAGGCCCCCGCGGTCCCTGACAGCTCCCCGTCCTGCGGGAGCTAGCATTGCTTTTGGACAGAGGGAGCTGCTAACATGCAGCTCCCTCTGTCCAAAAGCCATTCTGCTCCACTTCGAGTAAGCAAGAGCATTTTCTGCTCTTGCTTACACAAAGCGGAGCACTGTTTTCTACGGCTTGGCGGGAGAAGCCATAGCAAACTGCAATGTCCTGAGGGTGGGCACCGGACCAGGAGGGTGGTGGTTGCCAGGACCATGCTAGTTCCAGGAGGGGGGCCCCGCCTCAGCATACATCCCCGCACTGTAATTTTAATCATTTGCCCTGGGGAGGTGGCACCCCCTGGGGCTGCGGAGGCAGGGGGTGCGTGCCCCTGTATAATTTCTTATTTAGCCCAGGGGAGGTGGCAGTCTCCGGGGCTGTGTGCCCCCCCCGCATTTATGTCATGCTTTTGCCCCAGGGAGGTGGAAGTTCCCGGGGATGAGGGGGTTCCACTTGGCCACAACCATTAATAAAAATGAATGCCCCGGGGAGGTGGCAGCCCCAGGCCTGCAGGGCAGGGGTGGGTCTGCGCCCCACCCTAGCCCCCCACCCCCCCACATTTTCACTTGCAAAGCCCCGGGGAGGCGGCGGTCCCTGGGGTTGGTGGTGCCATGCGGGCACCCCCACATAATTTAATTAAAAAACCCAGGGAAGGTGATGGTCCCCGGGGCTAAATTAAACTCTAGGAGGAGACCCCAGGCGCCTCTCTCCTTTATTTTTAACATGCCCCTGTGATTTGGCCCACCCCGGGGGCTTCTTTCACAAGATGCGCATCTTTTTTTTTTAAATTTTGCCGTGGATTTGCAGATCCCCGTGTATTTGCGGCAACATTTAAAAAGAAAATTCTTTCAAACCCTGGCAGGGGGTTATCTGGAGGGTCAGGATATTCCTACCCTGCCCCCTTTTCTTTATTTTTTACTTTTTGTGTGAGACTTGGCTTCAATCCTATAGTCCCAAGATGGCTGCCAACACTTTCTGGTTGAAGTGTTGGCAGCCAATCAAATTTTTGTAGGATTTGCGAGTCCACTGCAAGGACTTGCGTCCCCGAATATCTATATTTTTTAAAGTTAAATAACTCAAAACTACTGAACGGATTTACACCAAATCACAAAAAAGCATGCTTTCTGGACTAACATCTAGCTTTCTGCCAAATTTGGTGTAATCCTGTTCAGCGGTTCTGGCTGTAGTCGTGTTAAAAAAAAAAAAAAATCTCCATAGACATAACATAGGGAAAACGATTTTTGGGACCCCCCCTTTTTTCTCGGCCCCCGCTTGACGGATCACCCTGAAACTTTCATCACCGCAGCAGAACCAAAAAGGGAACGTTTTTTTTTTACATTTCGTGAAGATTCGTCAAGCGGCATCAAAGTTATTGGCAAAAGTAAAAACGCTTTTCCTATGGAAACTTTGGTCCTAACTATAACCTATAACTGCCTACTGCCAGTAGGTAATATACATATTTATCTCAAGCACTGGCGGCTGTTGAAATTTGAAAGTGGTGGGTTGTAAATACCTTGTTTTTCACTGAGCAATCGAGTGAGCAAGCCTACACTTTTTATGGATCTTTTGTCAGTGTTCTCCTACAGGAAACGTTTGAATGAGTGACAAATGATGCATTAGACTTCACAGTTTTCTCATAAATTGTCTAAATCATCTAGATGCATTGAAGTGTACTAATGAAATATTGCCATATTGTTGCAGTCTGCTAGACACACACCCCTTGGGTGATGGGACTCTTAATTCCGAAAAAAAACTGGCAAAATGGCAGCAAAACAATTGGTCCTTCGCTATAATATCCCATAAAAGTCAGCTAAAGAACTATGAATACCTGGAATGCTCATATGTTTTGTAAACAAACTGCTTGTCATTTTCTCTAAAAATGGACTTTTATTAGTCAGATATGGACTGGATATGCCTTTCTCTCCAGTTCGGACACACACCGTCCTCCATCTATTCAGGAGAATAAAGTCTTCTGAAATGTCATGCAGGACATATAGTGACACTGTAATCCCATAATGAGAATAACGCCACTTTAGTCATTAAAATCAGTTCAAAGATCAAGACTTGGGAGTGGCATTCATGCCAAAACACAATCAGAAGTAGACCATCTAATCCTTAAGAAGGAACTAAAAAGACAAGTCTTCCTTAGAAACAGTGCGAAATAATGTTTTATCTTCGGTCAGCTCAAGAAATAGGAGTGAATAAGTGGGTTAACCATCATATTTTGCTTCTAAACCGCAGACAAGTGTTGTTTTTTTCCAGGTAAAAACTCATCATGGAATGGTATTAAACATTACATTAGCAGCATTATGCATGAGACTTGAGTAGTATTAATTATTTAAATACTGGGCTTTTGGAAGAGAAGGACTATACCCCTCAATGTCATGCATTCTTCACACTCTTTTTTATTGTTGCATATTTATATAGCGCGAACTCGACCCGAAGGTATTGGAGCGCTTTACAGGAGCACCGTATTTACATTACACATTCAGGCACGGGGAGATTAAGTGATTTGCCCAGAATCACAGGATGTGGACGCGACCCCGAGGCTCGAACCCTGGACCCCGAGGCTCGAACCCTGGTTTCCAGCACCAAAGTCGGCAGTCTAGCCGACGGACCACATACTCTCCCCTACTCTTGATATGGATGACGGACTAGCATCCCCAGTTGGAGTCCCCGGTCAGCTGTTTCCGGTTTCTAATTGGTGTTGCTGTTGGAGGCTGTTGGAGGCTGCCGGTGCTGTTTCCCTGCTCCCGGCTCGCAGCTTTCGGTTCCTTGCTGCCGTGTGGAGTGGGAGCAGAGGCGCGGGGGTGCCTGACCCTGGGGCTGACCCTGAGGCTGCGAGGAGTCGCGTGGTGCCGCGAAAAGTCAACGAAAAACGGCAGAAGCCGCGGGAGCCGCCGCAGCAGTAAGAACTGCGGCAAGAACTGTGCGAGTGCCCCCGCAGCGGCAGGAGCCGCGTTGGTGCCGCACCAGTGCCTCGGAGCCGCATGATCGCCCCCCGCAGCGCCAGGAGCCGCGTCAGTGCCCCCAATCGGTAGGAGCCGCGGGAGTCTCTCCACAGCAGCCGTCCAAAAGCAGCATGGACCGCTTTAGGAGCCATAGGAGCTACGAGCCGCCCCAGAGCCACCCTCACGGCGGTGGTAGCAGCGAGAAAACCTTCCAGCAGCAGCAAACCCGCTTTAGCAGCGGCAAGGGCCGTGCGGTGATCGTTGTGTTGGAGTGCCCAGTCTGCCCGGTCTGTTTGTGTTTGTTTGTGCGGTTCCTCGAGCGTTCTCTGGAACGGAGAGGCAAGATGGCGACTGTGTGAGACGGTCGTTTGCTGCTCCCTGATTATGATCTAACTCGAAAGTGTCAAAGCGGCAGCAGTGGACTGAAACGGGGGTCAAAAGATGCAGCCGACTAAAATAAAACTCGAATGATACAGAAGGGAGAAAAAAACGGAGCTAAATCAAAGGCGAAATCTGCATGGAAGCGGTGCTGGCGTACCTGAAGCTCTGCCCCGGTCCTAGTCAGTGTGGAGCGGCGCAGTACCGAGCAGAGATTACGAGGGCGTTTCTTGGCTTTTTGGCTCCATTTGTGTTTGGCGGCAGCGGGGAGGAGGGGAAGCAGTGTCTACTTTGTTCAGGTCTCTGCCGGGTATGTTCGGCTGAAATCATGGCTCCTAAACCCCCTCTGTCCAGCGGAGTAAAAGGAAAAGGAAAAACGCGGTCAGGAGCGGGTGTGAGTGCCGACTCCTCACCAAAAATGCCTGCAACCTCGGACCCCCTCCCGGGTGGGGGAAAAAAACAAACCGCAGGGAGTGCATTAGCCAGGATAGCGAAGCCGGAGGAAAGAAAAAACAAAACCGGAGCTCCGCCCCAATCGACCGCGAGCGAGCCTTCGGTTTTAGACTTGCTGAGAGCGGTGCCAGGAGTAGAGCACCCACGGCGGCAAGCGGGCGAAAAAGGTGAGCAGTGCCAGGGGGGGGGGGGCGAGGTAGTTGATGGTGCGACCGGGGAGGTGGAGGTAGAAGTGGAGGATATTAGCTCTGATGCCCCACCAGCTACCAAGTCTGTGACTGCAGATACAGACACATCGAAAACCAGGCAGAACAGTCAGCCACTTCCTGATCCCCTTACCCCCCCCTGTCTGCATCCTGAGGCAAGAGACAATGCTGATGGACATATTTTAGAGAGACCTGGGGCTCAAACCGCACATACAACGCCAGGGGCTATTATGCTCAATACCCATCTCGGAGGCGCTATAGCCACAAATCATACTACCTCCTCGAATCACAGCGAGCAGGATATGGATTGTTTCTTCTCACTCTCAGACGGGATCTGGTCTGCATCGGGTTCAGGGTCTGTGTCTGACTCACTCGGGGATTCCAGTGAGGAGATTTTGGATACTGACAAAAGAGATACAATAGCTACAATGCGCAATGTAGTGAGAAGAACAAGTCACCTCAGTCAACAAAAAAAAAAAGTCTAAGATGGGATCACTCGGGAGCAGATCTATTCAGCACCGATACAATATCTCCTCCTAAAGACAATAACACACTCTCCCCAGGCCCTCCAACTCCAGATACGGTCCTCGAATGCATCCTCTCCCATCGTGAGGAAACACGCCAAGACAGTAAACGTGCACAGATAGCCATGCGGAAGATCCAAGGGGCTGTTAGGAAAGTTGCGAAGTCGTGCACTATTATCAACGAATGCCTCACAACCCTTGAAACGCAAACAGAAATTCTGGAAAATGACCTAGTGACCACAAGCGCAAATATAACAGCTCATGATGCCCAGCTAACTGATATACAGTGGAAGTTAGAAGACCAGGAAAATCGGCAACGCCGAAATAATCTGCGGGTACTGGGTGTACCGGAGGGAAAGAAAGGGTCAGACACCAGGGCATATGTTGTCGATATGCTATCTAACGCATTCCCGGATCTAGATGGTTGGAATTGGGCTTTAGAAATACAGAGAGCCCATCGGGTCCCATTCAATCTTAAACAACCTGCAAGATTGGACACGAAACCTCGCGCCATCCTTGTCTATTTTGGTAATTTTCTATTGCGACAAGCAATATATGATAAGGCCAAGCCAACAGCGAAACGCAGTGGTGGGGATTATTTTTTCTTTGTCCAGCCAGATTTTTGCCATTACACGGTGGAGAGACGCTGGCGTCTCCATCAGATGATCAAGCCAGTTCAAGATCGAGGGGGACAAGCATATTTGCTGCATCCAGCTCGCCTAAAGGTGATCAAGGGAGATCATACACGATTCTTCACCTCAGAGATTAAAATCAAGGAATATTTGGAGGACTGGGACCCCAAACTTTAATATAACCAATTGATTAATTAATAGACGGATAGGCTGATCAACTGGATACTTGAGTTCTCCCTCTCTGGGGGAAGGGGTTTTTTTTGTTTGTTTTTTTCTTTTCTTCTCTTTATGGTTATTTCAGTAGTCACTGTATATTTCACTTGTCTTTGGGCTTCCTATTTTCCAGCTTAATTCACTACTTGTCTTAACGTTTTTTAAAAGGGGAAAGGAGGAAGCGATGGAGAGGGGTAAGGGGAGAAGAAGGCAGAAGTAAAGGGAAAACGGGAGGGGAGGAAGAGTGGAAGAGTGGAAGAGCGGGGGGAGGGGAAGAAAAGAGAAAGAGAGAGTTTCAATACATCCCTGCTGCCAGGAAACAGAATATATGTATTAGGGGGCAGCAACCATCCCAACAGACTAACCTAGTCTGGGTGCCTTTCTATTATGGGTAGGGTGGGGGGAGGGCGTAAGGGCACGGAGGGGCAGGGGAGGGAAAGGGGGTCAGGCTGACTCTGGGGGGATCACAGGGTGGAGGGAGAGCAGGGGAAAAAAAGAAAAATTGGAGAGGATTTGAACAAAAGACATGAGATAGCAAATATTAGTATGCAAGAGCAAGAGCAAATAAACCGAAGGAAATTAAATAAACCTAATGGGTAGAATTACCATCTGCTCAGTCAATGTTGGGGGTCTCAACGACAAATTAAAGCGTAACAGAGTTGCTGAAATATTAAGAGCCCTAAAAGTTGATATTATATGTCAACAGGAAACACATATTCCTTGGGGAAAACGAGATATTTTAGCTCTAAGGGGATATAACCTTGTCGCCTGTTCCAGACAAACATCAACTATCAGGGGAGTTGCGATTCATGTAAAGGATAGCATTGCACCACCTAAGCGAGTCTTGGAGGATAAGTGGGGAAGGTGGGCCATTTTGCAGTTGCCTATCGGATTGACCATCTGCACAATATACGGATCAAATGATGATGATTCACAAATGTTTAATGACTTAGAAGTCGAATTAGCATCATGGCCAGATCCAGTGATAATTTGTGGGGATCTAAATATTCATTATGATCTTGACTGTGGTAGCATCCAGAAATATTCAGGGAGAAAGCCTCGGGTTCACCAGGCCCTGTCGGCCCTGCGGGCCAGTCATGGCTTGAAAGATGTGTGGGGGGTAATACACCCTACAGACCCTGGTTATTCGTATTTTTCAAACCCCCACAAGAAATATGTCCGGCTAGATTATTTTTTGGTATCACCCGCTCTTGTCACGACAGCAGGTATAAAGAAACTACCCAAATTATTTTCAGATCACAATCCCTTAGTCTTGGATTTAGTATCTCAGACTGAAAATCGTCCACAGTCTAAGTGGACATTCGAAAGGTATTTACTATCTAACGATCAATATCTTAAACACATTAAACAATGGACTATACAATACTATGAGATTAACCGATATAGTTCCTCGCGGTGTGTAGTTTGGGATAGTTTTAAAGCAGGCCTCCGAGGAGAAACAATCAGTTATGTTGGTAGAGCCATAAAACAAGAGAAGAATGAAATTAATATTTTGATAACAGAACTGGGAGAATTGGAAAAAAAAAAACACTAGCGCAATTAGACAAAAACAAGAGAGTGAAGAACTATTACTACGACAGAAAATGATTATAAAAGCCGAAATAAAAAGTTATTATACCAAGTAGGGAGCAGCTATATATCAGGCTTATAAAAGCGAAAGATATGAATACGGGGAGACTGTAGGTAAGACACTGGCCCTGCGAATCAAGCAGAGAGCAGTTAAAAACAATATAATGGAAGTTAAAGATCAACAGGGTATACTTCAGACAGAAACAAAAGATATTTGAACATTTTTATCACGATTTGTATCAGCAGGATAATCTTGCCCCTATGCTCTCTAACGAAACCGAGCTAGTTCTAGGGAAACAGCGTAGGCTCACTGCAGAAATGCAACAGGAGATTGACAAAGAAATTACGATGGAAAAGGTACTATCAGCTTTGAACTCCATGGCAGTAGGCAAAGCAGCAGGTCCGGATAGTATCCCATTGGAACTATACAAGGTGATTCAAGAGGAAATAACCCCGCTGCTGTTAGATCTGTTCCTCGGAATACAATATAGTGGGACACCTCCTGAATCCTGGCGAGGAGCTGATATCGTGGTATTTAAAAAAAAAGGGAAACCCGCTGATAATCCTGCCTCATACAGACCCATATCTCTTATGAATGCCAATGCTAAACTATATTCAAAAATACTCGCAACTCGGCTGGGGGGGGATCATAGCTCATCTGGTCTCACCATGGCAACATGGTTTTATACCAACAAGAGGCACAACGGATCATATCAGACGTGCTATAGCCTTGTTTGATATAACAGAGATAACTGGTGATAAGATGGCTATGATCCTCCTCGATGCCGAGAAGGTATTTGATCGCGTTTCATGGCAGTATTTGTGGACGACTATGCTACAGAGAGGGTTTGGGCCTGGTTTTATGACTGCCATTAAGGCAATGTATCACAGACCATACGTGAGATCAAATATTATGGGACAAGAATCAAACTCCATCAATATTGCAAGAGGGACAAGACAGGGCTGTCCCTGTTCCCCCATATTGTTTGCTCTCTATATTGATATATTTATAGAGCAAATCCTTCAAGATCAGATAATTTTACCAGTCATCTGTAATGGGCATGATACAAAGATAATGGCTTACGCCGATGATTTGGCAATTGTGACCACGGATCCAGAAAACACAATTTCCCAAATTCAGAAATTAGCTAGTGAGTATGGTCGTAAATCTGGTTACTCGCTGAATACCGAGAAAACCCAGATTCTATGTAATTCTAAAACCCCCTGCAATGACCCTCGAAGTATAAATGAGGTAACCTATCTCGGTATCAAGAAATGTAGCAATGTAGATTCTATTTGGAAAATAAATATGCTGCCGGCGATCAATAAGATCAGTACGGATTTACGCTGTCTAGATAGACTTCACTTATCACTCATAGGACGATGCAACATACTCAAAATGGTCATGCTCCCTTAGGTTTTATATATGTTCAGGTCCATTCCCCTAGAAATTGAAGACTTATTTTGAAAGAAACTAGATACTATATTCAGCAACTTTGTCTGGAAATACTCAAAGATTCGCCGGTCCCTCAAATTCTTAACACTACCACAAGACCGAGGAGGATGGTCCGCTCCCAACCTTAGATATTATTATTATGCTACCTTCTTACAACAAATGGCTTTCGTGATTTCATCAGGTACCAGGGATAGGCAATGTGATGTAGACAGGGCCCTCCCACGATTTATGAGCTAGCCATAGGAATCGCTGCACAGGGAATACTTCTCCGACAGATAGAGACTAGTTATTACAAAAAAACTAGATTTAAGGTGATAACCGTGATTTGGAAAATATGGAAAAGAATGGTAGGACTCATGAAAATATCAAAATACAATAGATACACGCCATTGTGGCGATCTCCCCTCTTTCCCATAACAATATATGACAAATTGGGTAGGCAATGGGAGAAAAAGGGAATCTTGAAGGTGGGAGATCTTTATCTAATTGAACAAAGACTGTCGTTCCTTGAGCTACAGCAAAGGTATGGCATAACAACCGGAACACATTTAAATACAAACAGCTTACCAGCTTTTTAAATCAAATCAATGAAGAGGGATTTACTGTGAACAGGATTCTTTTAATAGAAACCATGTTTCAACCCCAGATAAGAATCAAAACCATATATAAAATTTTGATAGATACACTTCCTGACGATCTCGACGTAGTAGAAACTAAATGGGCTATTAGAATAGGTGATTCGGATATCGATTTGTATAACTCAATAGCGATAGCCAGGGATACATTTCTCGCAGCCAACTTAAAAGCCCAACACTATTATACGATATATGACCTCTATTTCACTTCCGCAAAATTACATCGTTGGGGCAGAAGAGAGGACGATAAATGTCCCCGATGTGATCAAGGGCCAGCGGATACAATCCATATGTTTTATGGCTGCGAGAAATTGGACTCCTTGATAAAACAAATTGAGGAATTCTTATAAGCTGCAATGGATATCACAATTAACATAACTCCTACTCTAATGTTGATAGGATATGATGAGAAGACACAATATGGCCATCGTAAAATTAATTTTGTTTTTATCTCGATAGCAGTGACTCGGCTTCTCATTGCTACACATTGGAAAGATGAAGATCCCCCTCTGTTTCAGGCTTGGTTAGGCCGCTTGCTTGCTATATACCACCTGGAGAAATCACTATATAAATGTAAAGGCCGATCTGCAAGCAGGAGAGGGAGGAAAATCTGGGCTCCTATGAAGAAATGGATAGGGAAACAATCCGGTATTTAAGTATTTAGACTGAACCATGGTTTTAGATCTCATGATGGTAAATAACTGATTAGAGTCTTACTTTCATGTATTTTTATTTTTTTATTTTATTAAAATTCTCTTTACTCTATGAAATGTTGGAAAACAAGCTCTTGCGTAATTACATTTTAGCTACATTTGTATTTAAAATTGCTCTTGTATCTATATTTCTGTATTTTGAATACTCTCAATAAAAAAATTTTTAAAAAAAGGAAACGTTTGAATGAGTGACAAATGATGCATTAGACTTCACAGTTTTCTCATAAATTGTCTAAATCATCTAGATGCATTGAAGGGTACTAATGAAATATTGCCATATTGTTGCAGTCTGCTAGACACACACCCCTTGGGTGATGGGACTCTTAATTCCGAAAAAAAACTGGCAAAATGGCAGCAAAACAATTGGTCCTTCACTATAATATCCCATAAAAGTCAGCTAAAGAACTATGAATACCTGGAATGCTCATGTGTTTTGTAAACAAACTGCTTGTCATTTTCACTAAAAATGGACTTATATTAGTCAGATATGGACTGGATATGCCTTTCTCTCCAGTTCGGACACACACCGTCCTCCATCTATTCAGGAGAATAAAGTCTTCTGAAATGTCATGCAGGACATATAGTGACACTGTAATCCCATAATGAGAATAACGCCACTTTAGTCATTAACATCAGTTCAAAGATCAAGACTTGGGAGTGGCATTCATGCCAAAATACAATCAGAAGTAGACCATCTTATCCTTAAGAAGGAACTAAAAAGACAAGTCTTCCTTAGAAACAGTGCGAAATAATGTTTTATCTTGGGTCAGCGTAGAAGAAATAGGAGTGAATAAGTGGGTTAACCTTCATATTTTGCTTCTAAACCGCAAACAAGTGTTGTTTTTTTTCAGGTAAAAACTCATCATGGAATGGTATTAAACATTACATTAGCAGCATTATGCATGAGACTGAAGTAGTATTAATTATTTAAATACCGGGCTTTTGGAAGAGAAGGACTATACCCCTCAATGGCATGCATTCTTCACACTCTTTTTTTTTATTGTTGCATATTTATATAGCGCGAACTCGACCCGAAGGTATTGGAGCGCTTTACAGGAGCACCGTATTTACATTACACATTCAGGCACGGGGAGATTAAGTGATTTGCCCAGAATCACAGGATGTGGACGCGACCCCGAGGCTCGAACCCTGGACCCCGAGGCTCGAACCCTGGTTTCCAGCACCAAAGTCGGCAGTCTAGCCGACGGACCACATCCTCTCCCCTACTCTTGATATGGATGACGGACTAGCATCCCCAGTTGGAGTCCCCGGTCAGCTGTTTCCGGTTTCTAGTTGGTGTTGCTGTTGGAGGCTGTTGGAGGCTGCTGGTGCTGTTTCCCTGCTCCCTGCTCCCGGCTCGCAGCTTTCGGTTCCTTGCTGCCGTGTGGAGTGGGAGCAGAGGCGCGGGGTGCCTGACCCTGGGGCTGACCCTGAGGCTGCGAGGAGGCTGCGAGGAGTCGCGTGGTACCGCGAAAAGTCACCGAAAAACGGCAGAAGCCGCGGGAGCCGCCGCAGCAGTAAGAACTGCGGCAAGAACTGTGCGAGTGCCCCCGCAGCGGCAGGAGCCGCGTTGGTGCCGCATTGGTGCTGCACCAGTGCCGCATCAGCGCCTCGGAGCCACATGATTGCCCCCCGCAGCGGCAGGAGTCGCGCGATCGCCCCCCGCAGCGCCAGGAGCCGCGTCAGTGCCCCCCATCGGTAGGAGCCGCGGGAGTCTCTCCACAGCAGCCGTCCAAAAGCAGCAGGGACAGCGGTAAGAGCCATAGGAGCTACGAGCCGCCCCAGAGCCACCCTCACGGCGGTGGTAGCAGCGAGAAAACCTTCCAGCAGCAGCAAACCCGCTTTAGCAGCGGCAAGGGCCGTACGGTGATCGTTGTGTTGGAGTGCCCAGTCTGCCCGGTCTGTTTGTGTTTGTTTGTTTGTGTGGTTCCTCGAGCGTTCTCTGAGCCTGCTGTGCTTTTTGAGTACCACGACATAAACCGAAACAACTCCCTGGTGGCATTTACTTGTACTTGCCACCCAAATACTCTTCTTCTTCTTTTTTTTTTTTTTTTTTTTCCCCCCATCTTTAACTTTTGGCATTAACATGCATCCATGAGAGATAGGCTCCTCCACAACGAAACACCTATCAATTTACCAGTGTTTTCAAAGTTAAACTAATAAAAGCGCCACCCACCATCTCACCTGAACAGCTACTGTCTCATCAGAATCAAGAAAGAAATCAACCAATATTTGCTCCCTGTACGGCATCGCTGGGTCACGACCCCCCCGGGTGACCACTCCAGGCGTATAAAACATTCTAAGTAGCCCAAGTGGCTCGGTCAGCGGGGGTGTACCCTACCCTACCCCCCCCAACACCCCCCAGCGATGAGATCTGGGAAAACCAGGAAAGCCCTATCTAATCCTTCAAAAAAAGGCATTAAAAAAAAGGTTTCCGAAGATGCAGTAGCGGACCAATTGCCACCTGAAAACCTGGCAAAATTGTCTGACCCACAGTTTCAATCGGGTACTGCCACAGACGCAGCCATGGGCACTGCAATCGAGTTACAACCCCCACAGTTCCCATCTCAAGCTCAGTCTCTCCTCGTCCAACAAACAACAAGCAGAGGCGGCGGAGTCGGTGTGCTTAAGGAGAATCAAAACCGTAAAGACACGCATTCGAGACCTTCAGTCTTCCCAGTTTCTTCAACAACAAAAAATGTCTCTGAGGGACTATTTCAGAAGCACTGTATCCTCTTTAAAGTCAAGATCAAGCTCACTCGACACACCTCGGACCCCTGCTTCAACTGTCTTATCCTCAGTCTCAGTTCCAGTAAAGCATCAAAAATTGGTTCAGCCCATGATCCATGTGTATGCCGGCGTGAAAGGCCTTAGTTCATCGTTTCCAGGCCTTCCAACTAGTGCCGATCTCCAAACAAAAGAAGCATTAGTGGTTACTCCATCTCCCCGGGCCCTTGCCCAGGCTCTTGACCAGTCCTCCTTCGACTCACAAGTTAACAACCTTCATGCATCGGCTTCTGCTTCCCCTTCGCCTTTCACTGGATGCCAGTTGACCTCGCCAGACCATCACTCCGTTTGGATTCCTAGCCAGTTTTCCCCCCTAGCAAACAAGTCCCAAGCCCTCAAGGCCCACTCAACAGCAACTACTAAAGTTCTTACCCCGCAAGTTGCAACCCAGGCAAACGAACATCCAAGTAACCCCACAATGTCATCCCCAACAATTTCATCACCAATTGCTAATAGCTGTCGTCAAAGGATTAACACAGGCTGGTGCCAGAACACCATGCCCAATACTCACCTCGACTTATCCTTCTTTACCAAAGAATCGAACAGATCGACTGTTAGTCCTACATCTCTAGACATAAATGAGCTCTGGTTACAACTCCTCCAAACTCTTCAATCTACAGTGTCTGCATTGAACTACCACTCAGACAAAATGGATCAACAGGTGGATCTATTAAACACTCTTGCTGTCTACACCATAGGAATTGACCAAAAAATGGAGGCGCTCAATTCACTGATAATTAAAGCTCAATCTCAAGTGCAACTAGTTCAATCAGTATGTTGCTGCTCTCCTATCATCGACTCTTTATCCTCACTGCCCCAATTTCTGTCATCAGTACTAACAGAAATTCAGAGGATCCCAGAGTCTAGGCTTCCTGTTTCCACACCACTGCCCCCCCCTACATGGGAAACACCCGAAACACCCGGATCCCGAGCACACGTCCGACAAATTATCACCTGCTTCTTCACCATCATTTAAAGCAACAGCAGTCTCTAATGCACCCACCGATACAATTACCAACGTCAAATCACCCCAACAACCTGTCCATCGACTATCAAAACGGGGAAAAAAAAGACTTCGGAAATCCCGTAAAAGGCTCTCGGAAGAGCCCAAAAAAACAATTTGCAACTACTTTACAAATAATAAACCAGTGACTGCCCAGGCCTCGAGCCCAGTGCTCACCATCTCCACTAGTCAGACGCAAGCAGCCCAGTCCCCAACACCCCAAAAAGGACTCTTAAAAGCAAAACGCTCAACAAAAAAGGAGCCACAGCAAGCCCCAAGACACCCCCTACACCCAATATCTCAGGATAAAATTGGAGACACTGGAAACAGGCAATTACAAATCAATGAAGAACTAATAACTGTTACTAGTTCAGCTACAACCACCACGCCCTCCCAAAAGCGTCTACCAATCAATGAACCCCCTTCCCCAACTCAAATGGCGACCAACAGTCCAGGCTCACACTGCGCAGCGAATCCCACCAAAGAACTGGACCACCAATTTCCGGCATTCCCATCTAGCCAACTTTCTTTGGCGTGTATGCGCAAAACAGTTTTTATCTCAGCATCAACCAACCAAGTCAATGAGCAGGCAACGCCACCGCATAGTACATCGACCTCTCAACGAAAACTAGAAGTTAAGTTTAAACCACCCAAGTCCATATCTGCTGAAACCCACGACCAAGCCATAGACACCAATGAAATCAAACTAATCTTAACACCAGAGTACGTTTCTCAAGGCCCGCACGACATATTAAATCGCGGGAACATAATCCGGCTCTTCAAATCAAATCCGGACCTGTGCAAGCTGGAATCAAAAGATATCCTTGCCATCGAATTTAAGCCCAGCCTTGGCCCCCAAACGGGAGAATCAACTCTAATCACACTAGCATCTAAAGCCATAAGGGAACTGGTTCAATCTAAAGCTGACCAATTTAAAATCTGGGGAATAATTATAGCAACGCCCCGAGTTCCACGATACCCTTCAATACTTGCACCTAGCCGGGTCCCAGCTTCAAGTACAAGCCACACCCCCTTTTCCATTTTAAAGTCAGCTATAAGCCGCTCTCCAGTCGACAATGACGAGTGCAGTGAAGTCCAGCAAACAATCAGAAGTACAGACTGGTCATGGCTGCCAGCAGCCCTAAGCAGGATCAACTGAAATAACCTGGAACATGGTCTAACAATCTGTTCCTGGAATATCAATGGCCTTTCGTCAAAACTGCAATCTCCAGATACACTTGGATTCTTTACAAAACATGACATTATTTTTTTCCAGGAAACCTGGCTATCAACGAGCAACCCAATTGAAGGTTATCTGGAATTTACATCGCCAGCTATAAGAAAGAGCAAGTTTGGCAGACTGTGCAGTGGGATGTCTATCTACGTGGCTACTAGACTATCAGCACACATTAAACAGTTAAAATTTGAAGTTGACTGGGTCACTGGCATTGTGGTTGAAAATTTTTCATCAGAGAGCAAGTTACTATTCCTAAATTTTTACATTTCCCCATGTACTAAGGAGAAAAAATCCAAACTGGACTGCCTGATCGAAATCTTATGCAATATCTTAAGCACATATGGCAGTATACCATGTTTAATCTCTGGAGACTTTAATACCAACCTTTTTATAACCAGTTTGAAGATCTGGGAATCATCCCTTCAGCGGTCCCCTCACATCTCGCCACACAAACATTACCGTCAGGACTCAGATCATCAAAACTGGGCGAATATGCAGTCCTCCAACTTAGCAGAATAGGCTACATAGTAATAAATGGTCGCTCATCTACAAACACCCCCCCGGCCTGGACAAGAACTAACGGCCGAACCCACTCATTTTTGGACTTCACATTAGGAAACAGCGAAATGCTCACCTTAATTGAGTGCCATTACATAGCAGCAATGGGGGGAAGTGACCATCGACCTCAAATAATAACATTATCTTTCAACATGCCTCACCATCATGCACTTGCTCACACGACATCCTACAGCCATTCGGAGAACCTAAGGCGAATGAAATGGTCGTCCAGTGTTGTCCCCATTGTCATGGAGAAATGCGATCATCTTCTACGTTCACAAAGTGCAAAAGATGTGCCTATTATCGACGGCTGGGAAGTGCTGGTGAACAGTTTATTAAATGAATTTCCATCTAAATCTTACCCCCGGCAAGATCCACCACGACTTCGCATTTCACCAGCAACAAAAACGTTAAAATTAGTAAGAAACGCTGCTCAATGCCGGGCCAGAAAAAGCCCAGGCAACGTAATTTTATTCAAGCAATATAAGCAAGCTCAAAAAGCTTTTAAGGCATCCGTGCACAGAGACAAACAATCAGCGTCAGACCAGTTCTGGTTGAAGTTAGTCTATGCCAGCAAAAGGTCCAACGCAAAGTTATTCTGGTCCCTTGTGAACAACGGTCCATTAGGAGGCAGAGGACAAAGCAGCGCAAACATAAGTGCTGACGACTGGACTGAGTTTCTATTTAATCACTTCAGAGATCATTTAAGCAGGACAGAGCACCCTGGTCCCCATTTGACTTGCAAACTTGGGCTACCAGTCACTGAAAACCACTGCACAGGCAACATCTGGGCCACCACTATAGTTGAAGGCGTCCTGGATTCACCCATAATTGAGAGAAAGGAGCCAGGAAACGATTCAACCCCAGAGACCCTGACGACACAGAGTTTTAATGAACACCATTGCGGATAATTAGGAAAGGTAGGTCAGACGGAGCCCCCGGCCCCAACGGTCTACCTCAGGGCTTGTTCAAGTCAGATGAAACGCTGTGGTCAGGTCTCCTTGCACCATTGTTTTTATAATGCAGGCTCAATGATCATATCCCAGATTCCTGGAAAGGTGCCATCGTTCATCCCATCTACAAAAGTGGTAAAAGAGGTGATCCAAAAAATTACAGAATGATAGCCCTTCTTGATATCGAATCCAAATACTACGCCAGCATCTTACTAGAAGAATTGTCAACCTGGGCTGAATCAACCCAGCGTCTTCCCTTCAACCAGACCGGCTTCGTAGCTAACTCAGGCACAACCAGCAACCTATTGACATTAACTGTTTTGATGGAGAAGGCAGACGTTCGTCATATGCAACTATATTGCTGCTTCGTCGACTTTAAGGCGGCTTTTGACCGGGTGCCACGCGGCCGCCTATGGCAAAAATTAGACCGTTGGGGTATAACCCCCGCCCTCCTAAAAGCGATAATACAACTTCACACACAGACCTGGATAAGGATAAAGTTGGGCGACGGGTCCCATGTCTCAAAAAAGATCCAAACAGGCAGTGGTGTTAAACAAGGTTGCGTCTTGGCGCCCCTTCTTTTTAACCTGTTTATTTCGGACTTATCCTCTACACTTGATAAGGTCAACTCCCACCCGCCCCAACTGGACGGAACCCGCATCAGTAATCTGTTATACGCCGACGACCTTGTGCTACTGAGCCACACAAAGGTAGGCCTGCAGAGGCTTCTTGACGAACTCCTTCCCTATACACTTGATAATGCGCTCGAATTGAACCTGTCAAAAACAAAAATAATTCACTTCAGCAAACAGAAGCAGCGGAAAAGCAGTTGGTTTTTCAACAATAAAAGCATCGATACAGTGCCACACTATAAAAATTTGGGAATCTTTCTTGACTCCAGAGGTTCCTTTGCTAAACAAAAAAATGCCGTCAAGGCCAAAGCACTGTCGCTTGAGGTTGCGTCGGCTAAACTTTCAAAACATTTACTAGGGCCAAGCTTAACTCCGCTGCTCAAGGTGATGAAGGCCAAGATCACCAATTCCTTATCATACGGACACGAGATCATGATGGGCTCAACAAATATCTTATTAAATAAATCAACTACCAGAATCTTTAAGCGAGCATGGCGCCTGCCGAGGTCCTCATCTCCGGCACAAGTCAGATTAGAACTCGGCCTGCTAGATCACAATGGCGTCGAGGCCGGTGCTTTTATCAAGTTCTGCAATAGACTGCGCAACTTCCGGGATGGCAGTCTTGAGTCCAAAATCTGGAATGAAATATCGACCAGCGCATTCAGCCAAAAATATCGGCTCCACCTGGCCCGCTCTCTACAGCTACTCGGAGTCACGGAATATTGGGGAACAAATCCACCACAACAGGCATTGAAGACCGTAATTAAGCGAAGCGTTCGGCTCTGGTCTCTCCACTCCGACAGGGCAAAATTATCCAGAAGAAAACATGACTGGGCCGTTGTCTCCGATTACAAACCAGGGGTTGAGTCATCCTACTTATCAAGTACATACTCCGTCTTCTGGAAGGTTAAGTTCATGGCCCTAAGGCTAGGCGAGTGACCCTTTTTAAAGCATTTGCCACAATGGCGGCGCCTTAGTCTCAATATCGAATGCAGAGAATGCGGCTACCATTCAGAAAGATTGGAGCACATAGCCTGCACATGCCCAGCCCTGCTAAACGACAGAAGGACTTCATTGCAAGCGGAGTGGAACAATCTTGGAGTCCGCACATTTCGTCAGGCCATAATAGCAGCTATGAACCAAGAAAATACAAAGTTGAACATTCGGTTCACCAAATTTGTCATCAGAGCTGCCAAAGTGCTGGAGAAAGAGAAGGCAGCAATTCTTCCGCCGGTTGGCCTTGACATTTCTCTGTAATAAAAACTCTAGCGGCCATCCGGCCCCTCCTACTAGACCTACATGGACACTGTTTTCAGCATTTTAAAACTAGCTGCTATATTTATTCGTCCCTTTTTCTAGATTTTCTTAAAATCATTCCGTGACTGTTATGTCATTCAACGAGCCTGATCCATAAAAGACAAATGCACATTCGGACAATTCTTAAATTTTTTAATCCACTTTTATCGCAAGATTATTGCATTGTTTTAGCATTAATCGGGGCTCCTTGTATTTATGAGTTACATGGTTTTAACATCTTGTTATGGTTTTTAGTAATCAAACAATAAACTTGAATTTGAACTCCAATTTGAATTTGAACTACTCTTGATATGTGGTGCACACTCAGACACCTGGTGATGTGCAGATATATAGAAACGTTTGTATTCCAAATATTCTCCCAGCAGGGTTAAACATGAACTCCCTTCGATCACCGTCCCCAGCCCCTCCATTAGGGTGGTATTGTCAAGTCATATGAGAGAGCTCTCGCTGCTCTACACCTCTTTCTCTTCCCTTGGCCCAAGTGCAACATGACTGCACTTTGGTTTAAAGGTAAATGTAATAAAAGCTTTTTCTCTCCAATTGCACTAAAACACAGGTGAGATAAGGAGGACTCCAAAAATCAAATGAGCGTAGGTGTCTGCAGTCTGGCTCTCTTGAAGGGGATGAAGAGACGAGCGGCAGGTGTATGAAACGATATAAATGCTCTTTTGTGGTGGAATCACAAACATAATTATTCATGCTTCAGAAATCAGATTCCACTGGCAATTTCCCTAAGCCAAAAAGTCATTATAAGGCCTGCATCTTGACTCCCCTTCCTGGACACATTGGTATGAAATGTATTCCATTTAAAGCACACAACAATATCAGTTGTAAATAGACATGCACTTTAAATTCAAATGCAGTGGGGCCAGAAGGCGCTTCCTATAAAGAGGCCTCCTTCGCATAAATCGGAGAAAATAAACAGTTCGCCTTTTACTATACTAGCATTACATTTTAACAATGTTGGACCTGAAAGTTTGTTGAAACTGATGGGCTTGTAAACGCTACTCACGTATACACTTAGACAATTGCTCACACATGTACATGCACATACATACGTAGACCCACGCACACACTCACAAATACATACAGGAAGCTGCTTAAACAAAACGTATGCAGTCTCACACACACAAACACATACAGGAAGAAGTTGCTTAAACAAAGCTTACTTGTGGAAAATAGTCTTTGACTTGAGCTTCCGTCTGTATCACCAGAGCCCACCATTCCCAACCCCAGCAAATAGCACACCAGAGCCAGGTCCACGAGCTTTTCCCCAATCAGAAGTCCGGATAGGGCCCTGAATCTTCATTGTCTGATATGCTGCACTACCTGAAGCTAGTGCAGCATGCCAGATACCTACACATGGAGCAAACGGCCAGTGGAACGCTCTTCTGCTCTAAATGAATGATCGATTATGTTGTTTTTATTTTCATGTAACATGCTATAACATTTCAAGCAGTTAGTTGCAGGGCGAGGTGGTGTGTCAGCGCCCCCTATGGACAAATCCAAAACCACACCTGGCTCCTTGAATGGGGCACCGACAGACAGGTCTGTGGCCGAGCAAGGAATCGGATGTTATGAGCCATGTCATGTCTATAAATGTCATTTATAGATATGGCATTCATAGACATGTCATGTCTATAAATATCCCATTCCCTCATGGCACATGGAGAAGTCAGCTGTTTGCCAGAAGTATAGCAAAGGCCGCCACCGAAGGGGGCCTAGAGGGCCGGCGCCATAACCGACACCAAGCCCCGGACGAAACCAGTTTTTCGCGCCAAGGAGCAGGGAAGCTCCCGCTGCGACCGCCAGAGAGGCGCCGGCCCCCCTGGCCAATGGGGGCCCGGGCGCGATACGAACCCCCCAATGGGGGAGAGGCCATGCAGAAGGCGGCACAGAACGGGGGGGGGGATATAATATAAGCGCCGCTCCCCCAGGTAAGCTCCTATCTTTTGGGAGCGGGGGAGCAGCGCCGGCAAGAATCTTTTTGCAACCACCAGTACTGGAGTCGAGGCGAAGCCCTGGGAGAGCCATCGGGAGCAACCGCCGCCGCCGCCGAAGGCAAGGAAGGAAGGCGACGGAGAGCATCCACCAACTCCGGTGCTTGGAGCAAAGCGGGGCCAGCCACGAGAAGCACATCCGAACTCGCTGGTAATCAGCGGGGATCGGAGCCGCCGAGAGAACCCGGCGGCCTGGTATCAGGGGCATCGGAACCGTCCCGAGTTCACGCGGTCCCAAAGCCGGACTCTGCCCCTGAAAACGGGGGGGGGGGGGGCACGGACCCGCAAAACGATTTTTAAGGTCTCCCCGCGGCTAAGGCTGCCTGCACTACGAACCCCAGCACCCCCCCTCCGGGGACCGGAGCAAAGACTGCGGTGGTGACCTACCCGGTATCCAGAGAAGGACGGCAGCCCGGTCAGCCCCTCCGCATCAACGTCGGGTTGTGGCACAAGGAGCAGCTGGACAAGGAGCGGCATCAGCGAGGGCCGCTGGAGCAGTGGGGCTTCACTTTCGTGCCTGTTCAAAGGCGGGCTGCAAAGGTAGATCGGCGCGTGGTTAGGGGCAGCGGGACCGGAGCCTGGTGGCAGGGAGAGACACGGCGCGAGGCCCCGCACCCCGCCTGGACAGGAGCTGCTTGCAGTCACGCCGCTCCCGGGCTTTCCGCTGACTTACTACTAACCCGGGAGCGCGCGCCAACGTGAGGGCAGAGCCGGCGCCGGAGCGAGCCTTAAAGGGGCAGGCGCATCGGTTTCAGTGCTCGACACAAAAAAAAAAAAAAAAACGACAAAAAGGCTGCACAGCGAAGGGCAGGGCCGTGATATATAGACCTGCACCCCGCATTAAGAAGGTCACACGCGGAGCCACAACAAAGTTTGGTGCATACATTGGCGGCAGCACCCCGCATTACAGCACAGGAGGAAGACGCGGCAGGAGGAACGCAGTTGGGGCAACTGCGGCTGGGGGGCAGATGGCAAAGAAGGGGAACAAGAGGCAGCAGAAGGAGCTCGATGACCTGCTGCGCCGGATCCGGGCGGCATCGGAAGTCCACGGGAACGACTGGCTGCAGCCCCATCTGCAGGAGGATGCAGGAGAAGGGCCAAGTCACCGGCAGCAGAGCGTGCCCAACGCACCGGCAGCCAAGCGGCAGAGGAGGGCTCCGGCCAAACTGGCGGATGCGGCGGCCCCCAAACAGGCCCCCAAGAGGAAGACCCAGCCACCTGTAGCCAGCACGGCGGCGGCGGGACCGAATGGGGGGACAACGGATACAGCGACAAACGGTGAGCATATCAGTGCAATTGTGCAGGAATGCATAAAAACTATGGCACCACTCATTATGGAAAGGTTAGCCAGGCAGGCTGGAGCACCAGGTGCACCGGCAGGGGAGGGGCAGGGAGACACGGGAGGGCCGGGAGAGGTAGATACCCAGGCAGAGGAAGTGGCATCGGGGTTACCATGGCACCTGATAGACCCTGGCCACATACGCCGACAACGCTTAGGGCACCAAGTCACCTTAGGGGGTGGGGGCGAAGCAGGATCACCCACATTGGCTTGGGGATGCGCACCCCCGTCACCCACCCCGCCTCCCGCAACAGCGGCTGACGCATAGTCACGCCCCTCACCGGGCCCCGCGTCCTTAACCACCAGGGCCACAGGGCTAGCTAGCCTCATACCGCTGGCGGTCAAGGAAAGAATTTGGAGGAAAGAATTCATTGACATTTTTTCATTATTAGAGATACAGCTAGAAGGGCTTGACTTGACCACTTGCGATAAGAGGGATGAGGACAAGAGGGAATGGAGAAAAGAGCGCAAGGAGAGAAATTTCGATAATTGGCTAGACGCGTTCCGGATAATGGCCTGCATTATAGTGGAAAAATTCCCGCGCTGCGCAGCTGACCTATGGCTGTTCGAGTCCAACATCCACAATGCGCAGAGACAGTTCCCAGGCGAAGCATGGCTGGAATATGATAAGGGGTTCAGGCTAAAGATGCAAACACACCCAGAAATGGAGTGGAACGAGGAGGACGTATCTGGTTTCATTCACAAAATGATGGTTGCGAGGAGGCCAAGTCATGGGGGGTAGACACGAGCAGTCCTTTCGAGGGTCCGCCCACAAGGGGAAGGGGAGGCCATTTAATAAGCCCAAGCAAGTTAGCTCGTGGAGAGCACCTCACAACAACGGGACACCAGCTATCTGTTGGAAGTTCGAATCAAACGAATGTACCTGCGGGGCAGCGTGCAAGTTCCAGCATACCTGCTCCTCTTGCGGGGGGGGGTCACCCGGCAGCAGGGTGCAAGCGCAAAAAAGACCACAAGGGAGACAGGAAAGAGAAAAAGAAGCAATGATCTGGGGGAAGGGGGCGCAGGGGGAACAACGGGTTTACATACCTACAGGCTGGCACGGTCCCCCATTAACACGCACCTGTTGCGCAAGCTAGCCAACAGCTACCATAACAAGACTGACGCCAACACCCTAGTCCACGGCTTTGAAGAAGGTTTCCCCATCCCGTTTACAGGCCACCGCCCACCAGGCAGTGTCAGAAACCTGAAATCAGCAATGCAACACCCGGGGGTAGTAGCGGGAAAAATAGAGAAAGAGAGGGCCCTGGGGAGGATAGAGGGCCCCCTGCCCGATCACATGATCAAGGAACTGGTGATCTCCCCGTTAGGGGTAGTCCCCAAGAAGGAACAAGGGCAATACCGATTAATCCATCACCTGTCATTCCCTGACGGCGCTTCCATCAACGATGGGATTAGCACGGAGATATGTTCGGTGACCTATTCCACGATAGACGATGCCATCGACCTAGTTAGGGCGACGGGCCCAGGGGCCCTTATGGCGAAAGCAGACATCGAGTCCGCCTTCCGCTTACTCCCAGTCCACCCCACCAGTTTTCATCTACTAGGTTTCCAATGGGAGGGCGAACTATACTTTGACAAAGCAATGCCCATGGGGTGCTCGGTGTCGTGTGCCTATTTTGAAGTATTTAGCACCTTTATGGAATGGGCGCTGCACGTAAGACACCCGTCAGGCGGTAAGCTCCACTACTTGGACGATTTCCTATTCACGGGTCCCGGGGAATCCGACGAGTGCGGAGACACCTTGTCAGCATTTATGAAGTTGGCTGGGGAACTAGGGGTCCCACTCTCAGCAGAAAAAACAGTAGGCCCGGCGACAAAAATCACATTTTTGGGAATAGAGCTAGATTCCGTCGCCGGAACGTCCAGGCTCCCACCAGAAAAGGTAGAAGATTTCAGGGGGGAAATCAGGAGCCACCGCGGCCGGGAGAAAGCAACGCTGAGGGACCTCCAGAGACTCATAGGCAAACTAAACTTTGCGGCTAGGGTAATCCCAGCCGGCAGAGCATTCGCCAGGCGTTTGACCCAATTGACATGTGGGCTCACCCATAGACACCACCATGTCAGGCTAGGAGCAGAAGTCAAGAAAGACCTAGCAATGTGGGACACGTTCCTGGCAGACTTTAACGGTATACTCATCTGGAGGGAAGGCTGGGTGACCAGCAAACAAATCGCGCTATACACAGACGCGTCAGGTAGCACAGGCTTTGGGGCAATCCTGGGTAAGAAGTGGTGCGCAGGGCAATGGCCTGGCAGCTGGCACAAGACAGGCAGGACCAATAATATCACCTTTCTGGAGCTATTCCCCATCATAGTAGCACTCACAGTCTGGAAGCGCGAGTGGCAGAGCATGAAGCTGGCACTATGGTCCGACAACAAGGGGGTAGTGCAAGCAGTTAATAAGGGGACAGCCAGGTGCCCAAACACACTTCGACTAATGCGCAGATTGGTTAAGTTACAGCTGGAAGGCAACATAGACCTGCCGGCGCACCACGTACCAGGGGTGGACAACGAAGTGGCAGACGCCCTGTCCCGGGCACGGATGGAGAAGTTCAGGGAGTTGGCGCCCGGCGCAGAGCAGGAAATGACCCCTTTCCCGGGCCAGCTGTGGGACCTGGCGGGATAGATTTGTCAGAGCTGGTCAGCCAAGCCCTCACCCCGGAAGCCGCCAGGAGATACAAAACATATATCAGTACGGTAATGCGGGTGGGGGGATCCAGTCACTGGGCAATAGGAGAGCCACCTGCAGGGCGGCAGAACAGTTCATACAGTGGGCATTTGACGCCCAGAAGTCCAGATCATGGACACAAGCCCACCTGTCCGCCCTGGCATATTACGCCAAGCTAGAGACCGGGGAGGATCCCGTGGCCACACACTACACCAAGGCAGCAATGAAGGGGTGGAGGCGCGCAGAGGGCGCAAGAAGGGACTCCAGACGCCCAATAGACTATACAAAGCTGAGGGCCCTGTTGGGTGCACTACAGGGCACAGCAAAGGACAATTTTGAGCACCTACTACTCAGGGCAGCTTTTTCTACCGCATTCTTTGGGGCGTTCCGCATTAGCGAACTAGTAGCGCCCGCAAGGACAGGCCCAGCAGACTCCTGCCTACAGGCGGGCGATGTCACACGGAGGGCAGGGGAGATAGAGCTACTACTAAGGCGTTCAAAGACAGACCAAACCGGGAAAGTGGCGGTGGTGAGGTTACGGTGCATTGAGGACAAGAACTGCTGCGCGGTGTGCTGTTTGCTCGCCTTCATGACAATACGGCCAGCCGGCGAGGGCCCCCTATTCAAGCACCGGGACGGGACACACCTTAGCAGATTCCAGTTCACCTCGATCATGCGCCTCACGCTCAGCGAAGCGGGCTGCCACCGTCAGTTTTCGGGTCCCACTCATTCAGCATTGGGGCCGCCACGACAGCCGCACAGCATGGGATGTCTGAGGCTGGGATAAAGGCCGTGGGGAGATGGCGGTCTAAGGCATATCGGACATACGTAAGGCCCCAACTGGTATAATAAAAAATAAAATAAAAAAAAGGAGAGACAAACCGCCGCGCCGGCCCAGCCAAACAAATAAGTGACATGTTCTCATTCCCCCGGCAGGACGGAGACCGCACTTGGTATGGGTGGTGGGTCACTCCTTCATAACCCGGATGCAATCCTGGTGGCGCCAAACGGGGTACAAGCAGGAAGGACGGCCAGCGGACACCTGCATAAGGTGGTTTGGCCAGCCGGGAATGAGATGGGAGCAGCTGCCGGCGAAACTGGCTGAACTACAAGCGGAGGCGGTTTGGTATCCGGACATTCTGGTCATACACCTAGGGGGAACGATTTGGCCAGACAAGGGAGGCGCAATCTGCTTCAAGCCATACAGAAGGATTTGACTGAGGCAGGCAAGGCGTTTGGGGGCACCACCATTATTTGGTCAGAACTGATAAGCAGGAACGAATGGCGAGGGGCCCAATCACAGAGCGCTGTTGAGAACTCACGGAAAAAGCTGAACCTCACCGTGAGCAAGTTCTGCAGAACCAATGGGTTTGAAGCGGTTAGGCACGGGCTCATCCACATGGGCCGCCCGGAGTTCTATGCGAAGGATGGGGTACACCTGTCGGAGGAAGGCATGGGGGTCTTCTGGAGGAATCTTTGGGGCGCAATGGTGTTAGCAGGATGCAGATGAAAGAGCCGAAAAAGGGGGAAAGGGGGGAGCCGCAGGAAGATGGAGGCCTCCCTGGCGGCGTGGCGAGAAACTACGGGGATAATGGTTGGTACGGAGGCACACTGGAGTGCGGTGCGCCGGAATAGGACCACTCACCTTGGGATGCCTTACGGCTGGGTGAGTTGGCCTAAGGGGCGATGTGTAGGACCACTCACTCTGGGATGCCTTACGGCTGGGTGAGTTGGCCTACCACAAGGGGGTAGCTAACGGAGACGGCGCTCGCTGCCCAGCCCCCGCCGGATGGCAGGGCACAACAAGAATCGGCAAGGTAGCGAGTTGTGGCCTAACTCCGGGGACGGAAGCTACACCCCCTGCAAGGGCAACTCCAACCGAACTAAGCAACGACCCAGTAGGGCCAAGAGACAATGTAAGCCTGCAAATGACCTGTACAACGAACTGTCAGTCTAATCTCTATTGTGCAATGTACATATGATTTACGCAAACGCAATGTATAACGAGATGCAAACAAGGCACGACACAAAAAGATGACAGCTCGCCAATAATGAGTTATGGCAGGATGCACAACAATAGGCAATATGTATATACGTGTATTCCTAATAAAACTGCGGCCAACAAAGGACCACCAAAACAGAAAGTGTACGTTGGCTTATTTATGACAAGGAATACAGGGAAGGAAAGTGGGGAGTGGGCAAAGTGCGGGGGTTATAGCAAAGGCCGCCACCGAAGGGGGCCTAGAGGGCCGGCGCCATAACCGACACCAAGCCCCGGACGAAACCAGTTATTCGCGTCAAGGAGCAGGGAAGCTCCCGCGCCCCCCCCGCTGCGACCGCCAGAGAGGCGCCGGCCCCCCCGGCTAATGGGGGCCCGGGCGCGATACGAACCCCCCAATGGGGGAGAGGCCATGCAGAAGGCGGCACAGAACGGGGGGGGATATAAGCGCCGCTCCCCCAGGTAAGCTCCTATCTTTTGGGAGCAGGGGAGCAGCGCCGGCAAGAATCTTTTCCCACCCACCCACACCTAAGGAACGGCTACATCGCAGTACGGAGGAACAGGCAAGACACTGGCGAGGGAGAAACTACGGGGATAATGGTTGGTACGGAGGCACACCGGAGTGCGGTGCGCCGGAATAGGACCACTCACCTTGGGATGCCTTACGGCTGGGTGAGTTGGCCTAAGGGGCGATGTGTAGGACCACTCACTCTGGGATGCCTTACGGCTGGGTGAGTTGGCCTACCACAAGGGGGTAGCTAACGGAGACGGCGCTCGCTGCCCAGCCCCCGCCGGATGGCAGGGCACAAGAAGAATCGGCAAGGTAGCGAGTTGTGGCCTAACTCCGGGGACGGAAGCTACACCCCTGCAAGGGCAACTCCAACCGAACTAAGCAACGACCCAGTAGGGCCAAGAGACAATGTAAGCCTGCAAATGACCTGTACAACGAACTGTCAGTCTAATCTGCTATTGTGCAATGTACATATGATTTACGCAAACGCAATGTATAACGAGATGCAAACAAGGCACGACACAAAAAGATGACAGCTCGCCAATAATGAGTTATGGCAGGATGCACAACAATAGGCAATATGTATATACGTGTATTCCTAATAAAACTGCGGCCAACAAAGGACCACCAAAAGAGAAAGTGTACGTTGGCTTATTTATGACAAGGAATACAGGGAAGGAAAGTGGGGAGTGGGCAAAGTGCGGGGGTTATGGACAGGGCTGCTGTATGCAGGTACTTAAATTGTATCAGCTAGATTTTAATTTCAATTTACCAAATATCAGCATCTGCCCCATGGACCCCCTGGGAATCTGTCAGCCAAATATCCAAGTTTCAGTTTTCATGAGCACTCACGAATATGCTGGGAGCCGCTTCCCCCGCTGCTCTTTAAATATTATGATCTTTCTCTTTTTCTCTCTCTTGGTTTTATATTATCAGGGAATTGTTTGGGGAACTTTTTTACAGAATTCAGTAGACTTCGTCAAACCTATGGAGGTATTTAGTAAAAGAAACTGTACAAGGTTGCTAGGGTGTTGAGTGACTTAAATATGGCATCTTTAAACAAGATCCCCGCAATAATGAGTCTACAGGAGTTAACACACATAATACTTCCTCCATTACATCAACTGGCAAATATGGAATCTTCTGTAGGTTTAATGTATCAAACATGGGAATTTTTTTATGCAACATTTTTTTTTTTACCTTCATCTGTACTTTTCCTGTGATCATAAATGATGTACTCCGCACCCCCTCCTTCCCTTCTCAACCCCCTCCCCCCAATCGTTACCACTCAGGGCGGACAGCTCTCTCAGTGCAGGGGTCTCCAACCTCTTCTGTAGTGAGAGCAGCTTCTCATCAGTGAAAATTATTGTGAAGTACTAAAGGCCAAGGAACTGCCGCCCATTGCTTACCGTGTGTTTCTTCTGCCCCCGGAGCATAGCCCAATTACTTGCATTCTTCCACTGCTCGCGCTTTTGGAGCTACTTTTTATCTTTGTTGAAGCATTCCATAGGAGTGCATGTGCTTGCAGGCCTTCTCTCTCAAGTGCTTTTCTCCCCCTCCCCCATGTGGCTCTCTCTTACCCTTGTTCTTTTTCTCACCCTCAGTGTTTTTGGATGTCCCCTCTCGCTGTCTGTGTTGTTGCTTGCCCCCTCCCGCTCCATGCTGTTGCTTGCCCCCAGAGCATTGTTACTTGCTTCCACTCGCTGTCCATGTTGTTGCTTTACCCTTTTCTGCCCCCTCTGTGTCGTTACTTGCCCCCTCTGTGTTGTTGCTTGCACTACTGCTGTTTGTCTTGTTGCTTGCCCCCTCTTGCCCTTCTCCAGCTGTCCATCTTGTTGCTTGCCCTCTCATGCTGTCCGTCTTATTGCTTAGAGCAAGCATCCATTGTTCGTGTTGCCCCCGAACCCACCTCCACCTGCCATGACAAATAAAAGTACTATGACTTGGCCAGCAATGGCCTCACCATAGCACTTTAAGAAAGAAAAAAAAACTTTCAACCCCCACTTCCCTCCATTGTCATTACTTGTCCACTGCCACCTGCCATAACAACAAAAGGTACTATGACGCAGGCACCACTGGCAGCATTATAGCACATTTCCCCCCAATACCCTCAGTCCTTTCTGACATGCCTCCCAGGCCACCCTCCATTTAGGCTTGGGTTTTACCCGGGTCAGATTTTTAGCAAAAAGAGTTAAACATCAGGTACAATGGCTCTAAATGAGAATGTATCACTTGGTTATCCTGAAAAACACGTCACGATTGCATCTCTTGAGGACTGAAAGTCATGAACACTGTTTTAAGAATGCATCTATTTTTTTAAGGAAATAAGCAACTGGGCCACCGGTGGCCAGGTGCACGCTATTAGTGTAATTAGAGAAGCTTGTCGATACACGGGCCTCAGGGTACCATTGCTGGCAGTCCCACCAAAAGACCTCCCATCCTATTGTATTGTCACATACAAAAGTGTTTGAAGCATTTATTGTTTGTGCACACCACTAGTGCAATTTCTACGGCACTTTCAATTCATTTGATGTTTGCGTTCTACATTTCCTTAGATTTGAAATTAATATTAAATATGAAAAAAGTTTGACATGCTCCTTAGATCGTGCGTGATGCTAACTTGTGGGAGAGGGGCACACTTACAAATGGCGTGCCTCTGAGCACCAATGATGCTCTTTTTCAAGTGTGGATTGAAAACAACCAAGTGCTGATACATCAGCACACTTACACTTCATCAGACACAATTTCCAATATCAAGAAACGTGGCCTGGTAGCTTCAGGTCTAATCTTGCAAATAGGAGACTTGTGTTTGGATCACAGGTTTACACTTGACCAAAAAGTTGTGTGATTCTGGACGAATTCCATTATTTCCATATTCATTCATATATAATTGTATGTACCTGCAGGTGCATAGTACAATTTAATTATTTTAAAACAGTTTGGCAGGCTCCTATGCCGCACCGTTCTAATTGCATGTCTCCATTCTCCATTGGGCTGCTCCTCTCATCAGGCACTGTTAAGTATATAATACGCACCCTACGTTTAAAATGGTATGTTGCAAATATTGCTGTGTTATGCAGAGTTCCCTTGTAGGCTAGTAGGACACCTCAATTTGCTGAGGTTCTGCCCCAAGAACTACAGGAACAGGTTTGAATTCCAGCAGGGCCTACTTTGCCTGTCATCCTTAAAAGGTCCATAATGTTTGTTTTGTCCTGTAACCATAACTCCTGTCATTCAAGCGCCTGGAGGTGGTCTGTTTATTGAGTCGTCCAAATGAATAGCCATGCAGTTACATATAATAATAAAGCAAGCTTATAAAGCGCATGGTTACACTCACTAGTGTGTCCCCGCGCTGCGGCTAGACCTCGTCAGGAACAATAATGTGACATAGCTTAGAGGAAACCTATGGGCGGAAGAGCCATGTTTTCAGTTTTTTCCGAAAAATGATTTCAGAAGGTTCCTTCCGGAGAGCGAGAGGGAGGTCATTCCAGTGTTTAGCGGCTAGATAGCGGAAGGATCGGCCACCCATTCTTGCTCTTTTGATAACCGGGGTTTTGACCTGTCCAGTCCCCGAAGATCTTAGATGTCGGGATGGGGGACAGTAGGTTGTGTAGATAACTTGGCCCTTTCCCCTGCAGAATACGGTGACTAACACACAGGGCCTTAAAACGTATTCTCTCCCTCACTGGGAGCCAGTGAAGGGCAGCGAGGGCATTCTTGGAGGAAGCTCTCCTGGGCAGCATCAGAACAAGGCGGGCCGCCGCGTTCTGAATGCATTATAGTCTCTTCAGACACTTACTACTAGCTCCCAGGTATAGAGCATTTCCGTAGTCCAGGTGGGAAGTTACAAGCGCATGGACTAGGGTTTTCCTTGCTGCCATGGGAAGCATGTCTAAGGTTTTCCAAAGCCCTTTCATTATTCCAAAACACTTCCCGGCCACAATTCTAGTGTGATTCTCAAAGGAGAGCTTGGAGTCCAGCCACATCCCTAAGTTCTTGACCTGATTACTGTGGGAGGGGGTCGGTCCCAGAGTCTGCGGCCACCAGGATGAGGACCAGATCGAGGGAGAATTTCCCACCACTAGAACCTCAGTTTTGCTGCCATTTAATTTTAAACAGTTATTCGTCATCCAGGATGCCAGCTCCTGTAGGCAAGTAGAAAAATTGGTGGCTGCCTCTTCATGGGATTGTGACAGTGAGACCACCAGTTGCGTGTCATCCGCGTATGACACAACACTGATTCCATGTTTAGTAATAATCTCTGCCAGTGGGGCTATATAGAGATTAAAAAGAGTGGGGCTTAATATAGAGCCCTGGGGGACCCCTTGAGCAAGTGCCATGCTTTTGGAATAATGAGGTCGCTGAGACACGTGAAAGCTTCGATCCTGTAAAAAGGACCCGAGCCACTCTAGTGCCAGTTTATCCAGCCCGCCTTTTCAGAGGCGCTGTAGGAGTAGTGGGTGGGCTACAGTGTCGAATGCGGCACTGAGGTCCAAGAGGACCAAAGCAACCATCTGGCCCTCATCTACATGTCTGCGAATAGTTTCTGTTGACAGGAGCAGTGCTGACTCAGTCGAGTAAGTTGCTCGAAAACCCGATTGGGTAGGGTGCAATAGGCTGTGTCGGTTTATGTGGGCCGTCAATTGCATATTGACCACTTTTTCGGCTATTTTCGCAAAATATGGCAGGAGTGAGACCGGTCGAAGGTTCTCCAGCTGACTCTCACTCACATTCGGCTTTTTTTTTATGGGGAGGACAATCGCTTCTTTCCATCTTTTAGGGACCACTCCCGACTCAAAGGAGATTTCAGCTACAAGTATTCGGAGAGCTTTTTGTCCAAACATCCACTAAATTTTCAGAATGTGTGGCACTAAGGAACCTGTTTCTGTTTTAGAACGCGGTTTAATTTGATGGATCTCAGTTTGATACATGCTACAGGCACCATAAAAAGCAAGGGTCACACCACCATTTTATCAGAGTCAAACTAAACCATCAACACCTCCTGGGGCTGTATTACACAGAGCACCCGGGGGCTGGGGGGGCGCAACAGGCATGTGCGCACGCTTTGTTTCGGCCCCCTTCCCTGAGCACTTTGGTATTACAGAAGGGGCCGCAGTCGCTTGTGCGGCACCTTCTGTAATACAGATAGCGCAGGTGCACATGAAGCGCTATCGTTGGAGTTCCCGTCTGTACAGTAAAACACAGACCGACTTTGAAGCAGCCACTCCATATTTCCCTAGAATGAGATGCCCTAGGGAGTTTGTGGCTGCCCTGGAGGCAACACATTCATGGTAATGCGGTGCACTTTCCCTGTTTGCGCCACAGCGCACATATTTAAAGGTGCACCACGGCGCGAACAGGGAAAGTGTGCTGAACATCTAATGCAGGCCCTGGTTTTGAAAACTGTGCAAGGCATGATCAGGGTGGCTCTCAATGGCAGGATATATGCAGCGTGTCAGTCAGTGGGCAGCAGTAGCTCCTTTGGAGGGTGGAGGCCAGAGAAAAAGTTTAGTGCAGCTCTGCCTTAAAGTTGCTGAAAGCAAACAGCTGGAAGATGCAAACTTTTATTAAAGTAGCATTTCACAGGGGTCATTTTCTTGTAAATAAATAAAGTACTGCTCTCATTTTACGTTTCGTCCATCATCTCAATAATTAAACAATAAAAAAGCATTTCACATGGATTTCTTTTTAAATAAAGTACCTCTTGCAAGTTGGCCATAAACGGGAGTCAGGAACGTTATACCGCTCCCTGGCCTTGTGCACCTCGGCCCGAGGAACTGAGCTGTCGTATGCAGCAAACCGGGGGCTTAGGCCTTCTATTAGGGCTCCGGCTGCACTAAACTTGCAAGATCGAGGTGTTGTGCCAGGCAGCTGAAGGGAGGCAGTGCAGCACCCATGGACAGTCTAATACTGTTCATGCAGGGCTTTGGGACTGACATCACATGCTCCGGGGCGGCTCCTCCATGTGGGCGGAGGAGCATCGCCCCACTGCTTTCTCGCAGTGTAAGAAGCAGAAACATAAAATGGTATTATAAATACCATTTTATGCTTCTGCTTCTCACACTGCGAGAAAGCAGAAGGGTTTGGTTGGGGGTGGGCGGCTGGGCGGTCCTGCTCTAGGGCAGGGGAGGAGTGGCTGGCCCACTCTGAGGGCGCTGACTGGTCGGCCCCAGGGCCGACCAAACCAGTCATACGCACTCTCCCTTTTCTCCAACGCAGCCTACATGGAGAAAATGGCTTCCCCATAGACGCCTGTGTGGTCGGCATCCCAACCAATCACAACGCTGCCATTGCAGCATTGTGATTGGCTTACGGGAGGGGAGGGAGTCTGCCTGCTTCCTGTGTGAAGCAGAGAAGCAGTGACGATGCGGGACCGGGCCGGTGAATGTAAGTTAACTTTTTTATTTATTTATTTATTTAAAATGCCCCCCCCCGCGTGAACCCCCCTCCCACTCACAAGTCATGCCGTCCGCGACTGCACACGCTCTGCCCCAGCTAAGCTTGTTTCAGCCAATGTGAGAAGCTGGTTTAGGTGAGGACAGGCCAGCGTTGCAAGGGGTATCAAATTAAGAAAATAATAAGGACAGGCCTCCCTTACTTTTAATGCAGGCCACCAAAGTGCACGAAAATAGATGTTGGTGAATCGAGCTACTCACTAGGTGCTGGCGAGCTACCAGTAGCTCCCGATCGATCAGCTGGAGACCCTCCGATCTTTCAATTGGTCAGTCATATGATCCTTTTAACCAGCTGGCCGCTTGTCAATAATGAAGCCTTTTCTAAATCATGATCCTTCGCCTCCATGCTAATTGCATATGGTCCACTTTGCCCCACGATGTAGTCAAGTTCATTAAATATCTGGCAGGGGATGCAAAAATGTCGCTGTAGAATTGTATTGAACCAGATATGATCTTGACCTTTCTTATTATCACAAATAAGTTATGAAATTGGCTTTTATGAATAATTCTTCACAGGTCATTTTGTGGCTTAGGCAACATTGTGATGAGAAGCTGGCTAAATGTTGGGGTGAGCATCCTCTTTCCTCTTATGTCTTTAGGAAGGCAATGTACATTTGTAAATTCTTATAATTCATCACTGCCCTTGTAGATGTCCAAGCAATGTATGAAGTCATCTTCCTGAAGCCTACAAGACTGTGCCTGCTTTTGAAGGAATCGAAGTAGGAGACTAACCATTCCATGCCTGGACGTTTTTGCAGCGGAACTGTCAGACAATTGCCATTTTGCAAAAGCCTTGAAAATCTAAATTTTTACACAGTAGTTTCTCTCTACATTGAGGTGTTGGATTTCTTCTACAGCACCTAGAGACCACTTTGAGGTGGATTTAGTAACTTTATAAAAATATGACATAACACAAGAGGGGCTAAAATGATTTTTTTTAAAAAGAAAACTTACCTGCTGGTCTTCTGCTTTCCGCGCTGCTCCCGGGCTTCTCCTCTTGGCACACACTGAAGCTCCCAGCTTCCCCTGTGACCAATCCCTATGCTGCTCTCACCATGAGAAAACAGTATCAGACTACAGGAGGTTGCCCATATACCCTAAAGAGACTAGGGCAATCATCTATATCGTACAATAATGTCTCAAAAGCGTGTTAATTGAAGGTCAGTTACATGTAGCACAATTAGTTGCTAAGAATGGAATCAAAAGGGGAGAAAACCAGGGAGACAAATTTCTTTTGTAGCATAAATTGTATTTTAGTGAATATACATATTTGACATATTAACTTCATATAATCAAACGTATTGCAGGATGACACTGCGTTACATTGAATGACCTGTAACCTGTGGGATACTGTGCACAAGTGCTCGTGAAGGATTGTGACGGCGCAAGTGACACGTGAGGAAGTATGTACAGCGATAGGAGGGGGCGCAACAAGGAGCAAGTGAAAGTAAAATTTACATAGTTAGGATAACCGAACAATAAATGGTAATGAATACAAAAATAATCAAGTGGGGTATCCTTGAAGGGAGCGCCGAGAATTCCGCTGTAAAAGTCGATGGCGTTTCGGCCTGTAGAGGTATTTAGGCCATCATCAGGACCAGGTTACTGTTATTTATATGCAGTGCTGGGGATAAAAGGATATATATATATATCTGTATACATGTGATCACTCCATGGTGGACCAAGAAGAGGAAAATAGAAAGGGGAAAGTATAAGAACTAATTAAAATTGAGAGCAGCATAGGGATTGGGATTGGGCGAAGCGCACTACTTTTGCGCTCCATAGGGAGCTTGGAGCCCGTGCCTGCTGATGTCTCCACCCAGCAATACAGTTGGGGTGGAGAGAGGTCAGTGCGCATGACAGCTTGGCCTGCCTGAGACCCTCATGCGCACTGACAGCAGGGCCCACAACCCCTCCTCCCCTGCTCCAGTGCTGTGGCCCCGCCCCCATAGACTCAGCCGCAGGACGAAAAATAAAATGATCTGCATTAAGATCATTTTAGTTTTTGTTTGCCTCTGCAGTCAGTGGGTTGGCGCTCCTCCGTCATAGCGGAGGAGCCGCCCCTGCATTCCTCTGGTGTTCTTTCTCGTTCTATGCACAAAGTCCTTTCATTTGCTCTCTCTTTCTACTGGCATTCTTTTCCTCACCTCTGCCCCTGCCATAATCCTCTGTTCTATCCCCCCCCCACTGCTTTTGTTTACTGTGTTCAAGCACCCCACACCCTGCAATGCTGCAGCTCGTGTCTCTCCCACTCTGTCAGACAGATTGATTTTGCTAATGCTTGTTTGAAAATGCTTTCCCGATTCAGTATCATCCCACGTGCATACCTCAAAAAGTTATGTAACGGGGCAGAATATGAAGAAATCAACAGTTGATTTTTATATGTCAGTTAATTTTCAGGAAGGATGGCAGTCTTATTTGTCATTTATTAACAACACTTACCATCGTTTTGTTTTGACAAGATTTCATACAGCATTGTTCACCCTCTAGCAGCCTTTCCTTAAATGGGGGTCCACCCACTAGACTCATACGCTTGCCCTTGTGATGGTCAGTCCAAGCAAAGTACCCAGCCCTTTTTATTATTCTGTAACCTTTACAAGTATTTAGGGAGTTATTATCTTAAACCAACCCTCCGGGCACAGACTATTAGAGAATAGATCATCATTGATTTATTTATTTGCAATTCAAGACCCTCATGCCTGTTTTAATGTTGCACTTTATATAAAAGGAGCTGCAAATCTCAGGAAACGTTTGGTGTGCTAGCTGTGTACCGTAAGTTTTTTTTTATGTTAATGTTTTTTACCATGATTTTTTTATATTGTATTTTATACTGTGACTTCTCTTAACCTCAATTCATTGCATTGTTTTTTATTTGATCGTGTATGTACTTTTATGGTTGTTTTATCTGCCATATAAAGAACTGAATCGAATCGAAATTTGGTGTTCTCAGAAATGCTTTGTTGATCTGGCTGCTGCTCTGTGTAGACCAGAGTGTGACTCAGTTCTTGAATTGCAGGATTTTCGATCACTCAATTGAAGGCTTCAAACACTGGGAGTTCATGACTGTACACTGCTGGGGAGAAAAAGCTGAAGGAGAATGGACGCTGGAAATACACGATATACCATCCCAAATACGTAATCCAGAAACACAAGGTAAAATATTTTTTTGTATTTGGAATATTTAGTCATTGTACCAGGCTCAGTATTTATACAGTGGAAAATAACTAACCATCAATTTGTGCTCAACACTCCTCTGCTCAGTTCTCCTGTGCTCATCTCTACCAAGTTCCCTTTATGAAAAGAAAGTTGTGATGGTAACTAACCTGTCACATAAATAAATGAATAACTAAGTTTGCCTCGCCCAACAATTGAGTTGAAGTTGCTTTTTTTTTTTTTAAAGTTGTCCATATGTTTTAATGGTGAAGGTTTCATGTGAATTTCTGATCAGACGTCAAAATTATGTCAACATTGTGTACGCTTTAATCTTCTGATGATTCCAGTTCTATATTAAGTTAGAACTGAAAGTTTTGGATTTTGTCTGGGAATGGCTGCAGAGTTTGTATTAAGAACCCTCCAATCTGCAAGCATGAGTTACTTCTCCACAGATTGGTGTAGGACTTCCGTGTTGGCAGAAATGTCAGAAATATGATCCAGGTTAATGGCTTTTGTGCAGTTTCCTGTTGCAGTGTGCTGTTTGCATGAGTGTAGCTGCTTCCATACTGAGTGAATAACTACGCCACAAGGTTTGTCATGTATCATCATTCTTGTAGCTTGTGTTCTGCATGTCCATTTTAGCAGCAAGGAGAATGCAGGACTATATTTTAGCTCTGTTTGTCAGGGTGTGTCCTATTACTGTGTTAAGAGCAATGCTGGTTTGCAGTCAGGTGCACTGACCTCTAACTGCACATATTTGTTAATCCTTATTTTATAGAGTGCTAATAATTTTGTTGTATCACTCCTTTGATTGCAATCTGGACAGGTTCGTAGCACTAATGAAATACACAAAAAACGCAAAGGCTTGTAAAAACGAAATAGCAAGAAAATTAAAATTAAGTCACTGTCAAGACCTCAGGTGTTGTCATGTGCCCGAGTTAGGCCTAGTAGGAAATAGTGCCATTTTATATGTACATAGTTCTTTCCTTAAGTTGCCTTCCCTTTTGTCACTACGACTTTTGACACGCATTTGCATTTGTGACACTTGGGTTAGTTCTAAGAAACACCGACCTTGCTGACACAAGGAATTTCATGTGAACACTATCACACTGCCTTGGCATTATGTGCAAGGTCCTCACATGCATGATGCAAATGCGTTATTGTTCCGTCCTCAAGGCAACACAGCTCTCTGTGGAATACAAACAATAGCGGCCTGATCACAATCACGGCTCAAGGCAAGGATGCTGTTTTCTATATATAACGTTTTGTTTCCAAATACTATCAGAGGAAACACTTCTGCTGACTTCGAGGGGTCCTTGCATGCTGAAGATTTTTGCCCAGCACCTACCGGACATTTCCGTGAGGGGTGTCCAGTTCGTGACCAAGACGGGATCCTACACTCTTACCCATCAGATAAAGGGGTTAGATCAGTGGTTCCCAAACTTTTTCGATCTGTGGCTCCCTAGACCTATAGACCCTTGGCCGCGGCTCCCCATTGTAACTTTTTTTGGCGGGGTGGGTGATGTGCGCACTGCCTCGGGAATACTTCAATTTTTCTCCCTGAAAATATTTGGGATGAAGCCGATGAAGGTATTATAATCAAAGATGTAACAAAATAAAAATATAACAGTTGTTTAAGAAAAAACTTTAATTGGTTAAGTCAGAAATAATACAAAGGAAACTCTTCAGCACTGGGGTCTGCATATGGAATCACGGGCGTACAAAATACTAAGCATTACATATTCCTCAACCCTAAGCAAGTTAACTTATACAAATCACCCCCCCTTACATAAAATCTGTCTTGGGTGTTCCTAACTATTAGCCTGGTAGCTCAAGTGTTCTTTTTACAAATAGTGTTCCATATTGATTCACTTGAAATCAAAATTTCAGGCAGCAATAAAGAAGTATCTGTGCTGTGGAGAAGTTATCTTGCAATATAAACATGGATATTAACAACAAGGCATCACATCTAGGTTTGTGTTACGTGTACAGCATCACCCATCAAGAGTATGTAACATTCCCTTTCCTTCCGATTCCCCCTACTATAAAATACACCTCTTATAATAATATTTCACAATTCACGTTATATCACACTTCTGTCGTGTAGAAGCACAGTCTATAACAGGTCTTATTGGTATCCATTGTACTGATACTCAGGGAAGGACGAAAGGCTGAGGCAGCCTTGCTGGGGTTGAAACTCGTTACTTGCAGATCATCGCTTTTATCTCACTGGGCTATCCAGCTGGAGTGCTTTGCGCCAATGCATGTTACCTAGTACATATAATTATTTCTTATTATTCCACTAAACAACGTCCTCACGGGACTCCCAGATTATGCGCGTTAATAACACTGCTGCTTTTTAAATTGATTTCAAAACAAGCCTTTTGTGTGCTTTCAGAAGAGGGGAACGTTATGATTAAGAGAGGGGGCAGCTCCCAATAAAAGGCTGACTTGCTGTGGTGTGGTGTGCTTTACTCTGGAACCTCCCCCCTTCCCCCCTTTCGCCAGCATGGCCCATACCTCCTGTGAGTTGAACGATTCCTGGGCACACTGACTGAGTGAGCACTGCTCGGGCGTCGCTGATGGCTCTTCTTTCAGGCCCAACTTGCACTGTTACAGATGAATGCCAGCTGCCAGTCGCAAGTTCCTCCTGGACGTGTAAAGTTCCCAGCACCTTCACAGTTGTGCAGAGCTTCACACAGGTCGGTGACAAAGCCCCTTCTCAAAAACTGCTGCAGATCACGGGGCTGCTCAGGGGGCTCGCTGAAGTGCCAATGAAGCCATTAATGGCCTCTCACCAAGGTGCAGCAAACCTTTCACCCGCCCGTTTGATTTCACCCCTTCGCGGAGGAAATGGCAGAGGGGGTCTGCAAGGTTAATTAAGAAAAACATGTTTCTAAGCTCTATGAGTATGTCCCTGGCCCCTTCCTCACCCAATACAATGTTTTTTTTCTTCTATTTGCATTAAAATGCTTTGAGTGTTCTTTTTAAGAAACATCTGAAGAGCAAACTCGTTTAATCACTTTTCAAGCACAATTTTTAAAATATACATCTGGAAAAGGGATGGCTCTAGCTTTCACGTTCAGCTTTAACCCCCTCGCTCTGCAATCAGCCCTCTCCATGTTGCAGTCGTAGGTCGTTGCGGCGCCCCTGGTTAGTTTTGACGGCGCCCAGTGGTGCCCCGGCGCACAGTTTGGGAACCCCTGGGTTAGATCATCCAAAGGGGGGTTTCTTGGCAGAACACACATTCACACCTAAGACACATATTTAGGATCTGCATTGTAGGAGTACACTAGATTGTTATAGTATTGTATATGTATCCCTACATAATTTGTCTCAAGGTAATGGTGGAACTTTTTGTTCTATATTTACTGTTTTGATACCTCGCATAACTTTCTTCTGCTTCTGTCTATTGATCAGAGCAGCACATATGTTCTATGCAAGAAACACTTCGGTTTAATAAATATTGAAAATATCCCGTTGTGTATTCTTTGTATAATTCTCTGAGTAAAAGAGAGCACGAGTGACTGAGTGAAAAGTACTAGGTCTGTCTCCACGGTTCCTGAGGGAACAGAGTTGTCATGCTCAGTGGTTGCCAAAACTGTTCGCACCCTGCCTAGGTTTAGGGGGGCTAATGGTTGCACTGTGAGCTAGCTGGTCCAAAGGACAATATATCCTGCTGGGGTGCACAGAATCAGTCTGGCACCATCCTAAGTTTATGTCGTCCACAAACTACTGATTAGTGGAAACTACACAACTGTGTGCTTGAATCCATATTGACAGTTCCAATAGCCTATGGACAGGGATTGTACCTTTACACTGTACCCTGATGAAGACTGGAACTTGTCTGGTCCACGAGTACAGACCTTACAAAAGACTTTTGTAACACCCACAATCCGGTACTTAATTATGGTAGCTGGGCCCACAATAGATATGTTCTTGAAATGACCACAAAACAGAAACAAAGCTTCTCAGAAAGACTGGTGATAAGCAGAAGGTCCCAGCAAAGAGTGCAGGGTGAAAGTCTCACCAGAAAGCTAACATGGAGGTAAATGCAAGAAGAAAAGCAAAGGTAAGGGCAAAAGAAAGAGCTGGGTTTGAATGGGGATTCCAGAAGAAAAACCCACCAACATGCAAAGTTGCCAGGTGTTGTGTCCAATAGCTCTTCACATATTGATGCTGCCCTTGATTACCCATTTAATATGCTCTCTTATATTGTGCCATTGAAAGATGCCACATAAGATCAGGAACATGCTGATCAAATTGCCAAACTGGGTACTACATCCAGGAAGGAACAGGAGCAGACTTCTAAGCCCTGATGGTCGCATGAACATCTGAGTCCTTGCGCGAATCCTCTGCCAGAACCCTACCACATTGCATCCCCCATGCTTGGTTATGACAGCAGTAAGTCTAAAACAATGGTTCACATCATTATCATTCAGAAAGAAAATCCAGTAAACAGTGACATCACTACATTCAATTCAATGCCCATATCTAAAACACAACCAAGAAGCAGTAGAAATCGAAAGTGAGATGGATGTGAATGTTTGTGTGTTTATAAAAAACAACTATGAGAAGTCCTTGGAAGATTAAACAATGAGTTATAATTTGTTATCCAGTTGTCAATGACGTTTTGATCCTCAGTCCGATATAGAGGTCTCATCAGGACATTATTGATAAAGGGACATCTGTCTTGACTAGTACATAATCGTGGTGGTTTCTGCCCTTTTGTGGATCTGTCCCCTTTAAGTGTGTTCCCCTAGTCAGAGTTCTATACAGAATTTAAAAAAAAAAAAATGATGTATTGCTGGCAGAGGTTAATCCTAATCTGACGTGCTGTGGGTTCCTTATTTCTAACCGAAATAAAATCTTTCTTAGTATTTGAAATTACTTGGATCATCTTCCTTTGAAACATCTAACTGATTACTACATTAATGTATATGCTAGTCCACAAACCAGCTAAAGCGAACAAAACCTCAAAACAAGCCAACTGGAACACCCTAGAGCTCAGAACCACCAAGCACAACTGCTACCGACTCGAGAAACGATGGCTTGTCACTAAGTACCCCTCCGACAGAGCCTCTCACAAAGCAGCTCTCAGCAACTACCACCTGCGCATCAAGGAAGCCAAGAGAGCAGCCATCACTGCCCGCATCAACACTGCGGCCAACCACATTAAGGAACTCTTCAAGATAGTTAAGGAATTCTCCAACCCGACAGCCACAGAGAACACCATTGACCCCTCCCAAGAACTCTGCAACATCCTCTCGGACCACTTCCACAGCAAGATTGCTACCATCTTCAACAACTTCGACCCCCAACCTACCAGCCTCGACAACCTCATCCAGCCAGCCGAAAAATCACCACCTGATCTTGCTCACCGCTCAGTCCACCACAACCATCAAGTAGTCCATCCACTCCGGGGCACCCACCGACCCCTGCCCCCCCATCTCTTCAACCTCGGAACTAACCCTATCAGCATGTAACTTACCAGCATCCTCAATACCCCCATCTCCACAGCAACCTCCCCGGACAGATAGAAACACTCAGAGGTCAGACCCTTCCTAACGAAACCCTCTGCCCTCCCCTTCGACTGAAACATTACAGACCGATCTCCCTTCTACCCTACCCAGCCAATAAACAGCTCACAGAATACTTGGGAAAAACCACCTACTCAATGCCTCACAATCAGGATTCTGGGCCAACAACAGCACTGAGACTGCGCTGATTGCTGCCACAGATGATGTCAGAACTCTCCTTGACCATGAGAAACTGTGGCCCTGATCCACCTTGACCTCTCTGCTGTATTCAAAACCGTCTCCCACCACAACCTCACCGACCGTCTCCACAACATCGGCATACAGCAAAGCACCCTCAAGTGGATCGCCTCTTTCCTAACAAGATGCACACAGAGTATCTGACTGCCTCCCTTCACCTCAACACCCAAGGACATCATTTGCACTGTATCCCAAGGACCATCCCTCAGCCCCACCCTGTTCAACATTTACATGACCCTCCTCACAGACGTCATCAGATTTCATGGACTCAACATAATCTCCTACACAGACAACACTCAGCTAATCCTCTCGCTCACCGTGGACCCTTCCAACACCAAACCCTAACTTCTGCGATGCCATGACCAACATAGCCAAATGGATGGGAGACAACTGCCTCAAACTCAACTCTGACGAAACAGAAGTACTGATCTTCAGGAAGAACACCTCTGTATGGGAACACAACTGGTGGGCTGCAGAACTCGGACCAACACCAACAGACCATGCACACAACCTGGGCATCATTCTCGACAGCCAACTGACCATGAAACGACAAGTCAACAAAGTCGTCTCCTGCTTCCACACCCTTCGCATGGTCTACTGAATCTTCAGATGGATCCCAATCAACACCAGAAAGACCATCACGCAGCCCTCGTCACCAGCTGCCTCGACTACGGCAACGCCCTCCATGCCGGAACTTCCACCCAGCTCCTCCGAAGACTCCAGACCATAGAATAGCGCAGCCAGCCTCATCCTGGACCTCCCCAAATGGACCTACATCACCCCCACCTCAGAAACCTCTACTGGCACCCCATCCAGAAGAGATGCCAGTTCAATATCCTCACACATGCATACAAAGCCCTACACAATCAAGGACCATCCTACATCAACCATCGACTGAACTTCTATCTGCCCGTAAAACACCTGCGCTCTGCCTCACTCGCCCTCGCACACACACCCTGCATCCACCACAGCCGCAGCGGGAGTCACTCCTTCTCCTACATCACCGCCAAGACCTGGAATGACCTGCCCCTCCACCTCCGAACAGCACTCTCCCTGGCGGACTTCAGCAAGTTACTCAAGACATCCTGCCCTCCTTCTTACCCCTCAACCTACATTTGTCGTCCTAATAGTCTGAGCCCCCTCCACACCGCTAGAGCAGAGATCACTGAAACACACTGCCTCGTAACCAACACCTTCATTCCATCTCTGCCCCTGATCTCTGAATATACCCCGCTGTCACAACTGATACGACTACGATGCTTCCTTGGGCCCAAACTATGACACAACCCCCAAACATGACCAGCAACATGTCTCCTCTCTCCTCAGCATTCCTTGTCAACCAGTTCATGGAACCCAAATCCCCGCCCTTCAATCATGACTCCATCTCTATCCCCCTTCCCCTCTCCGGGTTCTCCCAACTCAGACGCTCCCTAGCACCAGATGCCGGAGCACCCTCTCTTCTCCTGGCCCCTTGACCCACATCTCGCCCTCCTGTTCCTACACCATACTTAACTCCAAACTTACTGAGATCTCCCTGCAGCTTCATCAATGTAAGGCTGACTTACAATGCCTAATATCCATCACCTCCGAGCTAGCTAATTATTGTTGTCCCACCAGGCCACTAGGTAAGACTAGACACTCCCTTTCCCAATCCAACTACAATCATGTGAGACCAATGTCACCTCCCACATCCAATGGGATCTCAACAACCTCATTGTCTCCTCATCTAACCTGAAGAACAATTCCCTACCTCAACGCCTCCACCTGGCCCATCATGGTGAAAGATATTCTATCGGACAATGATATTTTTCCCCTCCTCCTCTCACACAAATCTTTACACTGTGACACTGCAGACAACTTGGGTCAAATTCAAACTATTCAGACCAATCCACACAGAGAACTTAAGCGCAATCCAAGCGCAATAAACAATTCCAACCTCAAGCAAATTCCCATCACTCAGGCTGCCCCTGCTGTCACCATACCCCACCTGAGATATATGCTACTCAATTTCAGATCAGCATCTAAACACGCGGCGGATATTGCTGACCTTATCCTTACACATGATCTCGAACTCATATTTCTCACTGGAACATGGCTAAATGCCTCCTCCACACCAACTCTCGATATTTTCGTACCTCCTAGTTACGACATCATCAGATTAGATAGACCAATCAGACCAGGTGGAGGAATCACCTGTATTCATCACAAAAATCTCTGTGCGAAGCACGCTCAAAATGACACTCTCACCTTGTGTGAATACCTTGGTATCGATATCTTGAGTAATGATAGACCTTGATGAAAATTGCATGTGTTCTACCATCCTCCAGGAGATAACCTCCCATTCATTGAACAAATTATGGAAATCATCACGACCAACTCCAGTCTACACTGCGCCCAGATCTTCCTTGGTGATTTCAACCTCCACTGGAACGACCCAAACGACCAAGCAGTGATTAACCTAAAAATCTTCCTAGCTGACCGTAACCTGATCCAAATCTGTGACAGTCTTACCCACAAACTGGGAGTGATCTTGGATCTAATCATCTCCAAGGCCAATTCCATTCAACTTGAATCTATAGTTCCATGTGATTGGACAGACTACCACCGCATCACTTTCCTCATCACTGAATCAGTGTCCTCAAAAAGGCGCAAATTAAAAAACCCAGACACTGGAAAAAGAGCATTCGAAACATAAACTTGAACGAACTGACATCTAACGGCAACTACATCCTAACCCCACCCGAAGACATGCCAGGTGTCCAGATCCTTACTGATCATTATAATAACTCAATGACAAGCATTCTAGACACTATAACACCCTCCAACTAAAAATAATGTCCACCAAAGACTCCAAGCCTTGGTACAATGGTAGCCTAAACGCTGAAAGACACAATCTTAGATTAGCTGAACGGTCATGGTGATTCTTCCCCTCGCTCGAACACCTCAAGCGCCTGAGATCTCTGAGAAGCATTTACAACAAATGCATGCATAGCACAAAAAAAAACGTCTGTAGGAAACAGCTGGACAACACCAGGAACCGACCTAAAAAACTGTTTGAACTCATTAAATTGCAATATAACAGGCAACCCACCCCTCTATCTGGGTCTAAGCTGCAGCCGAACTGCGAAGAACTTGCTGCCTTCTTCCTGGGAAAGACGGGAACGATTGAAAGTGACTTACGATCTGCATTGGATCTCCTCCTGGTGCTTTCACACATCAGCCCCAAACCCCCCCCCCCCCCATGGGCTAGAGTGTCCACGTCTCACACCCAAAATGAATGCCTCATGGAGCTCATTCAAATCCGTTGATGAAATTGCCATACTAAAAATCCTATCAACACTGAAACCTTCTAACCACTTCAGCGATCGACTTCCTTCGAATCTCTTCAGTGAGATTAAACATCCCTTATCCCAATCTGGACCAAAATATTAAACGCTTCATTACTTCAAGGCACTATACCAGACTGCCTCAAGTCTGGACAGATAACCCCATTCTTTAAAAACCCATGGCGGACCACACTGATCTAAATAACTTCCGCCCTATCTCCAATATCCCGGCGCTTTCAAAGCTCTTTGAGAAATGTATCCATACCCACCTATGCAATCACATTTATCAAATCAAACTCTTAGACCAATACCAATCTGGCTTCTGTCAGAGCCACAGCACTGAATTGGCCCTAACTCAAATAGTTGATGACGTGCGACAAATACTTGATCAAAATGAATCCTGCCTTCTAATCCTTTTAGACCGCTCATCAGCATTTGACACGGTCAAACATGACAGCCTCCTTGACTTACTGGATAGCAGGATGGAACTTTCTGTTCCTGTCCCAGATCTGTATGCCTCCTTCCTCCAGAATAGATCCCAAAAACATAAAGATTAATCATTCCCTGTCCAACCCCACTTTTGTCACATTAGGTGTTCTGCGGGGTTCCACGCTCTCACCCACTCTCTTTCACCTGTTCATGGAGCCGTTAAATGAAATTCTGAAATGATCAAACATCAATTATCACATGTACGCGGATGACACCCAACTTTACCTGAAAATCTCCTTCCTTGAAGATATTAGGTCTCTTAAAACTCTACTAAAAACTCAAAATTGGTTGACCTGTAACCATCTCAAACTAAATTCTCTCAAAACAGAATTCCTTTTAATTGCACCTCCCAAACAATCACTCAAATTTGCTGAATGGATGAAACATTTAACAGCCCTCAATTGCATTCCACATGTTATCGATTCCATGAAATCATTGGGAATAACGCTCGACAAGAATTTGAACATGCAGGAGCACATCAGCTCAGCCACCAGAGGAGCTAACTTCCAAATGAGCGTCTTAAGGAAAATTAAACCCTTCCTCCCCTTCGATGACTTCAAGTCAGTTGTTCAAGCCCTAATAATCTCCAGGTTGGACTATGGAAATGTAATGCTTTGTGGCCTTCCAAGATCAAAGTTGGCCCCCCTTAGGGTCTCCATTATCTCAGCTGCAAAGCTCATTACTGGATCTAAATGCAATGACCACATCAAACCGGATTTGAAATCACTAAACTGGCTCCCTTTTGAGGCAAGAATTCAGTAAAAAAAATTGCCTGCATGACACAGAAAGCCTTACACTCCAGCACATTGCACAAAACCTGAACTATCTGGTGGCCCTAAAACCTCATGAAGCACCACATCCTTACTATTGAAATCACAGAAATTTAAGAAGAAGAAAACGTACAATCGGACCTTCTCTGGAATTGTCCTGAGAATCTGGAATTCCCTAGCTTCTGAAATCCAAGTTAACCCTTCACATGCGTCTTTCAGAAAACAAGTTTAAAGTGCTGTTGATGAACAAATGCCTGCTCTAGCTCCCAGGATCTCTACTCCCCCGCACTCATAATGCACAATGGCTGTACTTGCAATCTGTCGCCTGACACAATGGCCTATTCTGTTTCTCCCTTTTGGACTAGAGGGAGTTCTTCACCCCACCTTGGTACTACTACTTCCTGTACTGTTATTGTGACTGGTATTGTTACTTATTATTGTCTGTTTTTCCTGCTTCTCTCACCCTGATCATTTGTAAAGTGCTCGCCCTCTTGGGTCATGTTGGGCTATATAAAACTGTAAATAAATAAATAAGACCTGACTGTTCGACGGAGACACCGCACCCTCAGCGCCCAGATACCACTAGGGGTGACCAGGGGCGTAGCTAGGCCTTAGGCTGCCCGTTTGGCGCTCTCGGCAAAATGATAGAAGAGCGGGGGGGGGGTTGGTAGCGGTCGCGGCTGATTCTTGCGGCCGCAACGGCCGCAGGTAAGAGCGGGGAAAGGGGGGCCGGCAGCCGCCCCATCGCCCCCCCCTAGCTATGCCACTGGGGGTGACAGTGCTGCGCTCTACAAATGCTGATTGATTGATTGATTGACAAATGGTGGTGCAGCAACAAGTGATGGTGCTCACCATAGACCTGCAACCTCCGTTCCCCGAGGGGTTTATCATACCCCTGAGTAAGTATCTGGTTGCATACCACTGGTGTGAACTATCACTTGTTGCTACATCACCATTTTTGGCCTAGCCCAGGGGTTCCCAAACTGTGCACCGCGGCACCACTGGTCGCCGTCAAAACTAACCAAGGGCGCCGCCACGACCTATGACTGCAAACATGGAGAGGGCTGATTGCAGAGAGAGGGGTTAAAGCTGAACGTGAAAGCTAGAGCCATCCCTTTTCCAGATGTATATTTTAAAAATTGGGTTTGAAAAGTGATGAAACGAGTTTGCTCTTCAGATGTTTCTTAAAAAGAACACTCAAAGCATTTTAATGCAAATAGAAGAAAAAAAACATTGTATTGGGTAAGGAAGGGGCCAGAGACACACTCACAGAGCTTAGAAACATGTTTTTCTTAATTAACCTTGCAGACCCCCTCTGCCATTTCCTCTGCAATGGGGTGAAATCAAACGGGCGGGTGAAAGGTTTGCTGCACCTTGGTGAGAGGCCATTAATGGCTTCATTGGCACTTCAGCGAGCCCCCTGAGCAGCCCCGTGATCTGCGGCAGTTTTTGAGAAGGGGCTTTGTCACCGACCTGTGTGAAGCTCTGCACAAATGTGAGGTTGCTGGGAACTTTACACGTCCAGGAGGAACTTGCGACTGGCAGCTGGCATTCAAATGTAACAGTACGAGTTGGGCCTGAAAGAAGAGCCAGCAGCGACGCCTGAGCAGTGCTCACTCAGTCAGTGTGCCCAGGGATCGTTCAACTCACAGGAGGTGTGGGCCATGCTGGCGTAAGGAGGGGGAAGGGGGAGGTTCCAGAGTAAAGCACACTACACCACAGCAAGTCAGCCTTTTATTGGGAGCTGCCCCCTCTCTTAATCATAACGTTCCCCTCTTCTGAAAGCACACAAAAGGCTTGTTTTGAAATCAATTTAAAAAGCAGCAGTGTTATTAACGCGCATAATCTGGGAGTCCCGTGAGGACGTTGTTTAGTGGTATAATATGAAATAATTATATGTACTAGGTAACATGCATTGGCGCAAAGCACTCCAGCTGGATAGCCCAGTGAGATAAAAGTGATGATCTGCAAGTAACGAGTTTCAACCCCAGCAAGGCTGCCTCAGCCTTTCATCCTTTCCTGAGTATCAGTACAATGGATACTAATAAGACCTGTTATAGACTGTGCTTCTACACGACAGAAGTGTGATATAACGTGAATTGTGAAATATTATTATAAGAGGTGTATTTTATAGTAGGGGGAATCGGAAGGAAAGGGAATGTTACATACTCTTGATGGGTGATGCTGTGCACGTAACACAAACCTAGATGTGATGCCTTGTTGTTAATATCCATGTTTATATTGCAAGATAACTTCTCCACAGCACAGATACTTCTTTATTGCTGCCTGAAATTTTGATTTCAAGTGAATCAATATGGAACACTATTTGTAAAAAGAACACTTGAGCTACCAGGCTAATAGTTAGGAACACCCAAGACAGATTTTATGTAAGGGGGGTGATTTGTATAAGTTAACTTGCTTAGGGTTGAGGAATATGTAATGTTAGTATTTTGTACGCCCATGATTCCATATGCAGACCCCAGTGCTGAAGAGTTTCCTTTGTATTATTTCTGACTTAACCAATTAAAGTTTTTTCTTAAACAACTGTTATATTTTTATTTTGTTGCATCTTTGATTATAATACCTTCATCGGCTTCATCCCAAATATTTTCAGGGCGAAAAATTGAAGTATTCCCGAGGCAGTGCGCACATCACCCACCCCGCCAAAAAAAGTTACAATGGGGAGCCGCGGCCAAGGGTCTATAGGTCTAGGGAGCCACAGATCGAAAAAGTTTGAGAACCACTGTCCTAGCCTATACATTACTTTCTAGTATTACACAACAGAACAACACAATACAATGCAATCAAACATCACAACAGCAGCACAAAAATAAACAACTCTTGTATGCACTATATGTTTAAGCCTTAGCCTACTTGTGACCTTAAATACTCCACTGAAAGGCAATATTTCTGGTTATGTTACCTTGAGCTATGTGCCATTTTTGTCTTTTTATATGCTATTGCCCATCTTAACCAAGAGATCTTGCCTAAGGCCTCAATATCCTTTAAATGGCACTTGATTTCCCCTTTCTCATTCAGCTTCCATAGTCGTGGAGGAGTTAACACTGGTTGATAATTGGTTGATTGATTTGGGTTTTTTTGTTACATTTTTTTATTAATTTTACTTAGAACAAAAGCCTGTGTACATCGATATACAGCTTCAAGAATCAGTGGGCAGAGTCACTGTAAGAATCTGGATACAGATAAAGGACAGAAACATTCACAGTATTTTGGAACAGTGATTCCTCTTGTGTTTTGGGGAATGAAACGTGGAACCAGTGCAGACAGGAAGGAAATCAACCTTTGCTAAAGAGCCAGTCTCAACACTATCTCCTCTCACCCGCCATCCTCCCATCGCCCAGTATGGATATATATGATGTGGTATTCAACAGGGGATCAATTACCATCAGGGGTCTTCCATCCATTCATTAGGGTGTCACTCAGTTTTGTCCAACAGGTCCTTCAATTTAGTCAAGTAGTCATCCCATTACTCCATGAGGTTACACCTCCCATCTCTGGCTCGTGCGTCAGCCTGTAATGAAAGCTCTGCTAAGGCCCAATGCACCACTTCTGTCTGCCATGCTGTGAGTGAGGAGGCCGTCCCTGCTTTCCAGGACATGACAATACGATGCTTCGCAAGGACAAGCTCCAGTCCCTGGCAGCTCATCAGTTGTTTTGTCTTTTTCGTTAAGACCCCTGTGTTTAGAAGGCATCGAGTGGGGTCACAGGGTAGAATGGAATTCGTAATAGCAGAAACACAAGAGGACACCGATTGCCAATAATCCGAGATCACTGGGCATACCAACACCATATGAAGAAAGTCCGCCCGACTTGTTGGCATCTGGTACATTGTGTGCTCTCACCTGAGTACATTTTTCCTATCCTGCCCAGGGAAAGGTATGTGTGATGCATATAGTTGAATTGTGTGAAGTGGATCCGAACGTTCCATTTAATTGTTTTAATGGACTCTAGACATCTCTGCCAGGCAGCGTCTGTCAGCTCTATAGACAATCTTTCTTGCCACCACTCCCTAAGGGTCTGGAAGCAGGGATCACAAGGATCCCGACTCCACGTTCCATAAATAACTAATATCACCCGTCTTGAGCTTGTTGTAGTCAGCATCAATTCTAGTGGTCCAGTCACTCAAGACAAATCTCTCTGGGAGTCTCACATTCTACCAGCCACCTCAAGGAGGACAGAATACAACAGAAACTTTCCTGGACCTAGGCCGCCTCCGCTATCACATCCTCAAACATGCGTAGCCTACCTTCTACCACCACATCTCCACACGTCATATACCCCACCACTATACATGCATTTACCGGACGAAGTGCCATCCGGGCTCTTCATCACGGGGGCTCCCACTACGGCAAACTGGGTAAATATGGAAGATAATTGGTTGATTGATAACCTCCCATTCATCTGGAATCATCCAGATCAATAGGAGGTTCTTCATGATAATAAAAGTAATTGCATCTTTGAACTTTACTGTCAAGAGGTGAGCGGTATTTCTGTAGTAGGCTGTAAAATGATTCTACATTACACATCTACCAATTTCTTGTTCATGAATTTTATAAAAGCGAGATTGTCTTTTATATTTGTCTTCTTCAGACTTTAGTGATCTTGAATTAGTTTGCATTGGCCAGTGATGAATGAAAATCTCGAGTACCAATTGTTGCAGGCCTCATATCTAATTCTAGAGCAAAAAAAACCCCCCACAAATGTGTCTTCCTTTCACTTAAGCTGTGACTAATAAACACATATAGGAAATATACTAGGAGAGCTGGAGATGTGAACACTGCAACGAGTATGGAATAATGCTATAACCTTCCTTGGAGGTGGTCAATTCGGTCGACATTTAAAGGGACTGCGATTCTAATCTGAGATGCAGGATATATAAGAACCAAGATTTCCTGAACCAGTGTATGGTTAGAGATGGATGTAGCACGCTATTGCATTCAATAAGGAAAGAGAGAAAACATCTTGTGAAAACATCTTGTGGAAAATTACATAAACATGTAAGAAATACATTAAAAATTAAATCTGGAGCTGGACTTCAGCCAGACAGTAAAGGAGGAGGCAGGAGATTGAAGTTTGGATGTCATTTGATCAGTGGTCCTTTTACATAAAATTGAGAAGTAAGCACACATTTACAGGTATGTTTAAGCTAAGTAAATTATCTTCAATTGTGTAAAAACGTCCCAACTCAAGACATGAGGAAGCATAAACCTAACTAAAAAAGCCATTAGCCACTCTTGGGAAGAGTTGTGTTGCTGCCTTTGGAAGCAGGAGATGTGGGTTTGAATCCTGGTCTCGGAACTTGAATGGACTTAATTGAAAATCATGCAATTTTGGGCAAAACACCTTATTGCCTTTACCTAAATGTAAATATGATAAATGGAATTGTAAATATGTAATGCATAATGCAATTCAAAAGATGTAAATTCCCATTTGATTTACACGAACTCATGAGCGAAATAATATAATTGCTCTGTTTCTTCCCAGATAGATTTGTGCTATATAAAAACTAATGCATGCCTTTAAATTAAATTTAAATTAGTTGTTACAAATGACTCTTCTAGTGCAACTGTCCTATCCAATTATTGAGCTGGATATTGGATCAATAAAGAATTCATAACACATCTCTTCATATCCATAGAATGTAACACTTTGAACACTTAACTCTGTAAAGTGTACAAAAATAATGAGGATATTTTGCTCCCAATAATGTTGTTCTGCACTGCACCGTCTGTCCAAAGGATGAACGCTGCAGATTGGAAATTACATGAGGGAGGGTTGGTGAGGTAATTTATTAAATATCAAGTCACTATTCAATATATCATATGGGCAAGTAAAGAAAGTGCTATGTAAAGGTCTACAATTGGGGGGCGCTAGAGGGCGCACAGCAAGATGGCCGCACCCGTGTGAGGCTCTGCCCGGCTGAGCCCTAATCCGCCAAATATCCGCCTGAAATACTCACCATCCTGAGGCACGACGGGGCAATTCCTGTTGCCGAACTCCCCCTGCATCGGTTGAGGTGATTTTATCGCCTTTACCGCCCGCTGGTGCGGGTTCCTGGCCATTATACTCTGCAGCCCTCCGGCTTCAACATGGCGGCGCCCGCGAGGCCCTGAGCGCGGTGACCTCTTCGTCCCCCCGCGGAGTCGGCGGCGGCACGCTCGGTGCTAGCGACCCTGCGGGTGCGGATGGTGGATCCCTGGCGATTGCTGGACAGGTGGACGCTGCCTCGGGCCTCCGGAGGCGGAGGGCCCTGTCAACGTGTGGCGGCGTGCGGCCCTGACTGACCTGAGCGGACGGCGGCGGAGGACGGCCTTTGTGCCCCTGGTGCTGGTGGCGGTGAGTGGGGCGCGATCTGCGCTGGGCCTGTGCTGGTGGAGGCGGGCACGGGCCTGGTGCGTTTTGCGGCCTGGGCGCTGCTGCCGGGTACTGGGGTGCGCAGGTGGTCGTGGAGGTGCCGCTTGTCTGGGTGGCTGCACGATCCTGTGGGCCCGCGGACCTCCGCTGAGGTCGCGCTGATGGTTCATCTGGTGGGATCTGCCTAATGGATATCTGCTTGCTGCCTGTGCCTGCTCATCGGCGGATTCAAGGCGACCGGTGCTGCGGCGGGTGCTGCAGTTACTCACCTCTCCCCACTGGTGAAGCTCTCCTCGGTATGCTGGTGTACGTCCCACCGTCTCCCCTTGGGCGGTGACACTTTCCACACGCTGTGCGTTGCCTGCTGCTCTGACAGGGTCCCCCCTGTGGCCCTCCTGACTGTCCTCTCCCTTGTGGCCTGGCCCCTGCTTTTTGGTTTGCGCTCTGTCTCCAAGCGCTCTTCACAGTTTGGCCTAATGGACTGAATGCGCCTGTGATCTCCCTCTGGTATTGCTGCAGCCCTTCGCCCACGGTGCCCCTTGCGGGCTGGAGTTGTGGGGTCCCGGTTGTCCTGGTGTCGCACTTCTGCTTCCGCAGTGCCTATATGCGCAGAGTGTGCTCACACTTGGTCCTCTCCAGTGGCCGGGGTCGGTGGGTGCATGTAACCAGGCAGGGCACCTAGTAACTCCTCACTACGCACTCCTGCTCCTCAGAGCGAGGTCTTACGCTCGAGGGCCCTTGCATCCTCCCGTCTCTTTTTACGCATTCTACTGCCTCCACCTGTGGTGAATATGGGTCGCACTGACAAGTCTCAACCTCGCCTCACGTTTGAGGCGCGCAAGTCCTCCAAGTCTTCGCAGAAGGCAGCGTCGGACTCTGAAGCTGATGCCCAGGATGGTGGATCTTCTACCCTCGAGACTACGCTTCTTGCCATGCAGCGTAGCCTCCAATCCATAGAGGGTTCAATGGCATCAGTAAATCAGCGTCTTGATCACATGTCGTCCCAGTTCGAAAAACAAAATGCACGTATGGGGGAGGTTGAGCAAAGAGTGTCTGCTGCGGAGGATGGCCTAAGTGACATTGCGGGTAAAACCTTGAACATGGAAAAGGTACTTGCCCTTATTCAATCCAAGAATGAGGATTTGGAAGCTCGTTCCAGAGGGAACAACCTTCGAATTACGGGGCTGCCAGAGTCCACGAATGTGGGTAAAATGGAGACGTTCATTGAAACTTTGATTACGGATATTTTTGGCACTGAACAATTGTCCCCTATGTTTATTATCGAGCGGGCTCACCGCTCCCTCGCAGCTCGCCCGCCCCCGGGTGCCCCGCCGCGTCCTGTCATTGCAAGGGTACTCAACCACAGGGACCGCGACGCCATCTTGCGTATGGCAAGGGATAAGGGAACAATTGACCACCAGGGGAACACACTCTCCTTTTTCCCTGACTTTACTGTTGCGGTGCAGGCGGCGAGGCGAGAGTTTGGGGCTGTAAAAAAGTTTCTGCAATCCGAAGGGGTCCCTTACGCTATGCTCTATCCCGCCCACTTAAAAATAGGCCCGGACGGGGACCACAAGATTTTCACCAATCCCAGGGCTGCGTTGGACCATGCCAAACACTTGAAGAGACGGCGCCATGAATCTCACACGATATCTGGGACTGAGGACTAGTAATTTTGCGGGGGTGGTTCTATTTTCCTTGCTGTATAACCTGCATGCTTGGGCAACCCTCTTCATGCCTCTGTAGCAGCGATATGTTTTCTATGCAATGTATGACTGCCCTCTTCTCTATGCAGGTGGGCGCTCTTTGATTCTCTGTCTATGCATATTGCCTCTCTGCCTGTTGAAATGTACGGTACGCTTCTAGTTCAGGCACAGTTGCTCTTGGCTCAGCCAAGAGCAACTCTGACGCCCCCCAATGGGTGAACCCCATGTGTACTTTACTCTCTCTGTTCTATGTTGGGGATGGGTAATAATGGGTTGGGATGGCTTTGGCGAGTTGGGGACGCTGAAGTGGGAGGGGGGTTTGGGGTTCCGGGGTCTGGTGGGGCTTTTTGGCACATACACTCTATGGATGGGGTGCTCTGCTCCATTTGTATGTCTGAATATGTATTTTCTTTGGATCCAACTATCAGGTTTCTCACTCAGTGCAGGTCCCAATGAGTGGTAAAGTACGGTTCCTCAGTTGGAATGTCCGAGTTTTGAATACCCCCAAAAAGATTCGCTCTGTCTTTGCTTATCTTGACACGCTTGATGTGCAGGTCGCCTACCTACAGGAAACACATCTCACAACATTGTCCGAGAAGAAGGTAGGGGGTAGATGGGCGGCGGTGCGCGTAGCCTCCTCCTACTCTAGCTATGCACGGGGGGCCATGATTTTGGTTAAACGTGGGGTTCCCTTCTCAGTTATCCGTACCGAAACAGACGACATGGGCCGGCTGGTCCTGGTGCATGGGTGGCTGGGTGGCGCTGAAGTGTTGCTGGTGAATGTGTACGGACCGAACGTTGATGACCCAGCCTTTTTCTCCGATGTTTGGCGCCGTATCACGGGCTTTCCTGAGGTGGAGATTCTGTGGGGCGGTGATTTTAACGTTTGTCTGGATGCCTCGCTTGATCGTAAGGGTAGTGGGGGGTCTAAGCCTCGACAGGCTTCCGAAATGCTATTGGGATTGATGGATGCGGGATGCTTGAGCGATGTGTGGCGACTGCGACATCCTGATGCGCGTGAGAGCACGTTCATTTCCTCTGTGCATGGGACTTGGTCTCGCCTGGATTATTGGTTAACTACTGAAGCTGTGTGTACTTGGACGACTGATATCCAACACATGGCCCGGACACTCTCTGATCACTCCCTGTACTCCTAGAGGTGCAGGTCCCTGCATGTGCAAGACCTCCGTTTACTTGGCGGCTGCAACCGTCTTCTTTAACTGATTCTGTCTTCCGGCATACGATTGGGGAAGCCATCCATAATTTTTTCAGGGAAAACGAGGGGTCCGTTGACCGCGCCGGGGTCCTCTGGGAGGCTTTTAAAGTCACTATTAGGGGGGTTTGCATGGGTGCGCAGGCAGGCGTCCTTAGAGATCTCCGTCGTCGGATTAACAAACTAGCTGGTGAGATTTCCACGTTGGAGCGCGCCTACGACGCGGACCCTTCCCCGGCGACGTTGTCCGCAATTCGGGAGTTGGTCACTGACCACAACAATACAGTTGATCAGGAGTTGCTCCATAGGTCCAGGCGCAGCAAAGCCCGCTACTATGGCTACAGATCTGTGACTGGGGGTGAATGTTTGCCAATGTGCAGCATTCCATCCATCATCTTGTGTGTTTTGCATTTCGCACTATGTGGGAAGGGTATGCCCAGACGTGGGTCCCGTGCTCACTACGCCACTGGAGTCAAGCTATCCTGGCTGATGAAGGCTGATAGCCTGAAACCGGTCCTGGGATGCTTGATTCCGATCCAGGGAAGACATGGCTTGGCAGTTCGGTCTGGACTGTTCCCATGAGGCACAGGGTCAAGACTGATTTGCATATGGCTATGTCTGAACTGGGGTGGCGTGGTGAAGCAAAATAACGATGGATTAAACCCAGATCTGTGACTGGGAGTGAATGTTTGCCAATGTGCAGCATTCCATCCATCATCTTGTGTGTTTTGCATTTCGCCCTATGTGGGAAGGGTATGCCCAGACGTGGGTCCCGTGCTCACTACGCCACTGGAGTCAAGCTATCCTGGCTGATGAAGGCTGATAGCCTGAAACCGGTCCTAGGATGCTTGATTCCGGTCCAGGGAAGACATGGCTTGGCAGTTCGGTCTGGACTGTTCCCATGAGGCACAGGGTCAAGACTGATTTGCATATGGCTATGTCTGAACTGGGGTGGCGTGGTGAAGCAAAATAACGATGGATTAAACCCAGATCTGTGACTGGGGGTGAATGTTTGCCAATGTGCAGCATTCCATCCATCATCTTGTGTGTTTTGCATTTCGCCCTATGTGGGAAGGGTATGCCCAGACGTGGGTCCCGTGCTCACTACGCCACTGGAGTCAAGCTATCCTGGCTGATGAAGGCTGATAGCCTGAAACCGGTCCTAGGATGCTTGATTCCGGTCCAGGGAAGACATGGCTTGGCAGTTCGGTCTGGACTGTTCCCATGAGGCACAGGGTCAAGTCTGATTTGCATATGGCTATGTCTGAACTGGGGTGGCGTGGTGAAGCAAAATAACGATGGATTAAACCCAGATCTGTGATTGGGGGTGAATGTTTGCCAATGTGCAGCATTCCATCCATCATCTTGTGTGTTTTGCATTTCGCCCTATGTGGGAAGGGTATGCCCAGACGTGGGTCCCGTGCTCACTACGCCACTGGAGTCAAGCTATCCTGGCTGATGAAGGCTGATAGCCTGAAACCGGTCCTAGGATGCTTGATTCCGGTCCAGGGAAGACATGGCTTGGCAGTTCGGTCTGGACTGTTCCCATGAGGCACAGGGTCAAGACTGATTTGCATATGGCTATGTCTGAACTGGGGTGGCGTGGTGAAGCAAAATAACGATGGATTAAACCCAGATCTGTGACTGGGGGTGAATGTTTGCCAATGTGCAGCATTCCATCCATCATCTTGTGTGTTTTGCATTTCGCCCTATGTGGGAAGGGTATGCCCAGACGTGGGTTCCGTGCTCACTATGCCACTGGAGTCAAGCTATCCTGGCTGATGAAGGCTGATAGCCTGAAACCGGTCCTAGGATGCTTGATTCCGGTCCAGGGAAGACATGGCTTGGCAGTTCGGTCTGGACTGTTCCCATGATGCACAGGGTCAAGACTGATTTGCATATGGCTATGTCTGAACTGGGGTGGCGTGGTGAAGCAAAATAACGATGGATTAAACCCAGATCTGTGACTGGGGGTGAATGTTTGCCAATGTGCAGCATTCCATCCATCCATCATCTTGTGTGTTTTGCATTTCGCCCTATGTGGGAAGGGTATGCCCAGACGTGGGTCCCGTGCTCACTACGCCACTGGAGTCAAGCTATCCTGGCTGATGAAGGCTGATAGCCTGAAACCGGTCCTAGGATGCTTGATTCCGGTCCAGGGAAGACATGGCTTGGCAGTTCGGTCTGGACTGTTCCCATGAGGCACAGGGTCAAGACTGATTTGCATATGGCTATGTCTGAACTGGGGTGGCGTGGTGAAGCAAAATAACGATGGATTAAACCCAGATCTGTGACTGGGGGTGAATGTTTGCCAATGTGCAGCATTCCATCCATCATCTTGTGTGTTTTGCATTTCGCCCTATGTGGGAAGGGTATGCCCAGACGTGGGACCCGTGCTCACTACGCCACTGGAGTCAAGCTATCCTGGCTGATGAAGGCTGATAGCCTGAAACCGATCCTAGGATGCTTGATTCCGGTCCAGGGAAGACATGGCTTGGCAGTTCGGTCTGGACTGTTCCCATGAGGCACAGGGTCAAGACTGATTTGCATATGGCTATGTCTGAACTGGGGTGGCGTGGTGAAGCAAAATAACGATGGATTAAACCCAGATCTGTGACTGGGGGTGAATGTTTGCCAATGTGCAGCATTCCATCCATCATCTTGTGTGTTTTGCATTTCGCCCTATGTGGGAAGGGTATGCCCAGACGTGGGTCCCGTGCTCACTGCTCCACTGGAGTCAAGCTATCCTGGCTGATGAAGGCTGATAGCCTGAAACCGGTCCTAGGATGCTTGATTCCGGTCCAGGGAAGACATGGCTTGGCAGTTCGGTCTGGACTGTTCCCATGAGGCACAGGGTCAAGACTGATTTGCATATGGCTATGTCTGAACTGGGGTGGCGTGGTGAAGCAAAATAACGATGGATTAAACCCAGATCTGTGACTGGGGGTGAATGTTTGCCAATGTGCAGCATTCCATCCATCATCTTGTGTGTTTTGCATTTCGCCCTATGTGGGAAGGGTATGCCCAGACGTGGGACCCGTGCTCACTACGCCACTGGAGTCAAGCTATCCTGGCTGATGAAGGCTGATAGCCTGAAACCGGTCCTAGGATGCTTGATTCCGGTCCAGGGAAGACATGGCTTGGCAGTTCGGTCTGGACTGTTCCCATGAGGCACAGGGTCAAGACTGATTTGCATATGGCTATGTCTGAACTGGGGTGGCGTGGTGAAGCAAAATAACAATGAATTAAACCCAGATCTGTGACTGGGGGTGAATGTTTGCCAATGTGCAGCATTCCATCCATCATCTTGTGTGTTTTGCACTATGGTGAGGGGGGAGGCCTAGCCGCTAACTCGCTTGGAAGCTGGCTGCACCCCGTAGTCAGGAGCATATCACGGAAATACTTAACGAGTCAGGGGTGGCGCAGTATACAACTGCAGATATTAGCGAGACTATACTTAATTTTTATGCTGCCCTCTATGACAACAACACTGAAGTACGGCAGGATGACTTGCACTCTTACCTTGACGACGTTGCCCTGGGATGGCTGTCTTCTGGCCATAGGGAATATATTACGCAGCCCTTCGATGTGGAGGACGTGAAGCTCGCCATTATGTCTCTCCCCACATGCAAATCGGCCGGTCTCGATGGGCTCCCCAGTGAGTTTTATAAGCTCTTCGCCGATGCTTTGGCTCCTCGACTGCTGGCGGTCTATGCAGAGGCGTACGAAACCGGTCGCCTCCCACCCTCCCTTCGGGAGGCTCTCCTGGTTATGCTATTGAAACCAGACAAGGCGTCCAACCGCTGTGATTCCTACAGGCCCCTTTCGAACATCAATATTGACACCAAGATCTTGGCTAAAATGATTGCTCTTCGGATACAGCCGCTGGTTCCCCTACTGGTGCTTCCGGACCAGTCTGGCTTTGTCCCTGCTCGCTCCACCACTCACAACCTACGCACGCTCTTTGCCACTCTCCACTATTTCGACTCCGACTTCCAGGCGGTAGCTGTGTTGCTCGATGCCGCGAAGGCTTTCGATTCTCTTCACTGGGAGTATATGTTCACAGTCCTTACTAGAATGGGCTTCCCTCCTTTTTTCCTTAAATGGATCAGAATACTCTATAACGAACCGGAGGCTAGGGTCCGTGTCAATGGGTGGGTGTCCTCTACCTTTTCCATTCGTAGAGGTACCAGGCAGGGCTGTCCTCTATCACCAATGCTCTTTGCTCTGGCCTTGGAGCCTCTTGCGTGTGAGCTGCGCCAGCTTCATGCAGCGGCTGCTTTACGTTTCCGCCAGCGTCCGCTCATTGTCTCACTATATGCGGATGATATGCTGTTGTATGTCCGCGAACCTGCAATCTACCTGCATGGGATACTTCGTGAATATGTCAGATTCGAGGGCTTCTCGGGACTGGGGATCAACTGGGCCAAGTCCACAGTGATACCTCTGACGATAGGCACTTGTGAATTTGAGCTGGATTTCCCACTGGCCTGGACGCTGGACCCGGTTAAATATCTAGGTGTCTGGTTGCACAGGGACCCTGCGCTCGTTATCTCGATGAACTATGGCCGTACTATTTCGCAATTAATAGACAAAGCTGAAGTCTGGGCCCGGCTGCCTTTATCGCTTGCTGACCGCATAGCGGTGACGAAAATGACTATTTTGCCCAAGCTGCTATATCTCTTTGTAAATATTCCCATTCGTCTGAATATCTCTATTTTTAAGGCGCTGCAGTCGGCTTTGCTGTCCTTTGTCTGGGGGGGTAAAAAACCCCGTTGTAGCTGGGATACACTTGCACAACCTTTTGAATGGGGAGGCTTCGAAGCTCCAGACATGCGCCTCTACTATTTATGCGCACAGGCGCATTTTGCGCACTACTGGTTCTTTCCCCAAAGGTTTTTGCCTCACACAGCGGTAGAAGCTGATGCTATCCTCCCTTTGCCACTAGTCGCAGCAGTACTTAAGGGCGGCGGCGGGGGTCCTAGAGTGGAGATTAATCCGGTATTATGTACGGCATGGGCCTGGCAGGCTCTCGCAAAGAGGGGCAGCTACCCTACCTTTATGCCCCACAGATACCACTTGCGGCACATCCGGGCATTTCTGCGGCACAGGAAAGTTTGGCTCTGCATACTCTGAAGTCTGCCGGCGTGCTGAAACTGGGAGATCTGTATAAACAGGGGTCTTTTCGGACATTACCTGATGTGCAGGCTGGCCGAGCCCAGGATCTGATGTTAAGCTTTACGTACGTCAGGGTGCGACAAGCTGTCAGGGCAATCTATCCCGATTACCCAGATGAACCACGTCCTCTGCGGGCACTGCAGGCGGTGCTCGCTGGCGCGGAACGCAAGGGATTGATCACTAAATTGTATGCCGCATCACAGCGCGAGAAGGAGCCGGGAGAGCACCCCTCTTATCTCAAATGGAATATTGCATTGGGCTATACTCTGCCACCTGACCATTGGCAATTTTGCTGTAAACTAACTGGACGTCTTACTGCCAATTGCAATCTATGTATAATTCATTTTAAATTTCTGCACCAAGTATATTATACCCCTGCGCAATTATGGAAATTTGGCTTGCGTGAAACATCCTGTTGTGTTCGGTGTGGGCAAGTGGATGCTGATTTTCTACATCTCGCCTGGCAGTGTGCAGGGGTGGCAGCCTTTTGGACCAAAGTGGTGACTGTGCTGACGGCTGTAGTGCTTGAGCGTGTGCGGTGTGCCCCGGAAGTGTGTCTACTAGGTGATGTGAAATCATTAAAACCGAGCAACTGGCGGCTGGTTGCGATAGCCACCCTTATGGCTAAGCGAGCGGTGGCACAATGTTGGGGCGCCAAGACTCTCCCTACGGTGCGCAGGTGGATCCGGGACTTGACCTACTGTAGGGAACAATTGGAGATTTACGCTGAGGACCTGCCTGAGTCTTCCCATCCCAAAGACTTCTGGGCCCCGCTGACAACGTATTTGTTGAGTCAACCTGATCTGTGATTTTACGTTGCTGTTTTTACGTTGGGGTCTATGGCCTTGACGCTGTAGAACGGGACTTCTCCTTGTCTCGCTCTATGCTTTTGTGTTTTCTCTTACTCTTTGGAACCGATGCCAATACGCATTTCGTTACCCACGATATTTAGTTTACAAGATGCTATATCCTTGTAAGTGCCGGGGGGTGGTGGGGTGGGTTGGGTGGGACGGGCTGTTAGCTCTTAGAGCTATTGTTCAATTCAGTTTGTATTGCTGATATTTTCTATTATTTGAAAAATTGCACGTGTCGATACTTGCATTCAGGATATTGTGGCTCCCGAATGAGCATGTATATTGTAAGTGCAAGTTCTTAATAAATAAATAAAAAAAATAAAAAATTTAAAAAAAGGTCTACATTTAGATGCAGTATAATTTATGGGTCCTGATAGTCACATCTGTTTTAGATGACCACTATGGCTCCATGCCCAGCAGCACTTCTGTCAGAGTAACAATCTCGAGTGTCTGGTTTCTTTCATCCCATGGTCTACTGCCAACTAGTATATTGCGACTTAGTTGGATTAGTAGTGGCTAGGATGAAGTGCGAAAGCTTACATTGCTTCAGTTGGATCCGGACTACAATGTTAGTAGTTTCTGGCAGAAAGACATTTCAGCTACACAGTTGGGGTCGCTGTCTGACAACTCCTCTTCCCGGGTTTGGAAACAGGATCCTAAAAGTTCTGCATCCTACTTGGAAGAGATGCCTTGAAAACCAACTTGTGGGAAGGAGCCCACTGACTCGATGTACCCTTGCATGAAGGAAAGGCTCCCTAGAAGAGGAGTGCTGTGAGGAGCTGTGCAGGAAAGACCGCAGTTGGCCCTCTGTAGTCCAAGGAAGGATTTGGACTGGCATGCCATGTAGAGAGGGCTTGTGACGTTGGTCCCCCTGCATCGTGGTTAGTAGCAAGGGTCTTTTTCCCTTGTGAAAAGAACATACCAAACCACAACCCTCCTCACTGTTAACCCCGGCTGCAGCTCCCCACGTTGCAGTTTCTCCACCAAACACCAACACCAAAATGGCTTGACAGTATGAAGAATTACAACCGCAGTTGGTGGTTTTACCTCAAGACAAAAAAGCAACATTGCCAGTTTGGTGCTTAAAAGGACCACAACTGCATTCAGCGGTTTCACTTCGATCTCTGATAGATTACAACTGTGACCCAGCGTGGGCTCTTCGGTGCGCTTGGTTGATAGTATTGAGTTTGGGCCAGAGAAAGATCCACAAAAGAGATTTCCCTCCATCCTGTAGCAGAATGTGGTCTCACCCTACCTGTGACTGTGAAGCCCCTCTTTCCCAGCTTCAGATGCATATGGGTGCACACACTGGTGGGGTCCGGAAACCGCTGCGGAATCAACAGGGGCAGGACAGTGTCAGCCCCTCCTTTATAATTGTAATTTCTGGGTAACCATTCTATAACCAGATTAGGAGTTAGCTACAGGCCCAGAGGAAAGTTAGGAGACAGTCCCTTACGGGTCCCTCAGGGGAAATTTGTTATATTTTGCTTTGAATATTTCATCATGATATCTTTACATAAAGCGCTATACTAGTAGCCTAAGTTAGCATCAACTGACTCAGTAAAACAGTGATTGCTCTCCATGTATATGTGTGTATTATTTTTACCTACTGCATGTTATGTATAGTATTTAGCTGGATGTCATGATTACAGTACATTTTCTTTTCAACTAGTAGAACTGGCTTGTCAATAAATGATTAACTGTTATTTACTTGGCTGATTTGAGTCTCAACCTCACACCACCTCTATTAGTAAGTTTTGGACTGTTCTGTCTACCTACCATGACGGTCATGTGTTAAAAGGCTGTGCAGTTTTGGTTCCAACAGTAAGGTAAGCACCAGGTGGCCAGAGGTAAAAGGGTCTCATTGTCACATTGTGACCCTAGTAGCCACTGTCTTTCCTGGAACTCCCAACTCTCAAAATAATTCTAAAAATCAGAAATTCACTATCCTTTCATTCATCGGCCAGTCTAACTCCAATACCTAGGACCAGTAGAACCAGGTGATGCCTTAAACAGGATCCTTCCATCACCAGGCAGCATCTGGTATGGGGAAGCATTGGGACCAGTGCTTAGTTTGTAAAACAAATAAGTGCCGGGCCCTCGTCAGGAGGCTACCACAGTTTGCACCACACATTGCCATTGTACTTACACAACTACTAACCATCACACTGCTACAAGTGTAACAATTCAGACTGTTAGAGGCCGCCAAAGCTTTAAGAATTGATTGGGTGGCAGGTATTAGTTGTTTTGAATGTATATTGAATTAACAAACAACTGTTTTTCTGCTCATCTTTAAATTGTGACAGCTTGCATAAGTGCAGGTTATGGCAATTTAGTTCCAGTGCCGAGCACCGGAAACCACTGGCTCAAATTAAGCCCTGATGAGGACAAAGGCTAAGCCATCCATTTAAAAGGAATGGGGACTGGCCTACCTCTCAAGGGATTACACCCAATGACACACCAGCCAGGGGATTGGAGTCTTAAAAAAAAAAGCCAAGCAAGAGACTCATTTCCATCTGCAAAGGAAGTGACACCACTGAATTTCCCATCATCTATCTGCAAAGGAAGAGACATGGCTCTACCCAGGACCTACTTAATGGTGGCTGTAGCGCAGAGCACGCTTTAGGCTCTCCTTAGTCTCGTCAAAAGCAAGCCCATCTGCACCCCTCCGCAGCTCAAACGCCCAGCGCCAGAAACCTTGGCCCTCCCTGTTACTACTGCTACAGTGAAGCCCTTAACCCTGGCTCTAGCTCCCCACGCTGCTGTTTCGCCACACAACACCAACAGAGCATTCTCCTGCGCTTCCTGCACATTTTGATGCACTTACCCACACCCAACACTCACCGTACCCACACCAACAGCACCCAGCACCCTACCCTCTCACACAGTGATGCAACAACCCACACAACACTCTGCAATCACATGCATGCTCCTCAACACCCGCTTACTCAACAACCACACCACAGAGATCTCGGACCTGCTGCGTGACAATGCCCTAGACTTACTTTTCCTCACAAAAACCTGGCTGAACCCAGCAATGGCACTTGACATCACCTCAGCCATCCAAATCCTGCTCTGAAATTACTAGGCAAGACAGACTTCACAAGCCCAGAGGCGGAATCGTCATCATCCACAAGAACACCCTTAGCTGCACCACCTCCATGAACATGTCATCCTCCAACATGAAACACCTGTTTTTCAAGCTACTTGTCACAACTAACTTCACTCTAAGCAGCACTCTCATGTACAGACCACTGGCACCCCACACCAACTTTACCGAAACCATCATGGACTTCGTCACCACACTTGCCCTTCACGCTAGCAGTTACATCCTACTCGAAAACCAGAACATCCATCTGTTAGATCACACCAGCCCCAATTCAAGAACACTTATCAAGGGCTTTGGAAACATGGGCTTCATCTAACGTGTATAGGAACCTACCCACATTGCTGGACACCTCTTGGGCCCTATTTTCACCACCTTCGATAACATCTGGGATCGATGAGCCCACACGTCTCCTGGACAAACCTTCTAAACACCTCTGCTCTATGGACTCTGACTTGCATACATCTCACACATATGAAAATCCTGATCTGGCGGTGGAACCTTCTCCTACATTGCTCCTAATGTATAAAACGACCTGCCACTACACATAGGAGCCTCCTCCTCACTTCTTGAATTCCGCTGGAAGCCAAAGACCTGGCTTTTCAAGTAGTCCCACTAGTCCCTAGGTTTGGCTAGAGACTTACACCTGCTCAGTACCAGGATACCCTACTGGGTGATAGTGCTCTCTACAAATCTACATAACATAACATACACATCCTCATTATCCAAGGCCTGTCTTATTGTTAGGGAAAGGACTACTGAAAGATGTATCTGGGACACTGCCCTAAATAAGTGAGTAGGAGGGAGCAGACCATAGGTAAGCAGTAGAGGCCCTTCTCTTTTTTCTACAGGTATCATGCTCTCAACTGAGGGGTCTTATCTAAACTCATAGATGGAGCAGGAGGTTCGGAAAGGATATAAGGAGTGAAGAGGTGGGAAAGGAAAGCAGTGGAGTCAGGACAGTGTATTGAGGAGACTTTCCTCTCTTTTTAGGTCTCGGCCTGCACCAGCGCTTGCGCTGGTCTGGCCGAGAGTTTTAGTAAGCGGGTTTTGGAAGTGCAAACACTGGCTTTCGGCTGGCGACCAGCTTGAGTTCACGATGGCGTGCACGCGCAGCTGCCATCTGTTGTTTCCTATCTCTTCCTCATTTCCTCGTCATGGCTCATTAACTCTCTGGACTCTGATGTTTCAATCGCAGCAGCAGCAGCTCACATTACCAACTGAGGGCCCTGGAATACAGTCACATGAAAAACAACAGCGATTAGCATTGAAATGCAAGCTTTTTTTGTCTAGTTAGAAATATTGCTTCGGTGGGTTGATTTCACCTTATATCGCTATTTGTTTTATATTGGGAGTCACAGCCTAATTACCAGTATTTTTGTCTCTCACTGTTTTTAAAAAAAATATTTATTCGCGCAAAGCACAAAGCTATATTTAAGTTTACTTTTTCTGCGTCACTTCTTCACTCGATTTAAACTCCACACCCCCCACTCTTATTGTCTCTCTCCTTCTCTCTCTCTCCCCTCTCTAATTCTCTCTCTACTTAATTAACTCTCCCCTCTCTATCTTTTTAGCCTTTCATTCTCTCTCACCCCTTTATCTGTTTCTCTTTCAAACTCCTTCATTCACTCTCTCTCCCCTTCTTTCTCTCTCTCTATCCCGCTCCACTCTTTATTCTATGTACACCCTTTCTCTCTTTCTCTCTTACCACCCTCTCTAATTGGGCATTATATCTTCACTCTATCTCTCACTCGGCAACACCACAGCATCACTCAGCGCAACCACAGCATCAATCAGAGCCAGCACAGCATCACTCAGCACCAACACAACACCACTCAGCACCACCACAGCATCACTCAGCACCACCACTCAGCACCACCACAGCATCTCTCAGCACCACCACAGCACCACTCAGCACCACCACAGCATCACTCAGCATCACCACAGCATCACTCAGCACCACCACAGCATCACTCAGCACCACCACAGCATTACTCAGCACCACCACAGCATCACTCAGCACCACCACAGCATCACTCAGCACCATCACAGCATCACTCAGCACCACCACAGCACCACTCAGCACCACCACAGCACCACAACAACACCACTCAGCACCACCACAGCACCACTCAGCACCACCACAGCATCACTCAGCATCACCACAGCATCACTCAGCATCACCACAGCATCACTCAGCATCACCACACCACCACTCAGCACCACCACAGCATCACTCAGCACCGCACCAGCACAGCATCACTCAGCACCACCACAGCACCACTCAGCACCACCACAGCATCACTAAGCACCACAACAGCATCACTAAGCACCACCACAACACCACTCAGCACCACCACAGCATTACTCAGCAGCACCACAGCATCACTCTGCACCACCACAGCACAACCACAGCACCACCACAGCATCACTCGGCACCACCACAGCATCACAACAGCATCACTAAGCACCACCACAACACCACTCAGCAGCACCACAGCATTACTCAGCAGAACCACAGCATCGCTCTGCACCACCACAGCATCACTCTGCACCACCACAGCATCACTCTGCACCACCACAGCATCACTCTGCATCACCACAGCATCACTCTGCACAACCACAGCATCACTCAGCACCACCACAGCATCACTCAGCACCACCACAGCATCACTCAGCACCACCACAGCATCTCTCAGCATCACCACAGCATCACTCAGCACCACCACAGCACCACTCAGCACCACCACAGCATCACTCAGCACCACCACAGCATCACTAAGTACCACAACAGCATCACTAAGCACCACCACAGCATCACTCAGCACCACCACAGCATCACTCAGCACCACCACAGCATCACTCAGCACCACCACAGCATCACTCAGCACTACCACAGCATCACTCAGCATCACCACAGCATCACTCAGCACCACCACACCACTACTCAGCACCACCACAGCACCACCACAGCATCACTTAGCACCAGCACAGCACTACCACAGCATTACTCAGCACCACCACAGCACCACTCAGCACCACCACAGCATCACTCAGCATCACCACAGCCCCACTCAGCACCACCACACCACCACTCAGCACCACTAAGCACCACAACAGCATCACTAAGCACCACCACATCACCACTCAGCACCACCACAGCATCACTCAGCACCACCACAGCATCACAGCACCACCACAGCATCACAGCACCACCACAGCACCACTCAGCACCACCACAGCATCACTCACCATCACCACAGCACCACCACACCACCACTCAGCACCACACAGCACCACCCCAGCATCACTCAGCACCACCACAGCATCACTCAGCACCACCACAGCATCACTCAGCACCACCACAGCACCACCTCAGCATCACTAAGCACCACCTCAACACCACTCAGCACCACCACAGCATCACTAAGCACCACCTCAACATCACTCAACACCACCTCAGCATCACTAAGCACCACCTCAACATTAGAATAGGCAGGAAGAAGTTGCCAACATTGCAACGACAAAATAAACGACAAGACCTTTCTTATGTTTATTCTTTTTAATTGGGTCATTCAGTTGTACATAATGTCGTCTTAGTTATATATAAAGTAACAAAAATGCTTATAAGTCTTTTTATTATAACTTTTCAACATGCTGCACAGCAGCCACAATGCTCTTAAAAACATTGGCAAAACCAATAGCTCTGCCTAAACACTTATAAGGCCCCAAAGGCGAGACCTATTGGCTAATAGGTCTCGCCTTTGGGACCGTATATGTGTTTAACCAGGTGTCAGTTATGCAGCACAATTGTTGCATGGCTAAACACTTATAAGGTCCCAAAGGCGAGACCTATTGGCTATGTCAATGCTTGTTCCTACAGGGTGTTGACCACAAGCCCTAACTTGACCAATTGTAAGAATTTTCTTGTAGCACCACTAAGAACGGTGTTTGTGAGTGCAGATTGTGATGAAAGAACTTGTATAAAGTGAGATCACTCCTGCTCATAAAACAGAATAAAGAATCATAGATTGGGAATTAACCTCTACCTGCTGTGCTTTCTTCCTAACATAGTGATTCGAAAACACTTCTATTATAAAGCACTAATTTTTCATTTCATGTGAAGATGGGTCAGACTGTATCTGGAGCGATGGTTTTAATGATGGGGAAGAGCATGATTCATCACCATATCTAGAGTTGATGATACTGGGTGTGCTGCATGACCTGCAAATTAAATAATTCTCATGAAGGTGGGGGGCACGTGGAGTTATGTGACGTTTGTCAGTGTGGGAATTTGTAGTGTTGAAAAAGTGTGTCTGACCCTGTTGATTTTGCTAATAAAGTAGTGTTTTACGTTGGTGGATTTGTGTGTATTGTGGGGATGTGAGGTGGTGTTTTTGCGCTGCCTGAAGGCTTTTGAAAGGGCTTTGCTTGTGAGCATCAGTAGGGCTTTGCTGCGGTGATGTCACGTTGGCGAGCCTTGGAGGCTGCATCGAGCACTGTCGAGGCTGACGGTGTGTGCAGATACAAGTCAGTGTGTGTATGCTTATGGCACGCAAAAAGTCGAGCTAAAGTAAGTGAAGTTATTGGAAGCACACAGAAACGACGGACAGGCATACTCCGCACCATGGTGGTGCTGGTGGTATGCTTCTACAGATTCTTGCAAATATTGTAAAACATTATTTATTGCTACCCGGATTATCCTTATTAGCCCATCTATATGTTTAGTGTCTTTTACTCAGCATTCAGTGGACCCTCATTTAAAGAGTTCTTTGTCCTTACATTTCAACACCAGATTCCCCTCTGACACTCTAAAATGGCCATCCAGCAGAATAGGACGCAATGAATGAATTAGGTTGAACAAGCAGTTTTATACTCAAGCACCCCATGCCAACATTAACACATTAAGAGTAAGGCAGCTCGTCTGCGGGTACTATATATATTGAAGGATTCTGAATTGTATTTCACTAGTTATTTTTAGTCCAGACCATCCCCTAGACTAGAGGAAGCGCAGCACAGCAGGAGGAATGCCAGCCAAGGTGATAATCTATAAGGTTGCAATATTCTTTTGTGGAATGACAGGCTTAAGTTATACCTCACTGACAAACCCTAAGTAGTTCAGAAACGGTGTGGTGTTGCTTAAGTTCCCATTTGGAGCAGGCCTGGCCTGAGAGTTCAGACTGGATTGTTTCTTTTGGAGCAGGCCCAAGACTAATTTGCATTTGGCAGGTCTGTTTGTATAGTGGGTGGAAAACAATGGTCTGGAATGCAGCTGTGAGTGAACCCCAGTGATTATAATAATTCAAGCATCTCTTCCATCACCTGTTGTTTCTTACATTATAGTAGTGTATGTATCGCTTTTGAATTGATTGGCCATTAATTACATTGACCATTGCACTCTGTTATTATACATGAGGGTTTTACAGAAGGGTAATCTCAGACTTTTTACCTATGCATATCCCAAGTTAAAGAAAGGTCTCTCAAATGCCATTGCAGGTGCAGACAACCTCTCTCAATTTATACCAGTTCATAGTAGTTGTAGAGAATATTTATTTCCAAGACATACATCTCAAAGAAATATACACAATATAATTTCATCATAAAAGAATAAATACACATTACAATTTCATCACTGAAAGCCCTTTCAATTTCATCAAATGTTTCTCAGCTAAGATCAATCAAGATAACCAATACTCCATAACATTGTCCACACTGCGAATATCTAATATAAAAGAACATATCTTGCATTTAAATACTATTTCCAACATACAATAATAAGGATTTTAAAGCTTCTGTTTTTGGATAAGCAATATAAATCTAGCAGTTGTAATCACAATATCAAACTGCTTCATGGCAAATAAAGTGACACATGCGTCACTGTGTTATCTATCACCATGCCTTAAAAGTATTGGATGCAATATCTTTTTCCTTTCACTGAGGAAGAGAGTAAAATCTAATAATAAGTGGGTTAACGAATACTTAATTTTTAAAGTGCAAAAGCAAGGTCTGTTGTTTTCCAAAACCCTCTTTTATACCCAACAATTTTCTAGCCAGGATCTATACCACCTCGAAGCTGGAGAATGGTGCACCTCAGTTGCCTATCCTGATCCTGAGCTGAAGAAGAGAACAAGACCCCAGTTGCAAGGTACTCCAAGGAATGGGCTACAGACATTTTAGAACCCAAATAGCATCTATCATCAGCTGAGGAGCCTAACATTACTCTCTTTGAGAACTTTCTTCCCGAATATTCGCCCTAAAGATTTTTTCCCCCTCAAATATGTCAAGGCCAAGTCCCATTTTCCTCACAAAGGCCACCTCCGGAGTATGCTATCATAACATGCGCCTTCTGCGCAGAATATTCCCCTATCTTCCAACCTCTGCCTGAAAGACTCTAGTCCAAGCCTTAGTAATAAGCAGGCTGGACTACGGCAACGCCCTTTTAGCGGATGCTAACGAGCCCTTAGTTGCCAAACTTCAGATAGTTCAAAATACTGCAGCCAGGCTTGTTCTCAATTGCCCCTCCGGCACGGCTTCGGCTCTGTTGCTGAGGGAACTGCACTGGCTGCCAGTGAAGAAAAGATCCTGTTTTAAGATCTGCTGCCTTACCTATAATGCCCTAGAAGGGAAAGGCCCATTATATCTGGAACAAAAAATTAAAGCATATACACTGGGCCATTGCCTAAGATCTCATGATAAAGCCTTATTGTGTGTTCCTCGCTTTCGTCTGACTCGCAGTGGAGGAAAGGCTTTTTCCTATCTTGCTCCCTACTACTGGAACAAGCTTCCACTCCATGTTCGCACATGTCCGAACTACTGTAAATTTAGGAAACTACTCAAATCCCACCTATTCTGACCTCCTCTCTCCCTCCACTGATCCCTGTTTCCGCAACAGCGCTGAGATGCCCCAGGGTGAGTTGTGCGCTATATTAAATATAAATAACCTAACAAAACAAATGCAAGTGAAGTTCTCAAGAATTGTTTCATAGACAGCCTAATATCCTGCATCATCATACAAGACAATTTTTCATTATGTTTTTGGAATTGGGCCATGCACAAATCTAAGAGAGCGTGATCTAACCAACAAGGCCCAGGAGTCTAGAGTTAATTCCAACCTCAGGGCCTGCACCATCCAGCTCGCTGGGAGCCCCAGGAGGGCCTTCAAACAAAGACTGTCCAGGCATTTCCAGCAAACATGGTGATCCAAGTTCAACAATTCAGCTACATAAACGGCCTGCGGGATCAACTTCCTTGCCATTGCTTTCTTTAAGGGGTCCACTGATAGACCTCCAAACCTTTGGTTGAATATTGTCAACACATTTACTGTACTTAGTAGTTTGGTTTTCACTCTCATCATATGACTATCCAATTTTAGATTCCAAGCAAAAGTGATCCCTAAAAATTCATTTTCATTTACCTGCTCTAATGGTGATTTATCAGACACCCAGAGAGTTTCGCCTGCCGAATAGAAAAAAACATAGTTTTGGTTTCCTCCACATTTATGATTAGCAAGTTCCTCTCACAAAAAGTCTGGAAGCTTTGCAATTTCCAGCTTCAAGCCTATTGGGGTAAAGTCCATCTGGACCAGATCGTGTGCATACATACATCAGTCAATGAGTATGCACCCCACCTATCAAGGGAGAAAAATAATTAGATCTTCCCAATATCTTGAGATATCCAGATCCAAAAAGAATAAACTAAAGAGCAGGAGGGTTAAAATTCCTAAGCTGTTCAAGTCAACTTGCACCCAGTTGTTTTTATGTAATAGCTGGATCATAGATGAAAGGCCCAGAGGGGCACCCATTCTGGTCCATTTTCTACACAGAAGACTCCAAATTACTGGGTCAAAAGCTGCCCTAAAATCAACAAAACAGCAGCATAGTTTACTCCCTGTGCCTACATCCCTCCACGCTACACCAGTTCATGGATTTAGGGTCATGCCGGAGTAATCTCTTCTTGCTATCTTATGCACTCTTCAGTTATAATCAGTAAGATAACTGGTGAGCACATAAGTTATCAGTAAAGTTTAATTTCTATTCTGTGCCCATTATATGCCTTGGGAATGTTGCTCAAATTTAATTTGGTATCTTTCCACAGTTATGTGGGCATCTTGAAGAGATTTACAGGAGACCCATGTAATGAGGTCACCCTCCATCTTCCATAGAAGGTAGGATCTTTCCTACACATTCTAGCATCCGAGACACACAAACAAACCAAATGCGCATAATGGAAGTGGGTAGAAGTAAATGGCCTTTAAAGTGTAACAGGATGGTACCTGAATGTGCTACATTGTCTAAGTCTGTGTAGCTATACAAGAGAGTTTTACTAGAGAACTGTTGTCATCATCGTTCTTTTGTTTACCAGGATTGTTGAGCACGCACAAAGTAAAGTACTGGTTCTGGAACTTGTATAGCAGTCAGATACTAGCCATATTTAGGTGCTCTTCAGAGCAGAGTTTGGGTTTTAGTCCTGAATCCCCAGGTCGTGCTTTGCAGGTCAGTAATGAGATTCAGTGAGAGATCTTTTGTGGTCACTGCTGGATCAGCAGCAGAAATTGTATACAGTGTGTTGTGTGAAATGTGTTTGGGCCACAGCGTGGGAGTGACATGCGATTCAGAATGGTAATTCTTTAGCAGTGTTTGGTGTGACTTATCACTGAAGTAATGTGGTTTGCTGGAGATTAGAATGGGATGTATGTAAATCAAAAGCTCAGAAGTAAGAAGCAGTGCCATAGGTAAGGACTAAGGTGCCTTGCTACAACTGCATAGGGATCCAGGCATTGCTGACAATGCGAGCACTTGCAGAAGTGTAAGTGGTCTCTTTCTACACCTCAAACTATCTCGCCATAGCCACACTCAAAGGATTATTTTAAATATATTTTCTAAAAGTATTTTCAAAACATGTTTAGATGTTTTTAAAAAATAAAGAAAGTCCTCCTTTATACTCTGCAATCGTTGTACCATGGTCAAATGGCTTTAATGCAGCTGAACACTAACATTTTTTATGGTTAATGATATGTCATACATGGAAGCGTAGTGACAAACTGCTCAAAAAGAGAGATACAAGATTGCAGAAATGCATTTAGTTAATGTATCTGAAGTACCTGAGTTTTCAAGTGAGGAAAAAGCAAAACGAAATGAAATGGAATAACAGAACTGTAAGTGGCTCCATCGCTTGAATGATAGGATGTGAAGCATGTCGGAAATACCAACTATCTCCATAACCTCCAAATGTCACTTTTACTCTTACAAGCTACTTTTTTTTAAGAGCTCTTCGAGACACCAAATGCGCTTTAAAAAGGAACATGCTTTAATGTTCTTAATGGTTGCCTGGGGAAACTGCAAAGCATAAATGCTGTACTGAAGTGAATGGAGCAAACCATCATCCCATAAAAACACAGATGTGTACGCGCATTTTACTTGGGAAAATTCATGAACTGCAAAAAATGGTTCACAGCATGCCGTGGCCTCATGGCCTCAGTGTCTGTACTCGTATGAGTGCTCAGGGGCTGTGTGTGCTCCTCTGGATTGCATGTGCGTGAATTCATTGACAGTAATAGGTCATGGTGCCAGGTGGCTGAGCAGCCTGGCCGGACAGGTGCAGAATGCATCATATTTAATGCTAGGATGCAGTGTATTAGAGTAACTAACCTAGAATACATATTTCGATAGCCACACTATGCCGTGCATAATTGCTACATTGGCACAGGATTGTTACCTATAGCCCTAGTTTCCGTATCTGAGATGCCTACACCCTCTGGCAGTGTTTCTGAGTTGTTGCTGAATGCTGACCTGTACTAAAGTGGGATCTTGGCCTGTCGCTATGCGCGGACGTATTGCATGATATGAAAACTTTTTCAGTATTCGCCATTAAATATAATAATTAGTGCTTCCACCAGGTTATCATGGCAAAGAAACACAAAATACAAATATTACAAAAGAAGGTTGAATAAAGACTCTTACTCGTCTCGTCCACAGAATTTTATTTACAGCCAATTCAAGATTTTGACACAGTTGAGCATAAGTTCTAAATATGTACATGGTCACAACAATCTGAAATTGCCGTTGCAATTGAATACCAATTTGCTGATGCATATTCTGTGGGGGATGGAATATGTGTATGGGTTCTTTTATACAATCATTCCAAATGTCAGTTCTTCACATGCCTCTACCTTGTTTTCCTGAAATGAAAACATAGGGCCAATTTAGACTACAGAGAACAGATTTTACTCTGTCAGGGCGACAGAGTAAAATACTCTGTTGCCTTGATGGAATACGTATCCTTCACATTTAGAGATGTCCACTGGCCCTGTGGACATCTCGTATCATTGGCAAGAATTGCCATAGTGGCGGTCCCTGTCAATGTGTTAAAAGTTTGACAATCGGGACCACACAGTCATAAATGACGGCCACACATCAAAAACAAAAAACAATGACCCCCTACACCGTGGGAGTAGTCTCTCATGGTGTGGGGGTCATTTAAATATCTTCACTGTCCTTTACCGACTGGTTTTTCACTGCAGTAAGGGAGAGTGAAAACTGGCCATTTTACCACCTGCTCTAGATTGGGCCGGCAGTCGAATGGCCAAAACTCAGACGGCCCATAATCTGTCAGGCCGTTGGAAGAGTATGTCAGCGACTGAGCCAGAGTAGACTCCAGTGCTGACATACTTAAGGTCTTTTGACTGTAAATCAGGCAGGTGGGCCAACAGTTTAACCGAGAGTGTACTCCGTCACCGTTGTGAAGGAGTAACCTCTCCACCAAGCTCTAACTCGGGCATAATCTGTAGACTACAAGTTATGGGCCTCCTAACCTTAATTCCAATGATCTCTCTACCTACTATTTTGAATTGCTTTAAAAATGTTGCTGATAACACCCAGTTAAAAAACATCTTGTTCCAGTTTATAGACTATCTGACACCCATGCCCTGAGGGAGGAGTTCAGTGGTGGCTGGTGACAATTGAAAGTGGTGGGGCGTAAACTTTGTGTGAGAGCACCGTGGTGAGCGAGCGCAGCGAGCGAGCCTGAACAATTAAAGGGGGATTAGGGGGGGTTCTCCCCCCGAGAACATTTTGAAAAAAGAGTGGGTAAATAGTAGGCCTGGGTGGTAAATTCCGTTCCGCTCGCGGAATTTGCGGAATTTGGGTAATTTCGCGTTCCGCAGAGAACGCGAAATTGCCAAAAATTCCGCGATCCACGGCTTCGCGGAGTTTTTTGCTTGTTCGCGCTTTAAAAATGCGTGTTCGCGAGATGTTTCTCCCCGAGCACGCAAACAGCGTTTGCGAACAGGAAAAAAGCATCGCGAACGGGCGGAACAAGCAATTCCGCGTGTTCGCGGAACTTTTGCGTGCTCGCGGAGATTTTTTACCATTTCGCGGAGCTTTGCGTAGCGCGACTACGCAAATTCCGCCCACCCCTAGTAAATAGTGCAGTTTCAAGCATGATGTAGGTTTTTTTTTTATTCCTTTACGTTTGGTGATTATTTTTCTTAGGATAAATTGTGGCTTTTGGAATGAGATGAGTTATTTATAATTTAGGATGACTGGGACTTGATATTACACAATATTAAATCTTCAAAATATAAAATTGTCATTAAAGTTACGTGTAAGGAGATTGGACCTGGTTAAATATTTTATTACATTTTCTGTTGGGAAAACACAATGAAATGTGTTATTCAAAAGGTTTTGCCTATTGTTGTCCAGTTTTCCATTAATTTACCTTGTTTTATGATAAATATTTGAGTGAATTATGAGGAAACTGTACAGAAGTCAATTTCTGTACTTTGTGCAAGATTGAAGATTGAAGATTATCTTTGAGCAGTTAAATTTGCTTCTCCATCCAAGTCTATAAAAATTATCATGAAAAATGGCGCTTGTAACCCACAAATTCTTGGATTCTTGGGTCGCTGGAACCAGCTCAAAGCTAACTGGGCACATCGCACATGCGAGGCTCAACACATTATTGACTCCCTATATCAAGTACACCATGAACTGGCTGCAGAATTTGATAGCTGTCTCCTATCGGGTCACTGACTTCATTCACACAAGCCTGACCAACCAGGTTGTGCAGCTAGCCACAGCTGGCCACCAAAGGATGGTCAAGACAAACAACCGTCTCCGCACCAAGTTATGGTTCCCTCTCATGGACAAGCTAGTTGAGTTGACTGTACCGTCTTGTTATGGTGTCAAGCAGCTGAAGCACAGCACAGAATGAGGGCCTCAGAAGCCATGGGTGTGTGTGAGCCTTGATTTTGGATTTTATTTATAAAGTTTGTATAGCGAGAACAAGACCCAGATGGGTATCAGAGCGCTTCACAATTTGGAGTGTCATAAATAATATAGGGAGTCAAACCAACGTCATTTGAGAATGCATGCAAGGAACAGTGACAGAGGGGGTATCAAAGAACATCACATTTAAATAATACAAAGCGTGCTGGGAGAAGAACACACCTAACTTATGAGAGTATAACCGAACAACTCTGGGCTTCACAAGTGATAGTCTAATATAGCAGTTAATCCAAGGGCGGTGAGTGAGACAGATGAGCCATGGTCATTTAAGGCAAGAACTTGTTCATAAGGATTATTTTCACTTCCTTTTTGAAAGAAGCCGTTGATGAGATTCTGCGGACTTCCAGTGGGAGAGAGTTCCAGATCTTCGGGGCTGACCCTGAGAAAGCTCTGTGCCTCATTCTCTTTGTGTAGAAAATCTGTGGTTTTAAGAGGAGATAGTTTGCACTTCTTGATGGTCTACCCCCTCCTGATCGTTCTAGCTTTTGCTCCAAGTAACGGGGGGTATTGAAATGGAGGGCTTTGTGAGTCATACAAGCGATCTTTAGTTGTATTCTTGCTTCAAATGGCAGCCAATTTAGGTATTTAAGGGATGGGGAAATGTGAGCATTTCTATTTGTACCTGTAATCAATCTGGCTGCGGCATTCAGGGAAGCCCTTAGTGGGGCCAAGGTATATTTGGGGAGGCCACAGAGCGTAGCACTGCCATAGTCTAGCCTCGGCAAAACAAGCGCTTGAACCACCTGCTTGAAGTCATCTTGTGGGAGGAGTGGTTTGAGATTCCTAAGTATCCTCATCTGGTAGTTAGCACCCTTGCAAGCCTTGCTAATATGATTCTTCATGTTCAGGTGCATGTCCAGGGTGATTCCGAGAGATTTGGCTGAGTCAATGATGTGAGGAGAGCAGTTGAAGGCTGTGAGGAGTTTCATCCAGGATGCCTCCCAGATGGTAAATACACCCATGTCCTTATAGATGACTATTAAAAATACCAGAAGTTGAGATCATCAACACACAAGGAGCCCATGAGGTTCTACCCAAACTGAAAAAAATGATGGCCACTCATGGTCTCCTCCAAGAACTCAGGGCAGACAATGGTCCACTGTTTCAAGGTCAAGCCAGTAAATGATTCTATCCCATACCACCCAGAACACCTTCCCTGATGGACATTCATCAAATGCTAAGGGGAAGTTACCTGACTAACGCCCGTACAAAAGAATCAGATCTAAAAGTGGGTGACCAGGTACTCGTCAAATATCGATTGCCAGGGAGCAAAAACAGACTCCCGCTTGAATGTTGTCCATGGGTTATCGTTCAGAGACAGGGCACCAAGGTTACAACCCGGAGAGGGGACAAAGAGGTCAACAGAAATATTTCTTGTTTTAAAAAGTTTTATCCTGTGTCAACATTCCCTGCATAAGGAGAGGGCTCAGTTGACAAAAAATCGCAGCAAGAAGAAGACGAATGGACAAATTCCAGCCAGGGAGAGGCCCTGGGGAGGGCAATTACTGCCACTGAAACACCAGAGCAGACTCAAAGTTATGGCCACGAGGCCGGAAATGCTACAGACTGAGCAATGGAGACAAGACCAGGATCCTTGGAGATCCAGATGAGTTGAAGGGTGCGTACCAGATACCATCTCAGCGGAAATACAGCCCCGTCTATGAGGCTGAGAGTCCAAGTCATGTGAGAGATCACCCAGTAACTTTTCAGACCAAGCTATACGTACCTGAGTGTGCACCCACACTTCAGACGCATGGGTGGTTTGTGGGTGATGTTATTTGTGTCATGATGGGAGTGTAATTTTATTTTTCCTGTTATACTCATCTTTTGTTCAAAGAGGAAAGGAATGTAGTGTTTACCAGTGACGCAACTGGTACACACTCAGGACCAGGGCAGAGAAGGGCGGAGGAAGTTTTATATGTCTCCCCGCCATTGCGGATGCAGTGGAGTGGTCCTGCGATCACCTGGAGAAGTGAGTTACGACACCTACGCCGGGGCTCCTGTTATGTTGATGACCCAATCTTATTGCCCACCTACTTAAATAAGTGTGTCGGTGTAGCAACCTTTCTTCAATGCTGCAGGATAAAGTTAGCATTATGGCTGTACCGCAGTTTTGCAATTTGAGTAGTCCACTTGTTCAGCAGTGGGAGCTAGAGGTGTTAATACCACAACTATTTGCTTATCTGGGAAGGTGGAGGGGAAGAGTTGGAAATCCCCATCAGGCAGGTTAACAGTACCAAAACAGAGAATTTTCCTTTTCTATCGACTGTTACTCTTTCCTTATCAGATGTATCTATTGGGGTCATTGTAAGTATGTTTGGCCAGCCCTTCTGCACCCTCCAACGGCTAGAGCAGTAGATTCAGTGCTTAATCTGTAAAAATATAAGTGCCAGGGCCTGAGGTATTTCTCAGGAGGCCACCTTGCTTGGCACTACCTGTCTGTCAGCACTGCCAAATATTAAGTATCTTACAATTTAAGTGTGACATTTAGAACAATTTTAGATCAACTCAAGCTGTAAGGATGGCTTGGACCTGCTGGTTTTTATTATTTTCTTAAAGTATATTCAATACTTTGCAAATGAGCGCCGCTCAAATATTGACAGACTGCACCACCATGTGGTGGACTGTCATGAGTAAGTAACAGTGCCAAGTCCCGGCAAAATCTGGCACAAATTAAGCACTGATTTTCCCATCCCGGCAGCGGCCCACTCACCAAAATTAGTTTCCAGCCGCTCTGGTAGGTAACTTTGGATGAATGTGATCCCATTCACCAGGCAGGATTACTTTTCGGGAAAATCTGACTGCAGTGTGGGCTCAGGGACAGCTTTAGCCCAGTGTGACAATTGTTTTTGCCACAACCCCCAAATTAAATTTTTCTCCATGGATTCCCTCACTACCACCCTCCACCACTGCCCCTCATCTCTCCATAGCCCCTCTTTCACTTATATTTCATTTGTTTTAAAGTGCTGGTTGCGGTTGGCTTTACTAATAAGATGTAATTCTACCCAAACGAACACTTCTCAGCAATATCAAGAATAGATAATGAAAGACTCTGGAAAAACAAAAAACCATAACATTCTAACCTATATACTATGTAGTTTGCATGCAGCTCTTTGATGACTGTTCATAGGCCACTGTGCTATATTAGGATTGCAACTTATGAACTTCAAGTAACAAAAGGATCTCTGTGACAAAAGCAGCAACCCACTGAGTGAGCTATCCACATAAAATACAGTTCAGTGATCTGCATGGTACACTTCTTTCTCTGCTACATGGTGATGAGTCAAACAGATCTTCCATCTTTTTCCATCAGGAACATTAATTACCAGGGTTACCTTGATATTTTTATTGTTGCCTGGAATGTGCTGGACACACAGGAAACGCTGCAGCAGGTGCTTGTAAATGTATTTCTAAACACAGCGCCCCCTCAAGGTCAACACCAGGTGTAGCTGCACCGGTCGCACCACCCTAAGCCGGCCATGTGTGGGCTCCCTCGCCATAATTTTCATTTTTCTGAAACAAATGGGGAGGTTCCTTTTGAAAAACAGAAAGTACTTGTGCTTGGCCGTTTGGGCGTTTTCTCCCCACGTGTCAGGATCATGCCTGCTTTTATTCTCTTCAGGACACAAGCCAGCCTAAATAGGGTAGGTATTCCGACGCTGAAATGCCAAGAGTCTTGACGAAGATGTGCCACTTGATAAGTGTTTCCGACTGAGAAGTCAGCAAGGCTCTGACATTGAACATTGCTTTACCTCTAAATGAGGCACATTCCCCATTTCCAAACGACTTAAAATGAGCTCTCAAAGTTTAACTCATAATATTGACTCAGAGTCCTTTTGTTTGTCTTTCCGACATGTAAATGCACATACAGCCATCAATTTTACCCACACATTTTAGACCAAATGAAATAACAATAACAGCCTATTACACTCTCATCAAGTTACCATTAAGAATCATAGCTTTTTGAAATGCATAGGTAACATTCAAATCTCCAGTTACACTCTGCTGTAATCACCCGGGTCACATGCTATCTAACAACCACACACTTTTAGACTTAAAAGCTCTTTGCAATCACAGGTGTGAGTTAGAAACTGCTGTAAAATCCATGCAAAACTACTATTCCCTGTGGAAAATCCAGCAGGGAGAATTTTTTCCCGTGTTTGAAAGGAAGTTGTCATTTACGCCTACCCTGTGAATCTGGGTGAGCTAGGTTGCCAGCATATTTGCAATCTGTGGAACTGCTGGTGGTATGGGCACGTGCCTAGAGACATAGAAAGGAAAACTGTTACACGTCGAGAGCTAGAGCAGGGGATCTCCAGACTTTTCTGTAATAAAAGCTACTTATCGTTAGTGAAAATCATACTGAGCTACTAGTAGAATTAGAGTTGTAATAGTGGCCACATCAGAGAAGAGTATATCAGTGGCCACCCTATATAAGATTACCAGCAGTGATCACCTCAGTGCATCAGGCAGGTTTGCCAGCAGTAATGTAAACAAGGTTTTGCCAATTTTGAATGCCTTCGCATGGGTATTACATAACAGCCATAGCCACAATGCCACTGGCACCAAGGTTATAATAATAATATTAATTATAATAATAAGTCTCCCCAATGCTGGTGATGATTTATCACTCATATATCAGCTTTAAATATATTTTGGAAATTCAACCTTTTTTCTCCAAACATCAGCCTATGGGTTCTAAAAATACATACATTTTCGTCTCGGAAGCATGCTTTTTATTTTTGGTATAGGTATGTTAATTCAGCCAAGCAAAAGCTTCTAATGCAGTAGGTCGGGCTGCACACAGGAAAGGTACTTACAGGTAGCCGGAGAGCCACTAGTATCTCACAGGATACGTATTGGAGAAGTCTAAGTTAGACAAACCCCGAGACAGAGAACAAGAGACACACCAGACAGCTTCAGAGATTTACAAGCCATAATATGCAATGCCCATGACCTCTCAAAATATATATCAATAAGTAACAACACCTGAGAGCACAACATCTTTAAATAACACATAGCCAAAACACAAAAATAATATTGTATTCATAATCGTCTCATTGATAAAGTTAATGGTCATGTGGTATGTTCAATCATTTATTTGCAATGTAATATGTCACATTGTGGGTAAGTCATGAGCATTAGGTTTGGTGTGCAAGCTATGAATTGGGAACTTTACCATAACTGGGGAATTCCTAAGGGGTTTTCAGCCTTAGTTTATCTTTGTTTATAACACATAAATGTAGGTTTAAAAAACACAACTTAGAAAAGTGCAAAAAAAACACAGTTAAAGTACAATTACGGTTATAAGTTAAAACTGAAAAACTACTGACCACAATCCACAGCAATATATATATATACACATACAAGACTCCTTGGTTGCTGGTTTTTTTAATCTCCTCAAGCTCAGCCCACCCAACACATTATTGATATAGATTGACACCGAACCATGAAACAACACTTCATTGAGAAAAGCTCTAGTTTCATCCCAGGTTTGGTGCAATTCGTTTAAGCTATATTTTTGTAGCACAAAGCATAGATTATTACAGGACTTAAAATGAAACTAATTTTTTTTATACTGCTTTATTCCCTCCATTGACCAATCTGCAAAACTTGCCATACCTAACCCTAAAAAGAATGGAGTGTTGTTGTTTTTTCCTCTCCTTTTTTAAAAGCTTCGTGCAGAATCATTGAATGGCACCAAAGTTATTATGAAAATAAAAAACGAATTTTCAATGGAAATACTGACCTAACCATAACCACCCAATGACATCCAGCAGTGTGTATCATATATATCTATCCAAATATAAATATATATATATATATATATATATATACACACACATATATATATATATATATATATATATATACATATATATATATATATATATATATATATATATACTCATACATATGTGTATATATGCTTTGAGTGGTCTTTTTTGCCCAACTAGGCGATTATTTTAAGTCAGAACACTATCACTTTTTATAGGTATAAAGATGAATTGTCATCTAGGCGGGATATATGCATTTAATCGCGCCATAATCCGCCACCTTTTCAAGGAATGACTTAGTTAATAAAGATGGGTGTAACATCTAGGAATTTTCCTATGAGTTTGTACTTTTAGATCAATCCATCGTAAATGTGTATATAAATGGTTATACAGTTTTAATTTTTGACCACATGTAAATAGCTGTATATAATGATATATGATTTTGAAGCACTGATGAACTTACATTGTTTTTACTAACTTTGGAACAAGTCTTAAGATGGCCGCCATGTATTGTGCATTATGCAGTAACTTTACGAGGCCCTCTTCTGTTTTGATGTTTACTTTTTTAACCTATCGAATCACGTTTACCACTTTAAATATGTGTCATACACTTGGGGCCACTGACATCGAAGAAGGCAGATTGCCGAAACGCGTCTGTCAGTGCGGGGGGGTTTGTGCATTGAATAAAATAACTTGCAATAAGGACCTGTGAGTGCTCTTCTACTTACGCCGCGGAAGTTGTTGTGCGTGTGGACAAATAAATAGCGGCTCAGCACCGCGGAGATTGCACCCGAGGGAAGTGGAGCGGCGATGGTGAAACTCATGTGTAGCTGTACTTCGTACTTTTGATCGCCTGCCCCGGTGTCGTGGATTTACAAAAATATACGTATTGCCGACTGCATCAATACGGAACTGATTTAACGGGAGAATTCCGACGAGGAGACTAGACGTCACCGGGAGACGGGATCGTATGACCGCGGGAGCGCGGCTTCGACTTCGCATTACCGGTGAGTGCTCTGGCTTCTGTTTCCTAGGCGTGGTGAAGCAAAATAACGATGGATTAAACCCAGATCTGTGACTGGGGGTGAATGTTTGCCAATGTGCAGCATTCCGTCCATCATCTTGTGTGTTTTGCATTTCGCCCTAAGTGGGAAGGGTATGCCCAGACGTGGGTCCCGTGCTCACTACGCCACTGGAGTCAAGCTATCCTGGCTGATGAAGGCTGATAGCCTGAAACCGGTCCTAGGATGCTTGATTCCGGTCCAGGGAAGACATGGCTTGGCTGTTCGGTCTGGACTGTTCCCATGAGGCACAGGGTCAAGACTGATTTGCATATGGCTATGTCTGAACTGGGGTGGCGTGGTGAAGCAAAATAACGATGGATTAAACCCAGATCTGTGACTGGGGGTGAATGTTTGCCAATGTGCAGCATTCTGTCCATCATCTTGTGTGTTTTGCATTTCGCCCTAAGTGGGAAGGGTATGCCCAGACGTGGGTCCCGTGCTCACTACGCCACTGGAGTCAAGCTATCCTGGCTGATGAAGGCTGATAGCCTGAAACCGGTCCTAGGATGCTTGATTCCGGTCCAGGGAAGACATGGCTTGGCAGTTCGGTCTGGACTGTTCCCATGAGGCACAGGGTCAAGACTGATTTGCATATGGCTATGTCTGAACTGGGGTGGCGTGGTGAAGCAAAATAACGATGGATTAAACCCAGATCTGTGACTGGGGGTGAATGTTTGCCAATGTGCAGCATTCCGTTCATCATCTTGTGTGTTTTGCATTTCGCCCTAAGTGGGAAGGGTATGCCCAGACGTGGGTCCCGTGCTCACTACGCCACTGGAGTCAAGCTATCCTGGCTGATGAAGGCTGATAGCCTGAAACCGGTCCTAGGATGCTTGATTCCGGTCCAGGGAAGACATGGCTTGGCAGTTCGGTCTGGACTGTTCCCATGAGGCACAGGATCAAGACTGATTTGCATATGGCTAAGTCTGAACTGGGGTGGCGTGGTGAAGCAAAATAACGATGGATTAAACCCAGATCTGTGACTGGGGGTGAATGTTTGCCAATGTGCAGCATTCCGTCCATCATCTTGTGTGTTTTTGCATTTCGCCCTAAGTGGGAAGGGTATGCCCAGACGTGGGTCCCGTGCTCACTACGCCACTGGAGTCAAGCTATCCTGGCTGATAGCCTGAAACCGGTCCTAGGATGCTTGATTCCGGTCCAGGGAAGACATGGCTTGGCAGTTCGGTTTGGACTGTTCCCATGAGGCACAGGATCAAGACTGATTTGCATATGGCTATGTCTGAACTGGGGTGGCGTGGTGAAGCAAAATAACGATGGATTAAACCCAGATCTGTGACTGGGGGTGAATGTTTGCCAATGTGCAGCATTCCGTCCATCATCTTGTGTGTTTTGCATTTCGCCCTAAGTGGGAAGGGTATGCCCAGACGTGGGTCCCGTGCTCACTACGCCACTGGAGACAAGCTATCCTGGCTGATGAAGGCTGATAGCCTGAAACCGGTCCTAGGATGCTTGATTCCGGTCCAGGGAAGACATGGCTTGGCAGTTCGGTCTGGACTGTTCCCATGAGGCACAGGGTCAAGACTGATTTGCATATGGCTATGTCTGAACTGGGGTGGCGTGGTGAAGCAAAATAACGATGGATTAAACCCAGATCTGTGACTGGGGGTGAATGTTTGCCAATGTGCAGCATTCCGTCCATCATCTTGTGTGTTTTGCTTCTGTTTCCTAGGCTCCCTGTTATATGTTTTTCCGACATCTACCTCGAAGGTCCTGGGACATTATCTTTTATTGAGCACATGCCCCCACTGCCAAGTTTCTTGACACCATTACTTGTTCTAAAACCATCATGTCCTCGGTTATTGAACGTGAGGAAGCTGCTATGGACATTTTCAAGCAGGGAACCGGAAAACCCGGCAGGGATCCGAAAGAAGCTAGTGTACCATCAGCGCCTGCAAGCAATTTAAAAATATTATACCAAAGTCTGGAAAAAGCCCACGAGAAAGAAATCCGAAAGTGGTGGGAGGCAACCTCTTTAGAGAGATATCTACAAGTTGATCGCATTCCAAGAGGTTTGCGAATATTTATCGTTCCGTCATACGAAAATCCGGATCCAGCACTACTAAAAGACTGGTCAGATCATACTACAGAGTCAGCCAAGGGAATGGTTAGAATCCTGATTAAATACGCATGGAGCGATCAAATGAAATTGCTAGTAGAAATTAAGAAACTAGAGGAACTGATTAGCAAAGACAAAGATTTTAAACAGAGTGAAGAATTAAAAACAACAATGATGAGGAGACTTAAGGAATATGAAAATGGGATACGGAAACGAAAACAAACAAAATTCCAGCGAGATGAACCGGATTATCTCACAGGCCGTGTCCTAACATTTGCGCGCAAATATGTTATTCCTAGGAAAAATCTTTCCCAGCAACAGAGTAAAGGCGCAGCAAGTAATCAAGATACCTCAGAGTCTGAGGTGGAAGTCTCAGAAGGTGAACAAATCACTATAGAGGACGATCATTTCACCACTGGGTCCACTTATTTTCAGGAGTACAAACTAATACGAGAGAATCGCCAAAGACCGGCGCAACGAACACATCCACCGGCCCTAAAGCCAAAAGGAAGCGAAAAACGAGGAGGGGCAAAAATAACAGCCGAAGAGGCACCATCTCCCAGAGTAACCAGGAGCAAGGGCAAGCGAGGCAGATGGTAGCTACAAAAACAGTCATCAACCTTTCAAACCGAGTACTCAGTGAAGCAGAAACACGAGTACTACAACTAGGATTGACTTTCTGCCCAACCTCAGTCTTTGACTTTGTGGAAACAAGAGTGGACCTATTTAAATACACGAGAAAATTGAAATTACAAAAGTTACATCTATTACGTCCACAAATAATTTCAAATGATGAGACTGGGAACACCAGCGATACGGATTTACTTACTGGCTCAGACCTAGACACCCTCTTGACTCTGCAGCTATTAGAGACCTCAGAATCAGACACGGACACTTTTACGCAGCCAGTTAATAATGATTCCCAAACAGCGGGGATTGCACAGATTGGTGGAAGAAGTGGTTTAAAGAGAAAATAACGGAAAATACCGCAAACAGCATTTGATGCAATCGATGTCTTCAGCGATGCTGTTGTTACTGATCTCAAGAAATTGAGAAATGAAAATTCACTTAAAAAGAATAAAGGTTACAACATCTCAATTGAGCAATGGCAAGCAATTCAATCATTAAAGAACGATGATTCTATTGTAATAAAACCTTCAGATAAGGGCGGCAACATTGTTGTCTTCTCTAAAGAACACTATGTTACAGAAGCCCTTAACCAGCTGAGAGACACAGATTGCTACCGACCAACCACTAGAACTGTATATTCAAATTGTATAGAAACATTCCACCAATTATTGTTGACATGGCGAGGGGAGGGTTTGATTGACACAGATGAATATAATTTTTTATTCTGTGAATATCCAGTAGTTCCTACATTTTATCACCTCCCAAAAATTCACAAAAACGCCAGTAGACCACCAGGGCGTCCAATTGTAGCATCTATTGGCAGTTTATTGGAAAACTGCTCTACCTACATAGATTCTTTTCTGGCACCATGGGTAAGGGATCTTAGTTCCTATATTAAAGACACTGGAGATTTTTTAAGAACAATTGAGGGTGTTGTTTGGGAGGAGGACATGCTCCTCATTACGTTAGACATAACCAGCCTATACACCTGTATTAAACATAAAGATGGATGGAGGCTGTAAGATGGTTCATAGAGAAACGACCGCTCAAATATATCAAACACAATGAGATGCTGTTGGCCATGCTTGCCTTTTGCCTTGAGAATAATATTGTTATTTTCTCGGGGCAATTGTACAAGCAACATCAGGGGACAGCGATGGGCACGTGCTTCGCCCCCAGCTATGCGAATCTTTTTGTTGGTTGGTGGGAGAAGCACATGGCCTGGCGGGACTCGCCGGAACGGTGGCTGGATCATATTGTATTATGGGCCCGCTACATAGATGATTTATTCATCGTGTGGAAGGGCACTCGTACAGCTGCTGAGGAATATGTGATCTTCCTAAATAATAATAACCTCAATTTACAGTTTAGTGGCCAAATCAGCAATAACAGTGTCTGTTATCTTGACGTGGAGGTCTATGTAGAAAATGCTAAGATTGTAACTCGTCTATATAGGAAACCCACGGCTGGTAATGCTCTGCTTCATGCCAACAGCTTTCACCCCAAAAGTATGATTAGTAACATTCCATACGGAGAATTTCTCCGTCTTAAACGAAACTGTACGGCCCCTGGAGAATATGAAAAGGCCAGAGATCAGGCTCTCCAAAGATTTAAACATAGGGGTACTCCTCGGTGGTATTACAACAGGCATCCCAAAAAGCTGAGAAGGTAGAGAGATTACAACTGCTAATACCTAAAGGGGCAAATCTGTGAACACATCTACTGTTACCCCGGTTAGAATGATCACACGCTACAATGTTAAATCTCCTAAAGTAGTGCAAATTTTAAAAAAAACTGGCATAATCTTAAAACAGATTCAATCCTAAAAAAAGTTACTCCAGAATATCCGTTGATCACATACAGACGTTGCAAATCAATAGGCGATCAACTAGTACATAGTCACTTCCAGCCATCAATACTGCCAAAAAATACGCTGAGAGGTTTCTTTCCATGCCTCAATTGTAAGGCATGTAAACAAAGCCATAAGGTATTGGAATATGAAATTTTGGAAAGTGGGGTGACTAGTAAAAAAGTTAGAAAGATCAATCGCCTGCTGAATTGCAACTCAGAATACACTGTCTATGTGTTAGAATGCCCTTGTCCGAAAAGGTATGTGGGCAGTACCATTCATCCAGCTAAGAAACGGATTCTGGAACACATGCGAGCCATCACTAAAAAAGATCAGACATATTCGATGGCACGCCATTTTGAATCAATGCATAAAAGTGATCCCAAACTGCTTAAATTCTTTTGTATTGATCAGGTGGCCAGGAATGAAAGAGGTGGGGACAGAACAAGGGCACTGAGGGCCCTGGAATCTAAATATATAATAGACCTTCAAACCAGGGTTCCCTTAGGCCTTAACTTCGATGAGGAATTATGGTCACACCTTGATTAACTAGAGTGACCATTATTCTATCTGTATTCCCCATCTGTATCTGGACCATGTATGCTATTCTCTGAAATGTACTGACACTGTGTAAAGAGTCTATTGTGAGTTTCCACTCCCTCAAAATATACAAATGAATTGTTTTTAAGGTTCCCTCACGTTCATAGCTTTGTTTTTGGTTTGCCCATTCAGGGCACAATTTTGTATAGTTCACGGTGCTTTGAGTGGTCTTTTTTGCCCAACTAGGCGATTTTTTTTTAAAGTCAGAACACTATCACTTTTTATAGGTATAAAGATGAATTGTCATCTAGGCGGGATATATACATTTAATCGCGCCATAATCCGCCACCTTTTCAAGGACTGACTTAGTTAATAAAGATGGGTGTAACATCTAGGAATTTTCCTATGAGTTTGTACTTTTAGATCAATCCATCGTAAATGTGTATATAAATGGTTATACAGTTTTAATTTTTGACCACATGTAAATAGCTGTATATAATGATATATGATTTTGAAGCACTGATGAACTTACATTGTTTTTACTAACTTTGGAACAAGTCTTAAGATGGCCGCCATGTATTGTGCATTATGCAGTAACTTTATGAGGCCCTCTTCTGTTTTGATGTTTACTTTTTTAACCTATCGAATCACGTTTACCACTTTAAATATGTGTCATACACTTGGGGCCACTGACATCGAAGAAGGCAGATTGCCGAAACGCGTCTGTCAGTGCGGGGAGGTTTGTGCATTGAATAAAATAACTTGCAATAAGGACCTGTGAGTGCTCTTCTACTTACGCCGCGGAAGTTGTTATGCGTGTGGACAAACACACATGTTTATATATATATATATATATTACTCCAATACCTGCCCCAGAGTAAAGAACAAGTCTGACACTGCATGGAATCTTCAAATATTTAATCCAGTGTGGTCTGCCATGGGCGCATTTCGGTAGAGAAACAGGCCTCCTTTTTCACACATGGCCGAAACGTGTCAATGGCAGACCACACTTGATTAAATATTTGAAGATTCCGTGCAGTGTCGGACTTGTTCTTTACAAAGGGGCAGGTATTGGAGGAGTGTGTTTTCGCGCTGGGGGTGCGGGATACCGACACGCCCCCTCGGTCTGGATCACCATGGCCACCAGCAACCAAGGAGTCTTGTATGTGTATATATATATATTTATATATATCTATCTATCCTTTCAATTCAGGCATAGAGTGCTGCATAAATTATATAAATTATATAAAAAAGAAGCAAAGAACTCTGGGTAGTTCCCAGGTATAGGTGGAGAGCAGCTCCTGTATAGGGCACCTACAACACCAGTGACGCTCTAAATTTGCTCACCTCAAATGTCTGCTGTTCTATCAAAGTTTTTAAGCACCGGCTAGTGCCTAAATCATTCCATACTCTCATTACATATAATTCAGTCTAAACCCAATTCTCAAAATTTAATAACAATATCAACTTAAGAGCAGATAGGGAGAGAAAGGATAGGTTCCTAGTGAGTCCCCTATCACTATATATATATATATATATATATATATATATATATATATATGATAAGGTACCCCCTGCCATACATTATAAGGATATTGCAAGTCCCCGAGGTGTTCCATGGCCATTTAGTGCCAAAGGTAGAGTTCCTTCATAAGGTTATAGAACTCCGAGGTGATTTGCAATATCCTTATCATGTACTGCAGAGAATACTTTATCCCTTATACTAGATGGTCACACCATCACCTTTATCATAACCGCCTTAAATCCTTGGTGCATAGCTCTTTCATATGAAAGAGAGAACATGTTTGCAAACGTGAAGAATAAAAATAGAATCACTAGTACAAAAAAACACATCAAAAAATGTTGTTAGCTAGTTGTTGAAAGATATTAGAAGCAGTTGCATAGAAGTCAGTTAAAAAAAAACACAGCAGTAACACGCAGGAAGATTCTAACTTTTCTATAATTTCCCAAAAACTTGCAAAAAATAAACATTTTGCCATAAATATCTACTTTCTGCTTGGCACTGTAGAGTTGGAGGGAAAAAAACGAGGTAAAGGAAGAAAAGCAATTTTTCATTTTCATTGCTTTAAGCCGCTGGTCCATGACCTGACCTGCCTTTCACCTCGGCTGCTGGCTCTGGCAACGGGCAATGTGAGGTTGGCATTACGTATGGTAACAAAATATTACTAGAAATTCACTGACAAAAACAAAGGTTAAAGTAACTTTATACTTATGAGAATGTCAGTGACATTAACGTTTTGAACTAATAAAAAGCTGCAAAGATTTACCAGTTATAGTTAGCATAACTAACTATAACTTGTGTCCCCACCATGCATTGCTTATGACCTCGCATATTACATAACTCATGACATGTTCCATGACATCATTTAAGACATCACTGATGACATCTCAAATGACATAATTTTTCAAATCTCAGACTCTATTGACAAAGGAGGACTGGAATTTTAGAATGGCACTGCTCCCCCCAATAGAAAACACAAATGAGTGGACTAAGTTTCTTTGCAAAGACTTGCGACCTCTGGAATATACTTCCATAGAAAATAAGGACAGGTGCCAAATACCTTGAATTTAGAAGGGCTTTAAAAATCGCCATGTTTCCTAGAAAACTGTGATTTAGCCCTCAAGAGGTAAGAAGGTTCTGTACAAATACCAAAGCAGTACAGTGTTGATTATCTGATTTGAGTTTTTTTCTTGAAGAATTAAAAACTTGAATACTTGAATTTGTGATGGTCTTTGGTTGGGAGAGGTAATCTGATACATACACCTTGCAGAGTACCTTTCCTTTTATGTTTAAGAAACATTCACAGCATCTAGATAAAAAATGTGAGTGCTATTTCAATGCCTTTTTAGAATTATCTCAACAAGCAGTTCTCAGATTTACAGAAATGTCCACATTGTTTTGATAAAAACATAGTTCACAATAGCATGACCTACAACACTTCGATAAATGTGGAAAGGTGCAGCAAATTCAGCTGGTGTGGACAAAGCAAGTGTGTTTAAATTGTGTATGATGCAGGCACACAGAGTGGCACAACAGTCAGACACATGCAAAGACAGCTGCATATGTCTATGCACTTATATAGACTAACACACATACAGATGCCCATTAACACTTACATCACACATAAACACAGTATGGACATACACACATTCATTCATAGCTGCCTCATTTTATGTGTGACAGCTTAAGCCAGCACAATGTTTTTAGCCGACATAATTTTACTTGGTTCTCCTGTCACTGGGCTGCACAGTTGGTGCTGGTCACTGGGGCAGGCGGGGGGCATTAGGTTGGATATGGTTTCTGCTTCCTCACTTTTACTTGATCCAATTCCTCATTCCAAGATAGGGTCAACATTTTCATTTTCAGTCAAAAGCCTCCCCCTTATTTACATTATCATCAACACTTATAAAATGCATCACAAACATTTCCAAATCCTTTTTACTGGTGGGTTCTTTGCCCACTGACCCAATATTTCTGTCCCTTGAATTTTCTGCCACTTTTCCTTCCTGCTGTCTTCAGTCATCTTCTGAATCTATGAATTCTGTTTGCTTTTCTGCTAGAGTATTCTGAAGGCTTGGCTTAGTTTGGCATAGTCTTCCACTACCTCTTTGCTCCTCTGCACTACCTGGCCCAGTATTAGAGGTTTTCAATGCCTTGTGAAAGTTTTCTGATGCTATTATTAACCCAATTATGAACACACCAGATAGATTCACATAAGCTGTATTAGTGGAACTAGAAAATCCCCTCTATACACAGTCACCCATCTATAATTCTATGTGTTTTCCAGTATTTCTATTATCCGTATTCTTCCTATGTGTAATAGTAACGTAATATAAAATTTCCTAGCTTGCGTAACAGAAAGTTTAAATTCTATTAAGGACATGGAGGCGAGGATTATGCTTCCCTCTTCGCTTTATTTAACATAGCAGCCATTTCAAACATTAACAAAACGATAAATCTCATGAGCACTAGGCATGAAAAGATCATCAGATTTCCTCCAATCCAGTTGTCCCTGTCCTTTCATAGACCCTAGTTTCTGCTGGTTCTCCCTCTTTCTTCGTGCTATCATCCGGACAGTTTAGTTTGTTCGAATCATTTCCTGTGGACAAGAAAAACATGTTAAGAACACATTCTCAATGCTCAGAGGCCATGCATAATCACTTTAAGCTGGCAACTGCAAATCTACAATGTAAGTCATGGGTAAAATCCATACATGACATGTTACCAGGCATATAACCATAAAGATATTACTTACATCCATTACGAATATTCTTCACAATACCAGGGGGCTGGGGGAGTGGGTCCTTTACCCAGGGCCAGACTGGGAACACAAACCTGACCTAGCAATTCAGCTAGACTTGCCTTGGGGGTCTAGTAAGAAGTACTGCTGCTGCTTTTGTTATAGGGGGCCGATATTGCAGCACTGCTGCAAAACCGGCCCCCAGTAACAAAAACGGCCCCCACCACTGAAAAAACAGTCCTCACACTTCTGACCCACCGGGAAAATGCCCGGTGCATGCTATGGCCAGTTCAGCCCTGCCTTAACCCCAGGCAGGATAATCCTCTCCTCCGTGTCCTTAATAGAATTGAATCTTTCCGTTACGAAAGCTAGGACATTTTATATTCTATGTCATGGTCGGAGGTGAGGATTATGCTATTTCAAAGCGTATCCACCACAAGGGTTGCCATGTTAGGAAGTGGCTTAAAGTAGAAACACTTGGACTTTGAGTCAGACAACCAGTCTGCAGTGTTCGTGATATCTTCCAATCGGGCTCCCAAAGAGAAGGCTTTAGATGCCATCACCGCTGTGGTTGAATGGGCCTCAAACCTTTTCGTGCCTATGCCTGCTTCTTGCATGGCCCATCTAACCCATCTAGCGATAGTAGGGGACGACACAGCTTGGTGTGGTTTCCTAATGGCTATAAGGAGTTTTTGTTCCCCCTGACTGCGTAGTTATTCCGTCATGGATTCCTAAGCTTTAATACATTACATCACACACAGTGTTGGGGAATCTGGGAAGGCTGGATAAGAGACAATCCGACAATTTGTTTTTGTGCATCTTGAAATGTCGAAGGTAATACCTTCCAGCGTGAACAATCGTCCAGTAATGTTTAGTGCTCTAACATCAGGCACACATCTACATGAGATCAAGCATAAGAGGGAGGTCAATTTGGCTAACAGTTGTTTCCTGGAAAGACATTTATTGCTAGGCCATAAGATAAACAGATTGAGAACCACATTCATGTCCCACAGGACTGAATACCGCGGAAGGGATAGGCGTACACCCCTGAGTAATTTTTGGACCAAAGGGTGCTCACCCACAGGGAATCCTTCAATCGCAGGGTGACCCGCTGAGATCGCAGAGCGGAAGGTATTTACCATTCTGTAAACCATGCCCTCAGATGCCAAGGTGGCTAAAACATTCAGGATATGGACAATTCCCGTCCCGAAGGGACCCAGGTGACTTTGAGAACACCAACCCATCCATCTGGACCAAGCTGTTCGATATCTCTTAACTATGCTATTTGCCCATGCTTTGGAGAGAAGATCTGCAGCCTGGAGAGGAAGTCACAGGACATGCCATCGTCCCCGGTAATCATACACACCTTAAGCTGCAGCGAACCCTCCAGTACCAGTTAATGAGGATTCCCTGAGGGATCCAGAAGGAGAGCTGGGAACAAGGGTCGACAGATTGGAGAATCCCAAGAAATTTCCATCAGAACTGGAAGCCACACTTGAGACCACCAAAAGGGGGTAATTACCACCACGGTTGCCTTTTGTCTCCAGACTTGGGTGGAAATATGCATTATCATGGAGAAAGGTGGGAACTCTCATCCCTTTTTTGTCTCATATTGTTGCTGGAAGGCATCTGTCTCAAGAATTTGGCCACTGGTGGCCCAACTGGGACACGAATAAGTCCACCGAGAAGGGACATCATCTGGATTCCAGTGCCCGTAACACTGATGGGTCCACTTTCCAGAGACAGAGGTTCCGAATGTACCTCGACTGCCAGTCCGCCACTTGATTGGCCAAGCCCGGGAGGTGTTCTGCCATGACCGAGATCTGGTTCTCGAAGCAATATTACCAGAAGCTTCTGATCAGGTCCGACAGAGGTTTGGACTGCCCTCCTAAGATGGGTGATGTACCTGACCACTGCTAATTTGTCCATCTTGAGTACAACACAACAGTTTTATCTTCTCCTTTGTCCAGCACTTGAGTGCGAAAGAGTGTGCCATCAGCTCCAGACAATTGATGGGAAGAGCACTCTCTTGTTCTGACAATTTTCCTCAGGTGGAGAGTTTTCCACATTTGGCTTCCCAGTTTACTCCTCTGGCATTGGATTCGATCACCAAGTCTGGTTGTGATCCGAAAATGATGCGCCTGTTCCACACCTTCTTGTGGGCTAGCCACTATTAAATTTCCAAATTTGCGTCGTCAATCAAGGCATGCACTGTGAGAACGTCAGCCCTCTGTAAAGGTGGGATATCTTGAGCCTTTGAAGTGCCCTGTAATGTGAGGGAACCGGGAAAGATGGCTTGGATGGAGGAGGAGAGGAGACCTACCATCCTTGCAATCTGGCGCAGGGACGTGACCGGTTTGGCTAATGTGCAGGTCAACTTGTGTCGGATCCTGGTCACCTTCTTGGTCACAGAAGACTCAGGGTAGCCTGAACAGAGTCTACAACAAAACCCCAGAGATAAGACCCACTTCAACTCATTGATGAGAAACCCCAGAGACTGGAGGAGAGAGACTGTCCACCGAAGATGGACCAGCAATGCTGTGTGGCTTTGATTTATCAACAGTATATCTTCAAAATACCTGATTAGGTGGATGCCTCTGGTTCTGAGGTGCTACACCACTGGTTTGAGAACCTTGGTGAAACACCACGGGGCGAAGACAGCCCATATGGGAGAGTCCAGAAGTCATATGTGGTTTGCCGCCAACTGAACTGGAGGACGCGTCAGTGGGGCTGAAATATCGGGCTGGTAGGTGGAAGGGTGGATGACCCTTTGGGTTCTGCCCTTGGTTCGAGGGGTCATAAGCACTGGGCTGCCAAATTAAGGAGTTTTTGCTCCAGTGGTGCCAAAGCTTTCGAGACCGCCCTTTGTATGAAGTCATCCATGACCTTGCAGAAATCATCGTCAGGGCAGTTTAATGCTGGTTGAACCAGACGTGTAATAGTGGCCTGTGAAGGCACAATCAAGGGCCTTAGAAAGCACAGTCAAAATGGGACACCAATCACCCTCATATATTAACTGGGCTAACTTGCGATAAAGGTATTGTACAGAGATTTAAGACCTGGTTTGAATATTGGCTTGGGTGAGTGTCCCAAAAGTCCTCAAACGGGGCTGGCGTAATATCACGATGCGCTGTCTGCACGTTGGAGTTAATGAGGTCACTGACCTTGTATACAGGCCTCAATGCAGGTGTATCGGCGCACACCAGCATGAGGAGATGGAGATCGCCTATCGGCAAAAAATTACCAACCCCTTTGTAGGGGCATTGTAAATGGCACCTGGAGGCAAAATACAGACCCCAATTGGCGGGACTTCACACTCCAGGCCTACAAGGTGAGCAGAGGCGGGCAGCAGGGCACGCAGAGCTGATAGTTAATTCCTGAATGTGATCAGCGCAGCGCGACCCGTGTGCACGTCAGGAGAAAGGCCACAAAAGAGGGGTGCAAGCCCCCTAGCTGTCAGAGGACCGTGCCCCACAGCCCGGACATTATTCTGAGAGGTGAATGCCCCTGCGGGGCCACAACCACATAGAAGCGAGAGTGCTTCCATGGAGGGTTGAATCAAATACCTAAACAAGGCAAAATACGCATTGCATTGCACAATGGCACAGTTTAAATAGAGCAAATATGCATAACAAATATGGCTCACTGGTCCAGCACTTAACTGAAGGCTGTGAGGAGCAGCAAAGAAAGAGAAAGAACTAGCAGGAACAAGGGTCTATGAAAGGACAGGGACAACCTGATTGGATGAACTCTGATGGCCTTTTTATCCCTAGTGTTCATGGGATTTGTAGTTTTGTTAATGTTTGAAATGGATGCTATGTTAAATAAAGCGAGTAGAAGGCATAATCCTTGCCTCCGGTCCTGACATAGAATTAAATATAACCCCAAACATAAACACATTGTGACCTTAAAGGTATAAAATATAAAATTATCAGCAAGCATCACGTTTCTGGCATTTTGTTTGTCTTAATCAAAATTTTTGAACGTTAGCTTTTTAGGTAAATATGTACGTACTGACTTGAGTTTCTAAACTGTGGTCAGTCTTTGTCCACATCCCTGAACTTCAGTAAACACGACAGTACCGCCACACTGGAAGGAGGTGACGTATGTAGCATGATCTTTGATATATATAGAATGTAGATTGCTGGCTCTGCTATGTAGCCATCACTGAATGGTGTCAGATACAGTCTGCCTCTGACACAGAGGCTGTTTTCAACTTGCCTGTGATGTGGAGGCTGTTTACTGCTGTGTTTCAGGAAAGCTGAAGGAGTGGACCCTAATTCTGTATGGAACAGCAGACCACCCTTACAATACATTCAGCACACATCAATCCCGCTCGAGGATGCTGGAGATCTCACCATCTGACCAGGAACCGTCTAAAGCAGCACTCTTGCAAAGCCACCTGGACTTCATGGAAGAAGAGGAGGAGTATGTGGGTAAGCTCTTCAGATGAAGTCAAACGACAGAGCTCACTGTGCATTGTCTATTGCATGAGTTAATCACCTCATTGAGAAACCGACTCACCTCTTCTTTAAAAGAAACTATGTACACCTAACTAAGTTAATGCCTTCCACATGATCTTCTAATGACATGGAGGTGTCTGATATGTATGATAACTTCATAGGCTTTCCTTTGATAAATACATTATTCTGAACCTTCACTTGGAAAATTCCTTATGGAAAGTGTGGATGCTCCCACCTATTGCCTGTGTTTTGCTTCTGGGGTGAAATGCTTTGATGAAGTGCTGGTGGGGTTGTGCAGTGTGCACACTACAGTAGATGGTATATGTCTAATTGTTGATCTTCCCTCATTTGGTACATTCTGAGTGTAGGGCTAAGATTCACACCTCATCTCCTTAAAACTGGGTAGCCAAAAAAAACTCTCATCACTACATGGATTGGGGTGTTATATGCCATTCAAGACCTTTAGCTATTCTTGTAATATGAAACCACATGTGCGTAGGTTTAATTTTGGGATTGCCTAATAGGGCATTTTTGTGATTTGCTATTAGGTAATCTCAAACACATATGTTCTAATGTGTATTTGACACATTTAGCGATTCCTAGTGGGGTTGCAATTGATATTCGTCATTAATATTCATGGGGTAGGTCGCTAAAAACACAGGAAAGGTGGCCTGTTTGCTCTTGAATAAAGCAACTTTTTTTAAATGCAGCCCTTTTTTCTTACAGGAAAAACGGGTTGCATTTCAAAAATAAAAATTAAATGTTTTCTTTTCCTTTTTAAGAGTAGGCAGTGGTCCGTGGGACCACTGCCTGCTCTTAAAACCGTTTTGCATACATTCAAAAAGTGAAGTTGGTGGTAAAATGCGAATATTTTGCGATCGTATTTCGGTCGCAAAACATTCATATATACCACTGCAAGTCACGTTTAGGAAGGGATGCCCTTAACACGCCCCTTCCTAATACCAAATTGCTAACCCATTTTGCAATTCGGTAATAGGTTACTGAATCACAAAATGGGCCTTTGTACATTGAAAAATGCTTTTTTCCAGTCGCAAATGGCCCGATTCTGCAAATCGGGACGTTTGTGACATGAAAAAAGCTACGTACATGTGGCCCATGTTTTCTCTCTGCTCCAGTGTGTGGCCTTCCTTTTACCAATAGGCACCTCCCTTCCTGAGCACCTTTAAAGCAGCCCATACGAACTTCCACCTCTTACACGAAGATCCTCCGCAGTGCAAACAGCAGCAGTGCTACACCTCTAAGCCAGGTGTCTGTTGGCTGTTTCTCTCTCATTATTCCCTGCATCTTCACAGGCACAATTTGTCACCACCATTCATTTCAATACAATTTCATTACCTATGTATTGAATTGAATTTATTGACTGTTCAATTAATTAAAATCATTACAGTAAAAATATATACTATAAAAAGATATACATGCACCCCCCACACCCTCAGCCCTCACAGATAAAAAATGTGTAATACGAACAAATCAGCAAATCAACATTATTTCCACATTTCATTTACAAACTCTCTTTGAACTCTTACAAAAGTTTTTCCCCCTTATTGGCTGCTCTCTTTAGGATTAAATGCCGGAGGGGACCGCTTTTAGGGATTACCCGCGTAAACTTGGAACATTGGGCCCAATTCACAAAGCTAAATGTATACTTTTGTGTAAGTTTACTACTTTTTGGTATTCACAAAGGTAGACTTAGACCAAATGTCTAACTTTACTACTTTTCGGTATTCACAAAGGTAAGTTGCTACTAGTAAAGTAAGACTTTTGTTTTAAGTTTTAAGTTTAACTTTGTGAATACCGAAAAGTAGTAAAGTTAGACTTTCGGTCTAAGTTTACCTTTGTGAATACCGAAAAGTAGTAAACTTACATGAAAGTTTACCTTTGTGAATCGGGCCTATTTATGTGTAATGCTACACAAGTACTGAAATAGATTTTGGTGACAAACCATACCTGTGAAAATGCAGGGAATAATGCGATATGGAACATTACAGAGAAAATAAGCCAACACATATATTGTGTCACGTCATTATTGTTTGAAATGCTCAGTAATCCAGGAAGTAATTAAATAAATGAATACAAAATTAGTTTTAATTATATTGTAGGCAAAAATGAAAATATATATCCCTTGTAGTGTGCAGTTGGGAAAAAAACAATTCTTTGCAATTTTTCACCCCTCCTACTGATGTTTGTCATTATTACAGCTTCCCATCCCAGATCCAAACCGCGAAGTGCAGATAAGCAAATTTACATAATAGTGTGTGTGTATATAATATCTATTTTTGCTAGATCTACGTTTAATGTATGTATCTATATATTAATACTTTGACTGTAGACAGTTCAAAAGTCGACTCCCATCTCTTATCCCTCGGATGTCCTTGATGTGGGTACCATTAAACCCCTACAAAATAGACAAGTTAGTTTGTGGTGTGTTCTATGTTAGGAGGTCTTCTATTGCTGTTTCCTCTTCTTTAGTGCCACTACTTTCGATATGTTCCATTTAATGTGGTACTCGTTCCCATATGTCCCTTTTTGTGCTGGTGGCAACAAACAACTCTATGCCTTTTTTCCTGTGGAGGCTCCTCTTTGCTATCAACACCCATTGCTATTGCTTTCATTTCACATCCTTTGTAGATTCATGTAGCAAACGTATATTGTTTTCAAAGTTGATGATCTTAATGAACGCTTTAGAAAACCACTTACTGGCTAAGAAGATATCAAGCCACTCATTGGTACCTGTATCTCAGCTAGCCTGCACTTCCTTTGTGGTATTCTTTGTTTTTATTAGGTCCTTGTCATGCGGAGTGTGGCAGCCAGGGTTGTGATGGGCCGAATGCAGATCAGTGCCTGAACTGTGTCCATTTTAGTCTCGGGAGCATCAAAACTGGCAGGTAATATCTAAAAGATTAGCATTGTTCTACAGGGCAGGCAGGCAATGTGTTGGAGCTAAATCCAGTCTAGTCATATTTAATTATCTCCGGAGATAGGAATTTGTAGCAGGGGATGTCAAATATGTTTAGCCAGGTGTTCTCTTGAGGTTGATCAGATGCTGGAACATTTCCCTGTCCTTATGCAGTGGGGAGATGCAGAAGCCCCCCCGTACTTGTACCAAATACCAGGACGTTGTAGCCCGCCCAGTGCGGAATCCCTCCCTGCCCTAGTCTAGATACCCCATTGCTTTATATATATCTCTATCTATCTAGCTATCTATCTATATACATATATAGATAGCTAGATAGATATAGATAGATGGATATAGAGAGATATATATAGATATATTTATATATACAGATAGATATATATCTATATATATAGGTATATATATATAGATAGATAGATAGATAGATAGATATATAGATAGATAGATATATATATGTATAAATATATATATATATAGAGAGAGAGATATCTATATATACACACACACACATAGGCCAAAAGTATCTGAGCCATATCTTACTCTGGCAGATACATTTCAAAGAAAATCAGGTAGAAATAACCCAGCGCTGCATCAAGCCCCTGGTCCAATAGCATAGGCCAAAGCCTGTTACCGTGATAGGCGGTGCTAGACAGGCCCATAAAAGCCAGAAACAAAGTGTTGCACTTAGCAACAACATATTTCCCAATAACAAGGTAGAGGTTCAGATACTGCTTCATAGTGCCGAGGCCTTCTCTGAATCCGTGCCCTTATTTTATTAACAACTGCTGTACCGAAAAGTTTGGCCATTGAGTCAATGAGGGAGACTGGCCTGTAATAGTGAGGGTCGGATCGATTATCCTTTTAAAAAATTGGAGCAATAAGTGAAGTTGACCATGAAGGCAGGAGGTTAGAAGGGTTCCGGTTGTTAGTAAGGAGAGGGGCCCACAGATCATTATTACACTTTAAAAGGTTGGTAGGAACCCAATCTGGTCCTGGTGCCTTATCAGAAAGGCATGGCTGCAAACCCTCTACAACCTTCCTTAACTCAATTCTTAGAACGAAGTCTTGTACGTTAAGATCCTGACTCAATTGATAGCATACATTTTGGTTGCTCATACAGTAAATGTTAGAGAATTGGGTGACCCACTGTTTGGCAGTAATGTGTTAGCTGACATTAGAGAGAGCACTATCCTGGCTTCTGATCTTAGGAATCATGTGCTAGACAGAATGCCTTTGGGCATTTGTTTTTATTGGCCTCAATAAGGGCATGAAGATTGTTAGACCCAATCTCCTTCTTCCTGGCTCTGATGGAATGTTTGTAGATAAGCCTAAAGTGCGCCACATCTGCTTTGTCCCTAGGATTCTTAGCAAGGGCTTTTCTCAGAAGTCTGTTCACCAAAGAACACGTGGCATTAAACTAGATTGTTCAGTATGGGGCAAAATTGATTTCATAAGCAAACATTTAGCTGCGGCACACAATGCAGAGAACGTCTCCACAATTGAGTAGCTAGAAGGCTCAGCAGAAAGGCATTTAAAGATCATATCAAAATTGCCTTTTATCAAAGACACAAGAAACAGAGTAGGATTAGGTAGTTGCCACACCAAGCGCAGACCCCCATTCTTGGAGTGGAGCTTTATGCTATGGCCGGGCCAGCAGGCAGACCGAAGGGAAAGGAGCATGATTGACACAGTGAGAGAGTTATGGTAAGTGATACATAGGTTATGAATTTCACTGTTGGACACAAGATTAGACATTGATCGAGTTATAAGCATATGACTGATGGTGGACGAACATCCTCGCCCCAAAAAAGGGGCACCTGTAAAATCGCTAGTCCTTCATGTTCATTTACATCAATGAGATAACGTTCCAAAATGAAAAATTGCCTAGCTCATAACCTGTAACATTGGAATGCTTGTTGTTACAAAATAAAGTGCAGACATTCATACCACCCAAATCTTCGTACAGGTAAAACTACATTAAAATCACCACAGCTAATCATATTTTGACCATTTGCCAAAGCCATAAACTGATTAGGCAGGTTCTCATTGACTTCAAATCATCTGAGGAAGTTATTATTCTTGGCAAAAGAAAGTTCATGATTATAAAAGTTAAACAAGCAGAATTTGAAATAGTTCCTGCAAATATTAACTAGCAGTTGGATGACATCACAATTGACATTGATGGGGATGGCCTTATATTTTAGTGATTATCTAAGCTAAATAGATGAGCCACCCTTTGCTCCTCCAGAGCTAGAAGGCTGTGTTGGGCTAGAGTGACAGCAATAACCATCATGAAAGATATCTCACACCGCTCAAGTCTCCTGTATAAGGATAATATCAAACTTCTCAGTAAATTATACCCATTCTTCAGATCTGGTTTTAAAGTGAAGCCATCAATGATCCAGAAAATCATATTCACTATAGCCCTAGAACGTGGGCTGGAGACGTCAGATGAAAATATTACAGATATTGTACATTACCGTGGTCGAGGTGAGATGTTACTAAGCCTGGACTACAGTCCTCTTGGTAGATATTGGTAGAAATTCCAGGGCCTTTCTGATAGATCTCAATGTGCCTAAACAGCCTGCACCCAATATCTTTACCTGCATCTCAAATGAAAGCTTGTTGTCTATCATGTCTATTCAAATTCCTAGATTCTCAACAACGGATTTCGGTTGGGGCTGAGGCCCAAAGGTTTAATGCAAACTGGCCAAAGTCCAACAGTTTAAGTTATTTCCTACTATGATAAATTCAGTTTTTTCACCATTAAGTTTCAAACAGCAGGTGGCCAACCACTTGGCTACTGCTGTAAGACAAGGTTTTAATTGAACTGCTTTGAGTGCTGTTCTGAGTCCCAAAGAGATGATCAACTGTATGTCATCCACATAGAAGACCAATGAAAGACCAAAAGATTGAACAATATCTGTGTAGCGTCCTACCCAGACCTGGCACTCGCCAATGACTACGCCACAAACAGAGAGTAATTATACACATCTTTATTCTTCAGCGTGTAAGCAAGAACCTTACGTTTTAAACCTGCATTAACTTCATTGCCCTCCAACGCCTACATCACAGGTCTACTTAGTCCATTGGGAACCGAAAGAATTCTGTCATTCTTTATTTACACAACACTACATCTCCCCTTTGGTTAAATAAAAAGTTACAACTTTTTTTTATAAATAAATAGATAAACAAATACAAAAATACATGAATAATTAGAAATACACATACACTTATAACTCTTCAGTGAGCCTTTGTGGCACTTGGATCACACGTACTGATCATGTCTTTGGAAACCGGGAGCTGGCAGTTGAAGTGTCAGCGATCTGCATAGGTGAGGTGGAAACAACAGCAGTCACAGGATCATCCACTGTCTGTCCAAACCTAGTCTCTACTGTGACATTGATGTTTGGTGAGTGATGAGCCACTTGTCTGAAATAAGAAGAATCTCTCATAAGTGACTTTCCAGGACGTTGGGCAGTCACCGTGTGTCCTTTGGTGGTTGTGACAGTAATGGGCTCAGCCTCAAAAAGAGCATCAGATTTTTGCTTTCTAGACTGTCAAACTAGTACTCGATCTCCTCTCTGGAATATGAGTCTTTCACATCACGTCATTTGTCTGCATAGATTTTCATTTTCAGTCTCTGACCAGAATCCTCTGTGTAAATATCTTTCTCAGTCTTTGATCCGAGATTGGTCCATTGGGCTAACTTGGTAGTCATGGCTCTCCCAAACATTAAAGTTGCAGGGCTTTCCCCTGTAGTTAAGTGAGGGTTCGTTCGGTAAGCTCAAAGAGTGGTATTCAGAACAATCTTAAAGTTGAGCTTCTCTAATGCAGCATGCTGCACAGCTTTCTTTACAGTACTCATGAATCGTTCTACAAGGCCATTTAACTGGGGCCAAAGAGGAGTACTCTTCTAATGCTTTACATTAAGAAGGTTGAGAAAGTCTCTGAGCTCTTAACTACTGAAGGGCGGGCCATTATCAGATTTCAAGATCACAGAGACATCCCAAGTTGCAAAGATGCCATCTAATCTTTCAATAACCTTTTCATGATTGATGGATGAAGGATCTTCTACCAATGGAAAACAGGAGTCCTCATCATCAATTAGGTGATGTCCATTCTCAAGTGGACCAAAGAAACCAACAGCAATACTCTCCCAAGCATGGTCAGGCAATTCTGACATGTTTAGAGGGTGTTGAGTAATGTGGGATGAGAGACAGTTGCATAAATGACAGGCCTTTAACTCTCTTTCAACCCTTTCAAGAGATGAGGAAACCAGACTGTCTCAAAGAGGTCTCTTTGTGGCAACTATTCCTCTGTGTCCCTAATGGGCCACTTCAATTATTTGTTGTCGTAGGCTCTCCAGAATGACAATACGTGTACCTCGCTAGATAAGACCTTCCTGGGTTACAGACAGTTCATGTCTAACACTTCTGAATTTTAAGTGCTCACTGTCACTGGTAAGAGGTCGAGAGTGCTGGTTCCATGAGTGGTGAGCAATAATGTCTTTCAATTTCAACATGTCACTGTCTTGGCTCGTGGTAGTGACATTTGCTCTAATGACATATCAGCTTGTGTTCTCTTTTTTATGATGAGGTTTGTGTAGGCTTCCGCTATCTTAGATGGGGGACCAGGGCATTGCATTTGCACTCTTGAAAAATATTCACCAGGATTTAGATCCTTCCCTGGACGGTGAATGATGTAGTTGTATTCCTGTAATCTCAGAACCCAACATTCAACACGAGGAGGCATCCTAGCTTTTGGATTGTCAAATATTGTCAATAGTGCTTGATGATCAGTCACTACTGTGAAAGGTTTCCTGTACAAGAACACATAAAAATATTCACAAGCCCACACCACTGCCAAGCTTTCTTTTTCAGATTGTGAATAAGCACGTTCACTTTGTGACAAGCTTTTGCTGGCATATGCCACAGCATGCCTCTGGGCATTTGGCTGTCCATTGTGCTATCCAAGGATTGCGCCTAGCCTAAAAGGGCTAGCATCAACTACAACCTCGGTATGAAGCTTGGGATCAAAGTAGGATCAAAGATGGCTCGCTTGATCTTCTTGAAACTCTCCTCACACTCATGTGACCAATGAAACACAACATTCTTTTTGGTCAGTTCTCTGACCATAGCAAAGTCTTGTATGTATCTAGAACAGTAACTGGCTATCCCAAGGAATGATCGTAATATGGAAATGTCCTGTGGGGGATTAGCAGTAGATAGCGCTTGCATTTTAGCTGGGTCTGGTGTCATACCCCCATCAGAAAAGATATGGCCAAAGAATTTCAAACTTGTCTTATGGAATTCACATTTTCAGCATTCAAAGTCAATTCAGCATCATTTAGAAAATGAAATACTTGAATGAGAGCTTTGTCATGCTGTTTCCGAGTAGCTCTGAAAACAAATATAGCAAACCATAACACCAGTCTGTATGATACATTGAATGACGTCTTGGAAAAGTTCTGCAACAGAGGATATACCAAAACTCAGTTTGGTTATAGCGAAACAGACCAATATGTGTAGAAAGGTTATGTACCTGCAATTATCTTCAGGTTTTTACTGGTGATATCCTTTGTTTAAGCCGAATCGAATAAAGAACTTTGCTCCATTCAATTGAGTTATCATATCAGTAATGTGTGGACCTGGATGTCGTTCTATCTCAATCGCCTTGTTGGCCTGACGCATGTCAACACAAAGGTGTACAGCTCCTTCACTGTCTCTTTTAGGCACTACTACTATGGGAGATACCCATGGGGTTGGACCAGTGGAGCGTTCAATGATATTGTGTTTGAGCAATTAATGAAGTTCTGTTTCAACAGTTTCTTGTGAGTGGAACGCAATTTGTCTGTGTCTTTGGGCAACACAACGAACGTCCTCATTTATATGTAAATGTACTTTCATAGTCTTGAGCTTTCCTAACCCATGAAATAATGAAGGAAATTGACTTACTATTTCATGATGAGCACTTGTATTGTAGTTTACTGATACCAGACCCATTTGAGCAGCAGTGTTAATGCTGAGCAAACAGGTACTTGAAGCTGTGCGGGTAAGTACATGAATAGTCGCTCGTACCGCGGTTTTCATGTGCTTCATCATGGCTACAAAGGAACTTTGACTTTTTAACGGTGTTGAAGCAGGCCATGTATATACTTTAGTTTTCAACTGCGGGAGTTGTGGTAATGGAGACAATTCACAATATTTCTCCTCAGTCATGATGTTTATCGACACATTGCTATCAATAATAAAAGATATTGAACACCCGTTCATCTTCAGGGTAATCTTCGGACAATGTTTGTAAGTCTTTGGTGCTTTTTCGTGTCAATTTTTCTAGAGTTTGTGGTTTTTCTCACATTCAACTTTTCCCACATGCGCCTGCCTCTCTGAAGTATACATCGACATTGCCCAATTATCATTCTTACTTTCACTGGAAATCGACACTGAGGACCTCTTTGACAACGATTTAGATGACGATCGACTTCGTTTGGTGTTGATCTGCCTCAGTTGATGTGACTGCTTGGCCTTGTGGGAGCGAGTCGAACGTCTCTGATGCAGCGCTCAGTCGGCCATTTTGTCTTCATGCTGTGATGCACTTGAAAGCCGTCACAAAATGGTTCAATTGCCACAGCTGTTGCAAATCTGTCCAATGGTGGGACATCTACCATCATGTAAGAACGACCATCAACATCTGAAACACATTTTCTTTTTCTGTTGAGCCATCGCTTTGCGTCCATCAGCTTTAGACTTTGGCCTACTTTTCATGTTCATGACTGGTGCACTCTAGGCACCTCCAGCCTCCATGTCAGCCACTTGTCGATTAGCACGCTCCTCAGCTCGGTAAACTACACGGGTGCAAATGCCAATTCTACACTTTGACTGCGGCACACGTGGCACTCATGAGCAGTTTGCTTGACGATGGAGAACTCTCTGGGAGAGCACTGTCAATCTACGGGTTACTTATCCTCTAATCTTCACCAGTTGTAGCATCCTACCCAGACGGGACACTCGACAATGACTACACCACACACGAAGGGTAATTATACACGTCTTAATTCTTTAACGTGTAAGCAAGAACCTTATGTTCTAAACCTCCATTCACTTCATTGCCCTCCAACGCCTACGTCACAGGTCTATGGAGTCCATCTGGAATAAAAAGTGTTACACAACATTACAGGTACGCACACTTAAGAGACAAGGAATCCAAATACAAAGGTTTATCGTAAACCTGAAAACACCAATCATCCAGAAAAGATGCTAGCCATTTCCAGGACATCCAATTCACCTCTGAAACTCGTAACCTCTAAAGCAAGATTGCATGAGATACCGTGTTAAAAGCAGCAGTGAGATCTAGCAGGATCAAAGTTGCGGTACCGCCTTGATCCAATGTCATTTAAGGTCCTCAACCACTGCTAAGAGGGCTGGCTCAGTACTGTGGCCTGGGCAGACGCCTGTTTGATAAGAGTAAAGATGGTTCATCTAAAAAATTTCAGACAATTGTTTGTTAACATGGTTCTCTACAATCTTTCATAACACAAAACAACCTCAGGTCTATGTTAGCACACAAGAAACTCACATCAGACAGTGTACATAAAGGTAGAAGGACTGGAGTTACTCACAATCTCCCCTATAAAGGAGGGGGAAGAAATCCCTTTAAGGACGAAAACCCTCACCCACCATAGGTGGCATGCTTCATCATATGGGTTTCTCCTCCCAGTAGGAAACCTAGTCCTACTGAGGGCTACAACTCCCTCATTGTGAGGTAGGAGCTCAGGGATGTTTTGATAAGATGTTCAAAAACTATCTAGGATGCTAAACATATGGGATGTGAGTTTCTTGTGTGCTAACATAGACCTGAGGTTGTTTTGTGTTATGATTAATTATGATTAGGGGATATTCTCCTCACTGGTCTTTAAACTAATTCCCTTGGACCCTCCCCCATCTTGTTTGTGTTCTCTACAATCTTTCCCAAGAAAGACAATATGGAAATTGGTATATGATTTTCCAGTTGCAAAGGATTCAAGGAAAAAAAAATTCAACAGAGGTTTAGCCACATCACATTTCTAAACTTTAGGAACACCACTCATAAGGGAGTGATTCAAAATCTAATTTAGAACAGGATAGA